>OU862890.1:29689656-31042208 GCA_917880725.1 Selenia dentaria | reverse complement strand
GCACAGCAAAATAACAAGATCTCCGTGTATGCCAAGATTGTAATGATGACTTATCTTCTATCAATAGAGTTCTGTCAAAGCTATGTCAGTTTCTGATAGCTTAGGAAAACAAAACGCAATGATTTTGACAGAAAGAAAGAAAATACATTTATTCCTAGCGATACAACAAAACAGATAATATATATACGCATCAGGTAGTAGCTAATATAAGAATTGTATTGCCAAGAACCAGCCCCAACTAAGCATAATGAGGCCTATGTTCAGTAGTGGACGTCCTACGGCTGAGATGATGATACTCACATAGCCTGTTTGTGTGTGGTTGTGTGAGAGAGTCGACGGCGTAGAGCGGGTTGTAGAACATCGCCTTGTCTTGTTCCGAGAACTGCTCACCCCAGTCCCACACCGGCCTCTGCACGAACTTCTGCGAACCGCAACAATATTTTATGAAAGTTAATAAATAATGAAAGAGAGAAAAGAATAATGTAACTCAGTGACGTGACGAGCAACTCACTTGCTAGATGTAAAGCGTCACGCTTGTCCATGACAGTTCAGTACGAAATAGAGTTCACCGACATAGCCCAGAAGATAAGCCAGTTCAGAAATCAATACATTAACTTTGCCTTCCGTATATGTTTTTGAAAATATAATGTATGTTCGTAAAAATTTACATAAATATAAGTTAAATAGTTTACCACATTTTCACCACACTTTTAATACTAGAAACACAAATAGGATAGCTAAACCTAGTTTAAGACTTGCGAAGACTAATAAGTCATTCCTAGGAAATTGTGTGCGTTTTTACAATCAAATCCCAAAACACATAACTGAGCTCACAGAGGGCAAATTCAAGTTGACTGTAAAAAACGTTTTAATAAAATAAGCATATTATAAAGTCCGATATTTTAAAGAAGACAAAGATGCTTGGAATACTCCACTTCTGGCAAGCTGTCATTCTGCCACCCATAAAATGTAATACTAGTAGTACAGATCGCGCGGCGAGAGTTTGGCTTTGACCGTTATTGCGCAGAAATCAGAAATTGGGTATCAACGGGCAATTAGCGGGGTGCGGGGCGGGTGTGTAGGCGCATGCGGTGCTCTGATTGGCGCTACAATCGTTCCCTGCCTCTCGCATCGATACGACGTACCGCGCACTCCTGTTGTACAATCACGTTCACAAGTGAATTGCTATTTTCGTTAATTGTTGTCGATTGTTATTATTTGTTGAGTTTAGTTTGTTAAGGTTGTCAGTTAAGTTTTTTTGTTAAATATTAAAAAGTGATTTGAAAATGCGTAAAAAAAACATTGTTTTAAAAAGGCAAGCACGGAAAATGATATATGACGTGAATTGCTTTTTAAAGAAAGAAGCTGACGAATGTATCGATTCATTGAAGCAAATTCGAAGTCAGATTGAGGAAGTTGCTTCTTTACTCAGTCAGTCGGAGAATAACCAAACTATACAGACTATGCAGGTAATGAAAACGGAAACTGTTTCTAAATTAAATTGTGTAGTCAGTAAATTAGCTAAAATTCAAAAACGGACATCGGAGGACACATAAACATTTTATATAAGTAAAATAACTATCAATAGTTTTAATAAATGAAGAAGTTTATCTATTTCGTATTATTTTCTAGCATTATTACCACTGTACATGAATTTTGACCCACTCAAATATCCAACCTGGTACATAAAAAAGGAAAAGTATTGTGTGCGTGACAGTACCCATGCGCAGTAATCCCCTCCACCCGAAGGTCAAAGCCAAACTCTCGCCGCGCGATCTGTACCTAAGTAGAAACATTGTAAACATCCATATAAAAAGAATGGCCCCGAGTTTCTTGCCGCTTCTTCTCGGTAGGCTCTATATATTTTGGAACGCGGCGGTAGTCTTTAAAGTACATTATAATGAAAAAATTGACGTCCATAAGTGCTACTTTGATGCCTAAATTGAATAAATGATTTTGACTTTTGATTTATGAGTCGAAGTGGCAGTGGGCAGGCCACATAGCACGCAGAATAGATGGCCGATGGGACCCGGAAGGTTTTGGAGTGAAGATCACGGACCGGCAAGCGTAGGTCGTCCACCGACACGGTGGACTGACGACCTGATAAAGGTCGCAGGACCACGTTGGATGCTGGCCGCTTCCAACCGGTTCTTTTGGAAATTTGTGGGGAAGACCTATGTTCAGCAGTGGACGTCTTACGGTTGAGATAATGATGATGAATGTTTACCTTCTGCACAGCTAACTCTCTATCCCTGGCGCAGTTGAAGAGGAAGGTGTCGAACAGATGGTTGTGGCTGCAGTCCCACAGCGTGGTGAGGTACGTCTCCGAGAACTGGAAGGCGGCCGGGAACTGGAGCTGCAGCTGCCACACGCAGTCTAGGAAGAGCAGGAATACAGGCGCCGGCTGCGCCACGGGGGCGTCTCTGGCGGTCGACTCTTTGGGGTTGCCGGGACGGGGGAGGCCGAATCTGTAATATAATATAACATTAAAGTTCAGGTAGGCATTTTATATACATAACACAATTAGTAACTACTTTCACTTTCCCTTAAGAGGATTGCATAGCTAGTACTTTCCATGCTAAAAGAGAAAACTCTTTTCTACCTCTTAACATTGTCCGATTTCAGTGTTTTTTTTCATGGACTCATGACATTGTTTACTATGCCCGTACGTTTTGATTTTTTCAGTATTTCAAAGTACTATAAATTGCCTTTGTTCGATATCCGATATTCGGTCAGTCTGTGGTTACCAGCCCCATCGGCCGTCAGTTCAAGGTATTATGTATGGTGCCCACTGCCACTTCAACTGGCTTATTCTCTGAGCTATGGAGTCAATAGTTTGTTAAAAATACCCATAAATTTTATCCAAAGAACCTCTGCAGTATCCAACAAGATTCAATATAAATTAGTACTGCCTATATCAACATTTAAAATGCGCAGCTCATGGGCAAATGTTATGTCAATAAATACTTAATCGAATACCTAATTACTTTTAGCTAAAGAAAGGCATAATATTTTTAAAAAGCCATTAAATAACTTACTAATAAAAAATGCTACTGTAACTTTGATGACCTCATAGTAAACAATGTCATGATTCCATGCAAAAAAATGACTGAAATCGGACAATGTTAAGAGTTAGAAAACAGTTTTCTCTTTTAGCATGGAAAGTACTAGCTATGCAATCCTCTTAAGGGAAAGCTGTTAACATTAGTAAGATAACAGATTTCTATACACATATAGATATAGGTATGGCTTAAATCAAACTCGCGCCGCGCGCATTGTTTGCGTGGACGGACTGACTCCCCTCGAGCGGGGAGATGCATCGGGGTGCGAGGGGTGGAGGTGTGGCGGGGCGGGTAATGCATGCGTAACTATAATTTTGGGACACTGATACTGTTACTTATGTGCTTCAAGACGGGAATAAATGTGCGCTAACTATGTTTGGTATAGTGGGACTATTATATTAGGGTGACCAATGAAAGACGTAATTAACGATTTATAAAGATTAATTTATTTATATCGTTATTAACAGGAGAGGTGTGTGCGCGCTCTCTACTGCCGAGTTCTATCCAGGCGGAACGCAGAGTTGTAACTAACTGAACTGTGCCCTTCATACTTAAATATTATATGAAACTATAAGGGATGTTATTGTGTAAATATGTACGAGAAATACGCTCATACTACTTACTAGAGTGGGACAGATTTATTTTGTCATACATATTCCAACAGGGACCTCGTGTTACACTTATTTATACGTGCATAGCGCTGAGACTAACAAAGATACAAAAAAATATATTATTGCAAAATTGACGATGAGCGCAGTACAATTTAAAGTTCTGGGTGTCACTGCAACTGTAATGGGCAGGCGTGGTTCTCACCATCAGGCGTACAAATTAGCTCCTCGCGTCAAGTGATTGTAGAAAATATACAAATAGGTATTGTTTGTCTCGATCTTGTTTGACTATTTTTCATGGGCCCCAACATACTCCAAGAATAGGCATGTATAGGGCTGTCAGAAAAAAATAACGGATATTGTTTTTTCTTTTATAAAGTGATTATATAAGCGATTCAGATTTTGTTACTTTGCCATGTGAATCCTGACTCGGTACATATCAGCACACCTAGTATTAGTATACCTTTTTGTTACATGCTGCATAACTAATTACTGTCTGACTGACTGATTTTTATCAATACATAGTCTAAGTAGCTGAGCTACAAACTTTACATTTTGGCAATTGATGCCCTGTACAATTACTTTCGTTCTATTATTAGTGTAGTTCCATCCCATTGGCGGTTTTTTAAATTATTTTTTAGAGATTTAGATTTAGAGTGGCACCCAGGTGTTTCCTCAGACAAAATAAAAAGTCAAGACAGAATGTTGTGAACAGAGAAGTGAGGCCGGGTAAAACTAGGCCTCGGCGTGTCCATGCATAATTACATACAAAACCTAACAACGAAACTACGCCTTGGCTCGTCAGTCGGACTATCGCGGCGCGTGGAAGCAACACGTAAAGTTTTAATTATCATTTAGTTTAAATTTATTAATTATTGACAAATTTTTAATAAATTTTAATTTAATTTGAATTACCATGACAGTACCGAGTCACGCACATTTAGTTTAGAAAACCAGCCTCACTTCTCTGTTCGCAACATTCTGTCTTGACTTTTTCATTTTGTCTGAGGGTGTTTCATTTGATAACCACCTCAGCATAGCATCCTTAGAATCTTTCGAGCAACCTTACCATTTTATATATGGTTGGTTGTTCAGCCCTTTATATTGTTATCTATTAAGTATATATTTTTAGAATTAACCCGACAGATATATTATATGTACAATACCTAACGTAAGTATTGAAAACAGGCGTGCCGCGTTTTTAATTAATAAAATTTCGCCACTTTATGCATAATATAATTATAAAATAACTTACATGCGATAGGAAATACGTGGTTGCCTTTGGGGGCTCGAAATGTTTGGGCTATTGCAGTTAATTATCACGCGTATTAGTTTTGGCGTGTGTCCGGCTGCAACAACAGACACTGTGCGGAGTGTAAGTAGCTGCAGGTAACCTTGACGCTCGGTCGGGGTTCGGAAACGGGAAGTGCACGTAGAAGTGTTATCTATTGTACATATATCTGTGTTTAAACCCCTAAACAAGCCGGCGGGACAGCTAGTAGTAGTAAGTATAAGAGAGCTGACCTATCACAGAAGGGATGTCCCAAGGCGAGCCACTCCTTCTGCACGAGCGACTGGAACCCGGAGATGGTGCGGAAGTGGGGGTCTACTAGCAGCTGTGTCAGCGAAGACACCACCGCGCAGTAGTCCACGCCGTCACCTGCAAGTATGGAATTACAATTACAAGTGAATGGCAATATAATTGAAATTCGTATAAAAGGCGTACATTTTAAATGCATTTTCCTATTTAAGTAAAACGCAAACATTAATTTATAAAGTTTCATAAAAATGTTAATGGTCATCGAAGCCCAAATTGTAGGATTCCTTTATTTATCTAAAACAAACTAAAAAATCACCAAAAAAAATGGAACCGACTTCAACACTAAAAAGTGTGAAATAACTTGTTGTAGTCGGTACCATGATAGTTCAAAAGTAGGTACCTGTTATCACAATATTGTGCGCATATTATTGAAGTCAGTTCAGCTTTATCGTTAGAGCTTGCTTATTTTACTCTAACCCTGCTTTCCGATTGAAGTCAACATTGATTTTGGCGATATTATCACTATTATTAATTCCGATTCTATATCGCGCTTATGACAGGTTAGATTTGTCAGCCATTCGGAATGGGATAGAAACACGGTGACGTTGCTCACGGTATGGCTGACAGTGCAGTGTAGTAAGCTAATTTAAATTATTTAATTTTTCTTGATCAAATTAACTATGAAAAAACATTTACAACAGGCCGTTAAACTTTTGTTTTGCCAAATCGAAGAGGAGTAAACACATTAACGAACTATAATTTTTGACAGAACTGCTCACGGCGACAGACAGTTTGTAGCGTGGTCGTTCTTCTTCTTCTTCTTATGTGGCTTTTTAACGGGGAAAGACGTTACTCTGCCATAGCGTGGTCGTTGGAATCGTAAAAAGGTCGTCCTCAGTGACGTAATCTATGACGTCACATGGGTCTATGTCGTCGCGTTTTCGTTGATTTGGAATGCAATCACAGCGCCATAACCGATTTTGACTTCAATCGGAAGGAGAGCAAGTAGGTAGGTGATTATTTTTTTATAGCTGTTATGGTAGGAGCAGAAGTGTAAATGAGCATTGTGCAAGAGAACGTTGTGACTGACCTTCTTGTAAGACAACTGTGGCGTTGTCGTGGAGACGTTGTGCGGCCTCGTCCGCGAAGGCGAGGCAGTTGGCCACGTGCCGCAGCCAGCGACTCGAGTCTAGCATCGAGTAGTACGCAGAGTCTTGCGTCTGCAACCAACACATAACAACTGTACTTTGTGATTATAGAACTAAAATCACACAAAAAGTATGGGGCAACATTCACACAAGTCTTCAGGTCCCAAACTAGGCAGAGCCTGTGCTATGGTAACCTGATGACTGATATTCACACTTATATACATATAATGCACACCCAGACACATTTCAAGCAGACATGTTCATGCACACAAATGTTTGACCTACCAACTGTGCCAACCGGCCAGTCAAACAAAAAGGACGAGATTCAAGCTACTCATAGCGTCTTCCGAAAATCCGTGTCAAACGCCATATGACCACCGTGACATATTTCGAACTCTCTATTTGATTTTAACCGTCGTATGGGGATGGAGCGACATCTATTGAACAGCTTCATAGCTGATATTTAGATATTAACGTTGACTCGCGATTCGCCATATTTGGTCAATAATACAATAGATTTCGCAAAATCAACCTACTTTACCAGGAACTGCAACGTGTGTGGTTAATTAGATATTATCCAACCGAGAAAAGGGTTTTTGCAAACACTTAACGTATTGATGCCGCACCCTGCATAATTTCTATAACATTCTGATTTGAAAGCACTAACGGCTGCTTAGTGAGATCAAAATTTGCAATTTTTAAGCGAATTGCCTAAGTTCGATGCTCGGACGGCGTACCTCCCAGGCTTAGTAGTCATGCCGTCTGACACGGATTGTCAGGAGACACGGGTTCAAAGATGTGTACTTTTTTCTCTAAAATTGCAAAACACACCTATCTCACATAAGCCACAAAAAATATCAAAAATCTATTGAAAATTAGAATGTTTTTAACGAGCGTTATTATTACGCATGACATAATAATCCTTACGAACTAAGGTTACTTCCACAATATAATTTTACGAAGAATTTTCCTTTTTTTTATATCCTGTATTATTATTATATTACTACATAATTTATTTCTTTCAGTTTGTAATTTTTTTCATTCCGGAAAAAAGCGGACCAAAATGTAAGTTATAATGTAGGTATATAGTATAACTATATGAATAAAAGTTAGGCTCCCGCCCGTAGTATTGATTTTGACACATTTAGAATTTGATGTAACGGTCTCGCAACATAAATAAATCCCTTCACATCAGTCATCATCATCATCTCAGCCGTAGGACGTCCACTGCTGAACATATGCCTCCCCTATAATTTTCCAAATCGAACATTTGGAAGCGACCTGCATCCAACGTCGTCCTGTGACCTTTATCAGGTCGTCTGTCCACCGTGTCGGTGAACGACCTACGCTGCGCTTGCCAGCCCGTGGTCTCCACTCCAGAACCTTTTTGTTCTGCTATGTAGCCTGCCCATTGCCACTTCAACTGGCTAATCTTCTGGGCTATGTCGGTGACTTTAGTTCTTCTACGGATCTCCTCATTTCTGATTCGATCACGTAGAGAAACCACGAGCATAGCCCTCTCCATAGCTCGTTGTGCGACTTTGAGCTTACTTACGAGGTCCATAGTAAGAGACCACGTTTGCCGATATATTGTGTCGAACTGACAAGAATTTATAAACACATTTACTAACGCCGTGGTCCGTTTTGCGATAATTTTGCTCACAGTGCTATCGTCTACCAAAGCTGGTCCGAGACAAATATCGCGATTTTGACAGCTCGTGGCACTGTAAGCGTGTTGTTAATTCGGACCAAAGTTGTAGCAATAACGAACCATTTGCGCGCGAAAAACAAAAATCAAAAAAATACCGTGCATAGTGTGAAGGTTAACTATGTGGTGTGTGGATTAAAAAGAAATAATGGAATGGAAGGACCGCCTTATACAACTTTTACATCAAAAACAAGGGACACCAGTAAATACATTGTAGAAATAAACAAACACCTGTCACTTTTGACAGAACGCTCACGACGATTATGATGTAGAGCATGGTTCATGTAATCGTCAATATGGCGGCAGTTAAGACGTCATCGATGACGTAGCGTGGGCCATCGTAATCACGCTCACGGTGAAAGGGACCGACTTTTATCGCGCTAATATCGATTATAGCCAATTGGGACCGCAGTGTAATATGTATTATTAAAGTGAATGTTTGGTTGGATGGAGCTTTGTTACTCAATCACACCGCAACTACTGAACAAAGATATACTGTACATAGATCGTCATCTAATTGGTCTCTCTCCGCAGGAATAACACATAGGATACTTCTCATTATCATCATCACCGCGCAAATAAAACCGCGGGGCGCAGCTAGCGTATTACACTATTACAATAGTATTTACCCAGAAACCCCCCAGAGTAGTGGGTGTGCACAATTCCACGAGTTTCTTGTAGGAAGTCTGCAGCGCGGATAAGGGTGGGAGCACACTGGCGCTATTCGTATTCACGTAGCTATTGCCGCACAGGTAGATCACATGGGGCGGCGTTAGCTTCGGGTGGGACCGCCTTATCTGCAACGAATAAGATTCACTTTAGCGTGGCACTATGTACATTTTTGATGTAATAACGTCTTAATAACGTCAACGGTCTTTTTAAGAATTACTATAGACGCTAAATTGCAATGGGGTCCCCACATTAAAAAATTGTCTAGTAGGCTCAGTTCAGCGGCTTATGCTGTTAAAAAATTAGACTATTAACTGATGTAGACACAGCTAGAATAGTTTATTTTAGTTATTTCCATAGCGTTATGACTTATGGCATACTGCTCTGGGGATGTTCTGCAGATATTAATTCTATTTTTATACTGCAAAAAGAGCTATACGAGCGATCTACAGTTTAGCTCCCAGAGTTTCCCTTAGACAGAAATTTAAAGACATAAACATTCTAACTGTTGTCTCTCAGTTTGTCTATGAAAATCTAATGCATGTAAAGAAAAACATTAGCCGTTTTGATAAAAGGAGTGATGCTCATTCCATCAACACGCGAAATAAGCACAAGCTATCCGTACATGTAACGCGTCTCCACAGAATAAGTCATTCTTTTATGGGACAATGTATACGATTCTATAATAAAGTTCCCAATGTTAACCGAGATTTGCCTATTAATAAGTATAAAATTACTATTAAAACTAAACTCTGTCAAAAAGGTTATTACAAAATTTCGGATTACTTGGAGGATAAAACAGCTTGGGACTGATCACTCCAGGATCTATCTACTCGTGTACTAAGATGTCAAAGTGTAGCGTGTCTTGCCCTACTGATACCATTATTATGTTCTCTTTTGTAAGGCAACACACTGGAGCTAATATCTGTAGTACCTAAGTAGAAACATTGTAAAAACATCTATATAAAAAGAATGGCCCCGAGTGTTTTGCCGCTTCTTCTCGGTAGGCTCTATATGTTTTGGAACGCGGCGGTAGTCTTTAAAGTACATTATAATTAAAAATTGACGTTCATAAGTGCGTCTTTGATGCCTAAATGGAATAAATGATTTTGACTTCGTGGGTGATATGTGTATAGAGTGAGTGACCTGTTCGAGCAGCACGCTCTCGGCGGTGGGTGACGAGTCGGTGTTCAGCAGCTCGCCGCTGCGCAGCAAGGCGGCGCCCTCCGGCCGGCCCCACACCCATATCGGCACGCGGCCCGACCGGAAGTGTCTCGCTGACTCCATCAGGTTGTAATCTACAACAACACACATTCATTTTAATTCTAATTCAAATAATTTATTCACACACTTGATTAAACATTGTCCTAAGTATTGCAATTTTAGAGAGAAAATTCACAATCCGTGTCAGACGCCATGACCAACTAGGCCAACGGGGCTCGAGATCTGAGCATCGAATCTTAACTCTCTATTTGATTTTAACCGTAGTTTGGGGACGGAGCGACTAGTATGTGAAAAAAAGCTTCTTTCGGTGCTGTCACGCTATCCAATAGAATCAAATATAGACTATCGGAATTTAATATAAGGTACCTACTAATATATTTTTAAGTATACTAACACTATGGATTTATGGTCTGAAAATAAATTTATTATTATTATATATTTATTTATGTCTCGGATTTCATCCGGTCCTTCACAAAGGCATAAGTGGAGCTGTAGCCAACACTTAGAGGCCCGTTTGGTATAAAAAATACAATGTTGTATAAAAACAGAAACATTTTGGATGGATGGTGACATGGTATATTTATTACAAAAATTGGTAAAATGACAAGGCTATTGATATGTACTTATTAGTGTTAAGGGAGATAGTGGGCTATTGATGAGACTACGGCAATTGCCAATTTCACTCTCATTTTAAAATTTATATTATTAGTAAACAACAGCCCTGATTTAGATTTATTTATTTAGATTTAGATTCGCACGCGATCGAAATCGACACAATTGAGCTGCGATAACGCAGTTCAATAGCTAAGAGAATAGGGCCCTGTTCAAATGTTAGCATCATCAAAACACAACAGGCCGTGTGTGACACACCGTACATATATCTCGCGGTCGCCGTAAAGTGTTACACAAACATTTCATCATCATCATCATCTCAGCCGTAAGACGTCCACTGCTGAACATATGACCTCCCCACAAATTTTCAAAAGGACCGGTTGGAAGCGGCCTGCATCCAACGTCGTCCTGCTACCTTTATCAGGTCGTCAGTCCACCTTATCGGTGGACGACCTACGCTGCGCTTGCCGGTCCGTGGTCTCCACTTTAGAAGTTTTCGGCCCCATCGACCATCTGTTCTACGTGCTATGTGGCCTGCCCAATGCCACTTCAACTGGCTTATCTTCTGGGCTATGTCGGTGACTTTAGTTCCTCTAAGATTATCCTCATTTCTGATTCGATCACGTAGATAAACCCCGAGCATAGCCGTTGTGCGACTTTGAGCTTGCTTATGAGGCCCATAGTAAGAGACCACGTTTCAGTGTCATGTCATCACTGGTAACACACATTGGTCAAAGACTGTTGTCTTGAGGCAAGACAAGAGTCTGAGACTAACATTTACCTTAGCTTAAACCATAATAGGTTGCTTATCTTCATGCTCTTGCCACTTCTTCGTATGGTTTTTTTATTTTTCTTTAAATGTTATTAGGAAACGGTACAAGCACAAGGCCCACCTGATGTTAAGTGTTACTCGTAACCTCTGCCTAGAACTGACAGTTCCTCACAAGTGACGAACTGCACTGCGCCCATAACCCAGAGACATTAAGTGGTTGAATCTCATATTAACATGTGCCTGTAATTTCGCCGGCAACCATACCCTTCAAACCAAAACGCAGTATTGGGAATATTACTGTTTCATGAACATTGGTAGGAATCTGTATGGTGGCAGTACATACAATAATATCTAATTAACGTTTAAACGCCTAATAAACCAATAAACGAGCAATCCTTGTAGATATGTAATACATTATAATATGGATCTCGGAAACGGCTCCAACGATTTTCATGAAATTTACTGTGCAGGGGATTTGGGGGCGATAAATCGATCTAGGTTTTATTTTTAGAAAACGTCGTTTTATTTGTGTTACACGGAATGTAAAACCGGTAAAATATAATTATGGCAACTAGGACCATCTACTGTTTTACCGACACAGCAACACTAATGCTACTTGACAATAGATGGCGTTGTTAAGCAACACAAAGCCAATAAGTGTTTGGTTTGAGGTTAGACCAAGAAAATCCAATGTTACTTACGGGCCAAGCTCGATCATCCAGGTACTAAAACATAAAAAACACATACCCAGAACAGAACTGGGCACTATAAGAGTTTCTCCTGCGGTCAGCATGAAGGCATCAGAGGTTCCATTGATACACGTTATTCTCCAATGTGGACATTCGCACCGTTCAAGTTCTCTTTTCCAGTCACCTGAAAGAGCAGAAAATAAGTTTCTTTTTAAATCTTCATTCAAATCAGCTGATATGATCAATGCGGAGTTACTGAAGCAAGCTGCGCGCGATGCTTATCCCCGGTGGAGTAATAATTATCTCATACGAATGTTTTTTAAGCACAAAAAGTACCCACGTAAACCATTGCATTTCAAATTTAATCACTTTTGGTACGGTGTAAAGAACAGACGTACATACACATAAACATTCACATTGGTAATATTGTTGCGATAAATCACGTCCAAACAAAACAGCTGATTGAAAGGTCAATAACCGCTCGGTCATTGAACTTTATGGTAGGACATTTGCAAGTCGAAGTCGGTACCATGCGCACAATATTGTGACAATAGGTACACTTTTGAATTATTGTACCGACTTCAATAAGTTATTTTCCATTTATCGTTGTTTTTTTTTTATATTGGAACATATGTAATAGTTACCCGGCCGCAGAAACATGTTCATATCGGATGGCAGCGTGGGGTAGTAGGGCTCCCGGTACTCGTACGCGAACAGCAGGTCGTGCCGCTTCGGGAACGCGTGGTGCATCAGCGCCAGCGCGATCTTCCGTCCGTTGTCCACCGGGGAGCTCGCGAAACTGAATGTCAGCACTTTCATGTTCTGTAACAGGAGATATACGTGTTATTTCTCACAAGTCGTTAACTTGTTCTGACTGACTGGAACAAAACAAATTTACCCACAGGTTAGTAACAGTGAAGCGCTCGCAGCGGAGCTTGACGTGGCGATCTTAACCGATCAACAAGTTAAGCAACGCTTGCTGCGGGCAGGACTTGAATGGATGTTCCATGAGGGCGTTAAGCCGTCGGGGTCCCGGTTGTTAGTCTTAGGACAACAGTCGTTAGGCCTTCGGGCAATTTGAGAACTTCGACATGGGTTGGCCACTAACCAAGCCACCAAGCTGCACAGGGCCCGCGTGCTATATTGTCACCCGATTCCTGTCACTGAGAGAAAGGCTTTAGTCCCAGCAGTGGAACATAATGGGCTGATTTATGTAATAACAATAGTTTAACAAAACAGTAGTGACAGCAATACGTGAAACATGGTCCCAATTCTACTATTACACAACATTCAACAATATCTATCCCGCTGCAACTGCACTTCAATTATTGTTGTCCGTGAAAAAAGCCATTCTACTATTTCTATAGACAAATTGGAACGTAACGTAAACGATACTTTATAATATATATGTATATTAGCCACTACTAGAAAGCAATATCAGTTAGCGTCGCTTTCATGATCTATCGAGTTAGCTGAACATACAGTTTTGATCCATCGCTGGCGTCAACAGTAACGCTGGACTTGAATGAGACTGTAGACCCGAGTATTTGATATGAATTACAACTTGATACCTCTACGCGCTCCTGAGAAATAGGGACTTGACAGATAGACAGCTGGAAAACAAAGTGATCCTATAACGGTTCCTTTTTCCTTGTGAGGTACGGAACCCTAAAATATCTCCTTAACCACCTCGACATGTACAACCAAGACGGGCGACTCTTGCACAAAAAGGCCTGTAGGTCGGGTTTCGGGTTAATTTCAAAAGACCTTAGAACCAGTGCTCAAATCGAGAAAAAACGACGAACAACTTGGTTGCCACTTTTTAATAGCTTTTAATTGTATACTGGCTACGCTCCGCGGTTTCACGCGCTTGGTGATGGACGATGATGATGATGAATCAAAATATATAGCCTATGTTCATCAGGGATAATGTAGGCTTCTAATGGTGAAATCATTTTTCAAATAGGTCCAGTAGTTTCGGAAGCTATTCAATTTATTTCCACTTTATAATAGTAAGGTGCTATGCTACCTCAGCTCGAATTTAGATTTCGCCCTTACTTCGTCGCAACGATATTAACGATTATGGCCCATATTGACAACTAAAATTCACCGCAAGCGACACAGGTTCTCTCTCTCTCTCTCTGTTTTTATCTATACTGCTTTAATCCTGTACTTCTGCTGTGTACTGTTTGTTGATTCTTAAATAAATTTAAAAAATAAAGGTTCCCCGCCCGAAAGCCGAAGCGAGACTGAGTCGGGTCGGGGGCCGAGCGGCAGGGCGACCGGACTGAGAATGCTTCTAGCGCTTGATATTTTAGGTATTTGCTCTTAAAAATTCAGTTAACATAACACCTTCCTTTTATAAAGTTTAATTATCATGGAAAGTATCAAGATCTTATTTAAAGCATTCATTGAGTTATAGACGCCTATTGTACAATTTAGAGGTTTTTTTTGAGATTTTATCTATAGAGAATTTTTTATTGAATTGTGTTATCGCCTAACATGGTATTTAGACTATATCCTGAACTTTTCCATAAGTTAATTTCAAAGTGAAAGGAGCAGTATATTTGAAGATATGGATGCTGAAAATAAGCAATGTGAGGTAGTAACGGCTCTTAAGTATAGATATAGATAATTTTATTACAATAGGTACATTCAGACAGACCTTTACTTTTCCTATAAAAATAAAGGACTTTTGTTTTTTTACTACGCATTTTTAAAACATCCAACTCGAATAATCCCTCCGTGAACGCTTGTTCCATGTGTTTATGACCTAAAACGTATGACGTCAATACCTACAACTATAAAACTAAACCTCGCATAACCTTGACGGTAAGACCGAATATCGCATAACAATTCATTAGAAAAACGTTTAGTTTCATTTACTCTACGTCTTAATTAATTAGCACATGAGAATTTACTTCTGAGTCACTTCTGGGGAATCACTTTTGGAATTTCTGTTATTATTATCCTCAACTCTAGTATGGTAATCTATACAGATAAATAAAATTGAAGTGTCTGTTTGTTATTCCAATTTAACAGCTTTTCACTAAAGTATATAATAAACTATATATATATACTTGCATAAAAGTATCAATTATTTTTTTTATCTGTCTGTCTGTCCCGGCTAATCTCTGAAACAGCTGGACCGATTATAACAGGATTTTCACTGGCTATAACTGATTTTATAAGAAGTAACATAGGCTACTTTTATTCCATCATCATCATCTTCATCACTGCAAATCTCATATAGATGAGATTTGCAGTTCGAGCCTACCTGTCGATAATACCTATGTAAGCGTGACGTAGACCATCATTGGAACTACTAGCTCGTCCCACTATTTAATCCTACGGCTTTATATAGGACTAGCTGACCCGCCAGCGGCTTTACTTTCGGTCTTGGTGTAGGGGTGGACGTGCCGTTTTGGAACCTCGAGGTCCCGGGTTCGATTCCCGGATTGAACAGTTATTGGGTTGTTTATTTTATAATTTAGAATTCTAATAGCAAAATATTTTTTCAAATCAGTCCAGAAGATTCGGAGCCTATTCAATTCAAACAAACAAATCTTTCCTCTTTATAATATTAGTGTAGATAAGGTCTTCTTAGTAAGGCGTAATAATAGTATCCATAAATAAACTAGCGACACGCCTGGTTTTGTAATTTAGAAGGAGAAAAAAGTGAACAATGCATAACATTGTTTTCTACTTACATAAAAACTGAACTAAGTTTTGGTATACATTTATATAAAACACTGAAAATGTTTCTAAATGATGGTGAAAATCGCTTTAAAATCCGTTGCGTGGTTTAGCACGACATAGCGGAGCTACAGACAGACGCTAAAATAAGCCCGCTGCCTTATTGGCTCTCTTTACGGAGAATGGGAATGGGCTTCATTTTGACATTTGAATTCCATTCTGGGCAAAACCCTGCAAGCCTATTGGCTGAAACCATCAACGGGAATGATAATGAAGTGGCATTTCATTCTCATTCAAGTTAGACAAGAAAGGTGCCGCTGTTCAGTTTTTTTAAATAACAATAATGATGATTCAAAATGATTTTAATAACAATATTTCGTGACCATTAGTTGTGTAAATATATTTAAAGTAGGTACATTATATAATATGCAATCAGAACATTCTATTTAATTATTGCATTAAACAATACATTTTATACAAAATTTACACTTAAATTATTGCCGCCCTAGCTCCCACAGTAGGATTCCCCGTGTTTATGAGAGCTAGTTGACTTCTAAGTTTCTAGATAATCTACCCAGATATAAGTACATAGTTTATTGTTAATAGGCAGTTCTCCTTTAGCCAGTGTTGAGTTGACTACGAGTATTAAAATCAATTATATGACTGAATATTAAAAAGCATTAATAATATTAATGCTTTAACATCCAGTCATTTAACTAATTGTTAAAGCGTGTATATTTTCGATTTTCCTATAGGTAAGAGTTAGTTATCTACCGACTTCCAAAAAGCAGGAGGTACTCAATTCGACTGTTTTTTTAAATGTTTGTTACCTCATAACTTTGGACTGGATGAACCGATTATCAAAACTATTTTTTTAGTTTGAAGCTGGTGGTTTCCTGTATGGTCCCATTTAAGTTTCATCAAATTCGGTTCAGTCGTTTTTGAGTTACACTCCAATAACTGAATAGAATGGAAGTCGGTTTTAAATTTTTCAAATTGTACTTGTTCCTAAATTTTTCTGTGCCATACTTTTTTGTATTTATATTTAATGTTTATTTTTTTTATTTGATTATCTATATATTATGCTGTCCCAAGTTACTGTAAGAGTTTTTCCCTATCATTGTTTTATTTATTCGTACTTTTTTATATTTAACATTGAAAACAAACAGGTTTAGTTCACACCATAGGTTAAGAATAATGAAATAACATATAAGCCTTAAATAGTTTTCAGTTAGAGAACATAGCTATATATCTAATAAGACGCGGAAAGCGAATATATTATCATATGCTACTTATGTATAAGGATGCGAGTTTTACTAACTTAAAATAAGGTAAACAACAATTTAAATCATACCAGGGGCCGATTCCACTAAGTATATTGCAATCGAACCGTAGCTGAACGGTGACTAATACGTTTTCTTATTCTGCTATTGAACAACAGTCCAGCTGCAGTTACGTTTCTGTTGACGCCAACGATCGATCTAAACTTTATATTCCGTTAAGACACGGTCCAACCCCAATTTCAATATAATTTACGATGCTTTACGTAAGGTTGAAAATCGCTTGTTATATTAGATAATGTGATACGAAAATGCATTAATTTTGTACGTTTTCTTAATATATTTCGATATATACTAACATGATTGAAAAAACTGCTGGTTACTACTTTAGTACTATATGTTGGCTATGTATTATCTAGAAAAAAATATAGTGTTATCGCTGAAAATTCTGAGAGTTTGGACGTGAAAGTTTATTTTTATGGACTTATTCAGGATTTTTTCTGCAGAGAGCTAGTAATATTTATGAATTCTGTTCGGTTATTACTTTTTGACTGTTCCATTTCTAACCTAAGTAATTTGTTTCATACAATATTATCTATCTGTTTTGTTACACTAGACGTTTAAACATTCTGCTTTTTACTATTATCAGGATACGAGCGCGTCTTAACATGATAACGCTAACTCATATTCGTATATCTTGTTCTTGCGGTGCCATCTACTATCGGAGGTTGGCTATCATTAAGGCAACTCGGACCTTAGAAGGTGCTGCCCGAAATACATGTTGACATGTATTTGGGCGACATACATGCCTATAGCTCATGTTGAACCACGTCCGGAGATTATTGAGCCATGAGGTACGTCTTCTGCCTGCTCGTCTACTTCCTTGGATTTTACCCTGCATGATCAGTTGGAGAAGATCTTATTTCACATTGCGCATGTCGTGACCCTTAGGCTGCGTTCAGACGACACGCGCACGCTAAGCGCACGCCACGCTCGTCAGCAACCGCGTCTAACACGCTTTGTTTTTTTTTGAATATAATTTAAGCACTATTATTACATCTATAGATCTCAAATTGCATTAATCAAAGTCCATCCGCACACGCCACCCGCCCGCCTGGCACCCGCCCCGCGCCCGCCTCGCGCCAACTACGCGCGCGCACCGCGCATGCGCTGCACACGCGTTGCGCCCGCGCTTCGCTTAGTGTTGTAGTGTTGTAGTAGTAGTACAAGCGGGTGCTTGGCGTGCGCGATGCACTACGCTGATTTTGCGCGGGTCCAAGACGGGCTCAAATCGTGTGCGTGCTCGGCGCGGGGTCATCTGAACACGGCCGTACCGTGACCATTCGTATATAATAGAGTTTAATGTATATTTAATATATAGTAGTGATTAACCAACTAGAAATAGTAGAATGGCTTCGATCGAACGACAACAGGAGCCGAATTACGAGTCGAACTGCAGTTGCGCGGGATAGATTGTTGAACGTTGTGAATTAGTAGAATTGGCCTCCAGAAGGCACGCTTTACACACCTATTTTGTAGAGATTACGTCATTTCTCTATAGGCACTTGAATACGTAGTTAGACAATTTACATCACAGCTGTTTGTCTATACACATATATACTGTACATGGCTGTTTAATTTACGTACACACTAAGAGTTTGCACTGCCTAAACATTAAAACATGTAAAGACTGTTTTATGTCAATGTATAGAGTAGTGTTCGCACTGTCACACAACATGTTGATGAACTAAATGTCGCAGAATTCATAAACGACGACAGTGCGATCACTATTCGTGAAAAATCTATAGACAAACGTGTTTAAAGGTGCAAGTTGGTAGCCGGCTACACGTCGCAGCCGCAGACGACGTGTCGTCGTTTCATGGTGCCGCGACACGTCGCGCTTCATGTTATTGTTCGAACCCGACTGCAGTCGGCAACTGCAGATGGCATCAACCATTTGAAAAGCGATACTTTAAAAGCTTTTTAGTTGTTTCACTAGGCAGATTGGTACCCGCGAGCGGCACTACTGATCTGCGGTCGAGCGACAGTGACGTCTGCCGCTCGACGACGGGACGCTAGCTTCGTGTCGCTAACTACGAACAGTATTTCATACCTAAGTATTTGTATGAAATGGTTTTTATAAACCAGTAGTGTCGCTGCGACCCGTCGTTTGCTGCGGCTTCATGTAGCCGGATTCCAACTAGCACGTTTAAAGTAATGTTATATTAAGTGCGACCATTGGACAGCTACGTATTCGGAGATCTTTTCAAAATCCTCTACAGTTTTCAGCAGAGGGAACGCAAATCTCAACAAAACAAGTTATGAGATTAATTATGTCAAACAAGTTTAAAACGTTTTTTGGTGCAAACCAGGTGTTATGTATTATGTATTGTGAGACTTCATATGACATTCCTTAGCGCCAATGAGTCACAGAGATTAGATAGTGGACACAAACCAGATTTATCCATTCGTGTCTGTTATTTCAATCTATAGGTATGTTTATGTGAGCGGAGTTGTAAATGATTACATGTTATACGATATTTGATGAGATTTTACGCATATTTAAATGCGAAAAAAAAATTTATATTAATGGATATTGGTATAGGAATATTGTATTCTGACAGTTTATGTAGAATGCATAGAATACGAGACCACTCAATTTGCGAATGTTGGCTTGACGAGGGAAGAATTTTTTTTGGTTGTACAAGATTACGGTATTCTTTGTACGACAAGCTGCCATCAATATATAAGGCATTTGTTAATTAGTGCACACTATTGAACGGGGTGGGTTGTAATCGATAACTGGTCATGAATGGAAAAAAGACATATTTCTTAATACATATTATGAATCCATATTAACCGCCCCGCAGGTAAGAGCCATAGTACAACTGAATGTTCTTTAATATTTTTTGACATTATGACTTAGGGTGAAATGGAGGTTGAAACTTTGTATGGAAAATTCTTTGTTTTTTTTTTAACTTATTTGTTTAAATATTTGTATTCATTTTAAAAGAATACGATACGCGAACGAAGTCGTAGGCAAAAGCTAATCTTGCATATAACTCGCCCTATCAACCTGAGTTCTCTACTATCACTCTTCTTTACCCCACACCTTCAAAATGTATGTTTATCCCAATTAATAAAATGAAATTGTAGTCTATTATGTTTGTCTGTAACTAACATAATTTTGTATTTTTATTTATGTTATTGAAAAAATGTAATTTTATATGTGTAGTGCCATCCTGTACTATCATTTAAATGTTGTTTCAGATTTAGTATCCTCAAATGGGAAATTGTTCAATGGTTCAGGTACTACCGACCATCTCGTTGCTAACCGACCATTCTCCATCGATTGTTGTCCACTTTACATGAAATTGGCAAAATTGTCGCCGCACAAGCCAAACAAACAAGAAATGAAGAATGATATCGCCTATTGCACCTATATCTTTATAGCTACTCTAGATTTGGGCGCGTATAATAATGTTTTAAAAATCTAATAATTATTAATTTAATTTAAATTATAAAATAAAATACGTTTTGCCGATTTGGAGGCTGATTTAATTATGATCTAAAGTACATGGACAGTTCACACCTGCCGAGACACAGGCAGCTGCGTCTGCATAATAACAATCTATATTCTAACGGCCTTACTAATAAACTTCGCTATACCCGGAATAGTTATTCGTATCCATCTGTCAATTTTTCGCTTACAGTAATAGTCACGCGTGAGAGCAAGACAAAGAAAGTTACGCCTAGTATAAAGTTTACGCAACGTGTATTAGTAAAGGTGTAACGGCCTTACTAATAATAGTTCAAAAATCACACACACACCCACCCACAAACACACTCAGTACACACAGGAACCCACCATTTCACCTTTCATAGCATACTTTGAAATTTTACTAAAAAGCCTGTAAACCTTCCTATTCCTTGATAATTAAAACAAAAGATTCATGAATGAAACTGACGTATATATACGTCTCTGGGACGCAAAGGGTTAAGAGTCTCATCAGACATAGAGCGGTCAACGCGTTGTATTAAGTTACATAGCCCTCGCAGCGGAGCTTGACTTGGAGCGATCTTAACCGACCAACAAGTTTAGCAACACTTGCTGCGGTCAGGATTTGGATGGATGACCGCTACTGAAATTATTCAATTGAGCGCTTCCGTGCTTCGGAGGGCACTTTAACCCGTCGGTCCCGGTTGTTTGTCTTAGGACAACAGTCGTTAGGCTATTTCGAAGGCCTGAAAACTTCTACATGGGTTGCCCACTAACCCACCCACCAAGCCGCACTGGGCCCGCGTGGTGGATTATGGCCCAACTCCTTTCTCTGAGAGGAAGGCTCGAGTCGAAGAGAGAGAGTATACTAAATAGATACTTTGTTTCTGAGTTGGAGTAAGCTTTCAAAGCAGACCATGCGGCTTTTGCTATCTGCAGGGAGCACTGGTTCACGAGTTGACGCATGTGACAGTCATTGCCTTCCTCAACCATATTTGAGGGAAGATGGCCACCCCCCACACACGCCACCGTCTTCCGACACCTTTTTTTGAGCATGACTGCTCTGAATGCCTATATATACCCACTTTTAGTCAATTCATTACATGTTCTCACCTTACATATGACTTGCAAGCCCTTGACCTTCCCGGGCATGTCCCCGTAGGGCAGCAGCCGCCGCCTCCGCATCGGCCCGCCGTCCGTCAGCCACACGGCGCCCACCCACGTCAGGGGGACGTCGTACGTGCCCAGCAAGTGGTTGCGCTGGCTGTACTCCTGCACAATAGCAACCACAGATATATACGTACAATAGATAACGCAAATGCGTGCACTTTCCGTGTCCGAACCCCGACCGAGCGTCAAGGTTGGCCGCCGCTACTTACACTCCGCGCACTGTCTGTTGTTGCAGCCGGACACACGCGAACTAAATTATGTGATAATTAACTACAATAGCACAAAATATTTGGATCCTGCAAAGGCAAGGACATATTGTCTATCAAAGGTAAGTAAATTAAAATTATATTATGCGTAGATTCACGTAATTCAATTAGTTAAAAAGTCGGCACGCTTGGTTTCAATACAAATCGTGATACTTGGGTTATCTATTGTACATATACAGAGTGTCCCGAAACTCAACGCTAATCTGGTACCGGGTGAGAGGCCAAAGTATACCAGTTATGAAAACAATAAAAAAATTCCAATTTTTCCAACAACGATTGTCAAAGTTACCTGACAATAATTTTGTAAACTATAACTCGTCAACACTTAGTTTTTTTTACTTACTTAACAATGTTTATTACTTTGGTTTATGGTTGCGATTAATAACACTGTTACTTGAGCTCACACTAATAACAATCATTGTAAAAATGTATACGTTTTTCGAAAAATGTCTCTTATCGCTTGATATTTGAATGATGATTGATAAAAATACCTAACTCGATTTGAAACATTAACATTTTTGTACAGATTTTCTCAACGGCATAAATACTATACAAGTTTCCGCTCGCAGCTTCGTTTGCTTATTGATATAATTATCGCGATCCCTCGGGACCCGTTGAATCGAGACAAAACAAACAAATTTCATTCAAACCCATTCAGCTTATACTTGATTGAGTAACGAACATCCATACAAGTAAACTTTGAAATTAATAATATTAGCAGGGCTATTAATTATTATTTATCTCAGTTGCTAACAAATGTTGATTGACATTGAGCTACATAATACCCCTGTAGGTGTGAAGACTTACATCAGCATGCGAGTGGTCGAGCGGCACGAAGGTGAGCTTGTAGTTGGTGATGAAGAGGGACCCGTAGCGGCCGCGGTCGCGCTCGCTCAGCGGCGTCAGCATCACCACGCTGTGCGCCGCTCCCGTCACCAGCTCACCTGCACACATCATACCAATGTTCATAAAACTTACAATTACTTATCACCACACCCACTCAGAAAGTGTCTCAACTTCAACTCTTCCTTATGGCTTTTGTAGGGGAGCCACTACAATTTCGCCAATGTCACGTAGCACGATAGACCATCAAACAAAGGAGGATTGTTCCGTAAAAAGGGATCTGAATGATAACTTATTTATTTATCCAAGCAGAAGAGATAGCGTTAACATCTGGAACAAAGATAGTTATTCGAACTACAAGACAATACACAAACACAAGCTCAACCAGAAATATATAGATAAATTTAGTATAGGAACGATTTCAAGTTATGGGGAATTACACATATGTATTTATAAGTTAATTTTATTTCTCTGAGTATATTTAGAAAGTGTCTCAATGAGGTACTCGTAAACCTTCAAACCAACAACTTAACTTTGGTGACCTTACAAAGTAGGTACCTTACAAAGTTCGTCACAAACGTTGTTTTACCCGTGTTTTCAGGCAACGAAAAACTGCTACAATACTAAAGCTACTTTACAATAGATGTCAAAGTCAAAGTCAAAATCATTTATTCAATTTAGGCATCAAAGACGCACTTATGAACGTAAATTTTTCATTATAATGTACTTCTACCGCCGCGTTCCAAAATATATAGAGCCTACCGAGAAGAAGCGGCAAGAAACTCGGGGCCATTCTTTTTACATAGATGTTTTTGCAATGTTTTTACTTAGGTACTACAAATATTAGCTCCAGTGTGTTGTCTTACAAAAGAGAACATAATAATGGTATCAGTAGGGCAAGACACGCTACACTTTGACATCTTAGTACACGAGTAGATAGATCCTGGAGTGATCAGTCCCAAGCTGTTTTATCCTCCAAGTAATCCGAAATTTTGTAATAACCTTTTTGACAGAGTTTAGTTTTAATAGTAATTTTAAACTTATTAATAGGCAAATCTCGGATAACATTGGGAACTCTATTATAGAATCGTATACATTGTCCCATAAAAGAATGACATATTCTGTGGAGACGCGTTACATGTACGGATAGCTTGTGCTTATTTCGCGTGTTGATGGAATGAGCATCACTCCTTTTATCAAAACTGCTAATGTTTTTCTTTACATACATTAGATTTTCATAGATAAACTGGGAGACAACAGTTAGAATGTTTATGTCTTTAAACTTCTGTCTAAGGGAAACTCTGGGAGCTAAACTGTAGATCGCTCGTATAGCCCTTTTTTGCAGTATAAAAATGGAATTAATATCTGCAGAACATCCCCAGAGCAGTATGCCATAAGTCATAACGCTATGGAAATAACTAAAATAAACTATTGTAGCTGTGTCTACATCAGTTAATAGTCTAATTTTTTAACAGCATAAGCCGCTGAATTGAGCCTACTAGACAATTTTTTTATGTGGGGACCCCATTGCAATTTAGCGTCTATAGTAATTCCTAAAAAGACCGTTGACTACACAAGGTTCAACCCTGTTCCATTCAATTGTATATTGGATTCTACTTGTCTCACATTTGGTGTCGAGAACTTTATACAATTAGTTTTCTTCTCATTGAGGAGAAGATTATTTGTATTGAACCAATTCACAACTTTAGCTAATGCATTGTTAACATCGTCATAGTTTAATAACTGCCTTTTAATTTTAAATAACAGTGAAGTGTCATCTGCAAACAATACAATCTCGTGATTCTTCTCTACATAATAAGGTAAGTCATTAATATAGATTAAAAACAAGAACGGCCCTAGTATTGAACCTTGTGGAACGCCCATTGAGATTATAGAGCCGGGCGATTTTTTACCATTTATGTCAACCCTTTGAATTCTATCATTTAAATATGAAGTCAAAAGGTTGAGAGCCATGTTCCTAATACCGTAGTGTTGTAATTTCCTGACAAGTATATCATTTCGGACGCAGTCAAATGCCTTAGATAAGTCACAAAAAACACCTAAGGCATCTTGAGAGTTCTCCCAGGCATCAAACACATCTTTTATAAGTTCTATACCTGCGTCTATAGTAGAGCGATTCCTTGTAAACCCAAATTGATTCTTATGGAAAATTTTGTTTGCACTAAAATGAGTTTCTAATTGATGTAATATAATTCTTTCGAAAATCTTACTTAGCGTAGGTAGTACAGAAATAGGCCGAAAATTTGTTAGATCAGTAGTACTACCAGATTTGAATAAAGGAACCACTTTACTGTGCTTCATTAGGTCAGGAAATACACCACTTGCAACACAACTATTAAACACAGCTGCTAGATTGGGTGCAATGACATTTATAATTGAAAAAACGGTCTTCACAGAAACACCCCATAGGTCTGCCGTTTTTTTTTGCATCTAGATTTTTGAAACTGCTTACAATATCTTTGCAATTAACTTTTTAAAATTTTAAAAGTTGTGTCACATTCAGTTACACTTTGTTTAAGTACGATCTCAGCAGAGATGGAGGAAGATTTTAGAGTTTTATCCTGATGGCGCCCCTCCGCTGTCGTTAACCAGGATAACAATAGATTTTGTATCTGGTTCCGCGACAGCTGAAGGCCTAAGCCTAAGCCAATAAGTGTTTGGTTTGAGGTTAGACCAAGAAAATTAATTGTTCACTCACGAACTAAGCTCGGTCATCTAGGTACCTACTGTTCATTTATATGAGCTTAACCTACTATAGTCACCGCGTTACTAACTGAGTTGTGCGGTCATAAATCACTTCACTATGTCTATCTCGCTCGCACTTGTGGGTCTTATGGAGCCGCATAGGCTACGTTCCGGGAAGCACCGAAATCAATGACGTCACCAAAAACGCTCACGCCGCGCCGCCGCCACCACAACGCTCGCAGATCTATGTGATCATTGCTAGCTATCACTGTCAACCAAAGGGAACGGCCAACCGGGGCGCGACAGTTGTGAGCGTTGAGGGCGCTTGCCAGAACGTAGCCATAGTGATGTGCGTAAGATGGTTATAGGCGCATATCGATAAGAATAAAATCAGATAGAAACATAGTAGATAGTATTGTGGCCCTGAAAAGGGCCGTTTGTAATGAATGTTAAATAAATAACGCTTATTCTTCCTCATCGGAATCTTCGTCCTATGTATCGTCCTGTAGATTGATTATGAATGATGCTTGATCTCTTATAATGGCTTTCTGTAAGTCAGTGTTTTGAAGTTCCTCGGCATGCCTCACACACTTCCCAGTCTTCCTGTGTAACGTTATCAATAGCTTTGTGAAGGAGGCTTTCAACGTCTGCTATCTTGAATGTATTATTATTCGCAGCGACTTCTTATACCTGAGCCCAGATGAGTTCTATAGGGTTGTATTGGCAGTGATATGGTGGTAGCCTTATCACTTCGTGACCCGGTATAGCTGCGCCCCGTGGTTACACCCGCCTAGTGATGGATGATCATGATGATGAAAAGGATCATATATGTTAATCCAGCGCCTCATCTACCTCCATATTAAATTTCATCGAAATAGGCCCAGCCGTTTGAGCGTCAAAGAGTAACAAACATCCATCC
The DNA here is from genome assembly GCA_917880725.1 of Selenia dentaria. Taxonomy (NCBI): domain Eukaryota; kingdom Metazoa; phylum Arthropoda; class Insecta; order Lepidoptera; family Geometridae; genus Selenia; species Selenia dentaria. The sequence goes on along the minus strand of OU862890.1, from coordinate 31,015,797 downwards.
ATACATACAAACTTTCGCCTATATAATATTAGTAAGATGGGTTTTTTGTTTGGTTTTAGTAAACATTGGAAGCCGTTCAAAATGCCAATCAATTTTCAACGCACTTACTATATTTCTATATTTACTATATCCCGTATATTATCGTTCTTTGGACACGTTTCCAGGCGAGACAACGACTCCTTAGAGCGCCTAGTCGTCCAGGGCAGAGGTGGAAGGCACCAGACCGCGCGGTAGGTCACCGATGCGATGGACCGACCAAATCAAGTGTGCGGTCGGTGGTTCCTTGCATGAGTGCACCAGGATGACCGCTAACAGGCAAATATGGCGTGACATAGTGACGCGTATAACTTCTGGCCCCACCAACACTACTACATGACGATCACGACCGCTCTGTCAAGAGCGCAACGAAGAAGAAGGAGAAGACTATATTTCTTGCCCAATTCAATTGAAATTGAAAATTGGAGAGCGCACAAATCCAAAGAATAATGTAAATTATGTGTGCAGTACCTTGACGCTTTTTACACTTATATCACATAAGTTTTGTAATAAGCCATCAGAAAATATTTTTGACCGTAACATTACACTAACACTAACTTACATCAAGAACGTTCTTATCAACGCGATTTATAAATTAATGTTTACTTTAACATTAAACGTTAAGAAGAAATAATCACTACCGACCTGGAGCGGAAACACTCAAGAACATTAATTTTTACTAGTACTTTAATGGGTACCAAGTAAACCAATGTGCCTAAGAGCCGACATATACAGCCTGCTCGAGCAATTACACAGTGATCAACATACGCGGACCGCTCTTGCAGTCATAGCCAACAGCTTGAAGCTGCCATTGATAACTGCTCAAGCAGTTGGGTTTAACTGCTCAACAAGTGACATTTTTCAATTCGGGGGCGGAAAGCATATGCAACTGCTCGAGCGGTTTCGTGTATGTGACGGTGTACGATAGAAGACTGTAGTTCACTGTGCAGTCGCAGCTTAAAGCAGTCCATGCTGACTGCTTCAAGTTGCTCGTGTATCTGGGCTCTAAGTGGTTCTAATTTTCGTCCCTGAATCTGAACTCATTTTGAGTCGCTAAATTCATATTTAATAGACAACAACATTATGTGTTGACGCATATTTTGTTACTGACAAATATAGTATTAAAATAACAATTCACGCGTCGCAAATTGAAGTAGGTAAACCATATTTGAAGTTGAAGCCAATGAACCGTCAAATTAAGTGACCTTGTTTTGGGATTACACCGAATTAAATTGTTTTGTGTACGTAATTATACTATACCTCCACTATACCACAGAATAAATAATAGTGGAAATATATTTTGTTATAAAAACTAACGTGTTTTTCACTCATTTTTAATTAGAAATACGGGATTACTCACGTAATATTTATCGGATAGGTCCGACTATAGTTTCGACCACATTCGGTGGTCTCTTTCAAGGAGTGTTCGGGACGCCCGCGTCGATGGTCGAATCTATAGTCGGATCTATCCGATAAATATTACGTGAGTAATCCCGTATTTCTATTTAAACATGAGTCGAAATATACTTCGTTGTTCGAACGGAAAACTGCTTCAATCTAAAACCCCGACAGTATCCCTAAAATAGTGAATCCTACGGTCTGCGCCAGCGTTTTGTAAAGTGGCCACATTACGAAGGCATTATTGGAATCGATGAGTGGTTTATTTAGCACTTTCTTCTATCGGCTTTGAGCCAGAATAGCTCTGTACGTCTCTTATATCGGCGCAGGATGATAACGTGACACAGCAATAGCCGGTGTTCCTCAGAAAAAGGGTCTTGACATACAGACAGACGGAAAAAAATATAATACTATACTGGTTTCTGTTTCCTTTTGAGGTAAGGAACCCTAAACACTTTTTCTAATAGCGAACTTTCGAACAAAATCAGTACCTACTAAATATTTAAATTTCTAATTTTAGTGTTCCAAAACAGATATACCTATCAATTACATCGAAAGATTTCCAACCGATTGCAAGGCACACTACCTATATACATCATTAAGCCCAGCAAAGCTCTCTCTCAATCATTCTTTCAGCTACTACAAGTACATTACAAAATCAATTATCTTATTATCGCTTCTCGAGTGTGTATTAGCTGTGAAGTTTTTCTATATTTTATATAATCTCGTTGTTTCAAAAACATAATATACGAGTAGGCATTGAAAAAAGAAAATATATGTATAAGTTTTTTGTATATGTTCACAGTCAAGTTTAACCCTAGAGAGTCTTCTTCCAGCAAACTCTTTAGGAAAAAATACTTTTATACAAGCAGTAGATTTCAGTGCACATTATAAATACCATTAGTATTATTTTCAATCAACTTTCTCGTTTTTCAAATAAAATCAATTACGAATCAATTCTATCCACTTAAAAACACGTCAACTTTACAATGTAAATAATTTTAAAGTATATATATAACAGATCTCTGCGACATATTTTCTATCGACTGCCACTTCCAAAATAACATAGACGTTCTCAAGTCGACACATATTTTTTAAGTATGATCACGCATAGCTTTTACAGAGTAGCCCGATTTGTAATAATTCCTTTTTTGTTTGATACAGTATACTTCCAAGGTGGTCCCATTTAAATTTCATCAAATTCAGTCAAGCAATACTTCAGTTACTATACAATAACTGTAAAAAGTTTCCCATATCTTGATAATATCGTAATTGAAGTGAATGATAATCAGTAACTAGCAAAAGTAACTAAAAAGGGTGAATTTTTTTTTACCAAAAAATGTAACCGTCTTAAACACTAAAAAGTGTGAAATAACTTTCCGAACCATACGCACAATATTGTGATAATAGGTGTGATAACTATCATGGTACCGACTTCAACAAGTTATTTCACAATTTTTAGCGTTGAAGTCGGTTTCAACTTCTTTTAAATAAAAAAAAATGTATTGTTATGTACAGACGTGATTATAAATACATAGACACGGCATCGGTCGATCGTTTCATGATAACTGAGTAAAAAAATTAGGTTACGTATAGAGCTAGCAAGGTGCTGCATCGGCCTTCATAGTCAATGAGCCGACTTTTTTATCGCTGACCGTAAGGAAACAAAAGTATTTTTGCGCAAGCGACCGTGAATATCGGGTTGAATCACGCCACCCATACCACAGTTCACGTACTAGTTATTACGAACTTGTTGACTGACTCGATACATACTATAATAGTTAGGTACAACCTTACGAAAGCAGGACTTTACGTAGATGTGTGACTTCATTAGTCGATATGATGTAATTTAAAATAATTAGTATTAGGCTCGTTATGCACGTTTGTTTAATACTACTCTTTGTATTTTTCTAATTGCTATACAGGATGTTTGGTAGAGGGACCGACAAACCAAATGAGCGTGTTCGGGGCCCACTTGGAGAATACTAGTTGGCAAAAAAAAAAATCCCCGACACCCCAATTTTTTTTTTGTGAATTTTCTCGTTTTCTCCAATATTGTACCTATTTACCACCATAACATTTGTAAAGTATGTTTTTAGTTTTTACAAATTTTACAAATGTTATGGTGGTAAATAGGTACAATTTCGGAGAAAAAGGGAAAAATCCCAAAAAAAAATTAAACATATTGGGTGGTCGGGGATTTTTTTGGCCAACTTGTATTCTCCAAGTGTTCCCCCGAACACGCTCATTTGGTTTGTCGGTCCCTCTACCAAACACCCTGTATAGTACTTACTTGAAATATATTCAGTACGAGTAGTACGATTTTGATAATATTTATTTTATACAGAGGGTATACTTCCGAGGTGGTCCCATTTAAATTTCATCAAATTCGGTCAAGCGGTTTTTGAGTTACACTCCAATAACTGAAAAGTGTTTCGCCTTGATGATATCCTTATTGACAGTTAATGACAATCGATCCCGTAAGTAGCAAGATACACTAAAGGAGGTGAATTTTTTTTCAACTTCTGTTTCGACTTCAACAAGTTATTTCACACTTTTTAGTGTTGAAGTCGGTTAAATTTTTTAAAGTACCATAATTATAAATTAATGATGCGTCTGATTTTACTTTTTCTAACGAAGCGTCGGGCTTGACAGATAGCGCTTTCTTTGCCAACAACCCGCGTAAAGCTGCTCAATTGGCGATTAAGTTTCATCAAATGGTGATGGCACACCGGTGTGTCATGAAGACTCGAGTCATAAAACCCTTGAAGCCTAGCGTTACGGTTTGACATGATAAGAATGACTGTTATTTTTAGGGTTCCGTACCTCATAAGTAACAAGTACAATTTGAAAAATTTAATACAGACTTCCATTCTATTCAGTTATTGGAATGTATCTCATAAACTACTGGACCGAATTTGATGAAATTTAAATAGGACCACATGGGAAGCACCGATTTAAAAAAAAAGGATTTTGAGAATCGGTTCACCCAGTCGAAAGTTATGCGGTAACAAACATAAAAAAACAGTCGAATTGAGTACCTCCTCCTTTTTTTGGAAGTCGGTAGAAAAGGTTAATTTTGTTGTCCGTCTGTATGTCTGTCTGTTTATTTTTCAAGACTTATTTGTGAGATGCGTAGAAGTATCTAAGGTCTTTTTCAGTTATGAAAAAATCAAACTTTTAAGTCAACGCGAAAAAAATATATAAATATTTATATGGAATATTTTATATGGCATATTTTGCAATTTCACATGGGAATCAAACCTGTTCCCGTTGAACTAGAATTTTGTAAAGGGCACACATGTAAAGGAAAATCTTAAAACTGTCATATGTAATTTAACCACACATGTTGCAGTTCCTGGAAAAGTAGGTTGATTTCTGCGACATCTATTGTAGTATTGTCAACGGGTTAATAACAAAAGAAAGCTAATTTAATATTACATACTTATTATTTGCGGTTGCAGGCAATAACAGTGTCTAGGGGCCGAAAGGTAAAGTTAAGTTTGTTGCGAAAAATCTATAGGCGACCTATTGAACGTATAATAGGTATACCTACTTATACCTTTCCCACAAGATGGTAAGTAACCCTCGGTGTGCGAGTTCAACTAGCACTTTCTTTTTAGAAAAACAAGCGGCCGAGCCGCAGAGGAATCGTGCGGAATTGAAAAATTCGATAAAATAGGACTATTCTGTATAAAGTTATGCGTATCATACATAAAACAAATACGCATCGACTTGAGAACCTTTTTTTGTTTTGGAAGTCGGTTGAAAAATCTCTGGGCAGGGCACATAGCACGCAGAACAACTGGCCGATGGGGCCGGAAGGTTTTGGAGCGGAGACCACAGACCGGCAAGCGCAGCGTAGGTCGTCCATCGACACGGTGCGTGGACAGACTACCTGATAAGGGTCGCAGGACGACGTTGGATGCAGGCCGCTTCCAACTGGTCCTTTTGGAAAATTATGGGAGAGGCATATGTTCAGCAGTGGACGTTCTACGGCCGAGATGAAGATGATGATGATGATGATGAAAAATCTCTAACCCGTAGTCTGCCTACTAGATTATCTACAAGACAAGGTTCTGGAATACCGCGCTCCACGTAATAAAAGATGCGAAACTGAATAATGCACGAGTATCGTGTTGCAAGCGAGACTTACCTCGTTTGAGCACACCCATCGCCGGCCACAATACACCATGGACTGCTTATGGGATGGACTTCCTATGCCCTCGCAAGTAATGGCGAGCCATACATGGTGATACAGTTACATAATGCGTTGCGCATACGTAATTAGTGTTATTGTGGCTTACATCATTGGGATATGGGACGGGGATTGTCACAATAACGTCACCGTGTATATATAAAGTTTATATACCACGTTAATATTATTAACCAGCTGGCCGCTTTTGAAGCGTCAGGGAACGTTTAATGTCTGGATGAGATGAAGTAAGCCAATACTTTGATATAAATCTTTGAGATTCACTTTTCCTTCATCAGCAGACCTTCAAGAGATTGGGTCTTAACAGGCCAATGCCTTATCTGCTGTTAAACCTGCCTTCCGATAGCCTCCAGTTGGCAAAAATAACAGCAAAAAAACGTACACAAGGGCATTAGAATTAGGAATCTGTGGGTGAAATTGAAGTTATGGGCTGTTTGTTCAGTGTTCATACAGCTTCAAAATCCAATAAATTTTCAACCCACGTCCCAGACGTAAGGTACTATTTTAGACTGTGATTAGGGTGTAAGTAAAAGTTGCAAAATTAACGTCATTTTGCTTCTCGAACGCTGTACAGTGGTATCACTATTGCACGCCAATGCCATCACAGCAATTCGAACGCACCAAAATTCGAAACTTAACGTCTCTGTCTCTTTTATCTCAATAGGTTTTGAAGAAAAAGTTAGTCAATTGTAGTTAATCGTGTTTAAGGTACGATGGGGCTGACATAAAAAGCTCTCAGTTTCTGTCTAAGGGACGGAAAGAGTCACATAGCCTAAGTCCAAAAGCACCACAGAACCGCGCTACTATAAAGTCCATGCTCATCAGCAGAACCTCAAAGTTCTAGAAGCAGTATAATATAATATACTGCTGCGCTTCCCTAACGAATTTAGAAAGAAAGTTTAATTCTTAACAACTTTGTTTCTAAAAATTTCATGAGAAATTGAAAATAAACAAGTTGTTAATCAAACAAAATTAACCCTCTCTTTTGAGTATAAATCAGATAATATCTATCCTAGAAAAAAATTATAATAACCAAAATTTTGAAGAAGAAAATTGTTTTACAAAGAGTTTAAGAGAACTAGAAGATGCGAAATTTTATTCTCTACAATAAAATATTTTGTCCTAAACTGCATAATTACCGAGATGTCGGCTAAACACTTTTTTTTAAGATGGCGCTTAAAGCTACACCTGGATATATCAGCATTTTGTGATTGTATGCTCTGTAAGTGACCCTAAATCTTATAAAAAGAAAAAAATTAACCGAAATTTAGTGCAAGTAGTATAGTAAAAGTAGAAGAAGGTACAGTATCAGCCCATTATAGTCCCACTACCGGACTCTGAAATCTTTTTTTTTTTTTTTTGAGGGGGGAAATGCTGTGCACTTCCCTTCCGCCACGGGGGTGACGGAAGGGGGCGTGTGGGGCTCAGACCCACTAAAACCCCCCCGTGAGCAGTCCTCCGCCAAGGTGGGGCGAGACAGGGTCGCGCTGGCAGTCGCCATCTCCATCATCTCGCCCCAGCGGTAGGCCCGGATTGATCTTAACCGGGCCTTAGCGCCTGTGAAGAGATGACCTTGCTCACCAAGGTCACCCCCTAGACGTGTAGGGCCATGCAAACCGGCGAAGAGTCCCCCGACTATTCGCCAGTAACCCCACTACGGAGGAGGGAGGAGACGTGCAAACCGTCTTCTCCGTTCCCCCGGTCGTCTGCGCCGGAGCGGGTCAGCTCGGACATCGTTCTCCCTGATCCGCTCCGCGGCCTCCTTCTGCGTCATCACCGTTTCGCAGAAGGTGGCCACCGCCTGCCACGATCTCTCGCTGCTGAGCATGGAGATCACCACGCTCGGCAGGGAGAGATCTCCCCCTATTTCCGCTGAAAGCGTGTGCCGCTGCGGGCCCCATGCAGCACACACTTCCAGTGTGTGGTGCGCCGTATCCTCCGGCGCACCGCACGCGTGGCAGGCTGGAGTCGCCTCCCGTCTTGCGATTTGATACCCTGCACCAATCGGAACGTCAGCGACCCGAAAGTTCGTTTCACCCACCTCTGAAGGACCGGACGGATGGCCTCCACCGTCCACTGCCCAGGAACCGGCGGAGCCAGGTCCTCCTCCCACCGCCGCAATAGAGTGGCTCGCGCCTGCCGTCGCATGCGTGTGACCTCCTCCCAGTTTGGGGCTGCTCCTTGGAATCTCCTCGCCGCCACGAAGTGGTAGACTTCGGCAAGGATTTCCGCCTGCAGCTCCCAGGGGGGATCACTGGCCAGCACGCATGCCGCCGTCCATGACACCGTCCGGTATCCGCGAATCGCCCTAGTCGCAATGACTCGCTGCGGACGTCGCAGCAAGCTCCGATTATTGCAACCGAGGGTGTCTACCCAGACTGGTGCCCCGTAAAGGGCTATACTCCGGATCACTCCGGAGTACAGACGGCGGCAGTTGGCGTTCGGACCACCCACGTTGGGCAGCAGCCTTTCCAACGCGGCTGCAGCTCTCACGACTCTTGGGGCCAGTTGGGCAAAATGGCTCCCAAAAGCCCACCTCCCATCCAGGCTGAGGCCCAGATATTTCATCTTGGCCCCAACCGGCACGAGGACCCCGTCCAGGATAATTCGCGTTCCTGGAGGGGCCCCACCCCGAGGCCCGTGGAATAGTAGGGCCTCGGTTTTGGATACAGCAACCTCCAGTCCTAGGGCACAAATGCGGTCGATCACGAGGGTTGTGCCCACCTCGGCCAACCGCACTACTTCCCGAAGGTTCCTCCCTCTGGCTACGACTAGCGTGTCATCCGCATAGCACGCGACCTGCATGCTTGCGGGTAGCGTGCCACGAAGCACCCAGTCGTAGCCTACATTCCACAGGAGTGGTCCCAGCACTGACCCCTGTGGAACACCGCAGCAGATGCGACGGCGCTTCAGACCTTCGCGGCCTTCCACCAGGATCTCGCGGTCCTGGAGGACTCTGAAATCTGCTCTAACAATGCACAATACACCCCAAGCGGGACGTTAGTGCAGGACTTAGCGCCCCCAATCAGAAATGCTAAGGCTTATACTACCCATTCACTCCAACTCCATCCTCTAGCACCATTATGTTCCTCAATAATACACTCTACACCAAAACACAATGGTTGCCAGAGCTTCATGCTTTATCTTTCCTAACCTATGCTAAATTCCAAGAATTCTATTAATTAGACAGGTTGATGAGTCAAAATAATTAGACCTAATGTCATTTATTAGGCCGTTGGACCATACACAATTTCTCCACTCGTTTCGGATACAACTTTCTTTTTTTTTTTTTTTTATTCTAATTTAATTTGGGGACTTTGAGTCACACATTGACTATGTCAGTCCCATGAACCATTACATTCATATTACTATCAACAGATATCAATTGTCAATGGACAGCTTGTAGATGCCCTGATAGAGCAACCTAGCTGCACCAGATGTTGGCTCAGCTAGGATGCTCTGGAGTAGACCCACATCAAGCTGTACAAGATTCAGTGATGCAAATATATTCAGTCTCAAGTCAGCACTTCGGCTACACTCCATTACAAGATGATAAATATCTTCAAATACTTCACATAAGTCACAATTGGGGCTCTTCAACTTTCTTGTATTAATTGTTCCGCTTTTTGCATATTAAGTTTTTTATTTGTTTTTCATTACCAGGCAGTAGTCATCCCGATTGTGACAAATGCATTGCAACGATTAAAATTCTGAATACAAATCAGGGTTCGAAAATATCTGATATTTATTTTATTGTATTATTTTTTATAACACTAGCATTGGGCTTCAAGGGTACTGAAGATTTACTTAAAATCAATATATAGACACTAAAGTCATAAAAGAGAGGAAGGAATATATGTCAATTAACTTAATTGTACTATTATTGTTATTTTTTTGGTGGTTATTTCTATGATGATATATATGATATTATATGATGACGTTTAAAATAAAAACATCATTTACTCTTTATATGTAAGAATTTAAATGTCTTAATTAAGATAACCTAAGGGAGTAAACTAGCTCTCACAAACACAGGGAATCCTACTGTGAGAGCTAGGGCTGCATGTATAGGTATCTTATGTAATTTTTTTATTTTACGTTTTTGAATAATATTTGATATAAGAATTAATTACATAAGATGATTTAAGAATGAGTTTTGGTCACGAAAAGAATATTATTATTATGATTTCACTCTACTCCAATGTCATTTACATTTTGAGAAGTAGGAATACAGTAGCAAATTTTTAAACCATTTTTTTATTGATATATATCACAAAAAGTCATTCGATATATTTCGGATATATATCATGAAATATATAGCCATTGATATACCTAGAACCCTGGTATAAATAATCCCGGTCTCCATTTTTTCTTGTGCGTTGGGAAGCAGTAGTCATTATTGCCCTTATGGTTGCATAATTTTAAATAATGACAATTAGTACTGTGCACTACAAAACTATTCTGTGTGGTACTAAATAATATTATTTAAATTTACACAGCATACATTATATAAGAATTAGGAATCACTTACCATTCAGAAGTTTAGGTTTCACCTCCTGAACTGAGCCATTCTTTTCTCCTTTACTCTGTAACAATCATTGAAATAATCTAAAGATATAATATCTTCAACTCCTGTTTTTTCTACTACTTTTTTAACGATACATCTATACATTTCTTTGAAAATGAAAAGATATTAGACCTACACTTCTTGTTAGTATGGCCTGTGAGGCGTAACCACATGAAACTGGTAGGAGACCAACCAATATCTAATGAAAGTTCTAGGCACCCCAAATTCCTGCAATGATGCCTATTTAGGTTATTTATACATTATCACAATACCCTATTTATGTCATTTATATATTATAATATATTTGACATCCACCATGCTTTGCGTTCTGGAAACATCGCAAAGTCTTCTTGTCAAAAATACCTCAGTGCCTCAAGACGAGTCTTCAACCAATGTGTGTTACCAGTGATGACTTATGGCACTGAAATGTGATCTCTTACTATGGGCTTCATAAGTCAGCACAAAGTCGCACAACAAGCGATGGAGAGGACTATGGTTTCTCTACATGATCGAATCAGAAATGTGGAGATCTGTAGAAGAACGAAAGTCACAGACATAGCCCAGAAGATTAGCCAGTTAATGTGGCAGTGGGCAGGGTTGTGCATGCAGAACAGATGGCCGATGGGGCCGTAAGATTCTGGAATGGAGACCACAGACCAGCAAGCACAGCGTAGGTCGTCCACTGACATGGTGGACAGACAACCTGATAACGGTCGCAGGATGAGGTTGGATGCAGGCCGATTCCAACTGATCTTTTGGAAAATTATGGTGGAGTCATATGTTCAGCAGTGGACATCCTACGGCTGAGATGATGATGATGATGGTGATGCCTAGAGCATGTACTGTAGACACTGACTGAAACACACAAGCCATTTATTCTATTTTACATGGATATGTGTTTTTATATAGCCCAAAAGGTCTTAAATGACACCACACCACTTGACTGTTATATCTGGCAGTTTCTTTAAGATGTTTAATGTTTGAGAAAAATACAAGAGACAACTCCCAAACCCCCCTTTGCAATTTAGTCAATTTCAAGAGGTTTGTTACTGCTACAGCTTCTATAAATAAGACTAGCATAATCTAGTCTACTTCTAATGAAATATAGAAATTTCAAAGATGCTTAGCATATGAAAAGCAACAAGACAAACCTGCTAAAGTTTCCAAAATATTATGCAATTTGATTGATCTTTTAATTAATTTGGTTGTTAAGTTGTTTGTTATGTTTTTAGGAATTGCTATAGACGCTCCATTGCAATGGAGTCCCCACTCCCCACATTAAAAAATTGTGTTGTAGACTCAGTTCAGCAGCTTATGCTGTTAAAAAATTTGCCTATTAACTGATGTAAAAACAGCTAGAATAGTTTATTTTGGTTATTTTCATAACATTATGACTTATGACATACTGCTCTGGGCCCTGGGGATGTTCTGCAGATCTTAATTCTATTTTCATACTGCAAAAAAAGGCTATTTCAGTTTAGCTCCCAGAAATTCTCATAGACGGAAGTTTAAAGATACAAACATTTTAAATTTTAGTAATACTATAAAGTATTACTTTTTAAAGCACTAACACCTGTTTTAGCGATCTCAAACATTGTAATTTATAGAGAAAAATTCCATCCTTGGACGGGATTCGAACCCGCGTCTTCTATTATAATTACTTATTTAAATAGAATAAGTTATATACACAAATAGCGAGTTGAATGATATTACCATTAATAGCAATCTTTAGTTGCTCTCTTCTGCAACCTTAACTAAACAAAGAAAGCTTTGTTGAGAAAGATATGCATGTATAGATAATATAGGCCAAAATGTTGGAAAATAGTAATGTAAATATGTAAGTATGAGTAATGAGATTTTGAATATTGAGTAGTACTATATTGTTATTAATATGTGCAGAAAACCTAATTAATGATTTAAATACATCAGCTATATTTACAGAATTATTATAAAAGCAGGGAAATTTGGCTACCCTGCCCTAATCGTTTTCTAGTTCACCTCAATAAAGAGCAGCCTAATTGGGAAACACACTCGCATTTCCAATATATACATATAATGAATGCTTGTATTCACTCATTTTGCAGGGGAATTACCAGATTATCGTAATTATAGTGCTTGCCACCAAGATACAGCCTAGCCTAGTTTGGGGCCAATTTTAAATCTATTATTACCTTTTATGTTACATTACAAGTATGCACCATCCTTTAACTTTTTGTTTAGTGCTGAAATGTTTTAAACATTGTGGTCTCCTGCTTAAATGTAGTATGCATACATTTAATTAGTCTATTTCTTTTGTCAATTAAATGTATTACCTTTAACCCGTTGAATGGCGATTCGCCATATTTGGCTAATAATACAAAAGAATTCACAGAAATCTACCTACTTTTCCAGAAATTGCAACGTGTGTGGTTAAATACTATCTTCAACATATTCATAAATTCTAAGGCATTTTCAAGAACTCAAACAAACAATTGCATAATGTATACTCTAACTCCAAGGGTTAGTAGATGACCCGTTACAGTGAATTATTCAGAGGAATATTAAATTATCGTTGTCACGAATAGCGCGTAGGGTACGAAGGACGGGAGCTGACTTAAAAAGTAATTATAATACATAAGGGTAATTACATTTTCCAACACAACAATATCAAGTCACAACACATTTTAAAAGTATATTGGTCTACATGGGAATTGTTTGTACAGTGTAAAATAGAATCAATTACCGTAGGAGACACGTTGATGTAGCTCTTGAAGTTCTGGACCAATTTTTTCTCATTCATTTTACCAAATAAACCACACAGTGAGTTGACCCAATTTGTATGTTTACTCCATAAAGGTCCAGTATTTATCGAATGTGTAATACTTTGTTTGGTCAATTGGGAGGTACTGTGAGTTTATAAATAGATGTATCTTCATGATTTGTCCACAAATTCATTTTTAGTTATCAATCATCACTGCTAAACACGGTTTACATATGAGCACCAATTATAAACCAAATTAATTTCTTTTAGGACAATGACTACCAGATTAAATTATAAACAATTAAGTAGTCAAGATCAAGATACGGTCATTCATGGAAATAAAATTGATATTTTTTACATTATAAAATAAATATCCAAAGCACAGATAAATCATATACTATACATATCTACAGGATAGGATCTATCGTCATAAAACTTTGTTACGATTAATTATTTTTGCGCCATCCGTTGGCTAATATCGTAAAACTTTGGCGCTAGGTTCGCAGCAGCTATTTTTAAAACTAAGACAATTTTGCTAAGTTGCTATTAAATTTAGATAAATTATAACCTAATAATTATAAAACATCAGTCAGGGCCCCGTTTCCTAAAGCTACAATTAACAATTATTGTTAAATAAAATAGCAACATTGGCCTAAACTGGCAACATTATTCAGAACATTATTCTTGCTGCTTCTTCTCGGCGGTGGTTCTTTTCCGAAGACAGCGGTAGAATCATTTAAAAATTTTTGACGTTCATAAGAGTGTCTATGATGCCTAAACTGAATAAATAATTTTTGAATTTTGAATTTGAACAAGTGTTTCACGTAGGGCATTTTTTACAATTGTTGATTTTCTGGCTACAATTACAAAGTTACAAATATAGACAAATTGTCTATGTTTATTGTTACATATTGCACGAGTCGGACAAGTGTTTCATAAGGAATCGTTATTTGTCGGCACTAAATATATATTGTAACTGTCATATTTTTCTACATAGCTTCAGAGTTCGATAACTTGTAAAATCGTTTTATCCGCGGTGTATAAAAATAGCTTTGTATAATTATATACTACGATTAAGAATCTACGATAATCTAAATCTAAATAAATGTGGAAATTAATGGATTCCTCTGTTTCCTCAGACGATGAAAATAACCGGTTGCCCAGGACTTTTCGTCAGCGCATTACAAAACAGAGTTCTAGGACGGAATATGATTTCAGTGAATATTTCGTATGAATTCCGAAATAGTGAAAGAAATGTCTCTGGTCAGTGATGGTGGTGATCGAATGGTCAGTCTGTTAGGGCCATTATTAGAACATCCAACACACAGAAACCAGGCTTTGAGTGTGAAAGTTCAACAGCGAAAAAAATCCAAGAAGAATTACCTTTTTATTAAATCTTTTTTATTTTTTCTATTCATCTTAGGTATGTTTATAGCAGAGAATATAATATTATTAGGTTTTATACTAAATCATCTTTGAAACAAAACAAACAAACAAACAGGAGTTTGAAGTCATAAGGTGCGTTCGTTTAGCGTTTAGGAAATTGGTGGCTCTTTTGAGCGTTCGTAAAGCTCAAAAACGTTATTTTGCCACTTTTGTCCACACTCTATTCGAACGCTCAACTGAGCATAAGACCTAAAATCGCATGGTTATGCTTGCAAATACATAGCTGTCAAATACGATCACAAACAACCATGCTCCGGACGTGGGCAAAAATACCTCTTTTTAGCTTTCCGATCGCTGAATAACAAGAGACATGAACGACATTTTCACCCACAGATTCCAAATTCGAACGCCCCTTGTGAGCGTTATTTTTGCTAAAAACGCTCGCAAGGGGTCTATTCGAACGCATTGTTAGAAGTTTCTATGACGTATCAGTGAAAAGAATGAATGGTTGAACGAATGATTTAGGGTTGTACAGCTATAATAATGAATCGAGATTTTTACTTGTAACAAGAGTACGAAACCACTTTTACAAGTGTCGGTGGTGTTCATGAAGTCTGTGAAACACTTGTCATTGTAAATTGTTAGAATTTTCGGCTTGTAAATAGTAAATTACAATTTGTTACTTGTAGCTTTATGAAACGGGGCCCAGGTATCTCTAAATAGTCTGTGGGTCGATTGAACTCGCCAGATAATGGCATGATTTATTTTAAATTTAATATAAAACAGTCACCTAAAGCCAAAATAAAAATAATCAACAGAATTCGTATGCCAACGTAACTTATAGCAATACAATTAACAGAGGTTCATAATTATTTTCAGAAATATAAGAAATACAATGATAGCAACTTTTTTTGTGTCAAAAATTTTGACTGAGATCACAGACAACTATTATTCTTGCGCCAACGAATTAATCCGAGTGTTAATGCCTAATCCTCGATTAGATCTTAAAATTGTCTTGCACCAACTCAAATCCGCGATTAAACTAGAGTTATCTTCTGTCAAATTTAATCCTATATCAATGGCGAATAATGACTGCCATATAGGTATTTATGTTATTTCTAGCTGTAAACAAAAGATGTCATATCATGGAGAATCTGGGGTCTGGCTCTGTGGGATGTGCAAATAAGGCGCCGGTTTGTTCTAACCTTCAAAGTGTATTCAGATTGTTGTTGAAACTAAAATCTTGGTTTTCTTTGATAATGACTGATTTAACTGATGTATCATTTAGGGACGGTGATGAAAAAATATAAAGTTTTCTAGAATCAGATTTTTTAAATAGAAATGTATTAGAGAGAACTGATAATTACACAACAATGCGGGAGCATGCTTTTCATCGAAGGTTTCGCCTAAATAAAACCAGCGCCGACTTTTTGTTGCAAAGGATTCAGGACAAATTGACGTACAATTCTCATAGGTAATAAAGTAACTACTTTTCTACATATCTATTAACTTGTTCGAAAACAATGACTGAAATCTTTGTCTGGTATAAATTGTATGTTTAAAGGCTTAGGCACGGAGCATCCAGTAGGTATTAGCACTGGGTCTAAAGAGTCTATGTTGATGTGAGTGACAACATACTATGCTTCATGTCTACATTACATCTACTCACAGTTGTTCCATTACTACGAGTATGAATGATCTCACATCTGTCTATCACAAGCTAATCTTCAACCAATATATTGCCTCTTTTATTAATGACTAGCTGACCCGCCAGCGGCTTAGCTCGCTTGGTATTTGTGTAGTGGTGCTCGACTTCGTTTCTGTTGTTTATTTTCCATGTTTAATTCCGCAGTATTTTGAATTTTATATATATTTTATATTAAACTTAATTGATATGAATTTTATATAATTTTGTTTACATATAATTGTTTGGCCGACACCATGAAAATTGAAAACCAACAGATTAGGACGCCAATAGATTCGATGTATGTTTACGTATTACGAGTACTTTACTTTCAGAATAGTGAATACAGACAGATAAACATTTTTGTCGCCAATCGCCATGACAAAAAGTCTAGCCCTACAAAATGAAAAATACCAAGAACTACTAAATTTTAAAGAGACAGATATATTGATTTATTTTATGCCTAAAAGAGATAGAAACACAGTGATAAATAACTTCAGAATTTGCCGCATTACTATTGAACCCTTATCGGTCATTCGTCATTAATTCAATTAACTTTGCAATGGTGGTATTTATCAGGATTAGTTAATTCTAGTTTCTTTCACGTTGGTGCAATACCAAATTCAACAATCCGTAATCCGTGTTTGATCAAGATTTCGTTACACGCGGATTAGCATAGTTAATTCGTAATTTGGTGCAAGAGGCCCTTAGGCCCTCTTGCGCCAACTAATTAATCCTAGTGTTAATGCCTAATCTTCGATTAGATCTTAAAATTGTCTTGCGCCATCACAAATCCGTGATTAAACTAGAGTTATCATCTGACAAATTTAATCCTATATCAATGGCGAATTAAAGTCTCTAATCAAAGATCAATGCAGTGCTGCCATATACCTAGGTATTTATAGCTGTGTTCTAGCTGTAAACAAAAGATGTCCTGTCATGAAGAATCTGGGGTCTGGCTATGTGGGATGTGGGAAAAAGGCGCCAGTTTGTTCAAACTTTCAAAGTGTATTCAGATTGTTGTTGATGTTAAGGAATACATTCTCCGTATAATAGTTTATTATACGTATATGGTATACCTATTTACTGAGTTACCATAGAGTAACCGAAGTATGTGAATGTCACTCTGATATAAATAAAAAGTCGATATTAATATATATATAAAAGAGCATAACAAAATATAGAAATACAATCGTATTTCTATATTTTGTTATGCTCTTTATTTTGTGTAAATATAAACTATACCTACATCCATGATGCTCTGGTTTTAACTTTAATATGGTAGCAGAGTAATAAAGTAGCATATGATTAAAGAGTTTATCTTCTGGGAATGAAAAATTAATTCAAGGCAAAAGTTTGTACCTGGCCTAAAATCACCATGGATAAGGCGATCGCAGAGGCTTCAAAGGTACAAATAATGCACCTAGATGGAAAGAACTATAAGCATTGGAGGTAGAGGATTGAAACAGTATGTAGAGCAATATCTGGTGCTGATGAATTATTAGAAGGAAATATCACTAAGGCCGATGAACCTGCACCAACTGCTGATTTTGCTGTTAAAGAAAAATACGAAACAGATTTACAGAAGTTTCGGTATGTCGATTGTGTAGTATTGACTCTTATGACGACAAACATGACAGATGAAATATTGGATCAAGTCATACGGTAAAAAAGCGCTAAAGAGGTATGGGATAAGCTAGAAAGGCTCTATTGTGGAAGCAGCGAAGACAAAAGCTATGATCTGTCTTAAATTCTTCGATTATAAAAAGGATCCTGATCATGACATAGGAAAGCATATATCTTCATTAAAAAACATTTGGCATGACCTTAACTGCCAAATCAATACAAATCTGCCCGGAATTTTACTTATTTGCAAAATACTTGGCACTTTACCAAAAGATTACTTCGCTTTCAAGTCAAGTTGGCTCCTTATAACGAAAAAGGATCGTACAATAGAGACTTTAACTTCGCAGCTAAGTGCCTATGAAAAAGCGTTGACTACCAAATGTGAAACCGAAAAGACTGAAGAAGTACTTAACGTAAGAACACAGAATAAGAAAAAAGTATTCAAATGAAACTATTGCGGAAGAGTTGGACATGGAGTACGTAAATGCCAAAAAATGGATATGGAATGATGGACGGGCGTCCAACCAAACCATCAAATGGAAGCCAAAGCACAAATGTAAACCTAACAGTGTTAACCTTGGATGATGGGTTGCCGATAGATAAAAACAACTGGTACGTCGATAATGGAGCAACAAGCCATGTTACTAATAGGGGAAACTTATTCGAGACTTTTGAGCACTTTAAAAGTTCACACAAAGTGACTGCGGCAAATGGGCACGCGATTGAAGCCATAAGGATTGGCAACATACGAGCTGAAGCCACTGTTAATGGGAAAGTGAATGAGATATTATTGAAAGATGTTTGGTATGTTCCCAACATCAAAAGAAATTTATTCTGAGTACTTTCAGTGCATGATAACTCTTTTACGAGTACGTTCGAGTCTACGCCGAATCAATGTACAGTGAAAGTAAGTGGAGACGTCAAAGTAATTGGAACTAGAACGATTAGAGGTGGACTATATAAGCTGGAGCTTAGTTGTGTAGCACCCAAAAATCAGGAAGTCAATCAGATACTGTCTAATCCATTACAACTATATCATGAAAGGCTAGCACATCAGAACAAAAGAAATGTTCATCTGGTGATAAATTAAGAGCTAGAATTAAAAGTGGAGAATACGCAATCAGATATTTGCGAAGGTTGTATTTATGGAAAGGCTCACAAGCAATCATTTGGTACAAGGGTTAGAGCCACTAAACCTGGAGAACTAATCCACACCGATATATGCGGACCATTTCCATATTCAGTTGGTAAGAAGTTACGATATAATATCATCAAAGATGACTTTACACGTTATCGTCACATCTATTTTCTTTGACAAAAATCTGAAGCCGCTTCAAAGCTCAAAATATTCTTATATAAATATAGATATAATATATATAATTATATATAATATTGCAGGACACATAGTCAAAGAATTGCTAAGTGATAATGGTGATGAGTTTATCAGCCACGAATTCAAAAATATCTTTACTGAAAACGGCATTACACAAAAGTTCACGATGCCTCACACCCCAGAGCAAGCAGGCTGCATAGACCGTCAAAACAGGACTGTGGTAGAAACAGCACGCGCAATCATGCATGCACATGAAAAAAAATTCCTGATGGCCTGTGGGCAGAGATAGTAAACGCGACTGTCTACGTGTTGAATCGTGCAGGACCTTCAAGTTTGATATACAAGCCTCCTCATGAGCTATGCTACGGAAAGAAACCAGCCATCAAGCAACTCAGAATACTTGGCTGCACATGCTATGCTCATGTTCCTAAAGCTAACTGCAAGAAGTTGCAAAGGAAAGCTAAAAAGAAGAAGACGAAGGTTACAGGATCTGGGACAAAGAATCATTAAAACTGATTAGATCCAGAGACGTAATATTTGAAGAGGTACCATTGCTGGGAAAAATCAAAGAGGATTCAGTCTTATTTCTTCGTTAGCTAACCTCAATAAAAATATGTATCATGATTTACCAAGTCTTCAGAATGAGCATGAAACTAGAAACAGAAATTGGAGAAAAAAATATTTTAGAGAATGCTACAAATGTAATTGTAGAACCTTCTACATCAAGGGCACATCATATACCCGATGAAGAAATAAATGATAATTCAAGGATTGAACTAGACGAATCGATATGAAGATGAAAATGAAGAGTTTGCTAAAGGTAATGAACACCATGATATATTGTCTGATGAAGACATTGAGAGAGAAGGAAGGCGGATTATCCTCAGAGATAGAGAAAACCTCAAGCCATCCGCACGGTTCAACAACTATATTATGGCTCTAGAAAATGACCATATGTTCGACCTTTTAAACAGGCAATGTCATGCAAGGACAAAGAAAAGTGAAAAATGCTATTGATAGTGAAATCAACTCATTGAGGGAAAATCAAAGGTGGGAATTAGTAGAACTATTAAAAGGTCGGAAACCTATTCCATGTAAATGGATATTCAAAATTAAAACTAATCCTGATGGCTCTGTTGACAAATATAAGGCAAGGCTAGTGATTAAAGGATATTCACAGAAGAAAGATATAGATTTTCATGAAACCTTTAGTCCAGTTGTTAGGAGCAGCACTATAAGAGCAGTCTTAAGCGTTGCCGCTAAAGAGAAGCTGAGATTAGCACAGTTTGACGTATCCACAGCCTTCCTCTATGGCACATTAGACGAGGAAACTTACATGAAGCCGCCTGAAGGTTTTACCGGTGAGAAATATGTATTTAAGGTAAAGAAGAGCTTATACGGTTTAAAACAAGCTCCACACTGTTGGAACAGATGCATCACAGACTACATCATAAAGACCGGTTTTAAGAAGAATGATTCCGATTCTTGTTTATTTGTAAAAACAAAAGGTAAAGATAAAATCATTCTTGCACTATATGTCAACGATGGTCTTATTGCATACACAAGCGAAAAACAGGCTAACTGCTTCCTGGATGAAATGAAGGCACGTTTTAAAATAACAATAAAGCCCGCAAGCTACTTTCTTGGGATGGAAATCAAGAGATATTCTGATGGTTCAATATTATCATCAGAAAGCGTATACTGCATGTTGGAAAAGTTCGGAATGGATAAATTCAAGCCAGTGGCGACACCAATTATAAAGGCAAATGCTCCCCGCTACACTTTGGGCATACTTTTTTTTTGGCAGGGCAGTTCCTAGCCAAGTGTCCATACCGCCAACAAACCGAGCACAGTGTGACTGGGAACGTATATGGCTCGACCATGAAACGACAGTCATACCCAAACACATATGGAGGTAAAGTGGCACTTTTGAAGCAGAAACGCACAGTTTCACTATTGCTCCACTTGCCTTTCACTTAGGCGTTTCAGCCTTTTAACAGAGGCTATTTCTACATCACATTTGAAATGCTTGGCTAATTCTTCTTCTTTAACTTCCAGCTCTATATATTTCACAACACCAGAAGTGAGGCTCACTTCATTTGTAAAACGACACCTATATCCCATGTCTAAAAACTTGCTATTGTTTATTAAAATTTCTGCATCTGTCCTAGTCTCGAATTTTATTACAATTTTATATGGGGTTTTATACTTTATGTGTGTAATGTTTGCTATATTTTCACTCTTGGACAACTTGAACTTGGCCAACCCTATTTGTTTTGGTAATACTTTATCTGAAGTTACACACACCTCACTTGAGCATAAATCTTCAGCATTTTTATCAATTCTGCTATTTATATCGAGGGTACTTTTTCTTTTTCCAATGTATATTTCAGGCCTAAAAGTGTTTTGTTTTGCAATTTTATTACTTTTCCTCTGCACTAAAGTGAATCCTTTCCATCATTACTTTCTCCACTCTCTTGATCATTTCTTGACCTTTTCTCTGGTCTAATTACATTTGTACCCTCCAAACTCCTATTTAAATTTGACTCATGCATTTCAAAAGCCTCCACATCACACACTATATTATTTGTTGGTATCTCCTGTCCACTCAAAATACTCGCCCCAATCTCTTCTTCACTCATATCACTAAATACACTATTGGATCGAGGTCTGATGACCTCATCCATTTTGTTCATGAATCCTCAAGACCGATTTTTTATTGTGAATTTATTCACAATAAAAAATCGCTTTTGAGGGTAATCTTATAGCAATACGAGCGCTCGCCGTGAAATGACGCACGCAACTGCCATATAGATGATGATGAACTCTTTTCTTTGTATCTCATTGCATGACAGATGTAATTTGTATAAGACAGAGAATGTTTTGTCACAGCTTGATTTGAAATAAATTCGTGTAGTCACAATGTTAGGAAATTGTTGTTTTATGTTATCATTCCAGTAATAATTATTATAGAAAGCTTTGTAGTATACTCTAACAGCATAACTGAAGTTTGATGTCAACATTATTTTCAATATGACGTGGTATCAAAAAAAGTTGATTTAGGGCTTAAGTTAGTCGATAGGTAGAATCAAGGTAAAATAGGTAGATCTACCTATAAGTTGGTAGATATGACAATATGACACCTTCCGATGGGTTCGGAAACGCTTGACAAAAGTTCAAAGACGGATGACACGCGGACTCTATCGCCGAGAGTTATTATAGCACAGAAAAGGATACTACGAATTCTAGGGTATCGAGCTGTCAAAATCATAGCGTTATATTTGTTTCTATGAAGATTCCATAGCATGCCACATACCTACAATAGTCTGTGCTTTTTTGCCTAGGCTCGGTCATAGACCCCAGATATATTATTCTACTCTTTTGTCATAGCACAGATCAACAGATGCTAACGCATAGAGAAAATTGTATATACGGAAAAAGTTGAAAAACTACCGATCATCTCGCTGCTTACCGATCATTCTCCATCGTTTGTTGCCCTTCCTATCCGCGCGAACTGTTATTGGCAAAATTGTGGTTACGCCGCACAAGCCATACAAACAAGAAGAAGAAGAAGAAGATTTTTGGGCTCGGTGAAAAAAGTAAAACCCCAAGAAACTTTGTTATTTTATTATGAAAAGTTGAGAAAAAAATCGTATGGCCAAAGCGTATTGCGAGTGACAAAAAAAGATTATCAAAGGTAATAGAATACTCCGTTTTAGTAACAAATGGTCAATGTTGTGAAGAGAATAGAATTAAGGTACGTGTTTGAGCATAGCCAGGTTTTATTTTGCTGTGCACGGGTTATCCAGGCCAGGACTTCTCTCTCTGAAGTAATTCATAGCAAGAGTAAAGGGATGTCTATATAAATAGGAATTGATGCCTACACTACACATACATTACCATGTATTGTATGTCTAGTGTAGACCTATTATTGGAACTACTACTCTTATCAGATTGACTGATTGTTGAGTATCTAAGCTAAGTCAGTGGACGCCTCTGATTTAATGCCATGAACATAAACCTAACTAATCTGACCTGATGACATACACTTGGTTTGGCTGGCTCTTTTTCTCAACCAGGCCCCTATGACACAACCCATTTTGCATGATAATTGGGCGACGC
The DNA here is from genome assembly GCA_917880725.1 of Selenia dentaria. Classification (NCBI taxonomy): domain Eukaryota; kingdom Metazoa; phylum Arthropoda; class Insecta; order Lepidoptera; family Geometridae; genus Selenia; species Selenia dentaria. Next base: position 30,992,689 of record OU862890.1, on the reverse strand, counting down.
TGATCAGTCCAGCCACACAGTGTAGCCCAGGAAAGCCAGCAGCTCCTTTTATTGGTGCAAGCTTCTCACACTGTCCTCGGTGAGCCGAGGATGGTTGCCCTTTATACCACCATGCTCCTGCACTTGATCAGCCCTTTCTTTTGCCTCCAAGCAGCCTCAGCATAGGGAGCTGTCTGTGACACCTACATTAAGTAGGTGTTTTTTTAAAGATGATGAGATACACTTTTATTCAACCAGTAGTGCCAGCACCCTGGATGAGACTGCCGGCCACCAGTGATGCTTGTTGCTTAGAGTGAGGAGATATGAAAAATTTAGTAAATTTAAATGTGGCTTTTTTATGATGTAATCAAAATTAAGCACTCTTAATGGCACAACAATCTTGTTATGTAAAATTGTGATGTATGGAAAATGAATCAAATATATTCTCTTATAATTAATTTTCATAGACCTAAAAATGGTACACATAGTGTGTGTAGTGTGTAGTTTTATTAAATAATGGTGTACAACAATTTTCTGTAACTCTATTCTACTAGCTTTACTTATATGTTCGACTGTATGTATTTTTTTTGTGTATTTTCTCCGATTTCTCCCCATTGCTCAAAACTCTTTTTTGTTTCGTAGAGTATACTTCTAAGGTGGTCCCATTTCAATTTCATTAAATTCTGTGAGCAGTTTTTGAGTTACACTCCAATAGCTGAAAAGAGTTAAGCCTATTTTGATGATATCATCATTGCACAATATTGTGATAATAGGTCATTTTGAACTATCATGGTATTGGTACCATGATAGTTCAAAAGATCATGGAATTCGGTTCAACAAGTTATTTCACACTTTTTGGTATTGAAGTTGGTACCATTTTTGGTAATAAAATTATATTATTTCTTCATCGTTGATAGAATCTGTGCCAAGGCTTAAGTGTTTGGCCAAGGCCTCCTCCAACGCCTTCCAACTGGTGTGTCTCTTGTCATATTTTGCCAGCTGTTTCAACTATTGTGTAATCCCATCTTTACAGCAGTCATCCTCTGCCTTTTCTCTTCTTTTGTTACCAAATGCTTACATGTTTGCTCCATTTATCTTATCCTCTTATTGTGTCCCCCATGTGTAGCCACATCTTGAGATTATGTAGCTTTCCTAATACTTCTGTTTTGTTTTATCTATCAGTCTTATAACCAACATGCTTCTCTCCATACTTCACTGGCATGTTTACAATTTTTTCAGATGAGTTTTTGTGAATGCCCAAGTTTGACATCCACATGTTAATATTGGGAGTATGCAGGTGTTAACCCCTCAGCTGTCGTTGACTAAGAGAGTTTCCTTTTTATGAACCTCTCATTTTCTTGTTCTTGTTTCTTTCATTAATGTTTAGGTATAACTACTGTAACTATAAACTTCTGTGTTTCAGGTAGTGCAAGATGTGTGATAGTGAACCTAATTTTGAAATACAATTAACTGAAGAAGTTGTGACTTCGGATAACTTAGAAGATACTAGAACACACACTGCAGAGAAAGTTCATAAATGCAAAATATGCGATTATGAATGTGTACAAGCAAGTAACTTAAAACGACATATTAGAACACATGATGGAGCAAAACCATACAAATGTAATATTTGTTTTTATGAATGTGTACAAGCAGGTAACTTACAGCGACATATTAGGAAGCACACTGGAGAGAAACCATTTAAATGTGATATGTGTGATTATGAATGTGTACAGGCAAGTAACTTAAAACGACATATTAGCACACATTTTGGAGAAAAACCTTATAAATGTAATGTGTGTGATTATAAATGTATACAAGCTGTTAACTTAGAAAGACACATTAGAAAACACACCGGAGAGAAACCTTTTAAATGTCATATCTGTGATTATGAATGTGTGCAAGCAAGTAACTTAAAACGACATATTAGGACACATGAAGGAGAGAAACCTTACAAATGCAATGTGTGTGATTATAAATGTGTGCAAGCTGCTAACTTAAAACGGCATATTAAAACACATACTAAAGAGAAACTGTATAAATGCAGTATGTGTGACTATAAATCAGCTACTGCAAAAGATGTAAAGAAACATTTTAGAACACACACTGTTGAGAAACCATATAAATGCAATGTGTGTGACTATGAATGTGAACAAGCTGATGACTTACAACTGCACATTAAAACACACACTGGAGAGGATCCAAATAAATGCTATATGTGTGATTATAAATCATCAACTCCAAAAGATTTAAAAAACCATATTAAAACACACATAGGAGAGAAACTATACAAATGCTATAAATGCGACTATAGCAGTATTACAGCAAGAGAAGTCAAAATACATATTATGAATATACATAACAACTGAATAAATGACATCACAACTTATAAACTATTCTGGTAATTATTCTCTACATTTGTAGCTGCTGTGAACAGGTTGTGTATGTAACGAAGATGTTTGGTCACAATGTAATTTCACATGAGCGACTCTGCTGAGTCAACAAATGTGGTGCAGTAGCACAACACATGCCTTGTGCATTATGTTCATAAATGATATATATGAACATAATGGATATAGTATGTCAATTTGCGCAAGTGTAACATAATCATAACAATTACATAGGGTAGGTGCACTAGTTTCCCGGCCTGCATGTATTTTCGGCCTTTTGAGGATCATGTCCCACTAAAACAACGTAAACAGAGCGTACATTGCTAAAGTTCTAACACAACCATGCACTAACCATTCCCTACAAGTTCTCTTACATCCGTAAATACATTTTAGCTTTCCAACATTAGCAAACACTTCCTAGCAAATTTTTAAAATTGCCAGCCGCCTCGAAGGTCTCGTAACGTGCGTTAATAAATAAATAACGGCGCATCTGCTTTTCGAAGGCAAGTTTTTAAACCATCGTCTAAGTAAATTAGATAAATTATTATGTAATATGCATTACAAATTACTGAATATTGTTTTCACATAGTTATTTTAGCAATAATTGGTAAAAAGTACCATAATATTAGGCGGCCGGAAATCAACACCAGAAAAACTACAAACGTTGAGTTTTGAAATGTGCCTCAATACAGTGTTAGATAGTTTTGTCTCTTTTGTTAGTTTGTTTGCATTCTCTTCTTGTACCAATTAAGTGCTTATTGTGATGATTGTATTGTTTGGTTTTCGGCCGCCAATATATCGCTCATTTGGTGCGACATTGACGTAATTACACTATTCGAAATTTTACAGGAGAGCCAATCAAAGTTTGCTATTAAAAGTATGCCATTTTGAAGGGACTTATTACAATCATCGTGATTTTAAATGTAAGATCAATTTGTGTAGATTTTATAAGAGTTCCAATCTACTCGGTATATTTTATGTACATAAACTAGATTTTAAAAGTTAAATAACAAACGTACCTGTAAATACGTCACGGTTGCTTCAGAACTCAATGTAAAAAATAATGCGTTCACTATGAAATTTTGCATTTGTGTCAAAAAAAGAACAATTATTTAATTAATCACATTTATTTATCAATGTTTAGTAAAATTAACTTAAGAAAAGAACCATGTAGGTATGTTCTATGTTCACTAGCTACTCTTGCTTAAGATTAAAAATGGAAACATCTTAATACCTATTAACACAATTTGTAAGTCTAATTGGCACAAAATCACAGTTTGTTTACTTACTTACTTTTAACTTAGTGATAAGCGCCAGCATAATGCGTGTGTGAAAAATACTTATTCAATAGGAAAAAACCTTTAGAAAATACTTTCATAAAAGGCTGAGTAATACCGAGGTATAATGTTCTTTTGTAACAGTTCTTTTAAATCTTTTTTCTTGTTTGCGGTAATTTCTCTTTTTGAAGTATACACAGGAACCATATTGATTTCTTCCATATTATTAATTATTCGTTGACTAGCAGATCTTTGTTTCTGTTTTTTTATTTCAGCTTCACTCCAGTTATCGTCTAATTAGAGTTTGTACTTGTACACTGCATCATTATCTTTTGTAAATTCTATTACTTTGAGGTCTGAGATTTTTATGGTGTTCCCTTCCACATCTTTGACCATGTTTAGTTCGATTTCGTCAGATAATTTTTTTAAATCATAAAAATCATCGAAGTTTTGTTCTTCAACAATAAATTGGTTACCTCTTTTTTTTGCGGATCTTATTATTTGTTCATACTGGTCTGGTACGTAAATAGCGCCCGATATTTAGCTCTTTTTATCGCCTTTTCAATTATGGAGTGGGCTGTATCTCCCTCGTTTTGAGTATGTCCCCTTATTAAAAAATTGTGTGTGATTTTATTGATTGGTAGAGTTTTGACTGCATACAAGTACATGGAAAATATGAATCTGAAATAAAATATATTGAAAATATTAGGCATACGACATTTTTGTACAAAACTACATAAACAGTTCTTAACAAATGAAACAAACCTGTTTTTTTGTTGTCCACCACAATTGTCACTATAAAATGTGATGTCAACAGCCAGGGTGTTTATTAGCTACACGTTGCAGGTATTTAAGGATACAGGAACCGATCTCATTTGCTCCTCTACCGCCGATTGCCTCATGCCAAAAGTAACAATAAGTTTGTTCTTCCTTTATATCCGATACCTAGAAAAACAAGACGGTTATGAAACTATTGACAAAAAGGAGCATATAAGAATATTTTGAGTCATAATAGGTATGTACATACTGTAAGGTTTAAGCAGTTCAATTTGGATTTATAGTAAAAAGACGAGGACTCGCCGACTGGCAATGGCATAACAGCCTGCAGATCATAAATCGCGACTACTTCATTACTGTCCGTATTCTTACATATTTATATGTCTGTCTTCTTTTCCAATCGACTAAGTTATTTCTGCCGGCAATGTTCTGTGTAGTGACCCTCTTATTTTTCTTTTTCCTCTCCAACAGCATTTTTATATTGTTCACAGACATCGCACTGGTCTTTTTTGGGCACAAAAAAGGAAATGTTAAATTCGATATCGAATACGAATCGTAAGTTGCAGCCTCTTTATTATCGGATACTCTTAATCTCTTATAATCACGATGCAGGTCAGCTATTGTTAGGCCACCATAAATAAACTCTCTAGTGGTGTTTGCACGGAGATAATGGCTCTCAATTCTACTTATAGAATTTATATGGCTTCGAACAGACTCTGTTACCTCAGAACAAGTCTTTTTATGATTTGCAAGGCAACCGCGTCTGTCAATTGGTGCTATTCCTCTTGATTCAGTACTAGTCTTGGTCTCGATTACAGTACGTAAAGTACGTTCGGAAATGCCCAACGTGTTAAAAAATAATAATTTGATGAAAATGGAGATGGTTTCTTGAATAATAGCACCACCACGCCTTTGTTACACATGCTTCTGGCGTATAACCTTCGAGTAAGACGGTATCAAAGAGCTTCTGCAGAACTTTTAATACCGCTGTTGTCATTTTAGTCTCGTACAGGCTGATGTATAATTTCGGATCATCTTGGATCTTTGACCGAGCTGCTGACGGTTTAGCGACCGAGTTTGTATAACTGTCGGTAGAAACTGTCGACCTCTCCCAACACTTCTGCTATGGTCGACGCTACACCGACGTCTTCTGCCTTCAGCTTTGTTAACTGGCTCTGTCCAATAGGCATACCTCTTGCAATCATCTTGGAGCCTGTTTTCCGCTCTATAGTCTCTTTAATACAGTTTGCATTAAAGGTTTGGATGTCGTGTCGCAAGGATTTCCATATTTTCCTATAGAACAGCCTATATGCATTCAACATCGTTGGTAAACTGTGCTACAGGATACTCTGAGTATTATGTATACGAACCTGTTGGAAACGCTATCGATGCTAACGATAGCTAACTTGGGTAGGTACTGTTGGTCACCCTCCCGGTGGTAGAGTAGGTTACCTGATCTCAGGGTTATCGTGTGCTCAACCGCTCTTCGGACTTCCGATAAACCCACGATGTCTCAGTGTAGCCTACTCATTTCTTCTTCCAGAGCGTCAATATTCTCGTCTGTCCTCAAAGCCAGTCATTATCGTTGGGGGCTGTAGCTGGGCGCCTGCCCCCCTCTTCATTCTTAGCACCCCCTGCCCCACCGTTACCGTGGCCGCTACCATAGCCAAGAATAGCGGGGCTGCCGGGGACAGGGGACCTAGTTCCATTTGCGTGATTCAGCGTAAATTAGCTTTTATATTATATTATTGGACTGTTAATTGTTATTTTATTAATTAAGAATGTCTAATAGTATAGTTTAATAGTATAGTATAGTTAAGAAAAGAAAATGAATAAACGATCATTGATTGTCAAATAATTGTTTTATTAGCCGAGAACACTACTTCGAAAAGCATGGCCGAAAACTGGTGATGTGAAGGCCGAATACTAAGATTTGCGCCCGAAAACCGGTGTTTTTGCTATATTTGCGATTTTAAATTAATATAAAAAATATCACTGCATTAATCACAGTTTTGGTATTTTAAATAAAAACTTGAATATTTAGACTACAATTAAACATAAACACAATAGGAAAAAAAATATTTCAACATTCTGTTCTGATGGCTTGAAGTTGAAAGGATCACTAAAAGGCAGCAAACTAGTGCATTGACCCTATGAGTATACAGAACAAACTATGGTTATCTCTGCCACAGTTCTGTACTGTATAATATGTTGTGTACCCACAGTGGAGTCGAATTGTGAGGCTTGTGAGGTGAGAGACCAAATCTGCCGTGGTATAACAAAAATGCCGTTAACTGACATCTGGTTGATTTTAAACTTTTGATGGTATATTAATAAGAAAAAAAATCTATATCGATCTGTATACGCGGTTTTTTGATAATTTCATTAGTTTGGGAAATAATTATAGTTACTATGCCGTTATATACCTTTTTTATTATGTGTAATATGCATAAATGCAGTTAAGTTAAGCCTTTGCGATTCAATATAGCCGCTAAAGTTCCTTAACTTATGTTTTTGTTATAAATTTTTCATATGATTGTTTCACTAGATTGCCGTTGTAAGTCTTTTGCACACTGTAAAGCTTTTAAAGTACTTTAACTTATTTATTGTTATTATTTGTTTAATATAGAGGTAGGTATACGTTAATAAAGCAATAACGCCGTTCACTGAAAGAGCTAGACTTAAATGTGATTAAATAATCTTAACGTCATTATAGCTTAACATTTGGTATACATATACTTTGACTTATAGTGCGTTATGAGTCAGTAACGGCATTTCCAAAATATTTCAATACTTATTTGTCTTTAAAAATTAGATTTAATTGTCGTTATAATGCCGTTAACTAATCTCGCATGGCGGGGATGACAATGACGGTAGTAAGTTATAATAATAATAATAATAAGCCTTTATTGCCAACTAAATAAGAGTTACATAATTTTTCAACTTAAGGTAAAATGCAATATTATTATGTAAAATACTTAATAATTTTAACAATCTAACTATGTAATTGTATTTAGTTATTGGGTGTTGGCGTGTCTTTGCGACACGAAGGCCTCCTCCAGCTCCTTCCACTCTCCTCTATTCTCAGTTATTCTGTGCCATAGTGGACCTGCAATCTTTTTGATTTCATCAGACCAACGTTTTCTATTAGTGCGTTCGAATAGGTCCTTCGTAAGCGTTTTTTTGCGAAAATAACGCCAAAAACGCTCACAAGGGGCGTTCGAATTGGGAATCTGTGGGTGAAAATGTCGTTCAATGTCTCTTTTTGTTCAGCGTTCGGAAAGCTAGAAAAGAGGAATTTTTGCCACCAAGAAGAGTAATTTTTGACCCACGTCCGGAGCATGGTTGTTTGTGATCGTCTTTTGACAGCTATGTATTTGACAGCATAATCATGCGATTTTAGGTCTTATGCTCAGTTGAGCGTTCGAATAGGATGTGGGCAAAAGTTGCAAAAATAACGTTTTTGAGCTTTACGAACGCTATAACAAAAGAGCCATCAATGACAACGCCAATGCCCTCATAAGCTAATCGATTTGCTGCCTTTTATGATTTTGCGTACTAGTGACTTTTAGCACGTACATATCAGGCTAGAATATTGCAGCGCACAAAACAAAAATTGGCTCTTATGTTCAATGTTTATTCATATGATTAACAGTGATGAAGCCATTGCTATAAAAACCAAATATTCTCCATTACTTTGAACCTGGCCATGCACATTTATGAGCAGTGACTAAGTCAACCACCAGGCAGAGTTGGCACGAAAAAAAGGTTAACTCTACAATTTCCTTCATTTTAAAGAGTGTGTATCTTGAATTAATAAATCAAGAGTTTTGTAGAGAGAATTGTACAGTCTATGTTACCTTTTTTTTTAATATTTCGAATTACGTGTCACAAAGAAAAATCCAAATATCCAAACGATCAAGGGCTTATTTAAAAATATGATAGAGGCAAGGTTTTTCCCTCGTAGTTATTACCTCATGTAGAACAATTTCGAAGATACTATGTATATTTCTCTTCGTTTCACGAATGATAAATATTTAATTAATTAAAAACTCCACGTTTATGACATTTCAATTCACAAATCTAGTAAAATTCTGTCAAAGCAAATAAAATGTTCAATTAAGTATAAAAGTTTAAATAAATATTGCGATAATTTGCAAAACATTGGCTTTTAATTATTAAAATGTCGTTATTTAGTGATTTAACTTCCGTTGGTTGAATATTAAATACCAATATTTTTTGTTGTTTCATTATAATGCCGTTATCACAAAAGATTCATAGTTTAACTGCGTTTTAGCGTAGCATATAATCAAGTTTTTCTTTGAAATTGATATATATTTGTAGTTTACCGGACTAAAATGCGGTAAAATGCAATAACGGCACTAAAGTCTAACATAATATGAGTCCTTTGTTCATAACCTAACCACTAATGATAAGCTAAACCAAGGTTACTATAACGACATTATAGCTAAACATTTATAAGATTTTTTTTTAGTGTTTTAAAAGACAATATTTTTATTTTAAATAGAAACACTAAAATGCCGTTAAGGTATACTTAACGGCATTCAAGTCCATTATTCTTTAAAAATTAGAAACATCGATGATAAACTATAACGAAAAATGCGTTTTTATTATAATTAAATAATATTTACAGTATGGCAGATGAACAATTAAAGAGTAGGTATTTTACTTGATGTATTTTTTGATGCTTTTAGGTTACAAAATGGTGTTATAATCGAGAAGTTACGTTGGTTGGTTGAAGTTCGAGAAGTACGAAGGTTGAATTTTCCCCGCGTTTTTTGCTCAGTACCTAAAATGTGGGTTTAGGTAGATAACGGCATCATAGATATACCACGGCAGAAATGTGTTACTGAAGCGTAAAAACATTCAGAGGAGATCCCTGATGTGGATATATGTACATTCAAATCTGGTAAATGCAGATGCGCGCAGTCACAGCCATACACCAACAAACACAGCAAATTATATTTAAAACTAGCTGACCTACCAGTGGGATATGCTGTAGAACTAACAGCTTCCTGTTTATGCTTCAGAGTGGTATCCAAGAGAGAGTAACAAAGGAAGGCAACAGATAAGATAGGAAGATGACATAAAAAAGATAGTTTAGATAAATTGGAACAATTAACAAAATACAGAAAGGAATGGAAGTCCTGGGAAGAGGCCTATGCCGGAAGGCAAGGCAAGTTTCTTTAATATTATATCATCAGCATGTGAGGCTATAAATAAATAAATACTGTATAAACTTAGAACAAAAGATTATAACGTCATGGTACATCAACGGATGGGTTAAAGATAGCTTTTTCAGTTTACTTTAAAAGCCAAAGCATAAATCGCGGCACTGGTTCTAATTCACAAAATTCAAAATATGTCTGTATCTATTGGCTGAAATGTAATGTGTATTAGCAACATTATAGTACATATCCATGAAAGTCGTCCATTGACTTACCATTACCATTTTTCGATATATTATTTAGAGTTTAGATGTAACTATAAGTGCTGCAGTTTTTTAATGTTATTATGAGACGGTTCAAGCATGCAGTGCTAAGTATTTGGATTGGGATGGAAATATTTTCAAATACTCTCAGAAGTGTTTATTTATATAAGAAAGGTAAATTGATTATTACTCTAAAGTATCTTAACGATTGAATATCAGTTATAAATATTTTTTGGTATTAAAAACAAAAATGTCATCTGTTTTTATTGCAATGATCGTATCGTATTATATGATATAACTAGCTGCGCTCCGCGGTTTCACCCGCGTGGTAATGGATGATGATGATGAATCAAATATAGCATATATATATACTCAGGCCTAATATAGCTTTCTACCGTGTAAGATTTTTTGAACCGGTTATGTAGTTTTTGCGTTTATTCGATACAAACGAACTATCAAGTCTTTCCTTTATATTATTAGAGTAGATAAGGTACGAATAATGTGGCCTAGTTTGTACCGGCGTCAACATTGCATATTTTAACACGGAAAAGTAGTTATTGTGGCATAATTGTAATAGACATAATGTTACCCCGGACTTTTTTTGTAGATACTGATGTGTTTAATAAAATTGTAGTACATCACTTTGCTTGTCAATAGTTTCCGCAGAGTAGGTACGCGATATAAGAATGTTTTTCGTATTTTTTCACACCTTGGGTTACTTTATCGAAGTTTTCATACGAGAAAACTCCAGTAACTGTCCCCCGGGTATCGAACCCAAGACCTCGAGATTCCAAAGTGGCGGATCCACCACTACTACTGCACCTGACCAAGCGAGCGAAATCACTGGCGAGTCATCTAATATATATATATATACAGTAGCTTGAAATGTTAATTAAGTATTGTTGTTATGCTAGGTGTTTGGTGAGAAGGCCGCTTGGTGTGACTTACCGTTACCCCAGGCTCAGCAAATTGTAGTGCTTTAGAGCGATGAAAGTATGATAGGCACTATGAGGAATAAGGTAGTGCACCAAAAGATAAAGATGAATGGACCCTAATATATTTAACGTATAGGCAGTAGGTTTAGGCATCGAGCCTTTAGCATAGCTGTGAACCTAAATGTTCGCGTGTAGGTATCGTACCCCCTCGGACTCTGACTTACATACTATAAATTGAAGTACCTAGTAAAATTTCTCCCACATTCGGAATATAAATAAACTAGATTCCAGGAACGCTGCTTTAATTCTGGCAACTTATGTTGAAAAATATAGGGTGTCCAACAAGCCTCGAACATCTTTGTTTGAAACTTGCGGGGAACTCCCCTGTATTCTTAGACTAAATGACCTAGTTGCAATAGGATAGTTGCAGTAAAATTTCGTTATTTCGATATAATCAAAGAATTATCAGAAATCATTCTCAAAAGTTCCAGTAAAGATGAGTCAAGCAGAAAATGTTAGATTCAAGTTCGCATTAACCACACACGTCGCAGATCCTGGAAAAGTAGGTCGATTTCTGCGAAATCTATTGTAATATTGACCAAATATGGCAAATCGCGAGTCAACGGGTAATGCACTGCATATTGAATGATATCTAATGCATCTAATTAAGCATAAATGAACCAACTAGGCTTAGTAGCAAAACCTGCCTAGATAACTATGCCCATAATATGAAGAACTGTAAAACCCCTAAAAAAGAGCTTGCGCTCTCGGACCACACAGCCCAAATCATAAAATGCCTTGTCAAAAGAAGTTTTTTCACAACTCATTTCTTTAGAGGAAAAAGAGATTATTGTGCAGATAATAATAAATTTATTGAATGTTTACAATCAATTTCTTTCTGTGACGTGTACGATGCAAAAAATGCAGAGGAAGCATATAATGCTTTTTATGACATCTTCATACTATTTCCCTTAGTAGCATTTTTTGTTGGCTGTTTGTTGGGCCTCCGTCCACTTTAAGTTGGCCAACGGTGAGGTTTGTCACCCCTAAAAACAGTTGGTCCGACAGTAGAATCAACGTCAAAATCGGTACCATGCACGCAATATTGTAATAAAAGGTACTTGCGACCTATCATGGTACCTACTTCAACAAGTGATTTTTTCTCAGGATGAGTTTATAATAATTTTCTTAGAAAAATCCACAACATATTTTATATTATTTGGGTACATGTTAGGCCTTCGTAAAGTGATCGGTTGGAAATTGCACGATACTTCTCAATCCTTAATAACCATCGGCCATACGATGGACCGTACCTAGTAGGAAAGTTGTTCGTTATAAAATCTATCGGGGCTGTAGGCCTGAGGTGTCCTGATGGTTGGTAATGCCACGAAAATTTATCATAGTTGGTTGTTCTATAACGAAACAGCTAGACTAACGTTCATATATACATAGTCAATATCTCGTTGGATCACAAACCGTGAAGTTAGTAGGTCTGATGTTAGCCTACTTTCGTCGTTTCATAGAAAATATTTTTGTGGGAAAAACAACGAAAATTTTGTTGGCTGGTCGACTGTTTAGATCGTTGGCCCGCTTTTGGTTTTTCGTGGTAAACAAAACGTTGTTTTACCATCGGTTAGGCCAACATTATACTTGCGGAGTTAATTCATCGTTGGATAAACAAATGTAAAAATAGTAGGCCTATTGTTGTATTTTTGTGGAAAATTCAACAAAAATATTGTTGGCTGGTCAAGCGTTTTGATATTTGGCCCTCTATTGTTATATCGTGGTAAATATAACGTTGTTTATACATCGTTTGAGCCAATGTTAAAACTACATAACCAGTTGCTCGTTGGCCCACTGACTGTGGATTTAGTAGGCCCAATGTAGTATTTTAGTAGGAAATTCAACAAAAATATTGTTGGCTGGTACAACCGTTTTGATAGTTGGCCCACTATTGTTATATCGTGGTAAATATAACGTTGTTTATACATCGGTTGGGCCAACATTATATTTACGGAATAAAATTGTTGTTGGTTTCCCAACCATAAAAATTGTAGGCCCAACGTTAATATGTAGTGGTCAAAACAACACAATCTTCGTAGGTTGGTCCAATGTTGGGACTTTGTTACCATGCCCACTACTCATCTCCCAACTAAATGCCAACCGTTGGCAACAGTTGGCGACGACACCCCAACGGAAAATGCTACTAGGGTCATAATTTATGCTTTCCAGTATTAAAAGTTAAAATATCAATACACAAACGACCCAAATGGCTTAGTAAAGGTATAAAACTCTGCGCTAGACGTAAAAGATCACTTTTATGGAAGCACAGGCAATCGTCAAATATGCAAAACCAAAATGCTCAACAAGTCGAAAGCTGTATGGAACATAATTAGTAAACAAAATCAACTAAACTTCAAAGAAAATATTAAATAAATACGAACAAATAATAAAATGATTACTGATCCTAATGAAATTTCTCAGTGTTTTAACAGTTTTTTTTATTGTTGATATAAAAGGTAATGACTTAAATAAATTTGACGAGTTAAAAACAATCAACTATAACATAACAAACCAAATTTATGTCTTATGGCTCCTACAAACATTTATGAAGTTTTGAGAATAATAAAATCGTTAAAAAATACAAATAGTACCAGTTTTGATGACATTTGCACTGAAATAGTAAAACAAGCTGCTTTGTTTATATCTCCAGTGTTAACTTACATTATAAATAAAAGTATTGAGGATGGCATCTTCCCCACTAAATTAAAGACGTCCATAGTAATTCCAGTGTTTAAAAAACAGAACAATGAGGACATGAGTTCTTATAGACCGATTGCTTTAATACCAGTGTTATCAAAAAAATTGAGAAAGTTATTTACAATGTACTTAATAATTATTTCGAAAAAAACAACATACTGGTAAATGAGCAAGCCGAATTTCGTAAAAAAAATCAATCGATATGGCGCATTTAAATTTACTCGATCCAGTGTTGAACGGTTTGGGTAAGAAAAAATGAGTCACAGCTCTCTATATGGATATGACTAAAATCTTTGATCACGTAGACCATGCTATCTTAACACGGAAATTAGAATTATACGGTGTGAGAGGTAACGCCCTAGAACTTCTTAAATCGTAATTTACTCTCACTGACAGACGACAATACACTGTAATTACGAGAATTAATACAGTCACAAAAGTTGAAAATAAGCATTCGTTGAGCTGTCAAAATGTATCATATGGGGTCCCACAAGGAAGTATATTGGGTCCTCTGTTATTCTTAGTATACATCAATGATTTTCCAAAATCTATTAGCCAACCTATGAACTTATTTGCCGATGACAGTAGTGCTATTTTTACTGAAAATAATAGTAGTTCTCACGAAAACCACATCAATAGTTCATTATGTTGTATAATTAATTGGATGTATATTAATAATCTGAAAATTAATCTTGACAAAACTTACATAATGACATTTAAAAATAAAAATAGAAATTTTTACATTCTTAATATAAATTATCTAGGCAAAAGTATTGAGGAATTAGATAGTATTAAATTTTTAGGAAGAATTATTGACTCTAAACTTTCGTGGAAAACGCACATCCAGCATGTCTGTACAAAATTCAGTCAATTCTCATATGCTATATGTTACGAAAAGTAGCCGACAAAGATGCACTTTTAACTGGATATCATGCATATGTTGGATCTATTCTTAAATATCGAGTCTTAATTTGGGCAAACTCCACTGATAAAGACATAGCTTTCAAAGCCCAAAAAAATATGTTAGATCCATTTGTCAGTTAAAACCAACAGACTCATGCAGACCTTTCTTTCAAAGCCTTAAAATTCTGACACTTCCTTCCATATACATTTTAGAATCGGCCTTGCTTGTAAAAAAGAATGTCGGAAACTTTGACACTCTAAACAGTAAACGCCAAACATATATTAAAAGTTAAAAACTGCGAAACAGGTCAAAATATATAATAAAATACCTACAGCTATAAAATATATAAACACTACTCTAATAGGGTGAATCGGCCAGTTCACGACCAGTTAGCCGACTTGGCATCTTTAGACTTACGTAACTTTTTTAAATATACTTTTCTAGTCCTAATTTTAACTTGAATGGGTAAAAAAAACATTAAACAAATTTATTTTCTATATTTTTCAAACATCTAAATGTATCTATTAATAGTTATGTTAGGATTTATCAAAAATTGCGTTTATTTCAGTTCACGGACATCTTCTGTCAATTTACGTCCGCATTTTCTTCAGTTTACGACCTTTCAAAAGTAACTGTAAAAAGAGCTCTTGATGTATCAAGTTAAAGTCGAAAATAAAACAAACAATATTTTCTTCTATAATATTTTTTTATCATTTATTGGTTTATTTATTTATTTCTATTATTTACTGTTATAAACTAATATATCAAAAATAAATGATGTGTTTTATGATGATTTAAATGATACCATCGAAACAAGAGCAAAGATGCCTTTTTGAGGTGCTTTTTGACATGTTTTTTTTATTTTTAAATCGTCTTTCTTGAGCTTTCCTATTTTTTCCTCTTCTCTTAGTTGTTTCCTTTTTATTTCTTCTATTTTTAAAATTTCTTCCGTTTTTAATTGTTAATGTTGTTTCTTCGCTGCTTAATTTTTATTTCTTTTGTCTTTTTTGTATAATAATCTCCACAAGCTTTAAATAAAATTGCACTCGTTTTGTTTTTAGTGCAATTTCCCTTGGCCCTTTTCTTGTTTTGCTTTTAGCTTTTGGTGCTGGTGGCTCCGGAAAATGTAAATGTTTTTCGAAAACGTCGTCTAACAACATGTTATTTTGTGATTGTGATATTTTTATTTCAGAAAATAGCACAACCGATGTATTATTTAAAGATATATACGGGGTGAATCAAAAAATTCTTGGAATCAATATTAAAAAATGCAAAGATTTAAATAATAATATTTTATTTTTCTACATAATCTCCCTCCAATGCAATGCATTTAGAATAACGCGTTTCTAACTTCCTTATTCCTTGTGAAAAAAAAATATTTTCTTGACTCTCGAAAAAGTCCTCTACGGCAGCTATAACCGCGTCATTATCGTGAAATTTTGTTCCACGAATTTCCTCTTTTAATTTTGGAAATAAGTGAAAATCACTTGGGGCTAAGTTCGGAGAATATGGTGGGTGGTCAAGGAGATTGAAGCCAGCACAGCGGATTGCGTTGAGCGCAACTTCCGATCGATGAGCAGGAGCGTTATCTTGAAGGAACAACACGCCCAACGACAGTTTTCCACGACGTTTTTCTTTAATCGCTTCACGCACTTTCGGGATTAAATTTGCATAATAGGGTCCAGTAATCGTCTGGCCTTTTGGCATGTAATCAATAAAAAGGATTCCTTCACTATCCCAGAACACAGAGGCCATAACTTTGCCAGCGGTAGGAGCAACTCGAAATTTCTTAATGGATGGAGAGGATGGTCGTTTCCAAGACATGCTTTGTCTTTTAGTTTCAGGATCAAAATGGTGGACCCACGTTTCATCCATGGTGACAAGACGACGGCAAAAATTATCCGAATCACGCTGGAACATTTCGAGATTACGCTTGGAAATTTCCAAACGTCGCTTTTTGTTTTCGTCGGTTAACATTCGTGGCACCCATCTTGCAGACACTTTTTTGAACCCCAGTGAATCAATTAAAATGGATTGAACACTACCAAAAGATATCTTTAGGATCTCAGCTATATGTTTTATAGTCATTCTTCTGTCTTCCAAAACCAGATTCTCAACCTTTTTGACATTTTCTTCTGTAACGGAGGTTGAAGGCCGCCCAGAACGCGGGTCATCTTTACAGCTTGATCTACCTCTTTTAAATTCAGCCACCCAGTACGCAACCGTAGAATAGGGTACAGCATCACCCCCCAATGTCTGCTGAATGTCCAAAAAAATTTCCTTCGTAGACATTTTTTTCAAACTGAGATATTTTATCACCGCACGTAACTCACTTTTATCCATAATTTTGACTTTTTAGCAACTCGTTGCACAAAAACATTTATTACATGCGAACGAACTGACAAAAACAAGTGACAGTCTGCATAAAAATAGTGTGATAGACACTCTTTAATTTGAATATCGAACTTGATCCAAAAACGTTTCATATATATGCACTTCTAAGAACTTTTTGATTCACCCTCGTATGACCAAGGTTCAGGGTTGCAGTGGTAATTACTTCTGATGTTAAAATGTCAATGTTCGGGCTGAAACGTGAATCAGACGATTGGTGTAAAGTCCGGTAAAGTCAGGTGTAAAATTTCTAATATCTGAGCTGCATCGAAGAGAAACCGAGAGTTGTGGCATGATTTCAGGCTCTTCAAAGCTTTAATTGTCTGGAGTGTCCGCAGTTCGTTTCAAGAAAAAAATCTTCAACAAGTATGCTAGAGCTTTGATTAAAAACTGCAGAATTTCGTGGATTTAGTATTTTATGAATATGTTAGTAGGTAGTAATATCAATGATTGGGTGACCAAGAATGGTCTCATAAAGCCTTTTATTCTGTTTAAATTAAATTGAATTAGAAGGAACGGCATAACATTATATGCCTTACCAGCAAACATAACAAACATGCTTCAGCCAGCTGACGTTAACATGTTTAGACCATTGAAGCAAAACTTAAGAAATACTGTAAGGAACTAGCAGGCTAGTCCGGAAAACTTAAACCAAACCGTTACAAAACTAAATTTCTGTGAAATACTCAATGAGACTTTAACATCCATCCACTTGGACGACGCAATCATAAATCATTTTAAAAAGTGTGGACTATATCGACTAAACGAAGTTAATGTGGATTACACTAAATGTGTTAATGACACACAACAAACAGTAAGAAATTCTAATTCTAATAGAATAATCATGGTAAAAGCATAAGATTTTTATTGCAGCTTCGAAGGTTATATCATGAATCCAGGTAGAACTGGCTAGTCGCAATATTTAAACGAAGCCTATTCTGGAGAAAATTGAGAAGGCTAAGGCGAAATTCGTTGAGACACGCTGATCCAAATATTTGGAATACTTAAGGAATAAATTATTCTTAAACCAGGCCAGGTTGTTGTAGCCACTCCAGAAAAATAAAGGTTAATTGAGCCTGAAATCGTTGTGTTCTGAATTCCTCTTGTTTCTTGTTCCAATATCATTAAACTAATATCCAATGATGAAATACTCTAGAAAATAAATAAGAATCTATTGTAGAGGTAGTCTCTATTTATACTTACTCCCTACCTTTGTGTATAAATAGTTTCTCATATTCATTCAATAAATCAAACCAATTTATCTTGATTTCCTCGTTTCTTCTGTTTGGTTTTCTTCAATTTGAAAATGCAACTCACACTAAGCAAGAAACCTGTTAGTATGGTCACAGATTACTGAATAAGTATGGTGCTGTTTATGAATAATAAGTACAACACATTTTTGGATGAGAAAAAACAGTTTTCTGCATTATTTACCACATCATATTAGTTATATTTGTAGTTGCGAGGTTATCAATGCTCGTAACCGATGAATAATTGAAAGAAATTTCATAGTCATTAGGTAATTTTATATCGCCAAAATGTAGTAAAAACTCTATGGTCGGTAATTAATCCGTATACGACCACAAATATTTTAAACAAACTTCATGGTCGCAAGCTAATCAGTATACGACCACCAAAATGTGGTCCAACGATTGAAAATAATCCGTGGTCGTTAGCTAGCCCATATACGACCATAAAACTGATATTTTTGTATGTATAAAACTATATGGTCGACAGCTGATCCTTTTCCGACCACCTTGTTTTTCATCATTGCAATACATTCACATTAATAGATTCTTCCATATTTTTCCGGTCGTAATCTGACGTATAAATAAACTACGTTTAATAGGATGAAAAGAAACAACAACATTTACCCCCCTATCATGCAGCATGATAGAAAAGATCAAATAAGATACTACGAAAGCTGCTCGTTTACGACCACGCGTTCGTAAACGGACGAAACCTTAGTTTTGGTAAGCCCTTGTGCGACCACCCTGTATTTAAATAAAAACACTTTTTCGCAACCATATAGAGGCTAAAACCTATTATATATTCATATTCTGACATCCCAAGCACAACATTTATTGACAAACATTGCTAAAACATGTTTTACTTACGGTTGAAGTTTGTCTCCTCGCTATTTTTTCACTAACTTTCTGCTTCTAAATTGACACTTGCTCCCGGTTGAGATTCGTCGGCTCACAGAGCAACACTGTATTATATTGGGTTGGATAAATATTGACCCGAGGGAAAGAGACAGTCAGAGCATACTCTTCAAGCAAGATGAACGTTCGGTGCGCTGATAAACAACTATTTTTCGTTGAATTTGTAAACGTGGTCGTGAGTAGGCAGTGGTCGGCGGACAGGCTGAATCACCCTACTCAAAAATAAATTAAAAGCTTTTCTTATTGACAAGGCATACTATTCAATAAATGAATTTATTAACGATAATTGAACTTGGAAATGTATCTGACCTGACATGCCAAAAAAAATCCCCTAGCCCCCAATTTTTTTTTTACTTTTTTTTAATGAATTTTTCCTTTTTCTTTGAAATTGTACCTATTTACCACCATAACATTTGTAAAATCTGTTTTAGACCGGATGTTTTTAGTTGAATTTGGTCTCTAATACACCTTCAGGCCACGTAAAGCAAAATTGGATACAAAACAGAGCTAACTGATTTAGAGCTCATAGAGTGAAAATATGAAATAAATTTTACCTCATTGTTCAACTTTCACAGTGATAAAGAAACCCACTAGCAAGCTTTTTTAGAAAAAAAAAGAGAAAAAAAAATTGGGGAGTCGGAGATTTTTTTTGGCCAACTTGTATTCTCCAAGTGGGCCCCCGAACACGCTCATATAATGTGGAGAACATTACGTAACAATAGGTCGTAACGTAACGTAATAATATAACGCTAGTTTGTGAATTTGTATGCCTAAAATATGAGCCAAACATGTTTGACCTGCCTCTCTACTGTTAAGAACTTGCATGCTTGCTTAGCTTAGTGTGTATACACATGTTTGACAAATAAATGATTTAATCTAATATTATGCAACATTGATTTGGACGAAGCAGGGAAGCCCAGCGAGCCGATCGGTGACCGCGATAGCGACCACCGGCGGATCCACCCACGTTTCTTCATCTTCGTCCCCCCGTGGGTCGAGCAGTTTCGACGTTGGCTTCGTCTTGCGTTGTCCAGGTGTGTCAGGAGGTCTCGCATGTAGAGGTGCGATGCCTCTAAGATGCTCGTGTATTGAAGCGTCCGCCGCGACGAACAACTGCGTGGTGAGGCGTTCGATGAACGTCTGCAGTCTTTCTGTTTTCAAGTCTCGTGCTATCGTCGATTTTCGGACGTAGGGCCGAATGTATGTCTTATAGACCTTCACCCGGAGTGGTAGCTTTGATCTCAGATTCGGCGACAGGTTTGCACGGGCTCCTTTCGCCTTTCCCACGATCGAGTTGACATGCGCTTGGAATGTAAGATTTCTATCTATTTGGACCCTTAGGTACTTCACCACCGGGGCCTATGGGATCTCTTGAACTGCGCTTCATTCGCTTCAGTTGGACTCACAAGATCAATGCGAACAACTCCAAAATTTTGTAATATCCTTCAAGGAGTGTGGTGAGACTCATGAAAAAGCCTTAAGTCGTATAATCAACCTAGAATTTGAATTAAATAAGGCCCATAAGCTACGAATAATAATAAGTCAGGAACAGTAACTGCATTAAAAAAATGACCCAACAAAAGTCGTGTTCAAGTAGGCGGGGCTTAAAAGTCGTGTTCAGTACGTCATCAGTCGGACATTTTTCTTGCAAGCGAGCACACGTGAAATCTTCGCATACAATTTAATTTTTATCATTGTGACCTGCTGTGAATCATCATGCCAGCATGTGTTGTGAAGTAGTGCAGGATCCATACAAGATTAAAATGTCCAGGAATCACTTTTATTAGTAAGTAGTAGCAAAATTATAATTACCTATATTCAAAGATGTACAAATACGTATACAAACCGAGATGGTCAATACTATGCAAAAGAAAGTCAGTCTATTTTTGTTTAATGTATATTTTTTTACAGAACTGAATATTGAAATGTAACAGCAATGTATTTTGCTTATTTAGTTTTAGCTTAGTTTTATTTTCATTTCCTTGCCGATCCAGTGCAGTAAAATAAATGCCTCTCTGCACTTAAGCTAGAAAGACAAGGGTATGACTAGACGCCTGTGAAAACCAGCATTATATACTTACTCCGTTAATTTTGAAGAAAATAATTAAAAAACAAATTGAAAGAAATTGTATATGTACCATGTTACACAAAACTGCAGTACCTCCCAGTCTGTACAGTAAGTACCTACTGTTTTTTTGGTTATGTTGTTATGTATATCAAATCTTATATTAAGTAAACTTATCATTTTTACGCTGATGATTCGTCTCAAAAAAACATCAACCGCTCTAAAAATACTACAGAAAATGAACAATTAACAGTAATAACCGATTACCTACAGTTGCATAGTATAGCATTAAAAAAATAGTTCATTGCTTGGTTGAATTACGTAAGTACGTTTAATTTTTCAAGCTAATGAAAATTCACCCTTTGCAAATTTTGAAGTGGTTTACATGAGTTGCTCATACATCTGTCAGTAATATTAACACAATGCTTTTCTAAAATAATTGATAATGAAGGTATTCTGCGACCACTGAAAAACGTCCACCAGGCAAATAACGAATATCCTATCCTACTTCTTACTTATATCCCACTAATATCATAAATGATGTGAAAGTTTGGATGGATGAATGGATGGATGATTTTAATGAATGTTTGTTACTCAATAACGGCAGAACGGCTGAACGTATCTGATTGAAATTTGTCACAGAGATAGATTATAGTCTGGAATAGCACATAGGCAAATTTTCATCATCATTATCATCTATCACCACGCGGGTGAAACGGCCTAATATTTTTGGGTACAGCATAGACAAAATAACAAGATCTCCGCCGACGCCAAGATCATAATGATGACTTTCTTTCTGTCAATAGAGTTCTGTCAAAGTTGTGTCAGTTTCTGATAGATTATATATTGCGTTCGAGTAGCCCCAAGTTGGCGAAAAATAACGCTAAAAACGCTCAATATGGCGTTCGAATTGGGAATTTGTGGGTGAAAATGTCGTTTACGGCTCTTTTTGTTCACCGTTCGCAAAACTAAAAAAGAGTTATTTATGCCACCGAAAAGTACAATTATTAACCCACGTCCCCATTAAACCCCATTAAACCCCCATTAAAACGATCAAAAACAACCGCAGCTCCTGAGCTGCGGTTGTTTTTGATCGTTTTTGACAAATATCTATTTGACAGCACAATCGTGCGATTTTAGGTCTTATACACGGTTTAGCGTTCGAGTAGAGTGTGGGAATAGCGGCAATAATAACGATTTTGAGCTTTACGAAGGCTTTAACAAAAGAGCCAACAATTGCAACGTCACCAATGCCCTCATTGCTAAATGAACGTACTTCAAGTCAAAGGCACGCAATGATTTTGCCAGCTCGATACACTAGACGTGCTCGGCGATAGAGTTGGCATGTCATCCGT
Organism: Selenia dentaria; assembly: GCA_917880725.1. NCBI lineage: Eukaryota > Metazoa > Arthropoda > Insecta > Lepidoptera > Geometridae > Selenia > Selenia dentaria. The sequence goes on along the minus strand of OU862890.1, from coordinate 30,970,239 downwards.
CTTTGTTGTTCAGCCGACTGTAGTCGAGCGATTCCGCCATCACGACGGAGGTGAAACATCAATCTAGCGGTTTTGAGTGAATCACCCGCAATACTTACATGTTATTTTTTAACACAACATAACAAATGGTTTCGCTATATCCTCAAAGGGGTAAGCAGCGGTGTTTTCAACGCCTACTTAAGTTTGTTTTGTTTTGTTAAGTTTGTGTCGCTCGCTATTATTTTGACAGCTCGATACACTAGACTCAAGGGGGATGAAATGTAACACAAATACCGTCAAGGGTGATGAAATGAAATGACAGTTGTGACAAATGAAATGTCTTTTATTATTAGTGTTTACTGATTGATACACTAAGTATTTACATTTTCTCTTGGATTTCTATTATAACAATTGCGTTTGACCATGTACATATTTTACGACATTTTGGTATAATGATAGATGGAGGTCTGGTCAGGATGAGGCCTTGGAGAAGATAATAAGCTACTCGAAGTACTAACCCTGCGCAGACGTAGTCGCGGGCACCAGCTAGTTAAATATATTTTTGGTAAAATGAATATGCGAATTTTTTTTAATCTCACTTCACTACATTGCGAAGAAAGAGTCTCTTCTAATTACTTCTAGGCGAAAACTTAATAAAATAATCATATTTGGCGGGACATAAAGTTCACTGAATTTAAAAAAAGTAACCGATATAAAAAACAAAAAAAACATTGTTTGTATTATTGACTTGGTCCAATTCACTTGTTGCATTACATCGTCCACGACGCTACGACTCAGTTGTCATAGTAGACGTTGCAGCACGCGCGTGAACCAATCCCTGCTTTCCTTCTGAATTTAAACCAATCACCGAACATGTCTATTTGTAACCTCGGAAGTAATTCATATTTGGAATCATACGTCGCTTTTGTTTGAAGGACCACTTTTTGTGTGGAATTTGTTCTGAATTATGCTTCCTGACTTATTATTATTCGTAGGCCATAAGGTAATATCACAGCTACACACAGATAAGTGTAATGAACAGACCACCAGTACCTTGAACCTTTTTGATGAGCTAGCCGGAAACAAGTTGGAGTGCTCTTCAGATATTGTAACCATTGATCTTACCGGAGATAAATCTGTTAGTAAAAGCCCACTTTTTAAAAGCCGAAATAAAATAAAGAAATATATTAAAGTTAAGAAAACTATCAAAAGATGTCAAAAGTTATTAAAAAAACAAAGCTATTTTATCAAAAATGTTCAATTAATTAAAGAAATGTTGTTACTAGAGGAAAGAATTCAGAATTGTTTGGAAGAATTGGAAATAACTCGACAGTTATATAATAATGACACACTGGAGCTCCGCTCTGAGCTGCTTCATAAAGAAAAGATCTTGCAGGACGTATTTACTAGCTACAAGACAGCTCAAGTTCAACTAAGTGAGCATTACAAGACTGCAATTGAACTAACGGACCTGGTGGCTTTGAACGTGGAGTGTGTGGAGGCTCTTGAGAATAGTCACTCGAGCTGCCACATTCAACCACAACCAGACTGTACTAGCGCCCTCTCAACATCTCTGTCAAATCAAAACAGACCAACATTGATCACAGACACGGTCCCAGGGGGAGAGCAGTATGTCAGCTCTAATCCAGTTCAACCGCATAAAATCATGGTATTTTCAGACAAAATAGGTGTAGGCTTTGGTTCATTATTAAGTAACTCAGTGCAGTGTGCTGTGGAGAACTATTGTATGCCGGGAGCAACCTATGCTCACATTGAAAAAACAATATTAAACTCAAAAATAGATAATAAATCAATAGTTGTTGTCTTCTTAGGTCATAGTTTAGGTATTGATAGAAAAGAGGTTATTACTAGAATAACCACTTTGTTAGAACTTAAGGCATGTAAAATAATGTTATGTGCCTTCCCTTATTCAGATTTATTGTCTGAAAAAGAGAACTTGCGCATACACTCACTCAACACATTAATGTATAACTTGACATGTCGTCATAGTGACAAACTTTTATTTTTTGACTGCAATAAGTTTATTTGTAATTTTAAGTTGACATGGGACAGCATGTACTGTCCTAAAAAATCCAGACAGCTAATTGCTACTTTGGTAGCTTTCAATATTGAGGCAGTTATAGGAAATATAACAAAGAGTAGTGACAATGTTGTAGTTTTTAGTACATGTACTAATAATAGTAATAATGTAGCTATTAATTGTTTAAACTTTTAAACAAGACAACAGAGAAGTGTGCTGTCATCTTATCGCTATTTTATCAAAATACTAACCGCTTCTCTGGCAAAATATAAGACATTGAACTTTTATTAGATAAACATAGATTTGATGTATTAGGCTTTACAGAAACGTGGCTAAAACCAGATAAAATGTTATTTAATGTTACACATTTTGAGGTAGCCAGTGCGTTCAACAGAATATCTGCTGAAGGGGGAGGGTGTATTATTCTTTGTAAAAGAAACATAAAATTTAAGGAACGGTCTGACATAGTAGGTTTTTCTGTTGAACGTGTCTGCGAAATTGCTTGTGCAGAACTGGAAAGTCATATATTATTGTGTGTATATCGGCCACCAGCATCTAATTTCTGTAATTTTATGTCCATAATGGAATGTGTACTCAAGAGATTAACTAAAATCAATAAATCAATCATTGTATGCGGTGACTTCAATATTGATATTTTGGTAGATTCAACGGATAAAACTAATCTTATCTCTTTGTTTAAATCTTTTAATTTGAATATTTTGTTCAGTGAGCCAACTAGAGTAACCGACTCTTCATCCACCTGCATTGATAATATTTTTTCAAACTGTAAGACTACAGAAAAATCAGTAATGGTGGGAGTTAGATCAGACCACAATGGCCTCGCTATCAAATTCGAAATCGGGAGAACTAAGAAAAATACCATTATCGAACATAGGCCGCTAACAAAAGGTTAACTAGAAAAGCTTAAACAAAACATAGAGTTGAAACTTAGTCTGGTGGAATTCACTTCTGAAGATCCACATGACATTTATAGTACATTATTATCATTAGTAAGTACAGAATTTAATGAAATCTGTCCGAAGAAAAAACTGCAGCTCAACGGTAGGTTACAATTTGGTGACTGGTCAACTAGAGGTATTCGAAAAAGTAGAGACATAATGTTTGAGTTATATCACAAAAAATCTTTAACTTCTAGTAAAGATTTTCATGATTACGTAAGAAATTACTCAAAAGTTTTTAAGTCAGTATGCAAACGTGCAAAAGCTTTGTTTATAAGGGATAAAATTCGAAAATCTAATGACAAAATTAAAACAGTTTGGAAAACTATTAATACAGAGACCGGCAAAAGAAAATCTTTTAATTCAGAATATGTGCTAGAAATAGATAACCAAAAAGTTTCAGACCCAAGTCATGTTGCGAATTCATTTGAAAATTTCTTTTCTAACATACCACTAGAAGTCACCAAATCTCTTGATTCTTGCCCTTGTGTTGCAGTGGGCTTTCTGAAAGACAACTTCCCGCTCCAAATTCCTGAGTTTAGGTTCCGACATATATCTACTTTTGAAATAATAAAAACATTTAAAAGTTTAAACGTTAAAACAACAGAGGATTTATGGGGATTATCCGTAAAAATGCTAGAGTCAATAATAGAAGTTATAGCGCCACATTTGATGATCATATTTAATTTATGTATTGATAGAGGTACATTTCCTGACCTAATGAAAATGAGTAGAATCACCCCTATTTTTAAATCAGGTAGTAAGGCCGACCCCTCAAATTATAGACTGGTCTCTGTGCTTCCGGCTTTGAGCAAAATATTCGAAAAGATAATGCTTCAACAACTCTTGTCTCATTTTAATGAACATAGGATTTTACACGAAAATCAGTTCGGTTTCACGAAAAACAGATCAACAACAGATGCAGGAGTCCAGTTAGTCAAGCATGTGCTGGAGGCTTGGGAGAGCTCACAGGATGCCATTGGCGTATCTTGTGATCTCTCCAAAGCTTTCGACTGTGTAGAGCACCGCACTCTAATTTATTTGCTACACCACTATGGAATTCGTGGAGCTGCTCTGAATCTTGTAGAATCATACTTATCTGATAGGCAGCAAAAAGTTGGCATTAATGGCGTGACATCTTCTGGATCTTTGGTTAGAATGGGGGTTCCACAGGGGTCGATCTTGGGTCCGTTCTTATTCTTAGCATATATCAATGACTTACCACATATGGTTGAGGGCCTTGCTGACATAGTTCTTTTTGCGGATGATACTTCTCTGATTTTTAAAGTAGATAGGAAAGATAGAGAACTAGTTCAAGTCAACAACGCGTTAACTATTGTTTCAAATTGGTTCGCCGCAAACAACCTGCTTCTCAACGCAAAGAAAACGAAATGTTTGAAATTTTCCATGCCTAATGTAAGACATATAGAGCCAAACGTATTACTCGACGGAAATAAATTGAAAATTGACAAGGCAATAGTCTTTCTAGGTATAGGCTTCTAGGCATAGACTCTAAATTACAATGGGGTCCTCATATTGATGCACTATCTGGAAGACTGAGCTCAGCTGCATATGCGGTTCATAAAATTAGGCAATTGACAGATATAGCTACTGCTCGACTGGTCTACTTTGCTTACTTCCACAGCATAATGTCATATGGTATCCTGCTGTGGGGTTCAGCGGCGGACATAGAGACAGTTTTTATATTGCAAAAGCGGGCAGTTCGAGCCACCTACGAAATGGGTCCCCGCGAATCCTTAAGACAAATGTTCAAAGAAATTAACATATTAACTCTTCCATCTTTGTATATCCTAGAAAATATAATGTACGTTCGTAAAAATATAAAGAAGTTTAGAATAAATAGTGATATGCATAATATTAATACTAGAAATAAGGATAGGATAGCTGTATCTAAATTTAGACTCACGAAAACTAAAAATAAGTCCTTCTTAGGCAATTGTGTACGTTTCTATAATAAAATCCCGAAAGACACTACTGAGCTCACTGAAGGGAAATTCAAGTTACGTGTCAAAAATATACTAATGAAAAAAGCCTATTATAAATTGAGTCACTACTTAGAAGACAAAGATGCCTGGAAGCTTTCCACTTCTGCCTAGTAGCCAACTATTGAATAAATTTGTTATTTTAATACTACTCATATGTAACCTCAATGTACAAAGACTTGAAAAAATAATGGCCCACGAGTTTCTTGCTGCTTCTTCTCGGCGGTGGTTCTTTTCCGAAGACAGCGGTAGAATCATTTAAAAATTTTTGACGTTCATAAGAGTGTCTATGATGCCTAAACTGAATAAATAATTTTTGAATTTTGAATTTGAGGTAGGTAGATGAAATAACTGAAACACCGCGAAAGAGCAAAATGAGAAAAAATATTCATCGTTTGAAAACTGTAGCCACTTGAATACTAAGAATAATAAAAAATATATCACAATGAAAATAAACGTATGTTGAGTGAAGAAGTAGAAATGCAGCTAAATTTCACAAACGAAAACAGTTCAATTGATAGAAAAAAAATGTATACGAAACTGTTATCTAATCTCAGCGCCGCCGGTTCCTGCTACTTGTGTAAGCGAGATAGATATATGTTTCCTTTAATTGTTTTGTTGTTTCAAAGCATGTCGCGGTTATTTATGCCGTGGTCCGTTTTGCGATAATTTTGCTCACAGTGCTATCGTCTACCAAAGCTGGTCCGAGACAAATATCGCGATTTTGACAGCTCGTGGCACTGTAAGCGTGTTGTTAATTCGGACTAGAGTTGTAGCAATAACGAACCATTTGCGCGCGAAAAACAAATTCATAAAAATATCGTGTGTTTGAACTGGGTATTGCAGCGTGGCGGGTGGATCTTTGGGTTTTTGATTTAAACTATAGCTTCTGGATATTGTATGTATAATAACGTTCTACAATGTTGGCAATATAAAAAAACGTAAGTATGTATATACAATTAACTGTAATACGTGGTAGCTGGACGGTGTGCCACGAGAAGTGACAGGTCGCGCCGCTGTATCGGCGAGCCGGTCTGCCTGTTCGCGTGTGTGCGAGGCTGTACTGGTTACGCACACATGCAAGGCGTCAACATATTGCCACCTCAGGAATGGCTGCATGATTTGAAGCATCATTTGGGAGCCCGGGATGATCAAGCGGGATTGCAGGATCATTTGGCTGAACTTCGGAAGCATCAGGCTGATCCAACATGGGTAACGGGCATAGTCGGTTGAAGGCACGCCGCATGGTCCCTGAAGAGGTCATCACGTCCGCAACTCTGGCTACGCCGTCACTGCCAGGGTATAGGCGGGTCACCCTGCCGAGCAGCCATTTATTGGGAGGCAATCGGTCATCCTTAATGAGTACCATTTCTCCCAGGTGCAGGTCTCCTCCGTCTCTACGCCACTTTTGTCTCCTTTGGAGTTCTGAAATGTACTCATTATAAAATCTATCCCAGAAATGGGCCTTTAATTGTTGAATTCTCTTATATCAAGAGAAGGTGCTCAGTTTAGTGGCGTCTTGTACCTGAGGAGAAGGCAATACTGTAAGCGTTCGTCCAAGAAGAAAATGTGATGGGGTTAAAGCTACTAGATCTGATGGATCTGAGGACAACGGAGTAAGAGGTCTGGAGTTTAAGATAGCCTCTATTTGAGTAAGAATGGTGTTCATTTCTTCGTAGGTAAGGTTAGCATATGCTAAAATTCGCTTAAGAATATGCTTCACTGATTTTACGGCACTTTCAGCTAATGAATTGAAATGAGGACTATATGCGGGGGAAAATCTAAAGTTTATAGATAAACTCGCGGCGTATGAGCCAATATAGTCTGAATTTGACTTCAGGAATCGTGCTAGTTCGTTACATGCGCCTACAAAGCATGTGCCGTTGTCCGAGAAGATGTTGGTTGGCTTTCCTCTGCGGGCAATGAACCTGCTTAGGGCAGCTAGAAAGGTTTCCGTGCCGAGATCGGTTACAAGTTCTATGTGTACTGCTCTGACGGCCAAACATACAAATATACACAAATATGCCTTCATTAATTTGCTACCCCTGCCCTTGCGGTTCAGTATCATTACGGGTCCCGCATAATCGACCGCAGTATTTAGAAACGGGAGCGCAGCATGCAATCGCTGAGCTAAGCTGCCACACGTTGCAGCTTACCAAAGTCGGAAAATCGCGCGATTATTTCAAGCGATTGAGGTTCCGAGACATTAACGTGATTTTGAATTTTGAATTCTGGTAGGTCACTATCCTGCAAATGCGCTGGTTGAGTAGGCCACTCGGATTCAGGTTTTAATAAAAATTCAGGGCCTGACCACCATAGACTATTTGCAGCCAGCTGTTTGGCATCTAAACCGCGGGTACCGATGTCGCTGGGGTTGGATAATGTAGGTACGAAATTCCAGGCACAGGAACCCGTAAGTGTATTGATCTCGTGAATTCGATTATAAACAAAAGGCTTCAATAAATGACCTTTAGTCGATTTGATCCATCCGAGGACAATCGTTGAATCACACCAGTAAACGGATCGGTTATTTTCCATACCTAATGACGTTTTAACCTTATCAGCGAGACGGGCTGCTAGGAGAGCTCCGCACAACTCCAATCTCGGCACGGTCATGGGCTTAATTGGAGCCACGCGACTCTTTGCTGTTACGAGATGCACAGTTATCTTATTATTTTCATCAATAGAACGGATATAGACATTTGCGCTGAAGGCGAGCGTTGAAGTATCGCTAAAGGTGTGAACCTCGCATATTATAGGGCAGTCACAAGTGACATGCCGTGGTATTCGAATGTTGTTTGCATACAACACAGATGATGTAAACTTACACCACGCTACTTCAATATCAGACGATACGTTTTCATCCCATAGAGTTTTCGATGACCATAATTTCTGTAGTATTATTTTTGCTTGCAAGATACAAGGGCTAATAAGGCCAAGTGGATCGAACACTTGGGCTATTGTAGATAAAATTGTTCGCTTAGTGGTACGCTCGCGTTGTGTTATGTTAACTGAAAACAGCAGTTTATCTTCTTTACATGCCCAAAGCAATCCTAACGTTTTCGAGTATTCATGGTTGCTTAAGTCAAGCAATTGGTCGTTGTTATTTTCACCAATAAGCTGACTTACAATACGCGAGCTGTTTGAGTGCCATTTTCTTAGATTGAACTGACCACTCTTTAGCTGGGTTATTACACTTCTACAGATATCTATTAGCTCCGTCTGGCTATCGTGTCCATAGGTAAAATCATCAACATAAAAACCTTGAAGAATCGCGTCAGAAACGGGTTTTTCAGTACATTCTTTACCCAGCTGAACTAGACATCTGGTTGCAAGAAATTGAGCAGCTGCAGTTCCGTAACAAACAGTATTTAGTTTAAATTGTTTAAGCTCTTCGTTAGGTTCGAAACGCCATAGAATCTGCTGCAGCATGCGTTGATTTTCGTGAACGTTTATCATCCGGTACATTTTTTCTACGTCAGCGAGACATATTTATGTTGGCGAAATTTAATAAGGATGCTAAATAGGTCACTCTGTATTGTAGGGCCAACTCTTTGAATTTCATTAAATGATGGGCAGTTTGAAGAACTGCGTGCCGACGCTTCAAATACAACGCGTAGTTTTGTGGATAAACTAGTTTCACGTAATACGCCGTGATGAGGCATAATGTATCTGTATGGATCTTGTTCGGGTGATGTGTTCTCTGTCATATGGCCAAGCGAAATATACTCTTTAATGAATTCAGTATATAGTGCCTTGAGAGATGGGTCACGCTTGAACCTACGCTCTAATGAAATGAACCTAGACAACGCTTGCTCATATGTATCACCTAGCAGTTCAGGCGATGCCTTTAACGGTATAGAAACGACAAATCTGCCATCCTCTTGACGAACGGTAGTTTGTATAAAGTTGAGTTCACACGCCTCTCCCTCGTTGGAAGCAGGTTTACGTGACGTGACCGTTTCAAGTTCAAAGAACTGAGTCAATTGATCTTGAAGTTGGTCATCATGATGTGTAATGGTGTGGTTGCAATGGACTGTATTATTGTTATGTAAAGATTGTATAGGCCCAGATATCAGCCATCCGAACTTAGTTTCGCTTAACGTAGGCTTATTTTTACCTAGCGAAATGTTGTTAGAAGACAGTATGCTCCAAAACAAGTCCGCACCAAGCAGCATGTCTACTTGAGACGGTGTGTGGAATGAAGGATCCGCTAATGTAATGTTTTGGGGAATACCTAGTGCTGAGTAATCGACTTGCACTGACGGCAGCAATTGCGTAATGCGCGGAACAACAAAGCATGTAATGCTTTCAGAATATGAATTTATTAGTGACGATATAATGACGTCACAGCGTTTAGATAAGGTGGACGATTAATGGTTTAACCCTTCAACTAACACTGAGGTCGATGAAGTTGGCAGTTTGAATTTATGACATAAACTCTCTGATATAAAACTTGAGGTACTTGCATTGTCTAATAATGCACGAACCGTATGTTTATGCCCCTTGTAATCACTGATTTGGATAAGGGCCGTTGACAACAGTACAACGCATTGATTGTTATGCGTATTAGCGGACAGAGCAACATTGCCTTGCGGGTCTGCAAAATTGCGGGATTGAGAGATTGGTTGTGCAGCGCCAAACGCGGCGCTACCTGCGTCTGAAGTAGATTGCGACGAAGTAAGATGACCGTGAGCTTGATGGCTCACCTAAATGAAGTAACGTATTGTGCGATTTGTTACAGAATCGACATGATCCTAATTTACATTTGTTTGCAGTGTGCCCTTGCCTTAAGCAGTTGAGACATAACTTAAGGTATTTTACCCTTTGAATGCGGGTTTCAATGGGAAGCGATTTAAATTTCGTACAATGGTAGATAGGATGATTATTTTTACATAACGGGCAAGAGTGTGACTGTTTATAGGGCGGAGATTGCGAGTTTACTGTAAAGGTTTTTTGCCGTATGTGTGTAATATCACTGTGTCTACGCCGCGTACTATTGCTGTGAGCTTCTTCCATAGCCTCTAATAGGTCAGCTCGGTTTTTTAAAAATAGATTAAACTCTGCAAGCGTGGGCAGACCTCTTAATGAATTACGGTGTGTTTCCCATTCGCGATTCGTTACAGCATCCAATTTACTTGCGACTATGTAAATTATAAGCACGTCCCAACCATCAGTAGGCAAATTGAGTGTCTTTAAGGCTCTTAGGTTACGATTGATTGTGTCAATTAAGTTACGCAGAACTTTAGCGGATTCTTTGGATGCTTTTTCAATGTTGAAAATTGCTTGAATGTGATTATTGACCAGAAGCCTATTGTTATTATAACGGTCGCACAGTAACTCCCATGCCACGTCATAGTTCTCAGCTGAGAAGTCGAGTGATTGAATGATTAAACCGGCGCTTTCCTTTAAAGCAGCGCGCAAATAATGAAATTTGCTGATTTTAGGTATTGAGTCGTCAGAATGTATAAGTGACGTATAGGTATCACGAAATTCTAGCCAATCTTGATACTGACCCGTAAAGACAGGCAAATTAAGTGTAGGTAATTTCAATCTTGGCCCACCTTTATGATCAGAAACAGTACCAGTTTTTTTTTTTTTTTTTGGTCAATCGTATATTTAACTCGGCAACTTGCAATGTACTTAAAGAATTGCAACTCTGCACGACGTCAAAATATGTTTTAAATTGCGAAAGTTTAGCTTTATAGCTTGCGCGTTTTTTCACTAATGCTTTAAACTCCATAGCTATTTACGTTATCAGTATGCATTAATTGTTAACGTATTAATTGATATTGCTCTGAAATAAATCTTAGATTATGCAATGTATGTATAAGGCAGAGTAAAGATGAAATACTAAAACTCATACTTAGTTTTTCTAATGCAAAGAAGAATTGAGGGTGCGCGCAAAAGCAGTGAAGCGTGTACACACGGGGGCAGCGCAACGCTCCGGCGGGTGCGAGAAGCAAAGTAGGTATACGTCTGAATGCTGCGGCTGGAGCTGGCTAGCAACGGTGCGTCTGTGCGAATTCCCACTCAAACTGGAAATACGAATTTAAGTTATAATTAAGCTGAGAAAATAACCTAATTCATGGGTTACCCTAAATAGATCTAGTCGATACAAAGTGCATTCAATATTATATATGTAGCGGATTACCAAATTACTGAGATCCGCCACGCATAGCACTACATAATAGGCATTGTATAGATAGATGGATAGAATAAGCGCGAGCCTTAAATATTATGCGAAAGAATAGAATCAGCTGACAGATAACGCGTACAGATAACGATGACTTCTCGTGCCTTTACAATGAATGCATTAATGATTGAGCATCATTAGAATACAAATGTCTAAGAATGCGAAGAAATAAATATAATAGGTACCTAATGGTTTCAATGATATTGATTTTAGCTATGGTTAGATATGGAGGAAGAATTGGAACGAACTCACAATAATGCTACTTTCCCAGGTTCTTACGCACGACACCATATGATATCCTTCACTTCATCACAACTTGGATGCTTGAAAGTAGGTAAATTTATTCCATAATTGCAGTCCATCCACTTGAATAGTAATATTTCTTCATTCTTCTATTGTATAAATCTCGTCGATATCGTTTTCCTATTTGCAACGTTATAACTTCAGATCCACGTAATGGCCGCTTCAAGTCGCTTGCGCAATATTTCCCTTTTTCGTTCGGAATGCGGTTGCTTGGCTAGCCGTCTCGAATGGACCAATGTTTGAACTGGGTATTGCAGCGTGGCGGGTGGATCTTTGGGTTTTTGATTTAAACTATAGCTTCTGGATATTGTATGTATAATAACGTTCTACAATGTTGGCAATATAAAAAAACGTAAGTATGTATATACAATTAACTGTAATACGTGGTAGCTGGACGGTGTGCCACGAGAAGTGACAGGTCGCGCCGCTGTATCGGCGAGCCGGTCTGCCTGTTCGCGTGTGTGCGAGGCTGTACTGGTTACGCACACATGCAAGGCGTCAACATACATAGTGTGAAGTTTAACTATGTAGTGTGTGAATTAAAAAGAAATAATGGAATGGATGGACCGACTTATACAACTTTTACATCAAAAAGAAGGGACACCAGTACATACATTGTAGAAATAAACAAACACCTGTCACTTTTGACAGAACGCTCACGACGATTATGGTGTAGAGCATGGTTCATGTAATCGTCAATATGGCGGCAGTTAAGACGTCATCGATGACGTAGCGTGGGCCATCGTAATCACGCTCACGGTGAAAGGGACCGACTTTTATCGCGCTAATATAGATTATGGCCAATTGGGACCGCAGTGATAGTGGTTACACTTTGCTATCTTTATCTAATCTCAGCGCTGGTTCCTGCCACTTGTGTAAGCGAGATAGATATATATATATATATGTTTCCTTTATTTGTTTTGTTGTTTCAAAGCATGTCGTCGCGGTTATATAGTGGTTAGACTGTTTTTGACGCATGATAATGAAGTTTGTAGTACTACTTAGTCTTTTCTAGTCTCAGGAGTACTACTTAGTCTGTGGTTGACGTGGTTGATTTCTGTGGTTTTGTCTTTCTTTAGTATATATTTTAGTCTATGGTTTTGTCCCAAAAATGGCGATAGATAAATTTTTGTCGAGAGTTTGATTGATGCATTTCTATTATTTATTTGAAGATATATAATAATTCGTATAATTGTGATAGCAACTGCTGCAATCATGGCAGAGGCAGCTGTGGAATCTCGGAGAAATGTGCTTAGATTCTACTGCCACAGGTGTAATGTTGAGTTCGAGCATTTGGTTCAGGTAAAAAATCGATTTTCTATTTGATGATACTGATAAATAGGTTTTGTTATTTTGTAAATGTATTGAAGAATTTATTATAATTCTTTAATCATAGTTATGTTTGAAACACATGAATAGCTAAAAGCAATATTGTATAGTACCACCTTACATAGGTACTACGTTTCAAGCAATCAATGACGCCGGCGTAGGTACAATAAAACTGCCGTGACGTACGTTCAAACGTATTCTGGAGGCGAATACATCGGATATTGTCAATTTCACATCGTTACATCATCATGAATTATTGAGAACATAGAAGAATCTTCCATCAGCATCAACAGGAGAAAACTGAAATAAACTAGGGCTTATTAAATTAAGGGCTAGGACATGTTAAGTCATACCACATTCATTATGATATCATTCAATTCTAGCATGTAAATAAATAATAATATTTAAAAATGAACCCCCTATTTTTCCTGGTTACGCTATTACTTGAGAATGGCTATACTGATTTAATTCATCTTTGTTTTTAAATGTTTTCTAATATTTCATAGAAGTTTCTTACATTAAAAAAAAATTAAGAAAGATGGGAGATTATGGCGAGGCTGAAGGCCGAGCCTCCTACGCTAGCCAGTTGTTAGTCTATTTGAATAAAAATTAACCCCTCGTTATTCCTGGTCATGCTATAACTTGAGATTAGATGGAACAATCTCGCTAATTCTTTTTTTGTTGTGTCAAAAAAAGTGTCAAAGTTGTGGGCAGTCACTAATATAATAATAACATTTTAGATTTTATACAACTTAGCACAAATGCATACATTTCATGAAAGATCACTTTGTGGTTTTATTTCTTGTCCTTTATGTCAATTTCAATAATTTGCTTTTTGGAAGATCTATGATGTGACATCTTTTTAGCTTCTTAGAATAATTTATAATATTCAATTAAGAAGCCAGGTGGTTGGGGTGTTTACTGAGCAGTTTCTTGTACGTTGTCGAATATTTTTTAATTTTTTCGTGAACCATGTTGACTCCTAGTTCACTTTGCAACACAGTGGCTTTTAAAAACCATGGAACATTTAATTAATTTTGTAGGATGCCATTTTGAGCCCTCTGTATTATTTGAACATTGGAGTTGTATGCTGGGCTCCAGAGTTGTATTCCCTAATTCCAGACAGGTGGAAAGAAATCTGACTATTGTATAATTTTACAACATGTTGGCTTTAGGTAATTTAAAGACCCATTTGTGTAGTAATTTTACTTACTAGTGCCTTTCAAAGCAATACTGCTTGCACACTAATGCTTTGTAATCTGAATATTCTTGTAAGATTTGTTTTGTAGTCTGCCTGGGGAGGTACCACACCTTGGCCAGATTATTATTTATTATTATTATTCATTTATACATCACAACGAAATACACATCAGTTTTAATGATACCGTCTTAAAATCTAAGTAAGACTTGTCTAGACAGTGTTCTCAAATACATAAATGTAGCAAGTAAGTATAATAATTAGATAACAAATAATATTGCGCCGCGTGCTCACATCTCAGCTGTGATATTCAACTGTGAAGCAGTAATGTGGAAACATTACTGTGTTTTGATGAACGGCAATGTTTCCAGTGAAATTACAGGGAGCAAGAAATGTAACATCTTATATCTCAGGGTGAAGAGCGCAGCACATTGCCATGCAGGGTTTTGATATCTTATAGTTAGAATTTCCAAATAGCACTGCACTTTTATTGACAAGTGTGATGCTAAGATGAGCTTACTTAACTTGCGCATCATCAGCCTCATTTTCTAATACTCTACTTCTATATCAGAATGTGTAAATATTTACTATATCTATGATATTTCACACGTTTCAGGACTTTACATGCCCATACTGTGCAACGGGTTTCATTGAACGTGTGGAGAGTGACAGAGATGGAGACTCATTTGTCAGTGGATTAGAGGATGAGGAGTATAGTGATGCAGACATGAGCAACCTCGAAGACACCAGCAATCATGACAATAGCCATGAAGAAAATCTGGACAATCTAACTAGAACGCCTGTAAGTTATTTTTGCATATTAGTACAAGTAAATGGTGTTCCTAATGTTTTATGTAATGAAAGTATATATTATGTGTGATTGGCTGCCCGTTATCCATATTTTTATTTTGGCCATATTTGATATATCCATAGGTAAATATAATTGTTTGTATTTGGTATTGTATCCACCATACATATTTTGATACAAAGGTTATTTCAAATAGTTTTGTCACAAACATTAAAATATTTGTATTCACAGTTGGGAAAAAAAAATAGTTGAGTACCTAACTCAAAGATAAAGTAACTCAAATTGAGTTACTTTATTTGATGTATAAACCCTTATTGTCAGGCGTGCAATATGGTTGGCTCATCACACGTTATATATACTGCTGAAAACTGATTAGACATTTTACTACCTTTTGACCTTCATGAAGGCCGCTAATATGCTAATATAATTTATGCTATATATATTATTTATAGTAGTATATATTTACAATAGTGATAAAGCAAATCTGCTTTATCACTATTGTAATAAGATCCAAAAAAACTGATAAATAAAATGAGACCTTGGTAATGCTAACACACAAGTCATGATTTTATAGTGTTTAATGTTTAATTATTCTGTTACTTAATATACATAGATCAAACTTGTGATACTATACTTTGAAGGCAGGTTCACTACAAACTGAGCTAAGGGAACAATCAGCATGGCATTTAACAGACAATACTATATATTTAACCCTGAGTAAGGTGCATGTAAAGTCTGAAGCCCCATTAAACATGTCAATGGTTCACCTGTGCCAAATAATAGTAAGTAATTAGGTGCATCGTTTCGCAATGAGGGCATTGGTGGCATTGCCATTGTTGGCTCTTTTGTTCATAAAGCTCAAAAACATTATTTTTGCCTCTTTTGCCCACACCCTACTCCAACGCTAAACCGAGCATAAGACCTAAAATCCATGATTATGCTGTCAAATAGACAGGCAAAAATAACTCTTTTTTTAGCTTTCCGAATGCTGAACAAAAAGAGCCATAAAATAGTATATTATGCAACTAGTGAATAAAGGACGGATTTAAAGCGAGGGCCATAGATGAATCACGAGTACGTGATGGATTCTAACGACTGAATCACGACCGCAGGGAGTGATTCGTGATGATTGAATCACGAGCGTAGCGAGTTATTCAAGTGTTAGAATCCTGAGCGATTCTAGTGATTCATGGTCCTCGATATAAATCCGTTTTATTCAAGATTTGCATACTATACTTTATACCATGACTATGAGAAAAAGAAATAATTTAAGCGAAAATAGACATTTAATGAAGAAAAAAGGAAGGTTACATTAATTAAAATGCACATTAAAATTGGAACAATTACTAAACATAAGAGTAATTTATTTATTATATATTTTTTTCTATATTCGCAGCAAAGAACACAATATAGTTTTTATTCTAATGCTAAAAACTCCTTGCCGCAAATATCGACCAATCAAATCTCGAGGAGTTACTTGCACGAAGAGTTTGTATGTCGGGTATTCTTTGCGCAAGGAAGATGTAGGTATAAGCATTGAGATGGAGATCGAATATATTGGTGTGTTCTAAATTCAAACCCCAAAACAGTCATTAAAAGGCCTTTTTATTCACTGTTTTCAGTGAATAAAATAAGCTTTTTAGAGTAGGAATGGTACAAACATTTTTACCCACCGATTCCCGATTCGAACGCCCTTGTATTAGAGCGTTTTTAGCGATATTTTCGCCAACTCCAAAAAGCATGATTAGTGCCACAGTACTGTGGGCCGATTATATTAATCCTTCAGTGGGCCGAGCACGAAAATCTGCTTACGTGTAACGTTATCGTATCGTTTACGTATTCAGTACAAACTATGAGTTATCTGTGCCCCTATTGTACTAGATAAAAGACAGTTTGTACCAAATGCGTTAACGATGCGATTACGTTACACTTAAACAGATTTTCGTGCTCGGTCCACTGAAGGATTAATTTAAATCGATAAAAGACGATAATTAAATAAAAATAAATAAAGAAGCATAGTTTGATCATCCTGTTCAAAAAGTATTTGATGTATAGATTGGATGCAGTTACAGTTTTATTATTGCAATATATAAATAGATAATAACATAAACAACTGCAGAACGATACCTACAATTTTATTAGGCAGGTGTTCTCTCTTAATATAAGACATAATTATTTTCCATTGAACAATCAGCGACATCAACCACTATCCTTGTATGTAATATAAATAGGTGTTTTGCGGAACCACAACACACGCTTTCATAGATTACAGCTACTACGACAGTCGCAATGTTTTCTCCGTAGTAACTATTGCATATCCTGTGTCGCTTTCGAGAAATCTACAGAAAGGGTACGTCACGCGGTTGTGCCGTTATCGCCTGCAGCATGCTTTGATAACATTACCGTTGATAAAAATAACGTGTGAAAATGTTCAAAACAATCCAGTTTGAACTTTGCATTACTACGATATTTCGCTGAATATATTGAACGGACTTCATATAACTTTTTTACGGAGTTTTGTTGTTACGATCTTGTAAGTTTATTGTCCTGCTATTCAATTATATAAGGTCTTGTCTTGGAATCGATAACTGTTCAAAAAACCAAAAGAAAAAAATGCATCTATTTTTATTATTATGAGCCCATATCCACAGCTCCGCGAAAGGGCCATAGTGCGACTGAACGCACGACAGCGTCGCTACATCACAGAATAGGTAACAGTGACTAGGCGAGACATACCTACCCCCTTATCTATAATTATATAAAATGATTCCCTATGTCTCCTGGTCACGCTATAACTTGAGAACGGATGGAACAATCACACTAATTTTTTATTTGTGTTAATTATTGTCAGGAGAAAGTTCTTATGAAAGAAAAACTAAGTAAAGATGGCAGGTTATTACGCGAACGAAGTCGCGGGCGGTCGCTAGTCTATATATATAAAAATTACCCCTATTTCTTCTGGTCACGCTATAACTTGAAAACGGCTTTACCGATTTCATTCATCTGTTTTTAAAATGTTTTCAAATACTTCGTAGAAGGTTCTTAGATAAAAAAAAAATGATGGGAGGTAATGGCGAAGGTAGAGCCTACTACGCGAAGGAAGTCGCGGGCAGACGCTAGTAAATATTATATAAAAATGAACCCCTAATTCTCCTGGTCACGCTATAACTTGATAACGGATGGGACAACCTCGCTAATTCTTTTTTTGTAGTTTTAATTATTGTCAGGAGAAGGTTTTTATGAAACCAAGAAAAGAAGGGAGGTTATGGCGAGGCCGAAGGCCGAGCATACTACGCGAACGAAGCCGCGGGCAGCCGCTAGTATCTAAAATGAATGAGTGTTTCCAAATAAACAATACTACGCATTTAGCAATTTGATTGATAACAATTGAAGTTAAGTACCTGCTCCCATGTAAATTATATTAATTTAAATTTAAATTATGCAAATTGTATGTCTGTGACATGCAATATAGTGAATAGGACTACTTCAAACCAACTTCACATTAAACTATCGAGTGGATTTTATTTGTGACCAGTAAGCAAGTTTTGTTTTTGAACACAACTTATTTCACGAATAACTAAGAGTTTGGATCGCAATGAGCTATTAATACTGAGGGGAGCCGATTCCACTAACTGAATTCATTAATTGCAATCGAACCGTAGCTGAACGTTGACTAATACGTTTTCTTATTCTGCTATTGAACAACAGTCCAGCTGCAGTTACGTTTCTGTTGACGCCAGCGATCGAACCAAACTTTACGCGAAGCCGACTCGTTTATAATGTATATTTATTGTAGTAGTGTTTAGGATGACGTTCGTTTTCAATTTGTCTTTAGTAATAGTAGAATGGCTTTTGGTGTGAGGGTCGTGGATTTGAATCCTAACTCAGGGTTGTCAGCTTGTGTATGTATACTAATGTACCAGCTTGAGGAAATCTATACTTATAATGAAGGAGGAGAGGCCAAAACGTCTGTACTTGGAAGAAATATAACAAAAAATGTGGGTCAGGAGACGTAAAATTACCAACTGAACAAAAATTTTGTGGACGACGTTTGTGGAAAAAACCGTCTGTATGTTCACGCATAACTTAAGAACTACTGCACAGATATTAATAAATTTGGTATATGGATGGAATAGAGCGGGGAGCTACCAAACTATAAACTAATATAACTATGGTCAGAGAGTTGAAATACATAGAGTAGTTATACAGGGTTATTGGTAATTAAACCGGATCCTTTTAAGGGGTGGTAGGGAATGCCATTTGCAACAATATGACTGTACATTGTGATATCCGGAAATGAATCATTTCTGTGATATTCTTTTTTTTATTTATTTTTTGGAAAATCCAGTTTTACTACTTTAAAATTTAATAAAAAAAAAGTAATCAACCGATTTCAATTCTGTTCGCAGTTTTAGAGAAACCTTGTTACAGCTCTTAATAATAAACAATAATATCGTACTAATGTAGATCCATCCAAAAACTAGAGGCTTTTTCATAATTTTTATTTGATAATTTTTGTAAGATGCTTTACAAAAACCTTTATTTTCTCTACAAAAACGATAGTAAATTAAGTCCGCATTTTATTTAAAAAACATCTACAAGTCTTTAGCTATCCAACGAGGTAAAAAAATTAGCACTTTATTGCACAATTGCAAAAATAATGCGATAACAAAGACTCAGGTAGAGACATTCCGAGAAAGGGTTTTAGACAACGGTATCCATGTTGAATGCGCCGTCTCCCTCTCGCTTATGTTTGTTGAACGAGCAATGAGAACCCAGTTTGCTCAAGCGCATCGTACTGTTCAGACGCTCTTTGGCAACCCTTTATTACGATTAAATTTCGACCTTGATAACGTTATTGGACTTGTGTAACTTCTTTTTCTGTGATTCGGCTAGTGAACTGGACTTTTTGATTGATTGCTTACCCGACGACTTGGCTTGTACTAAAGGATCTGATCATGACTGCGGAATCCCACGACCATCTACCTCGGCTTCGAGAGTTCACAAACGAAGAGTATGCGGACATACTGTTTTGCTATGGTTTTGCCAACGGCGTCGCTACACATGCTCGAACGGAGTATCAGTCTCGATTTCCACAGCGCCGTTTACCCCATGTGAGTGTATTTGACGGAGTGTACCGGCGACTACGAGAAACTGGTCAAGTTCAAAGACGACAAAGTGATGCTGGACGATCTCGTATTTATCATTCGGATGAAGAGGAACAGATAATTCGCATGTTTGAGCAAGATCCTACGACTTCAACAAACATCATTGCACGACGTCTTGGCATGTCGCAATGGAAAGTATGGAACACAGTGCACTGCTCAAGACTCTACCCGTATCATTTGACTCCGGTACAAGTTATCCAAGACGGAGATCCTGCACGTAGAGTCGAATTTTGCAGATTCATGTTGAACACCGATATGGAAGATGCCAATTTTTTATTAAAAATCTTATGGACCGACGAATCCAAATTTGATCAGGATGGAATATCAAATTATCATAATATTCATTATTGGGCCCCGAAAGATGACGGTAACCCAAACAAGAAAAGATTACAAGGATCACAAAGAAGGTTTTCCGTTAATGTGTGGATGGGCATTATTAAGAATGAATTGATCGGCCCTTTCTTTCTGCCCAACAACCTCAATGGTGAAGCGTATGAATTTTTTTTGAGAAACGAACTTTATGAGCTACACAGTGAAGTACCCCTTGAAACCCGCAGAAACATGATTTACCAACATGATGGTTGCCCCGCACATTTTAGTTTGAGCGTCCGTGAGTGGCTCAATCGTCAGTATCCCAATAAGTGGATTGGCAGAGGAGGACCCATTCCTTGGCCGGCCAGAAGTCCCGACTTGACTCCCGTCGACTATTACGTATGGGGTCACATGAAAAGCTTGGTGTACGACGATACTCTTGGACCTGTGGCAACCATCGAAGAACTGAAACAGCGCATAATAAATGCAGCAGAAAAAATGAAAATTAATTTAAATACAAGTGTTGTTAAAAGCAATTTACGCAGACGTATGCGTCTCTGCATTCAAAATTCTGGCTCACATTTTGAGAACGAACTGTAAAAATAATAAATACAGACTAATTACATCTACTCTTTTATTTCTTTAAAAGAAATTAAGTTACCTTAAGAAAGTATTTCTTCCATAGCTACTTCTCATGGACTATTCTCATTCCTTTCTCGGCCTTTTGTAATCGCATTATTTCTGTAACTGTGTAATAAAGTGCTAATTTTTTTACCTCGTTGGATAGCTAAAGACTTGTAGATGTTTTTTAAATAAAATGCAGACTTAATTTACTATCGTTTTTGTAGAGAAAATAAAGGTTTTTGTAAAGCATCTTACAAAAATTATCAAATAAAAATTATGAAAAAGCCTCTAGTTTTTGGATGGATCTACATTAGTACGATATTATTGTTTATTATTAAGAGCTGTAACAAGGTTTCTCTAAAACTGCGAACAGAATTGAAATCGGTTGATTACTTTTTTTTTTATTAAATTTTAAAGTAGTAAAACCAGATTTTCCAAAAAATAAATAAAAAAAAAGAATATCACAGAAATGATTCATTTCCGGATATCACAATGTACAGTCATATTGTTGCAAATGGCATTCCCTACCACCCCTTAAAAGGATCCGGTCTAATTACCAATAACCCTGTATACGAACAACACGGCTCTAAAAATTAACTAGAATTTACCTGTATACATACCTATGCACATGTATATGCAGTTTGTAATGACAAGGAAAGAATATTCAAATATTATTCGTCATATCTGTTCTTAGAAAGAGATAAATAAGCAATTTGTGTAACGGTGTTATTAGCTTCTAGTTGATTGGCCAGAGCGCCCGCTGGTGTGCTGTTGCTGTGAAAGAGGAGAGTAGGGCAAAACAGACACTCCAATAGGTCGTATTAAAAGTTGTTAGTGGGAGTGTAGTCATTTTTCCATACTTACCGTACACAGCGTATGGTCGTGTATGTGGTACGAAAAATATTTAATGTGCGAATGTCGAACTTGTTTTTTTTAATCATAATAAAAAGAACAAGTTCGACAAAATACATCAAATTTTCGATATTTTTTTAGACATTAAATCACATTGGTTTTATCGTAATAAAAATATTCAATTACAATTTTAAATTCTTTCGAACAAACTCAATTTATTATTATTTCTATTTATTTTTTGTCTCTTTTAATCAGTTTTGCAATTTGGATTATTTTTGTGAGTATAATGTATACGAACTTAAAAGTTTCTAAATCAAATCTGTATTAACTGTATTACACGACTACATAGGTTTAAATATATACTGACTATGAATAAAAGAAAATTATTCTTATAAGTAAATAATATTTTTTTTTTAAAGTTAGCAATCACAATGCATTTTTATACAAAGTAAATCGACCCTAGTTTCTCCTTACACAGTCGCCACGAGACGTTCCGATCACCATTGCGCTGCGATCTCTTTCACTCTCTCACACAAAACGATCCACACATCTCGCTCATCCATTTCATTCAACAGTCGTCCAAGATAAACCAAAATGACGATATTTTCTATTTCAATCAAAATAGCCATACTTATGCGTGAAATGAAACATTTTTCTTATCT
The DNA here is from genome assembly GCA_917880725.1 of Selenia dentaria. Taxonomy (NCBI): domain Eukaryota; kingdom Metazoa; phylum Arthropoda; class Insecta; order Lepidoptera; family Geometridae; genus Selenia; species Selenia dentaria. The sequence goes on along the minus strand of OU862890.1, from coordinate 30,947,805 downwards.
CTCACAGTGCCTGTATAATTAGTGCAGTCTCTAAAGCCACAGTAAGGCATTTTGTCCACAACTTTTTCCTAAACTGTTGTTTATTATTATTACCGATTAACGGTGACGTATTTACCGGACGCTTGGAAGTGCAAGACTGGTAGCGACTACGGCAATTATCTTGCATGCGTCTAGTAATTATGGGGAGTTACCAACTCATCTACAGGTAAAAAATCTTAGACTATGGTAGGCAGCGGTGTTTGAAACACCTATGTTTCGCCAGAGGGATTATATTTTTTGGTCTAATAGGAGGCGAGGCTATTGCCATCTACGAGGCACTGATCTAGACTGCTATTGAGAACTTTCTTTGTCAGAAAACCCAATAACGGTCTGACCCGTGTATTGAACCCAGGACCTCGAAATCACAAAGCGGCGCTCCCATCACTACACCAAAAGATCTACAAGATCAAATCCAAGATCAAGCGAGCGAAGCCGCTGGCGGGTTAGCTAGTCAACAATATTACAATAGAGCACTTTACGATGTTCCACAACATTGAAACTATGTCGGCAAGCGCATAATAGTGTGTGTCCGGCAGCTGTCCTTGAGAGCTAATCGTGTGTTGTTGTTGCTCTTTTGAAGAATATGTTTTATCTATCCTCACACAAGTATTGAAAATATGATATGGTTTAATTTTTCAGGGACAATCACAACCAATGTTAAATGATCTAGCGTTTCTGATGACTGGCGGAAGAGTGCGGTAAGTTTATCATCTTAATTATGTCTAATAAACACGTACTGTATACAGGGCCGGATTAACCCTATTGGGGCCCCTAGGCAATGCAATTCTCGGTCCCCTTTTCTATAACCTTTTGCTGACTTTTTAAAATATATGTTTCGGACTTGACTTAGGACCAACTGACGGACAATGACGGATGATGGACTATATTTGACCACTTTTGCCCGAATTAGACAAATTATTAAATAAAAAATATTACCTGAGGACTGGCTATATGCGCAAACCGTGCGAAGCCATAATGGAACAAAAAAGGATATCGTCGTTATTATTTTCCCGATCCATCAACAGCCATTGTTACTTACTGTATAAAGTAGTTCATCAATTGACAACATGCGTCGAAAAGAAGGTTATATTATAGTATTGAGGAAGTATAAAATTTCCATAAAACTATGTTACATGAAACGTTTTTTTCTTGGTGCGTGGCCCGCATTGGCTAGCTGAGATAGGTTACACCCAGGATCAACACATAGACTACCCGCTTCAACGAATAGTATCTGAGTGACAGCGATAACCTTGTTCTACGCAGTAAAATATGTCTTATAGAAACACATACAATGGTGTCGATTCTGAGGCCGTAGCACAAACAATTTCTGTAAAAGTGTTCGTATCGTAAGCGTCAACGCGTCACGCTTGATGTCACAGTTGCCCTAGATAAATAACAGTTTGTCTGTTTCACGTGAGAGACACGTTACGTCACACTTACGCAGTTATTCGTGTTAGGCCCACTGTAAGCCACTAAATAAACTAAAACGGCCTTATAAACGCTGCTTAGCTTTAAATATTTTGCCGCCATTTACTGCGACGCAGAATAATTTTGTGATACACACTACTAAATAACGTCACTTAAAGTTAAGCAGCGTTTATAAGTAAGGTTGAAATTATCTTAATTAGGGCAGTTCTTATTTTGTTTTGGCTAAACTCTAAATTAGTTAACGATTGCAATGCATTACTAGACACCATAGAATCATGACGAATTTAACCTCTAGAAATCCTGATAATCTTGCATACACACGTCAAAAATGTTTGCGATCACTTTGAAACGATTTTCAACACATCCGAATGACACGAAAATTAGACATTTCTCTTCAATTGTAGGTATATTTTAGACAGATTAGCCGTCAGGTAACTTAGTGCTCGCATAAATATACTGAAATGAATGGAATAATAATATATTTATTCAAGCAAATTAATTATATCGTAATAGATAGATTTATTTTATATTAGTAACTATGTTGTTATCATACATTTGAACAGAGTAATCCTATTATTAGAAATATCTTTCTAACCTCCAGTGTCTGGAATGTTTGTCAAAGTTAGGTCAGCTAACAGACGGAATACTGACCGCTGATTGGTCAAATATCGCGTCATAGAATACCATTGACCAATGAGCGTTTAGTATTTAGTTGGTCAATTAAGCAAGGCTTTGACATACATTCTAGAAACTGGGGGTAAGTGTTACCTGAATTTTGATTTTAGTGTTAACAGAGTAATGAGTTCCATAATTACATTTTATTTCGCTTGTTTTATTGTAGCTCTTTGAACAAGTAAATCGGTAACCGCTGCCAATATGTCGAGATTATTTAGATTTAGCATTCTTGTTTAAACTAATAAGAAACAAATGAGATTGCCCGTCACTTATGGAAAAAATAAACTTTAGAGTTCCTTTTAGATATTATCGGTCTAAAATCACTCCACTAAGGCGAACAATTGGGTCCAAACTTACATATATGTCGTTTTTGCAAGCTATTGATATTCGCTCGTTGATTTTGATATTCATGTTGACTGTATAGGCAAACTATGTGATTTAATGCTGGGCTTAAGTGGGTCCACAATTATACTAAATACCAACACGCAAGTACCTAGTAATAGTTTCCTAGTAAATTCTGACATTCCGCATTATGTATAGTGTTTATAATGTTTAGTGACGTTTGTTGCAGTTTGTTGTTATAGTTATAGGCTTTTTACATGGATCTAATGGAGGCCATATACGTTACGAGAAATCGCTACGATCAGACTGTACAGTTCGAGCGGTACCGATAAATCGCTACATGTATGTTATAAAACTGTACAGTTTCGTCCGATTTTTTAAGATTGTGCAGTCTAACGGAACAATACAACATTTTCAATTGATTAATCTGAATCGGATGAACTGTACCGACTGATCGTAACGTGTATACGCTCGTTCAGTTTTCGTGTTCAGTTTTGTCATGGGGTGGAATAGCATTTTTCATAATAGTGTCTTGCTTTTCGATAATTCGAATTTGGTGCTACCAATATTCAGTAGTATTCAGTCCTATTCAGTAGATGTAAGTAGGTATCATGATCCATCCTTAAAAAATATGTCAGTCTTTTGGAAACATCATTAATTCCGCCAACTAATTGACATGAGAATGAACTCTACACTAGCCATTCTTTGCACCAGATACTACTCCAGATTCAGGGCGAATATTAACCCTGCCAAAACGTCGTCCGTCGAAGCCATCGCTGACAGGTGAGCGTCAGAATAGTTCGTTGTACTGTCTGATCCTAACGATTTCTCGTAGCGTATATAGCTTGTATGCCATGTACGATAAATTGTACCGTTCTAACTGCACAGTCTGATCGTAGCGAGTTCTCGTAGCGTATATAGCTTGTATGCCATGTACGATAAATTGTACCGTTCTAACTGCACAGTCTGATCGTAGCGAGTTCTCGTAGCGTATATAGCTTGTATGCCATGTACGATAAATTGTACCGTTCTAACTGCACAGTCTGATCGTAGCGAGTTCTCGTAGCGTATATGGCCTCCATAACACATAATTATTATATAGATTACAACAGATATATAAATGAACCCCTATTTCTCTTGGTCACGCTATAGCTTGAGAACGGCTTTACCGATTTCATTCATCTGTTTTTTAAATGTTTTGTAATGCTTCTAGAAGGTTCATTTAACAAAAGACGGGAGTTTATGGAGAGCCCGAAGGCCGAAACTACTACACGAACGAAGTCGCGGGCAGTCGCTAGTTACCATAATTACTATAATATTGTAACCTTATGCATGTTGTGTCCATCGTACCGCGGAACTCACAAACAAAAATTGATTGATACGAAATGCGATCACGATATGCGCACATACGAATTTTTTAAGCAAGCCAAAAATTCCATGAGGTTGTGCGAAAAAAATGTTCGCTAAAATGACGCAGTTGCGTTGGCAACCAGAACCTTCCTGTCAATGGAATCGATCAATCCACGTTTGTTTTAAGGTGTCTACATACGATGCAACCCCGAACGCAACATGTAGCTATCTGCTGTAGTCGCGGTTATACGTACTCTACACACGTTGCAGCGGCGAATACAATTTCATTCCACGTTGGATCGCCACAGCGTGCAAACGTGTATGAAAATGGCTCAAATGCTGTCCAAATATTAAAAAACAGGTCTCGAAATTGAGTTCGCTGAACTACTACTGAGACTGAGAGACAATAAACATTAATTTTTACTTTGAATATTAATAGATGCACAGCAATACAATATATAGTACCTATTATTATGTTATTTAATAATTAAAATCATTATTTCTAGCCTAGAGACATTTGGATAGGAAGGAACAATGGCATGTCAATTATTTTCACAAAATACATCAGCTGCCAAGAAAAGTAAAAATACGCCATAACTATTTTATTATTCCACAAATGTCATGTCAAATGGCAAGTCATTAATAGATTTCGGAAATTCTTATCAATATAGTTTTTTTTCTGTAGTATAAATGTTTGCATCCATTTACATATTTCATTTAATAAAATTCCCAGCGACGCTAGCCACGGGCGGCGGCACGACCGCGACTGAGCCCAGATTGCAACCGCACTACTCACGTCACAACGCGGCTTGCAATTTGCTGTAACAATCTGCTGGATGCTAGGACGTACGATACGACGTCCAACATGTTGGAAGGGAGTCACAACACGCCTACATACGATACAATTTGCTGGATCACAGCAGATTGCTACAGCATGTTGTATTCGAAATTGCATGGTGTGTAGAGAGCTTAAGACTTGTACTTTTATGATAAATGTATATTTTATGTATATCAACTGTTGGAGGCCCTGGGCCGGGTGGAGAAAGCCGACTTATATAAAAACTAGTTATAAAAAAAATTTATTAAAAATTTAGACAAGCTTAGGCTTTTGTATTATGTATGCGTGTGTACCTTGAGCATTCACGCACACTACAAATTCTTCTTTTCGCTGCGGCGTCGTGTGGCGGGTCGTCCTCTTCCCTTAAATATGGTTGAGGAGGGCGATGGCTGGCACACGTGTCAAGCTCGTGAACGGGCGCTGCTTGCGGGAGCCGGTATGCTCTCGCTATGTACGATATTTAGAAATTAGTTAAAAGTCTATCGGTGTACAAAAAAAATTATTATGTAAATTTAGTTAAGAAAAAAAAAATGTCCTGTATTCCGTTAGTAATTATAAAAAAAATTTATACGTTTAAAATATAAATGTAAGCAATGCCACGGACCCATTGAGCCTGTGAACAAAAACAATAATTTAAAAAAAAAAACTAATAAATAAATAAATGTTTTGTGTAATGCAGGCCGGTGGGCGGGCGGCGCGCGGAGAGCCGATCCCTGATGGAGCAGCTGGTGTTAATGATTAACGGCGGGCGCGGAGCCCCTGGGGCCGTCACTGCCGGAGCGCCCTTCGTGCTGGTTGGCGCTCCCGGGGACTACGTGTTCGGGGGTGAAGGTCAGTGCCGAAAACACTCTACAGATTTGTCACACAAAATACCACCATTATTAATCTTAGCTTATCTTGCACGCCCCTTTCTCAAATATTCTGCCGAAGCAGTAGTAGTGTAAGTAGTAACTAGTAAACATGATTCACATGATTGTGTTTAAGTTTGAAGGACTAAAATTTTAATGTAACCCTATGTGGTTACAGCCGAATAGGCCGGCATGACCGGGGAAATACCACACTCCCACATAACACCGACGTGAAGTTATATAGCTTGCTGTTGTGTTTAATTCGGTTTGTGGGAGGTTTCGGAGGCCAAATACCTCCACCCTCACCTCTTCTATTCCTTCCTCAAGGGGCGGCATCCTCGAAACCTCTGGTATTGCGGATATCCGTGGGCGACGGTATCACTTACCATCAGATGAGCCGCCTGCTCGGTTGCCAACCTATCCCATAAAAAATAAAAGTGAAACTACTTGACAAATGAGATTCAAAGGCTGTCCGGTCTTACGCATACTCAGCTCAAAGCTGTGGGTGGCATTGCAACTGTCATACGCAGATGTTGTACGTACCATTACAGCCACGACTCGCCCGTCTCATCGCTTCTTAAAGTTATGTACAAATTATATAAATAATAAGAATAATATACATTCTTGTAATAATTTTACTACAAATGTAAAGTTTAAGCGATTAGAAACTTAAAGCGAAACAAATTATTAAGAAGCTATGTTTTTATGATCTAGTAATACTGAGAATTGTTAAAGTTGTTGCGTTCAGATTACATATCTCATTTAGGATCCCAACTTACATATTCATATGGAGCATGACCTTTTCTAATGCTTCCTGTTTTTGTGGACTACACTTTTACTTAACTACACTCTGAGAACCAGCACTAATATCAACCTTGATAACTCAGCTACGTATTTCATGACAGCAGCAAGTATAACTTGTTACGTTGATAAACTGATTTTTTTTGTATCTATATCTTGTCTCTAGCGTGGATCTAGCCACGATAGCTATATCGGGGGCTGTCTTTTACCGATGATTAATGTCAAATTGTATCCTATCGACAATACATACTCGCAGTGTAGGTATGACATATTTACTACCGACTTCCAAAAAGGAGGAGGTACACATTTCGACTGTTTTTTTTAATGTTTGTTACCTCATAACTTTCGATAGGGTGAACCGATTCTCAAAATTAAGCTGGCGCTTCCCGTGTGGTCCCATTTAAATTCATTCATCAAATTCGGTCTAGTAGTTTTTGAGTTACACTCCAATAACTGAATAGAATGGAAGTCGATTAAATTTTTCAAATTGTACTTGTTTAAATTGTCGTTGAAATCCTTAATGCCGTAATTTATAATAAAAATTGCATCTGTAATGTTTTTGTTCAGGACTAGACGCAGTAGTGACGCAACTTCTGGGCCAGTTGGAAAACACTGGGCCGCCGCCGTTGCCGACACAACAGATCCAAGCCATTCCCACCGAGAAAGTGACAGCTGAGCAAGTCGAGGCCAACATGTCCTGTTCTGTGTGCTGGGATAACTTCAAGCTCGGTGAGGAATTTATTTACAGGTGAAACGGGAAGTATTCGATGAGATGAAACACTTAGGTTTTGTCCCTTTATGAGCCGAAATAAGTATTCAAGGAGATGAAACACTTAGGTTGTGTCCCTTTATGAGCCGAAATAAGTATTTTTGAGATGAAACACTTAGGTTTTGTCCCTTTATGAGCCGAAATAAGTATTCAATGAGATGAAACACTTAGGTTGTGTCCCTTTATGAGCCGAAATAAGTACTCGATGATATGAAACACTTAGGTTGTGTCCCTTTATGAGCCGAAATAAGTATTCGATGAGATGAAACACTTAGGTTTTGTCCCTTTATGAGCCGAAATAAGTATTCAATGAGATGAAACACTTAGGTTGTGTCCCTTTATGAGCCGAAATAAGTACTCGATGATATGAAACACTTAGGTTGTGTTCCTTTATGAGCCGAAATAAGTACTCGATGAAATGAAACACTTAGGTTGTGTTCCTTTATGAAAGAAAGAAAGAAAGAAAAATATATTTGTTGATGAAAAACAATATGACATTTTGCCTAAAATATACATAAAATTAACACTACACAATCTATTGTTTCACTACAACACAGCCCCAACTCAGCATAAAGCTGATTGCGTTGAAACAACCAGCGCTGGTCTTCCGTTGGGGCTGGCGGTGACGTCACACACGACTGCATCGAGCGCATTTTGTAAGAATACAAAACAAAAACAACACTTTAAATACTGAATAGAATACTATATAAAAACAAATAGGCAAGCAGGGTACGTATGTCCGGATGTACCTACAAAGACTTCTTAATGGAAATAATAAAACTAAAAAATACAAAATAATAGAAATAACTATCTAGTAACAAGTAAATAGAAATACACAAATTTATATAATATTACTATCATTATAATTTATAATTTTATATTGCACTGGTGTCATTAACCAAAATGGCTTCACTTTTTTGGTGATCGAATATAAAGCTCTTAAGTTTATTGCGGAAGTTTTGCAAATTACGCAGGTTCCTTATCGGCGGCGGAATATTATTCCAGCATTTCGATGCAGCATAACGAAAGCTACCCCTAAACGCAGCAGTGGCGTGTCTCTCTGTTAGTAGCTGCATAGAGCACGTGCGGGACCCATGAGACTGGTGACTCGAATTCCATTTAAACTTTTGGTACAAATATGAAGGCTCTTTAAATTTAATAATCCCGAATTTTATGAGCCGAAATAAGTACTCGATGATATGAAACACTTAGGTTGTGTCCCTTATGAGCCGAAATAAGTACTCGATGAGATGAAACACTTAGGTTGTCTCCCTTTATGGGTCGAAATAAGTATTCGATGAGATGAAACACTTAGATTGTGTCCCTTTATGAGCCGAAATAAGTATTCGATGAGATAAAACACTTCGGTTGTGTTCCTTTATGAGCCGAAATCTATCGAATCGTTCGCATAGTCGTTCCCTTTTAAGCCCAAAATCATCGTCAGCGAGTTCTATAAGTCATTGCTGACATCATCGATAGGTATCGCACACGTCGCTGCCACACCCCTCGCGGTTGGAAGGTGGGTATTTGCAGTCGTTGTGAGCGCGTTTTTCAGTGACTAGGATTCATTAAAAAATGCGAATGTGGTAAACTCTGGCTAAATTATCATATAATCTTTATCAACTCTGAAATTTTTGAAGTACAATTCGCAAAAGGTTTTAAAAGATATGAACCGTAACCTGCATATTGTTGCAAATTAATCTGAACGTTTTTGATGCTTATAGATATCTAATGGTAAGTTTGCACTGTAGGTCGCAATTTTCCTAGACCGCAAATAAATAAAAAAAACTATAAAATAGATTAGTTAACATAGCAAGAACCCCACATTCCGTACGTAGCGCGACTTTTTTCGCTTTAAGTCATTATACATTAAGGAACTCTAATATTAATAAATACAATAAACTATTCCAACTTCTTTTAATTTTTCGATATAGAGACTTGTTGAAGTTTACACCTAATATTTAACATGGTTCCGTAGGTGCTTCGTAGGTAGGTGCCAACCGGGGAGATACTCCTAGCTGTGTTTTCTAACGATTCCAGAAGAATCTAAAACTTTCAGAATTATTCCCATACTTCTTTCCTAATTTGACTGGACTATTAAAGCAATTGGGACCAACGGAACGGCCAACCGGCGCGTGACAGTTGTGAGCGTTGACGGCGCTTACCGAATCTATCTATCCACAGTTTACCTTACTACCGATAGAAATTTGACATAGCGTCCATACAAATAATGTCAAATATCTATCTCTATTTTAAACTATCACGGTTGTTCTCTAAAGTTATATGATTATTAACGGGATATTTACCGTGGTAAGGTTGTGGAATGAGCTCCCGATATTTCGGCGCAGTTACATGCACCATGTTCACGGGAAGACTGAAGAATGCGGGTGGTTGGTCAAAAAGTTTAAAAGTTAGGTGCAGACATAACGATCTACCCTCTTTCTTAGTCTTTTGCTACGGTTATCACTGGAACTCGAACTCGATCCTAAGTCCCGACAAAACACACTCACTGTATCACTGCGTATAGTATTTTGAACACATTTTGAACACGGACTTTTATTTTTAAAACAACCTAATACTGGATTCCACGCACTGGCGAGTTGAAAACCATCACCTCGATTGAAATTCTGGCATTTCGAGATCTCAATAGTTTCCTTTACTAGCCTTGGTATGTAATGGCGTTCGGTGGACAAGATTTTAGGGTTATGGAATTCAATCCAGTGGTTAGGACCCGCGTCCAGCAGATGCTCAGCTATGGCAGATTTGTGTCTTTCATTGTTTTTTACTGCCTTTATGTGTTCCTTGATGCGGCATGAAACAGTTCGCTTCGTCTGTCCTATGTACGAACTTCCGCAGCTGCAGTTAATTTTGTACACCCCGGGATGCTGAAAAGGAATCTTGTCCTTAGGGGAACGCAGACATTGCGCAATCTTCTGATGAGGAGTAAATATGGTCTTGATAGCATATTTGTCAAGAATTCGACCTATTTTCATGCCACCTCTCACCATCATCCCCGGCATCTTAATTCTGTGGTCAGTTCACTGACAAATCGGGCCTATGATCTGTGCGATACAGAACACCTTGAAGAGGAACTATCCCACGTACAGATGGTGTTACGCAGGAATGGTTATAAGGCTCAGGTCGGTATAACCAAGCCAAGGAAGAAACTGATAAAACCGAAGGTGGAACGACAGCCGACCTTTTTGCCATATGTTAAAGGAGTCACAGACAAAATAGGTCGAATTCTTGACAAATATGCTATCAAGACCATATTTACTCCTCATCAGAAGATTGCGCAATGTCTGCGTTCCCCTAAGGACAAGATTCCTTTTCAGCATCCCGGGGTGTACAAAATTAACTGCAGCTGCGGAAGTTCGTACATAGGACAGACGAAGCGAACTGTTTCATGCCGCATCAAGGAACACATAAAGGCAGTAAAAAACAATGGAAAGACACAAATCTGCCATAGCTGAGCATCTGCTGGACGCGGGTCCTAACCACTGGATTGAATTCCATAACCCTAAAATCTTGTCCACCGAACGCCATTACATACCAAGGCTAGTAAAGGAAACTATTGAGATCTCGAAATGCCAGAATTTCAATCGAGGTGATGGTTTTCAACTCGCCAGTGTGTGGAATCCAGTATTAGGTTGTTTTAAAAATAAAAGTCCGCGTTCAAAATGTGTTCAAAATACTATACGCAGTGATACAGTGAGTGTGTTTTGTCGGGACTTAGGATCGAGTTCGAGTTCCAGTGATAACCGTAGCAAAAGACTAAGAAAGAGGGTAGATCGTTATGTCTGCACCTAACTTTTAAACTTTTTGACCAACCACCCGCATTCTTCAGTCTTCCCGTGAACATGGTGCATGTAACTGCGCCGAAATATCGGGAGCTCATTCCACAACCTTACCACGGTAAATATCCCGTTAATAATCATATAACTTTATCTATCTCTAGTAAGGTAATGTGTGTAGGAGTGAATTCCTACGTGCTCCATGGTGGCATTCACCTTACTAGGTGATAGTATTTAGGAAAGTAAATGCAAAATAAACAAAAGCGCGACTCACGGGAGTCGACCGCTCGGTTGTAACGAATAGCCGTTTTCAGTGCTCGGCAAACCAGCAATCAGCGTAGACGTAGTTTGAACGTATTAGTTGTGAGTTTGCTTGCATAAGCGCCCTGAAGAGCTCCGACGGCACGGTCATTGTGAACTCGCGACCGGCCCGAGTTGAATCTTTGTTGTTTTGCTCACGTCTGCCGTTGAGATAAGTTTATATACTGCTAGAAAGTATTGTGTTTAAATTGAGAACTTGAAGTGCTTAGAATAACGCGCGCCGCGAAAGAAAGGCAAAGACGCCATTTTTCTGGATCGAACCGGATTCCGGCATGCACCGTTGAGGGTGCAGTGCTTATGAATTGTGCATGTCAATTGTATTGAGATATATCGTGAGAACTATATAGAAGATAGGTATGCACTGGACAAACGCAGCAATGCAGCGTTGAGACGCGGTGACGACGACGACTCGCTACCCTCGACTCGAATCATTATCGCTTGTATACCTACTTAATTAGTGGTAACTTCCTCACTTAAACTGTGCGTATGCCTGGTTCTAGATGTATTAAGTAGATAATAGGCAAGCTCAAAAATTTAACACTAAAATCCAGATTCATGTAGTAGGTACCTACGGTGACATTTCAAGAAATAGGATTATTCTATTTAGTTCTGGGTATCTTTATGATAGTTTAGCGAACACCAAGTTACGTGACGACTAATCTGTCTAAAATATACCCACAAATGAAGCGAAATATCTGGTTTTGGTGCTGTCATTCGGGAGTGTTGTGAATTTGGAATTTAGACTAAATAAGATTAAAGTTCAGAGTTTTGTTTAGTTTAGAGAGTGCTTAAAAATATCGATACCTACCGATTAGTTATTACAGTAGGTACTTAAGTATTTTTTATGTGTAGGTAGGTAATTGATAAGACAGTAACTGATATTGTGTTGTCTGTCATTAGGTTTATGTACCCAATGTGGTTCCTAATTTTACTGTTACGAATAAAACTAACTGAACCCTCGGGAAGAGACTAGCCTCCCACAACACTGGGAATCGTAGTGTGGGAGCTAGTACTCATAACTTAGCTTAAAAATAAGAATAAATTCAGTAAAACTTAGGTATAGCTACGTAATTTTAAGCTACATATTGTATACCTAGATCCTGAAATAAACATGATTTGATATTTGAACTGTGAACGGTTCCGTGCAGTGGTGAGGGCACCACCATCCTTGTAAATTTGACAATAGAAGAGCGAATGGACTTTGATTGCTTGTCCCCGGACACGTATCCGTAAGATTCCGTTTAAATTTATTATCATTTATTCCGCAATAATTGGGGATTTGCTAACTGGGTTTCATTGGTTGCTGTTAAGGTATAGCCACGGCATCAATGTGATGGTGAGTGGCTCATTTGTATTAGAATACTTTTAAATCTATGAACACTTCGACAACCGTGGTAGTTACGGATGTACAAGGCGGACGTACTTTGGATACAACCGTATATTCTGGCTCCAAGCAATGTTGCGCAAGTATACTGTTTTTATGATCGAAGCCATTTTTACTGAAAATGTACGTGGAAATAAAAGAAACTGTGTAATGAGTGCAGTGCACTTAGAACCATTGGAATTCTTGAAAGACTCAGAAGAAGAAGTGATCAAATAATCTGCAGTCACAGGGCTCAATATCAGGAAAACGACCATGCTATTATACTATAACTGTAAATGGTATATATACATTATGTGCTGTATGTAGCCATCATGCCATGCCCTTCCACCTGCAACCGTAAACAAAGATATTAATGTCTGAATGTCGAGGAATCCGGGGCTTTCGTTTTGTGCCGAAATTTCCCGTCTAGAGAAGTTTCAACGAATTCTTCTTAATTTACGTCGAACACATTGTGCAGTGATGCGCACAATAGGGTCATAGACCATGCACAAAGGTCGGGGTGGTCAAGTTTAAACGTCGTGCAGTAAAATGCGACATATTTGTATTAAACTAATAAACCGCCCTGCGAACTCATGGGGGGCACTCGGGTCGACTTAATCGTCAGTGTTTATGCAATAAAACAGTATAAAAAGTGTCAAATTAATCAGAATTTCAATAGATATATAGATAGATAAACTCTTTATTGCAACACCACATTATAAAATACAACAAACAAAATAAAACTAATGATAAATGTTGCTGTCTTCTTGTGGACTGTATAATATTTGCATACTATAACTTATTCTAGGGTGCTCGCGTGTCCTTAACAATAAATAAATTAATGTGGTTCAGATGAAGTGGTATCCCGACTGGAGTGCTCGCACATGTTCCACGGGCCGTGCATCACGCCGTGGCTGCAGCTGCACGCCACCTGCCCCATCTGCCGGCGCTCGCTGCTGACGGCGGAGCAACAGGCGCAGGGGACGTTCGCGCCGCTCGCCGAGCTCATCATCTCGCCCGCCTCCTCCTCCGCCGCACCCACCACCACCACCACCACCACCACTACCCAGGGCATGGGCACGCGTGAGTTACTAATACACTATGTAGGTTACAGTTCTACTACCACGGGGCTTCACTAGAATACAGTTCACTATGTATTCCGGTGCAGCCCCGGAATCCTAAAACGTGCAAAATGCACAGGTTACGCTGACAAATTGGACATTGAAAAGGGCATCCCGTAATATCTATTCTTGGATAGTTGGTGGAAAGATTTGACAGGTAAAAGGTAGACAAATACTTTCACTAGTATAAGAAAGGTGAAGGAAACGATGTAATGAATTAACTTCTAAGATTACTCAAATACTTTTTTTAAATGAAATAATAGATTTGACCTTGTATCAATGTTTCCAGCGGCATATTCTCGCGTGGTGGTCCGCAGACTGGGCCCCCGACGCCGCGTGGTCACAACGGGCTCCCCATCCGAGTCTAGCTCAGGCTCCGGGGGGGCGGAACGAAGGTTTGGGCCTGGCCTATGGTCCTTCCTGACGTCACAGCTTGCCTCGGCCGAGCAAGCTGGACCTCCCTCCACTGCACCCCCGTCAACTGCGCCCCCCACCTCGGCGCCCCCCTCCGCCACCCCCTCAGCCTCAACTCTCAGCTCCACGGATCGCGACGCTATGTACATGGACATAGATTACGATTAGCTAGTATTGTGCGGTCGCGGCGTTACTGACCATACTTCTACTGTGACAGTGCAATCATTCAGTGTTTGTAGTGCGAGTTAGCAGGCATTGCCATGTGTGGAGAAAAGTGAACATTTTTCAAATAATTTGTTTTAATGAGCGTAGTTGGAACACCAAGATATTCTACTTGGTGGCTCCCATGAGTATGCACCAATGAAAACAAGCTATAGGTCCTAATTCATCCAGTTAGCTTTCTGTTCGATTGCAAGAGTTATTTTGTCTACAGGATAATTATTGCAATCGAAGACTGAAAGGTTCATTCGCTGGTGTTATGCATGAGAGTTGGAAAAAATACTAAAACAATGCTAAACAAAATCAAATTTAGGTTTTACGAAATTAACAAACACGTATTTTTGGCTCATAGAAATGTATTTAACTCGTAGACTCGCCAGTCGCCATTTTGGCCAATAATACAATAGTTTTCTCAGAAACCATACTACTTTTCCAGGAATTGCGTGCACTGTCGCTGTAGAATTAAGTCATTGATAACATTTATAAGAAATTAGTTGATAGCCGCGCCATACCAATATTTACACTATGATCCCGACACTAAAATCTTAGACACGTTTTAGATAGAGCTTTACAAGCTATGTCACGAGATGAAACCACAAAGCATGTAAATGATTTATACAATAATTTAATAATAGTGTCATAGTGTCTATTTATAAGTGTCTTAGCCGAGTGTCGGGACGCAATATGAACTGTACAGACAGGCATCTAGAGTGGACAGTGAAGTGTGTGAATGAAATCAGACATTGTGGTTTATATATATTTATATTTTGTTATTTATAACGAGCATTGTATAAACTATAATTGTGAAACGTTGATAAATAAAATAGCTAAAAAATGAAGCGACATTTTGTGCCTTTGTTTTGTATTGCAAAATAGGAACAATATAACTTTTGTAAACTTGACTTTAAAACTATCAAATAAATGTGTTTTTGCTACTAGACAAAAATAGGATAATGTAATCAGCAGGGCTACGACTGACACAATCGAGTAACTAAGGCCTGTTTTCCAGCTTGTTAATCTCGACAATAAATTAAAAACCCCTCTTACTAATATTGAGAATGCACAGTATGTTTGATTAAAGAGTTTTGTTACAATTGCTAAGATACTATTAATATTGTGTTGTAACTAGATATTTACAATATAATATTAATAAGTCTATCAAGTAATTTGATTACATAAAGCGATGGCATTTCGCCTATAATTATTTTTTTATTTATTTGAATATAGGCGAGCAGCATGATGCTGATGGTGCCTGTATCCTGCTGTATTAAAATATTTAGTAGTAATATCAGTTCCAAAACAACCGTACGAACTTGGCGTATGCAATCGAATGGTTCAATTGTAGCAACATGGTATATAGGTAGTCTATCTGGAACATGATCCCATACTCAAACATAAACTTTCCGTGACAACACTAAAAGGCACCATCAGTGGGCTGAGCTCGAACATTTGTGTAAGTGTAATGCAAACAAGCCATTCCTAGTTCTTATATACATTTTAATTATTTCTAGTTCATTGTTATTATACGTTTATCCATTCCGACAGTTGTGTCTTCTGACATAGTAGAAAATTTTTTTGAGTAGACTAGAGAATGATAGGTTATAAAGATTATCTAATAAAAACTTAAAGATACCTTTAATTCTCCTTGAGACCATATAAAGATACCTGGTGTGTCATGGATAATCATTTTTCCTGAAAATAAGTATGTAACTTGCAAAAAATACTACATTATCTTAAATTCATCAGTAGTTCATCACTAATAGTCAGTGGTGTCACGGGGAATAGTGATTGTCCGTGATACATCTGGTGGTCTTCCGGTGGTGTCTCGGAGAATGTACTCTATTTTGGCAGTTGTAGACCTGCAGTGTGTGTATGGTGCCTAGAAATTTGTAATGTACATGTTTTTGATGACAAAATATGATAAACAGTAAGAGAATGTGGTAATAGTTGAATGAATTATTACGGGCAAGCTTTTGGAGTGTAATTATAGATATTAACTACATCATGATAGCGTTGGCATGAGTAACCGTCCTACACGAGGTCTTACGGTGGAGTAATGTACATAAGTACTGCTTATTCCAGTCAAATAATTAACTAGTATGAAATATTAGAGAAAAATATATATCAAAGAATATTGGGATCCACTGTCAATGACCCACGTTAGACAATGATAGGTTTTAGCTTTAAATGGTAACTTTAAAGGAAATGTTGACACCAAGCCTTAATAGGCCATAGTGCCGCTGCATTGTTAAAAATCATTTTATGCTATTGTATGATAAAAAGTATACATATATTACTATTATTATTAAAGTTAGCAAACTGTCTTGTAGTCATAGTTTTTATACTCATACTAATGGTGATGTGATGAAGAATTTGTGCATCTTGTGGTAGCAGGCTTACTTACAGAGCATTCTCATCACTTGGTAGTATACACCAATAGGGTAGTTGACCAATAAGTTTATATCAGCTAAAGCTTTGTTTGAATGCAACTTTGCAGTGTCACTTAAAGGTTTAGATGAAGGGGTAGGTTGAATCTGCACGAAAGCATTAGTTTATTGTGTCACCGAGTAGTTTCTCAGTGAAACTACTCGGAGTTTTAAGTACACTGTTCAGTACAGTGTCCTTAAAACTCCACAGAGGCAATAATTGTTAATACATCATCATGTAGTAAATCTGGGACAGCAGTGGTACCAACTAAGAAAGTGTCTTCCAGACAAGGCACACCTCGATTTGGTTTCATCGCTTTATAATTTACATGCCAACGGTAGAGGCGGATATTGTCGTCAGATCATCGTTGCTGTTGTGTTCTGTGATAATTAATATCATACTGTAATCAATGTGATAAAACTAAGGTTTATTATAATTTTGTAAAATAAATAAAGGGATTTACAGCCGCACTCAGAGATATTTAACTCGTATATATCTATCTATATCGATATTTGATTACGTTGTATCTCTACTTAATGATAGTTTAAGCAATCATTAAACTTCTCTGAGTGCGGCTGTAAGAGATTTACGCTTTTTCGATATCACGATCGACAATTGTTTCCGATTCATCCGAAACCTTTTTCAGCGCATCACTCTCAAAATGATATGGACGAAGCCGAAACAATTATAGACCGTGTATCGACGTGTTAGTGTAATCTCGTTTTATTATTGCAAAAAAAAATAGATAAAAGTAAGAAAAATTATTTTCTTTTTAAAATAAAACCTAACAATTGCTCAGTTAAATCAAACTTCTTCAAATTAGACAATCAGAAATCTATCGTCTTGGAGCGGGTATGCTCCCAGTTTGTCGGATTTCAAACAAGGCCGCCCGTGCTCCTATTCAGATTATCAGTAAATAGAAATTTTCTGCTTAATTATCTTTGGGACGGTGCTATATCTATCGTGAGCAATAGCCGTGCCCTACCTAGAAAACGGTTAATTTAAACTATCAACTCTCGCATTCTTGCCGTAAATATTTTCACCAGAATGAATTAATAAGCTAAAATAAAACTTATTTCCAATGAGAGAGAAAACTTCTATGTAATTTGTTAAAAAAATCGTATTCGCTTTTCCTGACTCCGTTGCTTGCCTGTAACTTATTCCGAAAGCTAATTATGTATTTTTCCTATTAACATAAATTCACCATTATGTTTCTTTGCTGAAATATTCTCATGTGTACGTGTAAATTATGTAAATATGCTTGGTTAGTTAAGTCGTTGTAATCAATGTGTTTGGTGACGTAGTGCTGATGGTGATAACGTATAATAATCTGTATACATGATAACACATATATTAAAATTCTACTTAGTGTTGGTCCTTCTCTCGATCGAAGGACACAATTCTGAAAAGTTAAGGTTCTAATTATTTTTGTTAAAAATAAACGGAAATTTTAATTTGATTTTCATATTTTATTTGTAGTGTAAAATATATACAATGATAATGTCAAGATGGGTATACTGGACCGTATAATGTGACATAAAAAGTTATTGATCAATCCTGTGCTTCGGTACTCGTTTGATATTGTGGGACACCCGTTATCGCTAAGCCTAGGAAATGGTTAAATGAATGAGAAAAATCGTGTCACTACCGTGTTATATACATACAGAATAGTTCCTGTTAATAGAACAACTGGGGTATTTACCCCGCTGGTTCTAGGATTTATAAATTTGTTTTTAGGAGCCTGTTTGTTCTCATGAGATCAGCAGCAATGGATGAGGAAATAGAACATTGACCACAATTATTGCATATAGGAGGCCTTTTTGTCGGAAAAAAATCCTTTTGGACTGGG
The DNA here is from genome assembly GCA_917880725.1 of Selenia dentaria. NCBI lineage: Eukaryota > Metazoa > Arthropoda > Insecta > Lepidoptera > Geometridae > Selenia > Selenia dentaria. Next base: position 30,929,207 of record OU862890.1, on the reverse strand, counting down.
TTGACTAAGGGTTTTTATTCAAGTAGACAGTTCGTAATTTTATGTAGTGTAAATGTGCGGGAATTTAGTATTCTTGGTAGATTTTCATTTAATTTAGAAATTCAACCGAAATTTCTAACCAAATGGAATAAATATTCACGTTCCCTAGTAAGTAATATAACGTCATATTTCAGTAACAACTTTGGTCTTTTAGTGCTCACATTGGTCAGACTAACCCATGAGAATATTATATTCCATTTGGTTAGAAATTTCGATTGAATTTCTATATTTACTATTTTGTGCTCTTCGAAATACACAGCATTTGTTTGAAGTGGAAGGATCTGTCTATACTTCAAGTTCTTTTACAAGTAAATGCGATAAACTTACCGTAGTACTGTAGTTAGTTACTGTGTAGGTCACCTGCAATAAGCTGCATACATTGCATTATTTTCTAAACTATGATACAGTACTGCATTTTATAACAATGTAGAGGATTTAAGTAGTAAAATAATATATACAACGCGATCACATTTACTAGACGCTTGACCATGTGACGTCATTTTGGCGCCCAAGTACGGTGTGCTAAAAAAACCGGCCAAGTGGCCTTTATTAAGATCGAGTAAAGATTGATTAAAAATTAAATTTGTTAAATGAATAAAAAATATTTATTTATTTTGAAATGTAATATACAACTACATATTCTGTGAAAATTTAAGGTGTCTACCTGTTACCGTTATTAATATTGAGCATAAAAATGATCCAGCACCGTACGCGTACTTTTACACTTTTTAAATCGGTAATTTCTTCCACCCTGGAAATTCAGGTCTCTCTTAGCAGCTGCAAAGATTTTCTTTAGGGTGGGGACTTCTTTTATCACAGTGTAAAAACTGTTTACAATATTGCGTATTGCGCAAATGTCAAAATTATCAACCACAATTTTTTTCTTTGATGGTTTGCGCTTTTTACCTGGTGTGGACAATTTTACTTCCCTGCTAGTATTTGGAGTACTGCTAGTATCGTTACTCATGCTGCTCGAACTAGCTCTTGGACTAGTGTCGGGAGAAGTACGCGGCGATGATACACATGCCATTTTGGCCTCTTTTTTTTATCCGATTAAGAGTACTTTTTGATATTCCAGTTGCGGCACAGGTACGTTTTTCAACCTGATCCACCGGTATGGAAAAACGTTTATTTTTCTTCTCATTCTCGAAGAGCTGTAGCACATTTAACACGAGACTTCTCCCTTCACTGTGTATAACTTTCCCAATGTTATTCTGGTTTGAACACAGTTCAACAGTTAATATTCAACAATCAACAGTAACAAAAAACTCAACAAAACAATAATAAAAACAAAAACTATATAACATAAAACATAAATTAGCCAAATTATCGACGCGTGTATCGGTAACAAAGATGCTGACCGTACTGACACTTGCCGGGCGAGAAAAGGGAATGCGGGGGAAGCGGGCGGGAACCCGCATTCCAGCGAAGCGTCGAGTTAATGTGACCGCGTTGTAAATATTATTTTACTACTTGAATCCGCTACATTGTTCTTTTTATAATAATTTTGATGTAGTTTTAGGCAATTTTTAAAATCGTGAATTGTTCTTATTGCAGGCGGCTGTACTTCCCTCGCATTTACTATATCACGAAAAATAAAAACATCTCTCTTCAAACATACGCTGTGTATGTATCCTTAGATCTGTTTTACTTTAATGCAAAACAATACTAATAGATATATCTGTGGTTATTGTTCCGCCAACAACCTTTAAATTATTCAGATGTAAAACTAGTTTATAATGGTCAAATATTCTAAAAAGAAACAACGTAATAAATAATAGTCTGTATATATAAATAGTATCTTTGGCATACCTTTTATAAGCTTCGAAATCCAACTACATCTACCGTTACCATTTGTATAAATCTTTTTTGTTGCATGTAACCGATGTAACGTTGTGGGGCTAAAATTGTTATATCGGATCATCTAAGCAAAGATTCCTACAAATGACATAAATATATAACGTTAGCAGAGTTATAGACAACTGGTGCTCACAGATCGCACAGACAAAGCTTGTCAATAAATGGTGTGCCCTTGCACTCATGTTTAATTTGTGCGGTTTACTCGTTGGAATATAACTGCAATAAAGGTTATTTTGAAAGGTTTTAGTTTTGAGTTGACCTTATAAAAAACACAAGAGAACATGGAGCATTTATTCAGGAAGATCAGCGCTGGTTGCTTCAGCCGGCATTATGCTGAGTAGAGGCCGTTTTGTGGCAATAACTATTTAGTTACTAATGTTTAGTTAAGTATTTGTTCATGTTTTTTTGCCACAATAAACTTATTTCATTCATTCATTCATTCATTCATTATTGCTCTGCGCTTAGAGAATTTAGTAAATGATGTTGATGGATGTCATTAAACGTAGCTGATTTTGAAGATGTTTATAATTTTGTATGTAGAAAATATACTTCTTAGTTTGGTGTAATTTGATGTATGTCAAGAAAACTAAAACCTTCAAAGTTAGCTTGGATATAGTAGTAAACTACGACTATTATTTCTTCGTAGGTAGTAAACACAAACATGCATTTCAAATTTTGGATCTAGAATGATCTCGGTTTGAAGACTGAGCTCCGAAGTTCAAAACTTTGTGGTGAAATTTGAATTGTATTTTTGTAGTCGCTAGCGTGTAGGTTATATGTTAACGTCAGGAGTTTACTCATGACCAATGTGACAGTGGGAAAAGAAAAAAAAGAAAACCTGTCCCGTGTTTGGCTTGTTTAGTGCAAGGGCAGATTTAAACCTCAACCTCATCTTGCAAACCTATGGTGCGCCAATTGTGTGACTGGGCACATGCGTATAATAGCGTTCCAAATATATTAATAGATTTTCTACCGACTTCCAAAAAAAGGAGGAGGTACTCAATTCGACTGTATGTTTTTTTTATGTTTGTTACCTCATAACTTTCGATAGGGTGAACCGATTCTCATATTTTTTTTTGCATTTTTTGCTCGGCATTTGCAATCTGTTTTTCAGGAAAAAGTCACAAAGTGCGCGCTTCGACAAGACGACTTAGGTCGGTAGGGGGTCCCAGAAAGAGGTTCAGTGGGTCTAGCAAGAAAATTTGCAAGATCGTATCGTAATCGTATCGTAATCGTATCGTTGACGTATACAGGACAAACTATGAGTTATCTGTGCCACAATTGTACTAGATAAATGATAGTTTGTTGTGTATACGTCAACGGTACGATTACGTTACACTCAAAGTTTCGTGCAAAGCCCATAGTTTTGAATTGGGACTCGGTTTTATCCTATAAAATGCCTTCCAAAATGTATTAAGATCTGCACTCAAGTCTGAACTTAGCGCACTCATACCCGTATACCCTAAACTTAAATAAATTAAAATGTAAGTAAATGATTAATACAATCGTTTTTTTATACATGTATAAAAGGCAAATACCATAATGTTCTATAAAGGATCAACTAGGAAAGTGAAATGGGGCTAAAAATAGGAGGATGGCAGGTCATCCGCCGCGCACGTTCATGTGGCTTGTTGGGTAGAATCAATTATTAAAAATACTCTAGTATTTAAAATTTTATAAAGTCACAATTATAAAAATACAAACAACGTATATTTTATCTAGCTATTGACCGCAACGAACGCCAACAATAGGCATATCTAATAGGACTGTCTAAAATATAATTAGCATATTTTTTACTCTGTATGAAAAAAACATTTAAATTTCGATAGATATTTGTACATATGCACACTTTTCAGTATTACTGCACCTTTTTGTTGCACGCTGTATACCAGAGGTGCCCATACGGTCGATCGCGAGAGGTTTTAAGGTCGATCACCGAGGATAGGTAAAATTACCAGTCAAAATAACGATATTAAAAAATATTTTGTGACACTTCCGCTGAAAAAAAACAACGATTTTGGCCTATTTGGGGGTGTGCACCACCCTCCCTTCCGCACAAACTGCTTAATAGGAAGAATACAAAATAAAAAAATTTCATACAGATTTGACACTGCACTCGAACCCGAAGTACCTAGTTTTACTTATGCAAAATTCTTTGCTTGTTAAATATTTGTTAGGGTTAAAATGTCGATCTCTTAGTCATACATTTTTGCTAGGTCGATCTCCTTAAGAAAAAGTATGGGCACCGCTGATAAACAGTACCTACATACATATAATGTTGCAAATGCCAAATGGGCAATGCTGCGTGCGGTCACCTAGTTCATACCTACTATATAATTTGACTTTCTATATCCTTATTGGATGAATATTATAACTATTGTAAAAGATGATAACTCACTCGCTTACTTTCAATAGTTTCAAACTGATATTAAAATAAATTTCCGATCCCGCGTTGCTCACACCATAGACATTACTATTTGCCCACAGAAAGAGGAGTGTTGTAAAAACAATTTAAACTAATGTAAACTATCAGAACGTTTAGAATTGAATCCATCCTCACCATGTGTTGTACAGCGTCTCACAATAAATTGGTTTTGAGTAAATCTCTGATCTGTAAGGCTAATCGTGCCATAGATGAAGTTATTTCCGACTGCCCAATAGAAGGTATTGCCATAGGCACTGTTGCAGGTTGGTCCTGGTGGCCCTAATAAGTTTTGTGGTCAAAATAATACATTATTATCGATAATAATGTTTGTTTCTGTAAACCCACTTCACTAATACTTCCGCCTTATTATAAAACGTGGACTAAAAAATTCAGTCCCTAGTTTAAGGGAATATCGTATTAGAAATTTCCTTAAACCATGGTTTTAACTATCGGGACTGTCTTTAGTCGCACGTTTTACAATAAGGCGACATATTTCGTAGTTCCAATTCTAAGGCCGGTATTCAAGAAAGACTGACTCAGTTGCGAGTCTCGACTTAAGTGGCGATTTGACAGTAAATGTCACACAACATTTACGTAAATCTGACTGACTACCTGCGCGTACCTACTTCTGGAATAGACGGGAAAGTGTGACGTCACAAAATGGCGGTGTTTGACATAGGGATAATTAATTTCTCCTACAGTTTATGAAACTATCATGTAACAGATACTGGCAAAGTTGCGACACTCGAACAAGTCGCAGGGGCCATACACAAAGAATCTAATCTAATCTAAATAAACTTCTGTGACAAGGGCTTTGTATCGTTTTTTTGATTTAGCACGTCTCTCAATGTCTCAATTGTTAGCTTGAGCACAAGTAGAGCAATTAAGAGGAACTTTATGTGATTAAGAAAGTTGTAATACGCCTTTTTATTTATTTTTCACAACAAAATAAGCGTTTAATAATTTAAAATGCTACAATAACATACGTTTCCGTCATGTCATTTCATTCTCATTCCCATTGATGGTTCCAGCCAAAGGATTCAAATGCCAAAATGAAGCCCATTCCCATGCTCAGTAAAGATAGACAAGAAGGTCGCCGGTCCAGACCAGTTTTCAAGAAATCTGTTGGATACAACTGCAGGTACGTACCGGTGAGTACGCGGGTTTATGAGTAGATCTAATATATTAGTAACACGGACCTGTCAGTAATAGGAAACTACTTTTTAAAGGCAAGTACTGTAGGCCTACCATGAGTTTACAACGTTGACACCAATCGACGACGACTGCCGCTAAAAAATGTATGGAAAAATGAACAGTGCCACGTTGCGGTCAATTGTGGAACTAAAATTGACAGCGAGTACGCCAATCACAAGCTTAATAGGTAGGCGAGATCGAGTATCGACTATAGATGACATTTACGATGCCAACTCATGGTAGAGCCACAGGTGTCGATTCTGTAAGCATTCTCTGAACTAAGAATCTCTAAATTATGGCAGTTCTTATACTGTTTAGTCAACTTTAGTCTAAAATTCAAATTAGCATAATTCCGAATGACAATAAAATTAGATACAAATATTTCTCTGCAATTGGGGGTGTATTTTAGACAGATTTTGTATTTACGTAACTTGGTGTTCGCTAAACTAATCTAAAAAACCCAAAATTCAATAGAATAAATAATTATATTTTAAGAAATATTAAGTGTTACATGAATTTTGATTTTAGCATTACCAGAATAAAGACTACAATTAAAATCTAGTTTCATTGTTTAGGTAAGTTTTAGTAGGTACCACTATCTGTCTGGAAGGTAATATCAAGGAAGTTGTGTGTTTGACGCTATGACTCAAGATGAGTCAATATTACTTCATAGGTACTCTGATAGGACTCTTGTGCAAAAACCCGTCTTGCTTGGTACCACTAGTGGTACCAAGTTCCGCAGCTAAACATTAGTGAGAGTGAGCGAATGAGATATGAAAAACATTCACAAAGAGTTGGTCTTTGACATTGTTTTCTACCGATTTCAAAAAAAAGGAGGAGGTACTCAATTCGCCTGTATGTTTTTATTATATTTGTTACCTCATAACTTTCGACTGAACCGATTCTCAAAATACTTATTTTGTTTGAAAGCTGGTTCTTCTCGCGTGGTCCCATTTAAATTTCATCAAATTAGATCCAGCAGTTTTTTGTTTTAATTACGTAGAAATTAACTCATTCCCACTAAAACATAATTATTTAATTCTTAATAATATCATATCGCCTAGTCATATACAAGTGCAGATTGCTAATACAATATTTGCTAAGTAATGTATTTCAGGCGCATACTATAGAATATTGAATCGTGAACTAAAACAGTGTTAACCAATTAACTATTAATAAGCTTAAACTGTAGATGTTACTTTGATATACTACTACCTATACATTTATTTAAATTATTACCTGCGTGAAATAACTGTTATTTCAAGGTGGTCTTGCCAGAGAGTATGCTCCGTGGCAAAAACATCTTTTCTTGATAATTATCAAAAAAGTACTTATATACAATTATTTATATTTAGTCACAAATGTATACATATAATCTACATTTAATTGTAGTATGTATTAAATAAATATAACTAGGTGGTTCTGCCCTGGAGCATGAGATAAATTTTTAGTATTTGTTCTTATAGTGGCAATAAAAATACATCATCTGTGAAAATTTCAACTGTCTAACTGTCACGGTTCATGAGATACAGCCTGGTGATAGACGGACAGACAGACGGACGAACAGCGAAGTTTATAATACTAATTAGGATCCCGTTTTTACCCTTTGGGTACGGAACTTTAGGGTGGTAGCGACAACACTAGCAGCAAGATTACATTACAGCCTCCACGTAAAAAGCGGAAAAGAGAAGAGTATGGCTATGTAAAGCTTGCTTTCGAGCATTTCGGGACTACCGGCCGACCGCGAGGCTCGTTCTTCAACTTTCCAGATATGAACCGATTGAACCAATAATGTACTGTGCTTATGCAAGCAGGGTTAGGCCCGTGCACGTCTTTAATGTTTCGTGTTGTTTGCGCAGCAATATTACCACGTAGGAACTCATATTCGAAAATTGTACGAATTTTCAGTTTATCCATGGAGCCAAAAACTACTAAATTGTAATGAAAAAAAAACCCGTTTATCGAATAAAATTTATTTATACCAACCACACTTACTCATACGTGTGTTATTGTTCGTTCATAAACGGTTTACAAAATTCGTCATTTCTCCCTTATAAATGTGCGGCGAGAAAAGATATATGGAATTTCATTCCTGCCCTTCGTCACAGATTACTTGCCTTCGTAGCTGGCCAGGAATGTTGTATGAAAATCTTTTCCTGCCCTAAACTAAACGTCAAATATCAAAAAGGTGTTAACAAATATAAAAGGTGTTATATAAAAGAGGTGGGAATGTTTCTTAGTACTTGTACTTACTCGATTTTTAATGAAACGGGCTGGTAACCTTTTTCTGTATCTACTACGAAAAAAAAACAAGCGCGGCAATTTCTTTCGTTTAGTTATTTAAATTTTGTTTTTTGTCAAAATTGATAATAATTGAACTGTAGGTAAGTACATACATATACACATTTAATAAACTAAATAATTTTCCGAAATGTCATCTGATAGTGAAAGTGAATTTTTTTTATGATGATCAGAAATAAAAAATACGGCCCAAGTCAAGATGTCTTTGATTTCTTACTAAATGCTCCAGACAACAATTATTTACTAATGAAGGTAACTATGTTATTTGCCTCGTAGGTGTAGTTTAAAGCACTACTTATGTTATGCATCGAAGGGAGGAATCTCTCGATCAGAAATAAGTAGATCGTTTTGTCCTCTCGGTATACAATTATGCATCCGAATCAGACATGACATTTGCTTTAACAATGGTTAAAGTACATGGATACTCGGAACTATCTTTAGTACCTACACGCTTTTATAATAAGGCGTATTGAGTTTAAAAACCTGGCACTTCAATCCCATCATACTTAATAAACAAGCAGGATATGACGTCAGTTACCGCAGTCATCATCATAACACAGTTCACGTGTACATTAACATTATTTCTCAATGCACAACTTTCGAATGTTCGCGCGGATTACATACGTAGACCCACGCTTCGCTTCGTCTGAGATTTTTACCGGTTTCATTCAACTCTCGGCGGCCACCGCCGCCGCCGCTAATATATATCCATCTCTGTCTGTCGTCCAGTCCGGTCGACATTCGCGGCCATCTTGTTTTAGGCGGTGCCGCGGTGCACGGTACGAGTTGCGTAAAAGTATTCTTGGAATACGAATGTAACCGTGCGACTAATAACGTTGCTAAAATCAATTGTAGTGCATTTTTAAATCAAAAGCGAATGGGGTAAGTGCTCTTTTGCTTAGTATTTTAGTGTTTATATAATGTAGGTAGGTACCTATCTAACTAAATGCTTGTTTTGTATTGTCTTATTTCAATAGGTCACAGTAGTGTGATTGGGTGTGTAATAAGTAGGTATAGGTACCGAGGTTATATATGTAGATAGGGTTACCAACATTACCTTATTATATATGTCTACTACTATTTATTTTCATGTAGGTACGTTGTTCTGATCATGTTACGAAACTGGCAAGTCGAGCACCTGTAGGTAAGCCTAGGCTTGCGGCTTGCCCATCATGACAATGGCTTGTAGAGCTGGTTCGCAATGCGACCAGTGCGAGTGAGGTTGGCGTGACGCGTACCAACGAGCGAATGACTTGGCCAACGTTTGTATAAATAAATACATCGAGTTATTAAAATTCAGTAGGGTTCTACTTGCCGTGTACCTACTCGTAGGTTGAAGCTGCTAACTTACCATACTTCTGGGGCGCGTTCAGAACCTCGGTGAGAGCGAACACGGAGTGCACTCGGAGTGAAACTTTTCGCACTAACGCCGTTCAGAACCTCGGAGCGTCGCAACTTTTTAACCATCAAAATCGATCGGTGAACGGTTGCAACCCGCATCTGACATAACTTTGACCAATCAGACTACAACAAAGTTCTTCTTCTCTCTGCTCAAATAAAATTAGGTAAGGATCAAGTGATCTGTCAATGTCGAATTTGTCCAAGTCTGTTTGAAGTTAGAAAACAACGTTGGCCGTGTCGTACCTCAAAGCGAGTTAGAAATCAACTAAACAATCGCACTCTGAGGTTCTGAACGCCCCCCTGCACTCACTTTATTAACTTATACTTAGAAGTTAATAGTGATTCACTTGTTCTAAAAACTAAACTAAAATAGCGAACTAAAATTTCATTAAGTTACCTAAGTAGATCTTATTATGTTAACATCAAAGTTAATAAATATAATCCAATTAAATAAAATGGAAGCGATTTAAAAAAAATTTAAATAAGTAATTTGTTGAAGACGGTAGGTAGGTAGGTACCATGATAGTTCAAAGTAAATATTATCACAATATTGTGCGATGGTACCTGACTTCGACAAGTTATTTTACACTTTTTGGTATGGAAGTTGGTTCTATATATATGGTTGGTAAAAATAATCTTTTCACTCGTTTTAGTGACCCTTGGTACTTCCGGGATCGATTGTAATTCACCGTGATGATATCACCAAAATAAGCCTAACACTTTTCAGTTATTGCAGTGTAACTCAAAAACTGCTAGACTGAATTTGATGAAATTTAAATTGGACCACCTCGGAAGTAGTCGATTCTCTAAATTCTTTTTTCTTTGGTAGAGTAACCAAACAAAAAAAATATGAGCATCGATCCACAAATGGGGGAGAAATCGGTGAATACACACAAAAATAAATACATACAGTCGAACATATAACCTCCTCCTTTTTTGATGCCGGTTTAAAATAGGATTACTTTATTCAATTTTGGCTATTTTACGTTAGTTTTTGTATTGATATTCTCGTGAGTTTGACACATTAAATTATTACTATTGGTTTAGTCGTAGTTTCTTAAAACCCATTCTTTAGACAGCTCAGACAGTAATGATAACATCTTGGAACAATTTATCCAAGATATAAAGTTTCCTATAACAATTTCTAGCTACCAACCTACCTACTGCTTTATGAAATAAAAACTTTTGATGTGTGGTTCCTATCACGTTGTTACGTGAAAAACGAACCGACAAACATACATAAACTTATGTAATTCAGATGGCTGTAGTAGGTAATGATTGAAACCCCTTGCTACATCTTCGGAGGTTTAGCGCCATCTATCGAAAATGCATGGAATAATATGAAACTAATGACGCTTTCCCTTACGATATGTTTTTTTCGAATGCTTCTAAGCATACGAGGTGAGAATTAGATAAACAATTTGGGAAGTTTTTTTTACTTTATACGTTAGTAGTAAAGGGAAGAAAATGCATGATTAAGCCAAATTAAATTATAAGGTCAATTTCTTTCGCGCTAAAAGCGAAAGCTTTTATTTGTATTCAATATTAGTACTTTAATCCGATGTGACAGAAGTAGCAGCTCAATACTTTGGCATTTTGGCCAAATATTATTTATTCTGTGATTTTGGTATCATGCCAACTGAAAGTTACCAAAACTGTAAATTACGAGTATTATTTGTGAATACGTTTTACTTGTATGTATTTTCAGTTAACCCTTGAGCCATGGACCCGCAAGATCGTCTCTGTATTTGGGCAAACGAGGAGTTGGAGAACGATGATCCCATTCCCACTGACGGTGCAAGTACCGACAGTGACCATGGATCTCCTTTAAAATCAGATTACTATGAAATGCATGACATAGCAGAGACTTTTCATAGCGAGTCTGACTCAGAAACAGATCACGCTATCCCTGCAAAGGCAACTGATGATAAATCTTCGTATTATCTGGCGAGAGATGGGACCGAATGGAAGAAAACTATACCGACGACAAGATATCACAGCGATTACGTTGTAAACTGCGATCAAATAGGAGTCAAAGGTGTCGCTCGTGATGCCCGCACACATACTGAATGTTTTGACTTATTCATTGACAAGGAAATCGTGAACATCATAGTAGAGTCCACAAATATATTTATACGAAAAAGTAGAACGTCCTTCCAACGGGAGAGAGATGCCAAAGAGACAGATGTAGTTGAAGTAAAATGCTTATTAGGAATTCTGATTCTAGCGGGCACTTTAAAACCAGGGAGGCAAAACATATTCGATTTGTGGGATGTGAAATCAGGCATTGGAATCGAAGCTATATATCTAGCAATGTCTAAAACTAGATTTGAGTTTTTGATGCGTTGTTTACATTTTGATGATATAAACACTATTGTTGTTAAAAAGCTCAGCGATCGTCTTGCGCCAGTACGTAAATTCTTAGATCTTTTTGTAGAAAATTGTCAAAAACACTATGAACCTAATGTACACATGGCTATAGATGAGCAGTTGGTACGTTTTCGGGGACGGTGTCCGTTCCGCCAATATTCTTGCAACAAACCAGCGAAATATGGTATTAAATTTGTTGCACTTATTGAAGCTAAAACTGCTTACACCATGAACCTTGAAGTTTATCCAGGAATGCAACCTAACGGACCTTATAACAAAAGCAATAAAGCTATAGACGTGGTCAAACGAATGGTAGAGCCAATAAAAGGTACCAATCGAGTCGTAACTCTTGGAGAGAGGTTTACATCGATTCAAGTAGTAAATGAATTACTAAAATCTTACCAGGTAAAGGCTGTGGGCGCAGTCAGCAAAACTTCAAGAGATATTCCACCGAGTTTCACACGAGCTGTAAACAGACAAGTTTATTCATCTATTTTTGGATACACGGATGAGTGTACTCTAATGTCGTACATACCACAGAAAGGGAAAAGCGTTGTGGTGGTGTCTTCTCTGCACCAAGATGGTGCAATCGACTCCGAAACGGGAAATAAACTGAAACCAATGATACTTACGTACTATAATCAAACGGGTGGTGTTGATATATTGGAGCAAATGTGTGGCGTGTATGATGTAAGCACCAATTCAAGACGTTGGCCAATGACTGTGTTTTTCAACGTTATGAACATCGCTTGTATAAATGCTTTAAACATATACGCAAATAATACAGAGAAGCCCCGTCGCTGTAGCTTTCTTCAAACATTGGGCATTGCTCTGATAAGGGCACAGATTAAGAATAGATCACTTGAGCCGTGTATGCCTGTTCGATTAAAGCGGAGAGCTAAGGAGTTTCTTGGCGTTGAACCAGAGTCATCCAAAGTGGCTGAACCCCCCGTGAAAAGGACCAAGGTGGGCCGTTGTCAGATGTGCGGAAGGTCCCGCAACAAGAGTACCAGAAATTGGTGCAGCATCTGTTCCCAGTGGATATGCATTGGGCATATGAAAACTGTTTGTCTTGATTGTTGCAGTAATGAATGATATTATATTAGAATAACATTAGATACATGTATAATACACATTTTAATCCTCTTCAAATTAGACAGAGAAATACAACGGAGTCGAACCTCATCCGCTGATTTCGTCATATTTTTAGCTTCCGATTTCTAGACCGGTTTTCCAGACGCTCAGTTCTGAGTTTTGGCTTGAGTGGAGCTTGAACAGTAAATGCCATACAAAATTTAGTCAGATTCAGAGCCTAGAGTCACTACGGAGCGTAATTCTGGAATACGGTCCTTAGAGGTAGGTAATGTGACCGTCGACAAATTGTACAAGGTTGTTTGTTGTCCCTCGTCACCTCCCTGGGGCACTCCTACCACCTTTTACGGAACTATCATAAAACAGGAGCATTTTGTAATAAGGTTAGAATAATCATACTTCTTGGTCAGGCAACTTCACTGTCTAATATAAAGAGGTCTAATGTTCGTTTGTGGTTTAAAATAATTTTAATTATTAAAGTAATTGATAAACATCAAAGACTATTATTTTAAGTTAAGCGCAATGATCGCAATAGCGTATTGCTAAAAATGCAAATTTTGCTGTAAGTTCACAGATATTATACAAAGAGTAAAGTTTGTTATTAACAATAAATATGTTTCAATTTAGGAATAAACGTGCATTTTATTATCCTACTAATATTATAAACGCGAAAGTTTGTGAGTATGGATGTGTGGATCTTTGTTACTCATTAACGCACAAACGGCTGGGACAATTTTGATGAAATTTGGTATGGAGGTAGATGAGGCGCTGGATTAACACATAGGATACTTTTCATCATCATCACCATCCATCACCATGCGGGTGAAAAAGCGTAATATGCTTGGGCATAGCATAGACAAAATAATAAGATCTCCGCTTACGTCAACATCGTAATGATGACAGTTCTGTCAAAGTTTGTGTCAGTTTCTGAAAGATTAGTCAAAAGCCAAATTAATTTGACAGCTCGATACACTAGACGTGCTCAGCGACCGTCAAGGGTGATGAAATGTAACACAAATACCGTCAAGAGTGATGAAATGTAATGACAGTTTGTATGTATGTAAGTCCTGTATTTTATTATTAAGTAGTAATCGTGCGCAGAAGTAGTCGCGGGCACCAGTTAGTCAAACATATTTTAAAATAATAATTACAGGAGACTATCTAAGTAATTCACTTGTATCTACAGTTTAAAAGATTACCATTCAAAATTCAAAATTCAAAAATTATTTATTCAGTTTAGGCATCATAGACACTCTTATGAACGTCAAAATTTTTAAATGATTCTACCGCTGTCCTCCCTGCATTGCCTGTAACGCTGCATTCCCCGGACAGGTCAGACACTTGTGTTTATGAGCATGTCTGTTTGACCCACAAAACAGGACAGTCTCGGTTTTTTTATAGTTTTAGTCTGGGAGTGTATATATAATATATGTGTAAGTATATAGTGGGATATATATAGGAAAGAATGTCGAACTGATCTTCACTATCAAGCAGAGAAAGGCCGCCTACCTCGGACATGGTCTACATACAGCATGATTGGTATTCTCTCCTGCAGACCATCATGATGGGAATCGTATCCGGGAAGCGCAAATCGGGTAGACGAAAGATGTCTTGGCTCTCAGATATAAGGCACTGGACCGGGATTAAGACCGTGGAGCAATTGTTCAGATTGGCGATTGACAAGGAACAATTTAAGAAGCTGACTGCCAACCTTCAGTAATGGAGGCACTTAAAGAAAGAAACAAGATATAAGTATGTATGTCAGTCATCAGGTTACCATAGTACAGACTCTGCCTAGTTTTGGACCTGAAGACCTTTCGTGGATGGTAAAATGGTCCCTGAAATAATCCAATTATGTATATTATAAGTAAATGAAGCGCTCATAGCGGATCTTGACTTGGCGATCTTAACCGATCAACAACTTAAGCAACACTTGCTGCGGTCAGGACTTGGATGGGTTGCCGCTAGTGGCATTATTCAACTGAGCGCTTCCGTGTTTCGGAGGGCACGTTAAGCCTTGTATGTCTTAGGACAACAATCGTTAGGCTATGTCGTAGGCCTTCGGGCGGCCTGAAAACTTCAACATGGGTTGGCCACTAACCTATCCACGACCGCACTGGGCCTGCGTGGTGGATTATGGCCCAACTCCTCTGAGAGGAAGGCTCGAGTCCCAGCAGTGGGAACACAATGGGATGATTATGATGATGATTTTATGATGTTATAAATCAATAAATTTAGTCATCACTACACGACACAAACACGCTATCTCCAAACTGTATTCGTCAACCAAACTGTGAACGTGCCCTGAGACGTTAGTTTTAATATTATTGAGGGACGAATAATATGTCACAATTATTTCTTACTATAAAACGAAGTTTTGAATTTCGGTAGTGGTAAATATTCAGTATTACGGTAGGTAGGTACATAACTCTGTGATGCAGTTCTATCCCGTGGTGTGATGGTCGGCCGGCGCACGCGCAGGTAAGCTAATTAGGCCGCAGCGAGAGCTCAGGGCGGCAGGACCCGGCACGTGGCCGCGTTATCAGCGTTATACAGACAAGTTTTAATATTTCATTGGTATTATGACTACTTTTTTACCCGACTGCAGCGAAGCCCAAAAGAAGGTTATGTGTTTAACATGTATGTATGTCAGTTATTATGTCCGCTCGCAATGACATTTATATATAACGTCATTGTCCGGTCGTAACTTCTCAAGGGCTCAACCGATTTTCATCAATGATTCGAGTACATCATTAGATTGGTTTTGATGGTGCGAGTACCACTCGGTACCTAGTAGTACATAATTACCCGACTGTGGCGAAGCCTAAAAGAAGGGCGGTTTTTTAGCGCTATAACCCCTGAACTGTTGTTAACCAAGATAACGATAGATTTTTTATTGCGTCTGGTTCCTGATACAGCTGAAGATTATGTATGCGGAGTATTTCGTAGTCGGCTTATCCGAAATTAACAATATAACAAGTAAAACAACAAGAATTACGTAAATACCTGTACTTCAGCTACTAGGTTTAGGTTTAAAGATTTTTTTATCTTATACTTGCAAACAATATTCACTTAATATGAGATTTAACATAAAAGCTTATAATTATAATCTGAGCTTATAACTAATTAAAGTGATTAGTGAAGTATAAAGTGATTAGTATTTAGTAAAGAGCCTTTGGGGTTATTTAAGGCCGCCGTACTCGCTTGAGTACCAACAGCTAGATCTTTTAATTTATTGTTTTATTCTTAACTAGCGACTGCCCGCGACTACGTTCGCGTAGTAGGCTCGGCCTTCGGCCTCACCGTAACCTCCCATCTTTTTTTTTTATTTTTTTTTTTAATGTAAGTACCTTCTACGTAGTACCTATTAGAAAGCATTTTAAACACGCACAATTTGAAAAATTTTAATACCGACTTCCATTCTATTCAGTTATTGGAGTGTATCTCAAAAACAACTGGACCGAATTTGTTGAAATTTAAATGGGACTACACGGGAAGCGCCAGCTTTCAAACAAAAAGGAATTTCGAGGCTCGGTTCACCCTATCGAAAGTTATGAGGTAACAAACATTATAACATACAGTCGAACTATACCTACTATGACTATGATTAAGGATTGTAGCTGTCGGAACTTGCAGCTGCTAATGATAAAAAGAAGTAGGAAAAACTGAGGTACGTACACAAGATGAGAAATAGTAATCAGTAGCGCTATTGCCACTCACACCTAGCTCATAAGGGTTCTGTATAAAACGCAATAGTAGGTAGTTACTTGGCCGGTAAAGACCGGTTACTTTGTAATCTTCTTTTACAAGTTTACAACTGCAAAAGTACTTAAAGTAAATAAGTGGTAATAATAAAAGTGAAGCGGTTATAAAGAGCGTGTATTGATAGATTTAATTCGATACCAGATGCAGATAATAAGACCGCCACAAAACGATAATCATGTGAGGAACCGGCGGCGGGCGCTGTGCCGACCGGCGGCGGCGCGGCCGAGGTAAACAAAACGGGCTGGCGTGCAATCATTACAAAAGGTGCGTGGCGCGGGGCAGCTGACACACACCTGCCATCTTTAACATTTCTTTAGCTTTTTTTTCGCCATCGGAGTTATTGGCCTATTTTTTTTATGGCGCAAGCTGGCCGGCAGCTGACACCCGTTCACCGCTCTCTTCTTTGTTGTCAGTGAACTGTCTTGAAAGATTTCTCAAGGCACTGTCTAGGATAATCACGCAGATGTTAAGATTGAAAGGTTTCGGATCGGCCCAGGTGTGGGTGCTTCCACGTGGACAATTTAATACATTTATTTGTGTGACGAATCGTCTTTGTGTGTACTTGTCGCATTCAAAGTTCCCATGGGAGCATGGGAACTTTTAACTTTGTATCGGTAGTGATTTTTGACGGAAGTTGATGGTACTGGACAGGAAACGGAAGAAGCAAAGTATAGACGAGTCAAGGGTGGATTCTCAATGTATGAGGGGTTAGCGCTTCTAACTACAAAAAAGGGCGTTTTTCAAAATTAGAGGTGTAGCATCTCAGAATACAGAAAAAAGGTCTGTATAAATAAGTTTTTTCTGTATTCTCAGGTGAATGTGTGGATTTCATCTCTTTTTATCAACTGCTTCGGACTTTTTTTAGACTGAGACAAATTTCGTACTTCCGGTCAGAAACACATCCGGTGCGATAATATTAGGATTCTAGAGTTGTTGTAAGCTCGCACGTTCCCTTACTTTAGTGACGATTCCATTAGACGAGTCATATTGGGCAATAAAACGAAAGCTATAAATATAAAAAATAAAATTAAAAAAATACGTTTTCTTTTTAATCTTATTTATTTTTAGGAACTTATGTTTTATTACAAGTGAGTCATTTAATAAAACTTTAGTTTTACTTAGTTGATTTTATTATTTATTTTAATTTTATTATTTTATTATCAATTTTAGTCCCATCATGTATTCTAATTTATTTTATATTATTATCATTAGTCGCCGTATACGAGACGCTTGAAATCGGATAGAGAGTTAGAATTTGATACTCGGACCTCGCACCTTGTGGCATGGTTGGTCGTGGCGTCTGGCACAGATTGTCAGAGGGCGCAGGTTCGAGTCGCGACCGAGGATGTGAATTTTTCTCTCTAAATATTGCAATGTTTAGTATTGCTAAGCAGGCGTTAGTGCTTTAAAAATCGTAGTATATAAACATCTCACGACCCAAGCCTGTAGGATTACTTAGCTATATAAAAACTATAGGCGAGTTCTGGCATCAAGTTATATTTTTATTCTGTGGTCTTGTAGGCATCTTGAATGCCAAGCCGTTGAAAGGTTACCGAAGGTCCGCCACCCTAGGTCTCACACCCGCATCTCTGTATTCAACAGACTACAGTGGATATATACCTAACTAGGCTGGCTACTATAATGACTTATTTCTAATAAGAGTTCGTACTAGGTACGCCTTATATCCATACAGTTTTAACTTTGAAATAAATATACATTAAAGTAAGTCTATACTTACTATTAGGTATGTATAGTAATTAGCATACACTAAGAGTACGCTAACTACTAATACTTACTACTATTATAATTAGTGTACACTCTTACGGCCTTATTAATAAACTTGGCTTACACCCGAAGTAGTTAAAACATCTATCTGTCAATTTTTCGCTTGCAGTAAATGTCACGCGTGAAAGCAAGACAAAGCATGTTACGCCTAATATAGGTTTACGCAACGTTTATTAATAAAGGCCTTAGTGTATGCTAATTACTATACATACCAACACAGATCAATATATCAAACTATTACTGTTAACCGGACAAAACACTCACGTTAAGGATCGAATACATCGACCCGGGTTTCGATCATGTCAGGTGCTCATAAAAAAACGATATTAAAAAATATTTAGTGACACTTCCGCTGAAAAGAAAACAATGATTTTGGCCTATTTGGGGGCGTGCACCACCCTCCCTCCCGCATAAAATGCTAATAGGAAGAATACAAAATAAAAAACACAAGAAACCCCAAATCAACCAAAACCGATTCGACACGTGTTTCGCCTCTACACGAGGCATCCTCAGGAGATGTTGACTCGTCGAGCGCTAGACCGACAGTCGGTACTGTTGGCGTGCAGCGACGTCTGCGAGCTCCGGAGCTCGGAAATGCTCTAAACCCGAGTTGACGTATTCGATCCCTTACGTAAGTGTTTTGACGGTTAATAATAGTAGTTTAATATGTGTCAAACTCAAGAGAATTTCAATACAAAAACAGATAAATATCTTGCGAAAACGCGATTCCATTACAATCTTTTCGAAGGGAAGAATTGCGAAGTTACTTAGTATTTTCTACCGAATTCTAAAAAGGAGGAGGTACTCAATTCTACTTTTTTATGGTTGTTACATAATATTAAAAACACCAATCATCAAAAAAAACAGCGGAATTGAAGAAACTGTATACCATTTTTTATCAAGATTCGTTGATATACCTATACCCTATACGGGAGTACCAACATCCGGACGGATGAAACTAAATTTGGTGAATGGTTCCAGAGACTTCGCTTCGCTCACTCAGTCATAAACTAAGAATCGAAATATATAGCGTAGGTATGCTCATCAGGAATAATGTAGGATTCTAATGGTGAAAGAATTTATCAAATCGGTCCAGTAGTTTCGGAGCCTATTCAATCCAAACAAACAGACAAACAAATATTTTCTCTCTATAATAATATGATAATAGATACATAGATACGACTACGCTACAATGACATTTCGTTCGACGGTTCGAATTGCGTTGAGGTGCAAATGTTTAGGAATGTACGTTCTTAATAGTTACAGCTTAGCTGAACGCGACACAGTGGATGAGTTGAACAACGGGTTGGTGGAAACTGTTCAAGCGGTTGGGTCCGAATTCTGTGAGACCAAACGCCGCAGGAAAGCTCAAAAACTCTCAAAAGAAACTCTGAAACTAATGGCAGAACGGAGCGAAATGAGACTGCAGTCCGCAGTTGATATGTCGGATTACGGTAAACTCAATAGACGAATTTGGAAATCCATGCGACACGACTTGCGTGCTTATAATACTGCGCGTATTACGGCAGCAATTGAGCGGAACCAGGGCTCTAAAGTGTTTGCAAAGGATTTGTCTATTGGGCAAAGCCAAATGACAAAACTGAAGACCGAAAATGGCGGTATCGTTTCATCCAAGCCTGAGATTCTGAGAGAGATTGAGAGCTTCTATCGACAGTTATATACCTCGACGCGCGAACCCGTTACTGAAGCAGCTCAGGACACCAGAGCAAAGTTAGTCCGACACTATACCGAAGACATCCCGGACATCAGCCTGTACGAGATTAGAATGGCTCTCAAACAGCTTAAGAACAACAAGGCGCCAGGAGAGGACGGAATTACGACTGAACTTTTGAGAGCGGGTGGTAGACCGATACTTTTAGTCCTCCAGAAGTTATTCAATTCTGTCATCTTCGAAGGCAAAACACCGGAAACGTGGCACAAGAGCGTGGTGGTGCTGTTCTTTAAAAAAGGTGATAAAACCTTATTGAAGAATTATAGGCCCATATCGCTCTTGAGCCACGTGTACAAGCTGTTTTCGAGAGTCATCACGAACCGTCTCGCACGCAGGTTTGATGAGTTCCAGCCTCCCGAACAAGCCGGTTTCCGAAGAGGCTTTAGCACCGTAGACCATATTCATACACTAAGGCAGATTATACAGAAGACCGAAGAGTATAATCAGCCACTGTGTCTAGCGTTTGTGGATTACGAGAAAGCCTTTGATTCTATCGAGAAGTGGGCCATACTGCAGTCCTTGCAGCGATGCCAAATTGACTATAGGTATATCGAAGCGTTGAAGTGTTTATACAGCAAGGCCACTATGTCAGTCCGATTACAGGACCAGAGTACGGAACAAATTCCATTGCAGAGAGGTGTGAGACAGGGAGACGTCATCTCTCCGAAACTGTTCACTAACGCATTGGAGGATGTTTTCAAACTTTTGGACTGGAAAGGATGTGGCATCAACATTAATGGCGAATACATCACTAACCTTCGTTTTGCCGATGATATAGTTATAATGGCGGAGTCGCTCGAGGATATCGGCACCATGCTCAACGACCTCAGTAGAGTTTCCCAACAGGTTGGTCTTAAGATGAACATGGATAAGACGAAAATCATGTCCAATGTCCATGTTCCACCTATACCGGTAATTGTTGGAAACGATACACTCGAAGTTGTAGACGAGTACGTCTACCTGGGACAGACTGTCCAATTAGGTAGGTCCAACTTCGACAAGGAGGTCGCACGAAGAATCCAGCTCGGATGGGCAGCGTTCGGGAAGCTTCGATCCATCTTTTCGTCCCCAATACCTCAGAGCCTGAAAACCAAGGTTTTCAACCAGTGTGTGTTGCCAGTGATGACTTATGACACTGAGACGTGGTCCCTTACTGTGGGCCTCATTAACAAGCTCGAAGTCGCTCAACGAGCAATGGAGAGGGCTATGCTTGGGGTTTCCCTGCGTGATAAGATCCGAAATGAGGAGATCCGTAGGAGAACTAAGGTCACCGACATAGCTCTCAAAATTAGCAAGTTGAAGTGGCAATGGGCAGGCCATATCGCTCGCAGAACTGATAACCGATGGGGAAGAAAGGTTCTCGAGTGGCGACCACGCACCGGAAGGCGTAGTGTAGGCCGGCCCCCCGCTAGGTGGACCGACGACCTCATAAAAACCGCGGGGAATCGCTGGATGCAGGAAGCGAGTAGCCGGTCCAAGTGGCGTTCTATGGGGGAGGCCTATGTTCAGCAGTGGACGTCTTCCGGCTGATAATGATGATGATGATGATGAATAGTTACATATTATACACTATAGTAGGTATAAACCACCTTACCTGAAGGTCCATTCACTCACAGGCCATGTCATTACACTTAACTTTGCCTTGGTGTGACCACCTGCCTTTGCAATACTTAAGAGTCAAAGACACCATTACAAAAACAAGACAAGCAAATTACAGGTCTATTTATTTAGCTTGAACATTCAACTAGTGAATTTCGGTTTCGGTTTCACTCGCGGCCAGTTTCGGCAAAACAAATAGTTTCGGTTTCGGCAATAAAGCCGAAACTTTCGGCCCCGCCGAAACTCGTGTGTTCTTGAATTTTCGTGGGTGGTTCGGTAAACTTCACAGCTAAGGCGACGGCGGCTCAGTTCGCCGCCGTCCATTTAATCTTGAACTGAGGTTATGTTTGCGATTGAGTGATTTGGTAAGTATGTAATAAATACAAACATTACCTGGTAGTATTTAATAAATACTTACCAAATTTAAACAGGAAATTTCGGTAAATAATAGTAATTTTAAATATATATAACAAGTTTCAGTTTCGGCCGAAACAGAGAGCAAGGCTGAAAGTTCGGTTTTCGTTTCAGTTTCGGCTGAAAAACCAGTTTCGGTCGGACACTAATTAAAACATATACTTAACATATAAACTTTGTGGAAGATCTCGGTGGCCCTGCGCTGCGTTCGTCACTTATAAGGCATAAGTTCGTTCGCAGAGTCAATTTCTGTGCTGTGATTTGTGAAGCATTCAGAGAAATATCTATCAAATGATAGCAAAAGCATGGGGGGCTGGGATTTGTAGGTTAGGAGTTATAGTTACCTATATAGGTATATTTATTATAAGTGCCTTTGGCTTTGTGCATACTGACCCTGCCACAGGAACATATTTTTGGGATTAATCTCCTATGTACTTTTCCGGGCTACGCGGAATATCTATATGCCAAGTTTTACCAAAATCGAGTTAGTAGGTCGATTGTGAAAGAACGAAAGCCACACTCTTAACATTTATGATACTACTCACCCGCCAGCGGCTTCGCTCGCTTGGTATTGGTGTAGTGGTGGAAGCGCTGCTTTTGAATCTCGAGTTCCTGGGTGAGTTGCCGGGTAGGACAGTTATTGGGATTTTCTGACAAGAGTTTGGAACAGTCGTGCGATTTTAACCGTCCCCATACGACATGCTCGGACGGTATGCCTCGGTGGCCATGACACTGATGGATGGACTCATGGCGTCTGACACGTATTGTCGGGAGACGCAGGTTCGAATTCTGTTCGAGGATACGTATGTTACCCTCTAAGGGTTGGTTTCGCTAAGCAGGCGTTAGGTTTTAAAAATTATATAGTACAAATTATGAAGGGTTGCGACATAAAAACGAAAGTATAAGTGTTTGTAAAAACTCTTCTTTCGGTTGGACAATGCTTATCAAGCTATTCAATAGATGTCGCTCCGTACCCGCATACGACGACGGTCATGGCGTCTAACACGGATTGTTAGAAGACGTGGGTTCGAATCCCGTCCGATAGGTGTATTTCTCTCTAAAATTGCAAAGTACTACGCCGTGTACAACCCGATTTTACGACTTATTTTTCGCTTTCTAAATTTGTTTTGAATCTCACTAACTTTATTGTTGGAATAAGTCTGGAATAGATACACGTAGAGATATTTTATCTCAGTCAAAAGTTAAACTTTCTTTGTCTTTGTGACGGTTTATTTCCTTAAGGTTTTTCACCCCCTTTCTAAGCTTTCGAAAATTACGCAGTAAGTGATTATTTTAGTTTCCCCATCTCATTAAACTTGCTAAACTTTTGGGATGCATTAGTTCCCTACTATTCCCATTACCAATGAACACAGGCACAGAAATGGCTAAGTATTTGTAAAAGGCTATTTCTATCTATGGTGACGTAACTGACAACTCGCTCGTCTGATGATTATGAAGCATCACGACACGACACGTTCCTGACAGCTGCAGTGCAAACCAGATATTTAATCTGTCCGAATCAGCAAGACTCATTCGAGTTAAGTTTCATTCATAAATCTATTGTTATTTTTTGCGCTGATGCGGACGGGTTAAGATACAATGTACTGCGTGGCATTATTAGCAAAAAAGATTTTACATCAATAGCCGGAAAGACCTTAAGAAATCTGTTAAAGTAGGTACCAAATTGTACATAGTATTTTACTTATCTACTTGAACTGTGATTGTGATTATTAAAAAAATGCTTTCAGTCTGCAAAATAAGCTAAACATTGTAAACTTAAAATGAAAAAAAAGGTGAAATCCTGGGAAACAAAACAAAAAATTTGGAGTGTAAAGCTAGTACAAGAGTAACATATATAACAGAGATAGAGTGTCACTTTCTACTTTCTTGGAACTGAGTAAAATATTCTATGACTGATGTTTTAAAACCAAATGCCAAATCCTTCTGTTTACATCGAAATAAATCATGGGTTGGATTAGCGTGCGGCCCCATGGGATCGATGGCTAGATCTGCACCCTCGCATCGTGGAAACTAGGTCATGCGCCCCATAGCCTCATGACTCCCCATGGCTCCCTACACAGCTCTATAGCTCTATATAGCTCTATGGTTCCCCTCGCTACTCTACGTTGCCAGGGTACGTACAATATTAATGTTCAAAGTAGTCTCACAAGAATCAACGTCTGTCAGAGTTGTTTCTAGTTTGAATGGGGTGTGGAAAACGGTTAATCGCGGAATAAACGGTGGTAGTAGATGTGAAACATTAATTATTACAAATATGCTAAATATATAATGATAGTACTCAACTATTTATTTTATTACCTACTTCAAAACAGTATCGTATAGTTTTTGGACTAAACTACCTACCTCAGTTCACATTTTTTTAATACTTGACAGAGTTGTGTTTGATTACTATCTCACTTACCTTACCCTACATTCCGATTGAAGTCAACATCGATTTTGGTGATATTATCACTGTTCTTCATTCCGATTCAATATCGCGCTTTTAACAGGCGAGATCTGTCAGCCATTCGGAATAGGTTGAAATCACGCTTACGTTGCCCACGTAAGACACCGCATGACTGACACCGCATTGGTTCTCTATACGCTTCTTACAAGATGTTTAACGAGACGGTATGGAAACAAGTACAATTTTTTTTATTTAATTTTTAATTGCAATTATTTTGTTCTAATCATACGTATTAATTAAATATGGTTGCAAAAGTACAATTTGAAAAATTTAATACCGACTTCCATTCTATTCAGTTATTGGAGTGTAACTCAAAAAGTACTGGACCGAATTTGATGAAATTTAAATGGGACTATACGGGAAGCACCAGTTTTCAAACAAAAAAAATATTTGAGAATCGGTTCACCCGATCGAAAGTTATGAGGTAACAAACATAAAAAAAATCAGTCGAATTGAGTACCTCCTCCTTGTTGGAAGTCTGTAGGCAATATAATAAATCATGAAATTTTTTTAAAACAAGCCACAACATTTTTTGTTTTGCCGGAACGTAGAAAAGTAAACTCACACACATCTATCTATCTATACGAACTATCAGTTTTGACAGAACTGCTCACCGTGATTTTAGTTCGTACATGCCATGCGTCAGCATGTATACTAAGTTTGTGGTTCATAGCGTGGTCGTTGAAATCGCAACTCTCGGTGACGTAATCCATGGCATATATACCTATTTGACGTTCTACGTGGTGGCGGTTTCGTTGATTTGGAATGACGATCACAGCGCTAAAACCGTTTTTGACTTCAATCGGAAAGCAGGGTTAAGGGTCGGAAATGATGCGTTCGAATTTGTATCTCAGTGGCGACTGGATCTCAAGAACAGCTGCCGGAACACAGCGATACCAGCTTAGGGACATCTTTTGAGTGGCAGCAAGCCAGGCGGTCTCCTGAAGTGCTCTACCACCATGCTGTGGATTTCATCAGGATGTGACCATCACTGAAAGCTCAAGCCTGAGTTAGTGATGAATCATGTGGCTGTCAGATTGGCGGCTCACCCTGATTACTATCATCATCGTTATTCAGGAGTTTTACGCATTCAATTTAGAATATAATGGAATAGAATAATATTTATTAGCAAAAAATGTGAGTACGATTTAGGTGGATTTCATAATTTACAGTAAGACCTTACACACTTTGCTAATGAAATAGCATGTAAGAACTTATAATATAGGTACCTAATACTATCTAGTTATATTTTCATACATTAGGCACATTAAAATAAATAATACAAACACAATGAAGAATACTTATACTAAACAATACTTTAGAGAATACAAACACTGATCCAGTATAACCTTCAGCACTTTTTTGAACAAAGGTAAAGACATTAATTTAAAATGTTGAGGTAACTTTCTAAAATGTTTAATGGACATGGCGTAACTTGATTTTGGGTAAAGCGCAGTTTTTTGGGCATATCTATTCACCAAAAAAATTCACCAATCCCTCTTTGTTTTGGGTATTTAGAGGACACAGTTCATGTGCTTTGGTATACATAGTAATATGTTGTTTAACAAAACTTGATACATCATAAATGTATTGTTTAGCATGTTGGTGTCAGTTGTTGTCTGTACATGGTAGCACACCAACTCAAGAATGAAGACTGGCTGTCAAGGACTGATCTTACGGAACCCACCCGTATAGACTTGACGAGAGTTAAATAATAATCCTGATGATAAGGGTGCCCTTATATATGACCTTCATCATCATCATAATCATCATCAGCCTGTAGCAGTCCACTGCTGGACATAGGCCTCTCCAATTGCACGCCACTTAGGTCTATCTTGGGCTTCTCGCATCCAGTTTTTGCCAGCCGTCTTGCGCAGATCGTCACTCCACCGTGCCTCAGGACGTCTTACTCTAGAACTCGTTTACCCCAACGGTTGTCGGTTCTACGGCTAATATGGCCATATGACATATGACATATGTCATATGTCATATGTCATATGTCATATGTCATATGTCATATGATATATGACCTTCACTGGAAGTTAAAATTTGATATAAGACCTGAGTAGAGTCGCAAAACTGAAGGCCGACTATCAGCTTGCATCTTTGCACATCGTTTGCTTCAAACCCAATTCTATTCTGTGAAATAATATCATATTAAATAGCATTTCTAGTTATTTTACTTTGAAAATTCTCGGGAGTATACATATTTATTTAATATAAAAACTGACTTTACTTACATAATTAGCCGACGTTATCGACCTAGGTTTTGGGCATGTCCGATGCCCATCCTCAGGGAGTTTAAGTACGCTGCAAGATCGCGGCGACCGCTGTGGGTAATAAGGTCGGTTTTGATATTAAATATGCATTTTTAGTATTTAATAAATAATTTTCATCAAATTATATATGGTAATTGATGTTAATGGCTGTAATTCGAGTTGCTATATCTAAAACATATGTGGCATGGTTATTTTCCACCCTCTTACGGTGTTACTGAAGATAACTTATTACTTAATAATGTATATTTATTCCCCTAAGTATTCCAGGCGTGTTACCATTTTATATAATCAATATTTTTCAAAATTAATCTACTCATAATAATTAGACGTTGATTTATAGTTGTGTTATATGAGTTTTTTACTTTTTTATCCAATTATGTTCCTGATTTTTTCATGATATTAGGAGACGGTACAAGCACGATGTTCACCTGGTGTTACACTTAACCTATAACAGATTAATTACGTAACAAATGACGAACAGCACTGCGCACGTAACACTGACACATTAAGTTGCCTATAATTTCTCCGGCACGCATAGCCTTCCCACCAGAACGCAGTATTGAGAACATTACTGCTTCGCGGTAGAAACAGGGTATGGTTGCAGTACTTCCACGGACGAACTTATTCACATGTTCCTGATCAAGGTCAACGAGAACAGTTTAAGAATTCAACTGAATGACTTCAACTCATTAGTTCGGGTTATAATTGTAACGAAACATTTGTTTATTTATTAATTTATTTATTATATATTATACATTTATATCTTTTTTATATAACATTACTTTGATTATTATTTTTTTGCCTGTACATATCAAGTTGCTAAGCTGGTCATTCATTATAATCTGATAATGGTCATCCGAGATAGAAATAGCGTGGTGATGGAGGCCCTGCTGAAATGGGATGTGGGTAACCTATCCTCTACGTCTTAATGAGATTAAAGTTTCCATATTTCTTTAAGTCAAACAAAAAAAACTGTAATATCTGTAGTTGCCTATGTAATGTAATGGGTAAGTATTGGCATTCCGACCAGTCATGCTCACGAAGAGGTGTTGGCAAGTGGCGGCGTCGTGTTTCGGGTCGCCATCTTTTCTCAACTATGGTTGAGGAAGGCGGATGCTGCTTGCGGAGACCGGTCTGCTCGGAATTCTAATATATACCTAATTTTGTTTATCTCTCTGTTCCTTTTCTTCTTATATATTAGGTTGAGTCTATGTTCCCTCCTTGTATGCAAAGATGTATATTTAAATAGTTGAGTAATTAGTTAAGTAAATGTAAAATGGCACGGACCCTGGAGTCTGTGGATACAAATATTAAAGTAATAAAAATAAGCTGGGATTGATCGCCCCTCATCACTTTACTTACAACAACAATTAAAATGACACAAATTAAGCCAATGGGGAAGACTGAATATAACCCGCGGCACGTAACTCTAGCGCTGAGCGAAATGTGGAGGGGATATCTGCACATGGGTCCAGTCACGCACATGTGACAGAGAGAGACAAGAGTCCTTCGTCCCTGTAGCCCCCCTGTGATACCCAATTTTTGACTTCTGCGCAATAACGGTCAGCGCTAGAGTTACGTGCCGCGGGTTATACAAGATTCGATAACAGACTGAATAAAAGACTCACTAACAAATTAAAAATGATGATAACCTGTGGTGGTGATGATGTTGATCCTGATGATGAAATATGTATAATTACATAGAACACATAAAAATCTCGCGACAGACATTATTCCCACTCCATCTACTCTTTTAAATAACGACAGGATAAATAAAGACAGGTGAAACACATTAATTCATTATGTTTTCTTAAACATTAAAAATATCTAAGCATCCGTTTTTATACGGCTGCGAGACATTGATGAGGGACAAAAATTATACATATGAAATGATTTAAAACATTAAATGTTAAGAAGCAGATGGTAGTAGGTGGTCAAAGACCGGACGCGTGCCGTGTGTGCCCCCACCATCAGTCCACCCACCTGCTTAGTTAACATTTTAAATAGCTCTAACTACCTCTAACATTTAATAGCTAAAGGTGTATTTTGATCACCTTGGCTTTCTTTAAGGCTTGTAACTATGTGAATGAATATTTTCTGACCTATTAGTGCAGTTATGTAACTATCATTAATTACATAATAGTAGTTTATGCAACTGTCATATAATAGAGGGTATTAAAATATGAGTATAGTTTTTTGAATTATAATTTAAATTTCAAAATATAAGATTACACGAGTATTTTAATACCTAATTATATGCAGTTGGTTGCATACACTACTTTATTTAATCTCATGACATTTTTGCAAATAAAGTTTTATCCAACAAAATATTACTCAAATTCGTATGTACGAAATAGCGATAAATGGAAAAATCTTCTTCTTCTTCTTCTTGTTTGTATGGCTTGTGCGGCGTAACCACAATTTTGTCAATATCAGTGAAAAAAGTCTGTTATTGGTCTATTGGCTCGGAACCAGCGCTCACCACAGATAATTACTTGAATTGAATTGAAACCTGCTGGTCGGGACACATTGTACTTTAATAATAAAAAAAAATGTTTTAAAGCATTGTTTTGTTAGGAGAATAATGCTTTAATTTAATTTTTTAAATTTTCTTAAATATGTATGTAAATAAAATATGCCAATAAAAGTCTGAATTTTATTTCATAGTTAGAATATTACCGAATAAGATATAAAAATAATTTCTCTATTTTCCAGTGGCAACAGTTATTCGTTAAATATATAAGAAGATTATATAAGAAACTTGTCCAGTATAAAGTAGAGTGTTCTGTAGTATTGACGAATTTATTTTTTACATTCATACTATTTAACAACTTTACGATCAAGTATTTATTGTAAATTTTCCGAAATAAGTAAATAAGATTAGATTAGATAAGATAACGAGAATAACTAGCATAATACAAGAGGCCATTATTTTAAAATAATTTACTTAATAGTAAATAAAATCTGAAAAAAGATACCAAAAAATGGAACTGACTTCAACACCAAAAATTGTGAAATAACTATGAAGTCGGTGCCAGGCATAGTACCAACCGACAAGTTATTTAAAACTTTTTATGTTGAAGTCAATTTAATTTTTTGGTTACTTACGTGATTGATTGTCATTCACAGTCAATTACGATATAATCAAGATAGACGGAACTCTTTTCAGTTAATGGATTGTAACTCAAAAACCGCTTGACCGAATTAGATAAAATTTAAATGGGACTACATCGAAGGATACTCTACCAAACAAAAAACAAATATTTTGAGAGAGGTCCACAAATGGGGGAGAAATCGAATACATAACCTTCTCCTTTTTTGAAGTCGGATAAAAACTTACCAAAATAAGGTTTTGCTGTTAACATGGCAGCAGACCTGCAAGGTCGAGTAACGCACAAGGCAGGGTGACCTTGCGCCTGACCCCATGCGCTTGACCGGTTTTATTGCCAATATGATATATTTCCTACATTTTGTCACGTTTACAATCCTTTATTTTCCTACATCAAGCTCGTAATTCTCATGGAATTTATCTCGTCGATTAAAGCTCACGCAATTATCCCTCGCCTTGTAATCACATCAAAATCACGCCGCAATCGTACTAATTTCGTTATGAAT
Organism: Selenia dentaria; assembly: GCA_917880725.1. Lineage (NCBI taxonomy): Eukaryota > Metazoa > Arthropoda > Insecta > Lepidoptera > Geometridae > Selenia > Selenia dentaria. The sequence continues at coordinate 30,898,869 of OU862890.1, read as the reverse complement.
TGCTACATTGCAGTGCATTAATATTATTGATCATGACATTTAGGGTTCTGACAGTAATAGTTTCCACTGAGGTGAACGACCAGTGTATAATGCGAGCGGTTTCCTTTGTGCCAACTTTTTTGGATTAAGTGTCTACTGTTCAATAATATGGATTACTTTCGTTCTGATCATTAACTTATGTACAACATTCGTATGGCCCTTAACGTTGTTTCACGTACATAAAGTTAATTGAAATGAAGGTAGTAATGGTTGGTACCACGACCTCCCCGACACTAGATGTTAATATTGTGCCTTAACTAGTAGTACGCCTACACTACTTGAGCAGACAAGTTGCTATATCGATTATAAAAATAATAAATACTTACTTTTATTCAGTCATACCCCAGATCAATCATATGTGGAGTCCCATTAGAATTCCTGTAAAAATGTCCCTCGAAAAGTACGAACACAATCCCACGTAGACCCGAGATCAAATCAAACATTTTAAGAACACTACACAACACACTGGCCATACCGATAGTAGGTACGCTTACCCATACCGATAGTACACTGACCTTGCCGATAGTACACTGACCTTGCCGATAGTACACTGACCTTGCCGATAGTACGCTGACCTTGCCGATAGTACACTGACCTTGCCGATAGTACACTGACCTTGTCAATAGTACACTGACCTTGCCGATAGTACACTGACCATGCCAGTAGTAATAGATCTACGTAGTTTATTGGTCTGACTCGACCTTGAACGAACTATACGTGTTGGTAAAACTACCTCAAAACTATGTGGCCTTAGTTTCATTCATAAATATTTCGTTGTCTACCTAAACACGGTCTGTCGGTGGTAAAATCTATTTAATGAGTGTTATTCCTGAACCTCAATTACGACCCCGAGTGTATACTTATAATTTTGACGTTCATAAGAGTGTCTATGATGCCTAAACTGAATAAATAATTTTTGAATTTTGAATTTTGAATACTTACCTATGCTTATTTTATAAAAATCCGTTCTGTTGTATAAGTGTATGGCCGTATCGGAGCTACTAATATAAGTACGCTAATAATATAAGTGTGCGATTTTATCGGCAAGATGCGGTTTTAGCCAGACAAAGCTATAAATTACTTTAAAGAGTGTTTCAACAACAATGAATTAGAGCATACACGAATGTTGCCAGTACAATGAATACAGTTCCGCCTAGGTTCAGGTAGTTGAAGTGTTTAATTGCATTAGGCGCGTCTCATGGTGGCTGCCATGGGGTCACACCGTAATGGGGTCGAGGGTCACACCCCTGTCACAGATGTGGTAGCAGTCAATGAGTACAGTCGGGTATGGAAGGGGTTTTACAGATTTATTATTTTAATAGTTTACTATTATTTTGATATTAAGCGATTCGCTGTTGTTTTGTACCGTTGTTTTGTTTCGAAAATACTTGAAGAGTATTTATTTTTTGTGTTAGTTTGTACTGTTGCAATAAATCTAGTTTAGCTACCTAGAGTTTATCTACATTCTGTAAAACTAAGTTAAACTAATATTTTTGTAACGCTAGATTGTGTACAAATATATAACATATTATTAATAATAATAGTAAATATAAATAATAACTAAATATTCTTAGCTGACCCCAAAATCCAATTAAATTTAACATTTAAGTGAAAATTTGTATTTCACTTAAATTTTTCACTATAAATTTTGATTTCCACTTTAACTTTGCCATAATAACAAATAAAATTTATCATCAAGAAAGCTTTTACGAACACCATATATAAATTAAACGTAGTTGAGACTCGGCATACATCTTGCGTTTCAAAATTATTACTACCGAGAAGATGTGAATATAAAAAAATCCTATGTTTACGTTGATACAACGTTTAACCAAATGTAGGAGGAGGTTTCTCTATTCGACCGTAGGTATATATTTTTTGTTTTTATGTATGTTCACGGATAACTTCGTCGTTTAAAAACCAATTTTGATGGTTCTTTTTTGTTTGGTCGAGTATACTTCCGAGGTTTTTTTTAAGTTTAAGTTCATTTAATTTGGTTTATTAGTTTTTGAGTTACACTTCAATAACTGAAAAGTATTTCGCCTATTTTGATCATTTGATGATATCATCATTGACGGTGAATGACCATCGATCCCGTAAGTAGCAAGGGTCACTAAAAAGGGTCAAAAACATGTTTACCAAAAAACTGAAGCGATTCTAACACAAAAAACTGTGAAATAACTTGTCGAAGTCGGTACCATGCGCGCAATATAATGATAAAAGGTACTATTCAACCACAGAATTCGCCCTATTCATAGGTCATCTATGTTTTCAACTATCATGGTACTGACTTCAACAAGTTATTTCACACTTTTTGGTGTTGAAGTCAGTTCCGTTGGTTGGTAAAAAATGATATTATACAAATTGAAAAGCCCTAAGGACATCTTTGCGCTTCATCATCATCATCTCAGCCGTAGGACGTCCACTGCTGAACGTACGCCTCCCCCATGATTTTTCCAAAAGGACCGGTTTCTTTGCGCTTAATTCAATTATAGTAAGATTAGGTCCAACGAACCGACAATTCCAATCACATTTATTGGTATTTATTATATTATGCATAATTGGTATTTAGTGCGAGAATAATTCAAATATATTACATTTATTTAAATTCACTTGCCGCAACAAGAAACCTTGGTATTGCTATAAGATATTCTTTAAATGATTTTGAACAGTTATATATAAAAGTCTAGGTTAATATTCGAATCTTATGATTAAACCTTAGGATGAATATTTAATTATTGAACCGATTTTTCTACTGATTGTACTCACATGCCCCCATTGACACAGATAGTACAATCATAATCATTTATTTATTCTATCTCTAGTTGATTATTTTGTGTATAGGAATGTTGAAGGACTGTGACAATTTTATAGTTTTGGCTATTAGTTATTCTGTGGTTTTGGGTTCAATTCCTCTTAGTAGGTGATAATTAAAGAATCAAAGCTAGTCGGATATTTTCTAAATTTGTAATACTCATTTGTTTCAGCGAGCGTATTATCTGATCATATGTCAATTACACCATCACTTAAGGTCGGTAAGCGGAAAATGTTAGCCTATTTCAAATTACAAGACGTAATTCGTCGAATAAAAAAATATTATTAACTTTAATAATAATTTTTATTTGAAATTTGCTTTAACAATAGAATACTATTGCAATGAAAGATGATACTCGTAATACGTAGCTGGAAAAGTTTAGATGGAAAATGGTGTTGCGGTCATCAACGCCTTCCTCCTCTGCAACAAAGAACTAGTTCCATAGAATACAAAAATTCTAATTTGTGATTTAAGTATTTTAACAAATGTAGAACAATGTATTTTAGTAGATTATATGTATGTGAATTAGTGTGTGAATGTATGGATGTAGCATGAAAGCAGCAAAATAGTCAGGTAATGAAATACGCAAGCTCTTTAGTTTCAGTCATTCTATAGTTTTTAATTTAAATTTATTTACGCTTCACACCGACGCGTTGGCTGTGTTTTTTATTTAAAATATGAGTGTTAGGTCCCAATATCCGTACCAGAAAGCGCTCTACTAACATCTTTATTGTAGAACCACGATATTGAGCTACTCAAGTCTGTGGCGTGATACCAATTACAAGCGCCAGTTTGACGATTGCCCCTCACTGTGCCAGAGCAGTAAACGCTTCTTAGGGCCACATTGAACTTTAAGCTGCGAAGTTTTGCTTATTTATAAATAAGCTCTTATGTGTTCTTGGCCCAGAATTTCTCTTGGTACAATGCCAGTGCCTTCCAACTCAGAATAACGTTTGCACTTTATAAAAGCCCCATTATCGGATATGGCACTTAACCACCCAGGTGGACCGAGTAGAGGCATACTTTATTAAGGTCTGGCAATCTCCTTTTCCTTTCCACAGTTGAACCTCATCTTAGGAGATAAGGTTCAACGATCATCCGAAGTCATTTAATAGTTTAAATTGAGACTAACTCCAACTCTCCGCTCTGTCACTAACTATTCTAAATGAATTATTTTTCTGGGAAAAACTACCTAAAGCCAAACCTAGAACAAACTGTCATTTATCTAGGACAACTGTGACACAGATAACTCATAGTTTGTATGCCGAAGCGTGACGCGTTGACGCTTTCAAGGATACAGGTTCAATCCCCGGCAGGGGCAAATGTTTGTGAGCAGAGATTTTTTTGGGATCTTGTATGTCATAATGTGCTATTCTGTGTGTCCGTCATGAAGCTGAGTAGTAACAAACACACTGTCATTGTCAGAGAAATGAACTTAAGAGAAGGGAAGATATTTTTTATTGCCGAATAATGTTAAAACATTACGTTTTGAATATTAAGTAGGTATATTCATTGTGTAATGCCTTAAAACTTAATTATGTGATCAGGAGTTCAATTCTACTATTTTGTAAAGTTCAACAATCTATCCCGCTGCAACTGAAGCTTGACTCCAGCCGTGCAATTCTCTAATGATTCGTCGTCGCGCTCGTCGTCGAGCTCACCGATGTCAAATACATTATGAGATATCGCCCTTATAAATAATGTTGTTTTTCCAACGTTTCTTGTCATCTCGTCATTTATTTCACGGATATTGTCAAAGATGCAACGATGTTGGCTCTTAGAGAATCGCACGGCTGATGGCCTAGCACGAATAACTGCGTAAAATAAGTGTAACGTACAACCCGGTCAGAATATCGGTGCACCTCGCTGGAATGCGGCGCCTCTCCCGCTTCCCCTGTCACCTCTCCGCGCACTCCCCGGTGCGACAGTACGGTTAGCATCTTCGTTGCCGATACACGTCCCGATAATTTTGATATTTTCGCTTTGTTGTTGTTTTGTTTTTTAATATTTATTGTTAAGTTTAGACTGTTTACTGTTAAGTTTGGACTGGTTTGGTTGTTATAAAAATTGTTGTAGCTGTTAAACTGAAGTCATGGGAAAAACAATACACAGCGAATCAAGAAATTTAATCTTGAAAATGGATTCATTGAAGGTGCAGAATTACTTTATAAATGTAAAAGTAAAATCGGCGATTATCATAACGAGATGGACACAAACAATTTTTTAAAATGGCTCCGTGAAAAGCTTCTGCCGAACGGTATAGTTGTCATAGACAATGCACCCTACCATTCGACGCAGTCGGTGAAAGCGCCCACTAGTGCTGCTCTTAAAGCTACCTGAAAAATTGGGTACCTGAACACAATATTCCATTTAATGACAAAATGACAAAGAGGGAATTGTATCCCATTATACTGAGAACAAAGCCGCCGAAAAAATATGTCGTCGACGATTTGATGCGAGAGCATGGCCAAGAAGTTGTGCGTCTGCCACCTTATCATTGTGACCTAAACCCCATCGAATATATATGGAACTTGGTAAAGCAAAGGGTGGCAGATAAAAACATTGACCAATCGGAAAAGAAAATAGAACAACTTACAAAAGATGCGATTAAGTCAATTACGCCAGCTGACTGGAAAAAAGAAGTGAATCACGTGGAGAGACTACAGCGAGAATACTGGGAAAAGGTTCATCTAGCAGATGACATCACACAACTTTTAATATCACTAGGGGAAGATAGTTCGGAGAGTTCAGAAAGTGAGAGTGAGGAAGATACAATGTCAAAATTATTGTTTTTTAATAACAAACCCTTTATCAATAATAAATTGATTTGAAAAGGTTAGTAATTTTTTTTACCTCCACATTTCTCGAAAAAACTTTTTTTCACACCGTACCCAGACCGCCGATATGACGTCACGAGGTCATGGTATGCACAGATATTGTGACCGGGTTGTAACGTTATACGTGCCGTTCACGTGACGTTATAGATAAATGACAGTACAAACTGTCATTTATCTACTACAGCAACAGTGACAGTAAACTCATAGTTTGTACGTAGAAGCGTGACGCGTTGATGCTTACGCGATACGAATACTTTTTAGCAAATTGTTTGAGCTACGACCTCGACAATTACCCAAAAAGCGATTCTACTATTTCTATAGACAAGTTAAAACGTAATCTTAAACGCTACTATCTATATACGGATATGAGTTAGCGTCGCGTCCATGATCTATCGAGCTAGTATAATATAAAGAAATTTGAGGCATCAATTGAAACGTAACTTCTGCCGGATTGTTTTTCAATAGCAGAATAAGAAAACGCATAAAAGTCCTCGTTCAGCTACAGTTCGATTATTGGAGCAAAATTTATTTAAGGAATCGGCACCCTGAACGGACATAACGTGCTTTCTTGAAAACTCACAAGCATCGGTGACCTAATTGTTTTTGTGATTATAATAAATAATTATAAGTGCAGTAGAAATCTTTGTGAATGAGTTCGTCCCGGGTAGTACTGCCACCATACCTTCTTCTACCGTGAAGCAGTAATGGTCGCAATGCTGTGTTTTGTTTTGAAGGTATGATTAGAAATATTCAAATTATCAACGGGATAGTTACCATGCATATTTTCTATGAGTTTCCGATATTTCTTGATTCCTGATCACAGATGAACTGAGAAATTGCGGGTACCCGCATATTCTGATGTTTACGAGCATACGAAGCGGTCTACCCTCTTCCATACTCGTTTATTATGCGAGGCATCACTACTATTGTTCGCAATGTTAATTTTTGTTTTATCCCGACTATTTTTATTGTTACTTAGTTTAGACCTCGGAAGAATAAGTTTATGATTAAACCTAAATGTATATGGTCGCGGTACGTCTGTAACTTTTTTGAAAAACTGGGGCTGTTTTCTAACAAATTTATATTAAAAAATGGTTCAATAGTCAATGTTCAGAATGCATCGTATCACCAAAAAAATCTTCTCTTCCGTTCCCTTCCCTTTCCTTTCATTCCTCCGCAATGTGGCTTGACCCTTAAATCATGGTTGAATCAATTAATCCACTCGGTACGTAATTTATGACTAGTGTAGTGACAATGAACAATCCAGTCGGTAAGGTATCGGGTATAATTGATCAATACATGTATTAATAGCAACCGATGCAATTCTGCGAGGCTCGGTTCACTGCCCGTGTGACAGTCGTAGTGTATCGGACACAGTAGGGAATCTTTCATGTTTTACCTGAACGGCTTATCTTTAGATATAACTCTTTGAAGAGTAACGATGAAAATGAAAAACATAGTCACTGCTAAAAGCTCTTACAATTGTCTATGCGAGCGAAGCGTCTCTGCTCTAACTGGCCAAATTGACTTTCATCCGTCCGCATGTTTGTTAGGCTGTTCGTAAGTCTACTGTAGGTACAGGTCGTATTTTTCAACAAATCTTGATGAAACTTGGTATGCATGTTCTACTATTTAATATATTTTTTCGGCGTCTGTGATTTTGAGGGCGGATGGGGGGTACTTTTCCTAAAAAGTTCCTAAATGTTTGCTGCAGCGCTATTTACCGACCATTGATACTAAAATTTGGTACACACATTAGGTACCTGACTAGAGCAATTTCGAATTGAATTAGTTTCCGAATAATAGGTTGTGAAGTACTGTGAAAAGTTGCCGCTAATAAGACTATGTGCTCGCGAGGTCTACTGTTCGCAGGACTACTAGTTCTTTGGGTAAGTAGTACCCACTCGTGACTTCGTTCAAGTGGAAGAATATTATGATCCATCGGGAACTACCCTTTGAATCGAGATAAAAAATAGCCTATGTGATGATCCGGGGGAACCATCTCCACTTCGAATTTCATCCAAATCCGTTCAGCGGTTTTTGCGGGATAGAGTAACAAACATCCTTATATCTAAACTTTCTCATTTAGAAAATGACTGGTGAGTAAAGGTGTGGGCACATACTGTACCTAATAGGTATTAGAGCATCGCATTTTTGTTAAGTTTCATATACTACCCATATTATGCTCGAAAATGATGTTTTTAAATTATAATCAGTGCTCACGGGATGTACATCATGATTAGCAATGTTTTGGAGTTCCCGATTGTTGTCTACCCGTGAACATGGTGCATATAACTGCGCCGAAGTATCGGGAACTCCAAAACATTGCTAATCGTGGTGTACATCCCGTGAGTACTAATTATAATTTAGTTAACAACCGCGAAAACAAAAGTCAAAGACAAAGTGTTACAAAGAACTTTACCGTTACCGTGAAGACAAAGAGTCTAAAAAGAAGAAAGTTGGGTGTGGCGCCATCTGCCGGTTGATGTTAATAATATCAGAAGGAAGTCCGTGGTCGTGAATTTCCTAGAATTACTAGTTAAAAAGGTAGAGTATCAAATCATACGAAAAGAAGTCTTACAAGGTAAGGTACGGTGTATTACCTGCCGTCAACTTAGACATAATTATTTATAGTCGATTGCGATTTCCGACAAGTGGTCCTTCTGCGTACACTGTGCTGTGGCCGAGTAAAAGAGATCCTTCCAGGAACTCGTCCATTCACTGCCAGCGTTCGTCCTCGAACTTAATAAGGTTCAATCACTTTAAACTTTATTGTTTTTATGAATAATTGCTTACCTATATGTACGTTTCGTTTCGATTGAATTTTTAAATTTATATATCATTATGGCTTTGCAGATACTTTTATTGATAACGTAATTAAAACAAATGTGTATAATAGGTACATATAATAACGAAGCACCCATAATATAGTTATTCTTCTTATGTAATTATAGCGCATTAAACTATCAACGCATCTTACGCAGGCTCATTCCAAATGCAGGTTAATTTTCACAATTACGATCTCTTTAATGAAACCTTTGCATTAAAGAAAAATAACGTAAAAATAAGCTTTTATATGATTCGAAGAATTTGACCATTATCAATATCTTAAAATCTCATAGAGTGATTTTAAGAAATTAATTTATTAATAATGTACGTCAAATATTTTAAATTATATGCGAACCGCAGTAGTTGTTGAGATGTTCACCTGTGACTACAAACAGAACGATGTACGGAGTCAACGAAGTACTACTTACTACCGTAAACAAGTATCATCATCATCTCAGCCGTAGAACGTCCACTGCTGAACATATGCCTCCCCTATAATTTTCCAAAAGGACCGGTTGGAAGCTGCTTGTAAATAACAAGCATAATTTACAAATAAACCTTGCAATATCAGCGCTAGAAACGTATGTTTTGTAAAATTGTACATGCCAAGTCTCAGCATGTGTTGGTTTTAAATATATTAATAAATTATTAGGTTTGAAGTAATTTTTATTTTATTTTATGCAGTATCTTAGGATGGATGGTCAAAATTACGTGGCCAAATTTATGATCAATAGGACTAAAACATATTATAATTAGCATTATTGTAAATAGCACTAAAGTATTTAATATGTACAAAAAAGGACGCTAATATTATCACTTCAAAGAGGGCGATTCAAAAAGAGAACACGTCTCAGCTCTGCATGCAGGGATTTGTTTTACTTTTCTTTTTTGGACTCCTCGTGGGTGGCGTAGACTTGCCATGTGGATATGTCAACATACTGATAGACTAATTATAGAACGCAGTTAAAGTACGGAAAGTAACGCAGGTGTTACTTACCTAACACTTTCCGTAATTTACCTGCGAGTGATATGTAACTCAAAAACCAAACAATAATAATTAATACAAACTTTGATAGATGGGATTTGATAGTTTATTTATATTACTATAATGATAATTTTACTCTTACTGGAAATTTACACGACATTCGTGTCTAATGAGAACAAAATTACCAAAATATGGAACCGACTTCAAAACCAAAAAGTGTGAAATAATTTGTCGAAGTCGGTACCATGCGCACAATATTAGGATAATACGAGTAGGTACTTTTGAACTATCACGGTACCGACTTTAAGAAGTTGTTTCACACTTTTTGGTGCTGAAGTCGGTTAAATTTTTTGGTTAACTTTTTTTTCACCCTTTTGGTGATCTTTGCTACTTTCGGGAACGAATGCCATTTACCGTCAATTACGGTATATTATTGTATTGTAACTCAAAAACAACTGGATCGATACAATGAAATTTAAATGGGATCACCTCGGAAGTATACTCAACCAAACAAAAAAAATAACTATCAAAATCGGACTTTTCTGTCAAAAGTTATGTGTGATACATAAAAAATAATATATATATATATATGCGTCGACATGAGAACTTCGTCCTGTTTTTTGGAAGAAAATTATATATCTACGCGAAAGGAGATAGACGAAATATATGTTTAAAAAATAATAGTTTTTCGTTAAAATATGTATGATTTTCGAAAAAACACATATTCGCTTTGTATATTCTGTTCAGGGATGACTCGGACAGATCGTTAAATTGATTTTGAACGCTACAGCTGCAATTATTTTGTACACTTCGCAACGTCACCTTCAGTTCTTAAGGAGGTTTTTTGTACCATTGAGTATCGAGACGTGCGTGCCGAGAGCATGATGGCAAGTACTACGCTTGTCCATGACAGCTACAATGTTACCCAGAGCTTAGAAATTAAGTTTTGCGTGGTACTGTGCTGCATTCATCATCTCAAGACATTTGTTCCAAGTCATTTCACTGCTACAGCGCCCTAATACAGATCGCGCACAATAATTCGCATCCCAACGACCCTGTCCTCTTAGATATTATGTAGGTCTTATCTTAATATTAATAGCTGATCTAGCTAGCTAGATAAAAAAAGATACCGATCTCTACAGATTCTGATTCTTTCGGTCACGGATGACGTCTACTGCTGAGTGCTGAACTTAGGCTTCCCCACTACTCGAAACAGCTACTTGCTTCCTGCATCCAGCGATTTTCCGCGGTTTTGACGAGGTTCACTTAGCGGGTGGTTGGCCGGAACTACCTCCTCTGGTGCGTGGTCGCCACTCGAGAACCTTTCTTCCCCAACGGTTCGGCAATCGGTTCTTTGAGCAATGTGGCCTGCCCATTGCCATTTCAACTTCCTAATTTTTAGAGCTACGTCGGTGACAATTCGGTAAAACGGTAATTCTCCTCTCTGTCCATTGCTCGTTGATCGACTAACTTGTTAACGAGGCCCACAGTAATGAATCACGTCTCAGTGCCATAAGTCATCACTGGCAACAAACCTTAGTTTTCAGGCTCTGAGGTATTGTAGACGAAAAGAGGGATCGAAGCTGGGAAGCTTCGATCCCTCTTTTGCTCCCTCATCCGAGCTGGATGTTTCGTGCGACCTCTTTGTCAAAATTGGACCTATATAGTTGGAGAGTCTGTTCCTGGTACGTATAATCGTCCACAACAACTCGTTCAGTAATTTCTCAAATTCATACAGTGTTCCTAAAACCTATAGTGTAGCGTGTCTTGCCCTACTGATACCATTATTATGTTCTCTTTTGTAAGGCAACACACTGGAGCTAATATCTGTAGTAAGTACCTAAGTAAAAATATTGTAAAAACATCCATATAAAAAGAATGGCCCCGAGTTTCTTGCCGCTTCTTCTCGGTAGGCTCTATATATTTTGGAACGCGGCGGTAGTCTTTAAAGTACATTATAATAAAAAGTTGAGGTTCATAAGTGCGTCTTTAATGCCTAAATTGAATAAATGATTTTGACTTTGACTTGACTATATACAGAATTGGTTACTGCTTCTGATTGTGTTGGTACAGGTAAATCCACAGCATTGTGTTGTGGATTTTGTGGTGGGCACTTTATGGATCCCGCCTGGCTAACACCCTTAAGTTTTAAATCGAGTCACGGAATACCTAATTTTGTATTATGGCAGATGTCCTTGACAGGTAGTCACCATTCTACATCTAGTGTGATACGACCTTCCATCGCATCATAACTTACCATCAAGTCTGATAGTTTTTAGCAGGGATGTGAACTCCTGGGAGTACGAGCTTACTGGTTAACTACTACAAGACTGATAAGTGAGCTGAATTGAATTAAACCTGAACTGATAATGAAAAGCAAGGACAAAAAAGGTGTTGTTTTTAGAGTTCCCTACCCTACTAGTCTGTCTGTCTGTCTGTCTGTCACCAGGCTGTATCTCATGAACCGTGATAGGTAGACAGTTGAAATTTTCACAGATGATGTATTTCTGTTGCCGCTATAATAACAAATGCTAAAAAAACCAACCAAGTGCGAGTCCATAAAAACGGCAAAAAAAACATGTTTGTTGTATGAGCGATTTATAGATACGCTACGGAACCATTCGTGCGCGAGTCTGACTCGCACTTGGCCGGATTTTTTTACGTTCTTAATATACGGTACAAGCACGAGGCCCACCTGATGTTAAGTGGTAACCTTTTCCTATGAGAGATGAATTTCCTCACAAGTTACTAACTGCACTGCACCCGTAACTCTGAGACATTAAAATCTAAGTATTTAAGTCTCACTTGCCTATAATTTCGCCGGAAACCATACTTTCAAACCAAAATACAGTATTGCGAACTGCAATTTTCTACTGCTTCGCTCTAGAAAAAGGTATGGTGGCTTCCCTGGACGAACTCATTCACAAAGAGCTTTACTGCTCTTGTAGTTGTGGCCATCATTAGACGTAAAATGGGTGCACTGCACTCTACTACTAGAATACCGTATGGTCACATCCACACCGTATCGTTCGAAGGCTAGATGACAGTTTGCCAGCAGTTTACTACATTTTACCGACTGTCCCTTCCCCCTTGTTTACTTTTGTTGGACTTTTTAGTAGTGGAGGGATCTAATCATACTCGGGAGTGCAGGGATCCGAGTGAATTGTTAATTTGAGTTTTTCACATCAAAGGCGGTTTTGTTAGCACTGCCGTGGCTTTTCTATTTTTAACTTTAAATTGAAAATAAAACTTTTATTTAGTAGTCCTCAGTAAACATATTTCAAGTTAATTTATTGATTCAGGCGTTACTTTGCGTTTGTGTAGGAGGGAGGGTAGCGCACACCGCAACTCGGCCATAAGCATTGTTGTAGTCATGGAAGATTTGTTCGGAAGCGATGGTTGTAAGACCAGAGACCATACCATGAATGTAATCTGAAAATGGCCATCCGAGATAGAAATAGCGTGGTGATGGAGGCCCTGCTGAAATGGGATGTGGGTAAGCAGTCCTCTACGTCTTAATGACGTCAAACAAAAAAAAATACCCGTAATATCTGTAGTTAATGTAATGTGTTGGCAAGTGGCGGCGTCGTGTGTCGGGTCACCATCTTCACTCAAATATGGTTGAGGAAGGTGATGGCTGGCACATGCGTCAACTCGTGAACGGGTGCTGCTTGCGGAGACCGGTCTGCTCGGAATTACAATGGATACCTAATTTTGGTTTTGTTTTTCTGTTATTTTACTTCTTATATAATGTTAGGTTTAGTATATGTTCCCTCATTGTATGCAAATATGTATATTTAAATAGTTGATTAATTAGTTAAGTTAAGTAAATGTAAAAAAATGCCACGGACCCTGGAGTCTGTGGGTAGAAATATTAAATTAATAAAAAAAAGCATTGTTGTCAGCGGAAGTGTACTAAATATTTTTTTCTAATATCGTTTTTCATATTTTAATTTATTTGTTTTTTGATTCTTTTATGTACTAAAATATATATATCATTCATCATTTTTGTCATTATTATCAGCCATAAGACGTCCGCTATTCAACACAGGCCACCATAGAACATCACTTGGACCGGCTACTCGCTTCCAGCTGCATCCAGCGATTCCCGCGGTTTTGACGAGTTCGTCGGCCTACCACATCTTGTAAAAATATCTATAAATTTTACAACCAGAAGCGGGTAAAAAAAATAAATAAACGCACAACAATCAATGTACGAGTAATTAACACCATGCATCCAGAGATTTATATTGGCACGGGAGTAGGTACATATCTAGGATAAAAATAAAATAAATCTATTTTGTTTCTATAATATAATATATAAATCTAGTTTGCCTTTAGTTGTAACATTTGGATTGAAAATTTGTCGGTGCAAGGCGGGACGCAACGACGAGCGCACTCAGGATCCCGAAGAAAGCTTCCCGTTGAAGCTCAAACATGATCATAACACATGATCGTGATACGTGTAAGTTCAAGTTACTCGCTTAATTACTCTTTAATTGTAAAAAACAATGTGTTCAAATCACATGCGTAAAGAAGCGTCTGATCGATGACGGGTCACGCACACAAAACTTTGCGTATATTAGCGTTTTCACGCGTGACGTCACTATGAAGCTTTCATTCTTCTTGGTTTTTTATTCTTGTGGTTCAAACACTGCAACTTTAAAAGGATTCAATATTGTGAAGATATTTGGAAACAATCAAACTGTATTTTAGCAAAATCTGTAGCAACTAGACTGTGAAAGAGTAAAAGCCATGCGAAAACCATTCTTATCTACATCGCGAAGTAAAAACTAGAGTCACTCGTATACTATAGACTATATAGTCTAATGTATACGAGTTGTATACTGTATATGTGTACATGTATTTGAGTGACTACCTTTATTATATAATATATATATTGGAGCTATGAAATAGATAGGTTAGAATATCTGGACCATAAAAAAATCTAGTCCTGTCAGGCACTGTGCTATTTTCTGTCTAATTGAATTTGAAGAAGCTTATGAAAACATGTTTTAACAAAACATTGTTCAAACTTGTTTTTCTTGGTTTGGGGAATGCGGAAAAATACTTCTAGTAGAGAACTGTATTTAGTTGATGACTAACTACCGCAAGAACACTTACATGTACCGAGCGTGTAAAACAATTAATAAAATTTATCATCAAGATAATCTTGACATCGATCTTTTCGTGTCCAATCTGGCGTCAATAAAGAAGCAACTTAGCAATACCTTTTTTTCACACAAGTGATTTAACGATATTAATTACATATGGCTGTAAGTGCAGTATCTACTTTTTTCATATTATTTGTTATATATGTTAACCTTTATATTAATTTTACCTCCTTAATTTCTATTACTAGGACGTTCTTATGTAAGCTATTTTGGTTCTACCTGTGGAGACTTGTACATGACTCTTTTCATTATATATGTTTGTTAACTAGGTTAAATAATTAGTCTATAGTCTTCCTAATATGTAATAAATAAGTAATAAATAAATTAAAAAAAAAATTGTGGGCTTACAAATAATCCAAACATAACCACCCGATAGTCTTGTTTTGAACTCGGATAAAGTTCGTAAGTCGTACTAGGGGAAAGCTCTCACAATTATGTAACCATTTGAACAGGAAACTGTTATGCAATGCGAATGACTATTATACGCGAAACAAATTTTCCTTAACTTTGGTTTCGCAACGTTGTAAGTTACGAACATAAACATAACAACAATGGGGAAGCCTGAAAATAATTTGAAAGCAAAGCGACATAATGAGGTCATTTAACGTGGCATTCATTACTCTCTGCTGTCGGGATCAGAATCGTAAGCGCCGAGAAAACTCGACTTCTACGTGACTTCTCGAGGCCGTTTGGTGGGTACCACCGGAGTACTGGAGTTGAATTGCAAGCTTCTCTATCATTGTTTGCAATTCTCGGCAATAGACATCTGCCGTCGCCAATGTGCCATTCGATAAGAAGCCGTGATGTACTAGTCCGGCACTGGTCCACCAGACAGGTACCATCATCTTCCGATAAGTAATCTAATACTATACTAATACGACTACTATATGAGTAATCTTTTTTAGTGCACCGATATGCTGTACCCGGGTCCACCCACTTAGACGAACGCTTGCGGTTGTCGTGCAGGTCCACTTTTCATCGCAGGTTAGGTCGCATTCGACTTAGATTCCCACGTTTCCATAACGATGCGTAGTGCTATACATGCTTCTGTTGAAAGATGATACGTAATGGTGGTAGACAGTGTGATTTTAAGTTAAGCGAATAAATGAAAACCCAGTAATGCTTGAAAATATAGCACAGTATATTGTCACAACAAAAATATGGTTTAAATAATAAACTTTGTAATGCAGATTGAAATAATTTTTGATAATACGAGTAATATTTGCACACGACACCGGAGTTATATATAAATCAGAGTGAGAAAAATATAAGGGAAGATAAACATGACAGTGACAGGTTATAAATAGATGAACAGCCGTGCGATTCTCTAAGAGCAAACATCGTCGCATCTTTGACAACATCCGTGAAACAAATGTCGGGATGACAAGAAACGTTGGAAAAACAACCTTGTGTACAAGGGCGATATCTCATAAAGTATTTGACATCGGTGAACTCGTCAACGAGCTCGTCGACGAATCATTAGAGAATCGCACGGCTGTGTGGCCTACGAAGAAATAATAGTCAGGAACTGTAACTGCGTTAAAAAAATGACCCAACAAAAGTCGTGTTCAAGTAGGCGGGGCTTAAAAGTCGTGTTCAGTACGTCATCAGTCGGACATTTTTCTTGCAAGCGAGCACACTTCAAATCTTCGCGTCTATTTTCATTTTTATTATTGTGAACTTCAGTTGTGGATCATCATGCCAGCATTCGTTGTGAAGTGGTGCAGAAACAATACACGATTAAAATGTCCAGGGATCACTTTTACTAGTAAATAATAGCAAAATTATAATTATTCAAAGATGTTCAAATACGTTAACAAATCGAGATGGTCAATACTATGCAAAATAAAGTCAGTCAATTTTTATTTAATTTAGGATGTATTTTTTCTTCAGGACTAAATATTGAAATGTATGTAATGTGCAATGGTTTTGCTTGTTATGTTTTATTCTCGCTTGCTTGGCGATTCAATGCGGCAAAAAAAGTGCCTAGCTGCACTTAAGCTAGAAAAACAAGAGTATGACTGCCTGTGAAAACCAGCATAGTTATACTACGTTAATTTTGACTGAAAACAATAAAATTATAGATAATAAAAAAAAAATATACAACACCTACCTACCAGTTGGTTCAGTAAGTACCTACTGTTTTTTTAAAATTATGTTAAATAACATATCATATTTATCTTTTCTGCTGATGATTTGTCCCGAAGAAACATCAACATCTTTAAGAGCCTTTATTCTGCGCAGCGCTGCGCGAGTTTAGGTATTTTACATTAGTGAGTTACTTACTAGCGCGCCCTGCGGCAGGCAGTGGCCTTACTGCTTGAGCAAAATAGTGCGCATTAATATTTGGATCTTTTTTTATCTACTTTGGTTTTTATGTCACAAATAGACGTAGGTCAAAAAGGTGAAATCACGCAGGACACATTTTATTTTTAATATCGACATTAATTAACATGATATGATAATTATTAATCAAGTACATGTTATCTACAAGAGCATAGACTAGAAAAAAGATTTAAGATTTAAATCATGTAACTACCAAAAAGAGATGTCAAAATCAAAGTCAAAATCATTTATTCAATTTAGGCATCAAAGACGCACTTATGAACGTCATTTTTTCATTATAATGTACTTTAAAGACTACCGCCGCGTTCCAAAATATATAGAGCCTACCGAGAAGAAGCGGCAAGAAACTCGGGGCCATTCTTTTTATATAGATGTTTTTACAATGTTTTTACTTAGGTACTACAAATATTAGCTCCAGTGTGTTGCCTTACAAAAGAGAACATAATAATGGTATCAGTAGGGCAAGACACGCTACACTTTGACATCTTAGTACACGAGTAGATAGATCCATTTTTTTTGTCCCGGGGAAATCCTTTATGGATGCCACCCACCACGGGGAGGGAGGTGGTTATGTGGGAGTCCGTATACCCACCAAAACCCCGGGGTGTTCCGTCACTGCCGCCCTCGGCGGGAACGCGGGACAGAGAGTAGATAGATCCTGGAGTGATCAGTCCCAAGCTGTTTTATCCTCCAAGTAATCCGAAATTTTGTAATAACCTTTTTGACAGAGTTTAGTTTTAATAGTAATTTTAAACTTATTAATAGGCAAATCTCGGATAACATTGGGAACTTTATTATAGAGAGAGATTTGTCGATGAGAATAGCAAATAAAACAACCATCAGGTAGTTCCTGATACCTACCAGTTTCTGGATCCAGCATCAGGTCCTGGTCACCAGCTAGAAAAAAGGTATCGCGAAGACGATTTATACGATCCCAAACACGGCGTGTCTACTATTAACCATCACATAGTTCCTGCTACCAGTTTCCAGCTCCAGCATGGATTCCTGGATACCAAGTATAAGCATAAGAAATTTGGTTAATAGTAAAATACTAGCCTCTCAAGGGTCGATGTCATTATAACAATGAAATTTCTATTGTGTCTGACCTTTGATGCATTAGATATCATATAAAATTATTTGTTAGAATCCCATTTAGAAATGTTACCTCGATAAGTATCAGGAAGTTTTGAGCGCACTAATATTTAGTTGTGTAAGTGCGGGCGTCAGAGCGATACGTCCTCTGACCTCTCTCTAAGAGGCCTCAGCCGCGTCTGACAATTCGTGACTGGTGCGACCGAGTTTATGATTGATTTTAAAAACGTGTGTGTGTAGAAACCGCTCGGCAATAACAAACTAATAAACAATTACTAAATGTAGTCTATGGAACTTGAACTTGTTTCAGGTACATCAGGTACGAATAATTGACATAATATACTATATCAATCATTATTATGTGACCCTTCAAACACTCAGCAAAAACTAAACGATTGCCTACAGTTGGTATGTAATATAGGTAACTATATAGCATTAAAAAAACAGTTCATTGTTTGGTCAAATTAAAGCACGTTTAATTTTTCAAGCTAATGAAAATTCACCATCTGCAAATTTGAAAGTGGTTTAGCTGAGTTGCTAATTAATTTGTCAGTAATATTAACACAGTGCTTTTCTAAAGTAATTCTATAAATTGATTGACTTTTCTAAATTGATAATGAAGGTATTCTGTGACCACTGAAAAACATCCAGCTGGCAAATAACGACTTATTTATTTTTTGGTAAAATGTATAAGCCTAAAATGTTTAATAATCTTTTTTTACTACATTGCGAAGAATCTCTTCTAATGTCTTCTAGACAAAAACTTAATAAATTTATCATATTTCGCGAGACATACGAGATTTACGATTGATTTATTATTAAGTTGGTCCAGTCCACTTGTTGCATAATATCGTCCACGCCGCTATGACTCTGCTGTCATTGTAGACATTGCAGCACGCGTGTAAACCAATCCCTGCTATCCTTCTGAATTTAAACCAATCACCGGACATGTCTATTTGTAACCTCGGAAGTAATTTGTATTTAGAATCATACGTTGTTTTGATTTGAAGGGCCACTTTTTGTGTGGAATTTGTTCTGAATTATGCTTCCTGACAATTATTTCTTCGTAGTGTGTGGCCAGGTTATACAAACACATTTGCGTACCACAGAATACAAAATATAACAGCTTTGACGCGTATGCCTCGCTGTTGGTAGCTTAGTTCGTAGCACCCACTTATATTACTCGTAAAGCTTTATTATCTTCCGATTTGACACAAGTGCTTCAATGTTGTTTTGACACTAACACCAAGGCCCGCACCAAGCTCAGCCGTAGATTGAGTTGGAGCCGCTTCAACTATCGCCTTCAATTCGTATCGTTGTCGACAAAGGTAACCAGTCGACCGCGAGGTGTTTTTTTTTAAAATGGTTCATCAAAGTTACTTCCTCTCGCCTGATGGAAAGCGAAGATGGAATCAAGAAGCAATGACCATTAGTGCAGCCGTAAGCTGCAATAATCGCCACCCCTATGATGACTTTGTTCTTCAACTCAACATTTCTAGATTTAAAACGATTGAACCAATAATGGACCGTGTTTATGCAAGCAGTGTTAGGCCCGTACACGTCGTTAATGTTGTTTGCGTAGTGGTATTTCCACGTAGAAACTCATGTCTGTCTCACAACTTTACGAATTTTCAGCTTATTCAGCGCAAAAACTACCAAAATTTCACAAAAATATATTGCACAGTTAATCAAACCTGAAAATGCCGGTTATTAGGATCTCCAATTACATTTACGTACATAAGTTATTTCACACAATGAACATTTTGTGAGACGGTTCAAGATAATGAATATATCTCCTTCCTCCAACGTCAGGATGTCGTCCGTCTTGATTGATACCACCGCAGTTCTAATTATTATTTTCAGTTCGAAGGACACTGGAGTGACAAGTGAGATATAGGCGAATGAGACTCTAAATCATTGACACGTGCGACGAACGAACACACGAAAAATTAAGTCTTAAAAGTCTGCGGCACTGCCACTGTTACAGAGTAGGAGAGTGCTTACCATCAGGCAAACGGCATTCTTATACACTCATACACCCGCAATAGAATTCCCAGTGTCACGAGAGGCAAAATACACACACAAACCCACACATATTGTTACCAATTAAAGATAGCAAACGGTTCGGTCGATTATCTCGAGCCACACTGGCGCGAATAAATCTGAAAGTGTCATATAACTCCTTCAGAATACCATGTTCTCTTTACGTTTCCGGGTTAATACTTACTATAGTCAAATAATATAGCTTACCAATGAGCGAGGCGCAGTTTCAACACAGTAATTTGGCTACATGACATGGATGTGTATAATGCAACTATCGTGCAGTTCAAGCTGTTTAATAATTCACACGAACAAAACAGTATGTAAAAACAAATGACTACATTTTGATTAGGGGATTGCTTACTTGTACATACTAAAAGAAATAACTCTTTTCTACCTCTTAACATTGTCCAATTTCAGTGATTTTTTTCATGTAACCAAATTGTTTATTATGCCCGTACGTTTTGTTTTTTTCAGATTTTCAAAGTACTATACATATTTCATGTAACACGGTACCTAACCTTTACCTAAGTCATTGGAGACCGGTGGTAGATCAACAGGGGTACAAGCTGTATACCGTTTCTGTACGCCGTGATGTTGCTTTCCAGTTTCCAGTAAATTGTTTTGCTTTGGACCTTGTAAAAACGCCCTTCCGAAGTGAAACACGAATGTGTAGTCATAGTTGCACAAGTTACACCGACAACTTAAATAGAACTCAACCGGATCAGACAGGCGACTCCTGTAGGATTGCCATATAACTAAATTATGCCAAAAGATGGGAAGTATTTCCGAATTAAATTACCATAAATATGGTTCCAATCCCTGGGCTTGTCCTTCCAGGAATTCCATTGTATAGTGTTCCCCTCCACTGCCTAATTGAAAGGAAACAACGACAACATGTGTGTAACCGTATAACCTCGTATTCTAATATTATAACGAGGAAAGATTCAAAAACTCTTTCACAAATTGTCCTTGAGTAACATATATTGAGTATCACCATGCGGGTGAAACTGCGGAGGGCAGCTAGTTGGGGTCATGATTAGCAAAGGCGGAAGGAAGGTGCCTGATGATGAAAGACCTGAAGATGTCATACTCTCTGTCCTCTCTCAGTCAGATACGAGTATATTGTGGTTGTTTTTGTTTCCTACATTAAATAATTAATCTAGAGTAATTTAAAAAAAAATCGTTAATATACCTATTTAATTTTATTATATTTTTTTATTACAAGTGCCAGGATTAATGTGTTTATTTTAAATCTAATGGATAATTCGTTTTATAACTCCATAGAGCAGAAAACGTCCCGTACTTACAAGTGTTCTTAAGCTTAAATAAAAAAAAGCCTCCAAGCGGGTGCCGCGGAGTGGTTGCAGTAATTTCCACAGAAACTCGAGAGGCGGGTGGTTTATTATTATGCTTATATTCTACAGAATACTGCGAAAGGAACCGCTTAGCCACCCTCTGCAGGAAATAGCCTATTTTTGCTTCGTGGCTGTTTTAATAACTGCCTGGTCGTTATCAATGTAATATGCGAGAGAAATATAGTTGTTCTACGATTCTACGTAGCTTTCGATTATTCTAATAATACTAAGTTCCACCCCACGGCTCTGCTTGCGTAGAAAATGAGAAACAGATTTTAAGTAAAAATATGGACAGAGGCGATATAAGTGATATTCATTAATATTACTATCTCATTTGTTTTTAATAATTATAGTTTTGGGTTACTTTAGCATAAAAGGTATGAAATATAATATATTAATTGTAAATTTTAGTGCTTGCTAAAAGTACTGGGCCTTTATTTTTATTTTATGAAACTACCCACAAGCGTTACATATAAGTTTATATTACTGCGAAATAGATAATAAGAAAAGCTACGCTCTTGTGCTTGTACTGCCGAAATTTTGATCGGCAATAAGATATTTCTATCCAAAGCTCTAGTCTGAATTTGTTTCACTGTTCACCGTGGCTATAAAGCCACCAGTAACATCGTTACATCTTTGTCAACATCCGTGAAACATATGACGAGATGACAAAAAAACGTTAGAAAAACGACCTTATGTACAAGGGTGATATCTCATAAAGTATTCTACATCGGTGAGCGAATCATTACAGAACCGCACGACTGTACACAGTAATTCTTAATACTTACTTACTTCCTCGATCGTTGGTTTACGCATTCGATTTGCGCTTACACTTATTGAAACTCAACAGTCGAGTTCAAGAGCAATCAACATTTGTTAGCAACTGAGATACGTAATAGCCCTTCCGATCCCAGTTGTTATTAAAAACTCAGACTAGAGGCTCCATTTGTTATCCCAGGATCTAAAGTGTATGTGCATGTGTACCACACCTTTGTAGATGCATACTGTTGTTCCAATTAGAAAAAAAAAACCAGTGAAGTAGTAAGTTATTTAACTTTAAATCTAATATGATTTAACCCTTTGCGTCCCAGAGACGTAAATATACGTCAGTTTCATAAATCTATTTATTTTAATTATCGCGGTATAGGAAGGATTAAAGTTAAATTATATAACAATATGAAACTAACTTTTTAAGCCAATAAACCTTATATTGTGTTTAGGTGTGCAGGTATATAACAAGTGCCATTATTTATTAGAAAGAAGACGAATGAAAATAAACCATATAATCTCGAGGTGACGAGCGCATGCGGTATGCCACAATACACTTCACAACTCGAGGTTCTAGGGGGCAATCGGCTACAGTGACGGTTACCCTTAATACTCGTAACTGTCTTGATCAGAAAGTAATATCTAAATGTTCTAGCAAACGACAAGCCTTACACTCGTTCAAGTACGAGTACCTTAGCTATACATAGTGACCAAAATACATAGAATTCAGAAAACCAAAATACTAATTAAAATTGTCTAAAATGCAAATGTAGAACTCACACTTTTGAACTTCTTATGATGGTAGGCCGCGGGGCCACCAAATCACACAATTCCGAGAAACAATGGTATTCAGATTTGTAACTTTATAGAAACAAATTGTCTAAAATACATATATAGCAGCCGTGCGATTCTGTAATGATTCCTCGACGAGTTCACCTATGTCAAATACTTCGCCCTATCAGGTTGCTTTTCCAACGTTTCTTGTCATCTCTTCATTTGTTTCACGTGTTGTCAAAGATGCAACGGTGTATGCTCTTAGAGAATCGCACAGTAGTATGAATAACTCGATAACATGAAAACACGTATTCCCTGACTATTTCAAAGATTCTTCTCTAAGAACAATCTCCAAAAATAGGTTAGAATATTTCTAATCGATAAAGCTCTACGGTCTCCCTTGTACGGTGTACATGGGACTCCCGGGCCGGCGCAGCGAAGCGTGAACCAAAACAGTACAATGAAATATATCTCCAGTTTTTTACTCTACTGATCAACACAAGTATTGATCAATCATTTAAACTAAATTAAGGTTTCCGTGCACTAATGTGCCGGTAACGTCAGAATGACACGCAAGCCTTCCCGCGGACATAAATCAGAGCTGAGGCCGTTTACCCTTAACAGGAAACAGAGTCGATGCACCCCACGCACACACTCGCGCCAGCCGTGTACTGAACTTTCCTACCCCTGTGTGCGTGACACGAATACAGCGAACGCGGAAGTACCACATTAACATACATTTTCCGAGCACACTACGACACGGGGGGTGTCACGAAGCAGCCGACGGGCCACGCACACTTTCCACAGTTTTCCTTTTAGACCTTTGCGTGTGTGAGTGCCGCCCTGTGTTTACGCGAGTGTTGTTGCCCGGGGGTGTGGCGGTGTGCTACGCTGTGGAGAGAACTGGGCGACTGCGCATGTGTGGGTGCGGTGAAGTGGTGTGCGGGGCTCGTCTGAGTTATGGTGGTACGGGATGTAGTTATTTTTAGGGGACTGCAGAGTGCAAGATTAGTAGGTGCTGTATTAAATTGTAGTTTTGATTTTAAAATAAAGTCAATGTTGGGTCTAGGTTTATTTCTTTCTTTTATCACATAAAGAAAGAGAAGAGATGAAAGGACTCAGGATGAATGCAGGTAACAAACACAAAACCTCTTCCAATTAGACAGAAACATTCAATGCATACTGTAGATTTGCCGGACTCGCAGCTTTAATCCTGAGCAGAGTGTCGAAATTATCCATCTAGTTAGACGTTTCATTAGTAAGTTAACACAATGAAGAAAAAACGGCCAAGTGCGAGTTAGACTCGCGGACCGAGGGTTCCGTACGCTAAGAAAGTATCTAACATTATATGGCCTAACTAAAGGCAAACTATAATATAGGACAAATTTCAATGTGCAGTTCGATAGTTCCTAGACAAGATTATCGAACCAACCGCAAACAATAAGCTTGTTAGTAAACTAGCTTTTAAACTTTTTTGTTAGAGTAACCTACACATTTACGGTGTTCAGATTTATTCCTTTATATGCATTGTTTGTCTTGCAATCTGTGTGATCCTTATCCTCGTTCTAAACATAACTAGTCAACATTTTTCAGGAACGCGTAGCTATCAATTTGAAATGTATATCAAATACACTGGTCTACGGTATCTTTCAGCTGTGAATAAATCAAACTTGTAAATCAATGCGATCAAAAGGCAATGACAGTTTATGTTGCAAAATATGCGGACGTATGCGAAATGCGATAATGATTTCACAGAATCATTATCTTTGGTAAGCCAAATTGAATGATTCTGTGAAATCGCAAAATACTAGTTGAAGAGGCACTAGTGCCTCTTCAACTAGTGAAGGCTGTCTGCCAGCTTCGCATATTTCTCCCGGTCTTTGGCGAGTTTGAATAGCTCCGCGACACTGCCGATTATTATAGAATATAATATAAAACACGAATAACTTTATAGAAATATGTTTTGTAGTATAACAAAAAAGTTTTTGAGTAAAACTGTGTTGTGCGGGTCAATGTCGCATAAGTTTTACTTCTGTATGTTGCATCAGGGACGTCTCGTTGGAAAAACAACATTAATCTGCCAGCATACGCGGACTCTACTTGCTCGAATTTGTTTTTCTGTAGTAGAAATAGTCACCGTGTGCATCTCTGCCGCACCCAAGTTCAGGAAAGAAGTTCAGAAGTGAATCACGTGTACCCACTTCTAAATCTAAATTTGCCCAAAAAACAGTACGAAATCATCGTTCCTGATATCTACAATAAGCTTAATAAATATCACAAAGTAAAAAAATTGTACAATAAAATCAAAGACATAATAGTTACCTGGTTAAAAACATTCGATTATGAAGGACTTGAAAAGATGTTGACAGATTTTTATACTAAATAAATATTATCCATTATTATTATTATGCCACCATAAAAATATATATATACACACATACACATAAATCATACACCTAATAACAACAGCACATTCACATTTATGCGCTTTGTAATATCAAAGATCTGACATAATTACCTGCTATGTATTTATGGGAGAAGCCACTGGCTCCTGAAACACAGTTAACACGGGTAACTTCATTGGTTATGAACCAATTTTAATAATTTATTGTTTTTGATTGGTAGAATAAATTTTCGAGGTGGTCCCATTTAAATTAAATTAAATTAAATTCAGTCTAGCCGTTTTTGAGTTACACTCCAATAACTGAAAGTGTTTCGCCTATTTTGATGATTTGACGATATCATCATTGACGGTGAATGACTCATCCCGCAAGTAGCAACGGTAACTAAAAAGGATGCACTAATAGTATACTTACATAGTTCAAAAGTACCTTTTATCACAATATTGTGCGCATGTTACCGACTTCGACAAGTTATTTCACACTTTTTGGTGTTGAAATCGGTTCCATTTTTGGTAAAAATTGTTTTTGTGTTAATGACTCCTTCCACCGATCCCGAACCGACGCCAGGTCATTTAGTGGGGTAAACTCTAGTAATGATGCAATAAAACATAAATATATACTAATACTCGTAATATAAAGAGGCAAGATTTGTATGTAAGTATGTTTGTGACGAATTGGCTCAAAAAGTACTGGACCAATTTCAAAGATTCTGTCACCATTGGGGAGCTACTTTCAGCCAGAGTAACATAGGCTATATAAGAGTCATCATCATCTTCATCATTATCCATCACCGCGCGGGTGAAACCGCGTAGAGCAGCTAGTGTTCAATAAGAAATTAAATAGGAAACGAATCGAAACTTTTAAAATAAAATCGTGCTGTATAATAGCGGGTGCGGCGCGCACGTGTTTGCAGCGGGCTGGTGTGCATGTGTGCGTGCGTCGCGCGGGAGGAGGGCGGAAGGCGGGGGCGGAGGCAGTCACGGCCAGGGGTCGCCGACCGCACCCCGGCTACGTCGTAACCCCGCTACGTAGCTACGGTGCTACGGCCCGTAGCTGCCGTAGCTTCCTCTTTTGTTTTAATACCACTCTGTATAATTTCATTACTATATTTAGGTCAATTACGATTTTGATTGTTCATTGTAAGATTGTACGTTACAAAGTATTCAGTACTCGACTTTTAGAGGTTTCATTAACTCTATAAAACAAGTTTGATTAGTTGCTACTAAATGGAATTTTATTACAACCTACTCGTACAATTGGCTAATATACAATTTGGTTTAATTTAATAAGCTGTAAAGCTCGAAAGCCGTAAAAACATGTTTAAATAAAGGTTTGTCAGTTATGTTCCGAGGTTTTGGAGTACACTACTTCTACATTTGTATTAATGTTTTGTCTCAAATCAAAACTTAAAACAATCAGTGAAACAAAAGTTAATTCTTAATCGTCAATAAGAAAATACTATAATTTGATTACAGAGAATCTTGATAGAATCCTACCATAGATATAAAACACATTTGAGTAATAATATTAAAACACTATTTATGGAAACCGTTTACCTTTTTAAACAGAAATAATAAAAATTACTAGGCAATCATGACTTCGAAGTAGTAATAGTATAAATATAAAATATAGGGCTAATACGCCAAAAACGAAGACCAACATTTAATAGTAAAAGTGATGTTTTAAAACTTCCTTCCTTATAATTGTCCGTCCTTAATAATTGTTAATAATGTATTTTTACGTATGTTCACGTGTAATCATATAAACATCATTGGATTTTAATGAAGCCGTTTTGTTTGTTTCGTAAGTTTCACGTAAGGTTCTCAATAAATTTTCAGCAACGTTGATTGAAATGTTTTTGGATTAAGACGAATAAAAGACTAAAAAGATTATAATTAAATGTCGTAATTATGTCGAGTATGATAGATACGCTGTAATTATTTCACATATATCATATTTTTTGATGAACAAAAATAACTATAAAATTCGTGGCTATTTCATATTCAGTACTTTCAATCAGCCGTTCAGTACTTACAATCAATATGGCCGTGGCGGTGCCGGCTTAGAATAGCACCCCCCCAACTCTACCCGTGGGTGCCGTAGAAAGCGGCTAAGGGATAACAAATCAGAAGGTGGGCAGCAGCACCTTCCCAGTCAAACACACACAAACTGCGCTCGCCAACCCGCCTGCCAAGCGTGGCGAGTATTGGCAAAAACCCCTTATGGATTGGACAAAAAGAACCAGGCCCCCAGTCCCTGGCAGCCCCGCTATTCCTGGCTACGGTAGCGGCCACGGTAACGGTGGGGCAGGGGGTGCTAAGAATCCCCGGCAGACGCCCGGCTACCACCCCCAACGACGACGACTGGCCCTGGTAACACACAACATACGCACGATGAGGACAGACGAGAAGATATATGAGCTGGAAGAAGAAATGAGTAAGCTACACTGGGACATTGTGGGGTTATCTGAAGTCCGTAGAGCGGGTGAGGACACGATAACCCTAAAATCAGGTAACCTTCTCGACCACCGGGAGGGCGACCAACAGTCCCAAGGTGGTGTCGGGTTTCTCGTCCACAAGTCCCTTACTAACAACATAGTTAAGATCGATAGCGTTTCCAATAGGGTCGTATACCTAATACTCAGAGTATCCAAACGATATTCGCTGAAGGTCATTCAGGTATACGCACCGACGAAGTCGCACCCGGATGATGAGGTGGAGGATATGTATGAGGACATTAGTCGGGCCATACATACCTCTGAAACGCACTTTCTAGTTGTTATGGGGGACTTCAACGCGAAGTTGGGTAAGAGAAGCGAGGATGAGTCGAAAGTGGGGCAATTTGGCTATGGACAACGGAACCGTAGGGGACAGAGGTTGGCCGACTTCCTGGAGAAAGAGGGACTCTTTATGATGAACTCTTTCTTTCAGAAGCCACCTCACAGGAAATGGACCTGGCTGAGTCCCGATGGTTCCACGAGAAATGAGATTGAATTCATTATGACCACCAAAAGGCAAATATTCACTGATGTCTCCGTGATCAACAGGGTTAAAACCGGTAGTGATCACCGAATGGTAAGAGGCACGGTGAATATTAATGTCAAACTGGAGAGGTCTCGTCTGATGAAGTCTACGCTCCGACCCACTCGTGCCCGTATTCAAGACCCCGAGAGCTTTCAACTTGAGCTATCCAATCGCTTCGATTGCCTTGAGAACATCGCTTCAGTGGACGAGATCAATAACAGGTTAGTAGAAACTGTCCATACAGTGGGTTCCAAGTACTTTAAACCCCACCGTACAGATAGGCCACAGAAACTCTCCAACGATACCCTCAACCTCATGGCTGAACGACGCTCATTGAAACTGCAGTCTTCGGATGATGCTAAAGCATTTAGGCTGCTCAATAGACGAATATGGAAGTCCTTGCGACACGACATCCGGATCTTTAATACAAACCGTATTAAAGAGACGATAGAGCGGAAAAAAGGCTCCAAAGTGTTTGCAAGAGACATGTCTATTGGGCAAAGCCAGTTGACGAAGCTGAAGAGAGGAGACGGCAGTGTAGCGTCGACCAAAGCGGAAGTGTTAGGAGAGGTCGAGAGTTTCTACGGACAGTTATACACCTCGGTCGCTAAACCTGTTAGCAGCTCGGTCAAAGACCCAAGAGCCAAGCTGACCCGACATTATACCGAAGATATCCCGGACATCAGCCTGTACGAGATTAGAATGGCCTTGAAACAGCTAAAGAACAACAAGGCGCCTGGTGACGACGGTATCACATCTGAGCTTCTGAGAGCGGGTGGAACACCGGTACTTAAAGTCCTTCAGAAGCTCTTTAATACCGTCTTACTCGAAGGTTCAACGCCAGAAGCATGGAACAAAAGCGTGGTGGTGCTGTTCTTTAAGAAAGGTGACAACACATTACTTAAAAATTACAGACCCATCTCGCTTTTGAGCCATGTTTATAAGCTGTTTTCGAAGGTCATCACGAACCGTCTCAGTCGCAGGTTTGATGAATTCCAGCCTCCGGAACAAGCCGGTTTCCGAAAAGGCTATAGTACCATAGACCACATCCACACGCTACGGCAAGTTATACAGAAGACCGAAGAGTATAACTTGCCTCTTTGTCTAGCGTTTGTGGACTATGAGAAAGCCTTTGATTCGATCGAGACGTGGGCAGTGCTTGAGTCTCTCCAGCGGTGCTGTATTGACTATCGGTATATTGAAGTGCTGAAGTGTTTGTACAAAAACGCCTACATGTCAGTCCGAGTACAGGAGCAGAGTTCGAAGGCAATTCCATTGCAAAGAGGCGTGAGACAGGGAGACGTTATATCTCCGAAACTGTTCACCGCTACATTGGAAGACGCCTTCAAGCTTCTGGAATAGCAAGGACTTGGCATCAATATTAACGGCGAATACATCACTCACCTTCGATTTGCCGACGATATTGTAGTCATGGCAGAATCCATGGAAGACCTCAGTACAATGCTCGAAGGCCTCCATCGAGTTTCCCAACGGGTAGGTCTTAAGATGAACATGGACAAGACGAATATTATGTCTAATGCCCATGTTGTACCTACCCCAATATCAGTTGGGAACTCAGTTCTTGAAGTTGTTGACGAGTACATCTACCTGGGACAGACAGTCAAACTAGGCAGGTCCAACTTCGAGAAAGAGGTCAATCGTCGAATCCAACTCGGCTGGGCAGCGTTCCGGAAACTTCGCAAAGTCTTCTCGTCAAAAATACCTCAGTGCCTCAAGACAAGAGTCTTCGACCAATGTGTGTTACCAGTGATGACTTATGGCACTGAAACGTGGTCTCTTACTATGGGCCTCATAGAAAAGCTCAAAGTCGCACAACGAGCTATGGAGAGGGCTATGCTCGGGGTTTCTCTACGTGATCCAATCAGAAATGAGGAGATCCGTAGAAGAACGAAAGTCACCGACATAGCCCAGAAGATTAGCCAGTTGAAGTGGCAGTGGGCAGGGCACATAGCACGCAGAACAGATGGCCGATGGGGCCGAAAGGTTCTGGAGTGGAGACCACGGACCGGCAAGCGCAGCGTAGGTCGTCCATCGACACGGTGGACAGACGACCTGAGGAAGGTCGCAGGACGACGTTGGATGCAGGCCGCTTCCAACCGGTCCTTTTGGAAAATCATGGGGGAGGCCTATGTTCAGCAGTGGACGTCCTACGGCTGAGATGATGATGATGACTTTCAATCAGAAGTTAACTTTTTGCTGAGTACTCTAACAAGCATGCTCAAAGATTACGACTTATTGCAAATTTTTTACTGTGTTTATATTAGGAGAGTTGTCAATGATTGAAGAATTTGTCCTGTGGCATCGAGCGCAGTTCAGTTCTGAAACGAAAATACTCGCAAACCTCTGGATAACAATGTAAGGCCCATTTGCACGTTTGCTCGGGTTGAATAAATAAGTATACAAGTTTTTAAACTAGCGTTAGTCGTATCAATTTTTAACTCTCATTTTGCCTTGCACGACTAAAAAAGATCACCGGTTTTGCTGAACTGACATTTCTAATCTTTAGATGGAAACATTGAATGTCTATGCGCTTATATTGTAACCTGATCAAACATGTATGAATGGAAAAAAAAAGTGAAATTTATATCTATCTCTTTGGCACTACAGTACAATGTATATAGGCTTTCTTGTTTATCCTTTGTTGTATGAAATTTGACGACTTTTTATTTTATACGTATTCTCTCATCTCATTTCGTCCAAAGAGTACATTATACGGCAGAATGTAACCTCAATTTCTTTTGACACAAAACTTCACTAACCCTAGTTAAAGACTTAACCATCCCACATTGCTGGATTAAATAACAATAAATAACCTTAGATTTACTCCTAACCTTTAATGGCGAAGATATATTAATTATATAATCCCGTTTTAGCAGTTGACTCTGAGAAACGTGCAAGTGGACCTAAATATAATAAGCACGAAGCACGACTGCTAAAACAAAATTAAATATTTAAAATGTTTTATAAGAAAATTAGGCTACATTATAGTTCATCTAGCAACTGGTCTTAGAGCAGTCTCCCCAGGGGAACGATTGCGGACATCTGAATTAGTTTGATGAATTACCAGCGGCGTTATTTGCGACGTTTCTAGCGTGGGCAAGAGTAGATTATTTATTAATGGATTGGTTGGGTGATAACTGGAATATCCTAAATATAAGTACATATAATCTAAATATACATATTGATAGTATGTCAATTGTGCACGAGACCGGCATGGTTTAGACCACTTCACTGCCGGCTACTCTACCGTAGTATTATAGTGCTAGTAATAATAATAGCTTGATTAAAAAAATTAAATAGATACTTGAAAGCTTCTCAACTACCTTCAATGTTATTTTATTGCGAGTTTATTGGATGGCATTTGATGCACTTTCTACCTGTACACAAATATATTTCTACGACTAGTTTGGAGAAATTGCTAAACTCTTTGGGAAAGCAAGCAAATAAGTTCAGAGATTGTAACATAAAAAAAGATTTTTGACATAAAAAAAAATATTATATATAACGGCATCGGCCGCCTTCCGTGACGGAGCATGCGCAACGGGCGAGCGCGGTTGAGTCACCGCCGCACACCCATCACCACAATCGCCTATAAAACAGCTGCGCTTGGCAACCGGAGCTCAGTTTGCTGCGTGCGCACGTCTTTATTTTGTTATAATCTAATAAGTGATCGATGATTAAAGTTAGAATAGACATTAGGTTTATTCTTCATTCTGGATCACACTTCATCTCCGGCTCTCAGCCGATATATATTACTGTCATTGTTTTTTTTTAAATTATTAATCGTTAAGTGCTCGTAACGATGCACGAGAGTAGGAAAGCGTTTGAAATCAATTAATGTTATTTGTGTTTTCCTCTTAAATTGCTCTGGAAAGCTTCAGCAATAGATCCACCCCTCTTCAAGAGCGTGAATTAGACCAGATAGTTACTTTGATATTGAACTCACAATTTACGACATTGTTAAGATTTACACGTTAATTAGTATTCTTACAGAATAATTATTATGAACTTAGTGGTAAATTATTGCAGTATTATCATGTTATTTTTAAAGGCATACAAGCCTAAGCGCTTCGATATCAACTAAGTACAACGGTGCTAATTACATTTGAATGATTCAGGATTTAGCGCGCAGGACTGATCAGACACAGGAAAATAAGATTATCTTTCTTCACGTGTTCTGAACGAAAGTTTCGAGCCTACGTAATGCGGTTGTATAAATAAAGATCGCACAACAATCCCCCGTCTGTAGACTATCTCGTGCATTTGAAGCAATAACAACTGTTGAAAACAAAAGATAGTATAATGCCGAGTGTCTCGGATATTCCCTCAGTATTTAAGAATGCAGCTGCAGGGTCTTTTTAAAGTACGTTAACTCTTAATTAACGTTAACAAAAGCATAAAGATAAAGAAACCTTAAGTAAAAATACATTTTACAGGCAAGTCAGTTGTTACATTTTATCCCTTTTTAAAGTACTTAAAAATTAAAATTAAAATTATTCATAAGTATATTGACTAAAATTTTTAAATAGATGTAAGAAATAAATAGTTAATTAAATTGTATAAATAGTTATATAAATAAAAGCATCCAGTATGCGTTAAATCCTTATCGTAATTTTTCTTTTATAAGTTTCGCCTTCGAGAGTCGCCAAAATTAATGTAATAATTTAGCTTTATTGTAAGATTTAAGATTTAGCTTTACTTTGCAAATTTTCCTATTACATATTAAATTTTTAAGAATTTTTATATACTTTCAAATTGTTACCTATTTCGCATAACTTTCGCTTTTAGTCATTGATATGGGAGAGGCCATTGATTTCCGAAACACAGTGAAAACTAGTTCGGAATCAATGGATTCATACATTTATTTTGTACAAAAATCTATGTGAAATAAACTTATTTGTATTTTGTATTAACCTTAGAATTTCTTTCTGCACATAAAATGTCCTAAATTTTATAATGTCAACTTGTTCTGTGGGTCTGCAATACATGTTTATGAAACCACCAGCTACTAGATTTTAGGAGAAAAAACTAAGCTTACATCACACTTATGTTATATTTGCATAAACTTATAAGTGTTTGTTATTTCTTCACGCATGTATGACTCAATTTATTTGAAACGGAGAAAGCCTATACTCTGAATTTTATTGTTTTTCTGTTTCTACAGTTAGTTCCTCAGGAACACGATAACATTATTTCATCCGGACAAAAACGCAGTCAATCAAATACTTGTTATTTATAAAAATGAGTAAATGTTATTACATCAGAGAGATGCAGCTCTAAAACTGTGGAGGGTTGAATTATATGGTTTTTAACTGCATAAGCTTATCCGTGTTATATCAATAAAAGTGCCAGAATTAATTCAACAAATTTGAACTTAATTGGTACAGCGATTTTTGTTTGTTATTGGTAATATTCCGGAAGCACGGCGTTGTTACATAAGCGCGGGAAGGGGGTTACGCAAGTTGCGACGCGCGGGGCGGGCTGTTAAGGGAAGTGGGGACAGGATCGATGCTCGGCCGTTCACCCGCCTGCAATGCGCCTGGCGCGTCCCCTCGCCTACAACTCGGCTGCGTGCGGGCCTGGTACTCGGCGCCCACCTCCACGCGTCTATGCCGCCCTGGTACTATAAAGAGGCTGCGCTTGTATGGAAATTAACGCTCCTTAATCTACGTATGGAAGCTTTGCAGCTGGCTTCTTTCTCTAGCGCTTCCTCATATTGCAGAATTGAATTTAAAAATATCAATGTTTTACTACATAACATTTTTTGAGAAATAAAAACATACTCCTGTGTTGACTTTATCCGCTTGATATAACTTTGTCAAAGAATTCAGGTATTTTAATATCATTACAATGATTCTGTCATGGCATTTATAGTAGATTAGTAGCCAAGGGCTGTAAGGCATCAGCAGGTGCAATTGATGCTTACACCCGAGCTAACTAATCTGCTTTACATATCGATTGTGAGGTAAGTAGAAAAAAACCCGGATTTTTAAAATTTTATTGATGACTATTATACTCATACGAAGACGAGGTTTTCTAGCTACATTATTACCCTAGAGCGCTAATTGGTCACCTACAAGCCCCATTTGGAGGTAATAAGGACCTACTTACCGAATATGAGAGATGTAAAATTTAATTATACTGATTAATGCATGTATATTTAAATAAAGACGGCACAGCATAATGAAACTAAACAAGCAAAAGCTTTTGTACATTGTAGGTACATTGTACCCGGAAGCGTGTGATCGAAATTCAAATGAGATGCTTCACCAGAAACGCTTCACGGCGCTGTATCGAGCGTAGTCGTGACTCGTGTCTACGTGACACCGCGCTACGCGTCTCGGTAGTGGTTCTACGGGCTACGAGTGTGCTACGAAAACAGACACATACTATACATATAATTATGTACTTGTTATAAATAGAAAAGTAAAACAAATTTTATGTTATCTATGTGTTAATATTTATGTAGTTTATTTGTTTTTTGGAGTTTGTGTATGTTATGAATTGGCTAAATATGGTAAGGTTCGGTAAATGGTAAGTATCGAGCTCAAGTCCCAGCAATGGTACTGAAGCCTTCCTCTAAGACAGGCAGAGTTATATTCGTAAATCACTTCCGACGGCTTAACGTACCCTGCAAAGCCAGGAAGCGCTCATTTAAAAACGTCACTGGCGGTCACCCATCCGCTTAGTGACCGCACCAAGAGTTACACCTTGTTGATGTGTAGAGAACGGTGCAAGGTCCGTTGTGAGCTTACTGTATGTACTACCATTAAAATAAAATTTAAAAAAAAACCATGATAAATGTTATTAGTTAAAAAACTACTATATTATTATGAATAGGTATTATTATTAAGAACGCAACAAACTACAGACTTCGTAGTTTTATCACATAGTATGATATAGAACTAGCGCATGCCAGGGGGATAAAATATTTTCCTCTAATTAGGTAATTAAATTCACAACTTAGCCAGACTATCTATGTAGTATTATATACTATTCAATAGGACTGTTTACTTTTCATGTAATATATGTATATACGAGTGTATATCAGTCATCAGGTTACTACAGTGCAGGCTCTGCCTAGTTTGGGGACTGAAGACCTTCCACCTGGATATCGTATAAACGTTTGAAATTGCAGACAAACGCTATGTAAGTAAGGCAATAGGCTCGTCCAAAAACAAGTAAGACAAAAAAAAATGTCATCGATGTATTTATATACCTCTGCTGACACCTTTGGGGATGTACTAGCGTAGTGTATATATATATGTGCATATGTATGTAAATAGAAAGAAGGTTATTATTTAACTCCACAATACTACTAGTTAAAAAAGTACCAGAAATAAGGAAAATATAGGTACTTTATCTACAATTCCTTATCCGCGACCGCACTGCAAGCTTGGCGTCAGAACGTCTGGCAGGCGATGGACTTACCACCCCTAAGTATCTCTAACAAAAGCCTACCGCCACAGCTATATGCAGTCACTATGGCACAAACAGAACAGATACGGAAAAAACAACCATCTACTATAGTTATCTCAATGCAATATGGTTCAAAATAGCTAAAGACTTAGTTTACGTAGCAGTCACGAAAAACACAGTTAAGGCAACACCAATCATTCTCCCTATGCAATACGGTTTGAAATTGCTTAAACATATATTTTATTTACGTGCTGATTAAATACAAGCTATATTTATGGTTAGGTATATTCGTGGATTGATTTTTCTCCAGTTTGTAGGATTCATTCAAGGAAAAAGCCCCCTTCTATTTACTCTTATCACAAGCGCAATAAATACATTTTTGTTTGCAGCCAGTAGACTCTTATGATGAACGGGCTATATATATTCCCCGCGTGTTTTCAGGATATTTCTGATGGCCCTTCTATGGATACAGGAAGTATGATACTAGAGGAAATTTAATAAGGTTTGTTTACTTCGCGTGTATTGATACGATCACAAACTCTGTAAGCTTCGCTCACAAATACAGATGTTGTGGACACGGCTGTAGTGATGTAATACGATGTGATGTAGATGTTTTCTGTTTGTTTGTTAGCTTTGTGCGTTCAGTTTTGTCAAGATCAATCCTTACACTTACTGTTTTGTTTTCCTGTTTTCTGAATTTTATAAAGTTCTAGCTGCCTCCCGCGATTTCACCCGCGTGGTGATGAATGATGATGATTATGATGAAAAGTATAATATGTGTTCCCCGGGATATACCTTGCCGAATTTGATTACGATCTGCAGTGCAATTCTCTAAGAGCAAATATCGTCGCATCTTTATTAACATCCGTGAAACAAATGAAGAGATTGAGAAACGTTGGAAAAGCAAGCTTATGTACAAGGGCGAAATCTCATATAGTATTTGACATCAGTGAGCTCGTCGACGAATCATTAGAGGATGATTGCATCCCACCAGTCTATATGTAATGGGTTGATTGTTCATACAATAAAGACGCTAAGACAGAACCTCTAGTACGAGTATAAACTATAACTTTATGTTATCGTACTTTCACAGTCCCAGTATTTTAATAAATTTTGATCACCTCATTACTAGAGGGTTTATACCTATAATAAAGTTAGTATATAGCCATAAGCTATATGTACTTTCTATGGCCGTCATTGTCTTTTATTTATTTTTCCTGCTGCACTATAAATGATGCACATTTCATGGTTATATGGTTGAGAATAAACGTTATTACTACAGACTAGTATGAGTACGTGAAGTGAACTTACGAGGAAGGGTTATTGATTATTGTGTTGTATATTATTATACATGATTATTGTTCGTAGGAATTAACGAGCATATTCATATTAAGAAACAAGAGTTATTTATTTATATCCTCGCACATGTTATTTAATTTGGTAATCAACAAATCTTAAATAGTGTTTAAACTGTTTTAATTACCTATATTATTTTATCTGTGTTGTTATTTATCAATTAGAATTATCGGTTCATTTTGTTCATAGCTTAGATTCAACAGCCAAAGCTTTACTATTTGTTTACATTTATATCGGGTAAGGGGTAATCAGAAATCTGTTAAGCTTAGTGTATGTACGGTTCTGTACAAGAGTAAGTCCGTCGGTAGAACTCAGAATGTCTAGTTGGAACTTTCCATCGGATGTGTATGCGACAGATAATAACCTTATTTGGAGCAATTTATTGGTACCTTAAAATAACAGACAGTATGTAAAGCTGTCTAACCCTTAAATATCCACTGTCCTGATAGAGATCATCAATAGAGTAGAGGCGTGGTTTCTTATGTGCTATTTAATAATAGCACGTTGAGCACGTTCATGCGGTAACAAATATATGATTATTTAAACGCGCCACGCACCCCCCGCCACCACACAATAGTAATATGAGGAGTACTTATCATTACAAAAGCTCCAATCTTCTTTCTTTATCGTATGACTCGTCCGTTGATACATTTGTGATTCATCAAGTTATTTATAGTAAATATTCATAGTTGAATCAATTGAGATTTTTTTGTTCAAGTAGTCAAAGTCGAGTGCAGTCACGGAAACAAGTTTATCATTATGTCACTGTCCTAAGCCACGTTCTAGTAAAGTTGTGGATACATTACTGAAATTGTCTAAAGCGTTTGATGAGGAAAACGCAAAAATCTACGTTTCATGATTGTGTACACTTTGCCTACACTCGTGCACCGTACGTACACTTTTCCAACCATATTACACTGTTAAACTCGAAGAAATACGAATCTTGAAAGAATAAACTAATTGAATGTTTTCCCCCGTCCTTCTCATATAATAACCGTTGATAATACTGTAATATTCACACTAAGAAATGCAAAAGTATGTCTGATTGACGGCTGGATTGTAGTTTATTACTCCTCTTCCACACCAATAGATTTGTTTCCAAAATTATCCGACATTGAAGAAAGAAGCCGACGTGACTTACATATTTATTACTTTATTAATATACTTTTATTTACTAATATTGTTTGTAATCCGACATGCAAAACCGCTCTTCTGCGAAAAAAGGTAATCGGTATTGCACCACACATGTATAATAAAAACAATCTTAAGGCAATTAAATGAAAATTTAAAATTAATTTTAAACAAATGTTGGTTGATAAATGTTACTATAACATCTAGGATATTTTATCTTTTTTCAAATGTTTAATAGTAATTATAATTTTAGTATTCACAAATTTGGTTGCCATTTGAAAAAGACGCCTGCAACGGCAAAACATGGTGGAACTGATTTTTTAACTCAGCAATCATTTGATTATGTATCATCTACCCATGTTTTATGCCATAAAATTATTTACGTTTATCTTTATAGTATTGAATTGACTATAATTAATTAATGCATAGGATATTTTATATCCTGAAAAAGTCACACGCTGCAGCTAGTTTCAATAAAAGTGACGGACGCATCGCTGAGCATTGAAGTGCTTTTGATGCTGACCTTATTTAGTAATGAGGATCCCAATAATCTATCTATCCACAGTTATTATATTACAGTGGGCCTAGCACGAATAACGCGTAAGTGTAGCGTAACATGTCGTTCTCGTGACAGCACAAACTTTCATTTATCTAGGGCAACTGTGACACAGACACTTCATAGTTTGTAAGCCGAAGCGTGACGCGTTGACGCTTAAGATATGAATACTTTTTCGCAAATTGTATGTGCTACGGTCTTAAGAAGAAAGAAATTAAGCTAATTGACATAACGTCCATACAAATAGTGTCAAATACCTATCTCTAGTAGGTAAACCGACGTTAGGTCATATAATAAAGAATTATTGTAGAGAGATAAGAGAAACAATTGTATTGCTTACATTTACTGATAATTAATGCAAAAACTACGTAATTTGTGTGGCAATTTTTGTTCGTATTACAGAAAAAGTACCAGTATCTCATGCAATAGGAGGCGAGCTTGTTTATATCTTACCCCTCAATCGGCTTTTACGATATCTATGTGGGGGATATAAAACAGTCCAATTCTTTAGCCGTTGACGGTACGGCTTATGACATCCATAGATATAATGGTGCAGCGGGCAACCATTATCATTGTCTGGTTGTCGATGCAGAAGCAGAATGCCTACGGTTGCACAGCTCCTACCTGCCAGGCAGACGGATGCATTCAGATCAATACTGATAAACCCGTCTGCTTCTGCCATCAAATATTCACAGAGCATAAAACAAAGTTAACAAAAGTACACTGTGACGGCGATAATTGACGGCCAACATCAGAAAGTCCTTCCCAATTTGTACCTAAAGTCTGCGTCCAGAATAAAATGAACTTTAGAGGGGAGACGATGTGTGTGACCAGATGAGACCTTTATTATTAACACAAGCAAATTAATATTATTTTCTAAAGAAAGGAAAGGAAACCATATCATATCTACCAAAGTTTTTAAACATTTTGCTATTCATATCCTACGAAGAAATAATGTCACGAAACATAACTCAGAATAAATTCCACACAAAAAGTGGTCCTTCAAACCAAAACGAAGTGTGATTCCAAATAGAATTACTTGGTTACGAATAGATATGTTCGGTGATTGGTTTAAATTTCAGAAGGAAAGCAGGGATTGGTCCACGCGCGTGCTGCAACGTCTACTATGACAGCTGAGTCGTAGCGGCGTGACCGATGTTATTGATTTCACACTTTTATTGGGTAATTTTTTTAAGGCAGTTTTATTTCTTCGTAGATTCATATGTATTTTGTTGAGTACTTCCGGACTCCTCCCAATATTTAAAATATACCAATAGATTACACCGGTGAGTTAAAACGCTTCTCGCCATCGTTATGATGGCATAATGCCTCACCTTATTGTTTGGCAATGAAATGAGGATGGAAAAATTAAAATCTATATAGCCAGTGAGCATTAACTTTAAACAGGGACAGAAAACCGACAGACTAGCAAAGCTGCGCTCAAGGCTTTGTTGCTTCAACCAATGATCTCGTTATTTCTCTTTTTACTTACTTGAAAGCCTTCTAGGTGTTTGAAGTATTCACAATATAGTTACAAGTAAATTGTAAAAATACAAGGCGGTTCAAAGTTTACTAAGCGCAGTCTAGTCACTCGCAGAGCCAATTTACCTTTCCTGCCCTTTTCCTACCATAAGGACGTAGACGTTCAACATTTTATAAATGAAATCTTTTGTTTTAATTAACTACAGTCGGGGAAAGGTTAAGTTAGTCTTTGGATAAGTATTTAAAGTACATCACCGCGTTCCCAGTGTCTCGACCGCAGACTTGTATTGAACAC
The DNA here is from genome assembly GCA_917880725.1 of Selenia dentaria. Classification (NCBI taxonomy): domain Eukaryota; kingdom Metazoa; phylum Arthropoda; class Insecta; order Lepidoptera; family Geometridae; genus Selenia; species Selenia dentaria. The sequence continues at coordinate 30,858,127 of OU862890.1, read as the reverse complement.
CTAAATCTATATGTATCTAAGAGCAAGCGTTTATATTTGCACCATTTGACACCTTCCGTTGATTCAGCCGCTGTCCCACCGATGTTTTGTGTCGTAGGAGGGAGATATGCTGGCGCAAGGGTAACGATAAAAATGTCCCGTATAGTGTGCATCGTGTACAGCCTAGTGGGCGTCCAACTTCCAAGGAATGATACTCATTCCTTTGGGTCTTTTATTATCGTCACGCGCAAGTCATTTAGGCTAAAATGGCAGAGATAAAAGTTTGACAAATAGCATTATTAAGGCTCGCCTGGCGGGGAATTCTACCTGCACTTCATGGGTAAGATATATCATGATATCTGTCTTGGAGAAAACACCGCACTGACAGCGGTGTAGAGTGTTTCGTATTATTAAATATGTTTCATCATCATCAGCCTGTAGCATTCCACTGCTGGACATATGCCTCTCCAATTGCACACCACTTAGGTCTATCTTGGGCTTCTCGCATCCAGTTTTGATGCCAAAAAAAATATTATTAAATATGTTTATTAAAATTGTATTATTATAAAAATAATTGTTTCTCTAGACCGAGCTAGCAACACCAAACAAAATTGCATTTTACTCCCGACCTACCCCTATGCGAGACGCAATGCGACGCCACAGCATAGGTACACACAGTTCGTACAATACCTACCTACGTACGCCACTATAGGTACGTGAAGCTGCTAGTCTGGTACACAACCACTAAATTATACACCACTAGGTTTATTGCGCGCTGCAGGACACAGAGATTGCGGATTTGGTGAATATTTCAAAGGGTTAGCACGTGTCCTATAGATTTATAGTACCCTAGTACCTTTTAAAGGTGTGTTTGGTATTTGCGTGAGCGGTGGATTGAATAATGAGGCAGGTGCCGTCTCTCACATTTTTAATTAAAAACATTTTTTTGCCATTAAAGATTCACGAAGGATATTCTTAAATGCACATTGCATTGATTGTTGATTTGTAGATAGTTACGTGATATGTCAAGTTTTATAAGTACGCCGTTGAGAGAGAGCTTGAAAAGTACAAAGCTGAAACTACTCTCTACGTCGTTCCCAGCTTGTTGGAGAGGGCAGGGTCGGAGGAATAACTAACTAGTCTATCTTTGATACATAACGCCAAAGATTTTGCAATTAATTTTTTTCTGATATTCATAGATTATTCATTAGTTTATTCTTCAATATCAAAATTGCACTGATGTTATTTAATGTAGTAAAAAGTTAGTGTGTTAGTTTAGTAGTGAATACGCATGATTAATGTTAACACACTCACTATGATTCTCTGTCGCGAGAGGCATGGACAAACACATGACACACACACACACACACACACACACACACACACATCACAACATTCCAAATCCGAGAACAAACATCTCCGCTCATCACACGAAAACATTCTAGGAACTGTTTGTGAATGATCTCGTCCGGGGAAGTACCACCACCGGGCCCATTCCTACCGCGAAGGCGTAATGTTCGCATTACTATATTCCGGATAGAGCACCTTTTAGTGTAACTACTACATGTTTCGTAGTTAGGGGCGCAGTGCAGTTGTGACAAAAAAGCATCTATTATAGGCAGAGGTCACCACTTAACAACACTCACCTAATAATCTACAAATATAAAAATGAACCCATAATTCTCCTGGTCACACTATAACTCGAGAACGGCTTTACCGATTTTATTCATACATTTTTATTCACATAGTTATCCAATACTTCGTAGAAGGTCGTCGTATCGTCTTACAATAAAAAAAACCAAGAAAAAATAGGAGGTCATGGCGAAGCCGAAGGCCGAGCCTACGACGGGAACGAAGTCACGGGCAGTCGCTAGTATGAGAGATTTAATAAAACAGATTTGCACCGGCCAGGGGTTGAACCTGGTACGCGTGCTTCGAAGGTAGCGTGACCACCAACTGAGCTAACGAAGCCGTACCAAATAAATTAGGAATCTACGCTTTAATATATATACCTATTTGTTATGTGGTTACTCCGCTAATTATGAATTGATTTTGATATTTAGTTGTGTTTCTTAAGTCATGCTTCAGAGGAGGTATTCTGAAACATTCAAAGTGGAAATTTAAAATAAAAATATTGGTATCTTACTCATTTTTGACTATCTTCAATAATGAATAGAATGAAAGTCGGTTTCAAAATTTTCAAATTGTACATATACATACAGTGGTATTGAGAACCTTCTCCTTTTTATGAAGTCCATTATTAAAGTATACAGGGTTATTGGTTAAGTGTAGTTTACATCGTTTCTGACCGATTTCACTATGAAATACTGTATCCTAAATCTTACAGTTTTCGAGATATTTCAATTGTATTGAAATGTGTAATTCTTATTTTTACTATTATTTGATTTTTTACATATTATTATATGTAATATAAGATGCTTTATGACTTCAATAACCAATATTGTACGTAAAATTAATAAATAAGTCGTTGTAGACGATTAAAACTTATGAAAACAAATAAATAATAAAATTGAAAAATATCTCGTAAACGGTTAGATTTAGGAAATCAGTCAGAAACGATGGAAACTACACGCCCCTAACGGGAATAGATCGACTTAACCAGTAACCCTGTATATAATTAGATAAAATAAGTTACATAGAAGGTGTACTATACTAATTCTATATCGATATATCACTTCCAATTTTATTATTATTATGTATGTATTGCCTTCATGTTGCACGGGCGTATGGAGCCTGTCGTGTATAACCGATTAAAAAGAATTAGTATTTTGTGACGACCCTGCGTGAACTTTTTCATCCCCTACCCAAATGTGCTCAGCTTCTCAATCTCAGTAGGCAGCCACCAGACAGTCTGCCGTCTAGACGTGGGGTTCAAAGTGCATTTTTCTGTCTGGACCCCTCTGCAGAACCCTATCGCTTATGCGTATATGCGTTATTTAATTTCCACAGTCTATCAGAGTACCCCTCTCAACTCTTATCACCACATCGTAAAGACTATAATTGATTGGCATTAAAACGATATTGGTACGTTAGGGCCTACTATTGATGTTTTGCTTTATTGGAAGGTGCTTATAGGTAAATGTATAAGGTTTTGTTTACGTATGGCGCGAGGGGGCTCATGGAAATGAAATATTTTTGTGTAATGAAATCTGTCTGAGTGAGATTAGAAACTGTTTTGATTGAAGTTTGAGTTATGGTGGTAGCGGCATTTGATCATAATGTTGTATAAATATATGACATATCGACATACGGTAGGAACTCTTTCGTGACTGCCCCTGTGCTGGAACTGTCATATATGTACTGTCACTTGCGAACAGACTCTTCTCTGATCTTTTTCTTTACGTAGGATAGAGGAACCTCGCTGTAATCCGGGACTTGAGTGACCTGCAGGGCCGCTAATTTTGCCAGTTCATCGGCTCGTTCATTGCCAGCGGTTAACTGATGTGTCCTAAGCCAGAAAACGAGCACCTGTCTCCCTTCTGCAGTGGTCCTCTAAGCACTCTTTGATAATGAGCTGAAACCATTTATCAAATTGGTACAGTAGTTTTGAAGCCTATTCAATTTAACCAAATCAAACAATTTTTCCTCTTTATAATATTATTATAGATTAATATTAATATAGATTATTTTTATGCTTTTAGGTCCATTTGTATGACGTCTTGCGCTGTGTTTATGTGTTTTGCTTAGCAGATGATAGAGATTGATTATTAGTTAAACTCTAAATGTAAGTACAAGTATTTAGTGGGAGCTCTTTTTTACTTGACTTTTTTGAAAGTTTTTCTATTCATGATTTTCAAATCACATACACCTTTTCAGCGGAAATCAATTATTGTTTAGAGTTTAAATAGTTTATTTCTTGTTCGGAAGTTTTTTTGCGTGTTTTGGGGGTGGTACAGTATTATTATAAGCTTTCTTCTTTTTCCAGTGCCTCTCCATCTAGCGAAGGATGGCAGCCAGCTCCGCATATTTCACCCGGTCTTTGCCGAGGTTGACTAGCTCCGCGACACTTGCGATTCCGGTCCATTATCGGATATTACGCAGCCACGACTTCTTCCTACGTCGAACAGCTCTTCTTCGGGCATTCATTATATAGCTTGTACCTGTCTAAAGGCAATTGTTTGAAACAAAGGTACAGGCATATGACGTCATATCGTAGTAAGCCACCAGTTTGAGCTAGGTAAACTTTGTTGTAACAACTCATTGCAATGAACACTCATACAATTAATCTTGATAGCATCCATTCCATCATCCTTCATGAGTACATACACAGACGGAACGTACGAACAAAACTACCGCACTGCACCACACTATACATTGTTCTCGGGGCTAGGGCTTTTAAATTGAGCTATGATGCTCTTATATTTTAGTTAAGGTTTTTTCACCCAAGTGAAGTAACCAGGGAATAGATATATAATAATATATATAGGCTATCTAGAGATGCAATAATTGTTGCTATTATACCTTTACCTGCTATCAATATACCAATTTCCTTACTAAAATATTATACTTCAACAGCAACACTTGTAATTACGTTTTAAAACCGGCTCGCGTAATATTTACCGGAAATATTCTCCGACCAGTTTCGAACTTATTTGAAGTTCTTCTTCTGGGAGTCACTCTTGTGCACAGCGGCGAGCGCGGGCCACAGCACGTAACGTTACGTGCTGTGGCCCGCGCTATCTCAAAGCAACACTTGTGTTAGTGTGTTGCTGGAATAGTGTTTGTTGTAAGATATGCATTTGGCAAATTCGTTTCTTTTTCATGTTTGTTTTTCATGTTCATTCATGCTATACGTAGGTACATCAATATAATGTGAAACAAATACATTTGTTGCAAAAAAAAATCAACAAAAAATCATTGAGCAGGTAAATTTAGCAAAATTTTAGCTTAACAAATTAGAAACTTTTGTTTTTGCTTGATAGACAAATCGAAGTAACTACTCTTAAACCCTCTGACAGTGTGTTAACGACGGTTGACGATGTCTTTGAGGTGTTCAATCGCCACTCTAATAATCTATAATGAATAATTGACGCTTACAAGTGCGTCTTTGATGCCTAAATTGAATAAATTTTTACTTTTGACTCTGTGATGTGTGCTAACTGCATCACCACCCTCCATCAAGTAAGATAGTACTCAAACTGTAGACTATTAGTTGTAGATTAACATATATTAAAGTGATGAGAGGTCAAAGAAGCCTTTGGTTCATTATGGCGGCTATGACATCGATAATAATTACTTAATAATAATAATAATTATTACATATTATGACACTAAAAAAGTCTTATTCAATAGTGCGTTAACAAACAAATCGTTTCTCTACATAATCATCATATACGAGACTAACCTAGGGTTAGGTGCGATATTGATATAAGTAGTTTCATCAAATAATATATGGTTGTGGGAAATGCATTCTGTTTATACGACGTTTCTCTACAGCTATGTCTTTGTAACAATTCTCTCTCATGTAACAATTCTCTTGTGTCTACTTCAAAACTGACACGAAAAAAGTTTTTCTCTATAACTATCGTGCAAATGACTCGCATGGTAAAAAATACGGACTGAATGATCAGAAAACTAATCGATACTCAGCGAGAATCGAATCAGTTTCCGAGCCACCCTCCGTGGTCTACGCGTCTGGCACGATGAATCAGAAATACGCAAGTTCAAGCCCCACTCGAGGGCTCTTTCTAAATAGAAAAGTTTAATCAGATTCCCGCAACAACCTATATTGTGAATTGGTTTTAGATATGAATATATTTTAATGAAAACAAACTGCATACCAATGAGATACTCTGGCAGAGTCATCATCAAAACATATGCAACACACCTATCATAATATCGTCATATTACATGTTATCATTAATATATCATATTAAATTCAGGAAAATAATTTGCACAGTTGTGGTTGCGAATAACACATATTGACAGCAACTTGCATATTTTTATTTAGTTTGTTTTGAATAACGTTTACCAAGACGACTATAAACAAATGCAAGTGCGATATTAACGTGCAAATGTAAGAAAATTGCTTCAAAATGCATATAGAGCCGTGTATGGATGTACAGCCACACATTAATAAAACGAGTAGGTATACTGAGATCATGTGTTCACACCCAATAATAGTTCCGACAAGCGCAGGCTGATTGTGTTATTAGACACGTCCGTAAATGGATACCAGGAAGCTGCAGGTCGTTGCATCTCTGCGACGTAATAGGGGGTTGCCTCACACCCTCCCTCCAGCAGCCGAGCCACCCCAGCCCGGGCAATCGCCCGTCGGTTCATTATCAAAGTTCACTAGTACGATGCACACACGTAAACCATCATACCGACGAGCGTTGCATACATCCTAGTGACCAGTTTTGCCTGAGCCTCCGGGCCGCGTGCGGGCAAACGACAGCCATAAGGCGCAAGCGAATAGCGCAGGTCCCAGGAAACTGGTGCAGTGAGGGTGTCGAACCGAGCCGTGGTGCGGAAACCGCCAGACCCGGCCAGGAGTTTTGATAGCTGGCCCGGAAAATCTGCAACGAGAACCAACGTTAGCACAAGATCAATTTGTAGTTAATTCAGCGATTTTAGATGCTATAGCTACAGATATAAGAGTTAATATCAATCAAAGTTATTTTAGATTTTAAAAAGAATTAAGTTCGCCATAGTTAGGTCTATCCATAGTCTAGCCGATGACAATTGACAATGAAGTATTGAATTTTATATATAAAAATTGCGTTGCGTTTAAGCACAACACTAATTATGATGGCGCAAGTTCTCGAAGCAAGGTTACCTTTACATAGGAATAGGCTAATAAAATCTGTCTAGGGCTCGGCAGGCGGGGATATAGATTACTATCAGGTTGTCATGGCAACCGCCAGGACGCACACTACAAATTTGGCAGGGTGATGTACTAGGCGAGCATACGTTAGCTAGAGGTGGATATAGGCTTTAATTTATTAGTCAGGCCTTTGCTCCGGCATACGCTTGATGGAGCTAACTGATGATACCTTTGATCTTTGTGTTAGGGTGCAGATATATTCATGTATTGTTACATAATAGATACTGTACACCGGAATCGCTTTTTACAGACCTTAATTAATGTTTAAAGTTATGTAGGCAACGCATTTAGATTTTCGTAGTTCGAATTTTTAAAGCGTTACCACATTATAAGGTTTTCTAAGGCAAAGCCAGGATACAGATAGGCACGTTATTTTCTGAAGATTATTGGCATTGGAAAAGTTGTTGATACCAAAAATGTGTTAGAGTTTGAAAACTATCGTATCACACATTATAATACCTAATACAAAGTTGTCGTAATAGTGGAGTGATAACAAACTAGTGAGTGCAGCCGGTACCTTTATATTACCAAAAATGTATGTTCACAAAACTTTTTTACAGAAGTGGTTATATCATAGGCAGAATAAAGGATAAAGTTTTTGAATGTCGGCACCGCTAACAACCCCAAAGTGATTTTAATGACCCCTAGGGGCGACTGTTGGCACTTCCGAAGCATACTAATGTGCGACTAAGGGCTAGTGGCCGAAGCTTTGGATGTCTTGTTGTGTCTATCTCATATTCAATTAAAGTCCTGTGTATATTCTGAGTATCTATGGAATAACAGTGTTTTGCAAATAATAAATGCGTCATCTGTAAAGGCGTTTAAGTTTAAGTTTATGTTCATCGTTATATTTTTGTTTGCAATATTTTGTACTGTGGTGTTTCGATAAAGAGTTTATCTGTCTAGGTGGGTATCTCGATGGCATGGGGGTTATGGCGTCTTGCACTAGGTGTCGGAGGCCATGGGTTCAGGTCCCGTCCCATGTGTGTTTATCTCGTTAAAATTGCAAAGTTTTATCTTTCCTGTCCAGCAAAAGCGTGTTACATGGTAGGCCAAAATAACGTGTTTGATAAATATTAAATCTCGACTGTTTGTAGTTTAGAGTTTAGTGTAGTGTAGTTATTCAAATATAAGATAGATCAAGACAACAGTCTTCGGCCAATGTGTGTTACCAGTGATGACATATGGTACTGAAACATGGTCACTTACTATGGGCCTCATAAGTAAGCTCAAAGTCGCACAACGAGCTATGGAGAGGGCTATGCTCGGGGTTTCTCTACGTGATCGAATCAGAAATGAGGAGATCCGTAGAAATACGAAAGCCACCGACATAACCCAGAAGATTAGCCAGTAAAAGTGGCAGTGGGTAGGCCACATAGCACGCAGAACAGATGGCCGATAGGGCCGGAAGGTTATGGAGTGGAGACCACGGACCTGCAAGCGCAGCGTAGGTCGTCCACCGATACGGTGATAGGATAGACGACCTGATAAGGGTCATAGGACGACGTTGAATGCAGGCCGCTTCCAACCGGTCCTTTTGGAAAATTAGGGGTGAGGCTTCTTATTCTTATTCTTATTCTTATTCTGATTGGGGGCGCTAAGTCCTGCACTGACGTCCCGCTTGGGATGTATTGTGCATTTCCCCCGCCAGCTACCCTAGCCATCCCAACTCCTTTAGATAACGGAGTATAACCCTGGATCGCTGGCACAACTGCTCCAGTGATATTTGAGGTGTTAAAACTGATGTTGATTTAGAACTATAGTGATCCTCTAGTAGCCCGGTAGTGTTCCGTATATTTTCCGTAGCCGTGCACTCCAACAGCACGTGCTTCACGGTCTCGTTCTCCTGCAAACATCCTCTGCACAGTGGACTATCTGTTGCACCAGTTTTATATAGATGGTAGTTGAGATTGCAGTGACCTGTGATAATGCCTACCATTAGGCGGAGGTCCTGTCGTTGAAGTTTCAACAAATTATTAGTTGTGTATCTGTTCAAGGTTGGAAACATAGATTTTGCTTGTTTGCAGTCCTTTTTGTTATCCCAAATGTGTTGTTGTTCTCTTTCAGTAAAGCGACGGAGTAGATTACGTATTTCCATCGCTGAGGGTTTGCAGAGATCATTTACATCTCCACTTACCTGTTTCTTAGTCGCATTTTTGGCGAGGGTATCTGCTTTCGCATTTCCTGGGCATGAGCCATGCCCTTTTGTCCATGCTACCACTATCTTATACTTGTTTGATAGTTTTTGTAGAGTCGCGTGACACTCGGCTATCACTCTTGACCTGGTTACCGACCTTCTGAGTGCATAGATGACCGCCGCACTATCTAGAGTGAATGCGATTAGTTTTCTTTCCACAGGTGATGATATGGAGCCCACCTCGACTCTATATAGTATAGCTTTTGCTCCTAACAGTAGGCCCATAGCCTCTGCTTGTGCTGGTGATGTGGTCTTATTTAAGGCCTTTGAATCTGATATACCAAGTTCCGGCGAGAAATATCCACAACCAGCTCCCGCTTTATTTTTCGCGAAAAAAATAAAGGGGTGAGGCTTATGTTCAGCAGTGGACGTCCTACGGCTGAGATGATAATGATGAAGATACCATGCATATTCAAAAACTTTACACAGAGGTTTTGCTCAGTTGTGGATGTAGCGTATAATACGAATAAACCTTTTTCACACAGTAACCCCGCACTAGCCAACACCCAAGACCCAAGAACAAACATTTTTGCATGTCACGCATATATTTACCCCGCTCAGGCCTCGAACCTGGAAAACACAAACCCTCCCAGGTCCCACCCTCACTTACAACAGAGCTAACAGGGCCGTGAAAAATTATTATAAGTAGTTATAGCTTTGTACTTCATGAAAAATAAAAATATAATTGTGCAATTTAGTTTAAAGTTGGTAACTTAAGTAAATAGGTTTTCCGGTTTTGAAATAAAGTTGACAGTTGAAAATTAGGTAACTCCTAAATAATATAAATAAGGGAGATGTATAGCCATAGACAGCAGTTAGAAAAGATTTTCATCAAAAACAACTACGATTAATTCAGCAGATTCTGTCTGCTGGCTACGATCTACGCCCTGTAGCGGCTGTGCTACGATCTACGTTTCCTTACGTACTCGTAGCGTTGCTACGGACGATCCACCGCATTACTGCATTGCAGTTTAATTACGATTTAGGATTTCATTATTTTACACGCGTTCTACATTTAGAAATGAGTATTCTGTAGTAAGTATAATATATTGTATAATAGACAATACTTACTTATTCTACGTTACACTATTACATATGATGTACAATAAATTAATACACCTTTTTAGGGTGCCGTACCCCAAAAGGGAAAAAAAGCGTCGAGGTATCAAGTTGCAGTTATCAAAAAGAACCCTTTTTGACATCACACAAGACGCTCTTTCATATGTGAAAAAATCTTAACCTGTGAGTCAAGGCCATCAAAAGATCGACTGAGTAGCAATTATTTATTTATTTATTCTGGTAATTCAACAGCGTTAAATATAAAATATAAAAACTTAAAATGTGACCAAAACAGAATTACTGAAATTAAAAACAATTTACTGAAAATTAATAATAATATGAAAAATATATGTAAAGGACAAAGATAAGATAAGGGCACAGGTAAGGAATAGCAGGAATGTATGTGAGTTATTTTTGAGAGTGAGAGAGTGAGAGTGTGTGTGTGTGTGTATGTGTGTTGTGAGAGAGAGAGGGTGTGTGTAAAAATATTAATCGCAATGAATTTTTTTAGTGATGATTTTAAGGCAAAAAATAAATCCAGGCTAGAAAAATGTTGTAGAAAAATTATTGTAGATTCGAGCGGCGCAACTAAACACCGAATTCTGGATATTAGTGCTGACTAGTGGGACGTCCAGTAATTGCGTATGTCGAGTACGAGGTGGTACCTGCTAAGCTAGCTTGTTAATAATGGTGAGTATTGAGTCTAATATTATGCGAAGATCTCTCACAGAGTTGCCTTTATTTATAGGAGTTTCATTGATTTGATAGGTATATCATATAGGGTTCATTTTTCGAGTAAAAGATATTTGCAATAATTTTTCAGTGTTAACAGTAATCCTATTCACCAAATACAAACGACTCAGATTATTTGAGTCTTCTTGAATTTTTATTTATACTTTTTTGCATTTTTTCGCCTATTTGTCGGTTTTACAAAGGAATCAAAACCTGTAGGGTACTTAAGTACCCTTTTTTTTTACTTTAAGTACCCGTTAACATGAAATTTGATATAAAATATGTCATACATATATGTCATGCACATATAAAGGAAAAAATTGCAAAACTGTAAATAAATAGTTTAATATTACATACTTAATTTACAAACTTGGTAAAATTTGCAGTTGGTGCAATAGTCGTGTTTAGGGATCTAACGGCAAAATTAAGTTTGTCCTTGTAGTATTAATGTCAGACGATTTCTTAATGTACGGAATCCTCGGTGCGTGAGTCCAATTCGCACTTGGCTGGTTTTTTAACATACCCATAGGGTAATTAGTAATGTTTGTTTATCTTAAACTACTACGTTCAGTATTCTTTAGAATGTTTTTAAGTACGTTATAATTTATTTTGTAACAACAGATAAACATTAGCTATTTTAGTAAAATTGATGAGTATGTAAATCTTACAAAACTAGGATATCAATTGTAATTTTTTTAAACGTATCAGTTATATAAAAGTACATTGTGGAAGTAGAAAGTAGGCTTAAGTGAATTTACCTTCATTCAAAATGGCTAACAAAAAAACAAGCTACAAATTCGCGATTTTTATATATATAAAGTCACGCCTGCATCCCGCAAGGGTAGGCAGAGACTAAAGCCACACAACTTCACCACTAGCAATGATCCTGACACACGTATTTCGCTTCATCCACATTCATCAATCCTTTCATACAAGAGCGTCGGTTTAGGGTCCTCTTGACCTGGCCCTACTCCAGAACGTCAATAATCTGATTTTGGAAGGTTCGCACAGGCCTTCCCTTTCTAACGATTCCATTTACTTCCTTTATATACAACTGCTTAGTTAGTCTCCTTTTATCCATTCTTTTCACATGGCTAAACCACCTTAACATACCCTTCTCGATTTTAGGCGCATTCTTCGTTCACACCACAACATTCCCGTATCATTTCTTATTCTGATACTCAGTTTAACTCCAAAATACTTCTAAAAGCTCAATTGCATTTATTTTGCGTTCATGTTTCTTATTTTTATTTTTTTTTTAGTTGCCAACTACCAGTTTCACAATGTAAATTATATATAAATGCGTAAATTCTAGGTTACAATAAATGTGAGATCAACTTCGCTGACCACAAATTTTGTAAAGAAGTTTGATGAGGTTTAAGTTGTATACGTGTAAACACTGTTAATTGTTCAAGAAGCTAAAATATAATAGGTATGGTAAGAAAAGAAAGGTAAGTATGATATTATACAAAAATATAAACATGCAGTAACATTATAAGCTTGTTTTAAATTATTGGAGAATAGTAAACAATAATTGCAACTTCTAATCCTTTGTTACGAGCTGAGTCGCTATAAAATAGTCCAAGAAGGTCCAATACATACATCCTAAAACAACCCACACGTTCATGAAATAAGTCTATGCAATTGAAAATATCATTATATGTACCTGTCATACGATGCAGTGGTGATCGATGACCAGCTTTAGTGCGACAAGTTGCAATAGCAAATACTTGATGTTTATAGCGATATACTTTATGTTTCTTCTGCCTTATACAACTTTACTATCATATAAATTTTATACATTGAAACTAAACAATATATCTCTGATTGACCGTACCAGATATACGTACATACGTATATCTAGTACGTCTATCTCCAATCATTCTTCTCAAAGCTCTCATCTCCGCTGTATGTAATCAGGGTTCAATTTTTTTCTGCCATATCCAACATTCACTACTATACGAAGGAGGTACTCAATTCGACTGTATTTTTTTTTATGTTCGTTACCTCATAACTATCGAACCGATATCCAATTTCTTTTTGAAAGCTGGTGCTTACCATGTATTCCCATGTAAATTTTATTAAATTCGGTCCAGTAGTTTTTGAGTTACACTCCAATAACTAATTTTTACCAAAGTAATAGAATGGAAGTTGGTATATTTTTTTTTATATTGCTCTTATATACATTAAAAATAAACAACATTAAGCGGATTATATCTCTAATTGAGCTATACTAAGTAGGTATTCGTATGTAAGTAATAAATAAGTAGTAGGTATGTATGTGTACGTACCAGTGCCTCTGAATTATAGAGACATATGTCTGTGCTCTGAATGCAATAAACTAAGTACATACAGGCAGCCATCCGACGCTACTCTCGTCTGGACCCACCCTTCGGAGGGATATTTAAGTAATTTCATATTAAAGAGGGTTGTTAATGTTTGGTCGTAAATTGTTTTATTTTTTATGTCATTTGTTTGGTTAAAGCGCCGTTAGCTCAGCGCTTGGCTACATTCAATTTCCTTTACTTGAAACCAAGCAAGCGCATCTCGTAAAAACGTATAAAATTCATTAAAAAAAATAATGCACTCTTAAATAAAAAAAAATGTGTATTTAAAATGTATATTTAATTAAATGTGTTTCATGACAAATAAAATTGTGAATAAATATATATTTGGAAAATTTGTGAAATTAAGAGATAGGTTTGATTTGTTTTAATGTACTCTATTTAATATAAACACGCGTGCGTACGTCTCTGTTGTTATGATGTAATAAGTTATCGAAGATTAAAGTTGGAATAGACATTACGTGTTTTCTTCATACCGGGTCACACTTCATGTCTGGCTCTCAGCCGATATATATGCATAAGTGGATGTTGTTTGATTGTATGTCGATGTTATCTGCACGAAAAGCTCATGTCTGTAGAAGGATTCCAACCGTTGTTGACCGCCTAATCGTCAGTCAATCTGTTACTTTTCCTTGCTCTTGATACCCACATTGCAATTCTGGAATCGAAGTATGTTTTCTAAGTAAACTATTCTATAATTATAAATGGCGACTGGCAAGACTAATCTAATACATATACAAATAATTCATTTATTTGCACCTTTGCACGTCAACATGTTAACATAAATGCTTAACAACAATAATAATAACATAATAATAATAATTTAATAGAAGCGCTCGGAGCGGAGCTCGACTTGGCGATCTTAACCGATCAACAAGTCAAGCAACGCTTGCTGCGGTCGGGACTTGCATGGGTGATCGCTAGTGGCATTATTCAACTGAGCGCTTCCGTGTTTCGGGGGGCACGTTAAGCTGTCGGTCCCGGCTAAACAGCCGTCTTAAGACAAACGTCTTAGGACCACAGTCGTTAAGCTATGTCAAAGGCCTTCGGGTGGCCTGGAAATTTCGACTTGGGTTGACCACTAACCTATCCACCAAGCCGCACTGGACCCGCGTGGTGGATTATGGCCCAACTCCTCTCTCTGAGAGGAAGGCTCGAGTCCTAACAGTAAGAAATAATTAAATTATGAGGTCTAATTTTAAATCATCATCTATGTCATAGAACTGTTTACCCTGTAACCAGGTTCAGGTTTAAAAATGACAGTGACAGGTGCAGTATGCGGCTGTATACAGCTGCAGTAGCAGTGATAGGCAGCTGGTAATATATATCACGGTTGAATATAACAGGATTCATAAACGAATATCAAATAACGTTCCCGCGTGAAGTGGTCGCAGCAGTTTCACAAAAAGGTGGGTGCCGCAGACTCTAACATCTAGATATGCATGGATAGCGAGGGTGACCATCACATCACGGACACTTCCTGATGGTTCACGTAGCTGTAATAATTGTAAATATTTGCTATTTATTATATTTTGTGATATTGCTATTTTCTTTGCCAATCAATTTATTTATTTATTTGTTTATTACACATTTAACATAATCTTTATTATTTTGTACCATTAAACCATACATGGTTTGTATTGGTACTCAGATTCGCAACGAACACTGCTTAATATTAAACTTAACTTTATGGTATCATATTCAAAAATAGGGTATGCCTTATAAATTTGTGTCTTAACTTGGTGCCTTATAAATTATTGTCCTTGAAAATGTGTTTCTGCAATTAATAAATTTCATTTCATTTCATTTCAACTACTTACTAATTATGCGGTAGGCAAACACTCATTCAATACTCACTGCCGCCATATTGTGTTCGTGGTGTACCTCCTACCGCGAACTAGTTCTGCTGGACGGCGTAAACACTCTTATACAGAATGAATCGATTTTAATGCAGTGAAAGGGTAAATTCATACGAACGTTGTAAGATGTTATTTATACCGTTAAAATAAATAATAATAAAAACAATAATTTAAATTAAATAAATAAAATAACTGAATACTTATATTTGTTTTGTTTATGTAATATTTACAATTTTTTTTTTTTTTATTTAAGTTTGTAATTTATGTTATGTTATGTAATTTCTTTTTGTATGTTTTGTGGGATGTTATTAATTATGGTTGGGATTAAGTATTCGACAGTTCGCTTACCATAATAATATGTTGTTGTAGGTACTATTAGTTTATTCTTACAAATATTCCTCGTTGTTATTTTATGGGATACGGGTATTTGTATTTCTTTATTATTAAATTGTTTAAATAAAAGGGCCATATGAAGTCTTATATGTACAGGCAATATATTGCAGTACTTGAAAATATCTATGATATTATCTTTATATTTCTATTTTATTTTATAGGGTACAATGCGTTTTAATAGCCTTACTTGTAGGTTATATATTCTTTCAATATATGTTCTAAATGTTCTACCATAACTCGTATTACCGTATGAAATAATTGATTCTGCTAAGGCTGTGTACATATCCTCCTACAAATCCTAATATCATTATCGTATTTTAATGTTATTTTGACCGTTTAACTTACGCGGGAGGTATAGTCGACTATTCGACCGGTTTCGTGACCGTCCGGGCCAGTTCTTCATGGAGTACTTGCTAGTTGTAGTTTTATCATTATCGTAGATATGTATTGGTGCACTCAGTGTTTTGACTACACAGTACACTGGTTACAGCGGAGCTGAAGCGCTTGCAGTGGAGCTCGTCTTGGCGACCTTAACCGATTAACAAGTTAAGCAACGCTTGCTGCGGTCAGCAGTCAAAATTCGAAAAATCAAAAACGCATTCCGGTCAGCGCGCTCGAGTGGGACGGACGTGCGCTTAAGTGCTCCCCGAGAATATTCCGATCGGCCTAAAAGTGCTTGCGCTCGGTCTTCTCTGCTCGCCCCCGGAGCAGCTAGGGCCTCGCGTTTAGGCACACATCCCTCTTCACAATAAGACTGGCAGAGGGCACACAGTAGGGACACCTAGGCACTCACTCTCCCGCCTGTACCCGGCGGGAGTGGCATTCACCCCTCACTCGCATCTCGAGTATTCCCCTCGAGATGTCTTTACTCTCTCCCTCCCCCGCTATGAGCCTCCCGCAAGGCGCTTCGCCTCAGGCGTTCGTCTCGTGGGTCTCGAACTGTTACCCGGAAATGCTTTCCGAATATCTCCAGTCCAATCGGGACATTGTTGGGAGGCCCCGCTTCACGGACTCTCAAATTCCCTCCTCCGGCTCCCTCCCTCCGAGGGCGCCCTTCGGTTCTTCGGCGTTCAAGCCGTTAGATAGCCCTCTCTCCCCCGACCCTGCGCCCTATGCGCCCCGCGCTCCCCGCGCACCTCTACCACCCCGCGATCGTTCCCCAGTCCTTCGGACTGAGTACGAACGCGCCTACGACTCGGCATCCAACTCGGAGAATGAGATGGATGTAGAGTTCTCCCGCTCCCGCGCTAACTCTGTTGGCAACATCTCCAACGACGGGTTCACTACCGTCGGAAAGAGAAAGCGCGTCCCTAAAGCCGCCTCAGAGGCTCCCTCCCCGCCACCCAAAGCGGCCTGCACTGCCCCGGGAGCGAAGCCATCAGGCTCTCTCGCTCCCACCTCCCGCGACCCTCTCGCTCACTCCGATGCTCCCGCAAGCATCGCCGCGTCTCAACGCGACGTCTCCTCTCAAGGAGCGTCAGTTAGACGCGAGAAACCGCCGCCGCCTCTGTTCCTTCAGGACAAGGCGAAGTGGGACATGGTCTCACGACTTTTGACGGATCGTAAGATCCAATATACCAGCGCCCGCTCAACCCAACTGGGTATTAAAGTCCAGGTGCCTACCCCAAGCGACCATAGGGCGCTTACTCGACTTCTCAAAAACGAGAGCATAAGTTTTCACACTTATGCTCTCGAGGAAGAGAAGGTATTACGAGTAGTCATACGCGGCGTACCTAAAGAGGTACAGACCGATAGTGTCCTCGCCGACTTGAAGGCTACCCCGTCCGCGAATGCCACCGCATGTACAGTGGCAAGGACCGCAAACCCTATGACCTACTTTTGGTCATCCTCAGTCGCACGCCAGAGGGCAAAGCGATTTTTAATATTAAAACGGTTGTGAACCTCTCGGGGATCACCGTTCAACCCTCATTCCGAAACCGAGCGCCTGGCCAGTGTCATAACTGCCAATTGTACGGGCATGCCGCCCGATTCTATTTCGCCCGCCCGAGGTGCGTCAAGTGCCTAGGGGATCACGGGACAGCCCAGTGTTCTCGCACAAGGGACTCGGCAGACCCACCTAGTTGTGTCCTCTGCGGCACACAGGGACATACCGCCAACTACCGCGGTTGCCCTAAGGCACCCCGCGTATCAAGTGGGCCGGCCAGGAGGCCTATTCCCCCTCCTCGCCCGGTCACTACCCGCTCACAAGGGAACGGCCCTAAGCCTAACCTTACCCCCGCACCGCAGGCAACACCTGTTGTACCCGCGCCCGCGCCCGCGCGCAACGCTTGGTCCAAGCCCTTGAGCATGGTACAAGCAAGCGCCCCCCTCACCCCCGCCCGCCCGCAGGCCTCTGTCAGCGCGCCGGCTCCTAAGCCCAAACCGCCGCTCGCTAGGCCTCCAATGGCTGGGCTCATGGACGCCCCAGGTCAATCTGACCTGGCAGCCGACATAGCCCTTGTCATGGACTACGCGATGGTCATAGACGTGGACGAAGTACGTGCATTCGCGCACAAACTTCGTACTGCCACAAACGACCAAGACCGCTTGCGAGCCACGCTCACACACGCGGGTCTAATCAGCGCAGTGAGGCGCTACGCCCTCCCCAGCGTTTCTTAGGTATCATCCAATATGGATAGTACACCGAAACGAATTAAACCCCACTCAGTCACCGTAGCGACTTTCAACGCTGACGGCCTCTCTAGTCAAAAGGACGAAGTTCACGAATTTTGTAAGACCCATCAGGTCGATATTCTATGCGTGCAGGAGACCTTTCTGAAACCAGGTACAGCGAACCCTAGGTTTGCAAATTATCGTTTGGTTCGTAATGATAGAGTGGCCACCCCAAAAGGTGGCACTCTCATCTATTACAAAAGAGCTCTGCACTGTATCCCAATTGTTACTCCACCACTTAGAATACTAGAAGCCTCTGTTTGCTTTCTAGCGATGTCAGGTCATCAACCAGTCATCATAGCCTCATGTTACCTCCCCTCTGGTAAAGAACTATTACAGACAGACTTGGAAGCCCTCTTCTCTCTAGGAAGCTCCGTCCTTCTGATCGGTGACTTCAACAGTAAACATGTCATATGGAACTGTACTAGTAACAATAGTAATGGTAAAATCCTTGAAGGCTTGGTCAGCCACTTAAACTTTGATATTTTCTCCCCTCTGGAGCCCACAAGATATCCCTATGTTGACAACCAACGACCAGACATACTTGACATAGCACTTCTCAAGAACGTCACCCTCCGGTTGCGCTCTATAGAAGTGTTACACGAACTGACTTCAGACCACCGCCCTGTATTGTTGAAATTAGGCCCCGACCCGACGGACATAACCCCTATCACTAGAACGGTAGTGAACTGGAAGCAACTGGGGGAATCCCTCCAAGCTATCAGTTCACCCGCTCTCGATAGAATCCCCGATGACATACAGACAGTAGAAGACGTGTCAATTGCGATCGAGGCTCTCAGTGACCACCTCCGCACCGCAGTAGGTGAATCCTCAAAGCAGGTCCAAGTGGCGGATGGTCGCCGCTTCGAACTGCCCGAGGGTGCGAGGAGATTACTGACAGCTAAGAACGCCGCCACTAGGGCGTATGACTCGATGCCAACCCCAGAGAACAAAGCCACCATGCGCTATTTACAGCGTGCTGTAAGGAAACGCATGAGTGAGCTGCGTGATCAAAGGTGGGACGACAAACTGTCAGAGATTGAGCCAACTCACCAGGCATACTGGCAGTTGGCTCGAACTCTGAAATCTGACGGACAACAGACAATGCCCCCACTCATTAGACCACCTCCCCTCTCCATAGCGTTCCTTGACGAAGACAAAGCCGAGTGTTTAGCTGATAGCCTTGAGGCTCAGTGTACTCTAAATGTAGATCACGTCGACCAGAAACACCTCGATTCGGTGGAATCTGAAGTCGAACGTAAAAGCTCTATGTCCATCTCTGACCTCCCACTCCTCCCACCGGTAAAATCATCCGAGGTTGTGTCTCTGATCAAGAGCCTCAAGACCCGTAAATCCCCTGGTGCTGATGGTATCAGCAACAAGGTGATTAAACACTTCTCAGTCCCACTAGTCCATCTCTTAGTTAGCATCTTCAATGCGGCTATGAGCAACTGCTCCTTCCCAGACACTTGGAAGCATGCCATTGTCATTGGTATTCACAAACCAGGCAAACCGGCAGCCGAGCCCTCCAGCTACCGTCCCATAAGTCTCCTCAGCTCTCTGGGGAAGATCTACGAGCGGCTCATTGTGAACCGACTCTGGTCCCACGTTAGGTCCAATAACCTCCTTCCCGATGAGCAATTTGGTTTTAGAGCCAAACACTCTTGCGTCCAACAAGTGCACCGCGTAACGGAGCACATCCTAGGCGGTTTCAATAAGAAACCAAAGCCCCAAGGGACCATAGCTGTCTTCCTCGACGTAGCGAAAGCGTTCGACAAAGTCTGGCACAACGGCTTGATATTCAAGCTGTACCAACTGGGTGTGCCAGACCGTCTTGTACTCATCTTACAAGACTTTCTCAGGGATCGAACGTTTAGCTATCGCACCGAGGGAACGCTCTCCTCCCCGCATCCCATTCACGCAGGTGTCCCTCAGGGCTCTGTACTCTCACCCATTCTCTTCTCGCTGTACACCAGCGACATCCCACGATCTGAACCTAATGTTCAGATCGCTCAGTTTGCGGATGATACTGCAATCTACTCTACTGGCTGGTTCAAGGTCAGGCAGAGATGCGCCATCCAACGAGCCATCACCGTAATCGGTGCATAGTTTCGTAAATGGCGGATTGCAGCAAATCCTAGCAAAAGTGCAGCAGTGTACTTCACTGAGACCCGGCGGAATCTCATGCCGTCACCCATAGTCCTATTCGGCGAACCCATCCCTTGGGCTAAATCTGCCAAATACCTGGGCGTCACCCTTGATCGCCAACTCACTTTCGCGAAACACATCCAGATTGTTCGCAATAGGGCGGCCTTCATTATGGATCGTCTTAATCCCCTCATAGGCAAAAACAGTAAAATGTCTCTTAGAAATAAGACGACTCTTTACAAACTTTGCATCCGCCCAATCATGACTTACGCATCTGTAGCGTTCGCCCATGCTCAGAAACACGACCTCCACAAACTTCAAGTGATTCAGAATCGCTTTATGCGCAGGGCAGTGGGCGCTCCGTGGTACTTGCGGAACGCCGAACTGCACTGCGATTTCACCCTCCCCACTATTACGCAGTATATGAAAGACTGCTCCCGCCGCCACTTCGACAAAGCTCCCCACCACTCGAATCCCCTCGTGGTCGAAGCGGCGAACTACTCCACTGACATAACCGATCCCCACTTCCTTCCCCCCCGTCGCCGTCCAAGGCATATTTTGGGTGACCCGGACGACCCCATCGCAGCCGTTACTTCGGCAGCTTTAGCGTCGTCCCAAGGGAACCCCGGTAATGGTTGTGATCCCGATCGCATTGTAGGCTCCGGCCGAGATCTTCTTCGCAGCCCCAGTCGCAGTCGAGGTAATTCACACACACACGATTGTAGTCCCAGCCACGGTGCGGGTGGGAGTATACACCGCGGCCCCGGTCGCGATGTATCCTCCGGCCCAGCAAATGGCTGCGGACGAGGTAACACTGGTTTTCTATGTAGTCCCAGCCACCATGGCTGTGGGCGAGGTATTACACATTCTTATTGTAGCCCCACCCAAAGTACAGTCATGAGTGCACAACGCGACGATCCTGGTCGCGGTGTGGACCCATGTCGCGGAAATGGGAGGAGGCGAGGTACACAAGGTTATGATTTAGTGGTAAACACAGTCAAACACCGAGCTCGCCGGCGAGCTCGAGGCAAAAGTTATGTCTTGGTTAGATTCTCTCCAAATAGTCGTAGAGTTAAAATTCATAGGGCCCACTTTCAACGGTACACTTATGTACCGGGGCGATTCTCTCCTACTCCCCTCTCTCCTGGCGACGGCCCAAGCCGAGGTCCGTACCCTAGTGGTGCCCTTGAGCAAGTCGCCTACTCCTCTCCTTGCGGCGAAGCGTCTTCAACGCTCGCCTTAGGCGGTGCGCCCTCTGCGCCCGCATCTGGCTGAGTGCCATCTGCGCTCGCCAACCGTCCGGTGACGCTGTAAATGCCGGTAGAGGCAAACAGCATTAGTCCGTTCTAAAAAAAAAAAAAAAAATGCGGTCAGCAGTTGGGTGGGCTAGTGGCATAAGTCAACTGAGCGCTTCCATGCTTCGGAGGACACGTTAAACCGTCGTCGCACAAAACACTTGGCAGCAAATCGCTAGGTGTTTCCAATACTATGGACGTGGTTGCAGCGGGATTTTATTATATAAATGCATGCTACTATTACGTGCTATGTGGTCCCATATACAGGAATTCATTTGATACAATTCCAGGAATTCATTTGCAGTACTTTTTTCAATCCTCACTCAGGATTGTTGTGTCACAACACAGACATAAAAATACTGCACGGCCGTACATGACTACGACGCGTGCGCTTCTGAATATATCCAATGTTTGGACGGTTGTTTGCGTATTTGCCTATTTAATCCCTTTGATGTGCCTCGAAAAACCGACAAGCGCACGGTAACGTGTACTTGGTATTGGCCTTATTTGTCAAATAAACCATATGGTAATTGTTTGCCAAATATGCCAAATACACAAATACAAATAGCCATGTGAAGTGTCGGCATAAAACTATGTTATTGAGTATATAAGATGAAAATTTCAATAAAATATGTGTTACATCATAGTTCAAAAGAACAGTTTTATCTGTTGGTCACCCCAATCCCCGGGGTTGCAGGCTGCGGCGCGATGGCGGCGCATCCGGCGGTCGCCATGGTTACCGCCTGCCCCCCACCCCCGCGCTATACCCCGCACCATGCACCACCATACCTATCGTCTATTTGTTCAGTTAGCATCCTATTAACATCCAGTAATTCCGCCCTTGAGCATTGTTACATTCCCACATTCTCTTTGAATAATTTGGTATCGAATTGAGTATATTTCACTCTTGGTACTCATAAATTAACCTTAAAAGGGCGGAGTACAGTACTCAGTAGCTAAATACTCTAAAAAAGCTAAATACTAATTAGCTACGCAGAAATAATGTCAGGAAGCATAACTCAGAAAAAATCCACACAAAAAGTGGTCCTTCAAACCAAAACGACGTATGATTCCAAATACGAATTACTTCCGAGATTACAAATAGACATGTTCGGTGATTGGTTAAATTTCAGAAGGAAAGCAGAGATTGGTCCACGCGCGTGCTGCAATGTCTACTATGACAGCTGAGTCATAGCGGCGTGAATGATGTTATTGATTTAGCATGACTTTTATTGGGTAATTTTTTAAGGTAGTTACTCTTCCTGATATTATTTCTTCGTAGGTATTTAGTATTATGTTGGTAATTGATAAAGGATATAAGTTTCTTTGAAAAGACATCAACGCCGTCTCAGACATTGAGGCATTGCAATTCGACAATTGTCGCTATGCGATTACAACTCTATCTAGATTGTTTAACACCCATGACGTAGATATTTGATTTGTAGTAAATTTGATTCACAATTTCATTTCACTTCTTCAAACCAAGAGTGAATAGGTAAGGTGTGAGAGAGTGCTTATTCACGCATGCAATCGTCGACCGAGTCATCATTACATATCATTGGTACACCGTGAGAGGACGCAGCTAAAGAACGTTCCATCCACCGTCAGGACGAGAATCGTAACAGATGAGGAAACCCGCACTTATAGATAAGAATGTGTGTGTGTGTAAGGGTGCGTGTGTTTCTTTTTAACACGAGATGTCTTCTTTTATATGGAAAACTTCAGTCATGGTTAGCGGGAAAAAAGCTCAAAGATCTACCTATCGCTGTTTAATTTTCTTGAAATTGAGATTTTTCGAGTTTTAACGTTTGATAGTCGTGGAATATTAATCGTTAAGTTTTCGTAATGCTGTAATCTTAACTAAACTACAAAGTATAAAACGAAGTTGCTTCCCGCTGTCTGTGTGTCCATAAGTATGCTTAGATCTTTTTTAGAACTACGCAACGGATTCTGATGCAGTTATTAATGTCTAGAGTGATTCAAGCGGAAGGTTTATATCTATAATACATGCATAATATAGTAGAGAAACACTCGTAATTTTAGAGGTTTGTAATGTGATGTCGTAAATAAACACATTTTTGCGCTTACATTGCAAACGCTGGCTGAACCCTACGAGATAGATCGAAATAATGTACCACAGTATTGTACACCTTAAATAAGGTCTACAAAAAAGTCCGAGATACCATATATCTATCTCTTAAGGATAACATACTAAAACCATTTTAATACTTTATAAAATTAGCATTTATAAAGCGGTAATTGGAAAGCTATTTACTCAAATACGGTATTAATCCTTATCATTTTAAATAAGTTAGAGGCTTTAAGTATTTTATACACATTATTTTACTCTTTTACACCATATAATTCAAACGAACATTTTAGGAGTAATAATGTATAAACGTTGTGTAATTTCCTCGTCTAATAAATAATCCATAAGCCTTAAATAGTTTTAGTTAGACAGAACAGTTACTAAATGACGGACTTATTTATGCGACTGTAATGCACCTATAATATAATTATTTAAATTGAGGAATGGCACATGTACTAACGTAAGAGTCCAAAAAAGACAAAATTTTGACGCACCCAAATGACATTGTAGAAGCATTTAACAATTACTATGTCAATCAGGTAATTTCCACTAATATTAAACCTTTCACTGACTTGCAAAGCATCGTAAAATCTGTAAATTGGAATAAATCAAACTCAATATTTATGTGCCCATCGACTCCAGAAGATATATTGAAGATCATCAAATCACTAAAAAATACTAATAGTACTGGTTATGACGAAATAACAACGAAAGTCATTAAACATGTGGCTTTGATAATATCTCCATTACTGAGTCATATTATTAACCTATGCATAGACTGTGGGATGTTTCCGGAGAACTTAAAACTAAGTATAATTAAACCACTTTTTAAAAAACAGGATAGAGAAATTATTAACAACTACAGACCTGTCGCATTGGTACCTATTTTCTCTAAGATATTTGAAAAATATATTTATGCTGGCCTCTATACCTATTTGGACAAATATAACATATTGATCGAAGAGCAGTTAGGTTTCAGAAAAAAGAAGTCAATAAATATGGCAATTTATAATTTAATCAAGACTGTTAGATCTGGTCGTGAAAAAAAGTTGCCTGTATATGCTATGTACATGGACTTAAAAAAAGCATTCGATTATGTTGACCATGACATTCTGATAGGGAAACTAGAAAAGTATGGAATACGAGGTAATGTCTTAAATTTAATAAAATCTTATCTCAGTAATAGATCACAACAAACTCAAATCACAAAAATTTGTCTAGAAACTAAAACCGAACAAAAATACACGTCTTCTCCTGGGCTAGTAAAATATGGGGTGCCGCAAGGGAGTGTACTTGGGCCGTTGCTATTCATAATTTACATCAATGACTTACCTCAAGCTATAGCTCATCCCATGATTCTGTATGCTGATGATAGTACTGCTATATTTGTAGGGGAAAAAGAGAAGCAATCTGGCCCAGTGATAAATTTAGCTTTAAAAAATATAATAAAATGGTTGACATCTAATAATCTTATAATAAATCTTGACAAAACGAATATAATGACATTTAATAAGAATATAAAATTGACATCTAAAATAACATATCTAAATAATGACATTCATGACATTTCTGTAACGAGGTTTTTGGGTCTTTATGTAGATTCTGATCTGAATTGGAAAATGCATGCCGAGTCAGTACGTGCCAAACTTAATAGTTATTCATATGCTCTTTACTTGCTGTCAAAAGTGGTTAGTCAACCAGCAGTAATAATCTCTTATCATGCATATGTCACATCTACCCTACGTTATGGTATAATCTTTTGGGGAAATTGTACGGAACGTGAAACTTTGTTCAAGGCACAAAAGAAATGTTTAAGATCTGTGTGTCATCTGAAGTCTACAGATTCATGTAAGCCACATTTCTTAAAATTAAAAATATTGACATTCCCATGTCTGTATATTTTTGAAATGGCACTATTCGTCAGAAATAATTTTCAGTTATTTGATTTTAATAAAAGAGAGAGACACAATAACAAAATAAATATACCCCCACATAGAACCGCAGGTTTTACTAAGGGTGTATGTGGTATGGCTCCTAAAATATATAATCATTTGCCAAGAATAATACTGGAATCGGAAAGTGTAAATATATTTAAAAGCAAATTGTTCAATTTTCTTATATTGAAAAGTTACTATACAATAAATGAATATTTGAATGATAAAATTTCAAACTTTTCTGATGCTATGTTGTATGGTTATTGACATTATGTAAATATATTATATTTTCTATGTAAACTTGACATCATACACCTGACAATAATCTAATATTACACTGACATTAATTTAAAATTGATATTATAATTATCATTTACTAAGGTTTAAGGTTTAAAGACATTTATTCTCAATAAGACACATACAGAGTCACTTACTTGAGAACTTAACTATTTATACATATACTTCGCCATATCATTTCTAAAAATACATTAAAATAAAATACCTGTTTAAAATATTTTATGTTCGCTGTGGACAAAGCTGTTGACACTAATAATTATAATTTAAGAACCCAATGTAACACAGTTTAACAATAAATGAATCTGAATCTGAATCTGAATCTAAATACAAAAAACTCCGAATCCGTACGACCGTACGATGAAACAAAATAAAAGTTTAATAACCCGACTACTGAAATAATTAGCCCGTGCATATAATCCACCATTTTGTACCCAATGACTATCAAGGTCTAGCCTATCAAGATTAATCTAATGATAATAATTCATCCAAATCGGTTTAGTTCAGCCGTGCGATGTAAGAGCAAACATCGTTGCATCTTTGACAACATCCGTGAAACAAATGACGAAATGACAAGAATAGTTGGAAAAACAACCTTATGTACAAAGGCGATATTACCTCATAAAGTATTTGACATTGGTGAGCTCGTCGACAAGCGCATCGACGAATCATTACAGAATCGCACGGCAGTATTTAAGATATGTATATATATATACATCTAGTCACACTAAAAGTTTCCGGAATTGGCCACTTACATAAACAATATTTAAAAAGTTATTACTACATTTGAAAATGGAACTCCGTGGAATAAAATTTGTTCCATCTGATTGTCAATTGTTTTCACATTGTGCCGTCATTTAAAAAATTGCGTGATTACAAGAAAATGGATTTAATTCGTGTTTCGTTGCATGATTTTTTTACGATTTTAAGTGTAATTTGACAGCTCAGTAGAGCCTCGTTCGTTGGGGTGTAGTGAGGGGCTCAGTAGTGTTTTCAAACGTCAGGGAATTGCTGATCGTCTCTTTTATGACCAAGAGCACAATTATTGACGTCGCTACTAGCCACTCATAATCTCTCCACTAGTGGCTCCACGTAGTTGCAGTGTACGCAACGGCCACACCCCGGTAACCACGTCGATCCGTGGGCTAAACCTAGTGGAGGGGGCTGTCTCCTTCAGCTAACTCGGGTGATCCCCCTAAAAGTACACGAAGTCTACATCGGTGCGGAAAGCGGGCACCGTCGATAGGCAACTGCTTCCGGCGACCGCGGCGATGGAGCAAGGTGATGTGATACGCCTTAAAGGGCGTCAGTCAGGATCTTTTATGATTGGCGGCCAATACACTGCATCTCTTCTACCACCGGTCGTACCAGGTAACTGGTCCATCGGGTCCTAGTAGAATGAGACGAGAGAGTGGGTTTGCACCAGCGCAACCGCTTACTCACTTTAAACAACTCACGCGCAGATGAACCTTGGCTAGATTATGGACTACGAGCAAAAGACCTATGGCGATGGGGCGATGGTGGTGGGAATTCGGATCACGGTGTGTCCGGTTCTTAGCTGTTTCCCTGCACATAGGCGGTCAGATGAGAGTGGTCGCTTCTTGATTCGACTGGAGCGGGAGGACGGGTTCGGCAGCACATCTGACGACTAAGCAGCCCTATTTAGGATCGCTCTGCATACCCCTGCACAGGGGAGGAGCCTAGAAAAGGTGGCTCAAACATAGTGCGCTTCACCCTTCACCCAGATGGCAAACCGCGGTCATCGGGCACCGACTTAATCGCGGTCGAAAAAAGCAAAGAAAATTTAAAATACTTATATTACAATCTTTTAATATCGCGACGAGCCGTGGCGGTGCCGGCTTAGAATAGCACCCCCCCAACTCTACCCGTGGGTGCCGTAGAAGCCGGCTAAGGGATAACAAATCAGAAGGTGGGCAGCAGCACCTTCCCAGTCAAACACACACAAACTGCGCTCGCCAACCCGCCTGCCAAGCGTGGCGAGTATTGGCAAAAACCCCTCAATGGATTGGACAAAAAGAACCAGGCCCCCAGTCCCCGGCAGCCCCGCTATTCCTGGCTACGGTAGCGGCCACGGTAACGGTGGGGCAGGGGGTGCTAAGAATCCCCGGCAGACGCCCGGCTACCACCCCCAACGACGACGACTGGCCCTGGTAACACACAACATACGCACGATGAGGACAGACGAGAAGATATATGAGCTGGAAGAAGAAATGAGTAAGCTACGCTGGGACATTGTGGGGTTATCTGAAGTCCGTAGAGCGGGTGAGGACACGATAACCCTAAAATCAGGTAACCTACTCTACCACCGGGAGGGCGACCAACAGTCCCAAGGTGGTGTCGGGTTTCTCGTCCACAAGTCCCTTACTAACAACATAGTTAAGATCGATAGCGTTTCCAATAGGGTCGTATACCTAATACTCAGAGTATCCAAACGATATTCGCTGAAGGTCATTCAGGTATACGCACCGACGAAGTCGCACCCGGATGATGAGGTGGAGGATATGTATGAGGACATTAGTCGGGCCATACATACCTCTGAAACGCACTTTCCAGTTGTTATGGGGGACTTCAACGCGAAGTTGGGTAAGAGAAGCGAGGATGAGTCGAAAGTGGGGCAATTTGGCTATGGACAACGGAACCGTAGGGGACAGAGGTTGGCCGACTTCCTGGAGAAAGAGGGACTCTTTATGATGAACTCTTTCTTTCAGAAGCCACCTCACAGGAAATGGACCTGGCTGAGTCCCGATGGTTCCACGAGAAATGAGATTGACTTCATTATGACCACCAAAAGGCAAATATTCACTGATGTCTCCGTGATCAACAGGGTTAAAACCGGTAGTGATCACCGAATGGTAAGAGGCACGGTGAATATTAATGTCAAACTGGAGAGGTCTCGTCTGATGAAGTCTACGCTCCGACCTACTCGTGCCCATATTCAAGACCCCGAGAGCTTTCAACTTGAGTTATCCAATCGCTTCGATTGCCTTGAGAACATCGCTTCAGTGGACGAGATCAATAACAGGTTAGTAGAAACTGTCCATACAGTGGGTTCCAAGTACTTTAAACCCCACCGTACAGATAGGCCACAGAAACTCTCCAACGATACCCTCAACCTCATGGCTGAACGACGCTCATTGAAACTGCAGTCTTCGGATGATGCTGAAGCATATAGGCTGCTCAATAGACGAATATGGAAGTCCTTGCGACACGACATTCGGATCTTTAATACAAACCGTATTAAAGAGACGATAGAGCGGAAAAAAGGCTCCAAAGTGTTTGCAAGAGACATGTCTATTGGGCAAAGCCAGTTGACGAAGCTGAAGAGAGGAGACGGCAGTGTAGCGTCGACCAAAGCGGAAGTGTTAGGAGAGGTCGAGAGTTTCTACGGACAGTTATACACCTCGGTCGCTAAACCTGTTAGCAGCTCGGCCAAAGACCCAAGAGCCAAGCTGACCCGACATTATACCGAAGATATCCCGGACATCAGCCTGTACGAGATTAGAATGGCCTTGAAACAGCTTAAGAACAACAAGGCGCCTGGTGACGACGGTATCACATCTGAGCTTCTGAAAGCGGGTGGAACACCGGTACTTAAAGTCCTTCAGAAGCTCTTTAATACCGTCTTACTCGAAGGTTCAACGCCAGAAGCATGGAACAAAAGCGTGGTGGTGCTGTTCTTCAAGAAAGGTGACAACACTTTACTTAAAAATTACAGACCCATCTCACTTTTGAGCCATGTTTATAAGCTGTTTTCGAAGGTCATAACGAACCGTCTCAGTCGCAGGTTTGATGAATTCCAGCCTCCGGAACAAGCCGGTTTCCGAAAAGGCTATAGTACCATAGACCACATCCACACGCTACGGCAAGTTATACAGAAGACCGAAGAGTATAACTTGCCTCTTTGTCTAGCGTTTGTGGACTATGAGAAAGCCTTTGATTCGATCGAGACGTGGGCAGTGCTTGAGTCTCTCCAGCGGTGCCGTATTGACTATCGGTATATTGAAGTGCTGAAGTGTTTGTACAAAAACGCCTACATGTCAGTCCGAGTACAGGAGCAGAGTTCGAAGGCAATTCCATTGCAAAGAGGCGTGAGACAGGCAGATGTTATATCTCCGAAACTGTTCACCGCTACATTGGAAGACGCCTTCAAGCTTCTGGAATGGCAAGGACTTGGCATCAATATTAACGGCGAATACATCACTCACCTTCGATTTGCCGACGATATTGTAGTCATGGCAGAATCCATGGAAGACCTCAGTACAATGCTCGAAGGCCTCCATCGAGTTTCCCAACGGGTAGGTCTTAAGATGGACAAGATGGAACATGGACAAGACGAAAATTATGTCTAATGCCCATGTTGTACCTACCCCAATATCAGTTGGGAACTCAGTTCTCGAAGTTGTTGACGAGTACATCTACCTGGGACAGACAGTCAAACTAGGCAGGTCCAACTTCGAGAAAGAGGTCAATCGTCGAATCCAACTCGGCTGGGCAGCGTTCCGGAAACTTCGCGAAGTCTTCTCGTCAAAAATACCTCAATGCCTCAAGACAAGAGTCTTCGACCAATGTGTGTTACCAGTGATGACTTATGGCACTGAAACGTGGTCTCTTACTATGGGCCTCATCGATAAGCTCAAAGTCGCACAACGAGCTATGGAGAGGGCTATGCTCGGGGTTTCTCTACGTGATCGAATCAGAAATGAGGAGATCCGTAGAAGAACGAAAGTCACCGACATAGCTCAGAAGATTAGCCAGTTGAAGTGGCAGTGGGCAGGGCACATAGCACGCAGAACAGATGGCCGATGGGGCCGAAAGGTTCTGGAGTGGAGACCACGTACCGGCAAGCGCAGCGTAGGTCGTCCACCGACACGGTGGACAGACGACCTGAGAAAGGTCGCAGGACGACCTTGGATGCAGGCCGCTTCCAACCGGTCCTTTTGGAAAATCATGGGGGAGGCCTATGTTCAGCAGTGGACGTCCTACGGCTGAGATGATGATGATGATGATGAATATCGCGACTTGGAATGTACGAACTCTTTTGGACAATCCCACTAACCTGTGCCCTGAACGGAAGACTGCTCTCATTGCTAGAGAACTGCAAAAATACAACATTGATATAGCTGCTTTAAGTGAGACTCACTTATCAGATAACGATTGTGAAGATCGCGGTGGGTACACTTATTACTGGATAGGCAAACCCTCGCATGAACGAGCAAGTAGTGGGGTAGGTTTTGTTATTAAAAACAGCATCGTAAAGACACTCTTAGAAAAACCTTAAGGTATCAATGATAGACTCATTACTCTCCGACTACACCTGAGCACCAACAAATACCTTCACCTAATAAGTATCTACGCCCCTACCATGACGTATAGTGATGAAGAGAAATGCAAATTTTATGAAGATTTGAGAAACGTTTTAAAAGGTATACCTTCCAGCGATAAAATTATCTTATTAGGTGATTTTAATGCTCGAGTTGACCCTGAACACCACGCCTGGAAACAGGTCCTTGGACGGCACGGCGTTGGTAAATGTAACAGTAATGGAGAACTGCTTTTATCTCTATGTGCAGAATTTAACCTATGTGTGACAAATACCTTCTTCCGTATGCCCGATAAATATAAGACATCTTGGATGCACCCACGCTCTAAGCACTGGCATCTGATAGATTATGTCATTGTGCGCAGGGCTGATTTGAAAGATGTGCTTAGTACCAGAGCTATGTGGGGCGCTGAAGGATGGACTGATCACCGGTTGATAAGGTTGAAAGTCCGCCTCAGCTATAAACCGCCTCGCCGAGCAAAGCATAAAATTCCAACACGGCTAGCCTTTGCGAAACTAAAAAACTCTTCTGAAACACAAGAAAAGTTTAACGCCGAGTTCAACTCAACATCATTGGATACTGCGGGCTCAATTGATGAACATTGGCGCTCCTTAGCACAATCACTTCACAGTGTATCCCAACAAGTAGTCGGAAAGCCGGAAAAGAAAAATCAAGACTGGTTCGACGACTCTGATGTTGAGATCATGGCACTTGTCAAAGAATCAAGGCGTCTAATGAAAGTCTCCACGACCAGCCCTCAACAAAAAACTATTCAACAACAGCTCAAATCTAAGATTCGGGATCTCAAAGACCGTTGGTGGATGATGAAAGCGTTGGAATTGGAGCACCTAGCTAACATTAAACAAACAGGTCTCTTTTTTCAATCCTTGAGAACAATCTTTGGCCCACGTTTTAAGAAAACTTCACCTATCTTCTCACTTGATAAATCAAAACGGCTGACTGATCACAACGATGTGTTAAGCCGCTGGGTTGAACATTTCAATGAAGTGCTAAACCCAGTTGGTCATGGGGCAGATCTCGCCTATATTAACGCTCTTCCAGCTCTACCTTCATCACCAGAACTGGATGACCCTCCAACTTTTGAAGAATTTTTTGTTGCCGTCAATCGACTTAAAAATGGTAAAGCCGCAGGCTCAGATAGTCTACCAGCTGAACTCTACAAATATGGTGGCCCCAATGTTCAAAATAGTTTATTTGAGCTTGTGCTGCGAATCTGGGATACTGGCGAAATTCCTCAAGCCTGGAAGGACGCAACTATCTGTAAATTATATAAAGGAAAGGGTGATACCTCTGACTGTGGGTCATATAGGGGCATTTCGTTACTCAGTGCGGCTGGTAAAATACTGGCCCATATTATAAATCATCGGTTGGGGAAATTAGCTGAGCGCATCTTGCATGAAAGCCAGTGTGGATTCCGTCCGGGCAGAGGTACGGTCGATGCTATCTTCGTCGTCAAACAGCTACAGGAAAAGTCTCTTGAACAACATCAACCACTTAATATGTGCTTTGTCGACTTGGAGAAAGCTTTTGACCGCGTACCGAGACCTGCTCTTTGGATTGTTCTCACTAAAGCTGGTTGTCCTGAGAAGTTTGTTAACTTAGTGCGCCAATTTCACGATGGCATGGTGGCCAGGGTGCAACATGAAAACGACTTCACAGACCAATTTTCAGTAACCAGTGGCGTAAAACAGGGATGTGTGATGGCTCCATCTCTCTTTGCCCTTTACTTTGCCACCGTACTAAGAGATTCTTATAGCGATGCCACTGGACAGATATGCCTTAACGTCAGAACTGATAAGGGCGTTTTTGACCTGGGTCGATTTAGAGCTAAAAGATCGGTACAAGCGCTCTCAATTTTAGACGCCCTTTATGCTGATGACGTATGTTTGATGGCCAGTGATGTCAACAGCCTGCAAATCTTTTTGAACCGTCTAAGCGAGGCATGTCAGCGGTTTGGTTTGATCATAAGTGTCTCTAAGACCCAAGTGCTTAAACAACCTACACGCGGTACGACATCAGACCCAACGCCGATATCTTTAGATGGCAAAACGCTCGAGGAAGTATCATCATTTCGATATCTTGGTAGTTATATTCGAAACGACAACCGCCTTGAAACCGAAATTTACTCACGGATTGCTAAGGCTGCGGCATCTTTTGGAATGTTACGTAAAAGAGTTTGGGACTCGCACGATCTGCGGCTGCACACAAAGATTGCTGTGTACAAGGCAATAATTCTACCCATAATGCTGTATGCTACCGAAACTTGGTGCCTCTACAAAGGCGATATCAAACGCCTTGACACTTTCCACATGAGATGCTTAAGATCAATTCTTCGTGTAAGGTGGCAGGACCGAGTTCCAAACTCCGAAGTTTTGAGAAGAACAGAGTTAAGTGGCATAGAGTCCTTGCTCATAAAAAGTCAACTGAGTTGGTGCGGACATCTTGTACGTATGGATGACTCCAGGTTGCCTAAAGCTGTATTTTATTCACAGCTGAAGGAGGGAAAGCGCACTCCTGGAGGCCAGTACTTACGTTACAGGGATGCCTTGCAGCGCCATCTCACCGCATGTGACATCCCGTGCGAGGGTTGGGAAGAGCTCGCGCAACAGAGACGAGAGTGGCGCAGCTCTGTTCATAAGGCTGTTAATAACTTCGAAAAGAAACGAATACAAGACCTAGATGCAAAACGCCTTATTATTAAGACCCGTCCGAAGCCTTCTTATACCTACACATACAATGCTGATGGTCAGTTGCACTGTGCGCCTTGCAACAGGATCTTTAAAACTAAGTTTGGTTTTGCCAGAGATATACGCGCTCATAACCGGCGCTAGTCAGGTTCGCCGTTGACGGACACGTCAAGGAGGCCGATATATATAGAGCCTCGTTCGGCTTCAATGTGCTTTTGGCGAAGAATCATCATGCAAGACGGCCATTTATAGCTGGTTTGCAGAATTCAAACGCGGTCGTGTCAATCTCCATTATGAAATTTGTGAAGGTCGCCCGTGCACCGCTGTGAATAACAAGAACATCGACGCTGTGCGCCGTATGATTGAAACAGACAGGCATGTGATCTACCATGAGATCCGGACATCTTTGGACATTGGCATGAGTCAAATACAGTCAATCCTACACAAACATTTGGGTGTGAGAAAGCTGTATTCTCGATGGATCCCACAAAATTTGACCGATGCTCAAAAAACGAACCGCATCACTTGGTATACGCATACTATGCTTGCCAGAAGCAACGAACGGGCTTCAATTTTGGTGTGGGACATTTACAGCTATGATCCCAAAACGAAGCAGCAATCGAGCGTATGGGTCTATAGAGACTCTCTCACTCTCTAATATGTTTTCTCTTCTCCTTGACGACGTAAACATGACGGACACGTTCTCATGTACGCTGACGACGTAGCTGCAATAGTGACCGCACCCGCTGTGGTAGAACTGGAGCGAGAGCTAAACCAGGTGGCGGCCGATCTACATCAGTGGTTCTAAATCAACGGTTTGATCCTAAATATCAATAAAACTCACTTCATGCAGTTTGACCTCTCGGGACATAAACAGAACCCCCTCAACGTAGTTGGTAGTTGGAAGTGATCAAATGGACCAGGTAACGGAGTCGACATTCTTGGGTTTTCAGATCGATAGAGCACTTACGCGGGAAGGTCACGTCGATAGTCTGTGTCTGAAAATCGGGCTCGCTTGTTTTGCTTTATGGCGACTATCAGCTATTTAGCCGAGGGACATGGATCGGAACTGTTATTATGCGTCTGTGCACTCTCTCTTACAATATGGTGTTGAGTTCTGGGCGCGTTATGCAGACTGTGAACGTGTCTTCAAAATGCAAAAGAGAGCTGTGAGAGCCATAGCGAGAGTGCCAGAAGATACATCAGCATGCGTTCATTTCAGTCAGCGTTCCACGCCTGGTGATACTGCAGGCGGCCCTGTACGCTCAGGACCACCTAGACGAGTACCCCCGCCTGGGCGAGCAGCGCGCGCAGCACGGCTCGCGGCACGCGCCGTTATGTCTGCTGGTGAAGGAGTCCAAGCAGGTGCACGTAATGGCGACAGGAGTGTACAACCAGCTCCCCGACCCAATACAAAACGCTCCGTCCAGGGAGTCTATTAAAACAAGAATCAAGAAGTGGCTTGTTGAGGCATCATTCTACAGAGTAGATGAGTTTGTACCGGCACCATTAGCGTAAATTAGATTCTAGATAGTGTAATGTATTTGTGTTTGACAATTATTATTATTATTATTTATATAATTTATTTTTAAATTTGGATTTTCTATATTTAGTATAGAACTTTATTTTATTTTATTTCTTATTTTGATATTGAGTTTATATAAATTTATGGATTTGACAATTACTTAGTACTTGGAATTACCAACATTATGTACCTATACATATAATATAAGAAAGATGTGACTTGTAACTAATGGTTACCAATAAATGAGTATAATGAGTATGATTCAAGTATTGACTCAAAACGGATGATTGCGTCTTTTTTTAATAGAACTGGACACGTGGCTACTGTTGCTTTAGAAAATCGTCGTACCGTGAATAGTGACTGGTACACGACCATTTGTTTACCGGAAATCATTGGCAAACTCCGTGAAAATAACGGTAAACGCCGTATCATCTTGCACCATGATAGTGCAAGTTCCCACACGGCCAGACAGACAAATGAGTTTTGAAGGCGAAAAACGTACAACTTATGAGTCATCCAGCATACAGTCCTGACCTAGCACCATGTGATTTTTTCCCAAAAATCAAGAATCAATTACGCCATCAACGGTTTTCATCACCAGAAGAGGCTGTCGAAGAGTAAGAAAAACACGTATCTGATGTATCCACGAAGGAGAGGCAAATGTTTTAAAAATTGGGTCTATCGTATGAAAAAGTGCATTGACACAAAGGGAGGGTATTTTGAGAAACAATAAATTCATTTTTGACCATTAATAGTATTTTTTTAATATTGATTCCGGGAATTATCCCTCATTTTGGCTTCATTGCAGTCAGGTAAAAAGCTTCTAAAAGTATCATAACCTAACAATAGGTATTTAACTTAGGAACGGGGTGAGGTTGTATATCAATATACTCATATGAATATATGAACCACGCATATGTGAGTATTTTGTAGGCACGGGTGTGTGTTTCATTTTGCAGTCAAAATGCATCACAAGAAAACCTTTGTGCCGCCCTGAACCTTCCCCAAGGCGTCCACACGCAAACCTTTGTTGTGACAACTGACTGCAGCGATGCAGTCTGCCCGCGGAGGGCAACGCGCTCCGCCTTGGGGTAGGTCTACATTGTGGAGGCGTCGAGACAGCCACTACTGCAGGCATTTCAATTACATTTAACTCTGCGACGGCTTAAACTGTGCACACGTACACTACTGGTTTTAACAGGCAGGATTTTGATATTGGAAACCAAAAGCAGCGTTGGTTGCTAAACGCTGCGATGTTGTTGATAGTTTGGAGTGTCTTGGTGTGGGACTGCAGCCAAATTATCGGACTTCCCGAAGAAAACAAACCCGCTAGGTTGGTTACTCACGCTGCGACGCTCGATACGGCGCGGCTGGCGCATGCATGTGTGCTTACTGCTATTTATTGTTATTTCCGTTCGGTTAGCGGACGCTTTACTGCACCATGAGTACTAATAAAATAAGGTATCAACCATTGCACTTATATACTATTCAATTACATTCACATACCCGCACTAGGGTCCCTTGTCACATAGACACTGGAATATTTCTTCATAACTGTTTCCGCTCACACAAATACTCGTATTTGCTAGGGATTGAACCTGGGACCTCGCGCTTCAAAGGCCGGATCACTACCAACTATGCTAAGGTTGTTGTCCGGCTGTCCGTCTGAGCATCTGTTCGTCTGTCTGTCCGTCGGCCTGTCTGTCAAGACGGGTTTTCTCAGGAACACGCATCAGGAGGCATCAAGTTGAAATTTATATTAAGGCGTTGCCCAAACCCAAAGATCCGTAAACGCTATGTTTTTCGTCGCACAGTTTAGACATACTTGTTACTGATACAAACTTGAATAAAATACAATGCATAGTTAAGAGTTTAAAAAGAAGACTTATATCATATATTACACAATGTCTATCTGGCATCTTGGAGAAAAATATCCCGGAGTGAAAAAAACTTTCTATTGCGATACGATTACTCAACAACTACCATATTTTTTCTAATTAGAAAATGTTAATTTTTTTTAAATAAAGAACACTCTATATTTTATACAATTGTGGCTTCTTTTATTTTTAAACAAATGCAAACTGCGAAGTTATCGTGTGTATACAGACGCACGCTTGTTCCTGTCACGGCCAGAGCTTCACTCTCTCAAATACCTAAAATTTTGCTCTTAGAATCATGAAATGCGGCAAGGAGTAATATCTTACAGCACTTATAAAGGAAAACCCGTTATTAAATAGTTACACTAGCTGACCCGCCAGCGGCTTCGCTCGCGTGGCCTAGAGGGATACGGTAATAACAGATTTTAATGGGTCAGATTTCAATTAGGGGTCGAATTTCACAAAACCCCGTCTTAGTGAGTACATAGGCCCAAAAAGAACCCCATGCAAAATTTTAAACTTTTAGAACTCGCAGTAACGAAGTTTCATACAAACTATCAACCCCCAAAAAAAACCCTTAGGGGTTGAATTTCATAAAATCCCGTCTTAGTGAGCACCTACGTCCTAAAAAGAACCCGCAAGCAAAATTTTAAACTCCTAGCAATTGTAGTTTCTGAGATTTCGTGATGAGTGGGTGACCTTTCGCTTTTAAATATATATATATATAATCATAAAGGTTCGTATTCTCTTGATCACTCACCTCAACCCTCAACATAGTTCCATAGTACGTAATCGGATGCCTTACGATGGATGCATAAACGATGAACAAACAAAGAAACAAATAGATTTTTGATTTATGATTATTTTTATACACACAGATTCCGAGGTCCATTCTTTTTTTAACTAATTATTGACTTTTTATATCAACGCTCTTAATATACCTACCACATCATACTTGTACATACAAATTGACATAGACTAAACCAAATTTGTTTGACTAAAAAATAAAAGTACAGATAGAAAAACAAAACTGAATGAGTATTCATCAGCATTCTGACCATCGGGTTTATTTGAGACTAGCGAATGCCCGCGACTTCGTTCGCATAGTAGGCTTGGTCTTCGGCCTCGTCATTACCTCCCATCTTATCTTAATTGTTCTTTTATAAGATCCTTCTCCTGACTATAACTAATAAAAAAAGAAATAGCGAATCCGTTCACGCGTGATGCGATGACCAAAGGAAAAAGAGATTAATTTTCAAATTCAAATGATTTACGAGTATTTGCAGAATGTAGTTTACAATTTATCTACAGACAAATGTATATTACATATTATATATTATGGTTCTTTGACATTCTATCATACAAAATGGTGTACAAATAGACATAATAAAATAAAATTACATTAAAAAAACTACACTAGAGTTCAACCATTCATAATACAACTCTATAAATATATAATTCATTAATTATTATTTATATTCATTGCAAAGTTACCAAAGAGCATAAGAGCTAAGCATATTAGAGCCTGCTAATAGTCAATATCTATGTCGCACACAATTATATCGACTAGTGTCAAGATCCTGATGAAATCGGGTGATCATGGATGAAGACGCTAAAACTCTAACTATACATTATCTGTGGCTCGTGATATATCCTCCTCAGGTCAATTAATACACAAACCCCGGAAGCAACCTCCTGTCTTAGTAAAATGCAGGTAAATTAAGGTAAGTAGTTTCAGTTCGCCTTAAGAAAGATTCAGCGTGGAAACAAGGACAGGGCTGAATTACGAATGACTAGGGCCTCATTTGTAACCCGGTTGTGAAATCGTGAGAATAGGAAATATGTTCTGATAGTCGTACTAAATAACAAAGAGGTTAAGTAATATGTTCGAACTCAATTATTCTACTTTAGCGTTAATGACTTGTCTAGTATTTTATCTTAAGACACGGTCCAACCCCAATTTTAAAATAATTTACGATGCTTTACGTAAGGTTGAAAATCGATTGGACGATGTAATGCGAAAATGCGTTAATTTTGTACGTTTTCTTTATATTTTTCGATATATACTGACAGAATCGAATAAACTGCTGGTTATAACTTTAGTACTATACGAGTACGTTGGCTATGTATTAAGTACCTAAAAAAATATAGTGTTATCGCTGTTTGTTAATTCTAAAAATTTCAACGTGAAAGTTTATTTTTGTGGACTTATTCAGGATTTTTTTCTGCAGAATGTGAGTTATATTTATGAATTCTATTCGGTTATTCTTTTAATATTCGTTTTCTAACCTTAGTATTTTTTTCATAATATATTTATCGACCTGTTTCGTTACACTAGGTGTTTGAAAATTCTGCTTTTTACTATTATCAGGATACGAGCGCGTCTTAATATTTAATTTTAATATTATACTACGTGATCTGTTGAATTTTATTTAATTTATATGTAAAAATATTGTCTTTTTTCGCTGACTGTACCACTGCAGTGTCGGATATTCTGCCGCTAAGCAATAACAGTAAACGTTACTGAGTTAGTAAAATTAACAATAACAGATTTGTTCATCCATAAAAATAGTAAAATAGTAATAGGGGGTTTAATATGAAATTGCTGATTTATGGCACTAGCGACTTAGAATTAAAATTAAACCTTAATGTCCATAGATATAAATAAAAAAGTTTTTCTACATCAATGTTAGTGTCAGATTTCGGGGCAACGGTTTTTCACACGAAAACTATATATTCTAAATTAAAAAAAAAACGATGCATTTGATTGTTTGACTTTCTAATGACAGATAATTCAGTTTTTTATCGTGAAGTTAGAAACAGCAAAACTCAGAGTAATTTTCAAGTACGAGTTCCGACGCGGGATAGAATTAAGAATTAGAATATTGAATAATAGTACAGTGGCGAAAACGGTCTTTGCCTGTTCTCTAGTTTCCTTCAACCCCGACGCGCATTTTCTGGTGGCTTCATCATTATAAAACCATTTTCAGTATCAGATGACATATTGAAAAAATATTTAGAATAATTAAAAGCGTAATGTATCAATTTAGTAAAATACAAAATTTAACAATACATAACAAACGGCCGCCATGTTGTTATTCGAAGTGCCGAAAAAGGTTGCTAGCCTCCTTTCATTGAAAGTCGAATACAATAAAATAATTCTCACCTTTTTTAAATTATTGATTATAAAACCTTTTTGAGATTTGACGTTTGTATTATTTTTATGTTCGCTGCTAAAAAACAAAAGAACGCTACCAGCGCAGAAATGGATTTTCATACAATATTTCTACCCTGCTACTGAGTGCAGAAATGAAATTCCATAAAACTTTTCCCGCCGCATTTATAAGGGAGACATGACTAACTTTGTAACCCGGTTATGACCGAATAATGAGATTCTTTCTGAGTGGGTGTGGCATAAAAATTGTATATACATTTATAAACCTTTGGCATAGAAGAAATGTTGGTATCCACTTCGTATTTGGTTTAGAGAATAGGTATCGTCATCATCATCATCTCATCCGTAGGACGTCCACTGCTGAACATATGCCTCCCCCACAAATTTCCAAAAGGTCCGGTTTGAAGCGGCCTGCATCCAATGTGGCCCTGCTACCTTTATCGGGTCGTCTGTCCACCTTGTCGGTGGACGAGCTGCACTTGCCGATCCGTGGTCTCCACTCCAGAATCTTCTGGCCCCATCTGCCATCTGTTCAGCATGCTATGTGGCCTGCCCACTGTCACTTCAACTGGCTAATCTTCTGGGCTATGTCGGTGACGTTCGTTCTTCTACGGATCTCCTCATTTCTGATTCGATCACGTAGAGAAACCTCGAGCATAGCACCCTCTCCATAGCTCGTTGTGCGGCTTTGAGCTTGCTTATGAAGCCCATATTAAGAGACCACGTTTGGGTGCCA
The DNA here is from genome assembly GCA_917880725.1 of Selenia dentaria. Taxonomy (NCBI): domain Eukaryota; kingdom Metazoa; phylum Arthropoda; class Insecta; order Lepidoptera; family Geometridae; genus Selenia; species Selenia dentaria. Next base: position 30,816,920 of record OU862890.1, on the reverse strand, counting down.
TATGTCATCACTAGTAACACACATTGGTCAAAGACCACATAACACCGACGTCTCTTCCTTCCTATCATCCTTCCTCAAAGGTCCGTACTGCATCCTCGAGACCTCTGGTAATGCGGAAGTCCGTGGGCGACGGTATCTTTTACCTTCAGGTGAGCCGCTTGCGCGTTTGCCAAACTATCCCATAAAAAAGAATAGGTATATAATTCTAAAACCGGAACGTAAAAGTTAAAGATTTTTTTAATTTAAATCTAATAAAGTGCAATCAGACCATCGAATCAAAGTTCCTCCAGACATTTAATTAATTAATCTATCTGAGCGCGGCTAAACAAACAAGTACCTACCAGGACAGCAGAGAATTAAAGGAGTGTCTCTAATTGAAAATTCATCGCCCCAGGATCTCTAATCTCCCCTTTCCCAGCATTGCTATTGATAGATGTTATATACTTGTGTCAGTCGTCTGGCGTGCAGTTTCGATCAGTTTCCGTCTGGTGAAGTACCTGCGAGCGATGGAAAACGGCGCTCTAACTGCCGCCTTTAATCCACCCATTTCAACTTGGCCACTTGCGGTCATATTGGTTGTTTTTCTTTCCTAGTCACACTTCACTTTGATAAATAATAATTTCCGAGTCTTCATATTTCACTTTGATAATATGATTTTTATAAACCTTGTGCAAACATCGGTTGTATATTATCTGAACACTAATCGAGCCAAGCAGCGGGGACGCGACACCATCCTCGAAAAGAGTTTTTAGTAGCATTTTCTCAGCAGAAGTGTCACTAAATATTTCTTTTAATCTCATTTTAATAAAGTATTGTTATGTAATTGACCGAGCGGGCGACACGAGCAAAGCGTCTCTGCTTATATATAAACTTATTTATTATTACAAAATTATATTATATATTGATTAGTTTATACGTGCTGCAAAAACACCAAACAGCTCCTGGTCCAAAGATCCTGGTGACTCTCTTTAGTCTGCGTCCGATGCCGCTGCCCTTGGCAGGCATGGATAAAACGATGGAGTCTTAACATTGCACTCTTTAGTTTTACAGGAACCGAAAATTAGTTCCTCGCTTACTCACCTCTACAGACCACCAGTAGAATAAATCTCCCCCCATTTCGTGTAAAGAACGTATAATGAGTTCAAGAAGTCCAGCCTCTACAAACTCTTTCCGAAACTACCCGTAGAATTGGGATAAAAAGTAGCTTATGTGTTAATTCATAAGCTATCACCACCTTGACCGAGTACTGCTCATGAGGAGTTTTAGTGGGTTTGAGCCTTACACGCCCCCTTACGTCACTGTCATAGTAGTATGGGTAGTATGGTACTTATATTTGATACTCATCTGAGAATGGGTTGTCTGGAAGAGATCGCTCTGAGCTATAAGTCCGCCTATTGTTACACCTAGGTTTAAGAATTGTTCTTTTTAATATTAAGTGTTATGTGGTGTCAATAAGTATTCATCAATAAAGTGTTATCTATCTATGGACAGTGCAACAGCATTTTGCTTTTTGCAACAAACTCACTCACAAACTTGCGCATTTCTATAAAGTGATTAACAGAACTTCGGTGTGAAGTCTTAGCCCAATACAATCTCGGTCAAATGATAATTTGAAATATTGGTTTTTTCTCTTACTTACTATTACTTACTATTCAATTACACATTGAACTTACCTGTTTGCCAATCTTCTATATGTATAAAAATGAATCTCCATTTCCCTTGGTCATTGCATCACACGTGAGCGTATGGAACAATTTCACTATTTTTGTTAATTGTAGTTTGGAGAAGGTTATAAATGAAAAATCTACAAAAGATGGGAGGTTATCGCGAGGCCGAAAATGAGCGTACTACGCGAACGAAGTCGCGGGAACTTGTTAGTTTATTTGGGGTTTCTTGTGTTTTTTATTTTGTATTCTTCCTATTAGCATTTTATGCTGGAGGGAGGGTGGTGCACGCCCCCAAATTTTCCCCCTTTTCAGCGGAAGTGTCACTAAATATTTTTTAATATCGTTTTTTTGATAATGGATTTCCGCAAAGTAATGCCTGAATCAATAAATTAATAAAACTGCATAGTTTTTAGAAGTTTTCACAGATTTTTTTGTGGTGATATCGTTTTGTAAGTTTTATAAATCGATGAACGCCGGCTGCATGCACGAAACAGTATGACTCATTGTCACGTTCCGCCCGAGCAGAGCGCGCAAGTGAGAGCGCGGAACAAGAGATAAATAGACACGATCGGCCTGTATAAGCCTTGTCTTATCACGTATAATTATCGTCCGTAAACCGACTTTACAGATATTTTTGTGATGCCCTATCATGCGAGTTTTCTGATTTAATTGCTGTTAGATTAGTAGTGATAGGTCTTCTACCACCAAGTTAAGGACCACCACACGCAGGTACTAGGAGTACATAATACAAAAGAGTACGGGTGTGTGCTAAAAACTGTGTAAACTACGCGCCGCCCAACGAGCTAACTCTCGTCTAGTCTGCGTCTAGGAGTACACGTGGAGGTACTTAAATGTTTGCGCACTCTATCAAATTGAGACGCAGACGGCTGGTGTTTGGTGATAAAGTTTTGAGTTTATGCTGTTACGCCAGCCAGTCTGAGATATTCATTACTACATTTCCAAGAAGGAAACAATTTATATATACTTTTTTTAAGTCCTGGTAAAAATATAGCCAATGTTCTAATGTTAACAAGAAATCAACTTAGATGTTAATGTTTTATATTATTAATATTTTAATATTGCTTGTTTTATGTTATAAATATACAACGATTTGTTAGATAATTTTCTAACATTCCCGTGCTTCAGAGTACACGATAAGCCTTCGGTTACTGTTGCTCTCGTACTACAACAGTCATTAGATCATTTTATATAAGTACCTTCATATGTTCTGTAAATTCAGATATCTCTACTTGTAATGAGAAGAATCTGCATTTTAGCGAAACAGATAAATGCAATAATAATGTAACTAGTGGTATTCAAACCAGTACAGTAGCATCCTATCCTACTAATATTATAAATGCGAAAGTTTGTGAGTATGGATGTGTGGATGTGTGTTACTCTTTCACGCTCAAACAGCGGGGTCAATTTTGATTAAATTTGATATGGAGGTGGATGAAGCACTGGATTAACACATAGGATACTTTTCATCATCATCCATCACCAAGCGGGTGAAAAAGCGTAATATTCTTGGGCACAGCATAGACAAAATAACAAGATCTCCGCCTACGACAAGATCGTACTGAAGATAGTTCTATCAAAGATCGAGTGAGTTTCTGATAGCTTTGTCAAAAGTACGCTATCATTTTGGCAGCTTGATACACTAGACTCGTCGACCGTCAAGGGTGATGAAATGTAAACAAATATCGTCAAGGGTGATGAAATGTAATGACAGTTTTTTCCAAGGTGATTAACTTTATATTTGTACGTAGGTACTGTATTTTATAATTAGTATTTACTGATTGATAAACTACGTGAAATTTACTCATATAACCATGTAAATATTTTATGACATTTTGGTATAAGGATACATATGACTTTGGAGAAGATGACAATCTACTCGAAGTACGTCTCCTGCGCAGATGACGTCGCGGGCACCAGCTAGTACATATAAAGAAGATCACCTTTAAAAAAAAACACACAGTCACTAGGTTTACATAACTCATAAGAGTGGACGTGTACGCCACCCGCCCTGCAAGCTAAAAAATATCTGAATTATCGTGTCAGAGTCACTACCAATGTTTCAATAAAATTCTACACCGTAGGTACCAGTTACCAGTATACGTAGAATATTCGCGCCGCGAGTACGGCTTTGAAAAACTAATTACGCAGGTCTAGGCTGCGAGACTCAACAGGGCTATGCCTGGTGCAATTCACTTGGAGCCGGAAATTGAATGTTGTGAAATCATTATTGAATATTTTGTAACGAACTTGACCTTTTTATAGTTTTACTAAAATCGTCTACCTGTATATTACAGGCATTTTATTCTAAGAAAACAGACTTTAGATACAAAATGATATCGGCTATTACCAAAAAATATAAAGTAAAATTAGACTTTCTCCATTTACAGTATATGCAACATAATACTAATATATATATAATATAATACATAATACTTCTGCAACATAATAGTATAGTTTTTCTTGGTGATGCAGTAAATGTGTGCTTTTTGCTTTCGTGTGAAACACGAAAACAATATAATTCGAATGTTGTGCCTTCATTCAGCCGTGCGATTCTCTAAGAGCAAACATCGTTGCATCTTTGACAACATCCGTGAAACAAATGACGAGATGACAAGAAACGTTGGAAAAACAACCTTATATACAAGGGCGATATCTCATAAAGTATCTGATATCGGTGAGCTCGTCGACGAGCGCAACGACGAATCATTAGATAATCGCACGGCAGGACTTTAGCTTAGAACTAATGATGGGATATTTCCTGTATTGGGGATTCAAAAATTCAAACTTAGCCCACACTACAGAAACTTGCTCTGTCTTGTTGGACAGATTATTTTTCAAGCTTTTGAAGTTATGTGTTTTGTTAAATAGGTAATGGAACATACTCGTATTTATATTAGAACTAGCTGCGCCCCGCGATGTCATGGTGGTTAAGTATTCTTAAATTTTCAAATTTTCTGCACAACTTTCTCAATTATTTTAACCGTTAGGACCAAACTTAGTATTAGAAAACTTGCAATAAGATGGATGAAATCGGTAAAGTCGTTAAGTTTTTCTCGGGTTGTGTTCCTTTATGAGCCGAAATCAATCACATCGTTCGCACACCCGTTCCCTAACATGCTCATCGGGAGCGAGCTTCATACGTCTTCGATACGTCTTCGACGTCACCGATAACGTTTATGTCGGAACCATCACGCTCGCGGATGCTGGAAGGTGATACCGCGTGAGTATTTGGGTGCGTCATTAAAAGCATTAAAAAAAAGGAACGGCAAACCGTGGCACGACAGTTGTGAGCGTTGACAGCGCTTACTGGAACGCGCCACACCGTAGGTAGAGCAACAACAGCATTAAAACCAAAGGACACGGCAAACCGGGGCACGTCAGTTGTGAGCATTGACAGCGCTTACTGGAACACGCCACACCGTAGGTGGAGCAACAACAGCATTAAAAAAAAGGGAACGGCAAACCGTGGCATGACAGTTGTGAGCGTTGACAGCGCTTACTGGAACGCGCCACACCGTAGGTAGAGCAACAACAGCATTAAAACCAAAGGACACGGCAAACCGGGACACGTCAGTTGTGAGCGTTGACAGCGCTTACTGGAACGCGCCACACCGTAGGTAGAGCAACAACAGCATTAAAAAAAAGGGAACGGCAAACCGTGGCACGACAGTTGTGAGCGTTGACAGCGCTTACTGGAACGCGCCACACCGTAGGTAGAGCAACAACAGCATTAAAACCAAAGGACACGGCAAACCGGGGCACGTCAGTTGTGAGCGTTGACAGCGCTTACTGGAACGCGCCACACCGTAGGTGGAGCAACAACAGCATTAAAAAAAAAGGGAACGGCAAACCGTGGCACGACAGTTGTGAGCGTTGACAGCGCTTACTGGAACGCGCCACACCGTAGGTAGAGCAACAACAGCATTAAAACCAAAGGACACGGCAAACCGGGGCACGTCAGTTGTGAGCGTTGACAGCGCTTACTGGAACGCGCCACACCGTAGGTGGAGCAACAACAGCATTAAAAAAAAAGGGAACGGCAAACCGTGGCACGACAGTTGTGAGCGTTGACAGCGCTTACTGGAACGCGCCACACCGTAGGTAGAGCAACAACAGCATTAAAAAAAAGGGAACGGCAAACCGTGGCACGACAGTTGTGAGCGTTGACAGTGCTTACTGGAACGCGCCACACCGTAGGTTGAGCAACAACAGCATTAAAAAAAAAGGGAACGGCAAACCGTGGCACGACAGTTGTGAGCGTTGACAGTGCTTACTGGAACGCGCCACACCGTAGGTAGAGCAACAACAGCATTAAAACCAAAAGGACACGGCAAACCGGGGCACGTCAGTTGTGAGCGTTGACGGCGCTTACTGGAACGCGACGTAGGTAGAGGGACAACATCCTTTATTTATTTCGAAACGCGGCAGTGGAGTTTTTAACAATTATCACATATGTACAACTATTCATAATTAATGTTCCTTTTGGTGCGCCTTTGATGCCTTATATAAACAATAAATGATATGATTTGATTTGAGGCCGAATCATTTTTATATTTGGACAAGAAATAAATCCAAAATTTGGATTCAAAATAAAAAATAAAAAAAAACACCAGCTGTAATCGTTTTCCCAGCCCTCCCTAATTATTTCACCAGCTATAATCGTTTTTTTTTAATTTGGGTCTGTCTACCCTTTTAGGTTACAAAGCCGTGATGGGACGCGAAGGTATGAATCATTAAAAAGTGTCAACAGTTTTATTAGAAAAAGTGTGTTCGGTTCCCTGTAGAAAGCTCTCAATTGCAGCGCGCGTTTTCCCTGTTCTTTTGTGTCTGCGTGTCTGGCACAGGCATAGCGAGCGGTGCAGACGGGTGGTGGTGGGCGGTGGCAGCGGTGGTGAGCGGTGGCGTGCGGTAACGGCTAATGGACGGTCGCCGCTTTTTCATTAATCCCTCGGTATCTGCTGAGCGGAATCACAATGAATACAAATCTTTTATGATTCAGAACTGACACAGATTAAATAAAAGTCACTTATGTCCAGTGTTAACTAAAATAACTATTTTCGCTTGGTAATATTTGGTTACCTAGATATGGTATTAACTGAACTGAACGGATAAACGATTTGATATACCTAGAATATATTTTTTAATAATTTTTGCATATTTTTTTTTATATATGTTGTTGGATGACCAATTAAATAAATGAAAAAAAAGAATGCGTGTGTGAACGCGTCACAGGGAATCCTAGCGCGGAGTTATGCGTATATGAACGCGTCACAGGGAACTCTAGTGCTGAGTTATGCGTGTGTTAATGCGTCACAGGGAATCCTGGTGCGGAGGTATGCGTGTGTTAACGCGTCACAGCACAAGGAATCCTAGTGCGAATGTATGCGTGTGTGAACGCGGCTCAGGGAATCCTAGTGCGGAGGTATGCGTGTGTTAACGCGTCACAGGGAATCCTGGTGCGGATGTATGCGTGTGTTAACGCGTCACAGGGAATCCTAGTGCGGAGGATTGTGTGTGTGTGTGTGTGTGTGTGTGTGTGTGTGTGTGTGTGTGTGTGTGTGTGTGTGTGTGTGTGCGTGTTGTGTATGTGTGAGAACGCGTCACAGGGAAACCTAGTGCGGAGGTGTGTGTGTGCGTGTGTGAAAGCGTCACAGGGTATCCTAGTGCGGAGGTATGCGTGTGTTAACGCGTCACAGGGAACCCTGGTGCGGAGGTATGCGTGTGTTAAAGCGTCACAGGGAATCCTAGTGCGGAGATATGTGTTTGTGTGTGTGTGTATAAACGCGTCACGGGGAATTCTAGTGCAGAGGTATGTATGTGTGTGTTAACGCGTCACAGGGAATCCTAGTGCGGAGATATGTGTGTGTGTGTGTGTATGAACGGGTCACTGGGAATTCTAGTGAGGAGGTATGTGTGTGTGTGTGTGTGTGTGAACGCGTCACAGGGAAACCTAATGCGGAGGTATGTGCGTGTGTGTGAACGCGTCACAGGGAATCCTAGTGCGGAGGTATGTGTGTGTGTGTGTGTGTGTGTGTGAACGCGTCACAGGGAATCCTAGCGCAAAGGTATGCGTGTGTGAACGCGTCACAGGTAATCCTAGCGCGGAGGCATGTGTGTGTGTGTGAACACATCACAGGGAATCCTAGTGCGGAGGTATGCGTGTGTGAACGCGTCACAGGGAATCCTAGTGCCTAGCTATGCGTGTGTGAACGCGTCACACGGAATCCTAGTGCGGAGTTATGCGTTTTTATGCTTAATTTCTAGCAACACTTTGACACACATACCACTAAGTAGTAATTGCTCTATTGATGAGCATGCTTTCGTGCTAGTAATGAGCATGTCTATCATTACCTTAACGTAACGTATCGTTGACGTATACAGTACAAAATGTCATTTATCTAGAGCAACTGTGACACAGATAACTCATAGTTACTATTGTATACGTCAACGATACGGTAACGTTATATTTGAGTACGCAAAATTGCGTGCTAGATCCACTGATGAATAAGAGAGATGACTGACGCATTCGAACCTCCTATTTTGGAAGTCGGTTGAAAACAAGTAAATTAATCCTTGTTGCTAAATATGACGCAGGCACTTCACTCTCCAATGGAAATTGATGATAGTAATCCGCACCAAGAACCATCAAAGCCTTTAAATAGGGGAGCCGGCTATCATGGCAAATTATACTTAATGGGTATTTAAATCTGTCTCAAATATTTGTAGCTATTTTAGTAGATTTTAGTACAACATTAAAAGTCGTGTATATTTTTCAATGTATTTTTTTATAATTCATATTGTAGTATTTTTTTTACTTATTATTAACCAGAAATCCCAATGTTTATGTCATGTAGATATCATATGTTTTCTAATCTTAACTGCTATCGAGCAAAATGCAAAGTAAATATCACGTGTTTTTCTTTTTAATTAGGGCAAATAATAATTGAATGAATTAATGAATTTATTTTATTTGTAACAAACAATACAGACAAAGAAAAGTATACAAATGGTTAAAAATCAAATTATGATTAATAGAAAAGAGCGAGTAGAAATAAAAAAACATTAATGAATACAATATCTTGAGTAGTTTCTTCTCTGATTACTTATGTAACAAATTTGGCGTTTCTCAAGGTAGCATATTAGGGCCGCTGTTATTTCTGTTATATATAAACGATCTACCTGGTATAATTTCTCATAAATCAGATGACTTAAGCATTATCATCCCAAAACAAAAGAATATTGATTTTGAATAATGTATTAATGAAACAATAGCAACTGTAATAGCTTGGCTTAACAGAAATAACTTAAAACTCAATGTAAATAATTCTAATATTATGCAATTTTACAATATCAAATCTAACCCTCAAAATATTAAAATAGTTTACCAAAATACGCAAATAAAAGAAACCAATACAGCTACATTACTTGGAATCACTATCGATAACCACTGTAACTGGAAAGCACATGTAGACAGTGTGTGTTTCAAGCTTAGCAGATTTGCATTTGCTATTCGTAGGGTGTATTTAGTTGCTTCTAGAAAAACATCCCTTATGGCTTATCATGGATATGTGTCGTCGGTCCTAAGGTATGGTCTCGTAATTTGGGGCAACTCGGTAGAAGTGGAGAGAGCTTTCAAAGCACAAAAACGATGTCTCCGAGCAGTTTGCTGTGTTGGACCTCTAGAATCCTGCAAGCCTTTTTGTAAGGAATTAAAGGTTCCTTGTATGTATATATTTGAAGTATGTATGTTTGTAAAAAAAACACCCTGAACTTATCAATAACTTGTGCGATAACCGTAGCTACTGCACAAGATTTCCGAACATATTAGTGTTTCCGCAGTGTAATAATGAGCTTTACCGCAGAAATTGTTATATTATGGCGTTAAGAGTGTTTAATAAAATCCCAGAATCATTAAAATCCCTTCCACTCCCAAAATTCAAAGTCAAACTTTTCAGATGGTTAATTGATTGTAGCTTTTATCAAATTTATCATTAATGACCATAAATATAGCCCATCCTAATATCAAACATATAGCATAATTTTAGTTTATCATTAAAATAGTAGTATAGAGTATAGTACCTACAGTGTCGTGTATTATAAACATATTAGTTGGTTTTTCCTAGTTAACTTAGGATTTTAATGTATCTTACCTTAAATTTAATATAATTTAAGATTAAGATTTTAATTTTCGCATGCCAAATAGGCAAAAGTTGTGTTGTACTAAACATTATAGCTATAAGATATTTCATTGTAACCACAATTTAAAGCGAAATAAATAACTTGAACAAAATCCAGGTGTTTCACACAACCCAGCCTAAGCTCAGCAATATGCTAGTTGCAAGCAACCAGCGCTGGTCTTCCGTTAGGTTGGGGAGGTGACCTCACGCATGTGCTGAACCTGCGTCAAACAGCGCGTGCATGATATAAATAGATACATAGCTGCAATGTGCATATGAAAATCTAAAATATAGTTATAACAAATTAAAATAATGAATAACGTTACACGTCTTCCTTTCAAATTTAGGCAATGACTTCAACACAAATGTATGTTATGTTATATAGAACGTGTTATCTAAATTGCGCTGGAAAACAATAGACGTCACATAATTTGAACCGGTAGTTACAACCTTATTCCGCGCAAACTACGTCACTAGCGGATACTAGTATTGGATAATTTGAAGGCTTAATTTGAAGCTGAATCACCGACGTCTACTGGATTCATATAAAGATAAAATAAAATAAAAATATATAAATCCGTTCATCTCGTCCCTGGATGATGCCAATCAGGAAATCCAAGCCAAAGTTTGTGTGTATAAATAATTAATTCTTATAGTTGAAATTTATAGAGAGAAAAATTCCATCCTCGGACGGGATTCGGAACCGCGTCTTCTGACTCTCCGTGTCAGACGCCATTGACCAACTAGGCCACGGGGTTCTGGTCCGAGTACGAATTTTAACTCTCTATTTGACTAACCGTCTTGCGGGGACGGAGCGACATCTATTGGACAGTTTAACAGTACCATCAAATACAAATACAAATACAAATTTATTTATTTGCTAGAATACAATATAATATAAGGTCTTTAACTAACAGTTATGTCAATGTATTCAGCCTGCAGGCAGGCGTGCAAATATTATAATAATTAAAATATAAACTATCATTTAAATATAAAGTAATAAAATAACATTCAACAAATTTCTAATCATACATTATTCAATTCTATACTTAATTATATTATTTAAAATTAAGATATTCATTTACACTATAAAAACAATTGTCCAATAGCCACTTATGTAGGTTTAATTTAAATTTATTACCATGCAGCAATTTTATATGGTCTGGTAATTTATTATAAATAGTTATGCACATGTTGTATACATTTTTCTTATAAATATCTCTATGACAAGTGGGTTGGTAAAGTAGATTTTGGAATTTAGCTCTTTTTTGTCTAATGTTAATCTCGTTACGTTTTGTGAAATAATTGGGATGAGCTCTAACGAAAACGCATGTGTTTTTAATGTACATACAAGGAAGTGGTAGGACATTACATTTCTTAAATAACGGCTTGCAACTATCCAAAAACCAAGCTTTATTTATAACTCGAATACACCTTTTTTGTACTTTGAAGGCTTTGATTGAGTCTACAGAGTTTCCCCACATTATTAAGCCATAACTGAGAACTGATGACACATAGCCATGATATGCAGCCAAGGCAGCTTCCGCAGAAACAGTTTGCCTTACCCTTTTGAGTGCAAAAGTAAAGCGACCAAGCCTCTGACATACAGTATTCACATGAGTTTTCCAATTAAGGTGTTGATCTAAATTTCTTCCTAAGTAATTAAAAGATTCTACTTCAAGTACTTTTTGATTTTTATAGTCAATGTCAAGAGGTATTAATTTTGTATTGTATGAATTAAATTGAATTATTTTAGTTTTATTTATATTTAAAGTCAAATCATTATTTTCTGTCCACTGAATAATATCCGCTAGAGCTTCGTTCATAGTTTGCTGAATTGCTTCTTTATTATTACATTTTAAAATGACTGTAGTGTCATCTGCAAATAATATGCATTTATGTGGTGTCACTTCGGGTAGGTCATTAATATATATTAAGAAAAGTAAGGGACCTAAAATGCTTCCCTGAGGGACTCCTTTGTTATTAATTATTGTTTCAGATCTAAAATTTTCTTTAGTTAAGCTATTTCTATTATTACTTATGACTGTTGTTACTTGAGTACATTGCCTCCTATTCTGCAAATAGCTACTTACCCATTCCAAGGCTTTACCCCTTATGCCATATAATTCAAGCTTGCTTAATAGCTTCGTATGATTGATGAAGTCAAAAGCTTTTTTTAAATCTAAAAACAACGTTACTGCTGGATTTTCTTTATGTCTCTGTTACTGTTTTCAAAAGATCAAAACATGCTAATGCAGTTGAGCTCCCCTTACGAAAACCAAACTGCTCACTCTTAAATATATTATGTTTAACAAAAAAAATATTCAGTCTCTTAAGCATAGCTTTCTCTAAAATCTTGTAGATAATTGGCACTATAGTGATGGGCCTGTAATTATTTGGATCTGTTTTATCACCCGTTTTAAAAAGAGGTCTGATAATAGACATTTTAAGTTGATCCGGAAATATACCTTCCTGAAACGAAAGATTAATAACATGAGCGAGTGGATAACAGATCCAGTTTGCACAACATTTAAGTACTTTTGTAGTAATTTCATCATTTCCACTAATTTTGCTATTATTTAAGGACGTAATAATATTGTAAATTTCGTTAGGGTCGACGGGGTTTAAAAAAATTGTGTTTGTGTTTCTAAAATTATTTCTGTGTCCTAAGTTATTTAATTTGGATGTTTTATTTATTACCAGATTAGAAAAATAATTGTTGAATATATTACATATGTCAATGGGGTTATTATATGTCATATTATTAAAATGAATCAAGTCAATGTCATTATTATATAAATTATTAGTCACACTAGATGAAATTGCATCCCAAATAGCTTTGCATTTGTTCTTTCCATTTAGTATGCGTTTAATATTGATATGTCTTTGTGATTTTAGTATGCATTTTTTAAGTAAACGGCTATATTTATTAAAATTATTTTTATTTACAGCTTTATCAGACCTTATTCCTCTATATTTTATATAATATAAAAGATGTTTTGTTTTACACGACCTTTTTATGCCCTTTGTCAGCCATTTTAGTTTTGAATGTTTATTACTATTTCTCACATCCAACCGAAAGTAGCATTATTTTAGAAATACTTAAACTTTCGTATTGACATCGCAGCCCTTGTAATTTTTATAGTATTACTTTTTAAAGCACTAACACCTGCTTTAGCGCTCTCAAACATTGAAACTTATAGAGAGAAAAATTCCATCCTCGGACGGGATTCGAACCCGCGTCTTCTGACTCTCCGTGTCAGACGCCATTGACCAACTAGGCCACCGAGGTTCTGGTCCGAGTACGAATTTTAACTCTGTAATGTTGCAGCTTGCGGGGATCGAACCTGCAAGGGCAATGCTTACATTACGGGTCCCACGCGCCGGCTGCGCGTGAGATTCGGTGTGCTCGGCCAACTATGGTCGGAGGCTTCCTAGCGGTGGAGGTGAAATTAAATACGGATCACTTTCCACTGGCCGTGTGCTTTATTTACTTACAATGATACTTTATACATAAGGGGGGTTTTACCCCAGGTTACAGAGGTTACGGTCGGAACGCGGGGAGGGCTCCCTCTGACGGGGCTGTCCGTCCTAGTCTATCGTGAAGTTTTATTATCTGGCGAGGGGTCGTGCTGCTCGGTAACCCCCGAGCCGCGCCAACGTCCCCGCTGATACGCGGATCCCTATTTAGAATACCACCGTGCTGCCCGGTAGCCCCCAGGCCGCAACAATGGTTTCCCTACCGGACCGCGGAACCCTGAGTGCTGCTCGGTAACCCCCGAGCCGCAGCTGCAAAGCTCCACGGGAGCGACTTGGTCTGCTTGCCTTCTCACTGGTAAGGGTGCGAATCGGTACCCCAGTCCGCACAACCTTTCAGTTCGAGCGCTCGCAGACGAGTGCTAGAGTGTATTTTTTTTTTTTTTTTTTAGAACGGACTAATGCTGTTTGCCTCTACCGGCATTTACAGCGTCACCGGACGGTTGGCGAGCGCAGATGGCACTCAGCCAGATGCGGGCGCAGAGGGCGCACCGCCTAAGGCGAGCGTTGAAGACGCTTCGCCGCAAGGAGAGGAGTAGGCGACTTGCTCAAGGGCACCACTAGGGTACGGACCTCGGCTTGGGCCGTCGCCAGGAGAGAGGGGAGTAGGAGAGAATCGCCCCGGTACATAAGTGTACCGTTGAAAGTGGGCCCTATGAATTTTAACTCTACGACTATTTGGAGAGAATCTAACCAAGACATAACTTTTGCCTCGAGCTCGCCGGCGAGCTCGGTGTTTGACTGTGTTTACCACTAAATCATAACCTTGTGTACCTCGCCTCCTCCCATTTCCGCGACATGGGTCCACACCGCGACCAGGATCGTCGCGTTGTGCACTCATGACTGTACTTTGGGTGGGGCTACAATAAGAAAGTGTAATACCTCGCCCACAGCCATGGTGGCTGGGACTACTTAGAAAACCAGTGTTACCTCGTCCGCAGCCATTTGCTGGGCCGGAGGATACATCGCGACCGGGGCCGCGGTGTATACTCCCACCCGCACCGTGGCTGGGACTACAATCGTGTGAGTGTGAATTACCTCGACTGCGACTGGGGCTGCGAAGAAGATCTCGGCCGGAGCCTACAATGCGATCGGGATCACAGCCCTGGTCGGGTCTACAACCATTACCGGGGTTCCCTTGGGACGACGCTAAAGCTGCCGAAGTAACGGCTGCGATGGGGTCGTCCGGGTCACCCAAAATATGCCTTGGACGGCGACGGGGGGGAAGGAAGTGGGGATCGGTTATGTCAGTGGAGTAGTTCGCCGCTTCGACCACGAGGGGATTCGAGTGGTGGGGAGCTTTGTCGAAGTGGCGGCGGGAGCAGTCTTTCATATACTGCGTAATAGAGGGGAGGGTGAAATCGCAGTGCAGTTCGGCGTTCCGCAAGTACCACGGAGCACCCACTGCCCTGCGCATAAAGCGATTCTGAATCACTTGAAGTTTGTGGAGGTCGTGTTTCTGAGCATGGGCGAACGCTACAGATGCGTAAGTCATGATTGGGCGGATGCAAAGTTTGTAAAGAGTCGTCTTATTTCTAAGAGACATTTTACTGTTTTTGCCTATGAGGGGATTAAGACGACCCATAATGAAGGCCGCCCTATTGCGAACAATCTGGATGTGTTTCGCGAAAGTGAGTTGGCAATCAAGGGTGACGCCCAGGTATTTGGCAGATTTAGCCCAAGGGATGGGTTCGCCGAATAGGACTATGGGTGACGGCATGAGATTTCGCCGGGTCTCAGTGAAGTACACTGCTGCACTTTTGCTAGGATTTACTGCAATCCGCCATTTACGAAACCATGCACCGATTACGGTGATGGCTCGTTGGATGGCGCATCTCTGCCTGACCTTGAACCAGCCAGTAGAGTAGATTGCAGTATCATCCGCAAACTGAGCGATCTGAACATTAGGTTCAGATCGTGGGATGTCGCTGGTGTACAGCGAGAAGAGAATGGGTGAGAGTACAGAGCCCTGAGGGACACCTGCGTGAATGGGATGCGGGGAGGAGAGCGTTCCCTCGGTGCGATAGCTAAACGTTCGATCCCTGAGAAAGTCTTGTAAGATGAGTACAAGACGGTCTGGCACACCCAGTTGGTACAGCTTGAATATCAAGCCGTTGTGCCAGACTTTGTCGAACGCTTTCGCTACGTCGAGGAAGACAGCTATGGTCCCTTGGGGCTTTGGTTTCTTATTGAAACCGCCTAGGATGTGCTCCGTTACGCGGTGCACTTGTTGGACGCAAGAGTGTTTGGCTCTAAAACCAAATTGCTCATCGGGAAGGAGGTTATTGGACCTAACGTGGGACCAGAGTCGGTTCACAATGAGCCGCTCGTAAATCTTCCCCAGAGAGCTGAGGAGACTTATGGGACGGTAGCTGGAGGGCTCGGCTGCCGGTTTGCCTGGTTTGTGAATACCAATGACAATGGCATGCTTCCAAGTGTCTGGGAAGGAGCAGTTGCTCATAGCCGCATTGAAGATGCTAACTAAGAGATGGACTAGTGGGACTGAGAAGTGTTTAATCACCTTGTTGCTGATACCATCAGCACCAGGGGATTTACGGGTCTTGAGGCTCTTGATCAGAGACACAACCTCGGATGATTTTACCGGTGGGAGGAGTGGGAGGTCAGAGATGGACATAGAGCTTTTACGTTCGACTTCAGATTCCACCGAATCGAGGTGTTTCTGGTCGACGTGATCTATATTTAGAGTACACTGAGCCTCAAGGCTATCAGCTAAACACTCGGCTTTGTCTTCGTCAAGGAACGCTATGGAGAGGGGAGGTGGCCTAATGAGTGGAGGCATTGTCTGTTGTCCGTCAGATTTCAGAGTTCGAGCCAACTGCCAGTATGCCTGGTGAGTTGGCTCAATCTCTGACAGTTTGTCGTCCCACCTTTGATCACGCAGCTCACTCATGCGTTTCCTTACAGCACGCTGTAAATAGCGCATGGTGGCTTTGTTCTCTGGGGTTGGCATCGAGTCATACGCCCTAGTGGCGGCGTTCTTAGCTGTCAGTAACCTCCTCGCACCCTCGGGCAGTTCAAAGCGGCGACCATCCGCCACTTGGACCTGCTTTGAGGATTCACCTACTGCGGTGCGGAGGTGGTCACTGAGAGCCTCGATCGCAATTGACACGTCTTCTACTGTCTGTATGTCATCGGGGATTCTATCGAGAGCGGGTGAACTGATAGCTTGGAGGGATTCCCCCAGTTGCTTCCAGTTCACTACCGTTCTAGTGATAGGGGTTATGTCCGTCGGGTCGGGGCCTAATTTCAACAATACAGGGCGGTGGTCTGAAGTCAGTTCGTGTAACACTTCTATAGAGCGCAACCGGAGGGTGACGTTCTTGAGAAGTGCTATGTCAAGTATGTCTGGTCGTTGGTTGTCAACATAGGGGTATCTTGTGGGCTCCAGAGGGGAGAGAATATCAAAGTTTAAGTGGCTGACCAAGCCTTCAAGGATTTTACCATTACTATTGTTACTAGTACAGTTCCATATGACATGTTTACTGTTGAAGTCACCGATCAGAAGGACGGAGCTTCCTAGAGAGAAGAGGGCTTCCAAGTCTGTCTGTAATAGTTCTTTACCAGAGGGGAGGTAACATGAGGCTATGATGACAGGTTGATGACCTGACATCGCTAGAAAGCAAACAGAGGCTTCTAGTATTCTAAGTGGTGGAGTAACAATTGGGATACAGTGCAGAGCTCTTTTGTAATAGATGAGAGTGCCACCTTTTGGGGTGGCCACTCTATCATTACGAACCAAACGGTAATTTGCAAACCTAGGGTTCGCTGTACCTGGTTTCAGAAAGGTCTCCTGCACGCATAGGATATCGACCTGATGGGTCTTACAAAATTCGTGAACTTCGTCCTTTTGACTAGAGAGGCCGTCAGCGTTGAAAGTCGCTACGGTGACTGAGTGGGGCTTAATTCGTTTCGGTGTACTATCCATATTGGATGATACCTAAGAAACGCTGGGGAGGGCGTAGCGCCTCACTGCGCTGATTAGACCCGCGTGTGTGAGCGTGGCTCGCAAGCGGTCTTGGTCGTTTGTGGCAGTACGAAGTTTGTGCGCGAATGCACGTACTTCGTCCACGTCTATGACCATCGCGTAGTCCATGACAAGGGCTATGTCGGCCGCCAGGTCAGATTGACCTGGGGCGTCCATGAGCCCAGCCATTGGAGGCCTAGAGAGCGGCGGTTTGGGCTTAGGAGCCGGCGCGCTGGCAGAGGCCGGCGGGCGGGCGGGGGTGAGGGGGGCGCTTGCTTGTACCATGCTCAAGGGCTTGGACCAAGCGTTGCGCGCGGGCGCGGGCGCGGGAACAACAGGTGTTGCCTGCGGTGCGGGTGTAAGGTTAGGCTTAGGGCCGTTCCCTTGTGAGCGGGTAGTGACCGGGCGAGGAGGGGGAATAGGCCTCCTAGCCGGCCCACTGGGTGCGCGGGGTGCCTTAGGGCAACCGCGGTAGTTGGCGGTATGTCCCTGTGTGCCGCAGAGGACACAACTAGGCGGGTCTGATGAGTCCCTAGTGCGAGAACACTGGGCTGTCCCGTGATCCCCTAGGCACTTGACGCACCTCGGGCGGGCGAAACAGAATCGGGCGGCATGCCCGTACAATTGGCAGTTATGACACTGGCCAGGTGCTCGGTTTCGGAATGGGGGTTGAACGGTGATCCCCGAGAGGTTCACAACCGTTTTAATATTGAAAATCGCTTTGCCCTCTGGCGTGCGATTGAGGATGACCAATAGTAGGTCGTAGGGTTTGCGATCTTTGCCACTGTACATGCGGTGGCATTCGCGGACGGGGTAGCCTTGCGCCTTTAAGTCGGCGAGGACACTGTCGGTTTGCACCTCTTTTGGTACTCCGCGTATGACAACGCGTAGAACCTTCTCTTCCTCGAGAGCATAAGTATGAAAGCTTATGCTCTCGTTTTTGAGAAGTCGAGTAAGCGCCCTATGGTCGCTTGGGGTAGGCACCTGGACTTTAATACCCAGTTGGGTTGAGCGGGCGCTGGTATATTGGATCTTACGATCCGTCAAAAGTCGTGAGACCATGTCCCACTTCGCCTTGTCCTGAAGGAACAGCGGCGGCGGCGGTTTCTCGCGTCTAACTGACGCTCCTTGAGAGGAGACGTCGCGTTGAGACGCGGCGATGCTTGCGGGAGCATCGGAGAGCCTGATGGCTTCGCTCCCGGGGCGGTGCAGGCCGCTTTGGGTGGCGGGGAGGGAGCCTCTGAGGCGGCTTTGGGGACGCGCTTTCTCTTTCCGACGGTAGTGAACCCGTCGTTGGAGATGTTGCCAACAGAGTTAGCGCGGGAGCGGGAGAACTCTACATCCATCTCATTCTCCGAGTTGGATGCCGAATCGTAGGCGCGTTCGTACTCAGTCCGAAGGACTGGAGAGCGATCGCGGGGTGGTAAAGGTGCGCGGGGAGCGCGGGGCGCATAGGGCGCAGGGTCGGGGGAGAGAGGGCTATCTAACGGCTTGAACGCCGAAGAACCGAAGGGCGCCCTCGGAGGGAGGGAGCCGGAGGAGGGAATTTGGGAGTCCGTGAAGCGGGGTCTCTCTTTAAAGTCCCTATTGGACTGGAGATACTCGGACAGCATGTCCGGGTAGCAATTTGACACCCACGAGGCGAACGCCTGAGGCGAAACGCCTTGCGGGAGGCTCATAGCGGGGGAGGGAGATAGTAGAGACATCTCGAGGGGAATACTCGAGATGCGAGTGAGGGGTGAGTGACACTCCCGCCGGGTACAGGCGGGAGAGTGAGTGCCTAGGTGTCCCTACTGTGTGCCCTCTGCCAGTCTTATTGTGCAGAGGGATGTGTGCCTAAACGCGAGGCCCTAGCTGCTCCGGGGGCGAGGAGAGAAGACCGAGTAAAACCCGGCTTCCAACCAAACACTTGCCCAGAGAATAGGAGAGTAGGATAGGGTAGGGTGGGAAGGAGATACCTGCCGTCGGCGAGGGGAGACCCCAAGGCCGGTGAAGGCAGGCCCGTCCGGTTTTAGCCGTTCCCTCCCACGCTCAGGAGGGAAAGGCTTGACGCACCGGGTCCGCGCCCAACTGGGTGGCGTTAACACCGCAAGGATCGTCCAGAAGACCACGTGAAGCGTGGATTTGTTTGACTCGACTTGGAAATTTAAGATTGAAAAATTAAAAATCGAAACTAGAGTTCGCTCTGAGAAGAGCGGTTTTGATTAGACAATGAACAATAGGCGATTGATGTGTCGAAGCGCTCTTACAAGAGCGCGCTTCTTCTGCGACGCGAGCCGAGCCGAGCCGAACGCCTCCGTGCGCCGAACGGTACACGAAGCGGTGGCTTGACGTCGAATCTGCACACAGAAAATCCACTATTAGCGAAGTCCAACACTGAATCCTCTTCAATCGAAACGATACAGGTAACCGGCACTAAAAGCGCAAGCACTTTTAGGCCGATCGGAATATTCTCGGGGAGCACTTGAGCGCACGTCCGTCCCACTCGAGCACGCTGACCGGAATGTGTGCTAGAGTGTACTGTCGCGAGTGGCTTATATAGCTCCGTGGCGAGTCGACGTGCGTCGTGGGTGGACGTGGCGCGGGTGGGCGCGGTGTGCTTGTGTGCGTGCGGCCATGCGTCATCGTGTCGCTGTGCGCCGGCCCATCGGAATGCGTGGAATGCACTGCGTGTCGGCTCGTTACACTCTCCCTCCTCTTCGGAAGATTTTTACCTGTAAAAATCACAGCTGTAAAACTCTGGACACAATGATTTAAAAAAATGTTTGTCGTAGGTGTGGTGGTTTTGGGTTCACTCCCTGCGGTGAACCGAAACGGTGCCTAATAATAGGTTTTCAACTTGGTTTATTCTTTCTACATTATTTATTTCCCCGGTTAGTCTGTGGCCGTGATGAAATACTAAACTGTTGCCACTCCCCGGTTTTAAACTAAATTTGAATGGCTTGAATTCTTGTGGTTTCCCCGCCTTACTCGGACTGTCAAATCTTCTTCTGATTTCGACAATGTAGCTGTATAATTCACGCAGCTTCTTCTTGGTTTAACTATGCTAACTTAACTAAGCTTATAACTTAGAAATGCATGCAGCCTTCTCTCGGCTTTAACTAAAAGTATTACGTGGCCTTATCTTGGCCTTTACTAAAATCACTTGGAAAAAAGAATTTACTCGAAAAAAATATTTTAGCCTTCTTCTGGCTGTAACTAAACAAAATGGCCTTCCTTTGGCTCTCACTAACCTAACTTAGAGAAAAATAAAAAAAAATGCCTTCTTCTGGCTTTGATTTCGCTTAACAACTAAAAAACATATAGAAATAAAAAAACTCCTTCCTATGTTTCCCCTTCCTTCCGGGGCCTCTTGTATTGGGGAAGTCTGCATATCCCCTGCCGGTTCCCGCCGTTCCTTCTATACCCTGTCCTCTTCTTTTTCCGTTTCTTTTTGGTGTTAGGGGTGTTTTTGTTTGGTTCTTCCTCCTCCAGGTCTCTGAACTCCTCCTCGTCGGCCATTATTTGGAGGGCCTCCTCAGCTTCCTCCGGTGTTGGTGATTTAGATTTTGGGGTCTTTGGTCGCTCTGTTATTATGGCTTCCCTTTTGGTTTTGCACCCTGTTACAACGGTGGGGCGGGTTGGTTTCCTTTCCATTTTTTTCTCCTATTTGCTATCTGCGTTCGCGTGCCCTCGATTACTGTCATCGCTTGTTATGCACTTTCCCTTTTATATAGTGCTTCCTTGGGTTTTACTTCAGGCTACCCTCTGTTTTCGATTTTTAACTTGTGTTCGGATAGTGTTGATCGTCCGGTTTGTTCCGATTACTGAATAGTTCCTATTCTGTGTTTTTCCGGACTCTGGAGCCGTGCAGATACTGGGGTTTATTTTTCTAATGGTTAAATGTTTTGATATCTTTTATGTGCGCTGTACAAATTTTCCTTGGGTTATTTATGTCTTGTAATAAGAATATTACTGGTGATTTTTCTTGCGTTATTTTATAGGGTCCTGAGTATTTTGGTGCTAGTTTCGCGCAAAAACTGTTGCTGGCTTTTGAGATTGGAAATTCCCTTTTTAATACCAGTGTGTTTATTTGTGGTTTCCACTCTCTCCTTTTCCCGTCGTAATATGATTTTTGTGTTGTGGAGGCCTTTTTTTGGTTTGTTCGGACCGTATCGTATACTTGTTCTATTTTCTGGTTTTTGTGTATTTTAGGGGTTGGGAATTTGTTTCCGTCCCCTGGTACGGTGATTTCTCTGCCAAACAGTAAGAATGCTGGTGTGTATTTAGTTGATTCGTGTTTTGACGTATTCAATGCTAGGTTAAATTCTGGTAGGTACTCGTCCCATTTTTTGTGGTTATCTTTTATGAATGTTGATATCATCGTTTCTAGTGTCCGGTTTACTCTTTCGGTTGAGTTACACTGGGGTGTATATGGTGGTGTTAGCCGGTGTTTGATCCCGTACTTTTCTAATTCTTTTTTGAATTGCCTCGACGTGTATTGTTTTCCGTTGTCACTTAGTAATTCTGTCGGTCGCCCGTATCTCATGATGATGCACTCTCTCAGAGCTTTTACTATGGTGTTCGTTGTCGCGGTTCGTAGTGGTTTTATTTCGGTCCATTTTGTGAATTTGTCTTGGAATACTATGATCCAGTTGTAACCTTGTGATGACCTTGGTAGTGGGCCGATCAGGTCTGTTGTAACTACTTGCCATGGTTCTTCTGGGTTCTTTATATGCATTAGTCCGGCTTTTTTTTCTTGTGATGGTTTGTGCGTTTGGCAGGCTATGCATTTTCTTATGTATTTTGTGACATCTCGAAACATTCCGGGCCAGTAATATCGTTGCGCTAGTCTGTTTAATGTTTTTGCTACTCCCATGTGTCCTGCGTTTGGTGAGTCGTGATTTCGTTTTATTACGTTTGTTTTTTCTTTCTCTTGTACACATAGCTTCCATTCTGAGTTTGGTTCTAGCTTCGTCCCGTATGCTGGGCTTGTAATTCTTTTATATAGTTCTTGTTCCTTAATGCAATAGTCCGGGTGCCGTCTTGGATTTTCGCTGACCTCTTGTAGTTTTTTGCTATACCAATCGTTTGTTCCCTGGTTTATCGTGCATGTTATCGGGTTCCTTGATAATTCATCCGCGACTTTGTTTTTCTTAGCCAGTACTATTGGTGAGCTGTACGGGCTGTGCGATGGTTCTATTATTCCCTCCTTCAACATGATGTCTACGTGCTCGTTGATTTTTTCTTGTAACTTTGGGTTTCTTGGGTAATATTTTTGTTTTACCGGTTCATTGTGCTTTAATTTGATTTTATGTTTAACCCATGTGTTACCTTTTGGGCTCTGGTCGCATTTTTTTAACTCGGCTTTTAATATATTGTTTAGTTCTTCCTGTTCTTGTCGTGTCAGGGTCAAGTTTGCTTCCGATGGTTCTCTTTCCTTGTGGCTTTCTCGTTCTTGCTGTGCCTCTGGATCTTTCTCCTCACCTTCGGTCCATTGCAGTTTCATCCCCATCCTCTTTAGTAGGTCCATGCCTATTATGAAGTTGGATGTTCTGGGGATCACGTATAGCCGGTGTTTAAGTGTGGTACCGTTTATTCCTAGTTCCAATTCTATTGATTTTTCGATTACCACTTTACTGCCATCGGCTATTGTTATATGTTTACTGATGTCCCTCACAGTTTCGTTTGTGCATTTTTGGAATGTATCCTTGTTAATGAATGAGTTCGTAGATCCGGTGTCTATTACTGCCTTGTAATTGATACCCTTCACCTGGACGGTCAGGTATAGCCTGTTGTCATGTACATGTTCCCCTTTTGCTGTAAAACTTTTTGAATGTGTCTTGGTCTCTTGGTTTGTTTTGCAGCAGTCTGTGCTTTTCTTTCCTATTTTCCCGCAGACGCAACAGAATATTATTTTATTCCCTCTGCATTGCCGGTGGCTGTGTCCTTGTTTCCCACAGCCCCAGCAGCTTGTCTGTGGGTTATAGTTTCTCATGTATCTTCCCTCGCTAGGATTTGAGGTCCGATGCACCTGCGGTTGTACTTGGGGTTCGTATTTCTTTCTATTGTTTCTACATTCACTTGTGCTTGGCTGTGCTTCAAGGTCTGTGAACCGTTGGTCGTTTTTCGGGTTGCCGAATGTAAAGTTTTTGTATCTTTGTTCCGATATTGACTCGTATTCGCTCGCTAGGTTTATTAGTTCTGAGATTGATTTGAATTCTTGCCTTTTTATGTAATATTTGTACTTTGCGTTCATGTTTTCGTAAATTCTATCTATTTGTTCCGTTTGTGACATCTTGGCGTATCTTCGCATTAATGTTTGCAGTTCTGTTAAGTAATCGATAAATTTCTGTCTGTGGTGTTGCTTTTTAGCGATCACTCTTTCTAAAAGGGTTGCTTCGTATTTTCTTGGAAAAAAATATAATTTAAATTCCTCTAGAAATTCTGTCCATGTACTCCAAGTCGTGTGGTTGTTTCGGTGCCACATTAACGCTTTCCCCCTTAATAGACGCGGTAGCGTGTCAAGTAATTTGTCGGGGTTTATATGGTTAGCTGTCGTTAGTTCGTCTAGCCTCTCTATAAACTCCAACGGGTCGTTTGACGTGTCAAATGATATGTTCCAGCTGGATATGATCTTCGATCTATCCCAAGTTGATTGGTCGTCTTGACCATCTCCTGGGTTGGTTTTATGTTCTTGTATTTTTTGTTTTCGCGAACTTGGTCCTGGCGAGAAGCTCTCTGCGTCTTCCATTTCTTCTTGTTGTTTTTGTTCTCGTACTGACATGGTGAGGTTCTTCCGTAATTCTTCCACGGTTTTCCCCTCTGTTGGGAGTCCCCTGGCTTGGGATTCTTCTACCAGAGCGGGTTTCCGAATTTCGTAAATCCACGAAGTGTATGGCATTAGTACTAATTTATCTAATGCTACGCTGTGTATTTAACGGTTATGGTAAGAACCAGTAACGGTAAACGGCAATGTCATATATGTTTTTATTTTTATTTTATTTATTTAAAACGCGGATAACCGAAAAAAAAAATATTTGATGGTTTGACCGCGAATCCCGAAGCTATTTATGTTTATTTTATTTATTTTCCCGGGTTTACCTTAACCTATTTGCGGGTTTTTATTTTTATTATTATTATTATTTTTATATATTTCCGTGAAACTACTTTAAAATCTCAAGTCTTGTCTGTGGGTATTGTTTGAACGCTTGTACCTAACGAATGTTATTTTGAGGTCTAAATGTAATGTCCGTTAGTCCATGTGTTCAATGTAATTAATTATATCAATTATGTATAATTAATTACTACCGATACTTGGGCGCCAAATGTAATGTTGCAGCTTGCGGGGATCGAACCTGCAAGGGCAATGGTTACATTACGGATCCCACGCGCCGGCTGCGCGTGAGATTCGGTGTGCTCGGCTAGCTAATGGTCGGAGGCTTCCTAGCGGTGGAGGTGAAATTAAATACGGATCACTTTCCACTGGCCGTGTGCTTTATTTACTTACAATGATACTTTATACATAAGGGGGGTTTTACCCCAGGTTACAGAGGTTACGGTCGGAACGCGGGGAGGGCTCCCTCTGACGGGGCTGTCCGTCCTAGTCTATCGTGAAGTTTTATTATCTGGCGAGGGGTCGTGCTGCTCGGTAACCCCCGAGCCGCGCCAACGTCCCCGCTGATACGCGGATCCCTATTTAGAATACCACCGTGCTGCCCGGTAGCCCCCAGGCCGCAACAATGGTTTCCCTACCGGACCGCGGAACCCTGAGTGCTGCTCGGTAACCCCCGAGCCGCAGCTGCAAAGCTCCACGGGAGCGACTTGGTCTGCTTGCCTTCTCACTGGTAAGGGTGCGAATCGGTACCCCAGTCCGCACAACCTTTCAGTTCGAGCGCTCGCAGACGAGTGCTAGAGTGTACTTTTTTTTTTTTTTTTTTTTTTTTTTTTTTTTTTTTTTTTTTTTTTTTTTTTTTTTTTTTTTTTAGAACGGACTAATGCTGTTTGCCTCTACCGGCATTTACAGCGTCACCGGACGGTTGGCGAGCGCAGATGGCACTCAGCCAGATGCGGGCGCAGAGGGCGCACCGCCTAAGGCGAGCGTTGAAGACGCTTCGCCGCAAGGAGAGGAGTAGGCGACTTGCTCAAGGGCACCACTAGGGTACGGACCTCGGCTTGGGCCGTCGCCAGGAGAGAGGGGAGTAGGAGAGAATCGCCCCGGTACATAAGTGTACCGTTGAAAGTGGGCCCTATGAATTTTAACTCTACGACTATTTGGAGAGAATCTAACCAAGACATAACTTTTGCCTCGAGCTCGCCGGCGAGCTCGGTGTTTGACTGTGTTTACCACTAAATCATAACCTTGTGTACCTCGCCTCCTCCCATTTCCGCGACATGGGTCCACACCGCGACCAGGATCGTCGCGTTGTGCACTCATGACTGTACTTTGGGTGGGGCTACAATAAGAAAGTGTAATACCTCGCCCACAGCCATGGTGGCTGGGACTACTTAGAAAACCAGTGTTACCTCGTCCGCAGCCATTTGCTGGGCCGGAGGATACGTCGCGACCGGGGCCGCGGTGTATACTCCCACCCGCACCGTGGCTGGGACTACAATCGTGTGTGTGTGAATTACCTCGACTGCGACTGGGGCTGCGAAGAAGATCTCGGCCGGAGCCTACAATGCGATCGGGATCACAGCCCTGGTCGGGTCTACAACCATTACCGGGGTTCCCTTGGGACGACGCTAAAGCTGCCGAAGTAACGGCTGCGATGGGGTCGTCCGGGTCACCCAAAATATGCCTTGGACGGCGACGGGGGGGAAGGAAGTGGGGATCGGTTATGTCAGTGGAGTAGTTCGCCGCTTCGACCACGAGGGGATTCGAGTGGTGGGGAGCTTTGTCGAAGTGGCGGCGGGAGCAGTCTTTCATATACTGCGTAATAGAGGGGAGGGTGAAATCGCAGTGCAGTTCGGCGTTCCGCAAGTACCACGGAGCGCCCACTGCCCTGCGCATAAAGCGATTCTGAATCACTTGAAGTTTGTGGAGGTCGTGTTTCTGAGCATGGGCGAACGCTACAGATGCGTAAGTCATGATTGGGCGGATGCAAAGTTTGTAAAGAGTCGTCTTATTTCTAAGAGACATTTTACTGTTTTTGCCTATGGGGGGATTAAGACGACCCATAATGAAGGCCGCCCTATTGCGAACAATCTGGATGTGTTTCGCGAAAGTGAGTTGGCAATCAAGGGTGACGCCCAGGTATTTGGCAGATTTAGCCCAAGGGATGGGTTCGCCGAATAGGACTATGGGTGACGGCATGAGATTTCGCCGGGTCTCAGTGAAGTACACTGCTGCACTTTTGCTAGGATTTACTGCAATCCGCCATTTACGAAACCATGCACCGATTACGGTGATGGCTCGTTGGATGGCGCATCTCTGCCTGACCTTGAACCAGCCAGTAGAGTAGATTGCAGTATCATCCGCAAACTGAGCGATCTGAACATTAGGTTCAGATCGTGGGATGTCGCTGGTGTACAGCGAGAAGAGAATGGGTGAGAGTACAGAGCCCTGAGGGACACCTGCGTGAATGGGATGCGGGGAGGAGAGCGTTCCCTCGGTGCGATAGCTAAACGTTCGATCCCTGAGAAAGTCTTGTAAGATGAGTACAAGACGGTCTGGCACACCCAGTTGGTACAGCTTGAATATCAAGCCGTTGTGCCAGACTTTGTCGAACGCTTTCGCTACGTCGAGGAAGACAGCTATGGTCCCTTGGGGCTTTGGTTTCTTATTGAAACCGCCTAGGATGTGCTCCGTTACGCGGTGCACTTGTTGGACGCAAGAGTTGTCGCGAGTGGCTTATATAGCTCCGTGGCGAGTCGACGTGCGTCGTGGGTGGACGTGGCGCGGGTGGGCGCGGTGTGCTTGTGTGCGTGCGGCCATGCGTCATCGTGTCGCTGTGCGCCGGCCCATCGGAATGCGTGGAATGCACTGCGTGTCGGCTCGTTACAACTCTCTATTTGACTAACCGTCTTGCGGGGACGGAGCGACATCTATTGAACAGTTTAACAGTACCATCCAACCGAAAGAAGCATTATTTTAGAAATACTTAAACTTTCGTATTGACATCGCAGCCCTTGTAATTTTTAGAGTATTACTTATAGAATTTTTCTCTCTATAAATTTCAATGTTTGTGATCGCTAAAGCAGGCGTTAGTGCTTTAAAAAGTAATACTATAATAATTCTTATAGATTAGAGGGCACGTTTTAGAGGGCTCCAAAGTTATCAGATGTTTTACCATATGCGCCAAATCCACCCAAAAACCAAATCTTAGAAGATCTTCTCCGTATAAGCTATAGATATTCTAGTAGTGGTAATACTTTTGCACAGTTCGCCTGGGGAAGTAGGTATCACGCCTGTGCCAGTTCTTCAACCGATAGGCAGTATTGCGCAAGCATTACTATGTTTCGTTGAATGGAAATGTTTCTAGCGAACAGGACATTAGTTTTTAACCGACTTCAAAAAAGGGGGAGGTTATATGTTCGTGTGTATGTTTTTTATGTGTATGTTTATCGATTCCTCCCCCACTTGTGGACTGATTCTCAAAATTCATTTGCGTTTGGTAGAGTATACTTCCGAGGTACATTTAAATTTCATCAAATTCGGTCAAGCAGTTTTTCATTACACTCCAGTAGATTCTTTGGGCCCTAAATTGAGAACAATGGCCATTGTTATGCAAAATATATTGGGTAAGCATCCACAGACGCAGTTGTCTGCCGCTGTTGTGAATTTAACAGCTGGTTTGAAGTTGGCAGACCCACTTTTTGATTTACCTGGAACCGCACATTAGTTATTGGGTTCGGATGTTCTGGGTAACATAATTTTGGGTGGTCACAGATTCTTGCAGCCAAATGGGTTGGTGGCTGTCTCGATCATTTTTGGATTTGCTTTGATGGGACCAGTATTGAAGGTCCTCCACCCGAAATAGACTTTGCTTTGGTGTCAGGCTCTGCTCTTTCTGACGCGGCTCAGAAGTTTTGGGAAGTTGAGGAGCCTCCACAAGCCTCTCGTTCTAATCCAGAACACTCTGGTTACTCCTACACTCTAAAAACTGAAAGTGTTACGCCTATCTTGATATCATCTTGACGGTGAATGACAATCGACCCCGTAAGTAGCATAGGTCACTAAAAATGGTGAAAAAGTTATTTCACACTTTTAAGTAATGAAGTTTCTACCATTTTTTGGTAAAAACTTTAACATCTTATATCTGAAGGTGACGAACGCAGTACAATTCCTGCATGCAGGGGTTTGAACTCTTACAGATTAAAATTCTGATTGGCGCTGAATTATTATGGGCAAGCGTGAAGCTCAACATCAGACGAGCGGCTTACACGTCCCGTCACTGATGAACAAAAAAGCTAACAAAAATCTTTTCTCGAATGCTTCTGACATAGATGTGATCCCAACAAACAAGGACGACGACAGCATAATACTTTCCATTTAAAACACGGAAGCGCTTAGTAGAAATGCTACCAGCAGTCATCCATCCATGCAGTGACCTTAGTAGAATTGGCCTAATTGAACAGTTGAAGAGGCCTTCCAAACCATTATAATAATAAAAATGTAAAAAGTAAAATGTAGGGCCCTTTGAACGGTTACGATTTAATTGTGTATATTTGAAATTATTCATTAGGTACGTTTCGAACACTTTTCAGTGACCTCTTCACATAGTAACCAATAAAACGTTAAAATAATTGACCTTATATTAGTATTAAAGACCCTCTCCATGCAAGTTTGCCTGTAAGAGATTGCTATAGCGATAAGACCGCTAATTGTTCAATCCACTGTAGCTAAAGAGTTTTGTATTGTATTGTATTGAACCTTATTTTGTTTGTTATAGAGATAAGGTACACAGTTTATATATTTTACTTGACCAATGTTGCTTCGATCAGAAGCCACAGCGCAGGATTTATACGAACTAAATATCTCCTTCTCCTTTAATTATATGTGCAATGCTTTTAAACAGAAACACAAGCAAAGCTTTTCAATCAAGTTTCCTTTCTATGGGATTATTAATATAATACTGAGATGTGACATACCTATATGTTTTAATAGTCATATATTTCCCTACAAATCGCAATAAATCGGAGGGTACCGCATCAAATTAACGCACGACTCTCGCAGCGATCCTGCTGTGCGGATTACCGGAGTCGACGACGAGATTTGTTGTAATGTACACTATATCGAATAAGGGCCTGCTTCATATTTCAGAGGTTACGAATTGACTACGGAATTTTATCTTGATACGTCACATGTAGCTTGGCCTCTCTATGCTACACGTTCTCATATAATACTGGGGTCTCGATGGACTGGTCCGCATACATGAACTTCTATGGTACGGTTTAAAACTGTAATAATTAAGAATTTCGTTATAAAAATGACGTCTTTAAAAAAAAAAATACTCCTATAAGGTGTTCAGTAAAGTTCAGAAATTACTAAAGCAAAGGAAACAATATTTCTGGCACAATTAACTTAAAACTTGGTAAAATAATGAAGTTGTTGGATAAATAAATAAATAAATAAATAAATAAATAAATAAATAAATAAATGTTTTTTTTAACACAAGATAACAAATCGTCACACCTTTATATCCATGAAAGGGTAAGCAGCTGCGTTTCAGCGCATATATTATTTGCCCCATGTAATAGGGAGCGAGCCTATTATAATCTACGGGACACTGTTCCAGACCCCGTACTGCTATTGAGAATTTCTTTGTCGGAAAATCCCAATAACTGTCCAACCCAGGGATCAAACCCAAGATTCCAAAAGTCTCTTCAACAATTACACTAAGACCAAGCGAGCGAAGCCGCTGGCGGGTAAGCTAGTATGTATTAAATTACTGTTTTCATGTTTCTATTGTTTTTAATCTGCTTTTATTTATGGAATTTTAATAGTTTGGGACCTGAAGATCTTGTGTGGATGTTGTCCCATATATGTTTGTGTTATATTTGTGTTTGTGTCCTACTACTGCTGCAAAAACAGTTAGATATGCACACATAGATATGTTAAAAAAACACCAAAGTCGATCGACAATGGATAGTGATGAGCCGAACGTAATTTAATCTCCGGAAGTACTCAGTGATTAAACTGAGTCAAAAGGCGTGTCTGCTGCCATCACCACCCTATACCCTGATGTTCGGAAACCACTAAAGCGCTCACGAAACATATCAATACTACTGAAGTGATATACATTTGAGCAATGCGAAACAGTGGTCTCGATCGCGCACTCGAGACATGACAGGCTGTGATGGCAAATGTTTTATTTTCGCTCCGTGAATGGTTTCTAAAATAACTTTAATAATAGTAACAATAATTAATAATAGATTTTGCAAGAATTACCGTTAGAAACGAGATATTTCCCATGTGTTGTATTTATTGTGAGCTCTTGATATTTCGGCACAGTTGCATGCGCCAAGTTCACGAGTATACTGAAAAACCATACTTTTTAAGGATTACCTAAGGATTCCAATAAGGTTCCGTGTATTCCAGTTGTTAGTGGATAAGTGCCACAAAAAATTATAAGTACGCTCTTTTTTAAATCAATTGCGGATCTAATGCCACAGCTATACATTTTGAACAAGATGTAATCGTATGTCGCACTGTAAACTAATGGGAGAGAAAAAGACACGATGTGAAGCTTCCAGAAAGCTCCACAGTATCATCACGTGTGTGTTTACTCTAAAGCGCTTTATTACAAAAAATCCAATGAAGCTTTCTAATAGAAAAGTTTAGAAGTTTGTAGATACGCAAAGGCGGGGTGCAGAGGTGGGCGGTTACCATAGCAACTGGCTGGTTGCAGGAAACTGCACAATCGATGTTGCCAGACGTTGTGGATCAATGTGTCTCTAGTACTACGCCCGACTCCCGGGAAACCTACCGTCGTTCGCCTGTGTGCCACCTCACCCCAGGCTTCCAGCATTACTTGGCCTGGAACGTGAGCTACGCGGCTTTGGCGCGTCGTATCCATTTGAGAGGGTGGCAGGTCAAACTTAACTGGTTGTTATTTATGTCCGCGTAAATTTCCCCGGGCGTTTGGGTGTGTGCGAGTATTGTGTCAGCATTACGTATAAGCGTGTTCCATTTTCGTCGGGAAACTTGTGAATCGGTTGTATGTGTGCGTTTGTGGTGTGCGTTGGGGCTTTGCCACGGCTGGTGCCGGTGTCGCTATTGTTTGTTTTGTTGCTATTATCAGTCGGAAGCTCGAACTTCATGCATCACGTTTTATACTGCTAATGCAATCAAAGTTACGTATGTTTTTCTTTCTTTACGAATTAAAATCGTATTTGCTAACTTGGTAATGTACGAATAGAACCTCAAAGTAAACATATACTTTAAATATATGTATTTCTATTATGTAAGTAAATATTTATTTCTGTATAAGAGGATATTACGGAAAAATTTTGCCTTGATGTAAATCAATTGCTTCTCAGAACTAATTTATTATATAACCTACAATTGCTTATAAATATCTTATCTAATTTTTTCTGTGTATCCAAGAGGAAATTTGTTTTCAGTGTAAACCGAATAAAATTATATATAATCTCAAGTTACGTGACGGTAAAAGGAACCCTATAGGGCTACGGAGTTCAGTAAACAGAGGGTGAGAATTTTCCTGAAGTTGATTTAAAACACTCTAAAACCCACTTTAAATTTAATACAAATAAGTTTGGAATTCGTATGCGCTGTAGTTATAATGGTATTGACAACTTTCTGATGACTGGCAAATTGGTAAAGAAGGCTTTTATAATAAATAGAGTTATGTGGCTCCTTATCGCCGCGGTTAAGATTTCCTTTATCTGTTTTTGACGGTTCGTTAGCTAATATCAAGGATACTCGTCGACGGCGTCTAATTTATAACCGATTTGGGTTTTTTGCTGTTGAAGTTAGTGGTTCTGATTAGGATATGGATAACACCGTTGTTCAAGCGGTATGACACATAAAAAAATCTTAAATGAGCCTGGTATTTGCCTGTAATTCTACCTATCTGTTATAAGAAGTTACTAAAAACAAGTGCAATTTGAAAAAAATTTAATCGACTTCCATTCTATTCAGTTATTGAAGTGTAACTCAAAAATACTGGACCGAATTTCATGAAATTTAAATGGGATCACACGAAAAGCACCAGCATCCAAACAAAAAAAATTAGAATATAAACTAAAATAACAAACAAAAACCAGTCGAATTGAGTACCTCCTCCTCTTTGGAAGTCGGTAGATAAACATAGGGACATGTATTTCGTAGTGGGAGGATTTTTGCCTTCCACTATAGTCCGCCTAGGAAAGTAAGTACTACACTTAGTACTATCGCCAAGTCGAGCAAAAAAAGTAGCACGGCCGTACCATAGTTTCTCGAAGCAATTCAGGCCATTTCCGACCCCGTATAACTTCATTGTGGATAAAACTAGAAGCCTGAGTTTTCAGTAACCAAGGCATTGTATAAACACATATTTCATGCTATTTGAACTAGTAATTTAAGAATTATATCTAGTCAAAGTTTCTTAAGTTTATCACTCACTGACTGACTGACCGATCATTAAAACTCTAACGCACTTCTAGCAGACACTCTAATCGCATGAAAACACAATGTATCTTACAAGTAAGTAATAAATATTACATTAAATAAGATTGTTTAGTGCGATTGCCAAGTCAATCTATTTTAATTAAAACATAAAAGATTTTAATATTTATATGTTTACTATAAGATGTTGTTAGCTTAGCCAATTACGTAATAACTTAAGGCAGAAGGTCCCTTAAATAGGGACTGAATAAATCAACCGACTTGGTTTTACATGGATCTCAAAACTTTTTACGGTAGAAGAACTAAGTGGCAAGACTTGATTATTATTAGTTTTTTTAGAATAGAATAGAATAGAATAGAATAGAATAGAATAGAATAGAATAGAATAATAATTTATTGCTACAGAAAATAAAATAAATGACATACAATTTCTTACAAACAATATACAACTTATAGCAAAAGGAATACACTCAGTTTGAGTTATGGCCACACCAGTCAAGGAGCTACCATAACACTGATTTTCAGTGGATTCCTGAACTCGGGCTAAGATGTTCGCCGAGAAAAAAAAAGAGTATAAAAAAGCGAGTTCAAGAATTACCAATAAACCTTAATAAACCACAGACAAAACAGCAATCTTTTAATGGCATATAGTATACTTACTACTTAGTAGTGTGCAAACATTAACCTGTGTTTTGGTCTGAAGGACAATGTTTCCAGTGAAATTACAGGCTGAGATATTAACATCTTATATCTCAAGGTGGTAATCGCAGTAATAATAATTTATTGACATAACATTATGACAATATTTAAACTAAATTAATGTACTTAGCTTACACATCTGATCTTATTAGTTTACATGGAACATTTGACGCCTAGCTGAGCTAGTAATTAAACTGTGTTTCGGGCGCCAAATCCCTCCGTTTTCTGGAAAATTTGTACAATACACATTTAGAAGTATAACACTTCTAAATCTTATTAAGTAAGTCCTATTAAATATATTTAATAAGTAGCGCATGCCGAGTATGTGTGTGTGTGTGTGTATTTATGTGCCTGCATTGTAGTTTTCTGAGGAGATATGAGAATATGGTTTGGTTTATTGTTAATTAAATAATGAGCGGTCTTATTAACATTTATGTGTCGTCGTATGTGAGAGTTTTAAGCCAGTCTGTAGCAATATTTTCACTTTTGCATATGTGAGATGATAGACATTCAGAATGCATATGCAGTGCCTTGCAGTACAGGGTTTTGAAGTGTTCTAGTTTGAAACTCTGATCGGCACTGAACTGTTATGGGCAAGCGTGACGCTTAATGTCAGACGAGCGACTTGCTTGTCTCGTCACTGAAAAAAAAATGCGTCGTCAATATATATGTCTTAATTCACATAAAAACAATATTGGTACTATACTCTGGATATTGTCACTATAATATTTTATAGAGAGAATATGTACTCGTACTATGGACTACTACTAAGACGTTGAAGACTTACTGACTACTTACCCTAACTATACTGTATAACTACTTACCCTACTTATACTGACACTTACTACTACTTCCTCGAATTATTTGACTTGCGAGGTCATCTATGATGACCACATATTGATGCAATGTGTACTTAGTAAACCGGCTGCATTTCCCGTATACATCAGTTAGAAATACTAACTAACTTTGCAACTACCGTTTAAACTCGGTACAAAATAAAATTGGCTAAGTTAGCCAACTTTACTTGGTTATTGATAAGGAAGTAATCAACTTACATGGTTAATTTAACGAAGTAATTATTGCAAAGTAGGCTTATTTATTTTTAACTGTCAACTTTGCAGGTGCTATATTAACAAACACGCTTGGTTATTTTTATAAATATTTTTAACCGATACGTTTTTTCAGTGTAGTAACGTATTTTACGAACGGCGCAACAGATATAACTCTCCCGGACACAACTTTTATATGAGAGCTCCATTGTAGTTTGGAGTCGATAAACAGATAGTTATACTCTTTATTAAACACCTTAAAAATTTAACAATCAACATAGTTATACAGCTTAGAAAAGTTTAGCAATTAGCGGCCTTTTTTGCTCAAAATGATCTCTTCCAGACAACCACTGAATGGAGAGGAATAACAGCAGAAAGGGATGGTGGTGCTCAAATAGTATATAATTAAGCAGGATAAAATATATTAAAAGATTTATTGATAAGATCACAGAATCTCTATGATCACTCCATTAAGCATAACATTTGATTCTGTAATAGAAATAGGCAATATAACTTACTTAATACTTAATATAACTAGGCAAATATAACTTCTAACGCTTAGTATTTTTTCAATTGAGAAGTAAATTATCAGTCGAAAACCATTCATTAGACAATGCGTTGTTTCCATTCTACCCATAATTCGTTGTTAACATGTGGGGAACATGGGACAGTCCAATTCTCAAGTTGGGAATGTACGAATAGTGCTAATTAGCACAGCTACAACAGAATAAGTATCAGTACTCACTGCTCTAAATATTGTGGCGAGTTTTTCATTCAAGTTTTGGCTGCGGGTGATTTACTTACATGGAGTTAGGGCTATTGGAAGCGTTTCCAAATATGTTACGAGTAATATCCTCGCCAACAATAATAATAATAACAATAAGCAATAGCGTTTGTAGAATATAAAATAACTACAATAATTTAAAAGAGAAATGTTTATTCCCAAATACAAGATAGTTGCTAATTATATAATGCTAGCTATATCTGAGAAGTGGGACTAGATTCTATATTATAATTATGCCTAATTTTGCTTCTTACAAAAAATATAGGTAGCACAGACCTATACTTGAAGGCAAAATCCATAGTAAATTTGGATAAGGATTTAAATTTTAAGTTTAAAATATAGTTAGTACCGGCGGCTTTGCTCGCGTAGTAGTTGTCTCACAAATTCATTGAATATTTTTATTTGTTTAAGATTACATTTCAGTGTAAATTATATGTCGTGATCTTTGCCCATCTGCGAGTATATATAAGTAATGGGAGATAGTCACTCTTTTGCAGGAAACATACGGCTAACCATGGGAAACGCAAGGTGTCCGCAGATGGACTCCGGCGCAGCGAAGAGTCTGCCCCGCGACTTCTTTGTCATGGCAAAGCAGACGCTCACGGGGAACTCTTTTAAATTCGAAAATAACATGGTCATGGAACAAAGTCTGTACACGGAAGACAGTGTACAGACTTTTTGACAGGTACTCCCTTACTTTATCTATAGATATACTATATACTTTATCTATACATATTGACAAAACTTGATAAATGAACCTTGAGTAACTCTTAAAATTATAAAATGTAAGGGTGACCATAATTTTGTTTTTGTCACGTGTTTGCCTATGAAAAACACGCCGTTATTGATCTTGTCGTCTCTCGTCATAATTATGTTAACCTAACTAAGGTCAAGTATTTGGTAATGTACGCTACATGTAGGTAGTTGATCGCTTATAATTGTTGGTGAGGCTTTTTAATATGCAGGCAATCTCGGCATATTCTAGAGGTGACAAAAACAGTCCTTATGATATGGATTATTAAGGTTTCATTTAATTGATACGAAGTATCTCGTATCATTTCCACTGGATCCGTATCTGCGTCTCCGGGCGCGGACTAGGCGCGCCCGTGCGTCATGGACAACGCCCACTGCCTTATTATTGCTCTATTTTAATACATTACCATAATTTTATTATATAATAGCTGAACCGTCCGCGGTTTCACTCACGCGGAATACGGCTCATTTAATTAAAATTTACCTAAAGGCCATTATAACGTCAGCTATCTGTTAGTAAAAATCTCGTCAAAATCGGTCCAACCATTTCAGATATTAAATGAACCACAAAACAAAACAATTGTAAATTTAAACTAAACAATTACGCACTCATACATCTGCACTAGAATTCACTGTGGCACAGTCGGCATGGACACACATGTTGACACATCACTACGACCAAGACACGAAAACAAAAATTTTAGCTCAGCACACATAAAATTGCCTAAACCTGCCGTCTTATTGTCTAACTTGAATGAGAATGAAATGTCACTTTATTCTCATTCCCATTGATGCTTCCAGCCAATAGGCTTGCAGGGTTTCAGCCAGAATGGGATTCAAATGACAAAATGAAGCCTATTCCCATTCTTCGAAAAGATAGACAATAAGGCTGCTGGGACCCTTCGTTTCCAACGCAACTCTGTCTTGGAAGCTACTTACTCAGCTTACATAATCAGTTCATTGTGTTGCCACTGCTGGGACTCGAGCCTTCTTCTCAAAGAGAGGAGTTAGGCCATAATTCAACACGAGGCTAGTGGATAGGATAAGCTAGTAGCCAACCCATATCGAAGTTATCAGGCCGTCCGAAGGCCTTCGACGTAGTCTAACGACTGTTGTCCTAAGACCAACAATCGGAGCCGACGGTTTAACGTGCCCTCCGCAGCACGGAAGCGCTCAGTTGAACAATGCCACTAGCACACACCCATCCAACTCCTGACCTCAGCAAGCGTAACTTGTTGATCGGTGAAGATCGCCAGGTCAAGCTCCGCTGCAAGCGTTTCAACTGAGCTAACGGAGCTGTCAAACCAAAACTTATGATAATTGTTATTTTGTTATTTGTACTGCTGTTCATATACATTTAATATCTGTGATTTTGACATACACACAGACACTTCAATTTTATTCATATGTACAGCTCACATTGTAGTCAAGTTTCTATTTAGTCGAGATTTTGTATCGTCACTAGCAGGTTTATCAGAACTTGGCTTTAGTAATTAATTTGTATAGAGCTGCTGCGTTCGACAGCTTTCTGAAAAATAACTGTAGACAATATTTAATAGGGACTTTGTATTATCAGTGATGAAAAGTTCATTATTTAAGTCATACTGAAAGTTTCTGGATTCTGATAAAAAAACAGATGTTAGTCTTATGATACTTTTATTGTTTTTCAAAGTATATGTACTCCTGATTTAAACCTTTTGGCAATCGCTGGAACCACTGTAAAAAGCAGTTGGCCCAGTCTTCATTAGGGACCTCTTTAATGGCTTTTTGGAACGCATTCACTCCCAATTCGGGGTCCTAAAACGTGTTCCTCTAAGTTTGTTTGTAACTTATGAAACACAAAGAAGTCGCAAGGCTGTATGGCGGATGTGTCACCAGTACTACATTTGAAGCTTTCAAGTAAGCTATCATACTGCAATCTACTCTACTGGCTGGTTCAAGGTCAGGCAGAGATGCGCCATCCAACGAGCCATCACCGTAATCGGTGCATGGTTTCGTAAATGGCGGATTGCAGTAAATCCTAGCAAAAGTGCTACAGTGTACTTCACTGAGACCCGGCGGAATCTCATGCCGTCACCCATAGTCCTATTCGGCGAACCCATCCCTTGGGCTAAATCTGCCAAATACCTGGGCGTCACCCTTGATCGCCAACTCACTTTCGCAAAACACATCCAGATTGTTCGCAATAGGGCGGCCTTCATTATGGGTCGTCTTAATCGCCTCATAGGCAAAAACAGTAAAATGTCTCTTAGAAATAAGACGACTCTTTACAAACTTTGCATCCGCCCAGTCAAGACTTACGCATCTGTAGCGTTCGCCCATGCTCAGAAACACGACCTCCACAAACTTCAAGTGATTCAGAATCGCTTTATGCGCAGGGCAGTGGGCGCTCCGTGGTACTTGCGGAACGTCGAACTGCACTGCGATTTCACCCTCCCCTCTATTACGCAGTATATGAAGACTGCTCCCGCCGCCACTTCGACAAAGCTCCCCACCACTCGAATCCCCTCGCGGTCGAAGCGGCGAACTACTCCACTGACATAACCGATCCTCACTTCCTTCCCCCCCGTCGCCGTCCAAGGCATATTTTGGGTGACCCGGACGACCCCATCGCAGCCGTTACTTCGGCAGCTTTAGCGTCGTCCCAAGGGAACCCCGGTAATGGTTGTAGACCCGCCCAGGGCTGTGATCCCGATCGCATTGTAGGCTCCGGCCGAGATCTTCTTCGCAGCCCCAGTCGCAGTCGAGGTAATCCACACACACACGATTGTAGTCCCAGCCACGGTGCGGGTGGGAGTATACACCGCGGCCCCGGTCGCGATGTATCCTCCGGCCCAGCAAATGGCTGTGGACGAGGTAACACTGGTTTTCTATGTAGTCCCAGCCACGGTACGGGCAGGAGTCTACACCGCAGCCCCGGCCTCGATGTAGACTCCGGCCCAGGTAACGGCTGTGGGCGAGGTACTCAAGTTTCTTATTGTAGCCCCACCCAAAGTACAGTCATGAGTGCACAACGCGACGATCCTGGTCGCGGTGTGGACCCATGTCGCGGAAATGGGGGGAGGCGAGGTATTTCCGTTTGTAGCCCCAGTCAAGGTAGTGATTCCGATCACGGTGTAGGCTCCGGCCGAGGTAATGACTGTGGGCGAGGTACACAAGGTTATGATTTAGTGGTAAACACAGTCAAACACCGAGCTCGCCGGCGAGCTCGAGGCAAAAATTATGTCTTGGTTAGATTCTCTCCAAATAGTCGTAGAGTTAAAATTCATAGGGCCCACTTTCAACGGTACACTTATGTACCGGGGCGATTCTCTCCTACTCCCCTCTCTCCTGGCGACGGCCCAAGCCGAGGTCCGTACCTTAGTGGTGCCATTGAGCAAGTCGCCTACTCCTCTCCTTGCGGCGAAGCGTCTTCAACGCTCGCCTTAGGCGGTGCGCCCTCTGCGCCCGCATCTGGCTGAGTGCCATCTGCGCTCGCCAACCATCCAGTGACGCTGTAAATG
The DNA here is from genome assembly GCA_917880725.1 of Selenia dentaria. Lineage (NCBI taxonomy): Eukaryota > Metazoa > Arthropoda > Insecta > Lepidoptera > Geometridae > Selenia > Selenia dentaria. Next base: position 30,777,195 of record OU862890.1, on the reverse strand, counting down.
CCGGTAGAGGCAAACAGCATTAGTCCGTTCTAAAAAAAATAAAAATAATAATAATAATAATAATGATAGCTTATATCATTATCTTAGTGGAACGTGAGGATGCGTTAGCGTGGCAAAGGATGGCATTATGATTCGAGGACGCTGTTCACGAACTTTTTCTAAGACTCAGGGCAAGCAAGTGTCACTTACGGTCACTATTCTATGGTCTCTTAGCTGTACTGAAGGTTACTTAAGGTTTTGTCTGTGTTATTGCTGATGAAGTTATCAATATATCTACCAGAAATATATTCTGAAAGACAGTATTGTTTTTGTCGAGTATGCCGCCGTCCCGGAGTGTCACTCAGAAATATTATTTCGGGTTGTTCTCATCTTGCTCATCAATTGATAATATTTATAGAGAATACTTGCACACGAATAACCAAGTAGCCGGATTATTCACCATGTAATGTAATAGGTTCTACCTACGACCTACACTGCCTTGTAAACCTAAACTATCAAGAATAGTTCCCAGACTAACTAAAGAAAATAAAAAGGAACTTTAGAAATAAGTATAGTGATTCGAAATAAAAATACGTTACCTGGCGAATTGCCCAAGCACGAATAACTGCGTAAGTGTAACGTAACGTGTCGTTTACGAGAAACAGTACAAATTATTATTTATCTAGGGTAATTTTGACACAGATAAGTCATAGTTTGTTCGCCGAAACGTGATGACGCTTACGATACGAACTGTTTTTCGCACATTGATTGTGCTACGGCCTCTGTAGTTTTGCGTAGTTCTGCACTGGGTTTGGTTGGGTTGACTTCTATCGCCCAAGTAAGGTAAACAATAACATTTCACTACAGTGCACATCATACCTGTGTTAGACGTGAACTAATGCTTGCGCACTAATGATTCGCATCACAGAATGTCTGGCACAACGGTGGCGTACCAATCAAGACGGTCTCTTACGTGAGAGATCTACCGCCTAGTGAGTCAGGATTCCGAAAACAAGGGTGATTTTTCAAGTTCTTCAGATTTTGTCATACTATATTTTAATATTTTTTGTTTATATAGCTCAATGTTGGGCCCTTTAAATCTATCACCGTCGTATAGAATGTTACTAAACTATTATTAATCAATAAAGAATCTAGAAATAAAGTAGGTAACTTGCACTTCAATATGGTCTTATTGACTATCTCATTAAAGTCTTACTGACGTAATTTATTGATTCAGGCGTTACTTTGCGGAAATCCATTATCAAAAAAACGATATTAAAAATATTTAGTGACACTTCCGCTGAAAAGAAAACAATGATTTTTGGCCTATTTGGGAGCGTGCAAGACCCTACCTTCCGCATAAAATGCTAATAGGAAGAATACAAAATAAAAAACACAAGAAACCCCAAATAAACCAAAACCGATTCGACACGTGTTTCGCCTCTACACGAGGCATCCTCAGGAGATGTTGACTCGTCGAGCGCTAGACCGACAGAGAGCAAAACTGGTTGATTTATATGGTTATGATTTGTATGTATATGGATGATTAATATGGTTTTTTTCTTACTGACGTATCGTCGGGAGGTTCCTCAGTTTGCAGCACGGAACTCCGATAGTTTGGGTCATGCTCTACTGCCGATGGCTATCTAGGACTACGTTTTTTATAATGTTTTTATTTGGAATAGAAATATTAATAAAAAAATAAAGAACGAAAAATAGTAATGATATCGGACAACGTCCACAGGTAAGGTCTACAGGTTCCAAACTAGGCAGAGCCTGTACTATGGTAACCCGACAGCTGGTATAAATACTTATATACTTATACACACCCAGACACAGGTCAAGCACACAAATGTTTGACCTGTATCGGGGCAAACCTGGGACCAGCGGCACAGAAGGCAGGGTGCTACTAACTGCGCTAACCGACCAATATCAGACCAAAAAAGACCAAAATTCAGCCCCAGATACACATGTAGCTTGAAGCAGCTGCGACTGCACAGTGAGCTACAGTCTTCTACGTAGACAATACACGAAACCGCTCGAGCAGTTGCAAATCTTTGGGCGGATGGCTGTCAAGCTGTCGTCAAGCATACACGGACTGTCTGCTGCTCTCGCACAGTTACCTCCGTCGGCACCTTTCATTACGTCGCGCGAGCTTCCCGCCCTTGAATTGAAATTGTGACTTGTTGAGCAATTAAAGTGCTGTCATCTACGAAGAAATAATAGTCCTTCGTAGGCTGTCATGAAGGTTCATCAAAAATGGGGGTTTTTAAAGCACTTTATCTCATAATCAGTGATTTCATTAAAACTACAAAAAATTATATGAGATTTCTAAGACTTCTAAGTACACATGGGCGGAATTAAAAACATAATTTAACATACCAGAGTACATTTAATTTCACCTTTAAAACAGTTTTTTTCTCTTTATTCATTAAACACATATCAAAAAATAGCAATTTTAATACACATACATTGACGGATTATTTCTTTATTTAAGAGTGCACATTATTTTTTTATGAATTTTGTAAGTTTTTACGAAATGCGCTTGCTTGATTTCAAGTAAATAAAATTGAACGTAGACAAGCGCTGAGCTGACAGCACCTTATCCCAACTGCTCGAGCAGTAATCAATGGCAGCTTCAAGCTGTTGGCTATGACTGCAAGAGCGGTCCGTGTATGTTGATCACTGGCTAACTGCTCTAGCAGTCCGTGTATATCAGCTCTAATCGCTACGGCTGCATATACACAAACTGTTACAGACAGGCGTGTCTATTAGTAGGGACAATGCGTGTGCTCGTCACCCAAACGCACTAGTACTCGTACCAATGTTTCGTTCTCCTGGTTCTTGTATCCTATTGTATTTTATTCTTGTATCTAATTATTCTTTATTATAAAATAGTAAACAATATAATGTTCATAAAGTTGAAAATGTGGAAACATAATTTTCCAATACAATTTGGTCAATCGGAGAGAAATTAGTCAGTCGCCAGATACGCCACCTGCTCAACCTTCGCGTATTTTTATATATCTATAAGGATCTATTTCACAATGTCCGCATAAGCCCTGAACATCTTATCTGTAAGATACCTTCATACCAAAACCGTACTTTTGAAAAAGAGGGTGTTTATTATTTGCTATGTAAAATGTATTTTTTTTGTGACCGTAAATAAGAAACGAGGCTTTTTTATATTGTAACATTTGCATTTTTTTGTCTGAAAACCCTTTGAAGTTTAGAGTAGTACAAAGCGCCCGTTTATCTAAAAAATCTAAACCAATGTGATCCCAGTTAGCCAGATTCAAACTTTAAAAAGTGAAACTGGTGCATGGGACGAGTTTCTGACTGGGACGACTTGCCCCCTAACCCACGTTGACAATTAACTACTTTTACTTGGTTTTAATCGTATTTACGGCATTGGCTGCGGTTTCACCCGCGCGGTGGATAATGATGATGATGAATCAAATATATCGTATGTTACTCATGCATATCCAATTCTATTAGCCATTTAAGCGAGGTAGCAAACACACACATACTCACAAACTATAGGATTGATAACCAATATTTGGGTGGATTTTTAAACATAGTCGTATCTCGCAATATTGATATTAAGCCGGAGAAAATAAACAATTTTGTACCAATTTATAAACTTCTAAAAACTTTGCCGTGGTGGTGCCGGCTTAGAATAGCACTCCCCCAACTCTACCCGTGCCTCTCAGCCTGCCAAGCGTGGCGATTATTGGCAAAAACCCCTCAATGGATTTGACAAAAAGAACCAGGCCCCCAGTCCCCGGCAGCCCCGCTATTCCTGGCTATGGTAGCGGCCACGGTAACGGTGGGGCAGGGGGTGCTACGAATCCCCGGCAGACGCCCGGCTACCGCCCCCAAAAACGACGACTGGTCCTAGTAACACACAACATACGCACGATGAGGACAGATGAGAAGATTTATGAGCTGGAAGAAGAAATGAGTAGGTTACACTGGGACATTGTGGGGTTATCTGAAGTCCGTAGAGCGGGTGAGGACACGATAACCCTGAAATCAGGTAACCTACTCTACCACCGGGAGGGCAACAACAGTCCCAAGGTGGTGTCGGGATTCTCGTCCTCAAGTCCCTCAGTAACAACATAGTGGGACTTCAACGCGAAGTTGGGTAAAAGGAGTAATAGTTGAAGGTGGGGCAATTTGGTTATGGGCAACGGAACCGTAGTGGACAGAGGTTGGCTGACTTCCTGGAGAAAGAGGGACTTTTTATGATGAACTCTTTCTTTCAGAAGCCACCTAACAGGAAATGGACCTGGATAAGTCCCGATGGTTCTACGAGAAATGAGATTGACTTCATTATGACCACCAAGAGACAAATATTCACTGATGTCTCCGTGATCAACAGGGTTAAAACCGGTAGTGATCACCGAATGGTAAAGACACATTGAATATTAATGTCAGACTTGAGAGGTCTCGTCTGATGAAGTCTACGCTCCGACCTACTCGTGCCCATATACAAAACCCCGAGAGCTTTCAACTTGAGCTGTTCAATCGCTTCGATTGCCTCGAAAACATTGCTACAGTGGACGAGATTAACAACAGGTTAGTAGAAACTGTCCATACAGTGGGTACCAAGTTCTTTAAACACCACCGCACAGATAGGCCACAGAAACTCTCCAATGATACCCTGAACCTCATGGCTGAACGACGCTGTCTTCGGATGATGCTGAAGCATAAAAGCTGCTCAATAAACGAATATGGAAGTCCTTGCGACACGACATCCGGATCTTTAATACAAACCGTATTAAAGAGACGACAGAGCGGAAAAAAGGCTCCAAAGTTTTGCAAGAGACATGTCATGTGTTTGTTAAGCAAAGCCAGTTGACGAAGCTGAAGATAGAAGACGGCAGTTTAGCGTCGACCAAAGCAGTAGTGTTAGGCGAGGTAGAGTTTCTACGGACAGTTATACTTTTCAGTTGCTAAACCTGTTAGCAGCTCGGCCCAAGACACAAGAGCCAAGCTAACCCGACATTATACTGAAGATATCCCGGATATTAGCCTGTACGAGATTAGAATGGCCTTGAAACAGCTTAAGAACAACAAGGCGCCGGGTAACGACGGTATCACATCTGAGCTTCTCAAAGCGGGTGGAACACCGGTACTTAAAGTCCTTCAGAAGCTCTTTAATACCGTCTTACTCGAAGGTTCAACGCCAGAAGCATGGAACAAATGCGTGGTGGTGCTATTCTTCAAGAAAGGTGACAACACTTTACTTAAGAATTACAGACCCATCTCGCTTTTGAGCCATGTTTATAAGCTATTTTTGAAGGTCATTACGAACCGTCTCAGTCGCAAGTTTGATGAATTCCAGCCTCCGAAACAAGCCGGTTTCCGAAAAGGCTATAGTACCATTGACCACACCCACACGGTACGGCAAGTTATACAAAAGACCGAAGAGTATAACTTGCCTCTTTGTTTAGCGTTTGTGGACTATGAGAAGGCCTTTGATTCGATCGAGACGTGAGTAGTGCTTGAGTCTCTCCAGCGGTGCCGTATTGACTATCGGTATATTGAAGTGCTGAAGTGTTTGTACAAAAACACCGCAACATGTCAGTCCGAGTACAGGAGCAGAGTTCGAAGGCAATTCCATTGCAAAGAGGCGTGAGACAGGGAGACGTTATATCTCCGAAACTGTTCACCGCTGCATTGGAAGACGCCTTCAAGCTCTTGGAATGGCATGGACTTGGCATCAATGTCAACGGCGAGTACATCACCCACCTTCGATTTGCCGACGATATTGTAGTCATGGCAGAATCCATGGAAGACCTCAGTACAATGCTCGAAGGCCTCCATCAAGTTTCTCAACAGGTAGGCCTTAGAATGAACATGGACAAGATGAAAATTATGTCTAATGCCCATGTTGTGCCTACCCCAATATATGTTGGGAACTCAGTTCTCGAAGTTGTTGACGAATACATCTACCTGGGGTAGACAGTTAAACTAGGCAGGTCCAACTTCGAGAAAGAGATCAGTCGGCGAATCCAACTCGGCTGGGCAGCGTTCCGGAAACTTCGCGAAGTCTTCTCGTCAAAAATACCTCAGTGCCTCAAGACAAGAGTCTTCGACCAATGTGTGTTACCAGTGATGACTTATGGCACTGGAACGTGGTCTCTTACTATGGGCCTCATAAATAAGCTCAAAGTCGCACAACGAGCTATGGAGAGGGCTATGATCAGGGTTTCTCTACGTGATCGAATCAGAAATGAGGAGATCCGTAGAAGAAGGAAAGTCACCGACATAGCCCAGAAGATTAGCCTGTTAAAGTGGCAGTGGGCAGGGCACATAGCACGCAGAACAGATGGCCGATGGGGCCGGAAGGTTCTGGAATGGAGACCACGGACCGGCAAGCACAGCGTAGGTCGTCCACCGATACAGTGGGCAGACGACCTGATAAAGGTCGCAGGACGACGTTGGATGCAGGCCGCTTCCAACCGGTCCTTTTGGAAAATTATGGGGGAGGCTTATGTTTAGCAGTGGACATCCTATGGCTAAGTTGATGATGATGATGATGATGATGATGATGAAAAACTTTTGCAATGAATAAGTAACGCACATTCATATGACCCACGTGACTTAATTGAACATTTTACTCTCCCTTTTACAAACCCAAAATCAACAAGGCAACATTTTAACAATTCTCTTGATGTAAAACTAATCATCTGCCAAAATTTAGAATTATTTAATCAAGCCTTCTTGAATTGACGTAAACTCGAAAACCCCTGATCATTCTTATTTTTTTTTCATCTGTTTAGAGTCTGAGATAAAGATGCTTGAAATACTCCACTTCTGGCAAGCTGTCACTCCGCCACCCATAAAATGTAATTATAGTAGTACCTAAGTAGAAACATTGTAAAAACATCTACGAGTTATAAAAAAATGGTCCCGAGTTTCTTACTGTTTCTTCTCGGTAGTCTCTATATATTTTGGAAAGCGGCGTTAGAGTCTATAAAGAGCATTATTATAAATAATCGACGTTCATAGATGCAACTTTGAAGCCTCAATTGAAAAAAAATGATTTTGACTTTGATAACTCTACTTTATAAAAAATATTCCCTACGCCGAAGGAATGCGAATCGTGAAAAGTGAGAAAAAAACCGATTTGCTAGTCGGTAGGTCGCTTGCGTAAAAGACCATCTTGTTTGGTACCACCGCAGTACTAGGCTGATAATCTGCTATGCAGCAATAGTGCGCAAGCACTCAATGGCACTGAAGAACGGTCTAATAAGTGAAACTACTAGGCGGAGTGAAAATGTCATGGGGTTTTAAATTTAGATTTACATTTGTAGCTAAGAATTTCACACTTATCTGGTTGGTTAATCTTATCTATAGATTGTGAACATAAGCTCCAAGTCAAATAACTATCTTATTTCATTAGAACAGAGGTTCGTCATTCTCGGGAGGACACCTGTTGGACTGTGACGGAATTTCTGTTCAATTTACCCAATTATCTATTCAATTAGGATTTGGTAGATAATGTTTCCTTCCTTTATAATATCTTATTTTAATAAGATTCTATTATAGAGAAACGAAAGACACCTTCAAGTATATAACTTATATTTACCTATTTAACACTTAAATTATTATTACGCATATATTTTTGGCTGTGATATTGCTTAGGTACCTTTTACAACATAACTACTAAAACTATTTGTCTCATGTATTTAGTTGCACGGTTACGTGATAAGTAGATGGAATAAGTTATACGCTATTCCATTCCAAAGCTGCGAAATAATACTGTATACCTATATATACTCATACTTAGATAAAACTGAAACACTATCTAAACTTACTGACTGAATAATCAAGAACTCTCAGCAACGTAAAGCCTGTGAATTTAGCAGATGAATTTTCTTAGAGTTCAGAATAATAACTGGAGCAATTAGTTATTATCCTTAGAGTTACGGTATCTACCAAAAAGGATTTTACAAAGGTCGGATTCAAGGGGTGTACTGCGTGTTTGAGATTCCAGAATCTAGATTTGGGAAAAAAATATTCAAATACCTGCAAAATCAATCAATAGTAAAGCGCACTTGATTATAATTTTGTATATTGAACATTGCAACTTTAGAGAGAAACATTCACATCCTGTGACGGGGTGTGATTTTATCTCTCTAAAATTGCAATGTTTGGAATCACTAAGCAGCACTAAGTTAGTGCTTTAAAAATCATATTACAAGAATTTGTATATTGAGTCGAGAAACGCTCGCATCGGAGCTCGACTCAGCGATCTTAACCGATCCACAAGATAAGCAACGTTTGCTGCGGTGGATGGGTAACCGCTAGTAGCAATATTCAACTGCGCGCTTCCGTGCTTCAGAGGCACGTTAAGCCGTCAGTCCCGATTTTTTGTCTTAGGATAACAGTCGTTAGACTATGTCGAAGGCCTTCGGGCGTTTGAGACCTGCCGCTTCGCCAGCTGCTTCGACGGCACGCTCGCTTCGCTTGCTCGGTTTGGACAGACCAGATAATCCTTGAAAAGTATGCATTCAAAGAATTGATGCTCCCCTACTAACAACGATACACAAGTTCCAGGCAGGAATATTGCTCTTCACTTTCAAAAGGCGCATAATACATTGATAACCATATAAGATGATGATGATGTCATCACTGGTAACACACATTGGTCGAAGACTCTTGTCTTGAGGCACTGAGGTGTTTTAGACGAGAAACTTCGCGAAATTTCCGTAACGCTGCCCAGCCGAGTTAGATTCGACGATTGACCTCTTTCTCGAATTTGGATCTACCTAGTTTGACTGTCTGTCCCAGGTAGATGTATTCGTAAACAACTTCTTCGAGAACTGAGTTCCCAACTGAAACTGGGGTAGGTACAACATGGGCATTAGACATAATTATCGTCTTGTCCAAGTTCATCTTAAGGCCTACCCGTTGGGAAACTTGATGGCGGCCTTCGAGCATTGTAATGAGGTCTTCCATGGATTCTGCCATGACTACAATATCGTCGCCAAATCGAAGGTGAGTGATGTACTCGCCGTTGATATTGATGCCAAGTCCTTGCCATTCCAAGAGCTTGAAGGCGTCTTCCAATGCAGCGGTGAACAGTTTCGGAGATATAACGTCTCCCTGCCTCACGCCTCTTTGCAATGGAATTGAACTCTGCTCCTGTACTCGGACTGACATGTTGGCGTTTTTGTACAAACACTTCAGCACTTCAATATACCGATAGTCAATACGGCACCGCTGGAGAGACTCAAGCACTACCCTCGTCTCGATCGAATCAAAGGCCTTCTCATAGTCCACAAACGCTAAACAAAGAGGGAAGTTATACTCTTCGGTCTTCTGTATAACTTGCCGTAGCGTGTGGGTGTGGTCTATGCTACTATAGCCTTTTCGGAAACCGGCTTGTTCCGGAGGCTGGAATTCATCAAACCTGCGACTGAGACGGTTCGTTATGACCTTCGAAAACAGCTTATAAACATGGCTCAAAAGCGAGAAGATGGGTCTGTAACTCTTAAATAAAGTGTTGTCACCTTGCTTGAAGAACAGCACCACCACGCTTTTGTTTCATGCTTCTGGCGTTGAACCTTTGAGTTGGACTTTAAGTACCGGTGTTCCACCCAGTGATGACATATGGCACTGAAACGTGGTCTCTTACTATGGGCTTCATAAGCAAACTCAAAGTCGCACAACGAGCTACGGAGAGGGCTAGGCTTGGGGTTTCTCTACGTGATCAAATCAGAAATGAGGAGATCTGTAGATGAACTAAAGTCACCGACCTAGCCCTGAAGATAAGCTTGCTGAAGTGGCAGTGGGCAGGCCTCATAGTATGCAGAACAGATGGCCGATGGGGCCCGAATGTACTGGAGTGGAGACTACGAACCGGCAAGCGCAGTGTAGGTCGTCCACCGACCATGTGGGCTGACGACCTTGCAAAGGTAGCAGGATGACGTTGGATGCAGACTGCTTCCAACCGGTCCTTTTGGAAATTTTAGGGGAGGCATATGTTTAGCAGTGGACGTCCTATGGCTGAGTTGATGATGCTCATATTATATACATTCCTTATATATAAATTCTTACGATAAGTTGATAAAGTAAATTCAGACACAAAAATCTCTAATATACATACACGGTAGAGGCAGTTAGTTTAGTTAGTTTTAAAGCGTGCAACATCATGCTTTAAAAAGAGGTCATCAGCTGTCTGTTATAAATATGACTATGTCGACTGAGTTGCCCCATACTATCAAGCCATAGCTATAAGTTTTTAAACTGTCATGGTTACAAACATTAGAAGTATTAAAATTATCAACGGGATAATTACCATGTATATATTGCAAGTTGCAACTTTATTTCGGCACTGTTGCACGTTGCAACAGTGCCGAAATATCGGAAACTCACAGAAAATATATACTTTTAAAGCCATAGCTAGGCAACTTTCTCTTGCATTTTTAGTTCATACACGAACAATTTCTTACACAATATGTTATTATGCGTTTTCCAATTCAGATGTTTGCCAAGGGTTAAGCCTAAAAATGTAAAATTATCAACGCTATATGCGATTTCATTATGGTAATTAATATCAATAGGCAAAGAAGTACAGTTATACGATAGAAATTGTAATAATTTGGTTTCATTTATGATAATTTTTAAATGGTTACTTTCGCTTCAATGGATCACGTCTGATAGGGTTTTATTTATTAACTGTATGTTGAGCCTGGTTTTTATTGGCACACTTAATAACAATTGTGTCATCTGCAAAAAGTATACATTAATAGGGAGTGGCTTAAGGAAGGTAGTTTATATAGACTAAGAATAGTAATGGGCCCAGTACACTTCCTTGAGGAACTCCTGTATTATTAATTTAAAGTTGCGATGTAAACCTTAGTTTTGTAAGTTTATTTTCTTTAGTTGTAATAATTTTAGATATTTCAGTAGGTATATTGTTTTCTATTTTTTAAATACATAACTATCTATTTATTAGCTGTGCCTTAAAATTATAGTTTACACATTAGCATGCAGTGATAACAAAATCAAAGGCTTTTGTCACACCCAAAAATATAAATATCATAGGGGGTACATACCTTAATTTAATATTCTCTGTTATATATTTAACTCAATCAAAACACGCTAGTATAGTTAGTTGATCTTCCTTCTACGTAGAAATGAAAATGTTGTAAGGAAACTATTTAATCTAACAAACATTGCCTTCTCTAAAACTTTCGATAGAATTGGGACTAATGTTATGGGACGATTATTATTTGGATCGGATTTATTACCTTTCTTAAATAAAGGTTTCACAGTTGCCGTCTTTATTAAATAAGTGCGTCTTTGATGCCTAAATTGAATAAATGATTTTGACTTTGACTTGACTTTATTGTTCCGGAAACGAAATCTAAAATTATACAAAAATGGTAGCGTGCGACTTTAAAAAATAAAGAGCAAACAGATTTATAGTCGAACGTACAAAAACATTTAATGAAGTCGAGATATAGGTAATATTTCTGACACTCATTAATTCTATCAACCGATTTCGTTCATTGGAAATTCCGGCAAGAAATTTTTTTGACAAGTAATTTTATGACGTATGGTTTAATTTGTGTTCGCGCCCGAACCGGCGCGACGTCAATAGAATGGAATGCGGCCCCCTCGCTAGTCAGCTAGGCGAACAGCGATGTTATACGTACCATAATTATGATACACGTACCATGATCCAGATGTCTGTACCATGTACCATGGAACATTCATTATGGTACGCAAATGTACCATAATTTCTCATTTATCATCGATACATAGAGACAGAAATAAATACAACAATTTTGAATACCTTTTGCAGGATCATTGTTTTTACATCATTCCCGCATTCCAAATCACAATAAAAAATTTCATTTTAAGTATTAATTTACCAACCCAAAATACTACTTTTGTGTCAATATTGGGTAGTCAGATAGTCAGTGTAGTAGGCAGTCAGGCATATTTAATTTTTAATATGCCTGAAAAATCAAAGTGAGTACCGTAGACTGCTACTCACTCACTTATTTAAAGTTAGTTTACAAGTCCTGCCATTGTAGCAAATTGAATTACAAACAAGTTTGTTGGTATCAATTTTCCATGTAAAATTGAAAATAAACATGATTATGCAATGATAAGATATTACCTCCACCTCTTTTCGGGTATAAATAGTAAAATATCGATCCGAAGAAAAAAATATAAGAACCAAATTAATAGAAAACTTAATTGCTTACAACTTTGTTTACTTACAACAAAGTTTCATGTAGGTAAAATGAAAATAAAAGTTGTTAGTCAAACAACAATTCGCCCCCTCTTTTGGGTATAAATCAGAAAATATCGATCTTAGAAAAAAAATAAGAGTATCAAAATTGTAGGCAATCCAATTTTAAACAACTGTTGTGAAATCGTATTGACCTTATATTGTTTAACCATGTTTAATTTACAGTGTATTTAAGTACAAGATAAATTCAATAAACAAAATTTGACCCTTTAAATAAAGATGGCGGATCGATTACCACGCACAATAAAATTTAGACTGCCAGTGACCTTTCCCATATAATTCCGAAGGAAAATTTATATTTATAATTTTTCCCAGGTCAAATCCTAATCGGACTGGGCTATCGTTGATAACACAGAATTAAGTTAAATGATGTGAAATAAAGTCCTGGTATACCACATACAGTGGTTGTTGTCCTAGACCAATATAGACCCTCAGAAAACCGTACCATAATTTTATCTAAAGTACCATAATTTTGAAGAGCCGATGTCATAATTCCTGAGTTGGCATCTAACATCCCTGTCGGCGAATCAGCCAGAACCAGTAAAACCCACGACGTCGCCACGAGCGCACGCTCGGTCGGCCCGCGCTTTCAGTACCGCGCCGTCGCGAACGTCGATCCGCCGATTTCTCGATTCTTCGATCCTTTCCAATTCCGATCGATTTCTTGCATATTACTTAAACGTAGGGATGTAAGGGGCAAGCCAACATCTTTTGACCCAAGTCAACCTCACCTGCACGCGGTGCATCCTGCTGCTCGACGAACGAGGCTCTGACAACCGACCGATGGCGGTATACCCATCCCAACAGGCGTCGCTAAATGCAACAGGCCGGTGACGGGCAGCAGCGTCACCGGTGCGAGAAGCTACGCCCTGCGATCGCCAACCCGCCTGCCCAGCGTGGCGATTACGGGCAAATCCCTCCAATGCAGGACAACAAAAAGCCACGGCCCCTAGTTCCCGGCGGCCCTGCTATTCCTGGTCATGGTGGCGACCATGGTAACGGCGGGGCGAGGGGTGCTAAGAATCTCCGGGCTACGGGAGGCCACCACAAACAACTGACCCTGGCGACGTATAACGGACGCACGCTACGGCTTGACTCGCATCTGGCGCAACTCGAGGTGGAACTTGGTAAAATTAGGTGGCACATACTGGGGTTGAGTGAAGTCCGAAGAGAGGGGGAGGACACCTTAACCCTAGAATCGGGCCACCTAATATACTTCCGAGAGGGAGACCAACAATCCCAAGGTGGCGTTGGGTTTCTGGTAAACAAGTCCCTTTCTGACAACGTTGTGGAAGTGTCCAGTGTGTTGAACAGGGTAGCGTACCTTATTGTAAAGCTCACCGAGAGGTATAGCCTCAAGGTGGTACAAGTGTACGCACCGACCTCGACACACTCGGACGATGATGTGGAGGATATGTTCGATGACATATCGAGGGCCCTCCACTTCACTACAAAGACCCAGTACACCGTTGTCATGGGGGACTTTAACGCTAAGTGGGAGTACAGAATTTCAGCGAATCGGTAGTAGGATGCCATGGCTTTGGACGCAGAAATCATAGGGGGCAAATGCTCGTCAACTTCCTCGAACGGGAGGGGCTCTTCTTGATCAACTCCTTCTTTAAGAAACAGCCCCAAAGGAAGTGGACGTGGCTAAGCCCCGACACTAGGACTAAAAATGAGATTGACTTCATCATGACGGATAAAAGGCACATATTTAGAGATGTCTCCGTGATCAACAGGTTCAATACCGGTAGCGATCACCGACTTGACCGAGGCTCTCTGAATATCAACTTCAAGGCGCAACGTGTCCGTCTGATGAAGTCCAGGCTCCTACCAACACTGCTCCAAACCATGGCAGGATCTGAAACATTCCAGTTAAACCTGGAGAACCAATTCGCTGCCGTGGAAACCACCACAGACGTAAACCAGAACCTCGAAAATGTGACTCGGGTTCTCAGGGAAGAAGGTACGAGATTGTGTTACATGCAGCGTAAGGGCAAGAAGTCCAAGCTTTCAGAAGAGACTTTGGGGCTAATGAAGGAACGACGTGAAAACCCACCCATCACTTCGTCAGAAAAGCGGACTCTAAACCGAGAGATCAACAAGAACGTACGACACGACCTCCGGTGCTTCAATACTCTTTCGATCGAAAGAGCGATCGAGCAGAATCGGGGGTCAAAGGTGTTTGTACAATCTCTTGGAAGAAGCCACCTGACGAAGTTGACCACAGCTAGTGGAGAAGTCGTTGCTGCGAAGCCGGCATTCCTTTCGGAAGTGGAGGACTTTTATGGCCGATTATACGCATCGCATGCATCTCGACCTGATCCCGAAAATGATCCTAGAGCCACGTTAACACGCCATTTCACCGAAGACTTGCCAGAAGTCAGTATTGGCGAAATCGAGATCGCTCTTGGACAGCTTAAAAATTCAAAAGCCCCTGGAGAGGATGGCGTTACAACAGAGCTACTAAAAGCAGGAGGTAAACCCGTACTGAGGGAGCTCCAGAAGCTTTTTAACGCTGTCCTGTTCGAAGGGAGAACTCCAGAGGCGTGGAGTAGGAGTGTGGTCGTTCTGTTCTTCAAAAAGGGAGATAAGACCCTGCTGAAGAACTATCGACCCATATCCCTTCTAAGCCACGTCTATAAGCTGTTTTCAAGAGTGATCACGAACCGTCTTGCGCGTAGACTCGATGAATTCCAACCACCGGAACAGGCTGGGTTTCGGAGCGGATACGGCACCATAGACCACATTTACACAGTGCGGCAGATTATACAGAAGACCGAAGAGTATAATCAGCCCCTGTGTCTAGCATTCGTGGACTATGAGAAGGCCTTTGACTCGGTTGAAATCTGGTCTGTTCAGGAGTCCCTGCAGCGTTGCCAGATAGATTGGCGATACATCCAAGTGATGAGATGTCTTTACGAAACCGCCACCAAGTACAGAATCAGCAAACAAGTCCCATACCATTGCATCGAGGAGTGAGACAAGGGGACGTTATTTCCCCGAAATTGTTTTCAAATGCAATGGAGGATATGTTCAAGACGCTGAACTGGAAATAATATCAACGGCGAATACATCTCTCACTTGCGATTTGCTGACGATATCGTCATCGTGGCAGAGACGCTGCAGGACCTGCAACAGATGCTGAATGACCTGGCTGACTCTTCTATACGCATCGGCCTACGGATGAACTTGGACAAAACAAAGGTCATGTTCAACGAACATGTTCTACCGGAACCGATTGCGATACACGGCGCCGTTCTCGAAGTTGTTCAAAAATATGTGTACCTCGGGCAGACATTGCAGTTGGGAAAAACAACTTTGAGAACGAGGTGAATAGAAGAATTCGGCTGGGCTGGGCAGCGTTTGGGAAGCTACGTCGAGTCCTTACTTCGCCGATTCCACAGTGCCTGAAGACGAAAGTCTTCAATCAGTGCGTCCTACCCGTCATGACATACGGAGCCGAAACGTGGACACTGACGGCTCGAATGGTCCACAAGCCCAAGGTCGCTCAGCGGGCTATGGAAAGGGCTATGCTCGGTGTTTCTCTGAGGGATCGCATCAGAAATGAAGTGATCCGTCAGAGAACCAAGGTCATCGACATAGCCCACCGGATCAGCAAGCTGAAGTGGCAGTGGGCTAGCCATATTAGCCGTAGAACCGACAACCGTTGGGGTAAACGAGTTCTAGAGTGGAGACCGCGTATCGGCAAACGTAGTGTAGGACGTCCTGAGGCACGGTGGAGTGACGATCTGCGCAAGACGGCTGGCAAAAACTGGATGTGAGAAGCCCAAGATAGACCTAAGTGGCGTGTTGGCGTGGCAACAGTGGACTGCTACAGGCTGATGATGATGATGATGACTTAAACGATAATTATTTAAGATACTTTTTGTATGTCAATAAAGTGTTATTGTACCTATATTGTATTAACTTTAAATATAATTGACTTTATACCTCTAGAAGCCTTCTAGAAGCGTATGTGAGTTAGTAAGTGTACTATATAAGTAGGTTTTTTGTGATATCGTACCGTAACATACGCCAACATAAATCATATAATATTCTTTTTATTAAAAAAATTATATATAAAAAATTAAATCTTTTTTATATATAAATAATATAAAGTTATAAAGTACTTACACACTTTATAACTTTATACGTGTTTTGATAAAAATAACATATTTAACTAGTAACACCTTTAAGATATGAAGCCGAGTTACACTACAACACCTGGTACCTACTGTTACATCATCTATACAAATACATTTTAGTATTAATGGACATAACTTGCAAAGTTTTCAACCAAGTTGATAAAGTTTGAACCTGAACAATGAAAACAACAAAAGATTCATCTAAATCGGCAGATCTAGTAAAAAAAATTGCATGGCCAAAATAAAAAGAAAATGATTGTCTGTAAAATCGGTTTCCGGACGATTTTTTGAGATAACGTCATAAGACAAGCCGAACGCTTAGGCCGATCGCGCCTCTCTATCGCTTGTTCCGCGCTCTCGCTTGCACGATCGACTCAGGCGGACCGTGACTATAATCATATTTTTTCGTGCGTGCAGTCGGCGTTCATCGATTTAAAAGACTTATGACGAAAGAGTTATGACGTTAAAAGTCACAGGCAAAAACTACATATGGAACTACATAGGCACCATTACATATGGAAAACAAAGATTACATGAAAGAAAATAAAATAAAAGAACGTGTCTCATTCTGTCATGTCCACAGTTTAGGAATTATAAGTGGTTATGTCGTAGAATTCACAACACGTTTGCACTTTTTCTAGATTAAATTTTAGAATTTAATTGTACACGTTTAAAACAAGTATCACATTTTCCAACTGGAAACCCCATTAGGGAGTCATTGGTGCATTACTCTCAGTGGAAAGTTCCACAAGGGTTCTTTAATAGCAAGGATGCATCATAGAGTCAGCGAACAACGTCCTATGATTCATTTATCCTAGACAGAAATAGGATAGGCTACACACTCTCTTATTCATAGACTCATTTTAGCGCAATTATGTTTGTCTTTGTACCGAGTAGAATGTTTTAGCTTTGTAAGATTAGATTATTTAAATATGATAATAAAGTATATCTAGGCTTCACGATCATCATGGGCAGGTGTGGCCACAGATTAGGAAGTATAATGTGAACATCAAATGAATGAATGAATGAATGAGTGAATAAAGGTATTAAGAATTTATAAATACAGCCGTGCGATTCCTAATGATTCGTCGATGCGCTCGTCGACGAGCTCACCGATGTAAATACTTTATGAGATAACGCTCTTGTACATAAGGTTGTTTTTCCAAAGTTTCTTGCCATCTCGTCGTTGTTTCACGCAGTCAGAGATTCAACGATGTTTGAGCTTAGAGAATCGCACGGCTGATCACAACAACTAAGCTATTGATGGCGGGAAAAAATTCTAACAGTGACTATCGTTGATTTTGTTGAAATTTCTTAGGTTTGTGTTAGGTTTGACATGCAATAGGGGTGATAACTGTTATGTGTTCGTAATGGTGCACGAGTGTAGGAAAAGTGCACAAAATCGTGAACGTTGCGTTTTCCTCAATTGCCTTGGAAAGTTCTAGTAATGCATGCACCGCATTACTAGAACGTGATTTAGACAGGAATGTTATTTGAAAGGCTTATTTATGTGACTGTGGCTTCAATTTTTATTTACTCTGAGTATTTAAATAAAAATCCCACTTGATGCAACTATAGGTATGTTGACGTAGTTAACTTGAGGAAACGCAAATGTAACTTACTCCACGTATAAATTTACCACTTTTAAATATTATGTTCATTTTATAATTACTTACTAAAAAAAGGTAGAACGAACATCGCATGCACTGTATTAGGATTGTTGTCCTAATTCTAACATGTATAGTGTATACATTTCACATTGTTCAAAAGTGCTTCAAAAATCAATTTCAATGAAACGGGCATCAAAATAATTCTAAAATGAATCTATTTATATTATTTTCTGTTTGAAATAATTCTTATCTACATTCCTAAACAGTTTATTACAGTATCATAGTTTTGAATATTATGGAATGTATACATCTTATTGCAGGCGACTGTACGCTGCAGGAATACCTAGAGCACTGAGTAGGCGTGGATAACTTATTAAAAAAAAAACAGAAAAAAAAACTAATAAGAATAATTGCGTACATTAAAAATACTGACTCGTGCAGGCCACACTTTAATTAACACACAATATTGACACTTATATGCATGTACATACTTGACTTGTGCAAATTTGTTCGAAAGAATCAAATAATATTTGAAAGTTCAAAACAGATTAATACCAGTAATAACCGTTGTGCTGCAAGAACGAACCGTGCAAACAAAATGTCCTTACCGAAAAGTCGCTTAGAATTATATGGTAAAAGTTCCTGCTGCTCTGCAATTAAGGTATATAATCACCAACCAAACGACATAAGCCGTGAAGAAAATACGAAAAGATTTGTAAATCAAATTAAATGTATGCTTATTGATAAATCTACATCTACTTAATATTATAAAGAGGAAAAAATTGTATTTTTGTGTGGTGTCATGGTGTGTGTATGTTTGTAATGAATACACTCCAAATCTACTGGACCAATTTCAAAAATTCTTTCACCATTGGAAACATACATTCACCCTGAGAACATACGCAATATTTGATTCATTCTCATCATCATCCATCACCACGCGGGTGAAACCGCAGACCACAGCTAGTGTTATTATAATTTGAATGAATATTTTAACGATAACTAAACATAATTATACTTTTAATTGATTAATTAATTTTATTAGAATTTATAAATATATACAATAAAATATACATTCTTGACAAACACTACTAAAAATCAATGGCTGTCGCACGCTCAATTCCAACTATTCTTAAAAATATGTTCGCATGCCGCTCATGGTAATATTGCTATACCTAAATGGGTTCCATGTATGTTCCTGCCGTGCGATTCTATAAGAGCTAACGTCGTTGCATCTTTGACAATATCCGTGAAACAAATGACGAGATGACAAGAAACGTTGGAAAAACAACCTTATTTACTAGAGCGATATTTCATAAAGTATTTGACATCGGTGAGCTCGTCGATTATCATTACCGAATCATTAGGGAATTGCACGGTTGTATTGTTTATATCACCTTGTATACTCATGAATGCAATAAATCACTTTGACTTTGACTGACACTAGATTATCAGCCAAAACCTTTGTGACGCGCTAAAGCTTTTAAGTGTTAAGGATCTCCAAAATCTTATTAGTTTTTAATGTCTTATTCGTTTGGAATCTTATAAGTGACATACTCATTCATTTCTAATCAAATAAGAGTGCCACGTATTTGAAATGGTAATATGTTCATATTATGGAATGTAGGCTAATTATGTTATTTACTCAAAACTCCAAAGAAACAGTGGAAGAAATTATGTTATATACAGTTTATACCAAATCATTACATAAAATACATGCATCATTATATCTTTAATGTGTTTCTTCCGAATCTGAAAATCTTGACAAGTACATTGTAACAACTCCATCTAAAACTCTTTCTTTCATGATAATTTATCTGTTTCAGCCGTGCGATTCTCTAATGGTTCGTCGACGAGTTCACCGATGTCAAATACTTCGCTTACTTAGATATACTTAGATATCGCCCTTGTTGATAAGGTTGTTTTTCCAACGTTTCTCGTCATCTCGTCATTTGCCGGAATTCTCTAAGAGCAAACATCGTTGCATCTTTGACAACATCTGTGAAACAAATGTAACTCATAAAGTGACATCTCTGACATCGGTGAGCACGTCGACGAGCGCATCGACGAATCATTAGATAATCGCACGGCAGGAATTCAAACGTAGAACTCTTCTAAAATTTACAACTAACAACAAAATTTATCTTACATGAAAGTCAAAGTAAAAAATAATTTATTCAATTTAAGTAAGTATCAAAGATGTATTTTTTGTGCTAATTTAATTTGGCATAACGAGTTACGCATTTTTTTGTCATAATAATATTTTTAATAATAGTTTTTAGGCATACTGTTTTTGTAAGCATAAATTTAAGTCTAATTTTGATTTGTATTAAGTTATAAGGCATATTGTTTATACCGCTGGTGTACCTCTGAATTTCGACAAGTTGAATATTTCATCAGTCGCTTACTTAGAAAAATATAGTTCGACAAGTCATTGCTTCGACAGAACATTATATTCGACAAGAATTATATCCGCGATATATAAGAAGCGACTTGTCGAAGTATTGAACTTGTCTAAATTCAGCAACTTGCTTTTCCCCTTATTATGCTTTAATATCATTATGCGTAAGTAAATTTAGCCTGTAGAATAGGATGCTTAACAATTGTAATGCTTATAGTAATTATGCTTTGAAAAAATGTACCTAAAAAGTTAGCCATGTTAAATTATGACATGAAATTTTATGCGAAGAAATAAGGAACCCATCTCATCACAAGTGACGAATTTAACTGCGCCCGTAACCCCGCGACATTAAGTTGTTAGGTCTCATGTAGGTACCTGTAATTACGCCGATAATCATTTCAAACTTACCGGTGATCTTAGCAGTTATACCCTGGGCATCGATGGGATCAACAAATCGCGCTCTTGGACTAAATTAAACTTAAATTTCAATAGTCATGCTATCCAAAAACAACTTCGCTGTTTCCCTCCCTTCACCCGCATTCCGCAGACCTTGAGCAAACCCGACGTCTTTCTTTCGGCAACAAAAGACGTCTGTGATTCTTTTCAATCGCAAGGATCATTGTAAGTACAGGGTTTTGACCCCGACGAGACTGATTGTCGCCTACGCAACCAACAAACTAAAAAGGGGAAGCTTTTATCAAAATCCAGCTGAAGAATACACCGGTAGGAAATGTATATGAATGGCTGGTTGGTTAAATTAAATGGCCATTAGGAGCTCTTGTCGCAAACCGAAGTTTATGTGCTGGGGATTGATTCAGTTATTTTCACCACTAGTTTTTGTAAAAAGACAAGCTTCCAAGGAATAAAGATCGCGCATGCGCTAATTTACGGTTTTAAACTGACTTGAAAAAAGGAGGAGGTTATATATACAACTGTATGTATTTTTATTGTATTGTTTATGTTCACCGATTTTTCCCCCATTTAAGGACCGATACTCAAAATCCTTTTTTATTTGAAAGAGTATACTCGTGAGCTGGTCCCATTCAAATTTTGTAAATTCTCTTAAGCGGTTTTAAAGTTACTCTCCAATAATGAAAAGTGTCGCTTATCTGATGATATCACTAAAAAGCTTGAAAAATAATTTTGCCAATACATGGAACCAACACTAAAAAGTGAAATAACTTGTCGAAGTCGGTACCATGCGCGCAATATTGTGATAATATGTAGTTTTGAACTATCATGGTACCGACTTCAACAAGTTATTTAGTGATAGTAAATAAAAAAAAGCTAAATAAAATTGCTACGAATTTACTTTTTTCAAGTTTTATCGAGTTAAAGTTCACACTTGACAGCTGCGTGACAGACTGATAAAGGCCTAGGCTGAATTGGGCTAACATAATATAAAAGTGCCATGCGCTGTACGAGCGAACATAGTTGCATGACAACATCCGTGAAACAAATGACGAGATGACAAGAAACGTTGGAAAAACAACCTTGTGTACAAGGGCGATATCTCATAAAGCATTTGACATCCGTGAGCTCGTCGACGACCGCATCGTCGAATCATTAGAGAATCGCACGGCTGACGTTAAATCAACGTAACACCACGATTTGTTCTCTTTTTACACTCAAGCCCACTGCCCACGAGTTCATCCGTATGGAATAGAGGTTTCTCTGTACCGACCTGTAAATCTTGAGTATAAGCTACTTTCATTCCAAATTGCATACAAATTCGGCCATTCGTTTCAGCGTTGTATCGAATACGCATACTTTTGCATTTATAACAGGATTATTTATAATATTAGGATTATAACCTTTAATGCTATATATGTATTGACCGAGCGTGCGAAACGTCTCTGCTTTAACTGGCTTAATTGACTTTCATCTGTCCGTATGTTTGTTAGGTTGTATGTACGTCTTCCTGTCCAGGTCGCATTTTTCAACCAATCTTGTCGAACCTTGGTATGCATTTTATAAAAATAAAAAAATAAATTGTCTACATTATGTAGGTAATTGTTTGCCTAAAAAGGGGGGAGTTTGCTGCGGCGCTATTTACTGACCGATTTTGATTTTGGTACATACAGAGCAGGAATGTTTGCGCTCGGGTGTTGTATGTAGTGATGTGTTTTTGTGTGTGTCCATGGCTCCCGCGACACAGGGAATCCTGGTGCGGTGGTAGAAGTGTGTAAACGTTATTACTGTCGGGGTGGCAGTAAAGTTGACACAGTTACGAAAGACTAGACAAGCGTTATGACCACTTCAATATTGCTCATGAAAAGTAATATAACATAAGAAATAAATCTTAGGGGCGAGTTGGCGCAGTGCATTGCTCCGACCGCCATGCCAAGCAACGGGGTTCCAGTCTGCATCGGACAAATGTCTTTATGCGTAATCGAGACATTAAAACAAAGCAAAATGCAGATAAAATCCAACGCAGCTATTTTACTTTATATTAAAACCAGCTCAAAATAAATGGTCAAGACATTTTTTTTCGTTTTTAACAAGTTTCTGATGCGGAACCATTGAAACGGGAGTTTAGCACCTTATTTATGACACAAATAACTTTCATTTTCAGCTTTTATGAAACTAGTGCTGTTTATGACAGTTTCAGTTGGAACTCTTCCTAATCCATCGCCACGCAATATTTCAGCTTAAGAGGATTGCATACCTTGTACTTTCCATACTAAAAGAAAAAACTCTTTTTTACTTTGCCCGATTTCAGTGATTTTTTTTCGTGGAATCATCACATTGTTCACTATGCCCGTACGTTTTAATTTTTCAGTATTGCAAAGTACTATAAATATCCTTTTTTAGAACTTTATAAAACGATAAAAAATCAAAACGTACGGGCATAGTAAACAGTGTGATCATAACCATGAAAAAAAAACACTGAAATCGGACCATGTTAAGGGGTAGAAAAGAGTTTTTTTCTTTTAGTATGGAAAGTACTAGTTATGGAATCCTCTTAGGCCTTTATTAATAAACGTTGCGTAAACCTATATTAGGCCTAACATGCTTTGTCTTGCTTTCACGCGTGACATTTACTGCAAGCGAAAAAATGACAGATAGATGTTTTAACTACTCCGGGTGTAAGCCAAGTTTATTAATAAGACCGTTGAGGTGTTGGTGCTACGACTATCTTATGTACTTAACATTAGGCAAACGAATTTCCCGTTACGTCACGCGTTGTACACGCAACATTGCGTTGGCTCAGTCCCACGTACGCAACGCAATGTTGCGTGTAATAAGTATGTTTCGGATTCAACTGTTTTCATACAAATTTAAGAGTCTAGATGTCATAATGCGTTGCATACGTTACATACTGTGCCAACGCACAGTTGGTCTCTACCTTTATTAGCTTTATAACCATACAAACATGTAACGCGCTTTGTTACGATATGGAATGATCGTGAAGTCTTTACAATTTTAGTATCATTCCTTGAAGATATCGTAGCGGCCCTTGTTTTAAACAAGAAAACAAAGTAAAAGTGTATTAACCCAACAACGAAAATAATTAGCCCACACATTAAAGCGTATTAAGCCATTGCGTGTCACGCGTACACCATGTGTACGAAAAAAGTGCTAAGCCATGTCGCGCGTACACAAATTGTATACACATTTTTAGACCTCGAGTTTGTAACTAATTTTATCAGATCCAATACACTCCACCGGTATAAACTTGCTTTTAGTTGGTCAAACTATTCAAAAGTATATTTTATATTTGAACTTTTATGCGTAGTTCGGAAATAAACCGAAAAGCACTAGACACGGGACGGGTTGAATACAACACATTGTTTTTTACCCAGGGACACTCGCGCCATCAAGATGAATCTAATGACGTATCATTTATCAAAATTGGTCGAGCCGTTGAGTAGTTACGAGCGCTCATACGAACGGACATTCATACATACAGGGGCCAGCTGGGCTATTATGTATCTCAGTTGCGAACAAATTTGTATTGAAATCTGGAAACATGGCCGCTCTATGTCACTTTTGTCAGCTTCAGTGATCAAATTACTAACATTTTTGCTTTCTGGAGTTGCCAAAACTGACATAGAGCCGCCATTTTTCCAGATTTCAATCAACATTTGTTAGCAACTGAGATAAATAGCCCTGCCGTTCTACTGTTTCACAACGGTCAACAATTTATCCCGCATCAACTGCAGTTCACCTTTTGTAGTCTTTCCATAATTACTCAAAAAGCCATTCTACTATTTCTATACACAAATTGGAACGTAACGTCACGTAAACGTATCGTAAAAGTTTTTTTAGATAAAAATATTAGACACTAGCTGTTCCTCACGGTTTCACCCGCGCGGTGATTGATGATGATGATGATGATGATAAATCTTTTCTACCGACATCCAAAAAGGAGGAAGTACTCAATTCGACAGTATGTTCTTTTGTTTTTTTTTAATGTTTGTTACCTCATAACTTTGGATAGGGTGAATCGATTCTCAAACTTCTTTTTTTAAAGCTGGTGCTTCCCGTGTGATCCCATTTAAATTTCATCTAATTCGGTCCAGTAGTTTTTGAGTTACACTCCAATATCTGAATAGAATGGAAGTCGGTATAAAATTTTTCAAATTTTACTTGTAAAACCTATGTTACTCAGGGTGAATATAGATTTCCAACCGTGAAAGAATTTTTGAAATCGGTCCAGTACTTCTTGAGCCAATACGTTACAAACATACTTACATACAAATTTTTCGTCTTTATAATATTACGAGTAGTATAGGCTACTAGCGTCACGTTCATGATCTATCGAGTTAGCAAAATATTAAGTTTTGATCGATCGCTGGCGTCGATAGAAACGTAACTGCATCCGGACTTTTATCAAGAGCAGAATAAGAAAACGTACAATTCATTTCGGTTCGATTACAGTTGGAACACATTTAGCTATTGGAATCGACCTCCAGTTCACACCCAAAATCTTCCTGTTGATCTTCGTCACAGTCGGATTAAAATAGCACTCTAACGTGCCAATTACTTTGACATCCACAATCCTAAATTCAAAATTCTTAAACGTTGATTCAACTACTTCCACTCGTACGAGTATGTACTGTTCCGGAATATTGACCGCAGTTAATTAGTTTCCACTTTATTGAACATAGAAGTAGAATAGAATTGTTATTTAAACAGTGAGTACGAGAGGGTTACCTACGATCGTCGAGGGAAAACCTATGAATCAGTAGGGTTGGGCTTTCCTAATGATAGGACGGTAAATTAATGTTTGATACTTCTGTTTACATTGGGACAACTACAACAATGACGGGTTGAGTCGATCGATATGTGGCTAGCGAGTAATCTGGTTGCTGATTTTACTATTTAACAACGTTCAACAATCTATCTCGCTGCAACTGCAGATCGTTCAACTCCTGTCGTTCGATCATTACCCAAAAAGCCTACTATTTCTAGAGATACTGGAACGTACTGTCATCTTGAACACTACCACCTACATAATAATCATAGATTAAACGCATGCGAATATCAGTAAGCGTCAGTTCATTATTTATTGAGTTAACAGAATATAAAATTTTGCTCGATCGCTGACGTCAACAGGAACGTAACTGCAGCGGGACTGTTTTTCAATAAGAACACAATTTAATTAGTGGAAGCGGCCCCCAGATGTGCGTAGCTATGTATGCACTAGTACCCTTCGTAAAAAATGCCCAAATTAGTATAGAATATGGCGTTTTGGTTCCCCAGAAAGATATTCCTGTCTAAAAGACTAGACAGTTTTCCATCAAATGTACAATTTGGTGACTGTGTTGCAAGGGCTTGCGGAGGTAGAATGAACAATGTACCGTTTGCGAAATACGAACCGCCAAAGTGGTTTTGGCTTGTAATAAACAACACCCTCTCTCATTTGGATCTTGCGCAATGATTGCATTGTACCGGACTTGAATCGGTTAAGCACGTCTCACCATAATTTTCAATCATAACCAACAAATGCAATAAATATACCGACAGAATCTCAACCTATTTAACTTTCCACAGGGCATGGGAACGGATGCAGCAAAAACGCGGTAACATGACGCGTTGCCGGAAGCGAGGCCGAGGGACCGGACGCGCCGCGCCGCAGCCTCCCGCTCGCCTTATGTCTCCTTCTCATCGTGTCACTCCATTGTGCTGGACCTACAAGTACAACTGCGGAAAAACTTGAGAGCCTGAACAGAAATAATATTCTGCGATAGTATAGCCCAGATGTGTGTAGGACACGACCTTAGAAACAAAACGGAAACAAAACTAAAAACGTAGCGCGCGTGAGTGTTTGACGGTGTGGGTATCTGTGAGTGTGTGTGTAAGTGTGTGCGTGTTTGTGTGTGAGTGTGTTAGCGTTCTTAATTTTACTTCTTTACTTACTACAAGGATGTCCTTGGAGAATATGCGGTCCATCCTAAACCTTTACAGTAAAACGAGAGCATAGTTAATAAAGTAAATGCTTAATGTTATGCACATATGTAAATAGCTTATATTGATTGTAAAGAAGAAAGTTTTTCGTATTTTAGGGGTGGCGCCCATACATGTGAAACATAATTGAATATTTTTTTCGCTGCACATCCTAGCATAGGGATAAAGGTCTTATTGCATAATTATTTATAGCAGATGTACCCGTTGCGAAAAGACTTAAGGCTTTCCTAAGCCTTTATATACTTTGTTTTAATACGTAATTTAATCATAAAATTGTAATTCATCAAATAATAAAGAAAAAACAAAAACTGCGGAACTCAAAACTGAGCAAGAACCGACACTCGCTTTTAAAGTTTTTTTGTGTGTATTCATTCTTGTCTACACTTGTAGTTGCTTGTAAGTTGGACTTAAGTTACTAAGTTCCATACTATCTCATTGGATATCGTACAAGCTGTACCTATATAAAGCATACCAAGTGTGTAAGCAGTAGTATAACTGCTTGCGACGACTAGGAAGGTGACATTCTCACCTACGCATTGTGCACAAATTGGCGCATATCATCTTGTGCAGTGTCATGACTGGTGTACCGCCAAAGACCCAAGGAGTCTTAGCGTCGGGCAGGCGTTAGAAAAAAACCCAAATACTTTTACAACATAGAGATTCACATACAACTTAGTCTACCCAGTAGTTATTAATTAAGGTTTAAAGACATTTATTCTCAATAAGACACATACAGAGTCACTTACTTGAGAACTTAACTATTTATAAATATTATACTTCGCCATATCAATTCTAAAAGTACATTAAAATATAATAAATTATCAAAAAAACGATATTAAAAAATATTTAGTGACACTTCCGCTGAAAAGAAAACAATGATTTTGGCCTATTTGGAGGCGTGCACCACCCTCCCTCCCGCAGGAAAATGCTAATAGGAAGAATACAAAATAAAAAAAACACAAGAAACCCCAAATCAACCAAAACCGATTCGACACGTGTTTCGCCTCTACACGAGGCATCCTCAGGAGATGTTGACTTGTCGAGCGCTAGACCGACAGTTTACTAAATATTTTTTAATATCGGTTTTTTGATAATGGATTTCCGCAAAGTAACGCCTGAATCAATAAATAATAAATTATATTTTGTAATACATATCCAATAAATATTTACAGCCATCCTCACACATTTGATTTGTTTACTCATCTCACTTCACATCACTTGTAACATTATTCTAAAAGCTTGATGTCCGATATCAAATAAACAGCGAGGTGCTTTTTAAATGCGCTGAATGAGTACAAGTTTATTATGCGTGAGGGTAGCTTATTATACAATTGTGCTTCTTCAAACGTAACAGTTTTCTTACGATAATTTGTCCTAGCTCGGGGCAAAACTAAATAACTAGCTTCCTATAGGATGCCAGTTATTTAGTTTTGCCTTTAAAAAGGAAAGTGGGTAAAAAAGGTAAAAAAGTTATACCATTAGATTACCCCCTCTCTTGTTCTTCTTATGGTTATACCACAGTGTAATATAGGCTGTGGTTATACCTTAGGAATAGCTTATCGCCTTTTACGTATTCATGGTTCATTTCATAATTGACTGAAAGAGATCACTTTGAGCTATAAGAACGCCCATTGTGACACTTAATTTTAAGTTGTTCATTGTTGAGTAATGATTTTCTATAATATTATCCTATTTCTTTGTTTGTTATACTGTATAATGTGTTACAACAATGAGTTTATCTATCTATCTATTCTTTGGTTAACTGCATTAAAGGTAACATTATCTCATTAAACTTTCTATCTTTCAGTAATCCTTAGTGTACATACAAACATATATTATAAACGCGAGTTTGTATGTATGGATGTTTGTTACTCTTTCACGCAAAAACTAGGGAAGGGATTTTGCTGGAATATAGGCTACTTTTTCATCATCATCACCATCATCATCCATCACCAGGCGGGTAACCACGGGGCGCAGCATTATGAGTACTAAGTCTAGTTTTACCGACTATCTGATGTAAACTCTCGACACAACAACAAATCCTCACAATAATCGAAGCTGAGTTGCCTAGCAACCGTTGAGATTTGCACGTGTGCTTCCCAAGGTCCTAGCTCTTTGTACGTCTTGAACTTTTTATACTTTTGTATATAAACCTTTTTCTAAGAGAGGACGAGTGTCTACAGCTGATATCCAGACGAGAGTAGGTACGCAAAATGGCGATGCGTAATTTAAGCTGTTTTCATTTAATTTGGCTTCGTATTGTCTTCCAGTGTTTTGTATACAATTATTCAAGTTTATTATATAGAATATTATATTAAAGGGTTACCTAAGAGGTCACCTTGAAACTCTTTTCCCCTATTGTAGGAAATTTAAAATAAAACTTGCTTTAACTGTCTGGAGAGAAACAAAGAAGTGTGAATAAATTTGGAATTCTGTATCAAATTCTAACGTTCAGGAAAACATAACGGTTAATAATATAACACTATAAGTCTGCGTTCCAATTGACTAAAGTTACACAAAGTTCATGTTTGTCATAGGGTTTGTAAACTAAATTAAAACTCATTGCCTGCAACCTTATTTTTTTGCCTGACTGTACAAATTGTACTAAATCGGTAGTGGAGTATTTGATATTATTCTTCGAGCCGAGTGGAAACTGGGCCGAGTAGGTGCTGCGCCTTAGCTAGTTGTTGTCAATGGATTTGCTACATTTGACATTCGCTCTGCTTTTTCCACTTTTAAAGCGAACACAAACACCTTTTGCATTTTTACAACAGAACAGTGACTAGGATACTTTTCATTAACATCATCATCATCCATCACCACGCGGGCGAAATCGCGGGGTGCAACTAGTGTTAAAATAAAGATACCGGCTGCACTTACTTGGTATTATGTATGGTACTTGGTATATGTAACGACTTATACGGTCGAAACGCCGTCCCACTTAAACGTACATAACAAATGAGTGCAGCTAGTTATATATTATTATAACACTTATGGAGGATCCCAATAATCTATCTATCCACGGTTTTCCTTACTACCGATAGAAATTTGACATAACTTCCATACAATATAAATATCTCTCTAAACTAAACTCTAAACTCTAGTAAGGTAAACCGGCGATAGATAGATTATTGGGACCGGCCGTTAATCAATATTAAATTTTAATAACCAATACCAAAGCATCGTAATAGAAATAGGCTTTAATTTCGACATGAGACTTTGCTTTCTTGATTATTTATTTTCTATGATTTTGAAATGCGCTTACTTTCTGAACGATAGCAAGATAGATTATGTTGTGGCAATATCATGATATTTGCAAACGCAAATCACGTGCGTACGGAGCTTTTTGAAAGTTAAGGGAAAGTATCCCGTCTGCAAACAATGTTTAAATGAGTTATCTGTAAGAATTTATTATTGAATGTGTGTTTCTCGGCACTAAAAAGTGATATCTGACTGTAGTCCTTTTAAATAAGCTTAGAGACGCTCGAGCTATAGCGTGATTACCTAATGTTTCTGTGCGAGAAAAAATGAAACGTTTGAATAAACCGAACAGAAGAGAGAAAGAGAGAACTATCAAAATTTGCAACTTGAAGTGGCAATGTGCAGGCCACATCGCTAGATGAACCGATGTCCGATGCGGGAAAAAGCGCTTGAGTGTCGAACACGAATCGTAGGACTTACTGTCTGTAGCCCACCAACGACGTTAGTTTGAGAGTTGTGGATAGTCTATGGATTTAGATTTTTATTGATGGAGTTAAGGTTCCTTTTCATCGCATTGTGAGCTAACCCTCAAGGCTGTTCTTAAGGTTTGATGTCTAAAGGGTTCATATATCACGCATGGACAACACTATTATTGCTACGCAAGTTGTATTAACTAACAATGTCCCTACATTGGCTCGCACGCTTGCCAGAGGTTTCTCACTTTACCATACGTCACGCATAGAGGAAATTTTGCTTTTGTGATTGGTAATATAGTCATTGTTGTTGCGTAATAATAAACTCTATCTACTCTAACTTAACTCTATCTGCTGGCTAGTGAAGTCCATACTGCATACTTTAACACTATAACACTTTCCTACCTAAATTGGGCAGAAGTTAAACTTAATTAATCAGCTGTCCTTTTTAAACAAGAACGAGAGCTACATGTTATATCGTGTGCGTACAGAGAGCATTTTTACACGCACTTGTTTATGTGGTTGTAAATAATATTATAAACAAATAAATATACATATTCTACGACATTAAGTAATCAAATAGGTATTAACAAATAGCTTGTATATCACCTACCTTTATGTAATTATCTCTTATATCAATAGCGAACTACATCTCTGAAAATAATTGAGTTAGTTATTTTACTGCTTCACATTTAGTGCGTTAGACTTTCACTTGGTTATTGTTTATAGTTAAAATCAACATGGGTTTTCTACAAAACTTTCGCGGGTACCATCGTTTTTCATAACAATTTATGTTTAAAGTTCCGTAAATAAAGAGTTATTTTTATTATAAATTTGAGTAATTTAGGCATACTTGTGTTTTATTATCGTACTAGCTGCGCCCCACGGTTACACCCGCGTGGTGATGGATGGTGATGATGAAAATCAGCCTACGTGTTAATCCACCGCGTCATGAACCTCTACACCAAATTTCATCAAAATTTACCCAGCCGTTGAGCGTGAAGAAGTAACAAACCTAAGCTAAGCATATATACAAACTTTTGCCTATATAATATTAGTGTGACTATCTGCGCCTTACGAAGTTAGCAATTTGTATATAAATCCATCCAACCTTAACTTCCAACCGAATTATTGTATATGTATACTAGTTGGCCTGCAGGCACGTAACGCATTTATGAAGCTAAGTCATCTTCTGTGTAACCGATCACTCAGACTCTCTACTAGGGTGCGTGGCACAGTGCTACGTGTTTTCGGTTCTTCTGTATAGAGTCGAGTCATGGACCTTGACACAAGCCACAAGAACACGATTGGAAGCTTTTCAATTGTGGGTGTACAGAAGATCTTTGAAAATCTCGTGGACTGATAGTGTCCAATGAAAAACTCTTACAGAAGCTTAATAAAAAAGTAGAGATCTTAAATACCATAAAGACTAGAAAACTCCAGTACCTGGGTCAAGTTATGTGCAATGAGAAACACTGGCTTACTAATACTAATGACCAGGCAGAAGACGAACCTCATGACTCAAAAATCCGGAGGTGTTCAACATGAGCAACAGGTCGTTATTTCGGCAGCAGCATCTTAGGTTAAAATAGCCTTTATAATAGCCACCCACCGGTAGGAGATGGCACCGCATGAAGAAGTTGACCCGCCCGAGGCTTCGAATGCGTGGCCTCGCGGGATAAAATAAAAGTAACCTTTATTATTTAAGAACTTTTGTTTTATGACCGATTGACATGAAATACACACTAACAGCCGTATTTACAAACAAGTAATTACTTGTTGCTGAGCAATTTCTCAATGAAGTAAGCACTTGACGATATAATACTTGAACATAAAATCTTATTCTATAGTTGAGCAATGAACGTTACTTACTGAAGTAAATGCAGGACATACCCTATCAAAATTGGATGTATCTTTTTCCACTTGAGGTTGTTGTCATGGGATTTTAATTTTTACAGCATAATAGATCCTTCACAGTTCAAAGTGCGATTCAGTCGTGCGATTCTCTAAGAGCAATATGCGATTGTCAAAGATGCAACGATGTTTGCTCTTAGAGAATCGCATGGCTGACTTGTGAGCGAATGTCATTTTTATATTACAACCTCACTTTTGCAAATAAGAAAGAAAAACTTACGTATTCTCTTTGATTTTGCAAAGGAAATGGTGACTATTATTCAGCTAAGAATACTAGTCTTTGATAGTTCTAGCTTCAGGCAAATTCTAGTCAATAGAATTAAAATCGTTGCTTAAGTAATTACTTTTCTAAAGTTGTTACTTTTACTTGTTCATAAACACGGCTGTAGGGGCCTTACTTATAAACGCTGCTTAACTTTAAATGACTTTATTTAGTACTGCGCACAGCAAAATTGTTCTGCACCATACTAAGTGACGTTATTTAAATTTAAGCAGCGTTTATATGTAAAACCGTAAATGTTAAGTGAAGCTTACCACAATAAACTAGTGAATACCGCATCTAAATAGGATAAACCGTGTCTAATATTAGCGTGCACAAATGCACAGACAAATAGACAAAAATATAATAATATTTAATTTTTTATTTTATTTATTTTACGTTTATAAAAGTCCCAATATTTTTTCTCACATATCTTCCATATAAAGACAGTTATCCGTAACATGTTATTATATGTATGTATATAGATAAGTAGAACATTTCATTACATGAAGCTAGATTGTATAACCCCCGAAACCATCCACAAGTATGACCATAACCACAACGTGTTGTGACTGGGGGTCCCCAGTCCCCAGAAACACGTTGTGCCCGTGGGAACTGACCTGTCACCTCGTATCTGACAGTTACTTATTAACCAGTTACAGAAAACCAGTTACGCAGTAAGTATCATCTAATCTGTGCAACCAGTTACGTTGGCCGGTTACTCCTGCCCAGTAACTGACAAAAGTATTAAAGGTCACTAAAGGATAGGGTTGGGGCATCTAAAAACAATTTTCTATCAATTTTATTGGTAGTATATGGCAAAATGTAAGTGTAACATAAAATAATTAAAATGTTAACTTGGTCTCGTGAATAAATACGATCAAGATTTTCCTTTTTTGCAACTATGACACAAGTTATGTACTTTCTAAGTTCAGAGTTCGTAGCACAAATAATTTGCGAAACAGTGTTCGTATGGTAAACGTCAATGCATCACGCTTCCGCGTACAAACTATGAGCTATCTGTGTCACTGCCCTAGATAAACGACAGTTTGTACTGTTGCACGTGAACGTTACGTTACACTTACGCAGTTATTCGTGCTTGGACCACAGAATTAAGTGTCGAAACATACCCGAATGGAATACAGTTTCAGTGAGATATCTCTGACACTGTTCTTTAGAACTTAAATTTCACACCTGCACGATCTGTACTGAAGGTGAAGACTTATTAACTCAAAAAATTAACAGCCTCATTTCGATTAAAGATAACTCTTATTCTGGTCATACCTAGTAACCTAGAGATAGAAAAAGACATTGTATAATATAGGTAGCAATAAGTTATTAAGCCAAAACCACAGACAGTTTCGGTTCAAATCGTACAGATTCAGTTGTTTGTTATTAATTCCTGGTTTTCGGGGAATAAACAAAGGGATTATAATAATAATGTTTTTATCGAACCAAAGATACATAAGTTTCCAGCAACTAGATAACTAGTACTTAACACATAATAATTTGAGACAAATACCATAAAGCTTAGGCTAGTTACAAATTATTACATTTTCATTGTTAGACTTAAGTCTTATCTTAAGGAATGGCATGCATTGCTACTGCATGATGCTTTTATTGTAGGTCATTTGCTTATTAGCTTATTAGCTATTATTATAATATTTATAGGTAGGTATTAGAACTTCAGTCCCCTGAACTAAGTCAAACGACTTGTATCTCAGGAGTCAGTGGTTCTCAATGGTGCTCTCTCGCTTCAGTGCTGGATTGTAATCGGTTATTCGCTCAGTTATAATAATTATATTGTGATATTTTTAATTACTCTAGTATACCACTACTACGCATTGTATGCGATCCCTTCGAAGGAGATTTAATTTTTAGTTTTGCTTTTGTATACCTACCAACTCCGTTAACCTTGATTTGAACCTTGTTTTGAGAGCCTATAGGGAACGGTACGTTTTACACATTCGGCCGTGCGATTCTCTAAGAGCAAACATCGTTGCATTTTTGACAACATCCGTGAAACAAATGACGAGATGATAAAAAACGTTGGAAAAACAACCTTATGTACAAGGGCGATATCTCATAAAATATTTGACATCGGTGAGCTCGTCGACGAGTGCATCGACGAATCATTAGAGAATCGCACGGCTGGTCATTTCTGATTTTACAATACTCACTAGATATTCCTTTATACTTCTCTCATACATTATTTAAGTATACCCACCACGCCTCCTACTGGCAGAATGTATGTTAGGCAGTGACAGTTCGAGTACATAAAAAAACGAACTTAGCATCATATCATTTTTGTTTGTCTTGGTGAGTACTCACTCATAAATTTAATGCTTCAATAGTGTAAAATAACTAGTGTTGTGGTTTTTAAGATAGAAAAATAGACATAGACAGATAAAGACATGATAATTATAATAGAAATGCTTACAATCACGTCAGTTTTGTCCTTCATCATCAATTTAGTGTAGGCGTGTGATTCTTTAAGGAATGATTCGTCGTTGCGATCGTCGACGAACTCACCGATGTCAAAGAAGAGATATCGCCCTTGTCACAAGGTTGTTTTTCCAATGTTATAGTAAACTCGTCGAAGTTTCACGGATGTTGTCAAAGATGCAATGACCTCTACCAAGCGATTCTCTAATGATTCATCGTTGCGATCGTCGACGAGCTCACCGATGTCAAAGAAGAGATATCGCCCTTGTCACAAGGTTGTTTTTCCAATGTCATTGTAAATTCGTCGAAGTTTCACGGATGTTGTCAAAGATGCAATGATGTCTACCAAGTGATTATCTAATGATTCATCGTTGCGATCGTCGACGAGCTCACCGATGTCAAATACTAAAGAGATATCGCTCTTGTCACAAGGTTGTTTTTCCAACGTTTCTCGTCATCTCATTTGTTTCACGGATGTTGTCAAAGATGTTTGCTCTTAGAGAATCGCATGGCTGAATACTTGTCACTGGGTTGGTACCAACTAGGTTGGACCTATGCCTCAAGACAGACGTTTGAAGACACATGCAATAGAAAAAGTTTATTAAGCATCATCATTGTCAACTAATCGATACTTTATTAAAAATAATCGATTATTACCCCACAATCGAGCCAGCATCCTGCACAGGATGTCTCTTGCAACTTAACACCACTAATAGCAAACTTACCAAAACATCCCTGCAACTCAAACACACCATTATTTAAGCCTTATCACGTTTCTATAAAGGTGAAATTTAGTTAACGATTTTTGTATTGTGCGCGTGTAAGATTGTATGTTTAATAGCTACTTAACAAGCAGCATCACATCTGTTCGCGGCGGGCTCAGTGACTGTTACTTGTCTGTGCCGAAGGTGTGGTAACTTCGCCACTTGATCACGATCGGTTTTCTCATATTTTTGTGCAGGATGTGATCTATTTTTGAGTGCGCAGGTGACGTTGAGAATGTCGGTTGTTTACAATATGTAAATAGAAAGGAAACAATGAAACTCCCACGCGTATCACGTAATGATCAAATTAGGAACGTAGGCAACGTAGGAGTTTTATTTACTCGTATGATGATTTTCTGTTTAATCACATCAAGACAATATCACCTAACGGTTTAAGATATTTATTTATTTCTCTAAAGAATATTAATTCACTTCACAGAGAAATACAAGCATCCTTAAATGTAGGTAGGCATACATTGTAATTGCTAACATAGGATTGAAACGAACTATAATGAGATAATTATTTGTAGGAACATAAACAAAGCAGTATTGGATTATAAAACGCGATTGCAAATTATCAGATAGGTAAGTACCTACAAACAACATAAAAAAGGCGAACTCTTTGAGTAGGTCGGTACAAATTAAGTTACTTGTAAGTAAGCACATAGAAAAATTAACAAAACTTTAAACGACGTTCAACAACTGAGCTAAACAAACAAAATAACATACTTATATCTAAAAGTGTAACATATAAATCAATGCCTTTAACAATTGCTATAAGTAGGTAGTCACCTACCAATATCACCTACCTAAAGAAATAACAGGTTCTCTAATTCTATGATCCCACTTATATATATATATATATATATATATATATATATATATATATATATATATATATATATATATATAATATATATATATATAATATATATATTAATATTATAAATGTGAAAGTTTGAATGGATGGATGAATGGATGTTTGTTACTCAAAAACGGCAGAACGGCTGAATGGAACTGCATGAAATTTGGCACACAGAGATAGATTATAGTCTGAAATAGCAAATAGGCTACTTTTCATCATCATCAACATCATCACCACGCGGGTGAAAAAGTGTAATATTCTCAGGCACAGCATAGACAAAATAACAAGATCTCCGCCTACGACAAGATCGTACTGATGAAATTTGCAACGAGAAGTAGGACTCTTCTAGGTTCTAGGAATGATTTCGTCCACCATACCTATTTCTACCGCGAAGCGGTCATGTTCGCAATACTGTGTTCCGGTTCGACGGGTATGGATGCCGGTGAAATTACAAGCACATGAGATTTAACAACGGTGGTGGGCGCAGTTCGTCACTAGAGGCGAAATGCATCTGTTATAGGCAGAGGTTACCGTTTAACACCAGCTTCGTACTTGTTCCGTAACCTATTAACATAAATTAACTCAAATATTTGCCCCAACCAGGCTTCGAACCTGGGACTTCGAAGCGCTTCGAAGGCAGGGTTGTACAAACTGAACTAACGGAGCCGTAAGATCAAGAAGCGCTCCCCTAGATAAGCGTATCCCCTTGTTAGTAACTAACATTAGATGATCCAGACTGTTTCTTCCTTTAGTACAGTGGCTCCTAACTTTTAGTGATGAAATTATTAATAACCTTTATATCTTTTAACTTAAACTTCTAGTGGAATTGGCGGGGCGATTGCCATACATCGTTTTTACAGGGTGCGGCGAGCGGGGGGCCGCATCATTGTAGTGACGTCGCGTCGGTCTCGCGCGAACAGGAATTATCTGAAATGGAATGGTCCCCACCAGTTCAGATAATGTCTGTCTTGCCACGGACCACCAATTGTTTGCTGGTAATATACGAGTACAGTAAATGTAAACTAATAAAGGATTGTTACGTAACGTTATGATACGTTATAAATACATAAAAACTGTGAAAACAACACTATTTCAATATTTAACTAATATATACCAGACAATAGAAATACCTAAGTATATTATTTTAATGCAATTTTGTAATTGCATACACTTTCATACTTGCGAATCCTTGGATCAGTATATACTATATACTATATTATAAAGAGGAAAGATTTGTATGTATGTTTGTAACGAATTAGTTCAAAAAGTACCGATTTCAAAAACTCTTTCACCATTGGAAAGCTACATTCAGCCTGAATAACATAGGCTATATAAGATTCATCATCATCATCATCCATCATCTATTACGCCCGGGTGAAACCGCGGAGAGCAGCTAGTATTATATATTTATCAAATCTTTCTGAATGCTTCGAATGTAATTAAATTAAATTATTTTATTGAGATAAAAACGCCTTCAAAACATTTACATTCATCTCACATTAATTAGACCAGATTAAAAACAAATACAATTACAAGTCATTAAATTAATTAAGAAGTCAATAGAAACTAAAATTAAAAATAATCAAATACATACCACATAAAATTATAAAATGTCAACATACGAGTAAATGGTATATAAAATTATAAAATGTCAAACTTCAATAATCATCATGAATCTCTACAATGTCAATCATAATATTTCAATCTAGATAGCTTCACTGACCACTTCAGGTGCATTCGGGATCACCAGTGGTCCGCGGACTACCGGTGATCCCTCCCACCGAATCCATATTGTGATTACATATTTTGATAGAGAATGCGGTTTTCATATTATATTCGGTACTAGCTGACCCGCCAGCGGCTTCGCTTGCTCGGTCTTGGTGTAGTGGTAGATGCTCCACTTTGTAGTCTCGAGGTCCTGATTTCTATCCAGTTATGGGGTTTTCTGACAAAGAAATTCTCAACAACAGTCCAGAGTCTGAAACAGTATTCCGTAGATGGCAATAGACTCACCCCCTATTATATGGATCAAAAATATATCCGTAGAAACGCAGGTGTTTAAAACCCCGCTGCTTACCCCCTTCGAGGATATGTAGGTGTGACGATTTGTTATGTTGTGTTTAAAAGTAATATGTACTCGTATTGTATTATTTTCGTTAAAGTTTATTTATAGGTACAAAGATTTGAGTGACCCGAAATATTTTTATTTATAATTTCTAAACTTTACTGCAAGCCATATAGGGTATATACATAATAATTTAAGTTACGTTTTACATTCTTAATTATTGATTGCGAAACTTAGGTCGGTGTTCTAGAAAGACGCTGAGTTGTGGATATCGACTCGAGTGGAGATTTAACAAATGCCGTACCAAATTTACTCAGATCTGTACTCAAGCCGTATACCACAAGTACGACTAGTTATGAGGCTGCTTACTCATCTATCAGATCCGCACTGGACCCGCGAGAGCATACTGCTCTCTCTGGCAGGAAAAATCATGTCCCAGCTGTGGCAACAAGGTTAAGGTGCTGAAGATTTTAGAATCTGCTCAAAGTACACTATTATTATATCAATAGCTGCTTCGTGGAAAATAATACTCAAATATCCTCCTCAAGCTTTCCTTTACCTAAATGTATTATTACGAACAACTAACTTCCTTCCAAAGCTTCCCGAAACTGCGGTGCGAGCATGGATTATCGATAGGATAAAATTATAGGTAAAAGACTGCCCGCGATATAACTATCGCAGCTAGCTCCACACTAGAGACAAGGTAAGGTAGATAAATTCAGTTTATCGACTCGTCAAATTTATCGTGAGATGTATGCTCGCACGACTGAAGGTTTATGGATTTTTTATAATCTGAGTAATGAACATAACATTCGTCATAGGCAGTTGGATAACATCTAAGATGTAATATCGAATGGACTAGAATGGAATAGTGAAATCAAATTTCGATGTGACTTACTCCGCTTGGTGCTAGCAGCATGGAAATGCTTCTTAAATGCTTCAACCTTAATATTTCTGCAATATAAACGCCAGCTTTTTTGTCACGTCTTACATCTACCAGTTTTTCCGAAAGATATTTAAAACACGGCGTGCGTCCGGTCCTCAGGGCCTTCGACTCCAAGTGGAACATTTTAAAACAACCTTTTATTTCAACAGCTCATAATAAAATAACTCTTTGACTGTCAACAAAAATATTGCCTTCGTCAAAATATCATTCCATTTGTCCTTCAGAATAAATAGGTGAAGAGACACGAATGGTGAAGTGCGAATTCTCTCTAGCTAGAGCATATACCAATAAATTTGTAGTGCGTAGCGTAGTCGTTGGAACGTGCTACGTTCTCGTAGCAGTCTCGTAGAGATTAAATACGTTTCTAGGCGGGATATTGTTTTTTTTGTTTAACTTAGATAATATAACGAAACCTTTAAATAACTGAATAGAGATTTTTATAATATGATTTTTAAAGCCCTACCTAACGCCTGCCTAGCCATACCATACGTCCCCATACGACGGTTAAAATTCAATGTACGTACCTCGTGCCTCGGTAGCCTATTCGTCATTGCGTCTGACACAGATTGTCAGACGCGGGTTCGAATCCCGTCCGAGGATGAAATTTTTCTCTCTAAAAATGTAACAGAGATTATTAAGTGCTCAGATGACAGTATTCTAAACTACTCTGATCTTTGTAACACTCAGTGTCTACCCGTAAACATGATGCGTGTAACTGCGCCGAAATATCGGGAACTCCAAAACCTTCCTAATCGTGGTGAGCATCCCGTGAGCTCTAATTATAATTTACTCTGATCTTATACTCTCGAATGATGAGATGGACGAATCGTGAATGCAGGCACTAGCATAGGGTAATCTCGAATAATCATTGACAGCATGCCGTCTAGAGCTTCTTTAAGCAAAAGCTTTGCGTGGCACTGTATTACGCTCGTCATCTTGTTATTTTCATCATCCTATAGATTTGGCTTAAGTTCTTATTCGTCTAGTCTTGTTGCAGTATCTATCCTTCAAAACTGACCTAATAACTGACAGGCCGGTTGGCCCAGTTGGTAGATCCTTGCCTTCTGAGCCGCTGGTCCCGGGTTGGATCCTTTTTATGAGTCTGATTCTTTTGTGTGCATAATCAGGTTTGTTTGATCTAAGTCTGTGTGTGTGTATGTATATAAGTATGTATATCAGTCATCAGGTTACTATACACAGGCTCTGACTAGTTTAGGACCTGAACACCGCGTGTGGATGTTGTCCCATATTATTATTATAATGCAATGCAAAAATATAAGCATTGCCTTTCAACGTGACAAAGCCAAGCAATGCGCCACTACTGTATTTTTACATTTAGTTTTTTGTTGTGAATTTTACTTACATGCCCGTAGGAAAATTAAAGCGCCCCTGAATCGCTCCACGCCTGCGCCACCGCGTCAGTATGACCCTATTGCTAAACCCTTGTACAAGCATACAGTACATAAAGTCACGCCACTATCCCAGGTCGGAGCGAAGATACCGATATACATAGTAGTTGTCACAATACTGGCAAGCTTTTGCTTCATTCGCTCATACACGACTGGTGCAAAAGTAATCGTGAAAGATTGAGTTCAAGACAAACCACCATTGTACTAGTCATTCATATATGTCATAGTAGTTTTGATACTTACGCTGATACTAGTCACTTCTCAATCTCTGAAAATAGTAATCTTTCTAACCCAAATTTTGTCAGAAGAAATCGCCTTAAACGATAAAAGTGCTTTAAGTACTACTATGTTTTTTCTAATCTCATAATATATACATGTACAAACTCTATCTAGTATAACTGCAATTATATACGTGTTAAATATTTATGTGTAGAAGACTGTAGCCATGAAGTTGTTTGGTCATCACTTCGGGGAAATTTTGCTACGGAATTTCTCCGTAAGTATAGCCCAGCCGTGCGGTTCTCTAATGATTCGTCGTTGCGTTCGTCGATGAGCTCACGTATGTCAAATACTTTATGAGATATCGACCTTGTACACAAGGTTGTTTTTCCAACGTTTCTTGTCATGTCATTTGTTTCACGGATGTTGTCAAAGATGCAACGATGTTTGCGCTTAGAGAATCGCACGGCAGGTACTTTTTTCTTTTATCAAATTTGTGCAATAACTTGGCACTTGATTCCAAGATTATTATTAAACGCGCGAGCGAGACGTCTCCGTGTCAAGATTGGCCAAAAATCCTTCTGTCAGTCTGTTCTCGCCTTTTTTTAACGAATTTTGCGAAAATTGGCACAAAAGTTCCTTAGTTTCTTTAGTTAAAAGTTCCTTACAGATTGATTATTATTATTTAGTCAATTGCGATTTTTGACTGGGAGGATACTTTGCTTTGTACATATTTATCTACTGATTTCTTTGAGGCACAATAAGATACACACTAGACATACAGAGAGGACGACAGACATACAATTTCGATGTGTACTTTTGTTATCCAATACCTACTACATTAAACAATATATATTTATTTAACCATAGCACTAAGTCATAAGTGCTCAAGTTTTCGAGTTAGTGTGTATAATTTTGTTACTTCTTCACGTTCAAATCGCTGAACCGATTTGAATGAAATGTTTAACGGAGATAACTTGTACCTAGGATAAACGCGTAGACTTTTATCTCGATTTAACCGGTTAGTTCCCAAGGAATAGTTAGTGCCTTATTCCGCGCAGAAGCTGCGTGAGGAAACTACAAATACAGACAGAAACACTCTGTTTGATTTAACTGGCGTTATGGAGCAAATTCTTTATGCATTTGCTCCAAAACGCCACTTAAGTCTTTTGTTTTTATTATTAGCTATGATAAAATGTTCAAATCACTTTCACAACTGATCGTACTTGGCCCTAAGTAATATATATACCTGAAAGGTGTATGTAACCCAGGTTTAAAATGAAAAAGCACAAGTCGAAAGTTATAGTTTATATTAGATTTATAATAAGATATGTAGTCTACAAAATTTCACAAATTTTCACAACTTTATTTGAACCTAAAGCGTCTACCCATTTTATTACGAAAATAAAATTATCCGAATTGTAGCTACGAACGACGGGGGCTAGTTTTACGAAACCATTATTTTTAAAATATAAATCTAATAGGCAATACTTTATAATCGCATCTTCATTATATTAAGAGTATGTCAAAAACTAATAACGGTAAAAAAATAAAAAAATATTAATCCATAAAACCAGCCCCCCGTGAAATCAACACAACAACGTCTTTCCGATACAATAACCATAGGTACATTACATTTATTATCGTTATATTTAACTAGAGTTATACAGAATAATGATCCTATGAAATATAATTATGCATTTTTTAAATTTATTCAATAATATAATAGTAATACTTACTTAAGTATCAATAGGTATAGGTATATAGGTAATGATTAGTCAATGCGCTACAGCCTACTATCGTTTACAATCATGAATGAGTCATATTATTTTATTTATCATTTATTACGTTTAATTTATAAGTTCAATATCTAGAACTAGACGTACAAATGCAGCCTCGTAATCACAAATAAACATTGTCAACACATA
The DNA here is from genome assembly GCA_917880725.1 of Selenia dentaria. Lineage (NCBI taxonomy): Eukaryota > Metazoa > Arthropoda > Insecta > Lepidoptera > Geometridae > Selenia > Selenia dentaria. Next base: position 30,733,872 of record OU862890.1, on the reverse strand, counting down.
AAATAATAATCAATAATAATAATACAGATAAAAATCATTCATAAAAACATTACAATAAAAATCTAAACATTAAAACACACTTAAAACAAACATTATATTAATATTATCATAATCATAGTGTGTAATGTACGTATTATAATATAATTTAAGCGATTAATCGTATAGTCAAAAATAATTATGTATGAGCATGGGTCGCGGGGGAGGGGCGCGGGCGGCCACCAACGACTCTAGCGGCCTCTAGCTACTCTAGCGCAGGCTCGCGACACTCACTCTAGCAGTCGCGCGACACTCACTCCGGCAGTCTCGCGACACCACCTTACCTAACAACGCGAACGCGGCACAACCAACCCACATTACCTAACAACACATTAGCTATCCTCCACTCCTCACTCCCCACTCCGAACACATTACACTACTACTCTAGCTAGACTCTGAACAGACAACTGGCCGCGCGTCCTGCTCCCCGCGCCGCCCGTCCCTCGCTTATTATATTATAATTATATCTTAATCCTTTACGCTATTACGTTAGGTAAGCATTATAAATTTCGATTTCTCATTATGCTAGTCAATAATAATAATTATACAACTTTTTTTAAATTTTTGCTTTTTTTTCGAAATTCTATCGTAACATATTTCGACTCTCTCTGTGGCGACGAGCGCTGCACGCACTCGACGACCTAATAAAAAACGTTCATAATAAGAAAATATATAGTGAACAACTCTGCCGACTTACGTTAGGTACGGCGCGGCGGACGGGCCGTGCCGGCGAGGCGCCGACTTTTGGCACCAGTGTTTCGATTACGCGATTTTTTACTTCTTTTTTAATATTTTTTTAACGATTCGAGTAAAAAAGATCCTTACTACGAGAACGTGCGAAACGTCGGGGTCCGCCGGCGGCTCGCGGCGTCCCCGCGCCCGCTGGAGACGTGTGACTCGCGCCTCGGCCCTGGCCCCGGGCGGAGGGCTTACGAGATGATGCGGATGGCCTGGTGCGCGGGCGCCGAGCACGCGGGGCACGGCGCGGCGCCTCCGGCCAGCCGCTGCGCGCACTCCATGCAGAACAGGTTGTGTCCGCACGGCACCAGCGCCGCCGCCACGCCGCGCTCGCAGCACACGGCGCACGCGCGCGCCGGGGACGCGGCCGGCGAGGGACGCGTCGGGCCCCACGCCCACACGCCGGCCGTGCCGCCACCGGGAGACTCGAACGACGGCGACTCGCCGAGCCCCTCGTCGCGCTCGCTCGACGACCAGATGCCGAGCAAGTCCCCTAGGCGCGCGGACGAGCCGCCCGACGAGCACGACCCCGCCGAGGAGAACGTCGCCTCCTGCTCGGGGCGCAGCAGCGAGGCGAGCCCGGCGCGGTACAGCTGCGCCAGAGGCTCGCCCTCGGCCGGCGGGCCCGTGCCGGCGCCCGTGCCGGTGCCGGTGCCGGCCGTGGCACCCGTGCGCAGCGCGATGTGCGCCTCGATCTCCTTGCGTGCTGCCTCCACGCTCTCCGGCAGGCCCGTGACCTCGAACACGGGCTCGCGCTCGCGGGACGGCGTCACGATGTACGTGTGTGTGGTGTGCTGGATGCGCTTGATGGTGGCGCCCTTGGGGCCGACCACCAGCCCCACGACGCGGTACGGCACGCGCACCTGCGTGGTCACGTGCCCGGGCGCGCCCGCGGGGGGCGGAGGCGCGGCGCCACACTTGCGCGACGCGCGGATCTGCGAGAAGTGCTCGGCCGCCGAGAGGATCTCGCGCTTGGCGCGCGCGACGTCCTCCTTGCGGCCGGTGACTACGAACACCGGCTCCTCGCCGCGAACCGGAGTCTTGATGTACGTGTTGGTCTTCGCGCGAAGCGCCTTTATCTTGCAACCTGGAACAGATGAGAACGAACGGTTATTATAAATAGTAAGGCCAGCCCTGTGCTGGGCGCCTAAGTTAGCATAATCATCACCAGCTCTCGTGACTTATAAATTTCAAGGGTGCTCAACTATATTCGACAAAATTCATAGCGTTCGTCACATTGTGAGATATTGTCAAAAATGTATGTAATGGGAACGACGAGGACTTGGCGGGTGGGTGTATTCGCCGACAGCGGCGTCAGTGTGCCCGCGAGTGGCCACCCCCTTCGGTCACGAGTTCGGGAGTAGAGTAGGTATTATACCGATTATTACATCAGTAGGCATAAAGCCGTCAGCCGAGCTGCACGTTTGTCTATTACTTTACGAAACTCTCGGATTATCAATTCACCTTTAAATATTTTTAATGATGATAATCTGATATTCTTTTTATTTATCTACCATACCGAGAACTTGCGCTTGGTAAACAATAAGTAATTCAATAGCGCCACGTGTTCCGCAGCACAACACGGCCTGCGCGGCTGTCCCGCCCCTACTAATGGCTCTCCCGCGCTCTGTCCCGCTCTAGCCACCAATGCGGCAAACCGTAGCGTCTCCACGCGAGATCTTGGCTTTTCGAGACGTTATTGTGACGACCTACATTCGCCTCATGAATTTGATAAATATGTGAGGATTGTTTTTATTACTAGACATATTGTTAAAAATAATAATCGTATAAAATTTTTTTGCAAAAAGTACAAAACATTCATTTAGAAAATTAACCACAGATTAATTACAACAGTTGAGAAAAATAATCAAAAGTTTCTTATTTTATAAAACATTAAGGCATGAAATCCAACAACTGTACGGTGAAAATGCGTCGACGGTCGAAAAGGCTATACAGTAATAGAGATTAGTTTCATGATCACGTGTCATCGACCCGAAAAGGTTAACCTTTCCCCCACGATAAGCAATTTTCGTTCTTACAGCTTAAAAATTAAAGCTCATTTATGTATATTTTAGCTAAATCGCCTGCTGGCTTGTGAACTACTTTCCTCCACAAACATTAAGGGTTGTATATACTACGGTTGTGATATGAAAATAATTTGTTCTAATGTCACAACACAAAAATCGTTATTCGACCATTCGACCTTTTCATTCGATGGTTTTATATAATATTTATAATAAGAAAAACTAGGTAAACTTTAAATGGTTTTTCTTTCTGTCCTTGTCTAATCAAAAGTACTTTCTGATTTTTGGTATTTAAATCACAGAAACCCTTTTCCAGTTTTCTTTGTAACTTTCTCTAATAAAACAAACTCCTAAAAACACCAACGAGTTGAAGGTCGGGGTTTGCAAATCATGGAGAGGGCTGTGTTCAGCATTGGACTTACACAGGTTAATCATATAGTTTTCAGCATCATGTTTTTTTTATATCCATATATTTAATACTTCCATCAAAACTAGGTCAAAAGCAACTATCAATGTTACCATACAATCCTTGTGTCTTAGTGACTACGGCCACAGTCAGTACAGTGCTTAATATTGATAATATCTCGATCTTGGCACGGCGCCAAGCGCAGGCTTTAGGATGAGTACACACCAGTACCCAACTGTTTAAATAATTTTAGTATACTCGATTTTCTATATACGAAATGATACTAATTAAAAAAATTGGTTCATCATCATCATTGTCGCCATTAACTGGACACGTCGATCGCTAAACGTAGGAAACAGACCGACACAACGAACGGTTGCGAGCAATTTCCATCTGTCGGTGTCTCGTGACTTCAATTTTATTGATCGTCATCTTCCCTGTTTCCTTTGTCTTTTCAGTTTATGACCACTAATCAACATTTGATCCCTTAACGGTTATCGGCAATGCTCGTACATATGTAGGCATATTACTTATTCCAAAATAGTGTTCAATTCAATTTGTGTATTAGGAAATACAGATTCCGACCTGACCACCCAAGCTACTTTGCCAGCACTAAGCAGAAGTAAGTTTTCGTGCAGCCTTGTTGAAACTAGAGTAGGTATCATGAAGTTATATTTACTGCAGGTACTGTAATTTACTTGTGTGCAGGAATCTTGTACATGTTTTAATCCGCCGCAAATCCAGATTAGTCATGCAGCTGTCAGATTGACAGTTCGACGGTTCAAACGACTGTATTCTTGTTTAAATTAGATTTTCGGTGTTTATTTTCATGTTCAGAATTATTCAAGTATATGGTACTTAAAGATATTCTGAGGTAGAAAGATAATAAGATACACATTTCGTTCATAACAATCAACAACAACAACATAAAAAAATATTTTAAAATTTTATCTTCAGGTTGCTTTTTGAGAATTTGAAACCTTTGTATCTGGTCTTAGGGCAGTCTCTGCTCATATTGTTGGCTTATTATTAATATTAAACATATTTTTTACACGCATTGATAAAATTATTAATTTTCAGCATTTTAGCAACAGTCAATGTACAAAATAATTTCAGGAGCATCTTCAGAAGTAAATAACATTTAAATTATTTGAGGTTAGTGTATACTGGCCTTAGGAGATGCTGTGTCATCTACCTTTGCGAGGTGCTTAAGTAATATTTAATCTTTGTTGCCCAAATAATAGTAGTATTTTCTGTGTAATCTTAAATTGCATAAAACGAAAGTGGATTACGAATATTAATACTTGCTTAACCAGATAACAAAATAGATAAAATACGTGGTTGAAGATTGTATACAAGTACATACATGTACCCCCGCATCTGATTGTATGGTTGTCTGGAAGAGATCGCTCTGAGCGATAAGACCGCCCATCGTTGCACCTAGTTTTAAGCATTGTTTTTTATTTTATTTTCTAATATTAAGTCATAAATGTGGTGTCTCAATAAAGTGTTATCTATCTATCTATTGTATTGGAATTCAGCATAAGGGCAATTCTTTAAAAAATGGTTAAGGTTGGTCCGCGTTAAAGTTTAATATTCTGCTAAGGTCTCTGATTATCGCTTAGTTGTATTCTCATCTACATAGGCAAATACTTGATTCAATTATGCGGCATAACTGAAAAACTTTTAAACTGGCGTTGATAAAATTGTAAATGAACCCACTTGTGTTGTGATGTAAGCTACATATTCCATCAAAGGTCACACGGCCAGACACAATAGAAATTTCATTGATATAATGACATCGACACTTGAGGGGCTATTATAAAAAAGAGAACCATTAAATTATGATGATCCAGTAAAAAGTAACGCTTGGTCATACAAAAATAGGCCGTGTCGACTTGACAACTTCCTTCTTTGTAGTTGTTTAAAAAGGAATATACATCTAGGCTTTCGCATTTGTACTGTCAGCAGGATTGAAATCTCAATACATTTCCGCGGGAGTGTCCGCCAGTCTAGTGAGTGCCATTCACGAGGGGCGGGCCGGCTGAGGCGGGCGCCGCGCGGCTACGCCGTAGCGGCCACTGCACTCTACGCCGTAGGCAGCGATCCAAGTCACTGCTCCCCCCAGTTCGCCCCCAGCCCCCCAAACGCGCAGTGACGTCACGCGTCGCACTTTATAGCCAATATTTCCATTTTATTTGTAATAAAATATTATGTGTTTTTCTTGAGTTATGTGGACAATTTAGATGATATAATATTTTACTTACTTTTTAAACTTGATATAACTCGTACTTAAGTAAAAACTTTAGGGATTGCGAATTATATAAAAAGCGTGGAACTGAAAATCACTCAGCGGTACTTGAGTTTGGGAATACAGTAAAGTTTAGAAACATCCATTTTATTAGATGCCAGTTAAAATATGATAAGCTGACTACGAGTCGTTAATCTCCGTGTTCCGGTATACCATCTCATCGAGACAACACGGAGTTAGTTACATTTGGGAAAAAGAAGTTTCGTTTTTATTTTAACGACGGTAAAAACGCGTCAATATGAAATACACATTTTATGTGTTTTGCACTCTGCACTCTCTTTGCACTGGACTAGTTTGACATAAAATGGAGACAAATAACACAATGTGAAAAACGTGTGACGGTTTTTCAGTTCAGACGAAACAAGCCTGATGTTAAGCGGTTACTATAGTTACTACGATCATAGCCTGCTACGAAATTTTGTGTGACCCTGAGATTATCCAGGATTACGCGTTTATTAGTCATCACTCATCAGCGTTCTTATTCATAAATTATAAGTGACGTAACGCGAATCCACACGTGCGAAAAATAAGTACCAGCTGCCACTGGGCCATTTTCCGAGAATTAAAAGTATCCAGGTCAACATCCCTCTGTGTAAAAATGTCAAACCAGCCTCGACTAGTTATTGCTTTGAAATAGTCACAAACGTCCACCCATGTAAACACTTTTACCTATATTCGTTTAAGAATTTTTGTCAGTAGAATTATTTTTTGATTGTATACGTGCATGCTTTTTGATCTACCAAAGCAACTTATCATTCAATGGGTACGGACGGTGAATATATACTTTGATCGAGATTAAAAATATTGAAACGATTGTTCGTTGATGAACTTATTAATAACGGAGACTCAATACAACTCGGCTGTAGAAAAAACTAATTAATAGTAGGTACAATTGCCATTAAAATTTTACTATAAGGTAACACTCATGCCAAAGAGTAAAAATACTATTTGTTTAGCTTGAAGCTAGTTTAACTTTGAATGGCCCGTTAACGATGAAGTGTATGTAATCGATAGTATGTATACCAATGTAAAGTAGTAGTTTTGGTACATCATTGCAGTAATGATGTACCAAAACTAACTGTAATGTAACCTGTGCCACTATATATCTAAATTCAATCCGCTACGAGGTACGTAGAGGGTCTACGAGGGTGGTTTAGAATTCGAAAGGTTTTTCTTTTAAAGGATAAAATTTGTCTGTCAGTTTCCATGTTTGTAGATTTATTTAAGGTTAATTAGGCAGAAATATTTCCGTAAGGCAAGTTTACTGCGGAATAGCACAGTCTTGCCGTGGGAAAGTGAATTGTAGAGACGAAGGGTTCGATAATTGTGTTCTCTTAATAGTTTTATTTTTAATATCTTAGGCAAACTGAGCGTGTATGAAGCACGTACGTGCGGATCATGTGAGTAAGTATGTTATATTGTCCGGGCAAAGTAGGGATGGATATTGTAAAAATAATAATCATTTGAAAAACTAGTTGGTCTCACTCTACGCGTGAATCCGACGTACACTCTATCAGGGCAACAAATATCCTGCTTTAATTTTAGATATAAGTTATATACATTCAAAATATTATCGTTATGCATTCAACCGTTGCGGCCGAAGTCAGTAAGGTAAGTACAAATGTGCTTAAGGTGCTGTCAGCTGATAGCGCGAGCAGACGTCGGAGAATCCAAGCAGTTGCAACTCGTAAAACGTATAATTACTCGTATTCATAAACAAAAAATGTTTTTATAAATAAAAATTAATCCGTTAATTTATGTGCATTAAAAATTGCTATTTTATTACATGAAAATCAAATACAATTGTGAATAAAGAAAAAACTTTATCCAAGGTGAAATAGTATGTTGTTTGATGTATGGTGAAGTGGTGTTTGATATTTTTTTAATTTACTCAAGTATGTTAAAAATGTTGTTAATTCCGTCAAAGTGTTACTTAAAAGTCTAAGAAATGTCATATATTTTTATAATTTTAAGTAAATCACTGTTTATGAGATAAACTGCTTTAAAACCCTCCTTTTTATCTTCGTTAGGAATTGACAGCCCCTTAAAGTAACTTTCGCATCACTACAAACTGGCTAGCTTCTAGCTGTACCTTGTCACTTACAAAATAGCATAAGTATGACTTGTTCCACGTTCGTTCAGAACAATAATAAATTATGACAAAGCACTTCCCAAAATTGAGGAACATGTCAGCTAACATACTTTTAACATTACTGAACACAGTCAATTTGTAACTTTATTACTCTATGGTTAACGTTGCAAGTGGATTAAACTAAAACTTAATTAACACTTTGATAAGGGTGGGACGTGTGACCCAGATTTAAATAGGCAGATGACATTGTTTGCATTTAAAAACAAGGATCGGGCTTGTTGTTTGTATGATGGTAAGTGTCACCTATCAGATGAATAATAGCAATATAGTGAAGGGCCACTTTATAGGGGCACTGTTACATATAGATAAATTACTCGGCACAGAGCATTGAAAGTGAATTTTAACTCGAGTGAATTTTGTATGACATTTAATCGACACTCGTTGCGAGATCTATGACCAAGCTTACTTTTGGAACGCGAGTCTTAGAACAAAATGTTTCGGGGTCACGAGTGCAATACAGTTCCAAGTGGCACTGCAATTGACTTCGAGACTTACCCTGGACGTTTACGTGAACAACTCCTCTCGTTTCTTGAAGTCATTGGTATTTTTTGATGTTACGTGATAGCTCTATTACACCTATTTACACCGCGGTGGAGATGGCCACAGACCGGAGCCGATGGAGACAGTTCGTCAGAACCAAAGTGCTGCCATGATTATCACGATCCTCAGTCATGAGGGAACGGCCGAAGAGAGATAGCTCTATGGAATGATTGATTATGGTATGGCACAGTAGTCTACTGTGCCGCGCCTTAGGTGCGACAGGAGTGGTGCAGAAAGCATACCCAGAGTAACTATCGTATATTTTGTGTATGCCAGTAAATATAGAATTCAACCTCGCACTATATATCTGATCCTATATTTTTAAACCGGTGTGTCTATAAAAAACACACACAAATAAGACTCCTATTTTTATAGTAGCGTACAACACACTAAGTTGGAAAAAAAATCCGTTACATCGTTCTTTCCATCCCCTAAGTTCCCATGAAAACCGGTTTATTGAAATGGGCCATAAATCGTAAACGGTGAGCTGTACAAAAATTTTACAGGAAATAAAAGATGCAAAATTTTATTCTCTACATTTTTTGCCTTAAAGTGGATAGTTTCCGGCATATAGAATTTTTTTTAAAACTTGAAGCTTGAACCTTGAACCTGAAACTGTTGGCATTTTATGCGCAGTAAGTGACCCTAAACCTTATAAAAGAAATTAAGTCGGAAATTTAAATTAAGATTGACGAAAAAGGGCTATTTTTACTGGCCTAGTGGTGGAGCGAGCTGCCGTGCGATTCTCTAATGATTCGTCGATGCGCTTGTCGACGAGCTCACCGATGTCAAATACTTTATGAGACGCCCTTGTACATAAGGTTGCTTTTCCAACGTTTCTTGTCTTCTCTTCATTTGTTTCACGGATAAAGTTATATGATTATTAACGGGATATTTACCTTGGTAAGGTTGTGGAATGAGCTCCCGATATTTCGGCGCAGTTACATGCACCATGTTCACGGGAAGACTGAAGAATGCGGGTGGTTGGTCGAAAAGTTAAAAAGTTAGGTTCAGACATAACGATCTACCCTCTTTCTTAGTCTTTTGCTACGGTTATCACTGGAACTCGAACTCGATCCTAAGTCCCGACAAAACACACTCACTGTATCACTGCGTATAGTATTTTGAACACATTTTGAACGGGATATCGGGATAATATCGGGAGCTCATTCCACAACCTTACCACGGTAAATATCCCGTTAATAATCATATAACTTTAGTGAACAACCGTGATTGTTTAAAACAGTGTTTTGTTTCACGGATGTTGATAAAGATGCAACGATGTTTGCTCTTAGAGAATCACACGGCTGTTTGACCCGCGTCTCACCGCGCAGCTGTCCAAGGCGCAGCCGTTGTGGATACACTACACCACAGATACGGTTACGTTCTACATCGACTGCGTTTTTTACTAAATCTATGTTTAGTTCAGAAATCTAGCATTTATTATGAGCTGTATATAAACAGCCTAAACTGCAAGTGTAAAGTCGGATGTATTGTTTAGCGAGTTATCTTTAGTACGTTCGTGATAAGTCCGTTTCCATATAATAATGCTGAATAAGAGGGTTAGAGAATGGCGGATAATATAAATATAGGTCAAATATTACTCGCGAAAACAGAAAAAGCGAAATAATCCTTGCACGACCACAGATTAATGAAAACATCCAAATAAGTAATGATCAGGCGAGGGAAAACAGCGGGAAGCGTGTTCTCGCTGAATAATGAACGAGACAACGCAGCGGCTGTCTCGCTTGCGCGTAAAGGTATATTCATCCTTGCCGCTCCTATACGTATCCTCGCAATGTTTACTTTGGATAATCGATTATTATACTTTTTCTTCTTTTTGCTGTAGCCGATTTTGAAATTTTTATTAAATGTTTCGCAGCTGTTTTTGTGCGCATATTCGATTGAATTTTAAAAAATTACGCGAAGTAGATGTTAGGTTAATTACTTTTGGGTTCACTAATGTTATCTAAAAGCCCGTAATACGTTTTTATATACTCTAAAAAGCTTTTATTTGTATGCCGCAGAAAGTTTTTCTAAGAGAGAGAAAGAGAGAAAGGGCCAAAATAAACATAATTTTCTTTACAGTATTTTGTCGCAATTTATCGCTCGGTATCGCGTTATAGGGAAATAAAAATTTAACATCCTCTTACATTCTTGTAATAAAATAATAAAAATATGTAACATGACCGAATAACCAGCAAAATTTATAAGTTATTGATTGCACGGCGTTAAATGTTGTGCAGAATTTTAAAAATCAAATTAAAATCACAGTGCCAATGTATGTAAGTAGTATACAAAGTAATAACTACTCAGAATATGGGGTATAGTCTTTGTTTATAAAATTTTAGACATGTTAGTTCAATATGTTTTGTATTTAAACAACATCACGCCGCCATATAAGCTTTATTAAGGCGCGGTCGTACCCTCATAATAGTCAAAAGCAGAATCTTTAAACATCGAGTGTAACGAAACAGTTCGATAATAATCTATGAAAAAAAAAACTTAGGTTAGAAAAGGAACAGGCAAAGTGTAATAACCGAACAGAATTCATAAAGATTACTCGCTCTCTGCAGAAAAAAATCCTAAATAGGCGCATAAAAATAAACTTTCACGTCCAAACTCTCAGAATTTTCAGCGATAACACTATATTATTTTTTAGGTAATACATAACCAACATATAGTACTAAAGTAGTAACCAGCAGTTTTTTCAATTGTGTTAGTATATATCGAAAGGTATAAAGAAAACGTACAAAATAAACGCATTTTCGCATTACATCGTCGAATCTAACAAGCGATTTTCAACCTTACGTAAAGCATCGTAATTTATTTTAAAATTGGGGTTGGACCGCGTCTTAACAGTAACTTTTTATAAGCATGTTTATAGAGAAATTGAGGTAGCGATTGTATCAAGTCGCCAGGAGAGCATAAATCATGACAGGTTGCCATAACAACGGCGGTAGGGCGGCTAAGGGTGGGCAAGCTCGACCCGCTCCCTCGGGAAGAAGGCATTTTCCCGCGGCTCACCTAGCTACAGCTGTTTCTGTATACAATGCCCCGGTTACAGAGAACGTTTGTAAGCTAGGAACGCATTTTCAACATTTCTCCATGCTCATGAACCTCAGCTCTATGTATGTTTTTGTACATACAGTAGCGTTAAATTTCGTTCAGTTTACCCGAGAGCTTTGCAAGTCCGATAGAAATCAAATGTCCGTTAAAACGCCACTGAAATGAGTCACCGTAGAAAGATCAATAGTGACATGTTAGCCAATGCGGTTCAGCAAAAGTACAGTGTTTCGTCATAAAGCTGGCATCGCGCCAGACCGAACTATCTGTCAGATAAACATCCACGGAGATCTGTCACAGTTTGAACACCAGTTACAGCACGAGACTGGACCGCGAACTCAGATAGGTATATGAAAAATGTCAACACTTCGCGCAAAATGGACAAACAAGTCGAGTTTGTCGTACAAACAATAATGTTTGAACAAACCTGTCCAAATTCTTATACCTGCAAACATACTGTTTGCAATCAATATTGTTTTGTGATTGATCATTGATTAGTTTAGTTAGCTAATTATCTAATGACACACAAACTAACTAAAGTTCTTAATGAAAAACTTACACGAACGCTGCAAAGTTTTGTCCCGATTGCGATAAAGAATGTCGTAATGTCAACTTGAAACTAATTAGAAAATCGGCAAAACAGCGTAAATTTCAAAGAATCTTGTCAACTTTAAAAGTAGGTCAATGTTCTTTTTGTTCAACTGTAGAATTCTAGCGTCTTGGGTTGACCAAAATGACGCATGCGGTAGCGCTACGAGGTGGTGTTGAGGAAACTCGTGTTTGGGGGCAGGGGTGCTCAACCACCCCGCCGCCGGGGGCTGCGTCGCGCCTCCGATCGATACCGGTCAACGACCCCGGCAGCGGTCTGCGACCGGTGCATTGCCGCGCCGATCTAACCCACATTCGCCGGTTAATTGCCAATGCTATTGCCGTATTTGCCACGCAGATTATGCTCAAATATATATTTGTTCGTTTTATCTAGGTCACGTTGAGGGGTGAGAGCATTGTGCGTGAGAGCCTCGCTATTTAATGTATCGTTTTTTGATAGTGCCTAAACTTGCCTCAGTTTTACTTTATATTTAGATAATATCAATATCCAATAAAGTATAATTATAACAGTTTCCATAGCGTGAATTTGATGACAAGTTCAATTAATCAAAATTGAAATCACACAAGAGTTTGAGCTAATTTGAAAATTTGCTAGGATTAGAAGAACTAACAAGGAAATTAAAGGAGTTTAAGTAGATCCTATTTCCGGAACATTTAATTATCTCAGTCTTGATTAATTAATCAATTAGGTTTACACAAATCTACACAATATTAAGTCAAAGAGCAAAATTAGAAAAATAGCGCAAGGGAGAAAAATTTGCCTGTGTTTAAGAGCGGCCATTGCACTCAGCTTACATAACACCAGGGGTACAGAGGTGGCTAAGAGGTGCGCCGACACCACCGCGTAGGCTCAAACAAGTGTAACTCGCTAACTTCCTACGAACCAAATGTTCCCTAAAGATAATGTATATAAGTACCATTTTTATACAGCCGGTGGCGAGTAGATGTTGCGGGAAGAAATGATTAATGAATACTTCTTAGCAAGTGTAGGTGACACAGGGTGTGAGGCACCCGTGCAGAGGCCGGGGAAGATCAGGCTGAAATTGGCAGCGTTCAGCCGCGTTCAACGCTCCGCTGACGTTTGTTTTGCCCTGTAATCTGTCATCGAACAATGGTTTATTCGTGATTAATTAATTCTATACTTTCGACAAAAAGTCCTCGTACAAACAATATCGCGTAAAAATAGGAAATATATGGCGTGACATTTTGAAAGATCGAGATCGTTTTAACCGCGCACTCTTCGTAATCGGAGCGTATGAAAATGGAGCAGTTTGTTTACAACAAATAAACGTAAACCTTTAGACGTTTAACATTTCGGTTTATATTTAAATGGGCCGAGTGGTTACAGAGTCTGTTTTCTTTTGGTCGTTTTAATATATTCTAGAGCAGTCAAATAAGCAATTAGAGACTTTGTTTTGAGTGGGATAAGTGTTGATTTGATGCTGCACTGTGACTTCGTACTTGTAAGATTGACACGTGGCCGGAATGTCGCGTAGGCGTGACAGAGATGACAGTAGGACATTTCACTCTTATTGCCCGAGATAGACATCTTTCCGACGAAAGGGAAACTTGGAGCGTGTCGGTTTTACGTTTTGGTTATACCTACGTATTGTAATTATATGTCAGTACTTGTAATGCCTGCTTGATATTTATCTTTTAGAACCATTTATGACATAACTATAGCTTAGCATATGCTTTCATTGGAGCTCAATGAGTTATTGTAACTACAAGAGTATTTTTCGGAAAGTAGATTGGTAAGAAAAACAATTATATAAAAACTGAACCCACTTATACTCAAAATAAAATTCAATACAAGTGCTACTAACTCTTTGAGATAGAAAACTATCGCGAGTTATGTTCATAATTACGCTTGAAACCGGCTAGGACTCGCGTAATATTTACCGGAAATATTCTCCGACCAGTTTCGAACTTATTTGAAGTTCTTCTTCTGGGAGTCACTCTTGTGCTACTAACTCAACACCCGATGATATCATGTAGACAAGGAAATGCTTTTTTGGGTTCCGTACCCAAAGGGTAAAACGGGACCCTATTACTAAGACTCCGCTGTCCGTCCTTCTGTCTGCCGTCTGTCACCAGGCTGTATCTCATGAACCGTGATAGTTAGACAGTTGAAATTTTCACAGATGATATATTTCTGTTGCCGCTATAACAACACATACTAAAAAACAGAATAAGATACAATAAACGTGATTTATTGCTCGTTTTTAGCTCGATATTGATAACGGTAACAAGTACACGCTTGAAATATTCACAAAATATTGAGTTATATTATTCACTCTAAAAATAAATATTTAAACTAAAAAAAAAAAATATTTAAGGGGGGCTCTCAAACAACAAACATTTTAATTTTTTTTCTCGGTCTAAATAACGATAACAGGTAGAAACTTGAAATACATATTTATTATAGATAATGGTACGGAACCCTTTGTGCGCAAGTCAGACTCGCACTTGGCCGTTTTTTTATATTGAGCAACTCACAAACTTCGAAACGTCGCGTCGTTATTGTAATTTAAATGGAACCAACTTGAAGGTATAATAATATAGCCTAAGTAATAAAAAAATATTCATTAAAATCGGACGTTCTAGTAAAACATACTGATAAGTATTTTTTATCCTGATACAAAACGTGGTTCCAGAAGGATCACTTTATAAACAAATGCCACGCGAAGCCGCAGGCAGTATATAGTAAAGTTTGAAGATATACATGTGTTCTATAACACACGGTTATTCTGGGAAGTAGTAATTGGACAAATATGGTAACATTGCAAAACTGGTTCGCAATTTTGATGAGATTTCAGAAATCAATGTCAAATGTAGGTACTAGTTTGTAATAAGTAAGCACTTTTTGTTTATCAGCTCTATTCGAGAGAGGTACATTGTTATAGTAAGTCTGTTGTTTAGTCTAAGTATTTCTAAATTACGTCATTCTTAATTGTGGTCACGCATTTTGTATCAATGACCTTTGTAAAAAACGTATCAGTTGAAACAATTAACTTTTGTGGCGAAAAAGGAAATGGCGGCTGTATTGTTTTCTATGGATTGTATGTGATTTACGCACTACAAGTAGGTATATAATATATAAATATGACTTTTTTAAAGCACTAACGCCTGCTTAGCGATACCAAACATTGCAATTTTTAGAGAGAAAAATGTTTATCCTCGGGCGGGATTCGAACCCGCATCTTCCGACAATCCGTGTCAGACGCCATGACCACCAGGCCACCGAGGCTCGAGGTCCAAGCATCGAATTTTCAACTCTCTATCTGATTTTAACCGTCGTCGTATGGGGACGGAGCGACATCTATTAAACAGTTTTGACAGCATTATCCAACTGGAACAAGTATTTTTACATATACAAAGCTTTCGTATTGACGTCACAACTCTTCATAATTTTTATTCTATTACTTTTTTAAAACACTAAAGCCTGCTTAGCGATACCAAACATTGCAATTTTTGGACGGAAAAATTCATGGCCTAGTTGGGATGGCATCTGGCACTGATTGTCTGAATACGCAGGTTCTAATCCCGTCCGAGGATGTGAATTTTACTCTCTAAAATTGAAATGTTTTATATATATATATATATATATATATATATATATATATATATATATATGTGTATATTCATCTAGTACCCCTTTAGTGAAAAAAATTATAACACACAGCACTTGATAAACAGTTTTTCTATATGTTATTCCAGAACCTAAAGTATGTTGTATGTACTAAATTTGTTAAAATTCCATTAAGCCGTTTCAGAGCTGTGTAGGACTAAATACACCAATACACACACGTACACTTCAGCATATTTAATATTACTGCATCTTTAGTATGGTATGACCTGTATAGATGTGGGCATTATGGATATTTTCCGAAACGTACGAAGCTATATCGATACGCCAAACGACTATACGACCTTTAAACACATTTACATAAGAGTTATTGTCGACTGAAACATTTGCTAAACACATATATGACTGATCTATATTACAATCCTATAGTCATTGAACCTTTAGCGATGTTGCCATAATCTCAGTGTATTGCTAATTTGTCACTCGTCCCGAACGCTATGAAATCGTGGGTAAAGTCACGGAATAGGTCATAGTACTGACAGCGACAGCCAAACTTAAGAGATAGATAAAATAAAAGATATTCAGATTATCAACGGGATAATTACCATGTATATTTTTTAATGTATTGTAATCAAATTATTATAAGTATTTGTGTATTTGTAATCAAAAACTAACAGTGCGAACAATAGTATAGTGGTGCCTCGCATAACAAACGAGTACGGAAGAGAGTAGACCGTTTCGTCTGCTCGTAAACATTCACCCACCCGCAATTCCTCATTTCATCCGTGATCATGGCGCTGGCAACAGTGCCGAAATATCGGAAACTCATAGAAAATTTACATTATAATTATCCCGTTGATAATTTGAATACCTCTTATGTTTGTGACTATGATAGTTTAAAAACCGATAGATATAATATTCTAATAATCTAAATAATGCATTTTGTAGTAAAGATTGATACTTAGTCTTTTTATGTTGATCTGATGCTATGAAGATATTTACCTGAAAAAAGAAAACATCTGTTAATAAATTGCATTATTTGCTTTACTATATTATATTCGCTTTTGACGAAAAACTTGATGGTGTGTGTGGCAGTTGACCTTGAGAGGAACTCGCCAGTCTATATATAGTGTGATACCTTCGACCGCATCACCATTGACCATCAAGTGAGATCGAAGTCAAACACAAGTCTATAGAATGGTTTTTCCCTGTAACACCCACCACCTTATATAATAGCGTTATAAAAAGTAAAACAGCCGTGCGAATCTCTATAACATCTTTGACAACATCCGTGACAAATGACGAGATGAATAGAAACGTTGGAAAAACAACCTTATGTACAAGGGCGATATCTCATTTGACATCGGTGAGCTCGTCGACGAGCACATCGACAAATCATTAGAGAATCGCCCGGCAGTATTGAAGACACGCTATTTCGTCGTAAAAACTATATATCCGTGCCACAGGTATACTAGATGAGCGATAGTTTGTACCAAATTCAATTATTTTACAACTAGCTGCTCTCCGCGGATTCACCCGCGCGGTGATGGATGATGATGATGAATGTTATATAGCCTATGTTATTTAGGGTGAATGTAGACAATAATGAAATAATTTTTGAAATCGGTCTAGTACTTTTTGGGCCAACTCGTTACATACATACATACAAATCTTTCCTCTTTATAATATTAGTATAGACAAGGATACGAGTATGTAACGCAAATTTACGTCCCAGGCCCACAAGATACATAAAAGTAGCTGAACACAACGTGATGCCTTCACCGGCAGTGTTTTATTTATATTATTAATAACAGAGTAAAATAACACAAATTAATGATTGGAAAGTACAAATTTCAACGTATTTGCAGTGAATATACATGTACGATGGCATTGTACAGAAATGGTTGTAATGAAAACATCGGCAGGCTTTTATTTTTTAAGAAATGCAAGTTTACGTCCTAATTACGTTTACGTTCGTAATCTACACCTATACTAATATTAAAAGAGAAAAGATTTGTAATGCATGTTTGTAACGAATTGGCTCAAAAAGTACTGGACCGATTTCAAAAATTATTTCGACATTGGAAAGCTTTATTCACCCTGAGTAACATAGGCTATATAAGATTCATCATCATCATCCATCACCGCGCGGGTGAAACCGTGGAGAGCAGCTAGTTAATCATAAAAAGGAAATATTTGATTGTTTGTTCGTTTGTAATAGACAAACTCACACATTACTTAACCCGTTTAATAAATCTTGAATCAGTAGAAAGCTAAATGATTCCTGAGTAAACTTAGCTATATATAGATCGCCCATTGTACTTACTGTTAATGTTAAGTATTTAATTGTCGTGAAATATTATTGTTTGCATTTTTTTCTTATTTATTTATCTGTAACATATATTTGTATTGTGGTCAAGAGTTAATCTATCTATGTATCTTATATTTAATTCATCATCATACATAACCACGCGGATGAAACCGCGGAGCGCAGCTAGTGGTAAATATGTAGAGTGTGTTTGTCCGGATTCTGGAGTATGTATGTATGAGGGTGTGCAGCTAACGATGATGAATTTATTTCTTCCTTATCTCCCATATAGCAAATTATAAATGTTTGTGACATCCTTAGTACTACGTGGTAGAGGTGGTTGCGAATAAATGGAACCTTGGCCAACACTCAGCCTTAAAACTATACTAGTTAATAGTGATGATCTAATAACACATATCATAATTCTTAACCGTCATTAAGAATATAATAGAGGTACAGTTTGATTGGCAGTGTAACACTAAAATTAGTGCTTACAAGTGACCAGTCGGCGAAACATCAAATTATGTTTAGTGTATGTCTAGATAAGATTATTATTATGTCTAAATTAATTGAGATTAATAACCGGGCTGATATCGGTGGTTTATTCAATCGTCGATGTAGGTAAAAGTCGAGGCAAGGTCAGGTCCAGCAAAAAATTGGTTTGTGACACAGTGCTGTGACTACTGCAGTAGGGCATATCGTATCACTTCTTGAATTAGTTTCCATTTCCCAAAAGAGGATTGTATTTTTAGGATTTTTAGTAAATCTCTTTTTGGGAAATTAATTAATTTTACAGATGTAATAATTACGTATTTTCCTAAGGCGCAACTTCTGGCTTACACACAGTTTTTTTCTGTAATTAGGAATATTTTCACCACGCGAACATAATATAGTTATACAATTATCTAACGTGAAAAAAATACCAACATGTTACATTGTATTTACAATAGAAGGAAACATTATTAAAAGTTACGAATTTAGGTAAAACATATTTAAATAATTGAAACTATAAAAACGAAATGAAAAATAGTATCAAAATGTATATAATAAACATTAATGAAATAATTGTTTATAGTTACTAATTACATACATTTATCGAACCTCTTAATGTCTAAGCTTATTCAAGAGATTTAGATATTTTCTTTTTCAAAATTAATTACTTTGGTATGAACAATGTCCTACTAAAAATGCTAAGCGTATAGTACCAGAAAGTGCCGCATTATGATGGTAGAAGCAAGTGTTTAAAACTGTTAGTTTAGTTTTCATGAGAATCATTCATAGCAAATTGACATGATTATAGATCACATATGAAGACAATTGAATAACCCAATGATAAGACACGATCGCACGCATGAACTATTCGCATCCATTA
This sequence comes from Selenia dentaria, assembly GCA_917880725.1. Taxonomy (NCBI): domain Eukaryota; kingdom Metazoa; phylum Arthropoda; class Insecta; order Lepidoptera; family Geometridae; genus Selenia; species Selenia dentaria. Next base: position 30,714,721 of record OU862890.1, on the reverse strand, counting down.
CTTAAAAGTCCAAGTTGCAAGTCTCGCTTAGCAACTTAATACTAAATGGGATTGTCATGCAAACCGCAATGTGCGCGTGTGCCGAATATGAAATTACGTATAAGTTATTTAAAACTACGAGCTACTAGGCCTTTCTCTTTTAAACAACAATAGCTATAATGGTAACGCAGAACAAACGACAATCAATAATTCTCAAGAAGCCTGTGTTGAGAAATCGTAAAGTAACACTTTCAAAATTTGAATTTTGCATAACAATGTCAAGACATTGCAAAACGCTCCAGTGCTGTAGTAAAACTTATTAGATAGTTTAAAATCTAAAATAAAATTTACCACAAAACCTTTTTTAGTACAAACTGACTATTTAGGTATATACTAGTCATAGACTATTTATAGACTAGTTATATTAACAGGAGTTGTCTTACTGTTTTCGATTAGCTATGTACCAACTCTTAACAGATTTGTTCGGCGTCCGCAGCTGTCACATCGCGTTACTACTCTGTGATTATATTGCTTCATAAAAGTATTAAGTTACAAAAATAAAGAAATTATATTATGGGGCATGAAAGACCCAGCCGCCTTTTTGCCGCGTTTGTAGGTCACTACCTAAGTATTACGAATTTATATACTCAGATAAAATTATATATAATGTATCCTGATTAATTTATTTTTAAATAGAACACTATTTAGTATTCATATTATCGAAATTATGTAAAGCCATAGCAATACATTTTGCCACCGACAGAAATATTTTTAATAGTAAAAAAAATAATAAATAATTAGTAATAAGTAAAAACATTGTAAAAACATCTATATAAAAAGAATGGCCCCGAGTTTCTTGCCGCTTCTTCTCGGTAGGCTCTATGTATTTTGGAACGCGGCGGTAGGCTTTAAAGTACATTATAATGAAAAATTGACGTTCATAAGTGCGTCTTTGATGCCTAAATTGAATAAATGATTTTGACTTTGACTTTGACTTTGAATGTCTGAACATTTAGTGATAATAAATAAACAAAGCGAAGTAAATGTCTAGACTTTGGTGGCAATTGCGAGTTCCAACGACCTCACGCGTGACAGATATAATGTCCCAGGACCTTTGATATTCGCTTTGAAATCTGCGAGCTGTAGGATTAGCGACATCTAGTAGTGAGCTTGTCAACCCAAGCACCTCTAGATAAAAGCAACATGCAGACAATTGTGTCAAGTAACTTAGATAGACTTATGTGAATTGGGTGAATTATGTGGCTAGTAAATTAATTTGCTAAATACCTACCGTACGACGGTTATATATATTATATATATATATATATACGGTTAGAGAGATAAACCCGCAAGACGGGGGTTTGAATCCCGTTTGAAGACGTGTCATTTCTCTAAAACTGCAATGATATACATTGCAGTTTTAGATTTTGATTGCAGCTTTGAAAACCGAACATGATATGCACCAACAATAACCTAAACGGCAACCTATACCGCAGGACATTTTCGTTTAGTGGGATAATTTATAAATGGCACAATACGCTTCTATAGGTTTATGACGTTTACCTGAATTAAACCTTTCTTTATATTTAATGCACAGACTGATTCCCGGTAGACATTGATGATATCCATACTACCTAAATTGCGAAAGTGAACACTTCATATTAAGTATAATAAATAACAAAACGTAATAATCATTGTTATTGAAACAACTATTATTAAATAGTTGGCCTGACTGACTATCTCCAGTCTCAGAAAAAGGCACTTTCGGTTTTTCTTATCCCTTATTCGAACGGAACATTTAAACATATAATTATATAAATTGATCCTACCAACGAAACTAATTTAATTTGTATATTAGAAAATAGTTCATAATCATTTAGAATGTATCTTCATAACCATGAACTAGTACACTATTGTAATTGTTTTACAAACAATGCGATGTTTAACATGATCTACTGCAATTGTAAGTAGTAAACGGTATCTATCGACGAGCATTCTTTCAAATGCTTCATTTCAATACGATTTTTATCCTTTTTTATAAATGTACTACAAATGATGAAGCGGGTAGATTGTGAAACTGATGCTAAGTGCTAGGACAGTCCATGAATTTATGTTGAAATTTTGCTTGTACTGTACTGCACTCCCATGAGACATGTGTTTTGAGTTTTATTTTACTTCCTATAGTATTCAAACCCTTACATAGTAATGCTTACACAATATCCTTCGCGAACGAGGGTATATATCGGGATGATGTGTGCAATGCAGTCCTTTGCAATCCCGACTTAACTCCAAAAGGACTCGAGGCCCTTTATGACCCCTATAACCTAGCCTAGACCCAGAACACAAACTGGTAATCTGTGGCGACTCCATGCGGGAGGCATTATGGAGGCAGCTTACACTCTGGATTACACACAGACTAGTGCACTTGAGATAGTACTCCCACGAAAGTGGAGCGAGCAGCAAGACGTTGTTAGCTAGGTACCTACATACGTACTTAAAAATATCAAATATATTCTAACTCCGTAGGTTTACCAGCAAAGCAGGAAATATGGCACCGACCTTGCAAATTATATGTCATATTCACGTAGGTTTTCTAAACCATTTAAATAATAATTCTACAAATAGTTTTGACGCTAGACAATTGCCATGAGGCGCGTTTACAGTGCATCGAACCGAGTTCGTCAGATCATCTCAGTGATAAAAACATTTTTATACCCAACTTTTATCATATAATATATCATATCATCAACATCATAAAGTAAAGAACAGGTTGCTTAAATTCGGATGGCTGCGTCAACTTAGGCGGAACACAATAATAATCATGTTTTGTGCCGTGTTAGAAGTAACGCACGACTTTACTTAGGTATCGCAAATATTCAAATAACATTGGTTGCTTGGTAATCGGTGTGCTCGTAGAGTTCTGGCTAAACCACACGTTGTCCAACCTATACAATGTACGAAGGACGAAGACGTATCGGCACAATGTTTCGGCAAATCCTAAAGATCGTCCAATTCATCTGAGATGGCGAGGGAGCGTTGCGTCATATGCAATATCAATGGATCTTAAAATATTTGGGATATCCCATCGTAGTAGAAAATAAAATCATCGTCGGCAATTATTTTACGTTGTTGGTGGCTGGGTGAACGCACTGGCCCGGTTGGCACGTGTCCAGATCTCACGGTAAACGTCCCTAATCACTGAACTCACGCGTTAGTATGCTCCTTATGTATTATGGACGCCTAGTACTCGCACAGCCATTGTACCTAGCGGGCAGGGGATAATCAAGTCATTCTTCATGTTTTCCTGGTCGTTAACTCGTGACGTTGCTACAACGTTTTAAAATTAGTCACTTTTGTTCAAAATCTTCCAACGAAAATGATAAATAGAGGAATGTCACCAAAACTAGATTTGTATACAGTGACTAAACAGCCTTGATAGTTATATCACATCATAGCAATAATTTAAAAGTTGCGGACATTCCCACATTTAAGTCATTCAAATCTCTTTCGAGATTTTAAATATATACGAAAATGTATTAAAGCTACGTACTTACGTAAGATTTGTAAGTGGCCTGTTGTGTAACATTACACATTCGGTATTGCAGGAAGATTTACATTCAAGCGATAACCGTTATCGGTTAATCAACCCGACGCAAGTGCACTGACATAGACCTTAGTGACTTTACTCCAGATAGTTCAACTCCAAACAAATTGAATCGCAATAATTACTTTACTGATTTATAGTTTTTAATATTGTGTGTATAATTCCTTAGAAATTCTCGTAACAAAGTTAGTGTGCTGAGACAAAAGAAAATAACCGTCATATAGTGTCATCAGAAAAGACGATTCTTTCTGTGCATATAAAAGAGTCTCTGTGTCTCCTATTCTGGCAATTGTGAACGATATCATAGCAAATCTACAGTACCCAAAAACATGTAGAGCCAACATCACGTCTGCTTTATTGGTCCGCCGGCGAAATATCAAAAGTTGTTTTAGGTATTTCGCAGAGCCCGAGCACGACAGACGCTTGATGCTGATACCAGGTGCCTTCGACCTCCCTCATTGCCAGTCTGTTTCCGGCTAGATACCTAGAGGCCAGGCTAGTTTGTTGCGTAATGTATCTTTGTTTATATGTCATCGAATATATTTGCGGATCGGCAAAGGTGAATGTCGACTTATGAAATTTAGTTCGGAAATTGGAGCATTTACATCAATTTTGAAACCGATAATTTGTTAAGTGCCTATAGAAATTACTCTACTTTTGGTCATCGATGAATTCCTGACATTTCTTTCCTAGATTTCTTCAATAGCCGGAACATTATAAATAGGTTATGTTTACCATCGTAACTTTATTAAAAAATGTTGATGTACAAGAAATTTAGTCACCTCCATTTTCAACAGGCTAGGCACGCCCACAAGAGAAGCAATGCCAACGGAACTATAGAGGTTACAACAGGTATTGTAACTTCTGTAGTTCTTATATAGGATCTAAATCAGATTTGAAGAAAATTAAATTATTCAAAATCTACATACATACGTCACTTATACATCTCTGCTCTAGAAACAGATTGTCTCGAATTCCTTTATGAAGGGATCTTTTGTCTGATGATGTCTGATACGAACGAAGCCCTATATAATGCGTACCAAATAGATCAAGCGAGAATAAAAAGACTACGTTTCCAAGCAACTCACATGAACTTTGAATGGCACAAAGCGTGTCCAGGTGGTGTAAGATATGGTATATTATACTTAAAATGTAGTTGTAGTAACGTTGATATAATCTGGCCTTGAGCTCGCCATTCGGTAATGACCCTGCGCGAGCGTTGAATAACCGACGACTTGCGATTATACTAGGCTGGTGGAACACTGACTCGAAGGATATAACTTCTACTTCGCAGATAATGACCGGTAGAAGAAGCAACAACTTACGAAGTAAGGGGCACGATGAAAAACAGGACTACGTGCTACACTCGTCAAAAGTGAAACACCATTTCTATATGTGTGCGTGATGCTTTGTGTCGCGTAAGGTGTCCGACCATAGATCTAATTATGGTAATTATATACGTCCAATGTTTATACTATGATGTAAATGTATGCTTGCGGCACCTGTACGTACAGCAAATCGGCATACCTAGTTAGGGTGCTTTTCTTTAGCCGTAAGAGTTATAGAGTCCTAATTGTTTTCTCTTTGCGAAATACACGATTTTTTAACTATTCAAGGGGTTGTTGGGCAGTATGTGGTGAATCACAATATATGATAATAATAAAAACCTTGTATAGTTATGTGTATACAATTATAAAATTTACCTAAGAAGTTGTATAGTATAATTCTCAGAGTTGTTATGTTAAATTCAGTTGATCTCTCCATAATACCATTGTAACTTTCCTATGTATTTTAACACAGCTTTTAAGCATAGCTTGACATAGCTCTTAGTGTGAAACAGTGTTTATTGGTAAGTCGTAATTTAAATACTACTGCGAATAGATTATGTTACAAACCGACCTAAAGATTTCGGTTGAATCAAATTGTGAATACAATAGGCGATTGAATCTGAGCAATAATACATTTTCTTTACATTGGTCAATTTCCGGAATAGTTTGAAAAAAATTGCAAACGGGTATCATAAAGAACTTAATTTATTAGGTGTTTGTTCTTGTGCAAGGATCGGTTTTAGTTACGCAGATATCATGCTTAGTACGTATTGCAAGCACTGCAGTACCACACTACAAAAACTTCAGCTTAAAACTCTGAAGGGAACTGCAACTACCATGATGATCATCACGTTTGCCAGGCGTGATGGTAGAAATCAACATGACTTTTCTCAATGTAAAGAAGAACGGATTTTGGCATTTTATTTTATAAGTACGAGTACTTAGGTTTTCTAGCAAACTAACCTAGCTTCTTATGTTTTTAATAGTAGTAATATAGTAGCCTTACTATTTTACTATGGTAGTATATCTGCTAACATGTAAACTAGTTCAAGTGGCAGTTGGCAGGCCACATAGCACGCAGAACAGATGGCCGATGAGGGCCGGAAGGTTCTGGAGTGGAGACCACGGACCGTCAAGCGCAGTGTAGGTCGTCTACCGACAAGGTGGACAGAAGACCTGATAAAGGTAGCAGGACGACGTTGGATAAAGTCCTTTTGAACATTTGTGGGGGAAGTTCGGCAGTGGAAGTCCTAAGACTGAGACGATGATGATGATGCTAACATTTGCTAAAAATAATGAGAATTATTTAGATTCAAGTTCGACGGTAGCACAGTTATTTAACAATAATAAATATTAAATAACTTAAGACAATTTTAAACTTTCAGCCTTTCAATAGTAGGTATATACTTCAATGTTTTCATCAAGATAATCGATTTGAAAGGTGAAGGTAGTAGAAAGGTTTTCTCCAAGACTTTTACCTGAAAGTACTGAAGTCGAAATGAAACACTGGACCCTTTGAATATGTAAGGGGTAGAGTACCGGCTTGACCCGCGTGTTTACACGATGCTTCAGGACTTATAGATTAGTTTTGGAAGTTTCGAAGATGTTACGTCACAAAAGTTTGAAGGTTCCCGATTATTAATCACGGTTATATGAAAAGTTTATTCATACCGTAATTAATATTAGGCCATTCTAGTACTAGGAAAACATGTCTTGTATGTAGTTATATAAGTGTAGGAATCACATTTAACGTATAGAGTAATTTTATTGAATGAGCAATAATGTGTTTATCGGAATGTTGAAACTTTTAATGAAAGGTGTTAACAAAAAACAACACTAATAAAAAGACGATGAAATATAGAATATATCTATCTTTTACATCTGCACAATAAACGAGCTGATGTGTTTTTTATATGTTTAAGAAAACATGCATAGAATCAAATCACTCCCAATATTTCTAGTTGTGAAAGTTTGACTTCCTCAATCTTTATCAAATCGATATAATTTTCTTATGAACTTGATGCCTAATTGTGTATTTTTGTGCCTAGGTCCTGAACGTAACGCTACTTCATTGTGACTTCCTTCGATATTTGCATCGGACAGCCTGAAGCGACTCGGTTGACGAAGTTATGCGCTTGTCTGGATAAAGTGATTCGTTGTGTCGTTCGAAGTGACAACGAGCTAAGGAAAGGGCTATGCTCGGGGTTTCTCTACGTGATCGAATCAAAAATGAGGAGATCCGTGGAAGAACGAAAGTCACCGACATAGCTCAGAAGATTAGCCAGTTGAAGTGGCAGTGGACAGGGTACATAGCACGCAGAACAGATGGCCGATGGGGCCGAAAGGTTCTGGAGTGGAGACCACGGACCGGCAAGCGCAGCGTAGGTCGTCCACCGACACGGTGGACAGACGACCTGAGGAAGGTCGCAGGACGACGTTGGATGCAGGCCGCCTCCAACCGGTCCTTTTGGAAAATCATGGGGGAGGCATATGTTCAGCAGTGGACGTCCTACGGCTGAGATGATGATGATGATGATGATGATGATGAAAGTGATTCATGTTTGTTTGGACCATATCAATTTATATTTTTTACTGTTCACGAGTAGAATGTAAGAAAAAATATCGTTGAATAATTATCTACCCGCCGTCAGTTATACGTGACTCATCGGTCACTACAGAATACCTCACAAGTCGGTAGGTACAAATCTTTTCTCTTTTTGCAATGTTTTTGTTTATCAAAAAGAAACCAGGGCGTGCCAATATGTACAGTGCCAGTAAATCCGAAACCGTGCTCTCAGTCAATTTGCAAATATTATTATACGGAAACAAAGGAGTATGTATGCGTGTCTGCTCGACTGGAGGCTGCGCTTGCGCACCACACTACAAAAGGTATTGTCAAAGTATCGCCTTTGAAAAGGAAGGCAATTACGAAGGAAACACAGAAACTTCGGCAAAGAATATATCCACAGATATTCAATTTCGAACCTCAGTAGGCACCTACCTACAGCCCTACACTTTTCTTAAGATTGGTAATAAATAATGGTTTTTTGTACATTTGAGTACTCTACCTCTAGAGCTGATTGTGGGCATTAGTAAGCATTACGAATGTTAAGATTCTTGTCTTACTGTTAGAAGCAACAGATTTAGATTTAGTAAATGATTTCATTTATTCAAGTAACTAGTAGTAGTATAAAACGTCCAACAGAGTAGTCACTCTTATCAAACATTGTAATCGAGCCCATTGTGGTTTTAGCAACGTCAAAGGTCAGGGCTGCGAGGATAAGTACGGCTTACAATTATAATACGAATAAAGCTCCTATTGTGACAGAAATCTCGAGAATATTCGTTTAAAAACGAACCTGTTATGAAACCGACCGCCACTGAGCGTCTTTACGACGTGCCACTGTAACCTGAGCTTCACATCTTCATTATCACCACCATCAACTATACATTCTGCTCTACAGCCACATTAATAACACGAGTATAAAAAGCTGTAGGCGATTCGCAGTTCATAATGTTGGGAACTTTATAAAATTGATGCCAAAATTTAATCGATTCGCCTCTACTATTTTCGACCTTAGCACATGGGTGGAGGATGAAGTTGTTAAGCTCTGCAAATAACGCGTCTGAATGCAGATGAGCCCTGTAGCCAATCTAAAGTTGGCGCCCGTGACGGCTCTAGAAATAACAGAGCTGTGATACAAATGTCGATAGCAAAATGTACTATGAACGCGCGGGCGGGTAATCCCTCGAGATGAACCCGAATTCTTTAATTTACAGGTTGCCGTCGCGTAGAAAATCTCAACCTCCTCCAGTGACATTCACGAGCCGTCCTAAATTCTCCTGAAAGTAGGTGTGTAGTAATAAAGTTGTGTGATTGCGCAATAAAAGCTCGCTGTAAGAAATCGCGGTAAAAACGTGTAAATATACGGCGAGTTTGTTTACAAACATTGAACTGAACGCACTGTAAGTTTCACAACCAACACGGACGGGTTCAGTGTCTTTTCTACGATTAAGGGACCTTTGACTTTACGTAGACAAGCGATCCTTGTTCTTGAATATTGCGCAGTCTCGGCGATATGATAAAACGATATCGATTGTTATTTTTCCGAAGGTGTCAGGTTTGCTGCACCGTCATTATGACGGCACGAAAATTGCAGTGATATCGATGCGGTCGGAGTTTGAAACGAACGCTCAATTCATTTACGGCCTTATTAATAAACTTCGCTTACACCCGGAGTAGTTAAAACATCTATCTGTAAATTTTTCGCTTGCAGTAAATGTCACGAGTGAGAGCAAGACAAAGCATGTTACGCCTAATATAGGTTTACGCGACGTTTATTAATAAAGGCCTTAGAATTTGATTTGACAGCTCGGAATTACTGAAGGATAATATAGTTAATATTCAACGGTTCTCGATGCGCCCAGCTATAAAAAACCGTAGAGATGAATGCGAGATTATTGTGATGTTTGCGTTCTATTGGCGGCTTTGTTTTCTGTCTCATCTGTTTATATAGAACACAGTCGGCGATGTAAAGGTCAGGTGGCGAGTCGAGAGACGGATGACGAATGTAAGGGTTGTTGAACGCGCGTCTATTTCGGCGCGACTAAATGCGGCGACGCTCACCGACTGACATTTAGGACTAGGTGCATACGAGACTAGCAGATACTATAACATAACTCGAATATCTATGAATTACACGATAATAAATATAATTATATAATAATCATGTTCACACACTCATCTAGACTACTTCTAGAGTTCCCTATGTTGCGGGTGGCATGGACATTAACAAAATTTGCTCAACCCACGTACATTTGTACCAAGCGGGGATCAAATATAGATAGAGGCCTCTGGCATCCAACTCAGGATCACTTCCTACTGAGCCAAGGTCACTATATAAATAACAGACATATCTAGACCCATTATGGTAAGAAACTGATGTACCTTTTCAGGACGGAAACGTAGATACGGAGACTAAACAGATTGCGTCCCAGATATGACGGGCAAATGAAAATCGGGAACAGTTGAGCAGAATAGCCTCCGAGGAGAACTATTTACGCTGTGAACGCAGAATTTAAGCACGAAACAGTGAATTTGGCCTTAGGTTCTCGTATGTTTGTAAAATTTATTGCAGGAAATTTTATATCGATGTTACATCACATCATGAGCTTAATTTTTTTTAGTTTTTTGTACTTGCATAGCCATATCTGTTATACCGAGTAGGTTCTACAGACAATAGTTAAAGCTGTTTATAAAGAAAACACAAAATTACTGTAAACATCATTCAGTCATTTCTTTGCCATTGAATTTAGATTAGAACAAAAAATGTATTAACAATTATCTAATATACCTAGTAACTTTTAATTTATTTACCTTTTGTTTATCTCAGATACATAATTGTTTTTATACAAATATAATTTATATTATGTTAAAAATAAATTATTTACGATTTATTCAATCGTAACTAGCTGTAAACATATATATTATTCTATTACTTACTATATCCTTAAAGAATTAGAAAGATTGTCGCAAAATGAGTTATAAAATCATATCGGTAATATCGGACATAAAGCATTTATTACTGGTTATTACGAAATGTAACTATAAATTATCGTACCTATATAGAGAAATGAAATATGCAAATGTACCTTTAATATATATAAATAGTTGTGTGAAGTGACTCTGTATGTGTCTTTTAAGAATCTTTAAACCTAATCAAGTAGTTGATATGATAATTGAAGGATGTTACAAAAGTACAACACATTCCATGCTCGGCTCCGTGGCGCTCACGATCCGGCCACACTCCGATCCCGACCCGGCGCGTAACGAATCCAATCAAACTGTGAAAATATATCGTTTACCACTTTACTGCACGCACACGTAGTTACATATTTAGACTTTTCGTCGTAAATGTGTTTAATATCGACAAAAAACAACCATAGTCAATCGACTTCATGGACAACACATGTTGGATCATTATCAGCTGCCTATATCCTGGTAAACCATCGAAAACTAATCCATGGTTAATTTTAAAACATAAATCGAATGCTTTGTTTCACGATAAAGCAATTTATATAACAATTGGTTTTTCAAATTCGTTCAAACTTCAAAAACACTGCCTATCGTCTGGATGGCGACATGGCGCCGCTGGCGGGAAATCCCTAAATATGATCGTCAACTCAATTGATATTTATTTTCAAGTACCAATTGTTAATGAGAAGCATTAAAGAAGGTGCGTTTTATGAAGGAGATCTGCCTTCAGATCAGCCAGTATAACCACCTCTACGTCTTCGACTCTCGAAATAGCTCATTAAACAAAAATGATACGAATCGTACGCCACCGAGACCGCGAGCGATACGATTCAAACATTTTAATTAAGGTGCAAATATCGATACACCTACTTATGTTGTTTCGAAAACAAAGCTAAAACAATAAATAATAAAACGAGTTGCTGCTCCACAGGCTGACTTCACTTCTGACCGGGCTTCGGAGAAACAGTTTTTTTCTTAAATCTCTTTCCAGTCCGCCGCCTGCGAAGATTATCCCGAGTTTTCGGAACGATTTGACGATATTATCGAGGTATCAAATTTGCGATCCGACAGCACGGATACCATAAATCAATTCCTAATTTTTACTAGTACAAGCATTGATTACATAATCATCATGTCTTTAAACAATAAAAGCTCAGCGATAGCCGAGACGAATCGGAATTTTGTCGATCTTTTGGCGCATCAACCGAACTCGAACCGTTAATAGATCGGACAAGAAAACATCTCGATCGATTTGTCGCCCGAAATAGGTGTTCCAAATTTGAAATTCGTGTGGTACCTACCTAGTGGCCCACTAGACGCGCAAGATAAACAGTGCTTTCATTTTTATCCGTCCTCGCATTCTATTCAGGTTTGGGCTGTCACTTTTTCTTTCGTTTGGTGCGGGATGGGCAGGTGGGCGCGGGGAGAGCGACTGCAGAGTGGTACTAGTGGTGTGCGAGTAGGATCTCGATCGACTCCAGCCTTGACCTTCAGTTGCGATCGGTCGCGCGGGCGAACGTCGACCCGCGCTGCCGGCCGCGCCGTACCTCCTGCACGAACTGCTAAGATGCTCGATTATTGCCGATTATTGTTCTATCCGGTAAAAACCCATCGAGATCATTCCACATTACAAATTGAATAAAATACATGTATTAGGTAACCTACAAGTATTTCCGATAGATATGTAAACTGGTATGGCGGTATGTGATATTTTACCCGTTAAGCTAAGGATACTTGACCTACCTCCCTAATAGTAAAACGGTTGTTAGTTTCTATTCATACTATACAAACATAACATACAAGCTACAGATAGTTTATTGATTCAGGCGTTACTTTGCGGAAATCCATTATCAAAAAACGATATTAAAAAATATTTAGTGACACTTCCGCTGAAAAAAAAAGTTTTTTTTTATAGAAGCTACACTTTTTAAAAGTTTTATAATCTTAACAATATCTATCGTTCAAATTATTAGTAATATTGTATATTTGGCTAAAATGAATATTAGTTTCTAACGTCATTAATCAATCGCTGCTCGATCAAAATCGATTCGATTGTAATCGAACGCGCGATGCGTTTCAGGTGCATCACTAACGCTTTATCAAAGGAGTGGTGTGTCAAGTCAACCCTGTACTAACTAATATAAATATAATATTAAGCGTAAAACTATTTTTTGAAGTACAGTAACATTACATTTTGCGAAAAACTTCTTTGGTCTTGGTCCCGTGAATGAAATCGCTAAGAAAATATTGTTTCCATTAAGAGCCGGTAACTTATGAAGATCTTTTATTGATTTAATTGAAAGTATGTGTATGTGTTTATATTATCGATTATTTACAATATTACATATGCTTACAGTTATTGAACCCAATTTTAAAATCTATACATAAAATTATGAACCCCTATTTCTCCTGGTCTCGCTATAACTTGAGAACGGATGGAACAATCTCGCTAATTCTTTTTGTTGTAATTAATTATTGTCAGGTGAAGGTTAGGGCGAGGCCGAAGGCCGAGATTACTACGCGAACGAAGGCGTGGGCAGTCGCTAGTATTCAATATTTGCACTACTACTCGGTAATCAACTAAACTACACAGAAAGGATTCATTAAAATGGTTTACGATGGTTGGTTTGCTGTTGTTTATATATTGTTGGCTATAAGCGATATCTTCCTGGCAACCCCTAAATGGGAACTTTGCCCAAAGAAACACAATACTTACAACGCCCTTGTCACCATAATTTAAATGCTCAACCTAGCTATTTTTTTATATAAGAGTAATCAATCCATTATGGACTACATATATGGAAGAGAGAAGTTGAGCCATAATCTATCACGCAGACCCAGTGCGGCTTGGTAGATAGGCTCGTGGCAATTCATGTCGAAGTTTTTAGGGCGCCCGAAGGCTTTCACGTGCCCATCGAAGCAAGGAAGCGCTGAATAATGCCACTAGCACACACCCATCCAAGTCCTGACCGCAGCAAGCGTTGTTTAACTTGTTGATCGGTTAAGATCGCCGTTGAAGTCGCGTCGGTTAAGACGCCAAGTCAATTTCCGCTGCCAGCGCCTCATAGGTATAGCTCTTTATGAATAATTTCACTTTGCTCAAAAGCCTTTCAATCCTTAACACGCACGTTAGTATAAATATGATATGCTATTCCACGCCGTAAAGCTTGCAAGCTTCTTTAAAAATTAAATCCATATGACATCTATACACAACTTAATTCCTGAGTCTGATTTCTGAGTATTCAGAATGTCTGCGCCGAGTCCGGCCTCAGGACATGGTAAGTAAGTAGATATATCGGAGTAAATAAGTACATTATTTGTAAGTGCTCTTTGGTTAGTAATCGTGTTGCGTCGCAGGGGCGCCTCGCGAGCCGTGACGCTCAGGCCGCTTCCGCTGGGAGCGCTACACACGAACCGAAAGATTCTCTAGCATTGTCTTAAGCTTTTTGGTGCTCTATTTTAAGTATGTATGTTTGAGCTTACAGTGTACAAATACACTCATATGTTTTATAGTATCCAGTACCTATTTTTGATAAAGGTTCATAATTGGTAGCGTTTGCGTTCTAAGCGGAATTTGAAACTGAATTAGGTTACGTAAACCTTGTTGCAGTAATGGTGCTAGTGGAATTTTCGACTGAGCATCGTGCTTGATGGCACGGAAAGTTAAGCTGTCGGAGCTTAGGTTCTTAGCCAGCAGTTAGACGACAGCTGTTAGGCAATGTCGACGGCTTTGGCCCTGGCAGTCTTGAAATTTCAACATTAAGGTTAGTGCTCCTATACCTATCCAGCAATCTACACTGGAACCCCTTGGCCTTAGATTCAAATAAATGTTTTGTGGCGTTACTGTTAAATCTCCGCTCAAGTCGTCATTTCACAAATATAACAAGAAAATAAGTGTGGTGACATAAGGCTTTCCGTTAAATAAATCTATTGTACTATTACTGATAGTGTTGAGTCGGCAGTTCGTAATCTTGTTAGAGAAACACGAGTCGAGTGATCGTGCGTTAACAGCGCGCACACATGAATGGTACTAACACACACGTGAGCGTACGCGATTCATTCAATTTGTTTACTCGGTCTCATCGTATCGCCGACGCGACGCCGCGGTCAAGGACGCCGTCCATCGCCCGCCTGGAACGCGCCGAAATTACTACACTTACCCACTCGAAACGCGATGATTACGGTATCATTCCGATATCTACACAGGGTTGGAATTACTGCTTTATTATTGTTTACAAATGCCAAGTTTCGTGTTAACACAGATGCAACCGACGTTGTCGTGGAACTTCAATCGAAGCTATTCATTTATAGAGACGGCAGGGCAACAAACTTCAGGAAGCCTTTGTTTACCACCTCATCGAAATTTAATGGCGGCATTTACATAAACTCCTTCCTACTTCGTCACAAAGAGTAATCGCTGTTGAGTCGATAAGTTAAACCCGACCCATATTGCGGCCACGTGTTTAGAAGACCTTCGTCCAGACCACCAGATCTCAGGTCGTTTACTCCAATTACGTAACGCCCGTGTAAGACTACGTATATAATCGGCGGAATTTTTATTGACTAATTATTCGCCATTTTTTATAAGCGGTGAAGTCAGCGGATATAGCTAAATATTCAAACAGTGTATCATTCGAGGCTAACAATAACGTACAAAAAAGTCCTTCGGATCGAATTATCTCACGTCGATATCTAGTGGCCGGTAAATATTACGTTTGCCTGTTTGTACTAGCGTCTTATAACGCAGGAGATGGTTTAATGTAGGTGGGTTTTTGTACCAGTGGTTGTCCCGAGATGCAGCCACATTCCTCGACGATGACTCGCTCGCCGGACCACCTTTGTGGGCTTTTCACACGTAAACAATAAACATCATGTGGAAGGAACATTTAGTGCTTAGATTTTACAACTTTGATGTCCTGTTGCGGAGATAAAGTGAGCCATTGATCAGACACAGTCGCGTCGCGAGCCAGCGCGGAGTCATTGCCCAGACAGATTAAAGGGACGATTAACAAGTACAGTTTAATTTATAACCGGAATAATAAAAGCTCCAGCGAGACCGCAACGCTGCGCCACTGCCGGCTGCTGGTCCCCGGCATCAACCCACATCGCTCGTAACTCATAACTACAGTGTCAACAAACGGCGCTTCTCGCTCGTGCTTTTGTTACCTTTTTTGAAAAGGTCCTTCCAAAATATATTTTCTTTTATTTTTGGAAGGACCTTCCTGGATGTTCTATTTAAAAAGCTATAACTCTTCGGCATAAAGGAATGACTCCGATTCATTTGAACTCATTATTTAAATGAGAACTAAACTTTCGGTTTCGCACAAAAGCTAACGTTGATTTAGAGCAGAACGATAAAAAGCACCGGGCGTCTGGATCCACAAACCGGTTGGAGCAGTCGAAAACTCTGTAATTATGTTAACAAGACAAGACAGAGAGCACGCTACTACGACTCAACTAATAGTAACATCATAAACTGAATGGTTAGTGGAGTAGGATACATACATCGAACTAAGGTCTATAACTTAAGATATAGTAAAGAAGTAGTGGGTACAAGTAGAAGTTATATGGTATTATCCTTCCTCGATAGAACTACATCTGCTCGATAAAAAAAGATAAGTTATCGAGACCGGAAAACAGGGTAAGATTCGCCGGTGAGCAGAGCGTGTGGCGCTGGTACCAGAAAAGTATGACTGATAAGGAGATTACACAACGAGCTCGAGGAGCCAAGGTCGCGGCAGATGTGAGAAGCACAAGCTAGCCGTTTACAGCTTATCTTGAATGTTTGCCGAGTATAAATAAGCAGCCCCTCACTACTATCCGAATGCTTCACTCGATACTGCGCACGATGTTTATGGGTGTGAACGCACTCGGTCATGGCGTCGTGAGAACTACTACCGCTGTATTAGAAGCTATGATACGAGCGATAACGCGACACACGTGGTAGGTGAGCCTTTGTGAGTACAATGTTAAAAGTTGCGTAATATTTTGCCAAAACCATTATCAACAAATCAACACATTTTGAGCTTTTTCATTTTAGTGACTCTACCAGCATTCGGAATCTGTATGCACGTACGAGTAGGTATATTTTTTATTCTCGACGAATGCGTTGTATGCGCCCCGACCGATAAAGAGTTCACGCGATCTCGGCGGGAGGGCGAGATGACGCGGCGACTAACATTCCGAAACCGATATTATTTATTTTTAATGAAGCCAATGAACGCTTAGCGAGTTTACCTTCGATTTGCATCTACCAGTTTAGCCGAACGCTTCCTGCTCAAGTTATAGAATTACTACTTGTGAAGGTTTATTTGTAAACGCTTGATATTCATTCAAGTAGAGCGTAGCCGACGCGGAACGGGTTGGACGCTGACGAAGCGAAAACCATCGTCGGCGAGGACGGGAAGCGGCGGCCAGTGGGTCAGTGGACCCAGGAGCGTACCCTTACAGGCATCCCGCGAAGGCCGCCATTCATAATAAAAATGACATCAACCGCGTGGGAACATAAATATAAATGCCACACCAAACGACTGGTTAGACCGGCAGATTTAATTACGGCAGTCGGCCGATTAACATTGTCATAAGAGACATTCGTTGAAATTTAAATTGTTCTGTTGATTATCGTCGTCACAGAGAGACGGCCTAAACAGCGACTACAAAAAGACAAGTATACAGACGATCGTGATGCGTCAGCGCAATGCACTTCTACCGTCTCTATCGCTTCGGCGAATGTACTTGTCATAGTATAGCCGTCCTTGTCCCGCCAGAATCCCAAGACGAATCGTCCGTATCCCTCTCATTCGCACCACTGACTGTGAGGAAGTGTGATATTGCGGGATCGATCGCATCGAACGCCAACTGCTTTGCATCGCAAACAAACGGATTAGGAGTCGAAGGTTTAGTCATTGAAGAAAATCAATCAGAAAGCCACGCGTGTGGCCGAGCGCGACATTTCCCCCATAACAATGAGTGATAGTGCATCCGTCCCTTTCGCGGCGAGCCTTGTCGTGCTGTTGCTCCGAGCAGGTTCAATATCCCAGACCTTGGGCCGATCGAGTATCTACCGATGGCCAGTTGAAACTAGTTGTTCACATACCTACCACCAGTAATAACTTATAATTTGTCCGCTATTTTTATCACCTTATTGATATACCGAACAAATTAATATGGTTTGTGAGTTGTATGTCACGAACTGTTCTTGATGTTCGTCGATAAACGATTTTTTTCACTAGGCTTTGTCGGCGAGGATTGAACGCGCCGGGGTCACGTTTTGACATAAACGACTGGACGTAAAAAATGAGATGTTTATGATTTCTTTACCAGGAAAACTAATGAAGCGTCGGTGGTCGGTCGGTGGTCAGCGCCGCGCCCGCTCGGCCTCGTACCTACATCAAATGTACGAGCTCCCAATTAGATGTCGACCGCGTTGCGAAAATAATATAAATATTAGTAGAACCGACAAAGGTTTATAATCACTGATCTCGATGCGTTTTGCTCCTTTTGCGGTCCGAAATTACAGGTTGCGAGTTCGCTCACCCTGCCACGGCGCGCTTAGGGCAACTATGCTCTCTTGGATCGTGTGAAAAATTACCTAATATTTTGTTCTTATTTCGCATTATACCTAAGTGGCGTTCGATATTTGTAATTTTAACATCCGTCTAAAAATTAAGCAGCTTGCACGCACGAGCTTTCCCGAATCAGCAAATTGTTATATGATTGAGATTTGTGACCATCTTTCACGTCGATTTGAAATTGGAATGCATTATTTGATCAGATTTAACTCAAAAAAATAATGAAAATGAAAGCGAAGACCGCGCGGCGAGCGTGGAGTGCGCGCATCTCGCAGCCAAGGTTACGTAGTAGGGGCGGCGACCGGCGAGACGGGTGTGACGTCACGGGCGCCGGAAACGATTGTCCGCTTCATAGTTACGGTTACATTTTGAGTTTAGAAGAAAGTGCTTAACGTCGATTGAGCTAGGTCAGTTCACTGCATTGAGTTGTAATTGCTCCGTAGCAACTACCTCCGATATAAAAGTTTTATAAGTAAAGATTTATTATTTTGCCCACGCGCATTTGCATGAGAATGAAATGCGAGTTCTTTATGATTCGCTTGCTCACCAGCTCATAAACTAAAAAGGACAACAAAAGGTTTCACTGAGCTCCGTTAAAGGCAGATGTGTAAGAAAGCAGACGACCTCCGCCC
This sequence comes from Selenia dentaria, assembly GCA_917880725.1. NCBI lineage: Eukaryota > Metazoa > Arthropoda > Insecta > Lepidoptera > Geometridae > Selenia > Selenia dentaria. The sequence goes on along the minus strand of OU862890.1, from coordinate 30,696,071 downwards.
GATCGATAGCTGGGTGATGAACAAATAGTCTGTCTGCAATTATTTAATTTAATAGTCATATTTATTATTTATTACTTTGTTTATTTACTTTACCCGTAGACTCGCCAGTCGCCATATTTGGCCAATAATACAATAGTTTTCTCGGAAAACATACCTCGATTCCAATAATTGCAATGTGGGTGTGCTCCAAAGTAAACACTCCGGAGTATATTATTATAAATTAGAAATAATTAGTTATCTAATCAACAGTTCTATACTTCACCACCATCATTCACCATATAGAGCATAATATACATACCGCCATGGCACAGTAGACCACCGGAATGAATATTTACCTGAAATCGAGAAAAATAAGATTAAAAAACAATAAAACAAGGTAGTTTAGTTATGATATTTTAAATTATGTTGATACAATTTTAATAGCCAATTATGAAAAATATTACGGTCATTTGAAGGCCTCCAGTAGGTATCGCTGGCCGACCGTATGACTTCAAAGAAGGCGATTTATAATGTCACTTGCATGTTTTACGACGCCACAATGTCCAATAAATAAACCTTTTATGTTTTATTTAAAATCAATACAAATTAATAAAATCGTGTCGGTTTTTAATGTCAAAATAACATCATTTTACGAAATGCATACGCAAATATATCTGGTACTCACTAAAGATTATTTTTAATGTATGACTGTGTGTCTGTCTGTATGTTCCAAAACGGCTGGACTGATTTTGACGGGGCTTTCACTGGCAGATAGCTGTATATAGGGATCCGCTGAAGGGCCTTACGAGAAAACACGACAAAAGTAATATATTGTAAAAATTTTTTTTTTATATATTTAGCCATTTGCAACATCTTAGCAGTACTACCAAAGCGATGCTACAAGTTATTATATACACTGCAGAATACTGCACAATCTTAATTTAAAAAACAATAATATGTTTTATATATATATACACAACTTTAAATAAATTTCTTTTTTTTTAACACTTTCTTTTATTAGTGTACGTTTGTATTTTCAATGCACTTTTGAGCGCTTCCTGTGAATTTCATCAAGCTACAAAAATGTGTAAGTAGTTCCGTAATTCGTTGGCCATCGTTTCTATGAAATCAATTGTTCAGTAGTCAGCGCGTCCAAGAAACAATTGAATATTAGGATAATATATGAAATGCGCGGCCACTATTTTAATATTGTCATATCGTAGTGATCATCCGAGAATTCCGCAAAGTTCTGCACTTATGCATGACGCACGTGTGAATGTACAAGCATCTTCGTTAAAAGAAAAATGTGAAATATTCGGTAAACAACGTCATCTGCAACAAGAAACAAACGACAAACTACAACACACGCGTAAACTAAACGTCATTCCATACGTTTGTAGCTTGCGAAGGGGAAAAGGTTCTTCATAGGAGTGAATAAAGTTGACTCGAAAGTTTGAATGCACCCAGTTGAATGAGGTAAACAAAGTATTATGTCACTTAGGTGTTTATAGTTTACTCAAAGTGTATATTATACTAATTAAAAAAAATATAATGCACCTAGGTGTAGCCACGCTCAGAGAGTTAAGTTTACGAAGCGGAAATGAATCATAACAAAAGGAGTTTGTTTCTACTTACTCCTTTAGCTATGCTTTAATAGTAAGTATATTAACATTATTATTTCAGACTGCTTTATTATTAATGTTTTTAAACTTTAGCTACTAAAGCACAAATTTATTGCCACTAATAAAGGGATATATATATCCCTTTTTATATATATATAGATATGGAAGGGGTTTCGTGTTTTTTCTATATTCTAAAGCAGACAAATATTTAAATATATTATATCAATAATCATAGTTGCAACTATAAAATCGTACTATCTATTTTTATAATAAAGTTCAAAGGAGACAAATGGGCCGGTTAAAATACAAAATTTCAGTTACGCGAAAAAATTTAGTAGTGGAGGTGAAGGCCTTCCAAGGTGCCCAAAGACATTCTCAAATGGCTTGTCAGAAAAGCTCTTGTAGTTTATTCAAGCAGCCAGTTTATCTAGACCCTGCATACGGTAGCTCAATGATCGTAGCTCTAACATCAGAGAGGTCATGTTGGCTGGTTGTATTTAAATAGACGGCCGTTAGCGCTTCCGATGCGTGTGTGACGTGCCTATACGCACCGAGCATTCGGAGTGAGTCAGGCAATCAGCCTGGATTACAGTTTAGTAAATAGTTACTGTGTCCAGAGCATCGACATACGATTCTTAGAGATCTATTGACAGATCACCAATGTCCGCTATCATAGACATCACCAGTAACTGCAGCACTGCTGGGCATAAGTATCTTCTTAAATACGCCACAGAGCCTGGTGTTTTCTTCCTGCATTTGGTTACTGCTACCAGTGGACTTCTGAAGGCGTTGGGCACCTACGTTGGCCTAAATGTACGAACGACAAACGAACAAGGACTTGCCTTTTTCAACGGTTATCGGTTTCTTCTGTATAGGATTGTTTCAGCTTGCTAATTCTTCGAGATATGTCGACGGTCTTTCTCTGCTCAAAAACAGCATTTTTATTTTATACTTAAGAAGAAACTTTAACTATAACAGATATTAACGTAGATTTTGACCAATATGCACCCATAGTACACTAACTTTTGCATTGATAATGTGAGCGTAATGTGCGCACTGCGCGTCTAAAAGGTTACTACATCGATGATCCCGGGTCAGTTAGAATGATTTCTGCTAGGCCTTATTGTCAACAGCAATGACTACATTCTTTCTAATAGGTTTAATGGCTTTGTACCAACATTCTGGAGTTTAGTGATTAAGCGTCATCAGGCGGGTCAATTCTACATTCGACTACGCACCTAATTTATTAAGTCTTGTAGTTAAAATTTAATTGTCCGTGTAGAATGGATGTGTGCAAGGAAGAGAAAACTAATGTTTCTATTATGACTGAGTGCTGAAACGGTATGTTTTCAATAAAGTAGTCACCTTAAAATCAAAATACCAACGAATTGTTTTGCCTAAACCACACCATACGTATAAAACAATATGTCTGCAGTTGTTTATGATGTGATGCCAGGGGAATTAGAAATTAGTACCTTCTTAGAATAGCTCAGGTGCTAACGGGTTGAAATGCTTTTTGGTTAATATGACGGTTATATAACAAACGGCACTACGATGATCCCGTGTTCCTGAATACAAGAGGTATAATACAGGACAAGTCCGAGAATAATGGTGATGAGGGTTGAGGTTTGAGCTTGGTATTCTTGAAACACGATGGTTAGGATTTTGACGTTTTAATGGTCATTAACTCTCATTAATCTTCTACCGACTTCCAAAAAGGAAGAGGTACTCAATTCGACTGTATATTTTTTTTATGTTTTGTCACCTCATAACTTTCGACTATCGACTTTCCCATTTATTATAAAAAATACTGTACCGAATTTGATAAAATTGCACAAAAAAAGCACCAGCTTGTAAACATCAAAATAATCTTGGGAATCGGTTCACCCAGTCGAAAGTTATGAGGTAACAAACATAAAAAAAATATACAGTCGAATTGACTACCTCCTCCTTTTTGGAAGTTGGTAGAAAAGAGGCAAACATGAAATGGGTTTCATGATAATCTTTGATGTATGTAAAGAACTCTATATATATATATGAGCCTTCTCTCTTATTTATCAATAACTAGCTGTGCCCCACGGTTTGACCCGCGTGATGAGGGATGATGATGACCATGAAAAGTATCCTACGTCCTTCTCTGACATAATATAACAAATTAAAAAACAAAAATATCATTAAAATTGGTGCAGCATTTCTTGAGTTATAAAAGGTGTAACTAACACGGCTTTGCTTTATATAATATAGATTACGTTATTATAATTATTTTTTTGTTTGAAAATGATGATCCCGAGTCTTATTTCTTCTGGATAGCGAGGGTAGTATTAGAACATGAATTATTAATGTACGTGCATAGAATCGTCCTTGATGCCTAAGAGAATAAATGTTTTGATTTTGCGAAAGTAAGTAATACAGTTTCACTCAAGTAAACTTATAATACTTAACAACCTAATTACAGCTTTAAAAAGCTAAATTAATAAGTCGAAGAAACCTGAACAATTTACGTCAATTAACGTATTTAATATGCCAATATCGGTGAGGCAGCATGCTGTCAAACCACTCATAGGTATTTAAGTAAATGAGTATATACTTTAGTATACAAATTATGTATACTTATAGAGAAGAAACAAGTCCCAAAGGCGGCCCTGGGAAATGGAAACAAATAAAGTTAAATACACGCTTTAAGTTAATAACAAGTGCTATTAAAGGTTAAGTTGGAATCGATTTGGTCACGAATAAATAATTATTATATTAAAACAAAAAAGTAGTTTATTAAAGATAAAATGGCACATATTTAAAGCGTTGACAAAAATAACAGACTGGCTGTCCCCGCGAATCAGTTTCGCCTTAAAATATCTCTGTCCCCGGCCCGTCTATCCCGCGGGATACAACTATCAATGCTACTTATAATATATAATAATATTATAAACGCGAAAGTTTGTGAGTATGGATGTGTGGATCTTTGTTACTCTTTCAAGCTCAAACGGCGGGGGCAATTTTGATGAAATTTGGTATGGAGGTAGATGAGGCGCCAAATTAACAAAGGATACTTTCATCATCATCGTCCATCACCACGCGGGTGAAAGAGTATAATATGCTTGGGCACATCATAGACAAAATAAAAGATGACAGTTCTGTAAAAGTTTGTGTCAATTTCTGATAGCTAAGTCAAAAGCTATAAATTTGACAGCTCGATACACTAGACGTGCTCGACGACCGTCAAAGGTGATGAAGACAAATATAATCAAGGGTGATGAAATAATAATTACAGTTTTTTCCATGGTGATTAATTTTATATTTGTATGTACGTAAGCACTGTATATTATTATTAGTGTTTACTGATTGATATAACTAAGTATTTAAATTTTTTCATGACATACGAGTACTATTATAGGAATTGCGTTTGACCATGTAAATATCTTATGGCTTTTTGGTATAAAGATAGATATGGCCTTGGAGAAGATAATAAATTACTCGAAGTACTAATCCTGCGCAGACGAAGTCGCGGGCACCAGCTAGTACCTAATAATATAATATAGCTCATGTTACTCCGAAATCATGTAGCTTTTCACAGAAGAAAGTTTCATTTAATCGGTTAAGTAGTTTTTGAGTGTTTTCATTACAAACAATGAAATCTTTCTTCTTTATGATATTAGTGTAGGTAGATCTAGTATTGAGGCGGTGCCCAGGAGTTTACAGACCAGAATGATTTTTACGTTGGAGCGAACTCACAAGTATGTTGTTTCCGAGAGGTGTCAATACATGGCTATGGTCAGAGTTCCAAATCCAGATCATTGCTTATCTACCGACTTTCAAAAAGGAGGAGGTACTCAATTCCACTGTATTTTTATTATTATTTGTTTCCTCATAACTTTCGACTGGGTGAACCCATTCTCAAATATTTTTTTGTTTGAAAGCTGGTGATTCCCGAGTGGTCCCATTTATTATAATATGATTTCATCAAATTCGGTCCAGTAGTTTTGAGTTACACTCCAATAACTGAACAGAATGGAAGTCAGTATAAAATTTTCAAATTGTACTTGTTTTACATGAAACGATTTAACTTTGTGAGCATACCATATACTTCTCCCATGCATCCATTTTACCCCACGGTTCTTTCTAGTAGAACTCAACTACATATTAGTTATAGCCCATTAGTGAAGTCAGTAAGCGGTTACTGAAGTGATAACTATATTATTGTTTATCGATGGGCAGTAAAATAACACACAAGAAATAGTAGTAGATACGAGTATAAGAACTTGATGATTTATGACCCCAGAGTACTCAGAAGAATAAGTAGGTAAATAAAGTAACGTACAAAAATGTTCTGTTGGAATCAACTCTTAGTGCGGATTTATGTGCGTTCTAATTACTGTGATGGTGTAGCGTAGTATGTTCTTTACTAAATGTGCATTCTTGTAAAGCTTTCGAGGAGCAACATACATGTGAGTACCGTTAATATTGAAACTTTTGCCTACATCGTAATCGCACCTCAGCCTAAAATAGAACCTCAAAAGCCTGACCGTAGATCGAAAGTTGATTGACATTTCGGAGTCTGTTTCGGAACGCTAAACGAATCGGCCTATAACGACAATTTCAGCCACCAATGTGAACGCCTTTGTCACGGTAATATTATTTGTGAACGTTTGAACCATCATAAGTTATTATTTATGTCAACTTAAACTATTTAAACGCTCGCTTAGGTGAACTTGGTGACGACGTTAACGCACCGCGATGTGACCAAGACAACGCGGTTCGCGATTATAATTAATTAACACTCAAATTTTAATGTGTGATAAAAGTAATGAATCCTATAACGACAATTTCAGCCACCAATGTGAACGCCTTTGTCACGGTAATATTATTTGTGAACGTTTGAACCATCATAAGTTATTATTTATGTCAACTTAAACTATTTAAACGCTCGCTTAGGTGAACTTGGTGACGACGTTAACGCACCGCGATGTGACCAAGACAACGCGGTTCGCGATTATAATTAATTAACACTCAAATTTTAATGTGTGATAAAAGTAATGAATCCTATAACGACAATTTCAGCCACCAATGTGAACGCCTTTGTCACGGTAATATTATTTGTGAACGTTTGAACCATCATAAGTTATTATTTATGTCAACTTAAACTATTTAAACGCTCGCTTAGGTGAACTTGGTGACGACGTTAACGCACCGCGATGTGACCAAGACAACGCGGTTCGCGATTATAATTAATTAACACTCAAATTTTAATGTGTGATAAAAGTAATGAATCTCTCTTAAGGCTTCGACAGCCATTACCGACCGAAATCGTTCCACTCGCAGTTAAATTAAAAACACGTAAACGCCGTGTGGTGTGGGCCGCCCCACCGCCCCACCGCGCCTCAGCCCCCGACTTCAATTAGATTTCGCGAACGAACAATAAGAAATAAAATCTGCTTTTTACGATCGGTCTGTCAGACGTCGGCCAGGAGAGACTCGTAAAAACGGGAATGCAACGGACCCCGTGTCGCTAAAAAACCAAAAGGTACCCGAAACGAGATAAGTTCCAACCCGAAAATGCCGGCAAAATGATGGGGCTGTTAATGGCGGCAGAAGTAGGTCACTCGGGTACAAAGCCCCGCCATTTTCATAACAATTGCGTCATGAAGGTACGCACAAAGGCTTCGTATTTCAAGAAACGAACTTTTAACTCTTTTGACTCGTTTGACTCGTGAGAAACGCTCAAATTAAATCGATGAATACGACCACTTCTTGCTCGATCGAGTCAGGCGGACTCGATTTCGAAAACCTAAAATTGTCTCGTGTTCGGAGTTCGGAGGTACACGAACACTCGCGGAATGCAAAACGGAATCTCGCCGGTCTTTGTTGCGGATTCCCAGACGGTCGACGGACGAGGTAAAAAGCGGTCACATACACCGCCTTATAAATTTATGAACCCCATCCTGAGGTTATTAGTTGTCGAATGTCGAAATGAGTGTGCCTACAGACCAGCGCAGCGGCAAATGTGACGCCGTCTTACCGTTACAAAAGCTATAGACCTCTAAAAAACTAAGGGCATTTAAGGTCACGGGGCCAGTTCTCCACCTTTATTTTTCTTCGTAAACAATGCCCGCGGCGCTGCTTCTAATTTAGAACGAAACGAGATCGCATCGAGATAGACTGGATAGGTATAATTAAACGCGATAAACAGGAATCTCCAGCCATTAATTACAATGACATTGTTATCAGCTCACATGTGACCTATCGAGAAAGCAATAAGTCAACGACTTGCGATTGAATTGAAAGAGCTTGTATATATCGAGCGATGTGACCCGCGTCACCGTAAATTAACCGGTATTATCATCTCTTGTTTATTGTCTTTTTGTTGCATAACACCGGCAAAACGTTACGAGAAAAATAACTCAACTGGGCTGAGCTATTTGAAAGCAGCAGCTGTTTTGAAATTATCTGTTGGTAACGATTTTGTTCACTAACATTTTCCCTCAGGTTTTCTATTTTAGCACCATTTTAATGGGAATGAGCAGCACTACATAATGAAGCTATGCGTTTATCGATTATAAGTCACATTCAAAAGTGAATACATTTCGTTCATATCATACCCAGATACATTATACATACACAAAAGTGATAATATGAATTGAGTAGATGCGGCTTTGTGCCAAGCCGTAGTTGGTGAGTGGCGAGACAACAGACCCGATTCTCCTATAAATCTATGCCTTGGGCTAAATAAGACCCTTTGACTCCTGATTTGCCTTTATTTAATTGGCTATCCGAGGGTGGCAACTCCCAGTGGGAAAATGTTAAAGGGTATAAGGCCGAAGTAAATGTTCAACCAGAGCACACCTCTTGGCACCTATTGGTCATCAACCCCCTTTCGTCGCTAAAGTGGGTTAACCGTAGGGCGTACTGGTCTGTCTGGAGTCTTCATTGGCCTTAAACAAAAACAGTTGCTGAATTTTCCTATGTTCTTGATAACATTCAGCGTAAGACAACTTTCCTCTTCCCTCTAGTTTTTATGCACCTATCTATACGGGACCTCTTAGTGTTAGCTGCGGCTCTAATACCTATACCTCGACTACCACGGCTTGGCAAAAACCCGCGTCTGCTCAATGTTAATGTTATACTTATGTGTATATAGGTAAGTATCTGAATATGCTACGAACGAAATGTATTCACTTTTTGGATTTGAGTGATAATCTATAAATTTATGCATATTATACATATATATTTAACTATGTACGTAATAAATAGGTAAATGTTTGTTTGCAATATGTGGCTTTGTGAGTTTGGATCTATAAAAGCAATCTCCGGAATTGCTGAGCCGATTTTGAAAATTAAATAAGTGTAACACAAGTGTGTAACTGACAGGGTGATAGATAGATAACACTTTATAGACAGACCACATTAATCATAACTTAATATTAAAAAGAGGGTGCCAAGTCATTACTTATTACTTATTCTACGTTATTTTTACGTCTCCTTCATGGAAGTAGTCTCTGCAATTTCATGGTGCAAATGTGTTCTTCTTTTTCGTTTTGCACTGGCACTTGGCAAAAAAACACTATTAATGTTATCACATTGGTAAGTGCACATTTAACTTAAATTAATTTTATAATAAGCCGTGCAACACATTGTTTTGAAGAAAGTTCTTTTGGAGACTTTTCAACTATTACTTAATATTTAATAAAGCAAGTCAAATGTAATCAAGGTCGTTGCTCTAATTCAGGAACCAGAGTTCAAGCCGATATAATAAAGTGTTTAAAACAAATTGATTGATTACACCCGTGCATACGATAAAGCTATTTATAAATGCATACATAAGATAGAAGGTCGCGTCCCACACAATTCAACGCTGAGGTAGGTCGGGATAAAAACAAATATTCCGAAGTGAAGTAAGTATGCATAATGGTCCCATACATAATTATATAAAAGGATTTGAAATTTAAAATGTAAAAAGATGATTTTTGGTTCGAATAGCGAAGTTTTTGAGCACTGTTGCGCATATTAATAAAATAAATAAATATTCATTGTAACCTGTAACCACTTGTAGCACTACTTTATAGGTAGGCATTGGAAATTTAGAAGAATTTCATAGCTTAAAGTCATGGTGCCCTTGTATTTACGTCCATGCTAAGTAATTTGAACACAAAGAACACTCAACGCAATTAAAAAAGTATCATATTAGCACTCGGCAATTAGGACTTCATAAATTATGTCTAGACATGCAATTGAAATGATATTTAAACGCATTATATGTCTAAAATCGACCTTTTCTATCAAGTTTAAATAATGAGTTATGTTCGAAGAACCGTTAATTAGCTTCCAACGCATGCTCTGTTTTGATTCAGCTTGTACTTACTGTAGCTAAGAATATGGAAATGAATTATCTTATTCATTCTTCTACTTGGCATGTCCGACGTTTATATTCATATCCACTGGGAACATTATACATTATTATTATTATTGCATAGACAAACATACATAGGGTTTAAATTTGTTCGAATGCTAATCTATACATATAATTAACATATACCTGATCGCTGTCTCTACATGGAACATATATGAGAAAAAATATTATTGGGACTTATAAAAATATTGTTAGATGTTTTTCTGTTTATCTGTTTGTACGTTTGTGCACGCTTATCTCAGAAACGGCTTATCCGATTTAGATGTGGTTCCACTAATATATTGTGATAAGCTTCACTTAAGATTTATTGTTTGTTTGATGTCAATCGGTTCATAAATAAAAAGGTTATTGAAATTTAAAGAATAACTCTCTCGCTACTACGCCATGACCAAGCGAGCGAGGCCGCTGGCGGGTCAACTAGTTTGAAATAACAATTTTCTCAATACATGCCTGAACGCCTGGTAGCTCTCGGATATTTTCGTAGCATTTCGTCAGTACGCGATATCTACCAGGGAAGAGGGAAGCATAAGTGCGCAGGAGTGTGAAGGTTGCGAAATTGCGTGCGACCGCAAGACATCCGGCGGCTGGCAGAAAGCCCGACGCGCCGGATGCGCTGCAAGCTGCTACGTGATGATATCACATGCACGATGTGTATTTGGAAGCATTGTACCTATTTACATGTTCGTAATTTTCACACTAATATAAGGGCTTTTCTATGAATAAAATATTACAAATTTGATACGTAAAAGGCCATGTTGTAGCAGGTATGAGAAGTATGAAATGGTATGAAAATCATTTAGTCTATGAGGAAGTAACTATGGATATTGCATGTATGAAATATCTGAAATCTTATGAAGACCTTAAACATCTTTATGAAAGTACGTGTGCATTGCATATAATGCCCACCTTAATTTACCACACGATTATTTTGTGAGATTTCGTAATATTCAGATGAAAAGGAAACCGCAATGTACTCGTAATCATTCATTTCCTTTGGTTTTAAAAGGAAATTCGAGGTATTCAACTAAATATGTCGGACAAAGGGACTTCTCCGAATTTGCCAAAATTTATCAATGATGGTGATATGTATCGTAAATACATGTTAAATATCCTCTTTATTAACTCTTCTATATTTAAAAGTATGACTGTAAGTTTAAGTAAGCGTCTGTATGCGTTATTTGTTTTCGATTTGGCCACATTTAGAGATAATTTTATTTTTGAAGTGACATAAATTCGTAAGCACATAATTGAAAGAGAGTGATACACACATAAATGCATTATATACACATAGATCACCACATTGCGGCGGAGACTAGGAATACATGAACAAGAAGGCGGTTATCAAAGTATCAGATGAAGCGATCTATCAAACAGGTCGTTACCGCAGTCCCGATGGTAGGGAAGCCTTAAACGTGTGGGAGCGTACTGCATAACTGGTTTACCTATGTTGAACAACATCCATGTTCCTTACAGCGCATGTTACTCAAGCCATTTCTCAAATCACTGTTAAACGCCATAATGATGATTTCCATCGTTATTGTTCACAAAATTTAAGGATACCAGTTTCTTTTGTAAGAAAACCGCGTGTCAGTAATAAAGGCATACTGTAATCTTCGCACAAAATTACATCTGCGCGTAAAAGCTTTAAAATATGTCGTTTACAGACCTCTTTTGTTCGGTGGTAATTTAAAAAGAAATAAATGGGCGCGTTCATTTTATTGTATTGATACTCAATACACTGCGTTCGAAATACGTGCACGCAAGTTTTCGTTGTAGCGTGGCTCTGTAGCCGAACGTGAATCAGAAATTGTACGATATAAAAATTAAAACTAGACTGACAGTTGATAGGAAATGTATCGGCAGCCATTTATTATGATCGACCTTCAACACTAAATAATGGCTGATAAGTTAATTGCTGTGAACCGATTAGCTTTTGGCGGTTTTTTGTAATCGCCCCAAAGTTAGACCTCTTTGTTTATGATTCATAATTACAATACAACGGAGAGGCAATCACATAACCTGTCATTATGTTGTACAAATAACTACTTATATGCATGCTTGTGCTATATAGTGTTTAATTCGATACCTACAACGGCCATGTTATCCCAATTTAGGTATTTATTTATCGATTGGTAAATTGATGGAGCGGCAAAAAATGGGCTCTAATTAGATCGCTATATTTCATCGAACAGTTTCTCATAGTTTAGTGCAGTAAAAAATTTAAATATCGTAACGTAAAATTAAGATTAATTGTTTTTTTTTTGTTGAACACGGTTGATGGTTATGATTTGTGGCGATTAGGACCTACATCAAACGGTTCGCGTGTGACCGAGACATGCATACCTACTCGTACATAGATGCATACGGTGTGCAGTGACGCCATCTTTGAAAATAGGATCAACAACTGTTAAGTCGATCGATACGAGCAAAAAATGGCGCTCGTGAAGATCAAAAATCCTAATCATACGTTAGCAGCACGTTTGATGTGGAAATATAACCATCAATTATGTCTAGTGTACCATAAACTTTTATTATTAGTATCGAAATTATCTTAATTAAGTTATATGAAGTACTCAATCAAGGCAGCGGTAGCGCACTAGTGTGGGGAAGAAAAGACTTAAACGCGCACCGCGCCGGCGAAGCGTGATCCAGCTCTATCCAATCTCGTCAATAAACGGCAAATTGTTAAATTTTATGACATTATCGTGTTAGATTAATATTTTAATTTCTGTTACAGTAATTAGTTCAATATGAAATCATCTTCCGGAATCCATATTAAATATATATCCACATGTTTCAATACATAATTTAAATCTAAAAAAGATATGTATGTATGTATAGCTAGTACTTAATTAAATTATTATTACAAGACCGTATGTATAGTATAGTATTAATATAATAGCATGTCTGCTCTAAGCGGTACTGCGAATTGCTTTTTACAGCGTGGCCAGGACCGGTGTTACCATGTCTGTCAGCGTTGTTCCTGCCTGAATTAACTAGTTCAAGGTTGAGCGAGATGTCGTGAATGGGCGGCTTTATTTTTTTGTCCGCGATAGGTCGTCTTTAGGTCACTCGAGTCACCCGCCATCCGAAACGAACGCTCCCATAAAATAACACAAAGAATCGTGTGTTAGAATCTAAATAACATATTAAAGTATTCTATAGACGGGCGATTTGTTAATGTTCAAAAATTAGTTTCGCAAACAAAATAAATTAGCTAAAGCACACATTGGCAAAAACAATAAGAATAAGACCGATTAAAAGGTTTCGATTAAAAATTAATTGACTACTTATGATAATACGTTTGCGTTCGCGTCGATCCAAAAATGGTTTCGTTAATTGTGACAAAACATCACAAAAAATAGGTTTTAATGACGAAGACATTATTTTGTAACCGAGTGCAACGTACTAAGTATTGACCGCCAGAGGTTGGCAACCCAGCATTACTGTGGAGGGCAAGAACACACCGACGAATAATGCATTGATCGTAATCGAACCGTAAACGATTATTCGAATTAGGAATGTGCCACGTGACCTCCCCTAGACTGTTTATCTTAAATTACGAACGCGTTCGATTTCGTTAATTATGCCTCGACTAAATTATCTCAATTTGCTTGTTATATCAATTTAATTGGGCGTTTCAAACTTGAAGTTACTTTTTATAGAGCGTTGAAGTTAGCGGTGCGTAGTGTAGTATAAAATTGACATTTTACTTTCCGGGTTCGATCGCCGCCAGGTGTCTTGGACCACCAAAAGACCGAACGCTCCAAAGTCACTTTAGCGAGAAAAAAAACAGGCCACCGACGTGTTAATCATTCATGCACGATATTAAAGCAATCTGCAAAATATCAATACTATATAGCGACCCGCCACGGCTTCATTACGGCACGGGTGTAATTCAGAAGAAAAAAAGAGGTGAATATATATACCATTTGTTTTGTCTACATACACAAAACTTAATTTGGTTTTATAAAATAATAAAGCTTCCGTGAAAATTATCTAACTGATGGTAAAACCCGTATATATAATATGTGGTTTAGGAAGAGATAGTGGATATATACAGACAGTCAGACGCGGAACGCTACTTTATTTTATAATAATAATATGTAACGGCTTATGTTCAGCAGTAGACGTCCTACGGCTGAGATGATGATGATGAATGTAACGATTACGAGTAGGTATCTGTAAACTGGGCGGAAACATTTTTGATCTATGGCCGAGAAGACCTTGGTTATCAGTTATTAATTGCACTAAAATTGCAACAAATAATATATACAACTAAATGAGCGAATACTGGAAACCTAGGTTTTCACTATTCGCTCATTACGGTATTTTAAATTTTTAATTATGTGAATAATATTTATTAAAGTCAAACAAAACAGACATTCTTATTAGAATGGAGACCTTTTAAATGATTTTTACTAACATTAAAATATATTTACTAAATAAAATAATAGAAAAGTTTTAAAATACATAACAATGTATAGAACAAATTATTATTAAGCACCTAATTAGCAAAGGCACCGCATGCTTTTATTTTGTTGCCACATATTGATAAATGGTTTGCCAACAACACATTAGCCATTCTAATTCATAGTAGTCGTTAGGTATCGCCGACCAACTGTTTTATTAGCTTTTCGGCTTAACCGATAAACATCTAAATGAATTGAGAATCGTTTTGTGCAACACCGAAGTTTATGTGAAACAAATATATTAAATAGATGAGGCGCCGGCCACATCAAACGGTCTCTGGCTGCTCTGCAGTCCGGCCCACCACCCAAATGTGACCTCTAAAACTAAACACAATGGTCCGAATACGCCCAAGGCATGAGCGATCTCGAGAAGCCGGGAAGGTCATCTTATCGTGGCCGCTAACCGACCCGATTTGTCCTAAACCGTGAGATACTCCGCCGAATATAGAATTAGTGGCATCAGAATAATTCATCGAAGAGTCCGATAGGTTTCTTTAAAAAATGTCGCCGGCATTCAAATGACTTGGTCTTCGGCGGACATACTTCAAATAACGTACGCATTATTTATTGCCTTTGTATTTATTTAGAACGAAACGGTTGCAAAATTTGGTCTCCTTTAAAAGATAATTAAAAACTTGATTTATGAATGTCGTCTGGTCGTTTAATTGTATTTTTCTTAGTAAAATTGCTTTTAATAAGGCTATTAAGATTTATGTTATGAGGTCATTTTTATGGTTATTTTATTGTTTGTACTATACATATTGTATTTTGTGACTCGTCCATGTTCGCGGTCTGTTGCGCAGCGTCAGCTGGTCGGCTCACTCGGGCTCCCACACTCGCAACACCCTCAGTTACCCCTAATTACAGGTACCGTGTTTCTATGTCAACACCACAACAAAAAAAAACATAATGAGACAGTTGAATTTACGATATTCTATTCCAAATTCAAGTTCATTCTAATAGGATTGTCTATTGAAATTTGAAAATACAATCGAATGGTCACGATTCTTATTTCGATCTAATACAAATCGATGTTTTCCAAACTGCTAATCGATACAGGACATTGCAGAATCCCTGGTATAACTTTCACTCACTTTCGTTGTTTCTTTGCTCGAGCTTCGACATTAAAACAATATGGTTGAGAACAAAGGTCCATTCGAACGATTCCTGCGCAAAAACAAGATCGGTTAAACGTTGGAAATAAAGGAGAAAAAAGCCAATTTCCAAGAAGCGTTGACCGGTGCGCCAATTATCATAAAATTGTTCAATACAGCCGCCGGAAAGGTTAGCAATTTAGTATAACTAGGTTATTTAGTTAACAGCGAGGAATAACATACATAGTTTAATACTCGTATAACTAACTTTCTGAACGGAAACTTAAATACGAATTAGACTTCTCAGAAACATGCACCATCTAACCGACCTGCATAAGTAGCGGATTTTAAAACAATCGCAATTTTCTTGTCAAGATCGTGAGGTTGCATGTCTGAAGCGGCATCCGGCAACTTACGTGTGCCATCGATAAGTACATAAAAAAAACAATATTTGGCAAGAGCATGCGGTCCAAAATCGATTGTCGTAAAATAATCGATTGTCTCGACGCGTCTCTGCTCGATCCCGAGGAATATTACTGCGGAATGCTACCCTGCAGCTCTCGCTTTCGGAATGCATCGAGGTCCCACGATACATTCATGTATAAGAAGTTTTAATAAGACCATTATAGTACACAACGTAAAACTAAAATAAAGAACATACATCGCCAAAAGTTTTGTATAAAGTACAACTTCACGAAGATGCAACGACGAGCTACGTAGGTAAAAGTGTTAAGCCGCATACAATACAAAATATTTTATTAGTTTATTGTGCGACATTTTTGTCGCGAAACTAACTATTTTGGTGACACTAGACTAATAACAATCCTACTAAAGGACTATAATTGTAATTAGGAAACTTATGTCATTAACCCGTTGTATTGATGCTCATTTGAATTTGTAATAGTGATCATAGCCGATATCACGACCGCCAATTGTTTCGGTTTTGTCGGAAACCTTATTTTGCCATCAATTTCCGCACGTGATATCGACAACGACTAAGTACACGTTATCCGTTATATCATTACAAGATTATAAGCTCAGTGATCCAGCAATTAAATCTTTACGTGTGTTGTTACTGGACCGAGACACTTTTCGGTTAAGTTCAGTGAGAACTTGAGGCTTACGCGGTTGCTACGAGCGCAGTGTTTCCAAAACGGTTGATTAGTGGCAAGGTCTCGGGTGGCAATTGCTATGGAAATGAGCATAAGACGTTCTTCATTCAAGAAGTAATTCTCATAAATATCCTTTAGAGTACCTGGTTCAATGTAGAATTAACGAAAAAAATCTATTATGTGTATCGATTTAGGAATACGCACGGTTATTTTTGGAATTGCTTTGGCTTGGTGGACGTGAAAGTCACCTTTCTCGGAAAGCTTTTAAAATGGACTCGAGTAGGGCGACGGGTTATCTTGATCGAGTTCTTTGATATTATGTTTAAATGTTTGAAAAAACATTGGAGCCGGCAGGTGCTGAAGCAGATGTGAGAAGGGATCGTGCTTTCTAATATTATTCTGTGTCTTGGTGACTTTTTGCTTGGTAATTCAATTAAAAGCCATTCGGTATATTGCTACCAATAGTGTTATTTGGTTTTTATAAAAAAAATAATTGACTTCAAAATACTACTTCGATAGTACACAGTTCCAAATTTAAAGCGATTTTAACACTGGAATACTCGAGGGCCACCATCCAGGCGGTTGCCGCCAATGCCACCGTAAGGGTTCGATAGGGCTTGTGCTTTTACTGAATGTGAGTAACAGCGTCAGGAAAGGCACTTTCTAATTCTCCCTTGGCTAGCTACCACCCCGATAATTGTGATCTGTTGCAAGCACATGTTGTATTCTTAGTCAACTCATATTATTTTTAACTTAACTACTATTTCGTCTTTCCGATTTATTACTTACATCAGTACTGTCACGTAATTTTAACTATACCTACTAATAACATAACCGTACAATAAAAGTATACAACTAAAGCCATATAATATAATATAATATATAACTTGTGTTGCTGACTGTAGTTCGGGGAATTAAAAGCCGAATCGAAATTGGAAACAAAACGAAATTGCATTTCCGGGGCGGCAGATGGCGTTCTTCCGCCAGCTGCAGTCGCCTCTAGCGGAACGAGTACGAACAAGCAGCCAGCTAAGCCGGTCTCTTCGCTTCACATCTTCAACCGCATAAAGACATGTGTTTCAATAAAAAAAACCTCCCTATAAATACACTACAACTGTTGAAGGTGAACCGGCCAGAGTCAGGACTTCTTTTATGCGCGCAATCTTTAATTACAGCCTCCAATGGCGACAGGTGGCTTGCGTTAAAAAGTTCTTTACACAATAATTAACGACGCGAATAATGTACCGGCATGCGAGGCGAAAATCTAAAGGTTCCACACGCATTGGAACTCGATACCGGGCTTTGAGCGCATTTTCACGAGGGATGGATCGGCTTACGCGAGACTGCCACCCACTGCGCTCTTTCAATACCGAGCCTCCGTTCACTTCATGCGTCCCTAGTACCTACTTCAGAAGTTTCAAACAGTTGGCTATACGTTCGAAGCCTAGTAACGAACTGACGTAACTGAATCGACATAAAGTTCAAGGTCACAAATCAGGCCGAGTACCGCCCGCAATTTATTAAATAGACCAAAACTAGTCTTTGCGGCAATTTGCTTGAGTAGCCCATGATAATTTATTCAAGAAAATATTACGTTTTTTGGAAACTCGTTAAGGTCTACAGAAGCCTAGACACGCAAGGATTGCTGTATCTTGTTACATATACATTCTAGAAGGCAAATATAGTCAAATAATAAATATGGAAATTAAATTCAGAGCATTAAATGACGGAATTTCTTGGCAATGTCCGTTGTAAGTTGAATAAGCGGATGTAGCTGAGCAATACAGTACGAAAAATACGCTATCATCCAGATTTATGTGACCAGTAAGTAAACTAATAAAGTATAAGCACAGTCTTGTAATATTAATACTGTAGTATAAGAAGGTAACATTTTATATGAGGTATCGAGTACCCACTTTGTTTCATCCGCATAAGAAACAAAGTACGACTCTTTTCCTCTCAGATCGAAAGTGAAGCATCAAAGTACTCAATCTGTTAATTTAATGGTTTTAGGTGCGATTGATATCACTTTTATAAAATATGGAACTCAGCCAAAACCTCTCTTTACCGACGTACGACTTTAAATATTATTTAATAATACCAAGTCTATATTCAATATAAGAGTTAATTTACATCCGCATTTTTTTAAATAGGCATCACACGAATACATTACAATTGAATAATAAATAACACATTTATACCGTAATTGTTTTTAAAATATAGATACATATTTTTTTCAAATTTATAGGTGTTTTATTGTAAATTTTGATATACTTTATTGGTTTTTTAACGTTGAACTAAATCCTCACTGTGGCTCTAGGCATACACTACATCCTCACTGATATCAACTCAACTCAACTCAGTTGATTGTCCTGAACTATTAAGTAAAATATGCCTCGACACTCCTACTAAGCCTATTAGTTTTAATCCCCTATTAAATGTCCCATCAGTTAACAGTAATTATAGGCAAAACTCTTACCTGTTGAGAGCAAGTAATAAGTTTAACGTACACAGTAAACGCTTTGATCTAGATCTATTCTGTACAAGTATCGGATCGGCTAGACAGCTGATGAGCAGAGAGTTCTTTGAATAATCTTGGTTACTTAACATCATCACATACCTCATATTATTGCTTTTCTATATTGTTAAAGGTATAACATTATATATCAATTAATTAATTACATTATATTTTATTTTGGTTTGTATAGTTCACATTATGTTTCCAGGCGAAGTTCACATTGTAATCCATTATGTTTATATCCGTGAGGACCTGTAATTGGCCCTTTGTTTCTATTTTGTAACTATTATATATTAAATAGCTGTTGGTCTTCCTTATAATAAATAATAATAATAAAATATTATAAACGGGAAAGATTTATAGTATTACATTGAAATTTATAGAGAGAAAAATTCCATTCTCGGACGGGATTCGAACCCGCGTCTTCCGACTCTCCGTGTCAGACGCCATTGACCAACTAAGCTTTGACCGAGGTTCTGGACCGAGCATCGAAAGATTTGTATGTTTGTTTGTTTAAATTGAAGAGTGCAGCTGCTATGTATATACATGTATTTTTTTTCTAGCTAA
Organism: Selenia dentaria; assembly: GCA_917880725.1. Lineage (NCBI taxonomy): Eukaryota > Metazoa > Arthropoda > Insecta > Lepidoptera > Geometridae > Selenia > Selenia dentaria. The sequence goes on along the minus strand of OU862890.1, from coordinate 30,676,306 downwards.
GCTCAGGGTACATTAGTACATTGTATTCTTCGCCTTAAGGTAGAACACAGTGGTAAACATCTCGATTTGGAGTGCCCGTGGTTGATATGATAGAGATCTAGAGAGATGCCAATCCGTGCGCTGAGTACAAAACCTGGAGTCGCAAGCAGCGGCCGTATTCCGCGATTCAACGCATTCTGTATCTTCAATAAGTTCATTAACCATTGGGTATAAAAAACTTAACGTTTGAATATTCGCAAGTACGCGGTTGCGAACCGCCGCCGCGAGCAGTGTGTTCTGTTTTTGGACATATTGCTGCGACACCGGCCCCGCCTCCATTTCATATCTCCCTTGTTTCTGTGACCTGTGGTGGGTATATACTTTACAATTACCTATATACTAGTGAACTACAGTTGTAAATCACATGGTTGACTCGTGATGTGTGACTTGTGCCAGTATGGCATACGCACACATCATAGCATGCCAAGCCAGTGCGCGGAATCGAAAACTTAGTAACTATCGTTTAATCTAAGATAGGTCTTATCTATTGCATACACACAGCTTGGCACGATGTCTCGTTTTGGACTGGAGTGGCACAAAACATACTTTCATATCATCCTGTGTTCATATGCAACTCTTTCATTTCAACATCATTAAAACACAATATATACCCTTCAATTAAGTCATCCGAGACATTCTCGGAACTCTTTCAGAGTTTATTCGGTCGGATATGAATCAACTTTCATCGAGATCGAGGTGTCGGTAAGCGGTAAGTATCGATAAAGTAACTCAAACGATCGAATAATGAACATAAGAGAGCATAAATCCTTCTTTAAACTCGATTTTAATTTATCGGAGAATACGGCTGATTAAATGCAGGTATAGGACGGCAGGTAGAATCGCTCGCGGGAATGTGTACCCGTGTATTTGAGCCGGACCTTTTCGGCCATTTCTAAAGGTATCTACAGTTATCCTCCGCCATTGTGGCGGGTGTTTTTTTGGGCGTTTTAGTATTAGCAAGGTGTTAGCTTTGGAGATAGTATTGTTAAGGACAAAGCCTTGCAATTACATGAAGCGTCAAAATTGTAAGCTCTTCCTTTGTTAGGTCGGCTTACAAATCTTGCAGGGGTCATAAATATAGTAGATAAATATTCAGTTATATTATCCAAAGTCCTTTTTGAGTTAGCATAATGAAATAATTAGAACATTTATAGTTTTAAGACGATATAAAAGTTGTCTTATTAATATTTAAGAGGAACTATTGCTTTTCTTGGAATTACAAAAATATATTTGTTAGTAATTTATTCAAACTTTATTTGTTTACCTTTGTGCAAAAGATGTAGTACACGCACGTCTATGTGTATCATAAAATATTTTGTGCTATCGTTTACACATTACACAACCGCTAAATACAATTTTATTAATATTTGTTCGTTCCTTATATTCAAACTTCAGTATTAGCTGTTGTTTAACCGAACAAGGTAATCCTCTCGAACAAGTTTTTTATGGGATAGATTGGCAAACGAGCAAGCGGCTCACCTGATTGTAAGTGACGCCGTCGCCCACAGACATCCGCAATACCAGAGGTCTCGAAGATGCGTTGCCGACCTTTGAGGAAGGATGATAGGAAGGAACAGATAAAAGGGGTGAGGGGGGAGGGGGAAGGAGGGGGAGAATGGGGATAGAGGGAATCGGGCCTCCGGAACCTTCTACATACCGAAGAAACGCAATAGCAAGCTATTTTACTTCACGTCGGTGTTATGTGGGAGTGTGGTACTTCCCCGGTCGTGCCGGCCTATTCGGCTGTTGGGTTACATTACAGCGTGGCACTACCACCGAAATTAAACTTTTAAAACTAAAAATAAACTGGGTACTAAAAACTATTCCCTGATGGAAGACCTGACTCCTAGCACATATTATACGGCCTGAAAATGAACAGAAAACGAACAGTCATTCATCTCATCTCCCTTGTGACATTGACTGACTCAGTTGATTTTATTTCTATTTTATTTCTGCCATCATTAATGTTTATGCATTCCTGGTACATTTCACATTCACACCTACTTTTAGTCGCGTTGCAGAACCTTCGCTCCCTTATAAGGCTAATTCGCCTTATGTTGCCTTCATCAGCTATTTTTATAACCCTTGTCCTTGAATCACAATGTAGAATCCCAACTCATTGGTACATTATTACGATATAAATGACCATCCGGCTCCGTCCGAGGCGATAGAGCGATAACCCCACGTCCGCGGTAAAAGCACACTTACTTCGCGCCAACTGAATCATAGGAAACGAGACTTCTTAAGAAGTAGGTACACTCCCGTACCATTGTATAGTAATGAGCATTGAGCACGAGTAGCTTGCAAGTTGCACCGATATAGTCCTAAAAGCTGTATAATACTGTCCGAAATGGCTGTTATACGGGTTTTATAGCACATAGATACTTTCTTTAGATTTTTCTCTGTTTCCAGTCGTAAGTTTGGTACGAAAGTTGTTCTCTTATCATCCCGTTCTTTCGCCAAAACCGAAAACATAATGTCAAGTAGTATTTGCTTATATTTGGGTTTTTTGCTAATACTGATTATTTAATAAATTTTTAATAAAATTACGTACCTATTTAAAATTTATTTTACATACGCAATTTTGTTCTACTATAATATACCTACTATTTGCACCCTTCAGTTTCGCCCGAATGGTGATGGATAATGTTGACGATGATGAAAAGTATCCTGTGTTTTTTCAACGTCTCATCTATTTTCGTACCAAACAACCAATCCGTTCTGCCGTTCAGGCGTGATTGAGTAATAACCTCTATCCATACAAACATTCTTATAATATGATTAATAAGAAGTTAAGAACTTATTTCTCTAAAATTATTCATCATTTTACAAGATAAAGAGTATGTCAAGATGTACAGATTTCATCACCATTTCACAGATTATGAGATGACAAAAAGTGGGATTTTCGTATAGACTCAGTTTTAAGCATCTGCATGCTGTCTGCCTAACGCAAGGGTACAAAGGCGACTAGATAACCACCTTTGGTTTCCATTATGTGGTAGGACTTTTCAGTATTAAGAGGTCTGATCGATATCCATCATCATCATCATCATCTGCCAGCAACCAGATATTCTACCGCCAAGCAGTAATGTCCTTGAACAAATATTAGCACACATTTTCGTAGCATTATTGTGTTCAGGTTTAAATGGTAATATAAATACAATGATATATTTTAGTTACAAGGCGATTTGAATCTAAATACGAGTATTTAATGTTTCAAGGTGGTGTTATACAGAGCTGAAGCTTATAGCTACATTGCTGCTGGCACTACAACCGTTATAGGGAGGTGTAGCGCTTACCTTCAGGCGAACGATTTGCCAGTCTCGTCACCTGTTATTATCTAAAGTCAGTCAGGTAAATAGTAGACCACATGTTATCGTTGACTGTTAACGACTTAACGTACATTGTATAACGGAAAACGCAGCTGTCATGCGACACTGCCGCTTTTGATAATTTTACATTCAACGTATTCCATTAACGTAGGTACCTACTATTGTTTTTAGCTATTTAATTTTCACAGCCTTAAAATATCAAAACTGACTTCGTTCGCTCCAATATTCTAACGAACTAACCCCAAAATAGGAACCTACGAAGAATCTTGATTTAGGTCGTTCAAGGGGCTAAGAGGGGACAGTATGTTCGCATTTCCGTAATATGAACTTTATAAGACAACTTCCCTTCAACTCATGTTATTTTATGTCACGTTCGAGGAAAATATGGTACTTATTATTAAATTATGTGAACTTATGCCGTGTCTAAACCAGTGCTACTAATCCAAGGGCATTAACGTGAACTTATACGTTGTCTATACCAGCCGTGTGATTCTCTGAGAGCAAACATCGTTGCATCTTTGACCACATCCGTGAAACAAATGAAGAGATGACAAGAAACGTTGGAAAAGCAACCTTATGTACAAGGGCGATATCTCATAAAGAATTTGACATCGACGAGCGCACCGCAGGTCTCGAGATCATACACCAACAGAACAACTTATAAAGAAGGCTTCCGGACGAAGCCAAAACATTTGATGATTGTGATTTCCATCGTTTTTTTTAATAATACTAGCGACTGCCCGCGACTTCGTTCGTGTAATGCGCGCGAGTGGGCTCGGCCTTCAGCCTTGCCATAACCTCCTGTTTTCTTGGTTTTTCTTTCATAAGAACCTTATTATAGATAGTAAGAGGTGTACTGGTGTACTAGGAGTACATAAGTAAACCCTTCTGCCATCTTAACTTATTTTTTTGGCCGGCTCCGTTGGCTCAGTTGCCAGTGGCATTTGACACACTTTATACACAGGTTCTTTGGTCGAGGGAAATATTTGTGTAATAAGCAGAAACATTTGTTGTCGGGTTTTGAATGTTGTGATGTTAATATCCATGCCTCCCGCGCGCAGGGAATTCTACTGCGAGGATGTGTGTGTAAGCGTATTTTTTTTATTCTGATGCCACGTTGACTAGCTGTTGTGTGGTAGTCGTTGCCCTTTTAACTAAGTTGATTGGATAACGAGCGATTCCGACTCTCACCGAGACGCGTCCGCCAGACGGTTAAGAAACAATTGTCGGTGCATAAGGTTAATAGAAGCTTCGCAATGTTGATTTTGCTTATGAGATCAGATTTTTATGACTTCACGCTATACGGATTAACGTTGCTCAAGTTATCATCCAACAAACATAAACGTCGCCTTGTTCTTACACTCTGAAAACTTTTTGGTCGATAATAGGAACGCCATTAAGAAAAGCCAACAAGTACATGTCGAATTACCACTTCTGTTTTAAAGAAGTGTGACCACACTTAAATATCGATCTTCAACGGCATTGACATGTTCTCCTGGTAGCAAAAGTTTTTACGCTACAAGTAACGAAGGCTAATTTTATCACCCATTCAAATATGCACAACAGCATTCATAAAGTGGACTCCATCTTTAAATAGGTCGGTATGCTCTTAACAAGCTCGCAGGTATTCCACTAGGCACTTACATGCTGCACCTGCTTAAGTTTCTGAGTTCTTTTGTGGCTGATGTTTTTAAAGTAGTCCTGCGACATTCGATATCCATTTGCAACGGTATTCTTCGAGAATATTGGACTTGGGAAAGCGCGAATTGCAGGTACAATACCTGTTCACTAGTAGAAGTTATTTTTAACTTCAAGCAAGTTCTGGCTAATGAGCCATATAAAATCGTCTTTGTACTGACGTATCAGCTCTCATCTTTATAATTCTGGAGGCGGCTATAGAACCGGGTGTTCTAACATTTAACTCTCACTTTCTGTAACTAGCTACCTAATACATTTATGTGTCTATAATTTAGAGCCACGACTTTACAAACAGCCTATACATTCAAGTACAAAGGCCGAGAACCCCGTGTCGTGCCCTCAAGACGGTTGAGACCGTTGGCGAGGCAGGTGTGCAGACGTCAACACCAACGGTTGACGGTTTACCGGCAGATGGCTACATTCGTACATATACTTACTTTCAATGGATGTCATTCGATGGAGTTTTATTGATGAACGATAGTTTAAGAAAGTTTTAAAGAAACTGTGCCTGCCTTGAACCTTCTAAGGTAGGAAGTAGGAACTTTAATAGAGACAAAATATTTCACTGTTACAAGCATCACTACGTTGTTACGGCAACTTAATGGTTTTATAGTGGTTTTAATATTCTGAATTAAGTAACGCTCCTATAAATATATAAGCTATATTATATAGCTAAATTAAATATATAGCTAAATATATAAACCAGAAGCTTTACGATGTGCATTATTGACAATTAATTTAGTCCTATTTCTGATCTCTATTTGCACTAGATTAAATTCCTTAGCAACTTGTGAGTAGAATGATGACATGTTGGATACTTGCAAATCTTTGTCGACATAAATTACATTTGGACTTTATCAGTGAGTGGATAAAGTGGCGCCAGTTTTTAATACATACATATTTAACAAGTGCGTTAGATCAACATGTTTCAGGCCAATAACACATTGGTAATGTACCACATGTGTGCTGTAGTAGGTAGAACGGAACAATTCTTCATGGCGACAGCGTTTCGCACATCTGCGTACGGTCCCGGGTCTACATTAACATCATATCCCGTCATTAACGCTACAAAAACATAGGTTTTTTTTTATTCTCGGCAATAATGTAGTCCACAATCTTGGACAGAAATTGCTATCGCTTAGTTGCGCACCCGCCAAGGAATAATGAGAGCGGAATTACCAATTATTACGTCTTCAGGCTGAGAAGCAAATCGAAATGGGAGTGAGTCTAATTCGCGGCGCCGTGTGACAGCCCGAGATGGATTGTTGTTAACATTAGTGCGGGAGCATATCGACTTGTCGCTCTATAAAGCAACAACTACCAGCTTGACGACAAAACGACACAACTACTCCCCTCATCCAGAGATACGTGACTCAATCACCACGTAATAAGGATCGATTCGATTTGGATCATCAAAGTAGTTGAAGCTTTGTTTTATGAGGGCATACACTCGCGTCCTGAAGTACATGTCGCGAGACGTTTGACATACGATTTGAAGCTCAGAAGCGGAACGGCTCTAGGTCCACAATTAAACAGCGAGGCAGTTTTCGCGCCGGATTACGGCTTATTCGTGCCGCGGCGGCAATTAGGAAGTCATTCATTAGGCTCCCTAAGTTTCGCAGACGTGGGGGTGCCGTCGCACCGTGACGTCACGCACGCTTCTTTGGCAACGGGTTATGGTTATGATTTCAGAACGTTAATTCCCAAGCCGAGGAAAACAAAAAGTAGAAACGTTTAAGAATGCTGTTATGAGGTGCGCTGTACAAACAGGAGCGACGCGCTCTGCCTCTTATTCCCGAGTCGCTGGCGCCTCCGTGACAGACAAGGATGGGGAAATGAACCTTAAAATAACCCTCAAACTCGACGTAGTAGACACTCTCGTAAGATCTAATTTATGTGCGATAAGGATGCAAGATGCGGTTAGCGGCATCCCAGAATGCATCTGTCAAGCCAAGACACAAAAAACGGGGCTCTGGAATTTCGGAACGTCTCTGCGCGGGACATATGCTCGTTTATTTTTTTACCGTCAGCGTAGTTTCATTCAAAAATTGTCGAAGCATAGGAGATTTGTGTAATCTTGTTACCGTAACGTAATAACAGTTGGTTTCTACGTCTACAATCGATGACATAACATCGTTTATACGCTTTTAATTGCACACCGACATTTATAATTGTAAATCTATCAATAGAACTTTTATGATTTGACTGTAATAACTATCAAAACTAAAGTTTGAAAAGCTGTTGAACTTCCAACATATTTTAGAGCGAGCGTAATAGATAAAATTACAACAATGCGTCGAATTGCTTCGCCACAACAGCCGTCGCGTCGTGGGAAATCACTCGAGCGACTGAATGATCGGTTTCGCTTTTCTCGTCGCATTTCCGCTTGCATCGCGAGTGCAAAGCACCAGGCGCGCAAGCTTCGCAAAGAGGGTCAGCCTTGACCCTGAGCGAGGTGGCGTCGACCGGAACGCACGCCGCGAGCCGCACGCTGCGATCTCGCCTCCACGACACCACCAACACTGCTATGCTGCGCTCCTAGTACATGCCACTCACACCTGTGCAGTAGTGCCAGATTGTTCGTTTTATGTTCGAAAATTGCACCGATTACGATGTTTTCTTAATTCCATGTAACCTATTTATCCCAAGAATAAAACCTCAAAGTTGTTACAGAGACAGGTTTTGTATACTGCCTACAAAGAAGACGGTTAGTCAAAAATGAGTGAGCGGAGTAGATTCATATATAAGCAAGGTGAGAGGCTGAGAGGGGTTGGCAGTCATTGATGTGGAACCGGTCTCGAAGAACCGGCTCCGACGGGGATGAATTACCGAAAAGCTTTGAGAACTTCGTTACGGATAACTCCTAGTCATTGTTCGGATGACGCCCAGGCAGACCCTGAGAAACATCGTTCTTAAGTAGGCTATTTCCACCGGTATAAATATCAATCATGACTCGAATAAATGACTTTTAAATATGTCATTCAATCGAAGAATTCAATGCAACCTGTCTCGCCGGCAATAATCGTATTCACAGATGCAAAAACTGTGTGGTGTCACTACAAATCAAAACAACAATCGCGCCGACAGGAGGTACAATCGAGATCGGCAACATCATCGACATCGGTTATCGTCTGCGAGACGGCACCACCCGACCGGATGTGACGTCACCCGACATGCGTATTCGAGAATTTTAAACAACCTCCATTTAGCGTATTGCGTGTTGTCTTAAACAGATGTCTCCATGTCAAACAAAGAGGATTTAATTCATAAACTTTTATTGTCTTTTGCAGGCGACACAAAGTCGAAAATACTAAAATGATTCAGAAAGCGTTGCCGCTTATTATTCATGGCGTATGAAAAGTGCGTTGTTAAAAGGTCGTACTAAAGTTTGACGAGAATTCGAAATGAGCGAAATAGCGGATACAATACGTTACATTTAATCCCTAGTTTCTTGTGAACAATTGACAGTGTTTCAGTTATAGTAGCAATAAGATTGTTAAGTCTGAAATTAACTCCCACCCCAATAAAGATCAAGAAACGTCCCCTTTGTATTTTAAAATAAATATCTGCTCCTTCACTATCTTGGAGTTTATAAACTCATAAGCTTCCACAGGTAATCGAAACGGTGTACCGCGGCTAAGTACAGTTGGCAAAAAACTCTTTAATAGACTCGCCTTAATGCTTTATTTTGCCCATGAACTGACATGGTATGGAATTTCTGTGCTTTTGTCGTATTGTATGTATTGAATTTGTACGAGTCTGGGAAAAGATTGTAAATAATACGATGTCTTTGTACAACTATTTATGTAAGTCCGCTTGGGATGTGTTCTTGAAAGCGTTTTTGTACGGTCAGCAACAAAGATTTTTAATTTAAGATTTTTTGTACAATGTTAAGAAATATATTGTAATGTGACATCGCCACGTCGCGTCGTATCCTAAAAGCGCATCGGGATATTTTGTAATTACTTGAAAAATAACTTTTACTAGGTAACCCGTTTTATTTTTTAATATATATTCCCAGGTCTAGGAGTTGGGACTATCTTTGTAATTTAATATATAGACACAGCGAGATATAAATATCAGGCAGAGATTAACGTGGCTTGCCTATACCCAGCTTAAATAAGGAGTAGTCGTTAACTAAGTCCATGAAACAAATGAATTGATAATGGCCATTATGAAACATAGGGGATCAGTTTCGAAATTTATAAATATAAAATAAACCCCTATTTCGCCTGGTCACGTTTTAACTTGAGAACGGGTCGAAAAATTTTCTTGTTGTGTTATTATTTTTTCTACCGACTTCCAAAAAGGAGGAGGTACTCAATTCGACTGTATTTTTTTATGTTTATTACCTCATAACTTTCGACTGGGTGAACCGATTCCCAAAATTATTTTTAGAAAGCTGGCGCTTTCCGTGTGGTCCCATGTAAATGTTATCAAATTCGGTTCAGTAGTTTTTGAGTCAATAACTGATTTTTACCAAAGTAATAGAATGGAAGTCAGTATACAATTTTTCAAATTGCACTTGTGTTGTGTTAATTATTGTCAGCAGAAGGTTCTTACGAAAGAAAAAATATCTTATAAAAAAAGAAAAGTTGGCAGGTTATGGCACGGCCGTCACTGACCGAAGGCTGAGCGAATGAAGTCGCGGGCAGTCGTTAGTAGTAGTACCCAATAAATATTATTGTCTTGGAGAAGAAAAGACCTAGAGATAACTTGATTAAAATACCACGCACCACCATGCGGTATTGTGGACTAACAATACATACCATTATCCTAATTTTATTTAGTTCGGTATTTAAATGTACGATTCACGACATTCTGCGTCTATAAGAGATAGTAATTCGACATTTTTATGCTGGTTTCCGACATGCATATAACTTGCGTAAATGTATTTTTGACTTTATTAGACCTTTACCTTATAAAAGTAAATAAATAAAGCCATCACAACACCGCCGCATCAGAAAGCGGAGGAAGCAGACCGAAACGGCCTAAATATACTTTATACATCCAACTACGTATAAACAAATCACCTTGTCGAAGCAAAGGATCGTGACGATTCCCTCAGGTTAACAAAGAAAGGGACCGTGAAGTGGTTTGACAAGGTTGCAAAGGCAACAGCTGCACTTTTTTGCTCTTGTTTCAAGTCTGGAAATGCAGGGGACTATACAATAGTTATAGCCTTGGTGGGTAATGGGTATATTATAAGGGCCGCGTTTAAATTGTCGGACCGATTTGATACTGAGCTTTTTCTATATATTCATTCCGAATAAGGTGTAGAGTTGAATCTCTTGCGCTGTTCCCATACGGATGTCGTAAAAGAGAACCTGTGGATGAGATGGTAATAGGCTCGCTCCAAAATAACATATGTATTTATACGGTGACGACTTCAAGAACACCACTAGAGACTGGAGACATTTTAATGCAACTTGTAGTAAATGTATGTTATAACATCAGCTCTTTGCCAGTGCAATTCCCATCAAGATGGAACCAGCCGTATCGGAGATTAAATGAAACAGACTTTATTGTTTTCTGTTAGTAGTACCTAAGTACCTTACTTTTGTATAAATAAGTAAGTAAAAATCTGTTTGTGTGTATTTTGAGTTTTGACTTTGCAAACAGCGCTTACTTTTTTACTTGTATAGTTTCGAGTGAATTTAGCAAGCACGAAACAAAAAAATAAATAATTGATAGATTTCTTAAACATTTACACACGCAAGTACACAAATTCAAGTTTGCCAAACTTGGACAACCTCGGCACGTAAATAATTAATATTAAGTAAGTATTCAATAAATACATTATCCATTAATTCATATTTTTATCTTAATAAAATCACTAGGAGAACAGAGCGAACGAGAGCAATTGCAATAATCAAGAAACCTAGATATGTAATTACCTATTACGTCGTATTTTAAAAGCAAAATCATACAAAAGTATGTTAATTAAGTTTTATAGACCGATCTTGTTCTTTATATAAAAAGTATTTAGTTAATTTTTCTTCCAACTTCCAAAAACGAGGAGGTATTCAATCCGACTGTCTTTTTTTAATGTTTGTTACCTCATAACTTTCGACTGGGTGACCCGATTTCCAATATTCGTTTTTTGTTTGAAAGCTGTTGCTTCCCGTGCGGTCCCGTGTAAATTTTATCAAATTCGGTCTAGTAGTTTTAGTTACACTCCAATAAATGATTTTTACCAAAGTAATAGAATTGAAAGTCGGTATTACATTTTTCAAATTGCAGCTGTTTTATAGATTTTAGAACCATGGTTATGTTAAATCTTGTGCTTTTTATATGCTCGAACATAAATATAACTTTACGTAGATTAGGTTAACTTAAACTAGTCTATTTGGATAATTTAAGTAACCGATCCTAGTGTACCTACGTGATCAGGTATTAAAACTTGAAAGTGTGCAGCCACCTTTTTCCTACCTGCAGATTATTTCTTATGTAGGTTCTTATGTAAGGTATGCCTTCCAGCATATGCTTAGTTACGAGGAGCAACAAGTTAAATAACTACTCGTATAGTTATCTATCCGGTCTATTAAAGATAATTTCACCCACTTTTTTCACGACCATCTGTAATTTGCGTGATATCAAAGAAACCTAATCGATTCTCCTCAGTCCTGAGACTGACATACATTTGAGAAATCGCTCCAAGATAAGGTCTACCGCGAACTACCTTTGTCGGTCTTTTTTGCCCTTTCCTAGACGTAGAAAAAACATCCCCTGGGCATTATTTTTTTGCCGAATGGTACCTTTTAATTAGAACGGTGTAGTTTTTATGAGGATACCGTCAGAGTCAATTTGTGAGCTTTTGGAAAGAAAAGAAGTGAGTTATTTTGTCGGTGGCGGCGAGGCAGTCGCGGGAAGACCAGCAAGACTATTACGGTTGAAATACCTACCTACCTACCATCAGAGTTTTCTGGAACTGTTTATAAAAAGACAGAAATAACGAATTTGTCCTACCTACCTAATCTATTTTTCTGTAGCAAAATTTTAGGTAACATACCCACCATTTATTATTATGTATTTATACTTATCTAAACACATCTAACTAGATAGGTACATAACATTTATGGAATTAAACATAGTTGCTGACGTCTTTTTGTGGACTAAACAAAAAGGTACAATTAATTATATATAGGTACCTAATTGATAATGTACAGTATCAATGAATCACAATAAAAATATATAATAATATATAGGTACCTACCTATAGTAAGTAAGTTCGTCACCCTTCACACGTCGCTATGGCTGAACTCGTATGATAGGTACCTACATACTCGTAAATACCGTAGGTAGGTATTTCGATTAAATTGGGAATAGAAGGGGCATACACGTATGCAGTGTCAACTATGTTGAAATAACCTGCTTTGTCGAAAAATATTCTAGTGAAATGGGCATTTACAGCACGAACGGAGCCGCGGGGCTGTCGTCAATAAAAATACCTAACTGATAGCAATATACTAAGGAGAAAACGATGAATTTGTAGAACATTTCTCACTGCAACATTTAAATAAAAAAGTGGGTATACATCACGATGACACAATCTTCAACACGCCAATACAGGTACCTATACCTATATCCTACCTAGTAAACATTTCTGCAAACCTCAAAGAAAAGAAACGTATTTTTAACGCTTCTTGATGTCCTACGTAAATTCTACAACAACCAGAGGGGTCTAATCTACTGAATCACATCAAATGACGATCTCACCGCGGTTATCTACAAAATACTTACCTTCTAGGAGATCGTAAATCGTAGTAGGAGCGAGCGAGCGGCGAACGAACCCAGGTACATGCCGCGGCGAATGCGCAGCGACAACATTGCGGGTAAACAAAATAAAAACACCGCGTTTTCAACGTAAACCGGCAAATTTCCTCTCGCATTCCTGTCGATGGGTGTTGGTTGTGATCGAACATAACCTAAAACGGGCACGTGCGCCCTTACATAAGGGTGGCGCGGATTGTCCGCCGTCTGACTCCGAATAACCTCTACAGCTGTGCAGTGTGCGCGGCACGGCCAGCGGGCTGACAGCCGCGAGGGTAGCTCGACAAATGGACAACAGACACCAACCTTGCCTCCCGACGATCTCGGCGACGTGCTCCGAAGAGGGCACCGGCACGCACTCTGTCATGTTCTGGGATTTCTTCGTGCGGTCCTCAGGAGGCGGCGCGAACCCCAGCGGGCTCCCGAGCGAGCCCGGCGCCGGCATCGGCTCGCCGAGGCTCAGCATGCTCAGTTCCAGAGCTAGCTGGAACGCGCGTTGATCTTCCATCAGCCCCGCGCCGGAGCCCAAATCGGCGAAAAGGCTATTTGACGGCATTTCCACTTGCGAAGCTATTTTGTCGAATAAGAGAGGTTTCCCTCTCTGTCACTGGTATCGAAAGAAGGGGTGCGTTCGATCGTCTCAAACGCCGCGTTGAATCATGTGATACACGTGTGGAGAGCGCGCGGCACGGTGTTGAACTGAGTCGGTCGCCGGCCGGCGGGCGCACGCGCCCCGCGATTCGGGCGGGGGGTGCTCGCGGCCCGAGAGAGGGGGGAGAAGGGCCGCTGCAGCCGGCGGCGGGCGGGCGGAAGCTGCGACGCATCGCATCCCGCCCGCCCTGAGCCGCCCGCCGTACCTACCTGCACCTATAGCACTATAGCTACATACCTCCGGCCCAGGTAATTATTTCTAGCCACGTTTTACGGTGTGCGTCGGCCGGTGACCGGCGATAACAACCCTTGTTACGAGTACTCAGTGTGATTTATTTGCAAATAGAACGAGCGTCAATGTTGCTTACATCAGCACCGGCCTTGATTACACTTTTGTTTACAACTTTTCAAGTGCAGTTTTTTGGGTGACTTCTCGTGGACTTGTTTGAGGAGTTAGGAAAACTACATAACAAATAATTTATATACATCCTGTATAGAGTACCTGCCTTTAGGAAATAATTATAATATTTACTAAGTATGTATATGTATACCTATTATAACATATTTTATAGTCTTATTTTTAGAAGTAAAATGTATATTGAGTTAATATGTTACATCAGTGTTATATTATATTAATTTAATTTCTTAGAAGCACAATCATTTTTAGGCCAGTAGACCTCTTTGTGAATGATTTCGTCCGGGGAAGTACTGACACAACACATTTTCCTACCGTGTATGCATCAGTAATGTTCGCATTACTGTGGTCTGGTTGGAAGGGTATGGTTGCCGGTGAAATTACAGGCGCATGCATCGTTTATTACAATAAAACTAATGTCACCAAACAAAACTAATCAAATCAAAGTAAAAATCTTTATTATTACATTCTATTATTCTACTATTATTACATATATTAATTATTCCAACTAAAATACCGTAAGGTTCCTGAGATCTCGATCAACACAATTAATAAGAATTAAGAAATAAACATTTAAATATATTTTTTTAATAGCTACATATATCCATTTTATAGAACTTTAAAAATAAACGTAAAAGTTACATTAAAAAAAAACTTACTTCCGTCTTCTGTAGGTAAAGAATTCTAGGTCGAGTTGGGAAGCAAAATTAGATAATTATTATGACTTCATAAAAACTTAATGTCTCAAGGTTACGGGCGCAGTGCAATACCAACTGCAGATATGAGGAAATTCATCTGTTATAGGCAGAGGTTAGCACTTAACACCAGGTGGGTCTCGTGCTTGTACCGTTACCTAATAACGTAATACTATAATACCTACGTTCATTAAAACACACACAATTCAACGATTTATAGTTTTTGGGTTCCGTACCCAAAGGGTAGTACGGGACCCTATTACTAAGACTCCGCTGTCCATCCGTCTGTCTGCCGTCTCTCACCAGGCTGTATCTCATGAACCGTGATAGTTAGACCGTTGAAATTTTCACAGATGATGTATTTCTGTTGCCGCTATAACAGCAAATACTAAAAACCTGCCAAGTGCGAGTCAGACTCGCGCACGAAGGGTTCCGTAACATTATCTATAAAACGGCACAAAATCATGTCTGTTGTATGGAAGATTTTTTTATATCTATGTAATATTTTACCTAGTCAAAATAGTACTAATGCAAGTAAAGTCTCCTAACAATTCCTTCCTTTCATAGTGCGCTACTTAATACGAAACGTATCCGGTATAATATGATCCATTATCCCCATACCTATCTTAGCTAATTTCTGACAATAACAAATTATTATCAACAAACTCATTCAAAATTACAAAAATAACTTGTTCAGATAAAGTCTCGCTTTATTTATTACAATTTTACAATTTCCTGTTAAATTATAGCAGCTAAATATATAACACCTACTATTAAATATCAAGTCGGAACACCAAAGCAAAAGCTCCTGTTATCAAAACAATAGCTTATCAGTGTAAAACAATACCTTATCAGCACCTACTTACTCATTGTAGATAGACTTACAATTCGGAGAACAGTCTCAAAGGGTCACAGATTGTGTACTAGCTAGTGTATACGTGTTAAGACACAGTTTAAGTTCTAGTTACTATGAAAATCTTTGCTCTGTGACCTCACCTCCGGTGTCAAAGTAACTGTTGTCAAATCTGTGGTAGAGCCAGAACAAATAAGAGAAATTGCGTCAGAGTTTGAAGAAATCCTGAGGCTTAAGGTTAGCCAGTCCATCATCAAAGTGCCGATAGTCGCATGGTAACTAATATTAGTCAACTAGTAACTAATACTTAAAACTTTCCAAGAGCGTGTCGGGCATATATAAGTATATAAGGTTCCGTTGTATTTCGCAGTTTCCTGTACTATTCGAAATGTAGATAGATAAACTCTTTATTGAAACACCACAAAACACTGCAAAATATATGTTACAAATAAAGAAATAGGAAACAGTGCAAACAAAAATAGTTTCACCGCAGTTAACTATTTCAAAATTAAGTGTCATAATAGGGGGTCTTATCGCTTAGAGCGATCTCTTACAGACAACCATGCACAGAAAGAAATAGGCAGAAACTTATAAAAGTGGTGGTGTACGAGTTTAAAACATGTTTATATATTATAGTAAAACTCAAGAATGTTTATTGATAATGTATTAATGAATCAAATAGCTAGAATGTACTCTCTAATAAGTGAACTTGGTGCCCATATAATAGGGATAAAAAGAAGCTGATAGTAAAATAAATGCGAATAAAAAAAAGTACATATTCAATAATAATTAAATGCCTATTAATTAATAGCCAACTTTTTAAACCTAGATATAAACTATAATTATTCCTAATATCATTCCCATCCGGCCAGTCGTCTAAAAAAGTCACTCACTCGCTCACTAATTCACAAACTTTCGCGTTTATAACTTTGAAGGCCCTTTAGCCTAATTAGTAGGCTTATTCCAGAAATCCCCTTAACAGATCCTCAGCGAAGGGGATTTCTGGTGAACCTGCCAAGAGGTCCCAGGTTCGATCCCTAAGCAGAGCAAATATTTGTGTAATGGCTGAATGTTTATTCTCGGGTTTTGTATGTTGTGATGTGTTATTGTGTGTGTGTCCATGCCTTCCGTTCCGCGGCACAAGGAATTACAGGGAAGTGCAGAATGAACGTGCACGTTTGTACTTAAAAATTGTGAAGTTTACGTATGTCCGTTGCTGTATGTCCGCTCGTAACTACTCTAAGGCTTAACCGGTTTTTATAAATCAATGGCAAACCGCAAGCGTAACTGGGTACATGATTACCCGACTGCGGCTAAAGCCCAAGAGGAGGAATTTAATGCGCTTTAATCTCCGGCCTCTTTATTTTTTTAGTAAGTAAATTAAACTTTGTACGTAAGTAAATTTCATAAGTGCGTCCATTATACCAAATTTTACAAATTTTATTTTTTTACAAAATATTAATTTTTTTTTACATAAAAAAATTTGCCTTTCTCAGATTCTGCTCTAATCGTAGCTTGGAAACTAAAGTAGTATCCACCCTTCATATTCTTGTGATGGAAAAGATTTCTGACCTTATAGGTTTCTATTGGTCACCTACGCAGTACCCCAAATTCCAGCTTATCGCGAATGAGTCAAATGACCTGCCTTGACCCCAAAAACAGCATGCAGGTCATAAAACCGGAAATAGCACGACAAGCAAGCATGTACCTATACCTATATCTAAGTAGATTTGTCTACAATCGCCTCAAGGACTGCTGTTACTCGACCAAAATGTTTATAGCTAATTTATTGTAATAAGCTTCGCAGGTTTTTTGTCCCATTGATACGGTCGGTTATGACTTAATTTATATTCTTGATGGATTTTGGTTAGTGATTTAAATATGTAGGTAACAAGAATAGGCTATGATAAATTCGCATTCTGGTTGGCCATTATATTGTTTACTAGCTGCTCTCCGCGGCTTCACCCGCGCATGGTGATGGACGATGATGATGATGATGATGAATCTTATATAGCCTATGTTACTCAGCGTGAATGTAGCTTTCCAATGGTGAAATATTTTTTGAAATCTGTCCATGAGCCAATTCGTTACAAACATACATACATACAAATCTTTCCTCTTTATTATATTAGTATAGATGTAGATTTGAATTAATAGACTATGTGACCCGGTATTTTGTCCTTTTTCATAGAAAATAGCTTCAAATTATAATATTTGTTGTATTACATTTTCCATTGATACTTTCTTACTTTCTTTAGACACCTTATGCAAATTGTCGTACCTATATATGCCGTGCGAGCATGGATGTCGCGATAAACTTGACGTCGATAAACTGACTTTTACCAGTTATCTTGCCTTGTCTTTAGTGTGGATCTGGCTGCGATAGCTATATCGCGAGATTAGCGAGCTTTCTTGTACCGATAATTTTATCCTATCGACATGCCATGCTTGCACCATGATTCGTTATAAGCCGTTTTCATGTTATGTGCTTACCCACCAACATTTAATTTAAATTTATTGACCGAACTCTGCGAATAAATACTTATTATTTACGTGAATATTATTAGAACGAACTAGTGCGAAGGGTCTCAGAGCCTAGCTCGAACAACTACGTAAGTGTAGCGCAACATGTCGTTCACGTGAAACAGTACAAACTGACATTTATCCAGCGCAACTGTGACACAGACAACTCATAGTTTGTTTGCCGAAGCGTGACGCGTTGACATTTACGATACGAATGCTTTTTCGCAAATAGTTTATGCTACTATTAGCTTGGTCAAAAATGCTTTAGTACGAGTATATCCGGACCGGATGTCCGTCTGTTCTCCTCTACAGCCGTGCGATTCTCTAATGATTCGTCGTTGCGCTCGTCGACGAGCTCACCGATGTCAAATACTTTATGAGATATCGCCCTTGTACATAAGGTTATTTTTCCAACGTTTTTTGTCATTTGTTTCACGGATGTTGTGAAAGATGCAACGATGTTTGCTCTTACAGAATCGCACGGCAGGTCGCATTGTACCTGAATAGAGACGAGAATTCGTGAAGATTTGTGAACATGTTCGATAACTATATAGATATATATTAGTGTAACCAGTTCTTGAAAAAAAAAAAAATATTTCATAGGCTTAGAGCGTCCTAAAATAAAACTTCACGGCGTTTACAATTTTTCAAAAGACTAAAATGACTTACAGACCAAACAAGTCGTGATTATTTAAGGATTTTACGTTTTAAGTAATTTGTTTTCAGGTACGCAATTATATATTAAGTAATTAAGTTATAAACTATGCAAAGACATACTGCGAGGTCTACAGCTCGCAGCGCTACTATAGATTATATTATATATATATAGGTATATATACCTACTTAGTTATATATGCGTAAATTCTAGAAATATCAATATTTAGCAAGTTTAATATTACAATAATTTATTTCATATATGCACACACACGCGCACACACACACACACACACACACACACACACACACACACACAATTTCAAAAAATTACTTCGCTAGAATGTAATGCAAGAAACGTATATCCAATTCCATATCTGTCGACGAATTAGGGCTTAGGCCCATCGCCTGTGTTTCAGAATACAACCCTCTGAATAAGTAGCTAGCATGTAGCTGTATTAATTAGATATATTTTTTTAAAGAGTGTTCACGGGTCTTCGAGGAGAGCTTTCGGAACTCGTAAATTTTTTTTGTTAGTTTAGTTTTGCGATTTTCAAATCATATTTGAAGGTAGTTTGAAAATTGACTTATATTAAGTAACTTTAATTTAAATATTTTTTTTATTACATTACTGCAGCCATCTCACAACGGTATATATAGTCTACGTTCTTTAGGGCAAAAAAATGTTGACATTTTTGTAACAATTCTTACATCTCATGTAAGCCTTTTAACGGCTTTGTTACTTCACATGTCATCATCATCATCATCATCATCTCAGCCGTAGGACGTCCATTGCTGAACATAGGCCTCCCCCATGATTTTCCAAAAGGACCAGTTGGAACCGGCCTGCATCCAACGTCGTCCTGCGACCTTCATCAGGTCGTCTGTCCACCGTGTCGGTGGACGACCTACGCTGCGCTTGCCGGTCCGTGATCTCCACTCCAGAACCTTTCGGCCCCATCGGCCATCTGTTCTGCGTGCTATGTGCCCTGTCCATTGCCACTTCAACTGGCTTATCTTCTGGGCTATGTCGGTGACTTTAGTTCGTCTACGGATCGCCTCATTTCTCATTCGATCACGTAGAGAAACCCGAGCATAGCCCTATCCATAGCTCGTTGTGCGACTTTGAGCTTATATATGAGGATCATAGTCAGAGACCACGTTTCAGTGCCATAAGTCATCACTGGTAACACACATTGGTCGAAGACTCTTGTCTTCACATGTAATACTGATAAATATGTATATCCTTATCTTTATCTTTAATAAGTGACATCAACAAGATTTTCTGACGCAAACTTCGTTAACAACGCTTCCCAAACATTTATGTACCTATCCACGTGTATAGATAGGTATATGTATATATGTACACATAGCATAACGTCTGGTTGAATGATGTGGATGCAAGGAACACAGGTTACACAACAGTTGCCGTAAGCCACAGATTTCTCTTTGTGAGCAATCTGTTCCTTGCTCATTGAAGGTAATACTGGGGTGACGATAAATTATATTAATAGAGGATTTTTCATTCATAAGGGGAATTTTGAAATTATTTTATTTAACCTGCATTCAGGACTTTAAGCTAGCTTGATTGCCGTGTCGACCTTTTCGATAACAGTTAATGTTTTGTACAAACTTACTTCGCGAATGCAACGGTTATTCCGATCGGTATTTACTCGTATATAGTAAAGAATATCGCATGTCATACGTGAATTGCTCCTTAAAACAAAATTAACAAAAAGTGTGAAATAACTTGTTGAAGTCGGTCGGTACCATGATAGTTCAAAAGTACCGACTTCGACAAGTTATTTCACACTTTTTGGTGTTGAAGTCGGTTCCGTTTCTTGGTAAAACTTTATTTCACTCAGTGACCCTTGCTACTTACGGGATCGATTGTCATTCACAGTCGATGATGATATTAAATCATAAACATAGGCGAAACACTTTTCAGTTATTGGAGTGCATCTCATAAAACAACTGGATCGAATTTGATGAAATTTCAATGAGAGCACATGGGAAGCACCAGTTATCAAACAAAAAATTTTGAGAATCGGTTAACCCAGTCGAAAGTTATGCGGTAACAAACATTAAAAAAAAAACATACAGTCGAATTGAGTACCTCCTCCTTTTTTGGAAGTCGGTAGATAAAACCAACTCTTCAGTATATTCCAAAACACACATTAGAGAAACAATAGTGAAAAATAACGTCTAAAATTGATGATCAATCACCCAAGAATGTGAACCTGATTAAATCTGCATGAACAAGATAATCGATCCTCAGAATCTCAATTCCATAATCGATTCTAAACTGATCATTATAGAATTGAGCAATTTATACAATCATGTTTACAAAAAGACTTATATCCAAAAGGGCAATCTTAAGTATATATTGTATTTTTAGGCGAAGTTCACACATAATTAAATAGCTTGCGGTTTGGTGGACCTCCACGAGTTTCCGAATACCAAGCCTCAGCTTTGTTACGTAACCCTTAGGAGGTGCGTAGGTACTGAGGTAAATATCTCAACCTTGGGTTTAGGTATTTATACAATAAAGGATAATAACTACTATATATGAACAAAGATTTTATAACAATCAAGTTATTTCAAGCATTGAAGAGCAAATTATGCTACAATGAGAGTAACTTGTAATGTTAGATAATGATTCTACCTACTTCCTATACTGCATTGTTAACCTGAACTATCAAGAATATTTCTATACTTACTAAAAGAAAATAAAAAGGAACTTTAGAAATAAATATGGTTGTAATAAATAAAAATACGTGACCTGGCGAATTCACACTTCACTGTAAGTCCTGAAAGGCTTTCGTTAGGCAAGTTACACACGTAGAGGTTTAGTCAGCTTCTGGCTACAAGGGACACTTCAGGACTGGGTTGAATGCCTTACGAGCTTTGATTGCATCGTCAGGGTGAGAATACTCGGGAAACCAATATCCTCGGTTTGCTTTCAAATTTATAATTTCAAAACATATTCTGGGTCATGACTTCAGGAATGTACGTATACACGATTGTACAGGCAAATTAAACAATTTCATGAAAACCGACAGGTCTATTTTTCTATCCTAACACAGGCAAGATTTCAATCTCACCGATGTATGCGTAGTTTTAAGTGCGTTGTATATAATAATACAAATATAAGCGGCTACTCCAGACGAAAACCTTTTCTCAACCTACTAATTGATTTATGATTTCCTGGTAGAAAGTAGGCATTGACATATAACTTAACACCACCATGATTATCTTTTCGCTTTGTTTTCAATGATTGTATGTGTGCATTTCATGTAACGGGTTGATATGCCATCACTATACAGAAACTTTGAAACATCACTGACAAAAGGCATTTGGTATAGAACTATACAATATGAACCTCCTCGTATACCCTGGTTTGCAAGTAGCAAGCTACGAAGATGTTATATTGTAATGGCTCATAGGTTGCGGTCCGGGCATGTCCCACTAAATAAATTTAAACACCTTATGAGAGTGGCAGATTCACCTAATTGTGAGATATGCGGAACCATTGAAGACGTCCATCACCTTCTAGTGGAATGTGTACGGACTCAACCGATGAGATCAAGAATGATACATCAATACGGGTTTAATCCAGTTGAGATGGGGGTGCTGCAGAGTGTCTTAGCCGATCCTTTGAGTGAAACGGCTGGGGCGCTCTGTGGCATGATCTATCAAATAATTAAAAGTTAGCGTGATAAAATGATAGTCATCACGGGGCTGACATGGTCGCAAAGCGACAAAAGTCCCTAATAAATAAAGATTAAAAAAAAATAAAAAACAGTATACTCTCACTAATCTGGCACTATTGAAAACCTGAGATTATTGGAATGTTCGGATTACTGGATTATGGAGGAAAATTATCAATTTAATTAAAATAGAGCATTTCATAAAGGAAATTTAATTTCATCTTCATGTCATGTCTCATTTCAAAACAACAGGTATGCACATGCACGTGATAAGATTTGAGGGTAGACTGCTAGACGAAGACGCGGTGACGGAGCGCAAAGGCGTAGAGGGGCGAGGGAGGAGCGGGTGGAGGGTGCCGGATTATTGGATGTATCGGTCTATTGAAGTGGAGATAGGATTAGTGAGATACTACTGTATCACTATAAAGAAAATTCAATATAACGAGATTCTATGGTATTTTACGTTAAGTAATAATCATGGTTCAAAGCCAAACGTCCGTCTCAGCCAACAAGATTCGACAATAATAAGGTGTTAATATAACACAAGAGTAAAGGTACTCATAATACGTGAAGGGAGTGGAGTTTTTATACCTTTATCCCCTTTCCCATCAAACGTATAGTCACTCTAGCAAGTACTTTTCAAGATCACGAATAAGTACAGCAAAGGACAACAATAAGTTATCGCAGGTAGTGATTTTTTCAAGCCCTTTGCCAGCTGCTTTTGAAGACGGCAGATGCAAGACGGTCCTTTATACCTTTTTTCTACCTTTATAGATTTTTTTTTGCCATTTACACGCTCCTTTTGAATGTTTTTCGACGAGATCAAACGGATGCTGCATGGATGCTGCCCTGTTTATGTAAGAGACGTAAAGTATGAGAAATCGATTTTTAAGTCTTGCGAATGGTATCCGGTACAGTTTCCGGTATCACTAAGGTTTGGTTAAATTTACTGTTTGTTTTTATACGGTACGTTCGGGACAATAAGGTTGCGTGATAATGTGAAATCCGAAGACAAAAATAGGAGAGGAAATATGGTACATCTATATAGAAATGAAATAGAAATGTCTGTTTGTAATTCCTAATTAACAGCTTTTCACTAAATGCATATGAAAGTACATATATACGGTACTTACATAAAAAACAAATTTTAAATGTTTGACTGTCTATCTGTCTGTTAGTTCCGGCTAATCTCTGTAACGCCTGGACCGATTTTAACGAGACTTTCACTGGCAGATAGCTGTTAAGTATTATAAAATGTAACTCAGCCTGTTTACTACCGACTTCCAAAAAGGAGGAGGTACTCAATTCGACTGTATTTTTTTTTAAATGTTTGTTACCTCATAACTTTCGATAGGATGAACCGATTCTCAAAATTCTTTTTTTGTTTGAAAGCTGGTGCTTCCCGTGGCGTGGTCCCGTTTAAATTTCATCAAATTCGGTCCAGTAGTTTTTGAGTTACACTCTAATAACTGATTTTTACCAAAGTAATAGAATGGAAGTCAGTATTAAATTTTTCAAGTTGCATTGTTAAATATAAAACTGTTTGTTACCTTATCATTCCTAAACGGTTGAACGGTTCGTAATCAAATTTAGCAACGGTATACATTATATCCCGGGGAAGCAAATAATAGCACATATAAACTTTCATCATCATCCATAACCACACGCGTGAAGCCGCGGGGCGCAGCTAGTTGTATATTAAAGCGTGACGAAAAGCAGAACCTTCACAGGTTTTATGAGAGGTTATTATGGGTTGGGTCTTGAATCGAGTCGCCTGAATTTGAGGATTCTGCTACTGTGGAATGGTCAAGGGGCTTTGTCTTGACCCTCCCAATTCGATTTTAGCTGCCGGAGTTACGCGAAAGTATTTTAAATTAATATTTAAAGTTTCTGTAATTTCACACGAAAAACATGCGGATGCGTGAAACGGAACGCAATATCAGGAAATATTGCATAAATTTGAACGTCTGCTATGTTTATTCCCTGCCCCCAAACCCCCCTCCTACCTACTCCCCCTCCCCCAAAGTTAAGTGTAAAAGTGTTTAAATAGAGTAGAAAAATTGATCTTTGATATTAAATTAAAAAAAAACTATTGGATTCCGGCAGGGAAAAATGGTGGGGGAGGGTTCCCCTCCCACCCCCCTATCCACCTCCCCCCCCCCTAAATTCAGGCGACTCGATTCAAGACCTTACCCGTTATTATTTCTGAGGTAAAGATCGTAATTTTAATCAAATCATGACAGCTGCAGTTTTACATATTCTCGCAGAACTCGTGGGTACTGAGTTAAAAACGTTCCTTCCACTCTCGTGCTGCGAACGACAGACGCAAGGAAACCCAACTAGGTGGTAGGCCTATTGTGCAAGAGGCCGTCTTGGTGGCAAAAACTTAAACGATAGTGGTAGTGAATCTGCCACTATCGTTTAAGCTCTCAGTTGGATACTGAGGGCGTCCGTGCTTCAGGGCGTCGATCCCAGTCGTGTCTTAGAAAGACAGTAGTGTTGGAAACTGATTCTATGGTTAATTAGGTTATGGTATAGGTACAACGACGTACGAACCTACCTACTCGCAAATGTTTACACAGCTGATTTCTATGCCTAAACCTTCTGCCGGTACGAGGGCCCGCGCGGGGCGACGTCTGACTTTGCAATCTATCCACGGAGTATCTAAGTGGGTAGGTTGTGGGTGTCTCGCTTAATGTAGTAAGTTCGTCAAGCGTTCAGTCGCAACGATCCTTGGTCGCACTATGGTACTTTCGCGGAGCTGTGAATATGGGTTCATAATAATAAAAAAAAATTTTATGTTATATGTATATAATTTCATGGTTTGGACATGTGGAGAGAATGAATGAAATGAGAATGACTAAACAGGTATACATGGGACAAGTAAACGGAAGTGTTGGAAGGGGAAGACCTAGGCGAACGTTCCGAAATCAGATTGAAGACGTTCTGAAAAAAGGCCAGGTCAAAAGTACCCTAAAGCGACGCTTATGTATGAAAGGATTGATGAGTATAGATGAAGCGAAAGAGATATGTCAGGATCGTAGTAAGTGGAAATCCGTGGTCTCTGCCTACCCCTACGGGAAAGAGGCGTGATTTTATGTATGTATGTATATAATTTCATGACCAG
This sequence comes from Selenia dentaria, assembly GCA_917880725.1. NCBI lineage: Eukaryota > Metazoa > Arthropoda > Insecta > Lepidoptera > Geometridae > Selenia > Selenia dentaria. Next base: position 30,650,836 of record OU862890.1, on the reverse strand, counting down.
TTATCGATTCCAAACCACCCCCTTCAATATTGTGCACTAATTAACTAAGACCTTATAGGTATATATGGTATGATTGTATTTCCTATAGCTTGCGTTGATAACAGCTGTTGTATGGTGGAGATACAACTCAAGATCATGTAATAATAACAACTAGGTACCTAGTAGTTCTGCGAACAGTAGACCTCGCGAGCACACAGTCTATCAGCGGCAAGTTTTCGCCGCACTTCACAACGTTCAAAATCTCGGCAACTAGGTACTTGACCAATTATGCTCATATTCGAAATTCCTCTCTCAATTCAGCCACTACCTAATCTGTGTAAGTACCAAATTTTATCAAAATCGGACGGTAAGAAACTGGACACAAATAATTAATTGAACTGTTTTGGATTCGGAAGTAAGCACCTATATAATGCAAGTTTCCAGTGTTATTGAATACATTGGTGTAGAGGCAAATCTATTGTCATATTATTTCTTAGTTGGCTTCTACTCCATCCATGTGAGGGGGTGTGAATCGTATGCTATATATATCATTTCGAAACATACAAACTGTGTACTTTTTAAAAACCTAAAAAAATGAAAAAGAAACAAAAAAATAAGAAAATCTGGATAAAATATTGCGCCGAGATCAAAAGTAGGTAACAAATCTTGTAGAAAGCGTAAAAATCAAATGAAAGTTCTATTGAGGTATTTCGTTGGATGTCGTTAAGGGTGGCGTGTCAGAAGGGTCGAGACCCTTGGCCTGGCTCCTCGGCCCAGCTGCGGAGGGCAACGACCTTTGTGCTAATTCCGCCCGGATGTAGGTGCCCACCTACGAGTTTGGCTCAAAAGTATACATACATGCCATAAATGCCTATTGTACGTAAAGTTATAGTAATCGGACAATTACTTTCTCAATGTTGGTACATTGTCCTTATCAGAGGATCACAAGCTATAATCCACCACGCGAGCCCAGTGGCCCTAGCACGAATAACTGCATAATTGTAACGTAACGTATTATTCATGTGAAACAGTACAAACTGTCATGTATCTAGTGTTACTGTGACACAGATAGCTCATAGTTTGTACGCCGAAGCATGACGCGTTGACGCATACGAATACTCTTTGGCAAATTGTTTGTGCTATGGTCTCTGTATTGGTTTGCCGGATAAGTGTAAGAGTTTTCAGAACGAATCCGAACGCCTCTGGACTAGGAGTTAGGACTGCAGCCAAGACGTGCGCTGCGCTGAGCACAGATTAAGTGCATTCAATTGAATATGCTACTTTCGTTCACCCATCCAAAACGTGACCGCTTGGCCTAATTGGATGACGAACGACTTATAAGCGCTTTTGCTATATATACAGCTTTATTATATCCTAGTCATAATAGCATAATACTTTACTATGGCGTAACATATGATAGATAGCACTTTATTAAGATACCACATTTATAACTTAATATGTATTAGATACAACAATGTTAAAAAAAAAGACGTGTGACACTCGGAGACTGCCGCGGTAAAGCTATTGCATAGCTGTTTTTATCAACTTATGCAATTATAATAATTTAACCAATGCCATCTAGAGGCGAGTTGCTGAACTAAAGAGACAAGCGTGATATTTCAAAAAGTCATTAAAAGTTCTGCTATTCATCGATATATGCCAAATCAACTTATGCAATTATAATTATTTAACCAATGCCACCTAGAGGCGAGTTGCTGAACTAAAGAGACAAGCGTGATATTTCAAAAAGTCATTAAAAGTTCTGCTGTTCATCGATAGATGGAGTCGGAGTGTTAGGTTATTTTCGTTACGGAATTTCTGGATTCGGTCTCCAAGCTCAAGGCCCGCGATAGAAGCTATGCAATAGCTTAACTAAGCGTAACAGGGCGGTCTTATAACTCAGAGCGATCTATTCCAGACAACCTATATATAGAATATGTTATTCGCCAACCGAGAACCTAATGCGTGCCGATGCAATTATCGAAAGTAGCATTGAAATAACGTTTAATAGACTCGCACGTGCTACACTTATGGGCCTAGCACAACGTAACCGTTTCGTTGGCTAATACAGTACAAACTGTCATTTATCTAGTACAACTGTGGCACAGAATATTCATAGTTAGTACTGTATACGTTATCGATTACGTTACATGTAGATAATGTAATCGTATGGTTGACGTAGACAGTGATATATTCCACAGTGGGCCGAGCACGTAGATCTGCTTAAGTGTAACGTTATCGTATCGTTTACGTATTCAGTACAAACTATGAGATATCTGTGCCACTATTGTTCTAGATAAATGACGGCTTGTACTAAATACGTTTACGATGCGATTACGTTATAATTAAACAGATTTACGTGCTCGGCCCACTGTTATAAATAAATGATAGTTTTTACAACCGTGCGATTATGTAATGGTTCGAGCTCACCGATGTCAAATAATTTATGAGATATCGCCCTTGTACATAAGGTTGTTTTTCCAACGTTTCTTGTCATCTCGTCATTTGTTTCACGGATCTTGTCAAAAAAGTAACGATGTTTGCTCTTAGAGAATCGCACGGCTGTATACACCACCACAGACATGTATGGCGTAAACTGTCAAATCTTCACTCAAGTCGAGAGTCACAACACAATAAATCTCTCTGGAATACCAACTTTTCTTTTACATACGAGTACTTTTAATTAATGTCTAGACAAGGTGCTAGACAAATTTGCAGAACAGTTTCTAGTAGGTACACACCAGAAGAAACAATGAGCAGGTAAGTTAACAAATTACAGGAAATGTTATCTCCTTACACGTTTATAAGTACCAGGATATTATGTATAACAGGAAATAGGTGAGTACATTGTAATGATAATGTTAAAACTTCGCAAGAGGGAGGGTATCGATTGATCCTCGCAAAGCTGCTGCCCTGGTAACGCTCCCTGCGTTTACGACTTGTTACCCTAGTAGGTTGGAATAGTAGGAAATAGGAAAAGTTTCTTGTCCAAACCTAATTTTGAAAAAATATTTAGAAAACATCACTAAATTCTATATATTTTTCGAAGATTGCCTTTAACTAACATACTTCTGTGATACTTTCATTGGACGTCTAAGAAGTAACACTGGGTCATTTCTTTTTTATTTAAAAACCTCCTAATATTTATTAATAACATTCTGTACTGGGTCCAACTTTTGTCTGAGTACTGCACTGCGCTCATCACCTCGAGACATTAGTTTTTGAAAACCGAAACAGATTTCGGCCAGTATTTTTACTTGCTACAATGCCCTTCATACTCTAACTCAGTAATGCTTGTGGGCGGTTTCCAGGCCAATTATTCGTTAAGGATTAGTTAGGGTAGGATAGGAATTATCCTATATAGGATAGGACCTAACTAATCCTTGACGAATAATAAGTAATATAAGGAGTACCTTATCCCAGGACTAGCTGCGCTCCGCGGATTCACCCGCGTGCTGATGGACGATGATGATGAAAAGTATCCTATGTCTTTTCCCGAGATATAGATGATATATACCGATAATATATACAGAGATAATAACCCCAGAAGATAGATAGACAATCACGATATTTGAAATCCAACTGAATCTTGTCTTGTCCATGTTGCATACTCATAATCTAGTGGTATCTGAAATGATGAAGCACGCTTATAAAACTACAAATCTGTCGAAAGTAGTACTTGCAAAGAAACTAAAAGAAACCAATCAAGTTTCGTACAATAACTATACGATGTTCTCACAGTGATAAATAACTAAGAATCAATTCAATAAGTGTACCCCCGCCTTGTTTTCACCGGATTCGCCCGCCCCAAATTCGCACGATGTTTAAGTTTTTACCCATACGAGTAGTACTTTCTCACAAAAACTGCACCCCATTGCCCAAGTCGCGAATTTCTTAAAGTTTCGCATAGGCATTGACCCCGCGAGGCAAGGGCTTTGTCCGGGGCCCTTCGAGGCTCTGAGGTCGGGCTCACATCTGCCGTTGCACCGGCCCTTTCACAATGCAGTCCTTGAGACGGTTTTTGACGGTTGAATTTTAATAAGGATTTATTTAGAGCTGTGAGACCGCACCAGCAGCTGGTTTAGTAATTCATTGAATACCATTTATTTTACCTAGACGTCGAAACGTTACAGTACGGAAGTAAAAGGATCTTCTTTCTCTTCTATTCGATAATATGTACCTAGATGTAAGAAATTTTGGTTATTAATAAATCTTTTTGTGATATTTGTTTTTTAAGTACCTACTAATTTAAAAAAATGTTGGACTGTACATATCAACATGTTTTTGTAACGCAGGTATTTGACAAAATTTACGTACGACTTCTGTGGGCCGAGCACAAAAATATGCTTAAGAGGATTGCATAGCTAGTACTTTCTATGCTAAAAGAGAAAACTCTTCTCTTCCTCTTAACATTGTCCCATTTCAGTGATTTCTTTTCATGCAATCATGACATTCTTTACTATGCCCGTACGTTTTGATTTTTTCAGTTCTTTCAAGTTCTAAAAAAGGAAATGTATAGTAGAAGAGGTAGAAAAGAGTTTTCTCTTTTAGCATGGAAAGTACTAGCTATGCAATCCTCTTAAGTGTAACGTTATCGTATCGTTGACGTATTCAGTACAAACTACGACTTATCTATGCCACTATTGTACTAGATAAATGACAGTTTGTGCTAAATACGTTAACGATGCGATTACGTTTCACATAAACATATTTTCGTGCTCGGGCCACTGTATTCAATAAGTATTAGAGTTTTGAGGTTACTTGTATTGCTTGTATGTAACTTATACCTAATATCTGAAAATCTATCTGTCAATAAACCATGAAAATGGCATGGGGTTTTATGTTAGCATAATAGATATATACTTATGTATATATTATGCCACTTAATTTAGGATCTGTTCTTAGTACGTAGTCAATTTAAAGATAGGTTAATTACGAGTAGCATGTCACAAACTACATTTACTAATATAGAATTAGCGTTTTAAATTTATAAGAGTCTAAACAAAAGACATAAATAGAATGATGGGTTAGTTTTGTTTATCGGCAAACGTACACGTCTATACTAATATTATTATAAAGAGGAAAGATTTGTTTGTTTGAATTGAATAGGCTCCGAAAAAACGGGACCGGCATGGAAAATTCCTTCACCATTAGAATCCTATATTATCCCTGAAACATATATATATTTTGATGCGTCATCATTATCATCTATCACGAGTGAAACCGCGGAGTGCTAGTATATTATATAGTGAGACGGACGTACAAGTGGCATCATAATCTTTAACGTTCTTGCAGTGGTTGGAAACCGGGGAAACAGCATGAACAAGCAGCTTCTTAGGGCTGTGGTGACCTGTGTCGGTATGCTTCTTGAGACATGGCATGGCAGCACAGCGACTGCAGACACGGTAATATGGTCTTATTACCGTGCTGCAGAGGTGTTCTGGCGTGCGATCCTGTAATGATTCGTCGTTGCGCTCGTCGACGAGCTCACCGATGTCAAATACTTTGAGATATCGCCCTTGTAAATAAGGTTGTTTATCCAACGTTTCTTGTCATCTCGTCATTTGTTTCATGGATGTTGTCAAAGATGCAACGATGTTTCCTCTTATATTAAGTATTTAACATCGGTGAGCTCGTCGACGAGCGCAACGACGAAACATTAGAGAATCGCACGGCTGAGTCTTGTGAATCCTTTTGGATGATATGGTGGCTCACACTCAACATTCAACAATCTATGTTGCTGCAAGCGCAGTTCGACTCCGGTTGTCGTTCGACAATACCCGAACACCCGGTATTTTTTTTTTATGAGATATGAGATATGATATGAGGTTGTCAAACGGGCAGTTGGCTCACCTGGTGGTCAATGATACCGTCGCCCGCAGACGCGGACGCAATACCAGAGGCCTCGAGGAAGCGTTGCTGACCTTAGAGGAAAGAATAGAAGGGTTGAGGGTGGAGGGGGGGGGGGGGGGTGGACTTCATTGGGAGTGGAAAGCTGTGGCGGCTGTGTGTGGCACTACCACCAGCATTCTAATATTTCTATAGACACTTTAAAACGTAAAAAGCTACTTTACAATAAATAAATTTTATTCAACGCCCCTTTAAACGAATAGGTATGAGTTAAGCATCGCGTTTATGATCTATCGATCAGCAGAATATAAAATTTAGATTGATCGCTGGCGTCAATAAAAACGTAACTGCAGCTGGACTGTTTTTCAATAGCAGAACAAGAAAACGTATAATTCTTAACTATGGTGTAGTTCTTATCTAAGCTATACGGTTCGATTGAACTTGTAACAAATTTAGTTAGTGGAATCAGTCCCCTGGTATTTTAATTAAGTATAGTACGTTATACATATCTACTAATGTCACTGCATAAGTTAGACTGTGCTAATGTGCACGAGATTGTTACAACTAGGTAGGTACCTACCTACTAGAGTCACTTCTAGCGGTTTCTTGATTTTACAATTGATCACATAAGGTAGAGGATTAAGTACGAGTATGTACTGCTTAAGACACAAAAAAGAAATGTTAGGTACTTATGGCATACCTACATTATGCCATAAGTAGCTAACCTAAGCATTAAATAAATATTTTTCACAAATATATTAGGAACTAAGTACAGAATGAAAATATTTAATACATTACGTATCTAGCTAGATAAATGAATTTAAAAGAATGCGTTTTTAAGCAAGCTTGTATTTTTTCTCTTGATTTGTTGTTTAATTGACAGATATTTATTTGTTATGTATGATTACGCCTTCAAGGCATCATATTTTGCTGAGAATAAAGTTCGGATAAAATCGGGGTTTGCGACCTTAACTTCAGGTCGCTTTGTCAGTTTATATACGTCAAATAACACTCCTCCGTGGGATGGATGAATGGATGGATGGATAGGTTGAAGAGATTGCAGTACTAATTGGCAAAACGACCGAACGGTATTGGTTCAAATCGCGCTCGTGTCGCAACAAAAATTTTATCAATTTTTTACAACAAACAATTTTTTTTAAAATTTGAAATCTTTAAAGATTTTCTTGTGTCCATTGTAAAGGTTTCTGTACCTTTATCAAGGTCACATTTCACTTTACGCAGAATGGTTTAACGTACAACAATGCGTAAGTACATTGTTAGATCCTTATAATGGAGAATATCCATTCTTACTTATTCTCAATGGAGACAAGACATATTACTAACAACTAACAAAAGCGCTCCCTTATCAACCCCCATAAAAATATCTTCCATCACAAAGGAAAGGTGCGAATTAGTTGATAAATGTTGTAAAAAACAGATTGTTAGAAAAGTTCGTTCATAATGCATTTGGTGATTGTATGCGTAGTATTTTGTGGGTTTTTTTATGTTAATAATATTCTACATATATAATTTCGAGGCGCAGAACTTCTCCAGTCCTTCCTTAATCATAAATCTGAACAGTTCCTGACCATGTGTACCAAAGCTTGCGTAGGTCATATATTTTTTAAAAGCAGTAGAACTCTTTGTGAATGAGTTCCACCATACCTTATCTACCAGAAAGCAGCGTAAGTTTTATTCGCAATACTTTGTTTTGGTTTGAAGGTATGGTTGCCGGCGAAATTACAGGCATGTTTGGTGTAACTCTAAACATTTTCCTGACACCGCACATTTAGCCGTGTGTACCTAATTATCAAAATACATTTAATAGAACAGTGTACGTTTGGTACTTGCGGCATACGGTTGCATTCATAACATAAACATGTAACATTTAATTATTTAGTACATTTTAATATAAGTACAGAGTTTATAACAGTGAACATTTTATCATTCCTCCTCACTGCAGAACGGTACCATCCCGAACAAGGCACATGAGACTTATCAACTTAATGTCTCAGTGTTACGGCCCAGTTCAGTTCGCCACATGTGAGGAAATGCATCTCAAGTCCTAAAACTTACCATAAAATAGACATATCTGCACAACTGCTAACAGACATAAGTACAATGTGGACTAGAAGTCACCCATCCAAGTCATGACCGCAGCAATACCTTGTGGATAACTTGAGATCGACAGGGCAAGCTGCTGCGAGCGTTTCTAATAAGTATGTTGATTGAATCCCCCATGTTTCCTATCGCGGCAACATATTGCGTAGCAACTATATCCTCATGTCCCAGTTAACCTCAATACACGAAAGAATAAGTACAACAAATTGATAAGTTATCAAACGGAATACGAACAAGGTTCCTTTCGTAAGAGACCAGGTGTTCAGGTACCTGGGTACTATTTACCTGGATAAGTGCACCCATTTCTTTAGAATGCAGTCATTGTTTGGGCTTGTTCGTACAGACAGATCTACTTACGTATCTACCTGGACCTTTTATTTATTGAAGGGATATTGTTTGCAAACTTATTCTTATGTTTTTTTTCCTCCGCGGGTTGTGAAATTGTGAGAACAATAAAAATACTATCAGAACCAATTGCCCGAACTGTAATTAGTAGAGGTACTTACTTGGTACTTACCGGCCAGAGAAAAATGAAGGACGCGTGAGTTGGTGTTAGACCTCTTGTGCAAGAATCCATCCTTGGTTGGTGAACTAGCTGTAGTGCCAATAATTAGTCTACAGGCAAGAACGTGAAAGTACTCCTGTGTTAAGGTTTGCTTCAGAAACATGTGAAACTACTTGGTAAATACTGACTCAAATGCCAAAGGCTTGAAATAACGGGTTCGGTGCGGTACCACTCATAAAGATCAGGGTACATGGAACAAGTATATGTAAATATAACCAGATATGTGTGAGCAGGATTTCCCGCTCGCACGCGGTTGGGTTACGTGAAAAAAGTCTCAGTGGTAGCACAATTTAATATACTTAAATATTTATATATATAGTATTTATATAGTAAATCTCATTGTAGTTGACAAAAATATGGTACATCGATATACGTCACGGTAAATTCAATAACTGCAAATGTACCTTCGTACCTACGTAATTGAACATCCTGGCATCGAGGTAGTAGTCATTGACGCTAGATTGTATGTGACCTAGGGCCGAACCCAAAAATCTATCTATCCACAGTTTTCCCTACTACCGATAGAAGTTTCACATAACGTCCATACAAATAAGGTCAAATATCTATCTCTAGTAAGGTAGGTTATTGGCACCGGCCGCTAGTCGTTGGTACTATTAGATCCTTACCTAAGGTCCTTGCATATGAAATTGGCGTTTTATTTGAGAAAACTAAAACAAAAGAAAAAATTAGGTACCTTAAATATTTAATCAAAGTGGGAGCGAGAATCAATAAAATCTTTGAAGACGGCTTGGACAGCCCCATCGTAATTGATATTTTTTCCTTGCAGAAATTGTTCAAGATACGAAAAAAGTGGAAATCTGTTCGAGCAAACTGAGGCGATGGGTATGGTGGGTGTCGAAGACATTCCAATCGCAGCTTCTCTAATTTAGGAACCGGCTGTCCTGCAGTGTGAGGTCTAGCGTTGTCCGGAAGCAGCAGTGGGCAATTGGCCACTCTCGGTTTTTTTTTGATAATGGTTGTCCGCAAAGTAACGCCTGAATCAATAAAATACACTCTCGGTTGTTGAATAGCGAGCTTATTTATCATCGTTTGAATACATTATTTTTGACAATACAGATCTGCCCTTATTATATTAACTTTTGTACTAATATTAGTAAATAGCGCGATAAGTATTTTAAAATTTCCATGTTGTAAACATACCGATGTCGAAGAAAAATCAAATGGAGTGAAAACAAATGAATCAGACAAATACACAAGCCCTAACTGGAAATAAATTTAAATTTGGAATTCCAAGCCAAACATATACGGCCTTATTTATAAACGATGCTTAAATTTAAGTAACGTCATTTAGTACGGCGCAGAACATTTTTCCTTTGCGCAGTACTAAATAACGTCATTTAAAGTTAAGCAGCGTTTATAAGTAAGGCCGTAGATATTTGAGATCAAATTAGCCAGTTCCACAAATCCCCAATTTCATATGGAAGCACAATTTATTCTAAGGGATGGCCTAATATTTGCAAAATACTTCGTGCATACTGGTATACATAATTATGTCAAAAACACATCGCGATGGTGTATCGCTCTTCGCACTTTGGTTTTTTTATTTCCTAATATATTTTTACATAAAATGATTGAATATTAGGTTAGTATGTTAGGTTAGTGAATAACGGAGTATTATTTTATACAAGAGCCGCCATTTTCTTCGATTTCAATCAACATTTGTTAGCAACTGAAATACATAATAAGCCCTACAGTTCACGGTGCCTTTACTACGAAATTAATTTTAATGAAATGAATTACCACAAAATATCCATATATTTTTAAACACTACACACTACAACTACACTATATAGTGGACACAGCAACTGTCATAGGTGGGTGTGATGCTTAACATCAAGCGAACGACTTGCCTGTCTCTTCAATTAGTATAAATATGTAAGTACGAGTATATTAAATTGTGCTACCACTGAGACTTTCTTTCACGTACCCCAACCCCTAGATGTTATGTATTCACCAAGTTTTTCCGTAGCAACGACATTCAGAAATAGCTCCACTCCAAGCGGACATGGGTCGACGTATTCGATCCCTAACGTGAGTGTCTTGCCGGTTAATAATAATAGTTGGACATTGAGAATCTCTACATTTTCTAGTAATTACTTATTAGTAGCAATCGAGTATAATTTTGTATTTGATCGTAATTGTGCGTGTTGGAATTCTGGCGTGCTCCAGCTCACCTTTGGTCATCCGTAACCTGTTTCTTCTCTTCACTTAGGTAAATGATTGTACTGTATATGTACGCCAGTCAACGATACATTACACTCACGCAAATTTTAGTGCAAAGCCTGATACTGATACTTCGGGAAAACCTTTCCATTGAAAGCACGGTTGGTTACCTACTAATAGCGCTATAGAAATTACATAGAAGAACATTGCTCTTCACTTTTATCAGGCGCCTAATACATATCACAACATTTATAAGAAGGTTCAAACAATAATTAATTTTCGTTCATAATAAATTAGGACAATTAAATATTCCAAATAATGATAGGTTAGCGGTTACCCTATATAACATTAATTATTATCAGCTATGATGCTTTAGACTAAGCGCGCACCTTAAAACAAATTTGCTTTTGGCTTGTTTAGTCTACAAGTATTTTTAAGGAGGCCAACGCCATCTAGTTTTATTTTGGGATAATAAAATCCTATAAAATGTATATTATTTTGATAAATTCACAAAAATCGAATGGACAGAAAAAACTATATGATTATCGAACCCTGCTCACAAAATATCACGAGAATCGTGGAGTGTCGTAGTATATACGCAAAATACAACAAAGTGCAGTACAGTACATTGCAATACATTGCAGTAAAGCGCATGACAATACAATGCAGTACAGTACAATACAGTACAGTAAAATGCATTAAATACATTGAAACGGTACTGCAAGTATAGTGCAGTAGAAGATTATTTAGCTGCTTTCCTTAGGGGCTTAAACTAAATAATACTTAGGTAAAATAGTACGGTACAATTTATTGTAATGTTATCTCAGATTAAAAGTCCGAGTAAAGTGGCCATATGTAAAAGTATTCATTTTGTATACAACCGCATCTTCGTCTTTTCGTAAGGACGAAAAGGCTAAGGAGCCTAGGTTATTTATTTATCAGCGCATTAAGACTTGGCAAGATTGTTAGCAAATAATGCGCATAAATACATAAAACAGTACATTTAAAGCTCATCTGGTAAGATTGTAGATAAGAAGAATACAGAATTACGCTATAGTTTTAGAAAGACACATTCCCACAATGGCAACATGCATGAATATTTTGCTCTAGTCAATTGCCTTAAAAAGTACTTGTAATGCATCCACCGCTTTATCATTGTATTAATGTGCAATTTACTTGAACATGTTTTAATGAAGGGATTTCGATGTAACTGTGACTTGATTCTGACCATTTCAATACAAATAAGCATAGAACTGAAGTTATAATAAAATTATTATGCTAATAAGTTTATTTTACATTTGAATGGCATTTGTACTAACCATACGAGTCTAAGAACAACAACAAGTAACAAGAAAAGTAAAATGAAAACTGTCATTCTTGACACTGGCAGGCAAGAACCAACGTTGAAGCAGAAGAAGAACGCAAATCTGTCAAAATGGCACGTCAGCAGCAAGATGTTGATGAACTTTTCGATGTAAAAAATGCATTTTATGTTGGAAATTACCAACAATGCATCAACGAGGCGCAAAACGTTAATGTAAGTAAAGTTTTAACATCTTATACTAACAATTTATGTCGTTTATCATGAAATTTATTGTGTTTGTTTCCGGCGATGACGTTTGCGCCCCTAGTGTTTTTGTAGTTTTGAGGATTACTTTTGGAGTATCCCCTCTACAATAGATGACTAATTTCTGAACTAATTTACTTTAGACCGGATATGTCCGTCAACCTAAGAAAGCTCCAAAAAATTGGTGGTTCCTATCACTATCGTGTATGTAAATTGTGAAATGCTCTGCCGGCGTACGTTTTTTTTTGCAGCTATGACCGTGGGTCTTTCAACAAGCAGGGCGTGAAAAAACATCTCTCAGGTCATCATAGAGGTGGCGATTGACACAGCTTCCAGCTGCATTAATGGTCATTGCATCTTGATTCCTTTCCCGCTTTCCATCAAGCGAGAGAGAGTCACTTTGATGAACAATTATAAAATAAAACCATATTGAGTCCTACTAGACATAGTTTTGGCTAGTATTGCCATTGGATACATAGAATAGATTTGTATTTTATTATCAACCCAAAAACTAATAGTATTTAACAGAGCTTGGATCGTATCTTAGTATTGCTCTAAGTATCAAGGTACATCTTGACTCTTGTTTTTGTAAATATATATACAAAGCAATTAGCACTTCACATATTGTACCTTTTAAGCTCCAAAGTCACATATATGTAACTAGCGTGATCAAACCCGCCATGCCAACGTCATCTGTAGAAGACAAAAATGCACCTACCAAAAATATTACTGATTTTTGGTAGGTGCAAAAATGTTACTTAACATTTCTTAAAATAAAATATCCCAGCAACTAAACAATTTATAAATCAAGTATCTGATAGCCATTACTACTGTAAAAATTTAATAAAAAAATTGGAATTTAATCTAATAAAGCTGGAAACAATTCAATTAGTATGTATATATCTCAGTTAACAATATTTAAAAGTATTTGCACTTTCACTTTTCAGCCTTCTAATCCCCTGGTGGGTTTCCAACGCGATGCATTCCTGTACCGGGCATATATTGCCCAAGGAAACCATAGGATTGTTCTACAAGAGTTGAAGACTCGTGACCCCATGCTGCAGCCACTCAAGACCCTTGTGGAGTACCAGGCTCAGGGTGCCAATAAGCCAGCTATTGTAGCTGATATTGATGCTAGGGTAAGAAAAACATAAAAGTAAATCTTATATTATCTTGGAAGCTGAGGACAGCTTCCAATTCAAATAAGTTATTGTTTTGTGCAGTGAGTTTGATTGGACACATTTAACAATTTTATTGTTGTATGTTCTAAGTAGTTTTAGTTTTGTTAGTCCCCCAGCAATATCAATCCAATTCTAAAATGACATACATTTTTTACAGAATTCGCACTTGTTGTAAGGTCATGCAATATTTATAAAATTACATTTGTCTAGTTCATAACATTTAGATTGTATTAGCAAAAGAGGACACATGTGACATAGATTTTTAATTAGAAATATGGGATTACTCACATAATATTTATCGGATAGGTCAGACTATAGTTTCGACCATATTCGGTGGTCTTTTTCAAGAAGTGTTCGGGATGCCCGCGTCGTTGACGTCTCGCTTAGCACTGCGGGCGGCAGCTCGTAGCGCTCGTGATGTTAAAGGTTGGTGCGGGGGGCGGGATACACTATGCTGCGTCGGCGCGTCTCTGTGTGAACCCTTTTGATCATCGTCGCTGGTGAAGAGGCTGCTGGTATGTGAGGGGGTGTCCCAGCAAAAAGAGCTCACTACATCTGCTCCAGATACATCATTTGCATCAGAATGATGTGACATAGAGTAATATTATGTTAGTTTCATTTAAGCCTTTTGGCATTTTAAGCAGGGTATTGTAGCAAAAGTGGTTAACCCCAGGTGCCTATATCCAGAAATGAATTGTTTCGCTTCTCATAAAAAAAAAAGCCAATAAGTTATGAGTTGTAAGCAAAACCATCTGTTTCTTTTTAGATATACCCAGCATAATATTATATGAGTGTCTAGGATAGACCAAAATAATTGATTTACGAGTAAGCTAGCCTCTTTGTATACAGAGTGGAAATCATAGCGTGTAGCATCTGTGGGTTGATACCACTTGTTGTGAGTTTGATGCTTAACATACTCCTTTATATTCCATGTTTGTATGTTTCTAAATTATGCATATGATATAATGATAATATTTACAGTAATTCATATTATATTTCCAGGTGGCTAAAGGTACAGAACTTCAAAATGAAATCTTTCTTATTGTGGCGGCAACAATTTACTACCATGAAGAGAACTATGAAGCTGCTTTGAAGTAAGTACATCTAAAAGATAGTAAAAATGTTTTCATCATAACTAAGTAAAATAGATAAATATATTAGTAAAAGCTGCATTTACACTGTGGGTTTATATTGTTTCTTTTTATATAGCACTGTATTAGAAAGTACCTTTTTTATTTTATATTACTAAGTACCTGCCAGGGTGCATTCTTCTGACAAGGAATCTCCCCTCTGAAATTACTAAAGTAGGCATTTGCTTCGGGTAGGTATATTTGTTGAATATAATATAATAATATATATATATAATGTAGTAAGTAATTAAATAAATAAATATAAAAAAAATAAAAATAAACACAGGAAGTAATTAAAACAGTTTTGGATTGTGATGTCAACAGTGCATAGATCATACATTGATCCCCTTTTTTTATGACAAAAGCTGAATTAATGTGAGTTTTAATAACATGAATATTTGATGTGTTGATGAAGACATTGCAATCAAGAACTAATTTCACGAGGAGTCAGTTTACCTTGCTAGGCAAGGGACTTGCATATAATGCTGCAAGTAAAGTCTGTTTTACTTGTTTGCTAGAGTAACATTTAAACTGAAACACAGTTCAGCTTACCCTTTATTGCTTGAGTCAGAATGCTGAGCATTGGGTGTAGGAATTGGTTTAACAGGAAACACCAAGGGCGAGAGCATTGAAAAACAAGTATTTGTGAAATCTATTGCTGTCGTGCAGTGCCCGAACAACCGAGCTACGAACGCGGATGAGACAACTGCAGATTTGGGCCGAAAATACCTATTAAAAGTACACAAAATCAACGTTTCTTGATTCCTTCTTCAAAACATACTCAATTTAACTACTTTTTTCATTAAAAATTAAATAAAGGCTTTGTCTGTGTTGCTATAATTTCCTTTCTATAATATAATATAATCTAGTTAAGTTTGTTTTCTGGATGTTTGAACACAGTGGAAAATTTGGGCAATTTTTTGGGTTTTCTACCGACTTCCAAAAAAAAGGAGAAGGTAGGTACTCAATTTGACTGTATTTTTTACCTCATAAAATTCGATAGGATCAACCGATTCTCAAATTAGTTTATAGTTTGAAAGCTGGTGCATCCCGTCCCATATAAATTACATTAAATTCGGTCAAGCAGTGTTTGAGTTACACACCAATATCTGAATAGAATGGAAGTCGGTATACATTTTTTCAAATTGTACTTGTTGAAGGTTCATGTCTCTTTTATTAATTAATGAAAAAAAGGAAAAGGGGACATGTCATTAAAGGCCATACATTTTTTATGACAAAAATTATTGCTCTACTGGTAATTTCCAGGGAGGAAACAAGGGACTATGTTTGTATGGAAAAATGGCCCTTGTGTTTCATCTTAATGGCCAGAACACCAACAGCTTTGTTTCTGTTTCTGTTGCTGCTGCATAATCCTTGAAAATTAGTGTTAGTGTTATTAATAATTTCACATTCCTATTAGTAGGGTAAAAATCTATTTATTTTGAAGAAACCAGCCAGCAAAGGTAGGTGCAAGATTTGGTCTTGGTTTATGCTTCCTCAGTACCAGATATTTTTCCTCAAACCATTAGTGTAAGCACTGCAGGGTTTGCATCAACTGGGTGAATGAGTCTCCAACACCAATGTCTTGCAGTGACCAGTGCTTCATCTTAAAAGTGTATGTGAGACACTGCAACTATCATGGACAGATGTGGTGGTTATGAGGCGCACAACTGGATCCTCTCAGCTCTGCATTAAACTTCACTATTGTAATTGTTTAATTCCATTAAATTTCACCTAACAATATTAAATTTAAATACACATTTAATGCATAAACTACACTACAGTAAGATTTAGTTTTTTTTAATAAAGTTACCTAATTTCGGATTTTCTGCCAAGGTGCTGGCCATACATATGCAATAAATATTTCTTATTCTCTGTTTCTATGAATCTTCCTTCATTATTGCCCACATAGAGCTGAAAATCATATGCAGTCAAGTGAAACCTCCTTTGTAAATTATATGATTTAACTCCCAAATACATAATACTTATACAATTATGATATGTTTTCAGAATTCTCCACAATGCTGAGTCACTGGAACTCCGTGCATTCACTCTACAGTGCCTGCTGGCCATGAACCGGCCTGACCTGGCACGCAAGCAACTGAAACTGCTACAGGATATTGAAGATGACGGCACATTGACACAGCTCGCTCAGGCTTGGCTTAACTTGTCTCAGGTAAGGGTTATGGACCCAGGGCGAGATGGTAAACGCTAGCGCGACCCTATCTCGCCCCACCTTAGCGGAGGACTGCTCCTTGGTGGAGGCGTTTTAGTGGGCTTGATTTCCCACACGCCCCTTCCGTCAGCCCTATGGTGGAAGGGAAGTGCACAGCATTTCCCCTCATCCAAAAAAGATAAGGAATAATCCTTACCTTTTTTTTTGTTTCTAACATGGCTCCAGATCATCTATCAGATATGTTATGAACAAGTGGCAACTCAGTGCTGGTTGCTACAATTATCGATATAAATTTAATATTAAAATTTCTAAGAATGATAGATGAGATACCTGTCCAAGATATACATGATTTTACTGACATGGATAAAATGATATGGCTTGTTGGTATCAGTGTATTGGATATTGGAGTGGATACCCTGGGCAAGAATTCAACAACAAACTTAAACCGGTATGTAGAGACCTTAATTATCTCTGCAACCTGCAGAACCCGCGGTTTCTGACAATGCGTGCCAGACGCCATGACCATGAGGTACACCGTCAGAGCATCTAATTTCTCTTTATTGGATTGTATCCATCTTATGGGGACGGTATGGCGGACGAAAATAAAATAGAAAATACATTATAAAACAATTAAAAAATAATATGTTTACTTGTTTTAATCATTAACTTAACTTTGAACCCTCTGAGTTCATAGTCCGAAACTACTCCTAAATTAGTAATGCTTCCCTTTAATCGAATAATGGTTTTAGTATGAAAAGATTTAGGATAGGGGTTGATTCTTGTTATAGTGGTGGTGAAGTGAAAGCCGACCATCGGAAGCTTGATATTTCCATTTATTTCACATAGCCAACAAAACTAAACATGCACGTGGTAAAATCGGAAAACAGGAAAGGGGCGAGAGAGAAAACCGCGGCAACATCATTAGGTTACTGACATCTGTCAATGTCACATTAAATCTGGAATGTCATAGACTAGAGATGTAACAATTCTGTTTAAATAGCATGTTACCTAATGCGCAAACAGTTCATATACTGATCCACGAGTGGCTTCATTTATTGCTTCACCACTCTACTCAATGACATTATAACGGTTATTTTCCAGGGTGGCCCCGGAGTGCAAGACGCCCACTACAGCATAATGGAGCTATCGGAGAGACTCGGGGCGCTCGGCGCGGGACCGGCCGCTGTGGGCGCCGCAGCCGCTGCATCCAGAGGTTAGTCATTCATTGACACACACGGGTCGTGTGCGTTTAGGAGCCGAAATCAATTGCATCGTGTGCACACCCGTTCCCTTACAAGCCCACGATCACGTGAGCGAGCTCGATACATCATCGATAACGCTCACGTCGCGAACACTACGCTCGCGGTTGGATGGTGGGTTTTTGCGGTCGTTGCGAGCTGTCACTGTCTAAATATCAAATATGTATAGAATACACTAAAAAGGCGAAAATTTGTGAAGTATATATATCTGTTTGTATGTTTGATGCTACTTCATGCTCTAAATGCTAGACCATTATGAAATTTGTTATGCTGGTAGATGGTACTGGATTAATACATAGGATACTTTTCATTATCATCATCCATAACCAAGCGGGTGTAACCGTGGGGCGCAGCTAGCTCAATATAATTGACAGCAAATTTGGCGTTGAATCCACTACCGCGTGAGCGTCCCATTCGGATTGGGCATGCACTAGAACCAAAAGAAACGGTAAACCGGGCTGCGATAGGTGTGACCATTGACGGCGTTTACTGGAACGCACCCTTTCGTGTAGTTTCCTGAGCGGCTCTGGACTGTAAGATGTTTCTGAAGTAGCGTGATGGAGCTGTCTGAACTCGAGATATTGGGGCCGGCTGCTTTGAGTGATGCATTATCTGCCTTGAGTTGAGCCATTCCTTGTTACACACTAAGGAGTGGTTCGAGATTGTAAGACGCTACGATATGATGATGTTATTAGAGACATTGTAATGTTACAGCCGTTCTGACCCACATTGCATTACTATCAAGAATAGTACCTACACTAGATATAAGTAGTCATAATAAATAAAAGGTTTGACCTGGCAGTATACTCCAGCGTATGTGTCCATATAATATACAGCTTCTATAAGTTTTTTTTTCTTTCATTGAACTGTGGTAAGCCTCAAAAGGACTTTCCACATGTAGTTTAAACTGGGGATAACGGATTATTCTACATTATAGGCGCTGACGCCACTCTTCGTATTCACAATTGTATGTATATACTGCAATAGCTCATTGTTTCATTAATATGGCTAAGGATTAGAACGGGTAGGCCTATGTGCTATGTGCCGAGAGTGAAAGAGAGGCCATAGAAATAAAAAAAAACCCTAATTTCAATAGAGATGATGGTTGGCAAGTACCACCGGCTTGGGATCCAGTGATCAAGCTAATAAAATCCCGCGTCCAGCACAATACTGTAAGACCTCTGGAGACTGTGAGTGACTACTGCGTGCATCGGAATAGTTTTGATTAAATATGATAGAGGCGGTACATAACAATAATTTCCATACGTTTATAACAGACAACTGTCATCCAGTCTAACCGTGACCATGTTCACTGAAAACTGTTCGAAACGTCGGGATCAAATAATAAATTAACAAATTATACGCGATTTGATCCGTTTAAAGATTTTTATTTCAATGTATGAGAATCGCGATTGCGTAAAAAAACATTATAATGATAGTAATTAGTGTCTTTAGAAAAGTAGTCCTCTGTGTCCCCTAAATGAACTTGTTATGTTGTCCTTCTAAAATAATTGTTTTCATTTATAAATTATCCTACAGGGGTCAAAAATGTTCAGTAAAGTCAGTGTTTTTGACTATGGTCAGTAAAAGTCAGTTTGTACGAAAAATCGGTCAGTAAAGTCAATCAACATTTTTGTGTCTCATTAAAAAAGAGACCAAACATTGTATATATTTCTGTTCGTTGCCCGTGACACTATTGCGTGGCACTACCAGTAGAATGAAGGGTAATTTTACTGTCCCGTGACACTACTGGTAGTGCGAAGGGTAACACTACATTTCCAGTGACACTTCACTATGGCCAATAGTTTCACGGGAAATATGATTCCCCGTAGCACGAGTAGTCTTTCTATAAATGGGCTATTTTAAATATTTCAAATATTATTAATTTATATCTTTATATTTGTTTTTTATGTACAACCTTGTGACTGTAGGGCCTGGCCTATTATTACAACATAATAAAACTACTAGCATACATACTTAACTAACAGCAGCTTACACATGCATATTTCAATGGTATAATAGCCGACGAAGGGTCTGTAACTCTCGAGGTTTGGTCAGTAAATGATCAGTATTTTAGGTTTTGCAGTCAGTCGGTAAAATCAGTATTTTTTATCATGGAATCAGTTTCGACCCCTGACCGTAGAGTCTGTGCAGTGTTGTTAAAATTAAATAAGAATAATAAGGTAATTATAATATGTAAGTAACTAATAAAGTCCTGAAGAAATAATTATTATTTGGTATACCATATATATGATGTAGCTACACGAATTTATATAGGGCCGGGTAAAAAAGGCACAGACATCAAAACGGCAAAACACATATGTGTGTCCATGCCTCGCGGCGCAGGGAATCACAGTGCAAGGGTATGTGTGTGTAAACCGTATTATTGTGTCCAGGTATGTGGGAGGAAGCAGAACAGATGCTGACGGAAGCGCAGACCAGAGCTCCACAACAACCAGACTTGCTGCTGGGGCTTGCTGTTACCGCCACTCACAGCGGGAAACCTCCAGAGGTCAGTGGATAAACTATTAAAATTCTAATGAAGGCCCAAATCTCTAGGCCCAAAATCTAGCTCCCTCCTATACTCAAAACCGGAATCACACATCGTGCAAAGACAAAACCTGGAAAGTTCCGATGGTATAAGGTATCCAACTTCTGTGGGTACTTTGTTTTATTTCTTTTTTATAGATTTATACATTGCAGGGATGGAAAATAGTCAGTCAGTATTTTAAGGTCACGCTTCCATATATAGCTTTAAAAAGTTGCTTCAAGTATAGCGCCACGAAAATATGGAATACTCGTAATTTGCCACCGCCTATGAGAAAAAAAGTTAATTTTGATCTTTTTTAAAGTTAATCTCAAAACATTATTACTTAACCGTCAGAAAGACAATTTTGAGGCAACCTTTAGAACCAAATAATAAATAGTACACACATGCTCAACCATACACTCACATGCACCGCACACACATACACACACACCTATAATAATATATAAATACAATTACATAACAAATCAACTGTTCTTTGTGGTAGAATAAGAGTAAAACTATCCGCTTCAAGCAGACTACTCGAGTACTTAACACCTTAGCTCGATCATAGCGGTAAGCTGAAAACCAGCCTTGCGTACACACTCGTGTTCACGCAGCCAGTGCTGAGCTTAACTCTGTTTGCTAAAAGTAAGTTTGTTTTTAATCTTTGAATTAGTTGTTATCATTGTTAGACATTAATATGTTTTCGTGATAGTTCTTTATGTTTTTTATGTGTGACAATAAATATTTTCTATTCTTCTATTCTTCTATATTAAAGTGGTGGTTTTTGTAGAGTGAAGTGTTGAAGTTACTTTGTGTGTGAAAACAGTGAAGTTAAATTAAATTAAATTAAATTAAATTATTTTATTGAGATAAAAACGCCTTCAAAAACATTTACATTCATCTCACATTAATTAGACCAGATTAAAAACAAATACAATTACAAGTCATTTAATTAATTAAGAAGTCAATAGAAACTAAAATTAAAAATAATCAAATACATACCACATAAAATTATAAAATGTCAACATAAATGGTATATAAAATTATAAAATGTCAAACTTCAATAATCATCATGAATCTCTACAATGTCAATCGATCTGTCCCATTGGTCGGTGAGGTTTTCACAATATGTCCTAAGAACAGAAATAACAGTTTTCCAACTATCAACAATTATGTCAAAATCAGTATTGGCAGTCAGGAGCGCGTTGAAGTGGTTGCGAGCGCGAATTAACGGTGACATTGTGCGAGCCCGAGTTCGGCACTGTTCCACGTGAAACAACTTCGGCAGCCGGCCTCGCCTGTTCACCGAGACCCCGGGTCTATCCGGCACGAACAACACACACAGTAGGTCATGTAGCTCAATAGAGTCTACTGCTCCTCTGAGTACCTTGACGCATGTAGTGAGCTGATCTAGTGTTCTCCTTACTTTAAGGTTTTATTTCATTAAGATTTTTGGCACGGGTCTCTTTACTCGTCAAATAACTAAATAGAATGACATACATAGTTAACTAACAGCAAATATTTCTATGATAAATTGGTCCACGAAGGGTCAGTTCTTCTCGAGGTTTTTTCTGTAAGTGGTCAGTATTTTCAATCGACTTCCAAAAGAAGGAGGTTCACAAGTCGACGCTTAGATATATTATTTTTATGTATGAACACGCATAACTTTTTACAGAGTAGTCCAATTTTGTTTGGTAGAGTATACTTTCTAGGTGGTCCCATTGAAATTTCATCAAATTCGGTCAAACGGATATTGATTCACACACCACTTACTGAAAATGGTAAATCTTGATGATTTCCTTATTGACGATGAATGACAATCGATCCTGTAAGTAGCTAGGGTCACTAAAGAGGTTAATTTGTTTTTCCAAAAACTGGAACCGACTTCAACGCTAAAAAATGTGAAATAACTTGTCGAAGTCCACCATGCGCACAATATTGTGATAATAGGTACTTTTGAACTATCATGGTAGCGACTTCAACAAGTTATTCTAGCTTTTTAGTGCTCACCTGACCGCGGAGCGAGATACATAAACTCGCAAGTTTTATTTCATACGTGTATCGTCCACCGTTATCATTTGTGTACATAGGAAATATCCGTTATAAGTCAATATACAGTCCTTTCGCCGTTTATATTCAGTCCCCAACAGGACCCTTAACAATGGTCCTTCGAGCCGGATGTGAACCAGCGACCTATGGATCATATTTTTATGTGAAATAAAGCAGTTTATATATTTGTAATGACTACCGATAGTATTATTGACGTGATAACGTCGTATAAATCGTTGAACGCCGACTGCACACACAAATAATTATGACTTGTCACGTTTCGCCTGAGCCGAGCGTACAAGTGCGCGGAACAAGCGATAGAGACGCACGATCGGCCTAAGCGTTTGGCTTGTTTTATGACGTTATCACGTAAAACTATCGTCCGTAAACCGACTTTACAGACGAAAATTTTTTTTATTTATTCCAGGTTTCATCAAGATACTTGTCCCAACTCCTGGACAGCAGTCCGGAGCACCCGTTCGCACGGGAGTATCACGCCAAATGCAACGAGTTCAAGCGTCTCGCTGCGCAGTACCAGCCTTCTGTATCTAGCTAAGTATCGGAGAGTTATTCAGATCAATAAACACATATATAATGGAAAGATTGTATTTTTTGAAGTCCATGAATGCAGCTTAAATGTAGAAAGGGATAGCAGTGTTTTAGTTAATGTGAGAGCAAAAGGGACAAAAAGCGCGTCAACCGATAACAGAGCAAAAAATAGGGTATTTAGCCAATCGTAAAGTGTAATCCAGAAGTTCGCAGAGCAATGAACCCAGGCTTGAGTACAGATCTGAATACATTTTGTTCGGTATTTACTGTCTTATCTCCAACCAAGCCGAAATTTTAATTTCTGAGAAATTGATGAAGTATTGTAAAATGTTTTCCTTTAGTAGGTATTTTATGTTGTGTCTATAATCTATATCTATACTAATATTATAAAGAGGAAAGATTTGTTTGTTTGATGAATTGAATAGGCTCCGAAAATACTACTACTACTGGACTGATTTGAAAAATTCTTTCACCATTTAGTTTACAACATTGACACCAATTTTATTGATGCTCGATATCGACTGCCGCGAAAACGTGTATGAAAAATAGAACAGTGCCCACTCGCGGTTAATTGTAGAACTAAAATTGACGAGTACGCCAATCACAAGCTGAATAGGTAGGCGAGATCGAGTATCGACTATAGATGACATTTATGTTGCCAACTCATGGTAGATGTGCTGATGAACATAGGCTATGAAGGATGATGATGATGGAAAGTATCCTATGTCCTCCCCGAGATATAATAAATCGAAAAACACCAAAAATCATAAAAATTGGTTCAGCAGTTCTTGAGTTATAATTGGTCCAACTAACACGACGTTGTTATTTATACTCGACATCCTGTTTACACTTAGAACAAATTATGTATGTATGAGACTAACGTCGACGGATGCGTTAGGGCCGCCAAAGGTTCCCAAACTTTTTATGTCTACTGACCACTGAGAATAAATTATTTTTTAGCGCCCCCATTTTTTCACCTACTTAAAAACCACTATAACTTCAAATTAAATTAATTATTGTGAGCTGTATTAGCGGAGAGTTGAACATTAATTCTAAACAATACTTTTACTATAACCCGCAAGAGTTGAGACCTGAGCGCAGTAGGTAGTACACAACGGCGCTCAGGTCTCAACTCTTACGGACTACACCTGCCAATGAGAATGATTATTGCAACGCAATATATATAATTATTATAGTATTCAGACAGAGTATCTTTTATTCAGCATCTACACAACACCCTCATTTTTTTCTGGGTCTCTTACTGCCCCCCTTTAAGCATGCAGCGCCCACTATGGGCGTTATCGCCCACTTTTGAAAGACTGCGTTAGGGTATGCGTAAACAACTAAAACAAGTGGATTATGTCTAATAGAAACTATAATCATAATCGTGATCGTCCTCCTCGTCTGCAGCAGTGGTGTTGTCCAGCAGGTGGTATTGCCTGAGCTTGTCCAAGGCATCGCGGACGTCCAGCAGGCCGAGGGCGCTGGGCTCCAGGTTGTAGGGCTCCACCGGGTCCGTCTCTCCCTTCACCAGGGACCAGTCTGTCGTCGACTCCCGACGAATTTCACCTGTTTCACCTGTGGATTACGTTATATGTGAAATTCAACAACAAAAAAAATTATTATATAAAACGTACAGCCTCTAAACAAAAATAAAAAAATATTGCAAAAAACTTTAAAAGTGGGTATTCTAATAATTTTATTTATTTATATTTGTGCATTTTTTGTGTTAGACAATAAATAACATACCTCTCATATTCTATTCGATAGGTTTATTTTATTATCAACTAGCTGCGCTCCCCGGTTTCAGCCGCGTGGTGATGGATGATGATAAGGGATGTAACGATAAATCATTTTGCCGATACGATACCGATACCGATTTTTGTAGGAAATAATCGGCGATACCGATACCGATGCCGATATCGATGGCTAAGTAGATAATTAATCAAATAAATAATGAATTATACATCTTGTTTGCCTTTATTATGCATAAAAGTTACCTATGTCTAAGATCGAGTCGACATGTAAATAATAAGCAGATAAACTCAATTCAAAGAAAGTTCATTTATTTATCTGAAAACAAGCTAAGTAATTATTATCTACACATAGTTATAAAATAAATCAATACATAAAGTCAGTAATCAAAGTTTACTTTTGGTAGATTTTTGTTAAGAAAACAAAGAGTATTTAAATTATTAGCAGATAATCTGTTACGCAAATCATTTTGTATGAGGCCTGCAGTTGAAAAAAGACGTTCTGAGGCAACTCAGCTCACTTGATAAGACACGTATTTATGCGCAACCTTTACTTTGGTTTATCTTCATTGCGCCAATAGTTCTTTGAATCTTGTTTAATTGGAATATTTGGACATCTTATATGAGATTCCATCTCTTCTTGTTCAGGATGAGCAGAAATATTTGATTACAAGCAAGCAGACTCTTCACTTATATAGAGTGTTTGGTAGAGGGTCCGACAAACCAAATGAGTGTGTTCGGGGGCCCACTTGGAGAATACAAGTTGGCCAATAAAAATCCCCGACCCTCCAATTTTTTTTTTGTTACAATTTCCTTTACTCCGAAATTGTATCTATTTACCACCATAACATCTGTAAAATCTGTTTAGACCAAATGCAACTAAAAACATCCGTTCTTAAACAGATTTTACAAATGTTATGGTGGTAAATAGGTACAATTTCGGAGAAATGGGAAAATTCACAAAAAAACGTTATAAAAAAATGGGGGATCGGGGTTTTTTTTGGCCAACTTGTATTCTTCAATTGGGTCCCCGAACACGCTCATTTGGTTTGTCGGACCCTCTACCAAACACACTGTATATTTTCGAACTACTTGATATCGGTTGTATTATAATCGGCGATGCCGATATATCGGCCTGCCGATTATATCCGCCGATATATCGGTATCGGAATCGGTATCGTTACATCCCTAGATGATAATGATGATGATGATAATGATGATGATGATGAAATAAAAGTAGTCGTTACTCCTTATAACATCAGCTATCTGCCAGTGAAAGTCTCGTTAAAATATGTCCAGTCATTTCAGACATTAGCGGGAATAAACATACAGACAGACAGACAGGCAAACATTTATAAAATTATTTTTTTATGTTAGTACCGTATATACTTTTATATGCATTATAATAGGTACTTAGATTGAACCATTGGAACGACCGAACTCAATAACTAAAATACGAGTAATAATAAGAAAAAAACCTAAGTTAACCTACGAAATAAATTAGCCCGCAGTCGACTAATTATCAACCCAGTGACACTCGCACCATGAAGACAAATCTATTAAATTATAATTTATTCAAATCTGTTGTTCAGACATAACAACGGACGTACAAACCTGCATACGACATACATGCATACATACTACGAAGAAATGATGTCAGGAAACATAACTCAGAACAAATTCCACACAAAAAGTGGTCCTTCAAACCAAAACGACGTATGATTCCAAATACGAATTACTTCCGAGGTTACAAATAGACATGTTCGGTGATTGGTTTAAATTTCAGAAGGAAAGCAGGGATTGGCTCACGCGCGTGCCGCAACGTCTACTATGACAGCTGAGTCATAGCGGCGTGGACGACGTTATTGATTTAGCACGACTTTTATTGGCTCATTTTTTTAAGGCAGTTACTCTTCCTGATATTATTTCTTCTTAGCAAACATATACATACGGTCAAACACATCTAACCCTCTTTTTGAGCTTCGCTGCAGTCGGATAAAAAAGTAATTACAACCCAAATGAGTTACCATTAGACGAGACTTCGATCGCGTGGCTCTCGATAGCGGGCGCTGTGTAAGCTTCCAGATCTTGCTCAGTTTTGCTCTCTCGCTCTAGTTTGTCTTGCTTGCGTTGTCGACGCCATGCCTTTTGCAGGTTGAATCTTTCAGGGCTGAAATAATGTCATACATACATACATCATTATTAGGTTCCATGTGTGTCGGTACTGTTTTGTAAAGTCACCGACGATTAAGATCGTGTTTCTTTATGAGCTGAAATCAATCGCGTCGTTCGCACATCCGTTGCCTTACTAGCCCACAATCATCGTGAGCGAACTTGTAACGACTGCAAAAGCTGTGGTTTTTGCAGTCGTTGCGAGCTCTCACTGTCAAAACATCAAATATGTATAAGGTTCTTTCGATTTTTGGCAGATAATGTGGCACACATTTCACCACCGCATGAGATTTCCATTCGGGTTAGACATAAAAGCATGGAGCTTGGAATCAAAGGGAACGGCAACCCAGGGTGCGACAGTTGTGAGCGTTGACGGCGCTTACCGGAACCCACCTTAATTATGTTAGTTCTAGAATAGAATCTTTATTTTAATTCGCTAGTTTAGATTGGTACCATTATTCCTTGTGGTATATAGGTACTTATGGGTATATATGCCAATATACTAAAGCCTAAAGCTAGAGTTTTCCTGCAACCCGTTTAAGTTTACTCACCGTTCTCCTTCCTTATAAACCCTGGACTCCAAGTTCTGTATGTCGTGCCGGATGTCAGCTATCATAAGCAGCATCAGGTCCAGAGAGCCTTTGGGGCCTCGAGCGCCTCGGGGCCCTCTTGGTCCCATGTCACCTTTTGGGCCTTCCATTCCAGGCGGGCCTGCGGGGCCCTGCGAAATTATTGATGCAGTTTATATTTTAGACTAGAGTTATGTGCACCAGTGGAGTTTTTTTGTAATGGTTTATCAAAGCGACTGCCTCTCGCCTGATTTAAACTGGAGATGGAATTAAGAAGCGATGACCATTAATGCAACCGGAAGCTGCGTTAATCTCCAACCCTATGATGACCTGACAGATGCTTTTCCACGCTCCGCTTGAAAGACCCAGGGTCATTCATAGCTGCAAGGAAATACGTACGCCGGCAGAGCATTCGTACATATCGTTGTACCTTCTAACCAATATTTCCAAACGATAGATTTTCCTAGATATTATATGAGTTTTAAAGCACTAACCTGCCTGCTTAGCGAGACCAAACTTTGCAATCTCAGACAGAAAAGTCGCACATCCTCGAACGGGATTCGAACCCACGTCTTCTGACAATTCGTATCAGACGCCATGACAGCTAGGTCACCGAAGAATACCGTTCGAGCATCGAATTTTAACTCTTTATTTGATTTTAAGCGTCAGTCCGCGGATATGTATTATTTTCTCTAAATTTGCAATGTTTATACCTAATTAATTAAATGTTACCACACATGTAAAGGCTAAATACACGATACCTTATTCTTAATAAAGGATTGGCGATCAAAAATATTGGAAATAAGTACGATCCGTCAAGAGTCGTGAGACCATGTCCCACTTCGCCTTGTCCTGAAGGAACAGAGGCGGCGGCGGTTTCTCGCGCCTAACTGACGCTCCTTGAGAGGAGGCGTCGCGTTGAGACGCGGCGATGCTTGCGGGAGCATCGGAGTGAGCGAGAGGGTCGCGGGAGGTGGGAGCGAGAGAGCCTGATGGCTTCGCTCCCGGGGCGGTGCAGGCCGATTTGGGCGGCGGGGATGGAGACTCTGAGGCGGCTTTGGGGACGCGCTTTCGCGAATATTAAATATTTTATTGATTCAGGCGTTACTTTGCGGAAATTCATTATCAAAAATGATATTAAAAGAAATATGTAGTGACACTTCCGCTGGAAATAATGCTTATGCTAATGCCTCGTGTAGAGGCCAAACACGTGTCGAGTCGTTTTTGGTTGTTTGGGTTGTTTTGTGTGTTGCTTATTCTGGTTACTTCCTATTAGCATTTCATGCCGGAGGGAGGTGCACACAGCAACTCGACCATACGCAATTTTTTCCAGCGGAAGTATCACTTAATGTCTTTTAATAACGGTTTTTTAACTTAGGTATATACCTACCTTAGGTTAAGTTAGGTTTATACCTTTGAGCTATTACCATTCAAAATTGTATATGCTAAAAATATTAGAGGTCGAGTTAAAAATAAGTAAAAAAAAGGGTAGTCGAGTTTGTTAAAATTTTTACTTTATAGCACTGAAACGACTACATCGTCACACTAAAATGCGCAATTAACGATCAACGTACCCTTGGACCTCTTTCGCAGCGACAGTATCCACCTTCCAAGGGCGCCGTAGAATCCAACACCCTGAATGCATAATTTCCTTCGACAAATTGGTCACCACCTGCAAAGAAATATTATTATCGTTATTCCAAACTGCCTACCTTATAAAAACCGGCCAAGTGCGAGTTGGACTCGTGCGCTAAGGGTTCTGTACTTTAATAATGCATATAAAATTCTTAGCTGGTGACCGAACACACTGGAGTAATATCTTAAAAGAAAGGACAATGGGTGGAGGAGGTCACGACCCTCAGACATAATGATTACGACTCAAGGAGGAGGATAACATTCTTGCTCTGTTTGATCCTTACACACGACCTGGGTACAAACCGCAAATAATATGTTTTAGTAAGTTAGCTTTTATTCTCATTATAGTACATATTTACAATTTTCTTGACAGACGTTACTTCTTAGTAAATATCATGATTTCAGGTCAACGGGAACAACTTTAGGAAAATATTTTTCCTAACATTTTTATATATTTCCATAAGAGATTTCCTTGTGAAATCGCATAATTTGCGAAAACATGTGACATAGACGCTCATATCTTTTGGTCGCGTTGACATGTTATAATGTTTCACAGCTGTAAGAGACCGTACAGCCGAGTATTTGATATAAATTCCAACATGATACCTTTCTGAAAGGGTCTTGACGGACGTACAACAAACTGGTCCAATAACTGTTTTTAAATTATATTTTGAGGTACGGAACTCTTAAAAAAGTTACATAGGTTAAGAGTTACAAATTCGATATCCTCACGTAGGTATATCTCAGGTAGTGTTACAGATTTTGTATAATGTACGATTATGTTATAATGAGTTTACCTACTCAAGTAGGTGATTTTTTCGTTTTAATGGAATTTCGTGAACATCTAAAAATTTAAGCAGATATAACTTTATACAAGAAGTGTGTAAACATTTGCCAATACCAGTTTTACTCATAAGTTACCTCGAAAAATATTATTGTAGAAACTTCGGGCGATAAGATAGGTAGGTACTTAGGTAATTGTAGCTACCAGATTCTTTTATTTCAGTCTTAAAGAATTTGTTATTCTTAGTCTTAGTGTGATATGGATTAAAAGGTAACGACTATCAAGTCAAGTAACATGTCTTTCGCTGGACTTTCTGTTATGGCTGTCTAAGAAATGCTGAACAACAGACCCTTCGTATAAAATGACTGCCTGCATGGGAGACTTAGGTCGGCTGCAGGTGTATAAATAAGAGAATTAGCAGACGCTTTATGGCTTGGTTTGTTTACTTTGCATACTTTCACAACACTAATGTCGATTCTGTAAGCATTCTCTAAACTAAAAATGTCTAAATTATGAAGTTTTTATTCTGTACAGGCTAAAATCGATATTAGTATAACACTACCCAATGACAACACTAAAATTAGATATCTCTCTTCAATTGTGGGTATATTTTAGAGAGATTAGTCGTCAGGTAACCTTAGTGGCTCGCTAAGCTAGCTTAAAATACCCAAAATTGAATAGTCAGTCAAAATCATTTATTAAATTTAGGCATCAAAGACGATTATGAACGTCAATTTTTCATTATAATGTACCTTAAAGACCCTACCACCGCGTTCCAAAATATATAGAGCCTACCGAGAAGAAGCAGCAAGAAACTCGGGGCCATTCTTTTTATATAGATGTTTACAATGTTTCTACTTAGGTATTACAAATATTACATTTTATGGGTGGCAGAGTGACATTCAAACATTTAGTTTAGAACCATTTAGAGATACTAAATAGATCGTTGTTTACTTGAATTAGTGTGCTATCTTTCCTATCTACTTTGAAAATCAGAGATGTGTCATCCGCAAATAAAACAATATCACAAAGATCCTTGGCCATAAGTGGCAAGTCGTTAATTATATACTAAGAACAAAAAGACCCTAAAATGGACCGTTGTGGAACATCCATTTTAATTATAGATCCCGAAGATGTTACACCATTTATGCCAACCTTTTGCATCCTGTCGGATAAATATGACTCGACGACATCAAGCGCAGCTCCACGAATACCACAAAGGAAAAGCTTTCGAATCAGTATACGGTGTTCCACACAATCAAATGCTTTAGTTAGAGAGATCACAAAAAACACCAATAGCATCATGTGAGCTCTCCCAAGCCTTTAAGACATACGTCATTAACTGCACACCGGCATCCGTAGTTGATCTTGCTTTCGTGAAGCCGAACTGATTTTCGTGCAGTATTGAATGCTCGTTGAAGTGCGCCAAAAGTTGTTTGAACATAATTTTTTCAAAGATCCTACTCCAAATTGGTAGTATAGATACTGGTCTATAATTTGATGCGTCTGTTTTCTCTCCAGCCTTAAAAATTGGAGTGATTCTGCTATATTTCATTAAATTAGGATAGGTACCTCTATCTATACAAAGATTAAATATACGAGACAAAATAGGACCCATAAAACTAATAATTGGCTCTACAATTTTTTATAGAATACCTAATCCTATTTTTAGAAATGTCATTCTAAGTGGTACATGAATTTGGATTTTAGTGTTAACAGATTGACATTTGATTGTAATGACTACCATAATTAAATTTTAGTTTCGTTAATTAATGTTTTTTAACAAGTGAATCGCTACCATCGCCAAATGATTTATTGCCGTGGTTAGTGGCTGATGTACAGGATCGTCCTTGTTTCGGCAGGTTTACTCAAAATTAATATGGATTCATTCTTAAAAAACGTCATATGCGAATTAAGTCGCTGCGAATGTTAAGATATATATATATATATATATATATATATATATATATATATATATATATATATATATAAGCATGCTACAATTACAACATGCTACTAACTTTGCCTTGCTTGTATTTATATGTACATAAAATAAATATTAGAGAATCCCAGCAGTTGGAAAATGTCCTGATGTTTATGCTACCCTGGTTAAATTCGTCGCTAACTAACCTTCCCCTTTGACGATCGTGTTTTCCATAAGCTTCTTCAGGGCGGCTTGAGTGGTATGCAGTTGGTCGCTCAGCTGTTTCACCTTCCTCGACAGCCAGGTGACGGTGTCGCATGGCGCGTAACATCGGGACGACGCCCTGATCAATGGCAAAGGCTCCTGAAACAAAAGTTATGTTTACTAGTCAACACAAAAGTTATGAACACAACATTATAACGTGATTTGATGTGTCGGATCCCATCCCCGGACAGGTCCAGCAGTGTGCATGAACAATGAACATGTCTGTTTGATCTGTGCCTGGGTGCGTGTATTATATACAGCATGTAACAAAAAGGTGTAACAATACTATTATTATTATTATTAATACTAAAACCACACACAGAAGCTTGCACACAATTGGGACCTAATTACTGCGCCCCAGGAAAGACGGCAATGGCCTCCAGAACGTAGACTAGTTAAATAAGGAGCCTAAATGGGGTCTAGGCTGGGATGCAATTCGGAGAGACTGCGCATGCAGGGTAGGGAACGAGACGAGTGAATTTGTATTCACCTGCGTCTCCCTACCCTGCATGCGATGTTCAATACCCTCTGCAATCCCCACGCTTGCAGCGCATTAACGGATATTTTTTCTACTTTGTATGAAACAAGTACAATTTGAAAAATTGAATACTGACTTCCATTCTATTCAGTTATTGGAGTGTAACTAAAAAAGTACTTGACCGAATTTGATGAAATTTATATGGGACCACACGGGAAGCACCAGCTTTCAAACATAAAAATAATTGATTGAGAATCGGTTCAACTAATCGAAAGTTATGAGGTAAAAAAACTTAAAAAAAATTATACAATCGAATTGAGTATCTCCTCCTTTTACCTTTCAGTATTACTACATATTTTTGTTACACGCTGTATGTATAAGTAGCTATATGTATAGTCACCAGGCTATGCCTAGTGGGACCTGTAGACATTGTTAGGATCATATCATAATCAGCCCATTTTGTTCCCACTGCTTCCTTCCCGACTTCCTCTCAGAGAGAGGAGTTGGGCCATAATCCAGCACGCTGGCCCAATGCGGCTTGGTGGATAGGTTAGTGGCCAACCCATATCAAAGTTTTCAGGCCGCCCAAACTCCTTCGACATAGCCTAACGACTGTTGTCCTAAAACAAACAACCGGGACCGACGGATTAATGTACCCTACGAAGCACGGAAGCGCTCAGTTGAATAATGCCACTAGCACACACCCATCCAAGTCCTGACCGCAGCAAGTGTTGCTTAACTTGTTGATCGGTTATGTTCGCCAAGTCAAGCTCCGCTACGAGCGCTTGTTAGGATGTAATGCAATAAAACAAATACCGGCAATGCAAGCGGCACAGGCATCGGCGTCCTCCGCTCGCACTTCTTCCCATCGCTGGCCACGAACAGCGGCGGCGAGCACTCGCAGTGGTACCCCCCGGGGTCGTTCACGCATCTCTGTTCGCAACCGCCGTTGTTACTTCTGCATTCGTCTATGTCTGTAGCGGATAAAGATTGCCAATATTAAAACAATATTTCTCAGTGGACTGTGCCTTATACGACAACTGAGGCTAGCTAGGCCTATGTGAGTGGTAAGCAGTGACGTGAACACGTGAACGTCTTTAAATTTGCTACCATACGGGGGCAATCCAAAAAACCCAATGATAACAAAATCGGGGGATACAGCGTGGCGCTGGTGTTGTAGTTTCAAATATATCCTATACGTCCAATATTAAAATATACCACTAGATAGTTAAAGGATCAAAGAATTCATTACTATAGAGAAGAACAGTGACGTATCGTGCGGGGTGGAGGGGGAAGCGCCGCCATTTTGAGATAATTTGTTTTGTTTTTTTTTTGCTAATTTGATAATTGAACAGTACGCTTCGACTTATCTCATGCTTAAAATGTGATCTGATAATGAAAGTGATGATTTTATAATGATGACGCCACCAGAAATAAAAATACAGCTCAAGAAGTCTAGATGCCCTCCATTTCTTATATAATGCTCCAGACAACAATTATTAAGATAGGTAGGTACTTAAATATTTTTCCTCGTAGGTATATTATAAAGCACTAGGTATGTATCTATTACTCGGGAGAAAGTTATATTTCTGTTCTCGAGTTTCGTTTAACCCGTAAACTCTCCAATCGCCAATTTGGCCAAAAATACAATTGTTTTCTCAGAAATCATACGACTTTTTCAGGAATTTCGACATGTGTGGTGAAGCCCTCGGCTGCGCGTTGGGCTTTAACATACTCTCAAACAGAAATAGATCGTTTTCTCCCCTTGGTGTACAATTTAGCAATTACGTTTAACATTTTTCAAAAGATCTATTTTTTAACCAATTATTTATAAATTCTTATGGCGGTCGCCTGCCGCCCAAAACCCTATTCTAAAGGTCATTTGCTCAGGGGTGCGTCTTAACATTTATAGAGCCTTAACTTCATAGTCTTTGTTAAATAGCATAATTGTATAGAACCCTCCCAAAGTCAAGGCTAACATATATTGAGGATCTCACCGATACAATAAGGCTGCTCCTTCCTCCTGTAGTTATCGGCTTGGAAGTGGAACCCGCTGTGACAGGTGCACCATACTCGCTGCTCTTTCACTTCACACGCCTGCTCGCACAGCTTCAAACTGCACGGGTCCACAGATTTGGGGATGCACCTAGAACGTGATAATTATATTGCACGAGCGTTGTTATTAATGATAAGTAACCTACCTTGATGACTGAACTTTGCTCGTTAGTAAAAAAAAATATTTTCTTGGTCTAACCTCAAGCCAAACATAAGGCCGATAAGGAACCTGCAGAGTATCCATAGTTTTAGAAATAAAATTAAGAGATATATTCACAAACATCAAAAAAGCGAAGAACCTTTTAAAAATGATACCAGTGCAATATAAATTAATGGTTTGCAACCATATGTACTTAGCATTTAATTTTCAGATTATAGTTGAGTTCCGTTTTTATGTACATTTTCCGTAACCCTTTCTTTTCTTCTAAATGTATATGTGTAATGCTGTTTCCAAGACTTTAATAATGTGTTTAATGCGTGTACTTGTGTGGTTAGTCGTGTGTGACGTCACTTGCCGGTCTATACGGTAGACCAGCGCTGGTTGGCAACAACCGGCGGCGGCGGCGGCGTTGTGCCGAGTATAGGTCGGTTTGTGTCTGAAAACTTCATAATATTATTTATTATCTATTTGTAAGTTAAATGTATGTATGTTGTATTTAGTTTTCAGTCGCAAATAAAACTGTTCTATTCTATTCTATTCTAAACACTCATTGGCTTAGTGTTGCTTAACATTGCCATCTATTTGTTACCTGAAAACACGGTTAAAACGACGTTTTCCAAAAATTAAACCTAGATAGATAGATGTATCGCCCCGAAACCCCCTGAATACTAAATTGCATGATAGTCGTTAGAACCTTTCCGAGATTCAGATATTATATATATATATACATAGTATACCTAAACAAAAATTGCTCGTTTAAAGGTATTAGATAGATAGATAGATTATGGGGTCAAAAGTCCTCTTAAATTAACTGTCAAAACCTTGATGTTGAAATAGTAGATTTCTACACGAGGATCGAAAGGAACGCTCGAATTTTTAATAATATTATAAAGAGAAAAGATTTGTATGTATGTTTGTAACGAATTGGCTCAAAAAGAACTGGACTGATTGCAAAAATGGTGAAACCGCGGAATAGGTATTTACTCCGAGGTAATAAAAAAACACTACTTTTCATGTCAAATATTAGAAAAGTAATTAAAAACCTGATTAGTTAAATAAACAACATTTTAAACACGTAAATAATTAACACTCGACAAAATAACTGAAGAATTCCAGCCTTTTTATGCGATTTTTCTGTGGCAAAACATTTTGTTAGACAGCTTTACCTTTTGTTTTGAACGTGGAGATGTATTATTGGTTTACCTTCCAGCGATGAAGACATGTGTATCGCAGCAGTGCACCCGGAGACACTGGATATCGGCCCCGTCCACATGGCACGTCTCTCGCGTGCGCAGGAGTCGATCCGAAGGGCACGCGCTTGATATTTCTGCACTGGAAATTGAAAAAAAAATAATTAAGAAAATTTTTAATACAAAATTATAATTCATCAAAATTCAAAATTCAAAATTCAAAATTCAAAAATTATTTATTCAGTTTAGGCATCATAGACACTCTTATGAACGTCAAAAATTTTTAAATGATTCTACCGCTGTCTTCGGAAAAGAACCACCACCGAGAAGAAGCAGCAAGAAACTCGTGGGCCATTATTTTTTCAAGTCTTTGTACATTGAGGTTACATATGAGTAGTATTAAAATAACAAATTTATTCAATAGTTGGCTATTAGGCAGAAGTGGAAAGCTTCCAGGCATCTTTGTCTTCTAAGTAGTGACTCAATTTATAATAGGCTTTTTTCATTAGTATATTTTTGACACGTAACTTGAATTTCCCTTCAGTGAGCTCAGTAATGTCTTTCGGGATTTTATTATAGAAACGTACACAATTTCCTAAGAAGGACTTATTTTTAGTTTTCGTGAGTCTAAATTTAAATACAGCTATCCTATCCTTATTTCTAGTATTAATATTATGCATATCACTATTTATTCTAAACTTCTTTATATTTTTACGAACGTACATTATATTTTCTAGGATATACAAAGATGGAAGAGTTAATATATTAATTTCTTTGAACATTTGTCTTAAGGATTCGCGGGGACCCATTTCGTAGATGGCTCGAACTGCCCGCTTTTGCAATATAAAAACTGTCTCTATGTCCGCCGCTGACCCCCACAGCAGGATACCATATGACATTATGCTGTGGAAGTAAGCAAAGTAGACCAGTCGAGCAGTAGCTATATCTGTCAATTGCCTAATTTTATGAACCGCATATGCAGCTGAGCTCAGTCTTCCAGATAGTGCATCAATATGAGGACCCCATTGTAATTTAGAGTCTATGCTAATACCTAGAAAGACTATTGCCTTGTCAATTTTCAATTTATTTCCGTCGAGTAATACGTTTGGCTCTATATGTCTTACATTAGGCATGGAAAATTTTAAACATTTCGTTTTCTTTGCGTTGAGAAGCAGGTTGTTTGCGGCGAACCAATTTGAAACAATAGTTAACACGTTGTTGACTTGAACTAGTTCTCTATCTTTCCTATCTACTTTAAAAATCAGAGAAGTATCATCCGCAAAAAGAACTATGTCAGCAAGGCCCTCAACCATACGTGGTAAGTCATTGATATATGCTAAGAATAAGAACGGACCCAAGATCGACCCCTGTGGAACCCCCATTCTGACCAAAGATCCAGAAGATGTCACGCCATTAATGCCAACTTTTTGCTGCCTATCAGATAAGTATGATTCTACAAGATTCAGAGCAGCTCCACGAATTCCATAGTGGTGTAGCTTATAAATTAGAGTGCGGTGCTCTACACAGTCGAAAGCTTTGGAGAGATCACAAAATACGCCAATGGCATCCTGTGAGCTCTCCCAAGCCTCCAGCACATGCTTGACTAACTGGACTCCTGCATCTGTTGTTGATCTGCTTTTCGTGAAACCGAACTGATTTTCGTGTAAAATCCTATGTTCATTAAAATGAGACAAGAGTTGTTGAAGCATTATCTTTTCGAATATTTTGCTCGAAGCCGGAAGCACAGAGACCGGTCTATAATTTGAGGGGTCGGCCTTACTACCTGATTTAAAAATAGTGGTGATTTTACTCATTTTCATTAGGTCAGGAAATGTACCTCTATCAATACATAAATTAAATATGATCATCAAATTTGGCGCTATAACTTCTATTATTGACTCTAGCATTTTTACGGATAATCCCCATAAATCCTCTGTTGCTTTAACGTTTAAACTTTTAAATGTTTTTATTATTTCAAAAGTAGATATATGTCGGAACCTAAACTCAGGAATTTGGAGCGGGAAGTTGTCTTTCAGAAAGCCCACTGCAACACAAGGGCAAGAATCAAGAGATTTGGTGACTTCTAGTGGTATGTTAGAAAAGAAATTTTCAAATGAATTCGCAACATGACTTGGGTCTGAAACTTTTTGGTTATCTATTTCTAGCACATATTCTGAATTAAAAGATTTACTTTTGCCGGTCTCTGTATTAATAGTTTTCCAAATTGTTTTAATTTTGTCATTAGATTTTCGAATTTTATCCCTTATAAACAAAGCTTTTGCGCGTTTGCATACTGACTTAAAAACTTTTGAGTAATTTCTTACATAATCATCATCATCATCATCATCTCAGCCGTAGGACGTCCACTGCTGAACATAAGCCTCCCCCATGATTTTCCAAAAGGACCGGTTGGAAGCGGCCTGCATCCAACGTCGTCCTGCGACCTTCATCAGGTCGTCTGTCCACCGTGTCGGTGGACGACCTACGCTGCGCTTGCCAGTCCGTGGTCTCCACTCCAGAACCTTTCGGCCCCAACGGCCATCTGTTCTGCGTGCTATGTGCCCTGCCCACTGCCACTTCAACTGGCTAATCTTCTGGGCTATGTCGGTGACTTTCGATCTTCTACGGATCTCCTCATTTCTGATTCGATCACGTAGAGGAACCCCGAGCATAGCCCTCTCCATAGCTCGTTGTGCGACTTTGAGCTTTTCTATGAGGCCCATA
This sequence comes from Selenia dentaria, assembly GCA_917880725.1. NCBI lineage: Eukaryota > Metazoa > Arthropoda > Insecta > Lepidoptera > Geometridae > Selenia > Selenia dentaria. Next base: position 30,611,984 of record OU862890.1, on the reverse strand, counting down.
GTAAGAGACCACGTTTCAGTGCCATAAGTCATCACTGGTAACACACATTGGTCGAAGACTCTTGTCTTGAGGCACTGAGGTATTTTTGACGAGAAGGCTTCGCGAAGTTTCCGGAACGCTGCCCAGCCGAGTTGGATTCGACGATTGACCTCTTTCTCGAAGTTGGACCTGCCTAGTTTGACTGTCTGTCCCAGGTAGATGCACTCGTCAACAACTTCGAGAACTGAGTTCCCAACTGATATTGGGGTTGGTACAACATGGGCATTAGACATAATTTTCGTCTTATCCATGTTCATCTTAAGACCTACCCGTTGGGAAACTCGATGGAGGCCTTCGAGCAAAAAAATATAATTGTTTAATTTTCGAATCAGCAACTCTGTGGAATCGCCTCTATTAACTTAACTTTTTTTATACTTGTGTTACGAATCCAAATCGTCGTAGTCCAACACTGTGTACCTAAATGTCATAGTAAACGTCAAGCTAAGTGTCAACGTTAAAAAGTACGTTAGAGCGTCGTTAGAGAATCGCACATCATCATCAATCTGTATTGTATTGAAAGGAATTAAATCCTAGACAGCTTACAAGCTGTTTTCATTCGGTACATGAAGTATTACCACCCAGCGACCCAGCCGTTACAACTTGATTATAGTATTAAATGACTTACAGCGAGTGAAAAGGCAGCCAGCTTGATCATTTATATCTCTCATTCAGATATATAGTGATGACTGGCTCTGAAGGATAGCTTATAGGATGGGGACATACCCTCAATAGTATGTGATGGTAATTGGATGGACAGGTGAGAAGAAGAAAGGGCCTAGTTTCTACCATTTTGCCTTGCTTCTTTACAATTCACCCAAAGCTCAAGCCTGAGACTGAATAGGAAGCACAGTGGTGGGGTCAGTGACTGACCACACTACAATGTACCATCTTATACTTAAATATATATACAGTATGGGACATTTAGAACGGTCAGTATGGATAAGTCTTAAACTATAAGACATAGTAAGATCTCTTCTTCGGAACCAATATCATCGATTTTAGTGGCAAGAAAACTGCATTCATAGATTTTTAAAAAAACTTGTATTCAGTTCGGCAATCGAACCTGATCGTATTGAAGAAAATAACTTAATAAAACATTACTTATTTCTATTTTGATATTGATGTGTAGGTATAGTATAGGTATAGTATAGTAGGTGTAGGTCGTAAGCTAATGTTGATATGAAACATGATACCTATATAAAATGAATGATTCACGAACTGAGTAAAAATACATTAATTATGAATATATGTTATTATTTCACGTTTCACTAAGGAAAATAAAGAGGAGGTGCAATGCGCATATCTATAATTATAATTCGGTATGTAAAGTTTTTTTTTGGTATTTTTTTTATATTTTTATTTCGTAGATTAGGTCATTATAAGAAACTAATTTCAATATTTTTGTTTTATATTCAGTAGTTATTTTATAATATTTTTTTGAAAATTTGAATCCTATGACGTCACTTTTTTGCACAAATATGTAGTTGCGTTGAGGAGCCAAGAAAAGCACGCGAGTAAAAAAAAAGAAACTAGAACACTTGACAGTGACACCTACTAATTCGTAAGTCTCTATTCAATCAAAACAAAAGTGCAAAAAAGTGACGTCATTTAGAGGTCAATGAAAGTCGAATTATTTCATCGTTTTTTGTTAAAATAAATGGCATCTTATCGTTTTAAAAGGTCAGAGTAGAAAAATAAGGGTTTGTAACATAAAATCTCGAAATGGTTTCGGAATTGGCATAGGTTAATTTTTTTTAGCATACCGAATTGCGCTCGGAATGAGCCGCCGAGACTTGAACAGATTTCACAAATTACACACATTGAGGTATTTGTACTAGAGGACGTTATTCAATTTATTACAATTACTACATTTAGTATATATAGGTACCTAGGTAGTTAAAATATAACCATACAAGAACACCGTCAAATCAATAGCGTGCGAAAGGGTTACCAGCCGGGCTATTACGTGTCTTAGTAGCAATCGAATGTTGATTGAAACCTTAAAAAATAACATCTTTATGACGGATTGATTTTGAACCGACTCAAAAAAACAAGCAAGTCAATTCAGCGGATGTTTTTTTTGTATGTTTGTTACGCGAGTAGAGGAAAAAAATAACAATGACAAAAATAATGCACAGTGGGCCGAGCACGAAAATCTGTTTAAGTACAACATAATCGCATCGTTAACGTATTTAGTTCAAACTGTCATTTATCTAGCACAATATTGGCACAGATAACTCATAGTTTGTACTGAATACGTAAACGATACGATGACGCAGACGCTTAAGCAGATTTTCGTGCTCGGCCCACATATCGTAAATGTATAGAGAATCTAACGGCTATACTTATAAACGTTGCAACTTTAAATGTCGTCATTTAGCACTTCGCACAGCAAAACTGCTAAAAAAAATTTAAATGATAGTATAATTAAATTTACGAAGCATTCTTATGTAAGACTGTGATTGTCCAAATAGGGCAAATTCTGTGACACAGATGCAACGGTTTTGTTTTGTGATTCCCTCAGCAAAAGTGTTGATAAGGACCAAAAAGCATACATACTCGTAATACGTAAGATGAGTATTTTCTACTATTTAGTAAAAGATTGTACATATATGTATAGTCTAGAAGACGGGTTTTTTTCTAAAAAATATTTATATATATTGATTGCTTCCGCTTGTATTGGCAGTCCATTACACCGTCGCAAGTCCCGGTTGGTGTCGTATTATAACTAAGCTATTCGTAAAGTCCGCCAATCGCCCAGAGGCTGTATGGTGGATTACTCTTACGCCTTTCTCTGTATAAAAGGGCTGGCCCCATTGGCTTAGATGGTAGTGACCCTGCCTTCAAAGCGAGGGGTTCCAGGTGCGAACCCTGGCCAAGGCCAATATTTGTGTGATAAGCATAAATGTTAGTACTCAGGTCTTGGATGTTTTGTTAACGTGTGTTTCTGTTCCTCCCGCGACACAATGTATTTTAGTGCGGGGTATGAGTGTGTGAAGTTTTAATTGTAAAAAATGTCGTCTGTAAAGTCGGTTTACGGACGATAATTTTACGTGATAACGTCATAAGACAAGCCAAACGTTTATGCCGATCGTGCGTCTCTATCGCTTGTTCCGCGCGCTCCCTTGCACGCTCGGCTTAGGCGGAACGTGATAATGAGTTATACTTTTTCGTGAGTGCAGCCGTCACGTTATCACATCAATAACTAAAGAGGGGCCTAAAAATAGACAAATGGAAAAGATGCGAAGTTTGGTTATTTGTGTGTCTAACTCGTGTGTCGCGGCATTTCATAAAGAACTCATTATCTTATCTATGACAGTTCCGTAAGCAACGGTGAGTTAACCTTCGTCACTCACAAACAATGGACTAGGCGCGTGCTTGTAATATTTAACAAATTACGTAACTACAGCAGTAGGTGAACACCGTACTTAACCAGAGGTTTTGCATGACAGTGTCCACATATTATATAGGAAGCCTCAACAAACATTTCGGATTGTTCAACCATGACAATGTCGTCTACCTACTATCTAATAATGTTCGAGCAAAGGTATAGTGCACTATTCCTTTGTTTGAAGTACGTAGGTACGTAAGTACGGAGTACCGTGGTGTGCTACAAAATGCTGGTGATAGTTCTGCGGGAAGCATGTGACGTCGGACGCTTCCTTTTTCAGTTATCTATGAGGCAACGTAGTCAAGTCAAAGTCAAAAATCATTTATTCAATTTAGGCATCAAAGACGCACTTATGAACATCAACTTTTCATTATAATGTACTTTAAAGACTCTACCGCCGCGTTCCAAAATATATAGAACCCACCGAGAAGAAGCGGCAAGAAACTCGGGGCCATTCTTTTTATATGGATGTTTACAATGTTTCTACTTAGGTACTACAAATATTACATTTTATGGGTGGCAGAGAGAGCTTGCCAGAAGTGGAGTATTCCAAGCATCTTTATCTTCTATATAATGTCGAACTTTATAGTAAGCTTTTTTTATTAAAACGTTTTTTACAGTCAACTTGAATTTGCCCTCTGTGAGCTCAGTTATGTGCTTTGGGATTTTATTGTAAAAACGCACACAATTTCCTAGGAATGACTTATTAGTATTCGCAAGTCTAAAACTAGGTACAGCTATCCTATTTGTATTTCTGGTATTAAAAGTGTGGTGATCACTATTTAACTTATATTTATGTAAATTTTTACGAACATAGATTATATTTTCAAATACATATAAGGAAGGCAACGTTAATATATTGATTTCTTTAAATAAATCTCTCAAAGATTCACGGGGACCCATTTCGTATATAGTATATATATAGTACATATATATAGTAGTGCTACCTAAGGAAATAAAAAAAATATCAAGACCAACAAAAACTCTGACTCAACAGCTATTTCACCCGGGTCTCTTCAACCGCCAACGATCGGCAGCAACCAGTGATGTCAGCGAACTGAAACAGAATATATCAGAACAACAAACCATACCTACACACCACAACGCTATACAATGGCAACGAGTACCGACCCAAAAACGGGCCCGCTCTCCTGACGAGTTAACTATGTCCAAAGTTCGCCGTGGCGGTGCCGGCTTCGCCGTGGCGGTGCCGTCTTAGAATAACACCCCCCAACTCTACCCGTGGGTGCCGTAGAAGGCGGCTAAGGGATAACAAATCAGAAGGTGGGTAGCAGCACCTTTCCGAGGATGAGTCAAAAGTGTGGCAATTTGGCTATGGACAACGGAACCGTAGGGGACAGAGGTTGGTCGACTTCCTGGAGAAAGAGGGACTCTTTATGATGAACTCTTTCTTTCAGAAGCCACCTCACAGGAAATGGACCTGGCTGAGTCCCGATGGATCCACGAGAAATGAGATTGACTTCATTACGACCACCAAAAGGAAAATATTCACTGATGTCTCCGTGATCAACAGGGTTAAAACCGGTAGTGATCACCGAATGGTAAGAGGCACGGTGAATATTAATGTCAAACTGGAGAGGTCTCGTCTGATGAAGTCTACGCTCCGACCCACTCGTGCCCGTATTCAAGACCCCGAGAGCTTTCAACTTGAGCTATCCAATCGCTTTGATTGCCTTGAGAACATCGCTTCAGTGGACGAGATCAATAACAGGTTAGTAGAAACTGTCCATACAGTGGGTTCCAAATACTTTAAACCCCACCGTACAGATAGGCCACAGAAACTCTCCAACGATACCCTCAACCTCATGGCTGAACGACGCTCATTGAAACTGCAGTCTTCGAATGATGCTGAAGCATATAGGCTGCTCAATAGACGAATATGGAAGTCCTTGCGACACGACATCCGGATCTTTTATACAAACCGTATTAAAGAGACGATAGAGCGGAAAAAAGGCTCCAAAGTGTTTGCAAGAGACATGTCTATTGGGCAAAGCCAGTTGACGAAGCTGAAGAGAGGAGACGGCAGTGTAGCGTCGACCAAAGCGGAAGTGTTAGGAGAGGTCGAGAGTTTCTACGGACAGTTATACACCTCGGCCGCTAAACCTGTTAGCAGCTCGGTCAAAGACCCAAGAGCCAAGCTGACCCGACATTATACCGAAGATATCCCGGACATCAGTCTGTACGAGGTTAGAATGGCCTTGAAACAGCTTAAGAACAACAAGGCGCCTGGTGACGACGGTATCACATCTGAGCTTCTGAAAGCGGGTGGAACACCGGTACTTAAAGTCCTTCAGAAGCTCTTTAATACCGTCTTACTCGAAGGTTCAACGCCAGAAGCATGGAACAAAAGCGTGGTGGTGATGTTCTTCAAGAAAGGTGACAATACTTTACTTAAAAATTACAGACCCATCTCGCTTTTGAGCCATGTTTATAAGCTGTTTTCGAAGGTCATAACGAACCGTCTCAGTCGCAGGTTTGATGAATTCCAGCCTCCGGAACAAGCCGGTTTCCGAAAAGGCTATAGTACCATAGACCACATCCACACGCTACGGCAAGTTATACAGAAGACCGAAGAGTATAACTTGCCTCTTTGTCTAGCGTTTGTTGACTATGAGAAAGCCTTTGATTCGATCGAGACGTGGGCAGTGCTTGAGTCTCTCCAGCGGTGCCGTATTGTAGTCAATACGGCACCGCTGGAGAGACTCAAGCACTTTAATTGTAGTGCTGAAGTGTTTGTACAAAAACGCCTACATGTCAGTCCGAGTACAGGAGCAGAGTTCGAAGGCAATTCCATTGCAAAGAGGCGTGAGACAGGGAGACGTTATATCTCCGAAACTGTTCAACGCTACATTGGAAGACGCCTTCAAGCTTCTGGAATGGCAAGGACTTGGCATCAATATTAACGGCGAATACATCACTCACCTTCGATTTGCCGACGATATTGTAGTCATGGCAGAATCCATGGAAGACCTCAGTACAATGCTCGAAGGCCTCCATCGAGTTTTCCAACGGGTAGGTCTTAAGATGAACATGGACAAGACGAAAATTATGTCTAATGCCCATGTTGTACCTACCCTAATATCAGTTGGGAACTCAGTTCTCGAAGTTGTTGACGAGTACATCTACCTGGGACAGACAGTCAAACTAGGCAGGTCCAACTTCGAGAAAGAGGTCAATCGTCGAATCCAACTCGGCTGGGCAGCGTTCCGGAAACTTCGCGAAGTCTTCTCGTCAAAAATACCTCAGTGCCTCAAGACAAGAGTCTTCGACCAATGTGTGTTACCAGTGATGACTTATGGCACTAAAACGTGGTCTGTCACTATGGGCCTCATAGATAAGCTCAAAGTCGCACAACGAGCTATGGAGAGGGCTATGCTCGGGGTTTCTCTACGTGATCGAATCAGAAATGAGGAGATCCGTAGAAGAATGAAAGTCACCGACATAGCTCAGAAGATTAGCCAGTTGAAGTGGCAGTGGGCAGGGCACATAGCACGCAGAACAGATGGCCGATGGGGCCGAAAGGTTCTGGAGTGAAGACCACGTACCGGCAAGCGCAGCGTAGGTCGTCCACCGACACGGTGGATAGACGACCTGAGGAATGTCGCAGGACGACGTTGGATACAGGCCGCTTCCAACCGGTCCTTTTGGAAAATCATGGGGGAGGCGTATGTTCAGCAGTGGACGTCCTACGGCTGAGATGATGATGATGAAAGTTAACCAAGCCAAAAGAACACAGCAAAGAAACCAATTAATTAACACACGCAGAGGAGTGATTGAACCTGAAAAAAATATCCACAGGTTGAAACTAGTAATAGCTTCTCAATGCTAGACATAGAAGTAGAAGATATCACTCCACCCAAAAAAGTCGCCAAACCGCCGCCAATCATACTCTATGGAGTAGATGATCTAGGAAAACTAACTGAGCTCATAGAAGAAGTGATACAAAAAAATGACTACACATACAAAGTAGTTTCTAAAGACCAACTTATTATATCCTCCAACACAGTTGACAAGTACAAAATACTAATTGAACACATCAGAAGCAAAGGACTTATTGGTCATACTTTTACCCGTAAGGATCAAAAATGTATGAGGATTGTGATAAAACATCTTCACTTTAGTACAAGGATGCCATTGTTGAAGCTATTGAGAACACAGGAATCAGTGTGCAAGGAGAAATAGTGACTGCGCGAAAACCAGGGACGAAATAACCACTAAATACATTCTTTGTAAACATAAGACCACACGAAAACAATAAGTAAGACATAAAGTAATCTACAACCAAAAAGTTGTTATAGAAGACCCGAAAAGAAAATCAACGGTAGTGCAATGTAAACGATGCCAACAATATGGGCACAGCAAAAACAATTGTATGCGGCCGTATAGGTGCGTCAAGTGCGCCGGTGCACACAAAACTACCTCGTGCACCTTGGACGACAACACCCCTGCAGTATGTACCCTCTGCACTGGTAGTCACCCAGCGAGCTACAACGGTTGTCAAGTGTATAAAGAGGTACTAGCAAGACGGAAATCTGGCCAAAATCCACAAATACTTACAAAACTAAGAACTAACACAAATAAAGAGAATAGAGCGGACAACCAGCTGGTGTCCAATAATAATACATGCTCCCCCCTACTGACCAAAGCTAATAAAACAACAGATACTACACATACAAGAAAACACCTAACTGTAAAAGAGAGTCTAGAGCTATACAGTGAAACTGTCAAAGGTTTGAAAAATAACAACACAGCCACTACATTCAAAACAGGCACTACTTCTAAAACAGGCAATGTACTAGTAGACCAAGTAATAGATCTTAGAAATACACAGTAAAATAAAAACAGGTCTCAGAAATCAGATTTTCAAGCTGGAAATAACCCGACAGAAAGAACAAATCCAAGACCCCAAAGTGATAATAGATCACAGAGAACACATTTTATTAATAAAATAGAAATCGAGGATAACCAATCCCAAGAACAGAGGCTAAGCCTAGAAGCGCTCATAATGATACAGACTGAAAGAATTTATCAACTCACAACACAGCTGGGAACAATGATGAATCTCATTATGTCACTCATGAGTAGAATACTCTCATTACAGATTGCTACCTGGAACATGAATGGAATGGCACCAAACAAACTAGAGTTAGAAACATTGATAAAAACCAATAAAGTGGACATAGCATTAATATCAGAGAACCATCTAAATGATAGCAAAAATATCACTCTAGAAAACTACTCAGTATATAATACAAATCATCCTGACAGTACTCACACGGAGGCTCTGCCGTTATCATAAAGAACAATATTAAGCACCACCTCCATAGTGAGTACCAAACAGACTGGATGCAGGCCACTACCATTACCATATATGGAAACTTGGGCCCCATCAATGTAAGTGCTATATACTGCCCACCTAAACACAATCCAAAACAAGATTACTTTAGTAACTACTTCCAAACTCTTGGAAATAGATTTATAAGTGTAGGAGACTGGAACTGTAAACACACCCACTGGGGATCGCGACTAACGATCACAAAAGGCCGTGAACTGAAGAAAAGTATTGACAAAAACAACCTGACCACTCTGGCAACAGGAGAACCAACCTACTGGCCCGCTGATATAAACAAAGTTCCTGACCTTGTAGACTTTTTCGTTGTAAAAGGGCTATCTGATATATACTTTGATGTCAGGTCATCACTGGACTCTGTATCAGATCACACTCCTGTTATAGCCACATTCAGTGTATTTCCAACACAAAGAAATCAAAAACAAACACTCTACAACTGCAAAACGGACTGGGCTGCATTTGCTGAGTATCTAGAAGATGAAGTTGAGCTAAAAGTTAAACAAAAACAAATGAAGACATAGATGATGCAACATTCTACATTACCAATCTCATACAGGTCGCCACGTGGCGTTCTACTCCTACACTAAAGCATCACTCTGACAAATGCAATGTACCAATGGAAATACGTGATAAGCTACAAGAAAAGCGAAAGCAAAGAAGACAACTTCACTCTACAAGATCTAGTGAAGATAGAACGGAATATAATAGAATCTCTAAAGAACTAAAAGAGCTAATAACCGAAACTGAAAACTCTGCATTTCAAGATAAACTTTCTGGCCTCTCAACCCACAAAAAAGACAACTACTCGCTTTGGAAAATCACAAAAAACTAAAAAAAAGACCACTAAATCACGTTCCACCACTAAGAAAGGCGCCGACAGACCCGTGGGCCAGAAGTGGAGGGGAAAAGGCCGAGCTATTTGCAAAACACCTTAGCGAAGTATTTACACCTAATGAATCAACTGTAGAGAACTTTGAAAACGAAATTGATGTTATGATCAACAGCGATCAGCAGCTATCACCACCGCTTGCTCTGGTAACTCCGAGAGAACTCAAACGTATCATTCGGTTCTTGGAAAATAAGAAGGCACCAGGTTTCGATTTAATAACAGGTGAAGTACTCAAACGGCTACCTAAGAAAATAGTATTATTCCTCACAATGCTGTTTAATGCAATTATAAGAATACAATACTACCCAAAACTGTGGAAAATATCACTAATCTGTATGATATCAAAACCAGGAGAGCCACCAACAGATCCTAGCTCGTACAGGCCAATAAGTCTCCTACCTGTACTATCTAAAGTTTTTGAAAAGATACTACTCAAAAGACTTAAACCTGTACTTGACGAAAACAAAATCATTCCTGATCATCAGTTTGGATTCAGGGAAAGACACGCAACAGTAGAACAAGTCCATCGAATTGTCCACAAAATCAGACAGACTTTAGAGAAAAAAGAATACTGCTCAGCTGTATTTCTGGATATCCAACAAGCATTTGACAGAGTCTGGCACAAAGGTCTCCTCTATAAACTAAAGACCCTCTTGCCAAATTCAATCTAAATGATCCTAAAATCATACTTGGATCAAAGACAATTTCAAGTAAAATATGACGAAGACTACTCAAAGCTCTATATCATCAAAGCCTCAGTATAACATGCGGCACGTAACTCTAGCGCTGACCGTTATTGCGCAGAAGTCAAAAATTGGGTATCACAGGGGGGCTAGAGGGACGAAGGACTCTTGTCTCTCTCTGTCACATCGAAGACGAGGGACTCTTGTCTCTCTCTGTCACATGTGCGCGACTGTACCCATGCGCAGCTATCCCTTCCACATTTCGCTCAGCGCTAGAGTTACGTGCCGCGGGCTGTACCACAGGGATCGGTACTTGGACCAGTGCTGTACTCCATATACACGGCAGACCTGCCAGAAACAAAAAATGTTGTTACAGCGACATATGCTGATGACACTGCCTGCCTAGCGAGTGACAACGACCCACGCTTAGCTTCACTGAAACTCCAAGAACAACTAAATAAAATAGACACCTGGCTACAGAAGTGGCGAATCAAACCCAGCGTGACCAAATCGGTACATGTCACCTTCACACTTCGAAAAGGCGATTGTCCAAGCGTTTGTATGGATGACAAGGTTCTACCAACCAGTGATAGCGTAAAATATCTTGGCCTGCATCTAGACAGAAGACTAACCTGGGCAAAACACATTAAAACCAAGCGCAAAGAAGCAAACCTGCAATTCCTTTCACTGAATTGGCTGCTCGGTCGTCAGTCAAGGCTATCACTTAGCAATAAAGTACTGGTGTATAAAGCTATCATAAAGCCCATCTGGACTTATGGAATAGAGCTTTGGGGCTCTGCTAGTAACTCGAACATTGAGATTCTCCAGAGATTCCAAAATCTGGCTCTGCGAACAGTTTCAAGTGCTCACTGGTTTGTAAGAAACACTGAAATACATGAACACCTGGAGATCTCAACAGTAAAGCAGGAAATCAACAACAATAGCTTCAAATACAAAGAACGATTGAACAAGCACACAAATGACCTCGCCAAAAACCTATTAGATGACAAATAAAATGTTAAACGCCTAAAACGATGGCACATTCTGACTTTGGACACTCGAGATTGAGTCTCTTTACATATTATGGTGCCATTTACTGGAATAGCACCAACATCAACCATCCTGGAACGTATCTGATTATGGCATAAGCCGATGGCAGATTAAAAGGAACAAAAAAAAAATTCCTTCTGAGTTACTCTGAAGGTTACGCTTCGTTACAGTGAAACAGTTTTCGGATGACTTCGGCATAGACATCACTGTGCAATAACAAGACTATATTTTGTGATATTAAACTCTGCTAGCGGCAGATCCTTGTCAATGATTTGGGTTATAACGAAACTTGAGGTAAGTTATAGACAATCTTGGCACGACATATGCATCAATGAAAAATTGTTGATCTACGTAAAATTACCTTCATTGAAGTTGCACGGTAGCACGGTACCCTTGCACTTTACTTACATAAATCGATCCCAGATACCAGTGCTGTCATTAAAGGGTAATTACGTTTCTAACTTAGGCACTGAGTGATATTTTTAGATTGGTATCAATTTTTGGTACCATAGACATAGGTGACGATGATGATGATAAATTGGGTTTTGTAGCAAAATAATATTCGCACGCTTCGTGCATGATCGTAATATGTCACCGATCATACTTTTTACACCGTTTCGTGGAAGAGCGTTGTTTTGTATCAAGATCATAGCAGTTAAAACAAATGTGAAGTTTTTCAATATTAGTATACATATCCCCTCCGGCGTCATTTCGAGAAACTTCACACATTCGTGTCAAAATCTCATGTTCAGATTTGCATAACGGGCACTTCTTTACCAGCGATGCCATAATTGGTAATTGGCGGTCGCGTTTGCATGATAATAATGTCGATAATTCTTTGCTGGTGGAATCTTTGTGTTGTTTGATGATGACGTAGAAGTTGATGGTACTTACTGCCTTTTCCCGCCGAGAAATAGGCTTTAACGCAATACATTTGCTCTCTAAGAATGCTAAAAAATTATCCACGTTGGCCAATTGTCTAGGCGATTTTCGGGATTATTTTCAGCGTATGTCTGTGCGTCCAACTCTTCTACCGACTTCCAAAATGCAGGAGGTACTCAATTCAAATGTTTTTTTTTTATGTTTGTTACCTCATAACTTTCGACTGGGTGAACCGGTTCCCAAAATTATTTTTGTTCGAAAGATGGTGATTCCCGTGCGGTCCCATGTAAATTTTATCAAATTCGGTTCAGTAGTTTTTGAGTTACACTCCAATAACTAATTTTTACCAAAGTAATAGAATAGAAGTCAGTATTAAATTTTTCAAATTACACATATTTTACACAGTAGGTGGATCAGAAGCGGATCCCATGAGGATTTGTCAACCCCAAGGCTATGAACGACATGAATGCATTCTGTTGTCGTGTCGTACAGTTTTTCAACTCGAAAGCTGTGTGTTTGTTTCAGTTCGTCTGATAAAACCGCCCGCATTGTTTAGAAATCAAAACATTTTTATTGCCATAAAATATTTGTCAGAATGTCTCAAGCTGTGTCATAATTTTCGGTTGATATGTCAAAATACTGAATGAACAGCTTCTCGCTAAATAAATCGTGAGTGATTGGCTATCGAGTACCTGTAAAAACTAGAATTTCTAATTGAACAGTCAAATGTTGTATGTGAATTTTTGATGACAAATGTCTATTTAACCCTTTGCGTACCAGAGACGTAAATTTGCGTGCGTTTCCTTCTTAAATATTGTGTTTTAATTATCACGGTATAGGAAGAGTTAATGTACGTTTTATGTCGGCAAAATGATCATCTTTTGTGACGTAACCGCCACGCAGAATGTTATCGATATTAATATTAAATTCTTCCATTACGCTTTTCCACTAATTTTGTTTTATATATAATTTATCCTCTATCTCCCACTTTTCTGTCAGGTCGCCTATCTGTACGCGCCCCAATGTTCTATCAAATGCCCTAAAATGCATTTGTATAGTCGTAGATGGTCTACCGTTACCGATGTATCTGTTAAGACAGTTACAGATAGCTGGAGCAGAGGTTACAACAAAGTCAGTAGACAACTTAAGAGGATTGCATAGCTAGTACTTTCCATGCTAAAAGAGAAAACTCTTTTCTACCTCTTAACATTGTCCGATTTCAGTGATTTTTCATGGAATCATGACATTGTATACTATGCCCGTAAGTTTTGATTTTTCTTGAAATCTAAACCTACGGGCTTTAGATTTTTTAAGTATTTCAAAGTACTATAATTTCCTTTTTTATAACTTAAAAAAACTGAAAAAATCAAAACTTACGGGCATAGTATACAATGTCATGATTCCATGAAAAAAATCACTGAAATCGGACAATGTTAAGAGGTAGAAAAGAGTTTTCTCTTTTAGCATGGAAAGTACTAGCTATGCAATCCTCTTAAACATGTTAGTTTCAAATGATGACAAACATGACGAATTTGTTAAATATTGTAATTGTATAGAAATTCATGTTAGACTTGTTGACATATTTATTAAAATTCTCAGTATTCCTTAACAACACTATTTATAATTATACTGCAAATAGAAACGGTCAACAGCCACATAGGGTTATGTACTTAGTGGTACATACACGTACGTGGCTATTAGAATTATTAATTACTCATCAGCGATTCCGCGAAGCCCTTGAAAGTGTTCCTTTGATGCTGATGCCCTATTTATACACAACATGTACTATAGACCGAGAGACAGCAGGAATATTACAAACCAAATGTATATTGGGAACATTTGATATATTGCTTGTTGCACTAAAACAGGAGTACTGGAACTTACCTATAATTTGAATATAACATATATTACATTAATATAAAGTTTATGAATAAGTACTATTGGATAATGGATGATCTTACTTATCACTATAATGCGATTTCTTCCAGACAACTTTTGTATGTAAAGGACATAAGGATATATGTGCATACACACTGATGAAAAGTATCCTATATGTATAATAATATGTAATCAAGCGTTTGATGATTTTCATGTTTATGTAAAAATATCTGACCTATAAATTTAAAAAAAAACTTGAATATATTTATGAACCGTAATCAATAGAGTATTACCTAAACACCTATAAATATTATTTAAGTGTTATATGTGAATTGTGACCTAAAATAATAATGACATGAAAAATACCCACTCAAAGTTTTTTTAGTACACGAAAGTAAAACACAGTCTTGGTCGTCAGATCTTCGTTATAAATTATAATAGGCATATTTCGTAATGTGGTGCATTGTACTGGTGCAGTCATTGAACTCGCTCCGGTTTGGTGATAGATATGAGAGGGAAATGACAAGTGGAAGTTGCGAATGAGTGCAGGATAGCGTGTGATGGATTGCTGAAGCTACATCAATAATGTTATATGTATGTATATAAATAGTTATATCATTGAGCAACATACAACGCAAACAATAGAAACATACGTTTTTACGTTTTATAAAGTTACAGAAATTTTGCTATATGAATATACCGTAAAGAATTTAAGTAGGTAGGTATAATATTACAATAGATACAGATAGATAAAATTGTAGTTTCTGTTTGTAATTCCAAATTAACAGATTTTTACTAAATGCATATGAAAGTATACACGGTACCTACTTACATAAAAAAAAACAACTGAAAAAAATATTTGTTCCGGTTATAGGCGACTTAAATAACTTATGTAAGGGCATAAATAAAACAATTTAAAAAAATAATTGTAAAATAATTGTTCTGGCTATAGGCGAATTTCATCATCATCGTCCATCACCACGCGGGATAAATCGCGGGCGCTAGTATAGGAAAAATAACGTTTGCTCACTCATACCCCCCACTAAAATTCCCTGTGTTGTGGGGACCATGGACACACAGATTAACACATCACAATATCAAAGAACTTAGAAATAAAACTTTTCAACACACTAATCTTTGCTCCGGCCGAGGATGGAACCTGGCTCGAAGGCATGGACGCTACCAACTGAGCCAAGGGAGACGTCAATATGTAGTACAACGACCAGCATACATAAACTTTACTATGAATGTCGGAAACTACGAATAAAATCGGAAAGAACTAAGGCCCGCGTGTGCCGCCGCCGCCTGCAATGCGAATATAATATGGCGAGAAACCAAACTTACTTGATAGAAAACAGCCTACGTGAGGTGGTACAGAAAGCCTTCTTGGTTGGTATTAGCGCAGTGCTAGACATTTATTTTAGGTTAGTAGTGTAAGTTTGGAGGGCATTATAGCAAGTTTATATACAGGAATGAAACTTGAAAACTAAAGACACGAGAGGACTATAGCACAGTATATATATTATATATCTACTGTGACTATAGGTACTTACATCGCAATACTTGTCCGTCTCGTCATTTGATAATAAGTCCTATAGATCACCATTGGACCAATCATAGGAATAATCATATTACAATAGGTACGCAGAAGGGCGTGGTTAATTAATGTACTTAGGGTTAAATGTCCATATTCAATTGATTTTAAAATAACCGGAATTTGTGTTATTTTATTAGACTTACAATATCTGCACTGACGACGGATTAGAAAAATAAATCGCATAAAATTTAATCACTTCCGGCATGCACAGAAATAAACATAGATCACATCACACATCCTCAACACCAGGGTCACATGAACTCACACGTCTATCACGTCTTCCGGTTGGTATGGGGAGTCTTCCGCGTGGTAGCCGATTTCCTGGTAGGCAAGGACTAGGGTAACAGAAGATAGTAGGAGGAGCGCGAAAGCCGCGAAGCTGGGCGGCGCGCGCATCTCGACTGCCAGCTCGCGCGACGTAGGACGGATGCGCTCGCGCACTGATATCCAAACTTTATGATGCATATGTCGATTGGAGTAAAATTATACACAGAACTTCCAGCTGCATATTATTTTATATGTGTAGATTGATTTATATTTATATATATTGTTAATGTAGTAGATTGATTTATAGCTTTCAGTGAGATGACCGATGACAGTTTTATGGGTTCTTTTGATCTTTTAGATATTATGAGTTGTGGTTACGAGTAACGTCCTTGTGTCTGCGACCTTTCTTCAAACGGGGCTTTATGTCTTGCCAAAACTCTAGAAACTCAAAATTTTAGAAACGTTATTTTAAATATGTTCAAATTTGGACCAGACGGTGCTTCGGCAAACGTTACTTGTTTATAAATAAATAAAATCATGTTTATTGCCACAAAAAAGTACAGTGTTTAGTATTTTCCTAAGACTGACCAATGCTATGCGACGAGTTTACTTTACTACGAGTATATACATATTATTATAGGAAAGTAAGCTCTTAAAATTCAAATTATATATGCCTATTCCGGCACCGTTAGAAAGGTCTTTATTCATTTTTTTCTTAGATTTGCCTAATCACCATTAAAAGTTTGAGATTCGCTGAAGATAAGTAAAGTAGCTAGAAATAGCCCTTAAATAAACACCCGCGTGTTGATTTAAGGATGATTTTTGACCGCCAGAGACAATCGTGTTTACCGCACGCTCTTGTGACTATGGTTTCGGATTGTTTTTGGCAGCAGTAGATCTTTTTGAGAACGAGTTCGTACGGGGAAGTACTACTGCCACTATACCTATTTCTACTAATAAGCAGTAATGTTCGCATTATTGTGTTCTGGTTTGAAGGGCTAATGAAATTACAGGCACATGAGACTTAACATAATTGAATGTTTCGGGGTTACGGGCTCCGGCAGGTTGTCAAATGCAACAGATGCATTTGATGAAATGCATCTGTTCTAGGCAGAGGTTACCGTTGGTGTTAACCAGGTGGACCTCGTGCTTGGTCCGTAACCGCTTCAAGCAATCCCACATGAAACACGTCTTCCTCTTTTTGAACCTCACGAGTTTACCTTCGGCGAAAACTCAATTCCGCCGAAGTACAGATATATATATATATATATATATGGAATATATATATATATATATATATATTCCATATATAGGTATATACGTGGGTATAGATGTAAAGTGTGTGCTCTTTCAGTGTATTGGCAAAGGAGTTGGAGCGCGCGGTCGCGCATATGTAAATTGTGTAGTGTAGTGTATAATAAAATTCGTAGAGGCTGACAGGCTGCTTCAAAACTTAAGAAAGCTGCGACCTTGTTGACTTTTGTGTGACGTGTTCGAAATTTCGGGATAAAATATTATACTTAAAATTATGCGCTATTTAATATGTTAAAAGTTTCAAGGATTGAATAGCCAGTACATGTCTACGGCCATTAGAGAGTGGATAAGTTTTATACAGTACCTACCAAAGACAATTAATTTGCCATAAGATCATTAAGCCGAATATCCTTGTCATCAACATTCAACAGAGGGAAAGAACAGAATGATGTTGACGATAAAGTATATGATAGATTTTCCACTAATACCAATACTTTGAACGTGGGGTTACTCCATCACACATAGATGTTTGTTTACAGTAGAATTCACGGCCGCGGATCGCCCCACTGACACTGTTTCATTTGCATTACGATAAAAATATGCTTTGGAATGTGGATTCAGCTGGAGTTAGATACATTTAGTACTACTTACCTACTTACACCTACCTTGATTATAGCACTATACACGCAGTGATAATCAAACTAATTTTACTTACCTACTAGTAGTTCTGCGAACAGTAGACCTCGCGAGCACAGTCCTATCAGCAGCAATTCTTCGCAGTCTGAGCTATCAGAATCATCCAGTTTTTTTCACAACCTATAATATCTCGGCTATCACTTGACCAATTGATTGACAAACACACACACAACTCTTACACGACTCTAATCTTTAACGTACTTATTTCATAATAAATAACCTACCTCGCAACATTCTGAAGCAATTAAAATATATCAAATTTATTATATAAACCTAAATACTTTTAACCTAATAATAATACTATTGTTACAGATAAACTTTGTGAAAACCTATTTTTAATTTTTATTTATTTAATATTAGAGCATTGTATCCAGTAGGTCTTATGGAGGAAGGCGTTGCTATCTGCGACACAGTCTTTGTACTATAGCGGTTAGCATCGTTCAATGTATTTTGCTTCTTATGTGTTTCTGTTTCACAAATAAAGATTATTATTATTATTAATTATGCTCATATTAGCAATTAGTCATTAAAGTCAAGTACCTAATGTTTGTACCTACCATTTATCAAAATCGGTAAATAGCTCTGCAGCACCAAAAAATCACCGACGACTAAAAATAATTTTGAATAAGTATATTAATAAGTAAGTATAATAATAAGAACATGCATGGTTAGGTACCAAATTTCGTCAAGATTGGTCTAAACATCAGAACTGTACCGGAAAACCACAGAACATCCTAACAAACATAGATAGATAGATAGATAGATAATACTTTATTGTTCACAAAAACATAACAATATGAAAACTTAAATGTTCACAAAAACATAACAATATGTAAACATACGGACAGATGAAAACCAATTTGGCCAGTTAGAACGCATAGACGCTTCGCTTGTTTAAAAAACATGTATATAACCTGTGTAAGTAAATACCTACATGCAACACATTGTGTAATGTGTTGTGGTAACTAGGGAAGTACGTAACCAGCATAGTGTAAGTCGAACTCGCACTTGGCTGTTATTTCTATAATTTGGCTTCTACCTACTTTTATAAAACTATAGTAAGTACCTATTGTAGGTACCTATATCATTCCCGCGCAACTTGCACATGACTAACTGGATGCAACGATAAGATACGATACTAGTATAGAAATGATCTCGTTTGTTGTTGTTCTTTGTTGTCATTGCATCAGTTTTGTTAAAAAATGGTTCTTTATTTTAAATGTCCTTATGATATTAATTAATCTCTTTCATCTGTTCATATTATTTTTTCATGCTTGCTTATTATGTACACAAGAGCCTATTTCACATGTACAATACAAATTCCGTTATATATAGTATTTATATAAGAATACAAAGATTTTTTTTCATGTCCCACTCTAATCTTTACAACTTGGTATAGGTTCAATCATCAACATTTTATTTAGTGCCATCTAGATAACATGGACAGAACTAACTAGATTTCTCGCGCTGAACAAATTGGTCACCTAAGTACTGCAGTCATTTATGTGCCTGAATGAGTACAAATTACAGGGCATCAAATAGAAACTGCGTAAGTTTCTCATGTAGTTCATCTAGAGGTCGACCATGTGGATATTTTAAATAAACGATTGGCACGGTTTTGAAAACATGTTAGTAGGTAGGTAGGTAAAGACTGAATATTATGATATAGGTAATTTGACATTTTGCAAGTAGGTACCTAAATACTTACTTACTCTTATCTAAAATAAATTATTTCATAAACCAACCCAATTTGCAATTGAAAAGGAAAAGTGGTCAACAAGCTTGTTCTTGCTTTTAGAAATGTGAAACCCTGTCAATTAAAATGAAATGAATCAACTGAAAATCTGTCATCACTTGACTTCTTATTTTTGTATGGCTACTTATATTTACATTATTGAGTTGAAGTTCAGACAGATAAGATCAGACGTCTGCGAGCTCAATATATCTCTCCGAAGTGGTTTTTATACCAGTATTGTACAAGGCGGGCAAGCCATTCTCCTGATGGTAAGTGTCATGCCTGTCTATGACAGTTACAGTGCCGCACGCTAAATTAAAAAAAATCGGTGGTCTTCAGTCGTAGCGTAGGTGTAACGTAATCGTATTGTTGACGTAAAACAAGTAAGTTTATTACAACCTATCATTTATCTAGCGCAACTGTGGCACAGATAGCTCACAGTTTGTATGACAAAAGGCGGCGCGCTTTCAATGCTTTATGTTTACGTCACGTATGAATTCTTTTTCGCGAATTATTCGTGCTACGCCCTCTGCGTGACACCGTCCTGTCCGAGACATAGATAGTTGTAGTTCCCGTTGTTTACTAATGTATTATGTAATTAGGTACAGTGTCCTTAGGTTATCAGGCAGTGCAGTATTACCTAAGTTTCAGTGTATGTATATAAGCAATATTTGGATCAGGTTTAATCTAGCAAAGAAATTTCTGAGTACCTACACATAAGCCCGTTATATTCCCACAGCTGGGACTTGAGCCTTCCTCTCAGAGAGAGGAGTTAGCCCATAATCCGTGTCGAAGTTTTCAGGCCTCCCGAAGGCCTTCAACATAGCCTAACGAATGTGGTCCTAAGACAACTGGCTGCCTTATTGTCTATCTTTACGGAGTATGAGAATGGAATTAATTTTGACATTAGATTCTCATTCTGGGCGACTTGTATTGTGTAAGTGCATTCCACCTTGAATGCCATTCCATCGATATTGAAACCCATTGAATGAACGAAACTGAGTACTTTTGATATTAACGTGGTATTGTGTAACTCTGATGACATTAAAAAATCAACTCCGTTGCCATTCTTAAATGTCAAACGGAATAGGGATCTCATTCGTTACCGTTTTCAAAGAAAGAGTCTATGTAAGTCATACTTGTAGAGTTATTTCATCAAAATGTAATAAAATCAAATGCTGAATACTTATTCAGCATTTGACCTAAGTATATATATAGTAATTCAGTATATAACCTAAGTATATACATAAGTATATATAAGTAATTTAATATAATCCCTGCGCTAAAGCCGCGAAACAAGAGGGTAACATTGGTATGGCAGCGATTCCCTTTTTTAACTTTGTACGTTGACATGTTTGTACATTTGCCATATATACATTCACGTAGTCAGAGTCACAGTAACATAAATTAACCCGTCATTGAGTCCTCCCACTGTCCTGTGTAAGTCAAGTTCTAGAAACGAGGTGGATCCATTACTAAGACTCTCTAAGAGGGTTCATCATCCTCTAAGAGAATCATGAACAACGTTTCATGATTCTGTTGCCTACACTCGTGCTCCATTATGAACAGTTATTGATTAATATTCCACCACAATTACACGTTGAAACTCAAAGACACATATGTAGGACCATTACGCAAGATCAACGATAGCCATTGTTGGGGTGTTCCCCCCTCCAGCCGTTAAGTTAACGATTCACTTGTTCAAGAAACTAAACTAAACTAGCGACCTAAAATTTTAATATGGTACTCCTCATTCCGATAACACTAAAACCCATATTCATGTACCTACTTACTTATAGCATTTTTTTTAAATATGATATCTAACTAATTTGCGTTTTGTTATTATTTTAAGGAAATTCTCGAACGCTCAAAGGAATTAAAAAAATAAAAACGATTGTTAGCAATAATAAAGTAGAGCAAATGGTTTTCAACTTAATTTAAATTATAAACATTATATTCAACTGGTGTACATCACTTACAACTGCAATCCGTTACAGATTTGTTTGCCATTATAATGATTTCAAGAAACGAAACGCATTTATTTACGTCCACAGAGTATTATTTTACTCAAACGATCTAGTTCATTCGAAGTCCAATGCCATCGAAATTCTTAGACAATTCCTCCAAACCCATTGGTTTGACTAGAAAATGACTAGA
This sequence comes from Selenia dentaria, assembly GCA_917880725.1. Taxonomy (NCBI): domain Eukaryota; kingdom Metazoa; phylum Arthropoda; class Insecta; order Lepidoptera; family Geometridae; genus Selenia; species Selenia dentaria. Next base: position 30,590,095 of record OU862890.1, on the reverse strand, counting down.
AGCATCAATGCGAATGAGAATGGAGTGACATTTTATTTCCAGTCAAAATAGGCAATAAGGCTGCCGGACCGACGGCTTGACGTGCCCTCCGAAGCACGGCAGCGCTCAGGTGAATAATGGCACCAGCACACACTCATCCAAGTCCAGACCGCAGCAAGCATTGCTTAACATTGTTGATCGGTTAGAAGATCGTATAGCCAGTACTTGTCCATACTAAAATAAACAACTCTTTTCAACCTCTTAATATTGTTCGATTTCAGTGTTTTTTTTTTCATGTAATCAACACATTGTTTACTAGGCTCATACGTTTTGATTTTTTCAGTTTTCAATACTATAAGTGTACTATAAAGTTACGCCCATCTAAACCAGCCATTTTTTTTGCGCTGAATCTATGTCTATTAAAAAACAATATTTTACAAAAACCAAGAACTTTTCTGATTATAGTAAAACGTACGAGCCTAGAATGTTACCATTTAGGGGTTGAAAACGACTTGCCCCGAAACGCAAATTCTATCAAAAAATGTACCCACACATCTCATGAGCAGTAACTCTCTGTATCGGGCACATATAGGGGGTCGGGGGAGCCCACCTTACACAGACAGCAATAGGGATGTTTACTATTATATCGACAATAGAGATGGGAAACTTTAATCTTCTTTAAGTATGATTTAGAAATAAAATGAGGATTTCAAATTAGTCTTCAATAAAATTCATTCTACATAACTTCGTAAGTAGCTAGTATACCATGTACCTATACCTAGAACCTTGTTATGAAGGACGTTTAGAGAGGGGGGAGGTATATAACGAATTTATATTGGTACCTACCTATATGTTATTTGTGGTAAGTATTATAATAAATCTGTAGAAGTGAAAATTCTGTACATTGAAAATATCAAAAAAAATTATGTCAGGGAGTGTTACTAGACCGACTCCGAACCCAAAGTGGTGATTAAAAAATCTTTGTCTATCTGTTTGTTCAGGCATCACGCAAAAACGACCAGTTCGATTACGATGAAACTTGGTATAACTAGCTGACCCGCCAGCGGCTACGCTCGCGTGGCCTCGCGGGATACAGTAATTACAGATTTCAATTAGGGGTCGAATTTCACAAAATCCCGTCTTAGTGAGTATATAGGTCCAAAAAAGAACCCCCATGCAATATTTTAAAGTTTTAGCACTCGCAGTAATGAAGTTTCATACAAACTATCAACCCCAAAAAAAACCCCTTAGGGGTTGAATTTCATAAAATCCCGTCTTAGTGAGCACCTATGTCCTAAAAAGAAGCCGCATGCAAAATTTGAAACTCCTAGCACTTGTAGTTTCTGAAATTTCGTGATGAGTGAGTGACCTTACGCTTTTATATAAATAGATTATTCTTTAACATCCTGGGCACCACACTGGGTACTTTTTATCCCGGAAAAGTATATACAATAAAAAACAAACTTAGTTTTGCGGTTCGATCCTTAAACCCGATTACTGTACCAACCGTAAATAATAAGATCGCCGAGTCAAGCTCCGCTGCGAGATCTTCCGAGTTTTTTGCTGAGTGAATAAGCTAAACGAACTTAAGTCTCGGGGTGAGAAGGGTAGCGCAGTTCGCTCAGAAATAAACAATTAGACGCAGAAATAAAGTTTCATGGCTGCAAAAATGGCATAACCCCTTGCTATGAAGGATGTGTACCACAGATAATCACTGTTATCTATGGCGTGTACCTTTGTTATACCATGAATTAACTTATTTTTTACATTTGACAGGCTACAGTTAGATCACTATCTTACTTGATGTTCAGTGATGTTACGGTCGAAGGTGGTGCCACACTACACCTAGAATAGCGACGGGCTCATAAGGACAGCTGCAGGAACACACTGCTTATAGGTGGTTAGCGACAGATATTCAAACTTAAATTTAAGCCCATTGGAAGCCAGGTAAAAAAGCAAGTGGCCAGGTGGAAACCAGAAGTGCCACGATGCTGAAGATTTCATCACGCACGATGTATGACCATCACCGAAAGCCCGTGGTGGGGATCGGTCCCGAGGCCGTCTAATCAACGGCCAACATCATCGTTTCAAACTATAACACTTGTCGTATGACATACACCGATTGGGGTCACCTTCACATAGGCGAGGTAAATCTGAAAGTACATATGTAATAAGTACACCAATCTATCAAGACAACGTTGAAATGACAAAAATAGTGTAAATGTTCATTATGTTTACCTTACCGGTGACTACATCCTACATCCAACATCCTATCCTACATCCATTGAGAGTAATGTCCTCCAGTTCACATTTGGCACCTCGTTAGTTGTGTTTCCTGTCCTGTCTGTGTACTAAGTACAATCCTCAAAATAGATACCAAGAGAACCTTTCATACGTAATTATACACTCGCCAGCAAAAAATGCACAATCAATAAATGTTTAGTAAGTACACCTAGCGGAGAAATTGCGAGAATTACTCATTTGTAGTGGGGTTTTCAAATGCTTTCCCTCGGTAGTCTCGGTATACCTACGATTGTACGAGATGCAGACTCCATTGGGGCGTTTAAAATAGTTATAAAAATATTATTTAAAAGTGGTTACTAGAACATCCTTACCTTAAGAGCGTTAAAGAATTATGTAAATTGTCATAATAAATAATATAATATAATAATACCCTAAGTTTTCAAGAGGACTAGTTGGAAGTAGCCTACATCCAACGTCGTTCCGCGACCTTTATCAGGTCATCTGTCCACCGTATCGGTGGACGACCTACGCTGCGCTTGCCGGTCCGTGGTATCCACTCCAGAACCTTCCGGCCCCATCGGCCATCTGTTCCGCGTGCTACGTGCCCGCACTGCCACTTATACTGCCTTATATATTAAATATTGTTATATGTAAATAATCAGTTAATTTATTAATATATTAAATACCTACTATTATTTAATAATGAAATGTATCGTATAAATTCTAACGAAGGGGTGATGTGGACATCCTGGTATAAGCCATTACTATTCCAAATCTGCCCAACCGCTTCCAGCTCAAAAAAGATGTTGAGATTTATAACAGAGGCCGATCAAATAAGATACTATATCACTTCCATTTCTTATATTTGGGAATCCACGCTTACATATTTGGAGGGATTTTCGGCAGAGAGAAACCACAGATATAACATACAACATTAACACATTAATGACAGCTAAGGGCTGGGCTGCATTCAATAAAGCTTTTCTTTACAAAAATTGTTCAACGGTAGATACCCACAAACATATATACATACTTTCGCATTTATAATATTTAGTAGGAGTAGGGTACGACAGGATTTTTTTGAAAAAGGTAGGAGTAAATCATTTTATCGATAATAATTCTTAATTTACTCGTGTACAGGCAGGAAACTATCATGACATTGAGCTATCCTCTACCTATTGTACATCGATTTGTAAAATGTAAAGTCCAATCTTTATCCTCCTTGAGTTTTACAAATCTGGACTTTCCCCATCTCCCGATACAACGACCAAGCGAATCGGTAAACCTGCCACATAGAATAAAACAGCTATGGAACAAGATTAATTTGTAACGTTTCTTTGATTTACTCGTCTTTGCAATTTTACACTGGTATTGTAAATAATATTGAAAATCAGGAAGAAATATTATAAAAATAATAATAAACCCTATAAAATTTAATCTGTTTACGAACAGAAGTAAAATAGTTGGCATTGTTAATTATTTGGTACAAGATAAAAACACTAAGAATGTGGCTACTTTATTTCGTCAATCGGCCTATGCAAGTTTTTAAACTGACATGGTCACTAATGCAAGAATTAACGTTAGAAACGGGATATTTACCATGTATTGCCAATACATGGTAAATATCCCGTTTCTAACCTGATAATTGCCATGTATTGCATCAATACATGGTAAATATCCCGGTTCTAACCTGATATTTACCATGTATTACATACAATACATGGTAAATATCCCGGTTCTAACCTGATATTTACCATGTATTGCATCAATATATGGTAAATATCCCGGTTCTAACCTGATATTTACCATGTACTGCATCAATACATGGTAAATATCCCGGTTCTAACCTGATATTTACCATGTATTACATACAATACATGGTAATATCCCGTTTCTAACCTGATATATACCATGTATTGCATACAATACATGGTAAATATCCCGTTTCTAAAGTTAATTCTTGTCGTATGCAATGTTATTGAGCTTTTAGAAGGAAGCTACTAATGTGTATATTTTTACATGAATACCACTGCATATTGTCGAATTTTCGAAAACATTACACTTAAACAACATTTGGTAATCCGTTAACCTGATCAAAATTAATTAATATGTCAACTATGCAGAGGATTGGACAGATTTTACAAATTTAGTTCTATAATTAAATTAAATGAAACGTATACTTTTATTAAACTCACCTTTTATCCTTCTAGATACAACACCGATCTATGTTGTATAGGTAATTGTTGGGGCCATACTATTAGCACAGCATAAAAATCGTAATAGACTGTGCTATTAGTTTGTCTGCTATAACTAAAGTATCATCAGAGGTTAGTCGCGTGAAACGAGTCTGCCTCTGAAATTCAGGCAAGCAGCGTCCGACAGTGCTTGTTCGGACTTCGCACAGAATTGTCCTCGGACATTGTTAATCTCTACAAATAACGAATGGACGATACAGATTACAAACAAAACAGTTTTACGGACATGTGAACATTGAATTGAATGTGGTTAATTACTTCGACGATCTTTGACTGTGTATAATTTACAGTTTATTATAATTATTGTGATTTTTGAAACTTAGTTTGGTGTTAGAATCAGGTGTCAAAAGTTTATTATGCAGTAAATTATTTATCATGTTGAAATGTATTAGAAAAGTTCTGTTAAAATCAATTTAATCGGGTTTGCATTTGAATTTAATATCGTTTAAGTACTAAAATTGGAATGCTAATATAAATATAAATTAGTGAAATTAAAAAGCTATAAGTTTTATAAATAAACACAAACAGCTTCCTAATCAAGAACTCAAACCCGATACCAAAATAACATAATCTAAAGAAGTTGTTTCCAAATATAAAAAATGCTTCCCAAACTTCTCCTTCTCACAATAATCGTAGCGTTGGTGACCTCCTACGAGATCTGTGAACCTGATCACCAAGGCATTGTCGGGAGCCATGGCATCCACGACATCCACCGCGGCTTGGAGAGAGCCAAGAGTTTCTACAACGAGTGGACCGTCGAGATCGAAGGTGGTGAGGAAGTTGCACAGTTGGTGGCTCTAGAACTTGGCTACATTTATGGTGGACCGGTAAGTGGAAAATTGTTTTAACCGCTTTTGCAAGAAGTAGGAGGCTTTTTGGTATTTTATCTATGACCACTTAATAACTTTTATTAGTTTATACAGGGCCCGGTTTTGATTATTCTTTTGCTAAGATATCACTGTCTTGTCGCGTGTAAATAAGCATATAAATATTGTAGTTTTAATATTTTTAGTGCCGGAAGTTTTTTATTTGGTTTTTTATTTCTTTGATGATATTAAGATTAGACATAGAGATAAATAACTGTCATATTATATTGTACTACCGATGTGGCAAGCTGTTTTCTCTTAATTTGTATCATAAAAGTAGGTAATTTACATGATAATACATCAACTGTTACCTGTTCTTAATTGATTAATTTATCAATTTGTAATTATTGGCTGAATTAAGCTGCACGAATTATATATTTATGAACCCTAATACTCTTTTTGCGAACGTTTTGTTTTGATTGCATATCTGTGGGCGTATATCTAACATAACCATAGTTAGTATTACTAACTTAGTAATGGCTATATAATGGCCACGGAATGGATCCCCTGCTGGAACTTGAGACCTTCTCTCAGAGAAGGGTACATATGCCATATTACACCACGCGAGCCCAGTACTGCTTGGTGTATAGCTAGGCTACCAGACAGCCCTACAGTATAGTGTCGGAACTTTGTACCACCCGGATTCGTACAGCATAAGCCTAACAACTGTTCCCTAAAATATACTCATGCAGGCTTGGCATTCTACCTTATATTTGTGCATTATTATTTATAATATTAGAGAGCAGTTCCTTTTGGAAATTTCTGGGGGAGGCCTATGTTTAGCAGTGCACGTTCTACGGATGTGATGATGATGAGAGAACAGTAGAACTCTTTGTGAATGAGTTAGCTGGGTTATTAATGCCACCATAACTTTTTCTGCCGTGAATCAGTAATGTTCCAAATCCTTTTGTTTTGAAGATATGGTTGCCGCCGAAATTACAGGCACATGAGATTTAACAACTTTATGTCTCAGTTACGAGCGCAGTGCAGTTCGTCACTTGTGAGGAAATGCATCTGTTCTAGACAGAGCCTACCGCTTACATAAGGTGGGCCTCGTGCTTGTAATGTACCGTTTCCAAATAACGTAAAAAAAATACAAATACTCCATATAAAATGTATTGAACTACTTGTCCTGACTAATTCATCTACGGGACCACCCAAGCGGCTGCGGTACGAACTTAAAATGTTGGCAGTGAATGCCTTATGTGTTGGTGGGAATATTGCCTCTAAGGGGGCGAAGCGAGTCAAGCAGCTGGCGGGTCAGCTCGTTCATTACACGTACAAGCCAGATATTTCAGACCAACCTTTGCCTGTTCCGTAAAGTTTTTTCAAATGGACTAAGTATTGGATTTTAGGTTATAAGCTGAAGTTAATGCTGAAGTAAACAATATCATAAATATTGTTTGTAAGAACGTTAACATTTTTAGCGATTTAAGATAACAATTTAATCTTTTCCTGTTCGTACCCCGAAGACAAAACAAGCAGCTACACGGATTTTACGTAAAGGATGAATGAAGGGGTGGAAATACTCGAAATAGGGACTGAAAGTATGGCAGTCCTACTTTTATGAATCTCGAAAATCTGGATTTGAATTAGTTACGAAGATATCTCATTTGAACCTCTGATGTCAGTTTTCGACAGGAGTCTGTTTTGAGAGTGAAAGTTTGTATGAAAGTTCTTAATTTTGGGTCTAGAGCCTCCAAAATCTGGATTAGAGTCTGTTATTCCGAATAAACATTTTCACAATCGTTTTTTGATAAGGTCGAGTTAAGGGTCTATTAAGTTACCTCTGACTTTGAATAACGTCCAAAGTGATCATATTTTTAAATTTAAGCTATTTTATATTATTCATTGATAAGGGATATTAAATATAGAGAGGATTTTTTTAAAGATAAGATAGACATTTAAGTATTTAATATTTAATTGGACAATTTGATTATTTATTACTTTTCGGATTAAGTATCTTGTTATATTGGACATAGAAACTAATGGGTGTTATTCAAATGGTTAGCATAGTATTAGTATTTTTGAAAGAAGAAAAATATTATCTGTCAGCAGAAATAGCTAATTGGTCAGCAACTCATGGCCAGCAAACATTTCAAAATCAATCAGCAATTTATGTCATTCTGGATGGCTGTAATTATTTTTGTACTGCATATTAATTATATAAGCAGCCATAAGCTGTTCCTGTTTTATAATATTTGGGTAAGCACTCAGTCGCCGGCCGCTGCCTCTGCACGCTCGCTTCGCTCGCTCGGCTCGCGCGTTGAAGTCACAAGTAACCTAACACTCCTCCTCGCTACTCTCGTCGTCGTACCTATATATGACTGTGCCCTAGACTAGTATAATTACATATGGAACATATAGACATGTTTTCTCTGCTGAGCAATCATAAAATCTTGCTGACCAAGTAGTTATTTTGCGGACCGAATGTTTATTATGCAAACTCATGGTATTGTTATGCTGCCTATTAATGATTAAATATTTGACCATTATCAAAATTATCTGCGGAACAAAGATTGTTGCCTGATTTTTATTATTGCAGACAAAATCTTTGTATGCTGACTAAATCATTTCAATGCTGGTTTGGGTGGGCTCACCAAATTTTATAATTGCGTATCATTTAATTACTTCTCGAAACTAATTATAATAATGTTAACTAATTTCGCATGCCAATAGGTTAAAATATGGTGCACCTTGTAATATTTTATCTAACCCTTTGTAATATTTACCCATATTTTGCGTAATAGCTGATTTGATTTAATCTATGTATAAATCTTTATATAGTAGGTAAATATTATTTTATTATGTTTCGGAGGCTAACAACTATTATTCCACTATTCCACTAATATTAGAAATGTGAAAGTTTAAATGGATGGATGGATGGATATCTGGATATTTGTTACTCAATCACGGCAGAACGGCTGAACGGATCTGGTTGAAATTTGGTAGAGTAATAGATTATAGTCTGGAATAGCACATAGACTACTTTTCATCATCATCATCAATACTATCACCACGTGGGTGTAAAGTCTAATGTTCTTAGGCACATCATAGACAAAATAACAAGATCTCCGCGTACTAGATCGTAACTGTCTAGATCGTAATGATGACTTATTTTCTGTCAAAGATGTGTCAGTTTCTGATAGCGTAGTCAAAAGCACGCAATGATTTTGATAGCACTCATATACCAACTAATACTAATAACTTTATCGCCGAGCACGTCTAGTATGTCGTTACTAGATGTGCTCGGCGATAGAGTCGGCATGCCGACTGATGAATGATGGATCATGGAATGGATGAATGGAATAGAATGGAAAAATTGTGAAAAAATGAAAAAAAAAAAATTTCGTTGTTCAGCCGAATGTAGTAGAGCGATTCCGCCATCACCACGGAGGTGAAACATCAGTCTAACGGTCTTGAGTGAATTGCCAATACATACATACTAACATGTTATTTTTAAACACAATATAACAAATAGATTCGCCTGTATATCCTCAAATAAAAATAAGGGGTAAGCAGCGGTATTTTAATAGGATACTTTCCTCATCATCACCATCCATCACCACGGAGGTAAAACCGTGGGGCGGTAACATCAGTCTAGCGGTCTTGAGTGAATCGATACTTTTGCCTATATAATCCTCGAACGGGTAAGTAGCGGTGTAACGCCTACGTTTCGCCATATATGTTTTTGGTCATGTTATCATGTGACAGGGGGCGAGCCTATTGCCATCTAAGGAGCACTGTTCCAGTCTCCGACTGTTATTGAGAAACTCTTTCCTTCTCAGAAAAAACCCAATAACTTTCCAACCCGGGGATCGAAACCATGACCTCGAGGTTCCAAAACGGCACTTCCGCCAGCGGCTTCGCTCGCTTGGACTTGCAAGACCAAGCGACCGTAGCCGCTGGCGGGTCTGCTAGTTACAATATAATTTACAACATATGTGCATATAAAGAATCCAATTATAAGCCTCCACAAATAGGAATTATTTTACGGATGCCAAGAGAGTATCGCCGCACGTGGCCGTCAGCTAGAACAGCTTATATAATATAGAGCCTTAAGCGACCTTCCCTCCACGTACGTACATACAACATCCATCATCTATCATGATCTACGACAACACTGGAAAGGCCATAAGTCTAAGTGAAGAGTGTCAGATTTTCGGTGCCTTCGTTGAATCTAAAGATTGCTGAAGATTGGTACTTGAGTACATTTATCTTCTGTATATATACTTACTTGTTGCGACCGACTGACTGATTTATCAACCCAGCGCCATCAGTAAAGCCGAGTCATTTGCTCTTGAGTCTGATTCGTCCAGTTTCCCAGTGTCACTCAAACTTCAGAACATTAGTGTTTGCTCACTAGGTGGGAAATCTGGTCCCTGTGGTACCAGCCAAGTCGTTCTATTACGGAGAGGGCACTGTATTAGTATAGTCGGAATTCCTTGCATCTTATGTATCACGTCCTGACAGTTGGTTGACTGCTCCACGCAGTAACAGCGTAGTTATACTAACGTAAAATCTACTACTTACAGCATTTCGTTACTATGGATTCAAATGATATTAATTCGATTAGACAAAATTTACAAAAAATGTTAGAAAAGTATATTTAAAAATATTAAGAATAACCATTTTTATTTTAAATTATAAGATATCTAAATACACATTTTGACACCTATACGTTCAAAAACAAAGAATTTACAGACAAAGTTTCATCCTCAATTTCAACCCCTAAAGTCATTCCAGTCAAAAATATTTTATATGTTTTTTTTTAAGTTTATTTTAAATGAACATATGGAATTTGCACACCTAAAATTTCAAATACAAAAGACTTGTATAACGTGTTTACCCCCTTAGCGGTGAATTTTGTATAAAACCCTTTCTTAGCACACCTCTACCTACCAAGATAATGACACCCTCCAAAAAAATTTATACGACCAGCGATTTAAACTGTGCGTTGTCTGTCAGTCTCAACATAAATTCTTATATACTTATATTGATTGATGGTGTCATTCAAAATTAGTTCCGGTTAGAAAATGGTTGGTCATATGCAAACTTTCAATGTGTATAAAAAGAGCACATAATTAATTAATTAAGTACTGCTGTACATAAATTACCTGTTACACGCTTCTATTGTTCGTGTCTGTTGTTACAAATTGTTTTGGTGGTTTTAAGTACTAGGTACGTACAATCGAATATATATCCTTTGCGTGATATTCCAGTTGACTCCTTCATCGACCACTGACGCACCAATTGCTGCGTCGGCACTACCACTTTTCGGTTATAGATAGCTGTTTGATTCATGTTAGCTGTTTTTTTTTTCCCGGGGAAATCCTATATGGATACCACCCACCACGGGGAGGGAGGTGGTTATGTGGGAGTCCGTATACCCACCAAAACCCCGGGGTGTTCCGTCACTGCCGCCCTCGGCGGGAACGCGGGACAGATTTTTCACACGACCGCGAACCCGCCGTGGCTGTCTGTTGCCGGACCCTTCTCTTCGCGGCACGCCAGAACACATGGCGCGCCGCAACTGCCTCGGAGACCAAACTCGCCAACAATGGGCGCCAGATTTCCCCGTGTCTGGTCGCCCGTGGTCTCCCTGCGGTGGGTCGGATACGTAGCCCCACCGCCTGCTACGTCAGCCACAAGGGATAGCCCCCCCGCGACCCCCCCTCCTCGAGCCTGCGCCAAAGCGCCCGGGCCCCCCCTCCTCGAGCCTGCGCCAAAGCGCCCGGGCCCCACCTCGTCGAGTCTGCGCCAAAGCGCCCGGACCCCGCCACTCCTATGTGGACTTGGCGGCCAAAGCCCATAGGAGCGGCCCGCCTGAGCCGGCCAGCGCACCCCAACGCCGGCGCGGCCCCTGGGTTCCTCTTGGCTTCACCGTGGTGTACCTAGCCACGGTTACTGAGCCCCCCCGCCACGTCAATGCGAGAACCCTTCGGGGGGGATGTTTCATGCACCTGTCGCATCTTCTTACAACGTTATTCTTTAACTCATCAGTTCAATTATTTTTTACATTATACAGAGTGAATTTGATTTAATGGGCATCCTTTTAAATTATGACACTAATAATGATACTAATTACATTACGGCTAATATTACATTATTATTAATTAAAGTTAGAAAAACGCAATAAGTAACCAAAGTATCAATATCAAACAGTTATATGATTATTAACGGGATATTTACCACGGTAAATATCCCGTTAATAATCATATAACTTTAGAGAACAACCGTGATAGTTTAAAACAATATCAAACAGTTGCGCATCGCGGTATATCTAGCGCATGCTGCTGTAATGATGTACCTTGTCCGTGACCTCTGTGACCTCGAGTGAGGTCACTAAGAATTTGATAAAGCTTTCACTTCATATTTGGCCGGCTATAATATTTTATATTTGCGTAATTTTAGCCCTAATGCAATTAGTATCATTATTAGTTGTTTAGTTCCAAATGATGCCGATGAATTCCAATTCACCTTGTATATATCAGATTTTGCGACTAGTCACAATTCGGCCAATGTCCGTTATGCTACGAGTATGTAGTAACTGTTTACATGTTGTGTCGCAAAAACATACGTTTGTCGTAGAAAATCGGAGCAACAGCTTACAAAATAAGGCAGCCGTGACTGTTCGAGAAGGTCAGTCCGCTAAAACCAGAACCCATTGGTTTAATGTAAAACAAACTGTTACGAACTGAATTTGCTCAATTCTGAAGATTCTCCGAGCGTAGTATTCTGGCGACTATGTACCTTGGGAAACAATCACACTTTAATTATAACAATAAGCCCCTGATCGGTAACTCGTTGCCATTTTGAAAATAGGTAAGTAAGTAAGCACTTAATTAACATTTAAAGCTCTGCTCAACTTTATAAAAACATACTCCTGTTTAAATGTTTTTTTATGGGATAGGTTGGCAAACGAGCAAGCGGCTCACCTGATGGTAAGTGATACCGTCGCCTTCGGACATCCGCAATACCAGAGGTCTCGAGGATGCGTTGCCGACCTTTGAGGAAGGATGATAGGAAGTAAAGAGATAGAAGGGGTAAGGGTGGAGGGGAAGGGGAAGGAGAGGGAGAACGGGGAAGGGGGGAGTCGGGTCTCCGAAACCTCCCACATACTGACTGAAACGCAATAGCAAGCTATGTTACTTCACGTCGGTGTTATGTGGGATTGTGGTACTTCTCCGGTCGTGCCCGCCCATTCGGCTGTGGGGTTGTAGCGTTGTAATATTTTTGTGGTAGCGTAGCACTACCACATAAATATTACATTAACTACATTAATTTCATTGTTTAAATTACTTACTCGTCCGCTGCTGAACATATCCTCCCCTTAGACCCTCCTTAACTTTAACCCTCCTGCTTAGATTTCTAAAGCAACTGGTTGAAAGCGGCCTGCATCCATCGTCGTCCTGCGACCTTTATTCAGGCCCTTTACCTGGACCTACACTACGTTTGCCGGTCCCTGATCTAAACCCCAGAACATTCCGGCCCCATCGGCGTGTGATAATAATACGTGCCCTGCCCACTGCCACTTGCACTGAGTAACTTTCTGGGCTATGTCGGTGACTTTCGTTCTTCTACGGATCTCCTCATTTCTGATTCGATCACGTATAGAAACCCTGAGCATAGCCCTCTCCATAGCTCGTTGTGCGACTTTGAGCTTACTAGCTTATCAAGCTATTCAATATCGTCCCCATTACGACGCGACGGTTGAAACCAATCAGGGAGTTAAATTCGATACTCGGACGGATCGCCTTGGAGGCCTAGTGGTTCTGGCGTCAGACACGGATTGTCAAAAGGTACGGGTTTGAGTCCCGTCCGAGGATGTGTATTTGTTTTCTAAATTGGCAAGTTAAAAATGTTTGTCTGTTTGATGGTATAAGGAGTAGCTTAGATTACCTACTTTTATTAAGGTTCCGTGCAAAATATTATTCGTTAATTTTCACATTTGCGAACGGAGTCTAGGGGACATTTTCGTAGTATATGCAATACTGGCTGTTCCCCGCGACTACGTTCGTTCTATCTGTAATACGAATGTCCCTTCAGTAAATCGCAACGCTTGGTCCTTTAATGGCAGCTATTATACCTGGTGTAGATTTCTTATACTGTTTAGAGTCCTACCTTGTACCAACTTGTACAGAGATACGAGTACTACCTTCTCTAAGCAGTATTGTGTAACTTACTTAGCTACACTTGTGCTCCGGAAAACTAAACGGTTAATAATCAATCACTATTTCACGCCAAAACTCGAGGAAATACGAATCTAGGGAAAGATAACCAAAACCACTGACAGGCATTGTTTTTCGATTCCAATATTGTGTTTTTGTCTATTCTAATATTGAGTTGTTAATGTCGATGAAAGCCCACCTAATGAAGTTGAGTGTTCGCCATATTTACTCTATAGATAAGGTTAAATCAAAGTGATGACGGCAGACGTTCAATTGCCACTTGAGATAAGGGCATCCAGTATATTGGTCAGATTATCAACCACGTATATCGTGGCGAACTATCTCTCATGGGATTTTGTAATTAATAATCTGCGTTAACCGTACAACACTTTATATATTATATGGACTACTCGGGGATGAAATGTGGTAATGTGATCAGAAATTGTGGTCAAACATTAACGTAGCTGAACAACACAGAATAAAAAAAGGCGCACTAAATATTGTTTTATCAAAAAATGGTACCGACTTGAACACTAAAAAATGTTAAATAACTTGTTGAATGAAGTTAAAGATGATCCATTTTATGGTAAAAGAAATCACTTAAACTGTAAGTAGCAAGGTTCACTTACCACCTTACTACTTACGGGATCAATTCTCGTTCACCGTCAATGTTACCTAAATAGTTTTAGTAGCGTTTTGGTCTATACTGTAAGCTTACTATATCATTTGATAAATAAATAAATAAAATATTTAGATAAGGATGTCGTCAAGATAGGCGGAACACTTTTCAGTTATTGGAGTGTAACTAAAAATAAAGACGTGTGGCACTCGGAGACTGCCGCGGTAAAGCTATTGCATAGTTTTTATCAACTTATCCAGTTATAATTATTTAACCAATGCCATCTAGAGGCGAGTTGCTGAACTAAAGAGACAAGCGTGATAATTCAAAAAGTCATTAAAAGTTCTGCTATTCATCAATAGATGCCAAATCAACTTATGCAATTATAATTAAAAAACGATATCAAAAAATATTTAGTGACAATTCCGCTGAAAAGAAAACAATGATTTTGGCCTATTTGGGGGGCGTGCACCACCCTCCCTCCCGCATAAAATGCTAATAGGAAGAATACAAAATAAAAAACACAAGAAACCCCAAATAAATTGTGTTGTTTTCTTTTCAGCGGAAGTGTCACTAAATATTTTTTGATATCGTTTTTTTGATAATGGATTTCCGCAAAGTAACGCCTGAATCAATAAGCAATTATAATTATTTAACCAATGCCATCTAGAGGCGAGTTGCTGAACTAAAGAGACAAGCGTGATATTTCAAAAAGTCATTAAAAGTTCTGCTATTCATCGATACATGCCAAATCAACTTAAACAATTATAATTATTAAACCAATGCCATCTAGAGGCGAGTTGCTGAACTAAGGAGACAATCGTGATATTTCAAAAAGTCATTAAAAGTTCTGCTATTCATCGATAGATGGAGTCGGAGTGGGGGTGTTAGGTTATTTTCGTTACGGAATTTCTGGATTCGGTCTCCACGCTCAAGACCCGCGATAGAAGCTATGCAATAGCTTAAAAATAGTTTGACCGAATTTCATGATATTTCAATGGGACCACTTCAGGAGTTCCGCTTTCAAATGATATTTTGGGTATCGGTCCACAAATGGGGGAGAAATCGGTGAACATACACAAAATACATACAATCGAACACAGGACCTCCTCCTTTTTTATTGAAGTCGGTTAAAAATAGAGATGAAATTAGGCCACTCAGTGTGAGAACCTGGAAACCTACTGATGTTAATTTGTATATGAATGTATGAACATTTCGTAACAAATTGTTATTTTGTTATTGCGTTCGTCCTAATCAAGGCATAATTTATATATTAAAAGCAGTGGACATTTTCTCAAAGGTTTCTTGTTATAACTTAAATTCATGACAAAAAGTTATTGTGTATGTACAATTGTAGACATCCATATATTTTTTGTTAGTTATCATTTTGGCCTTGGAGAAAAATGCTAAATGTTGTTGGCTAACAACCATTGGCTAAACTATAAAGTAAAAAAAAACATTTATATAACAAAAACTGTATGACTTGTATGTAACCCAAGATCTCCCCATACTGGCCAGAAGAAAGTTGTTGTTATTTAGACATTACAAATCGACACTTTAATTTTATTTATGTGTATGTATAGAAAGATGACTCAGTTCTTATAATTATTTAAACCAAAAAACCTAACTTCTTAGTTACTTATATTCTCTGAAATTGATTCATATAATGTCACTGGTAAATCATTTTTCATAGAATTATTCGTATGTTGTTTGGCATTAGAAGAATAAACCCAATTTGTTATGGTTTGACTCATTTTTTGTGTCCGAAATCGAAGCATATATATTCATTGTGGCCAGGTGACTAAGATGGTGGTCTCATAGCGATCTTTCGTGGATTTTAGGTTTATACGTCGATTGATATTATTTTGAGTCAATATGGTAATATTCAAGTAATGACCAATACTATTATCGATAATACAATTACTAAAGAGCGATAATATTTTTCACGTATTTCTTTTTGTTTTCCGTATAAAAAAATATTATTTTGTCTGAGACCATTTAGGTCATAGGAATGTCTCGCGTAGTCACTGTTGTCTATTCTGTGACGTAGCGGCGTGCGTTCAGTCGCACAATGGTTATTAGCTGCGAAGCAATGAATATGGGTTCATATTAATAAAAAAACATGTTTTTTCCCTTCACTATAATGACCAGTTATCGATTCCAAACCACCCCATGCGATATTGTGCACTAATTAACAATGACCTTATAGATACTGTAGGCGACGTGAAACAATTTGCTAAGGCCACGCCAACATTCCAATCCATAGCAAAAACAATATTTATGTTGTAAATTGTAAGAACAACTTTGCTATGCATACTATATAGGACTTAACCTGAGTTTTAGAGACGGATAACCTAAGACTAAGAAATAGGCACAGACCAATATGGTCTGTGGAAATAGGCGAATACAACTCAGTATGGCGAGTTTTGCTTCCGATACTTATAATAATGATTCAAAATCACACAACAATAACTATTTTTTTGGAATTGTAACTGTTTCTTACTTGGATTTCGCGTTGTGTAACATAAATAACGGTAATGAATTCTGATGTTTTTACTATCCGTGACCATGTTCACTTTTTTTATTATAAAGTTCTTTATAATAAAAAATAATGTTCACTGAAAAGTGTTCGAAACGTCGGGACAAAAAAAATTACGCGATTTAATCGGTTTTGAGTTGTTTAATTTCAACGTGTCTTACTTCTAGGTATAGATTTGAAGTACGTAGTGTTGAGCTTAGGGTATATAATAACAAAACACATAATCGTCTTATGAAGTGCAGTAATGAGAATTAAGGTACAAAATGAATTTAGTTGGAAATCAACAGTTGTGGGTCTATTATCTGAAAGTTTGTTACCTGATATTATTTATTATACCTATATTGAACCAGACTATCCTGGGAAATTTATTGGAAAGTCGCTAAATAGAATGTGAGTATCAGGGCATATGTTATGTATACATATAGGCATTTACAGTCCCTAACTCAGATTTACGTATTAATAAAAATACCAAAAAAAGGAAAAAAGGATATCATCAAGATAAACGAAACACTTTTCAGTTATAGGAGTGTAACTCAATAACCGCTTGATGGAATTGGAAGAAATTAAGCGGGACCACACGTAAAGTACCAGCCTTCAAATAAAAAAAATGTTATCAAACGATTTTGATGACTATTTTTTTAACCATTCAACCAGTCGAAAGTTCTGAGGTATAAAACATTAACAAAAATATAGCCGATTAGAGAACCTCCTCCTTTTTCGAAGTCGGTTAATAAATAAGAACCAACTGATAACTCCGTCGCCCCATCTTGTTAATAGCCAGTCCCAATAATCTATCTATCGCCAGTTTGCCTTACTAAAGATAGATATTTGACACTATTTGTATGGACGTTATGTCAAATTTCTATCGGTATTAAGCAAAACTGTGGTTAGATAGATTATTGGGATCCGTCCTTAGTCGGAGAAGTCTGTATCGTATATATTTTAAGACCCATGATCTTCAACCGCTTACAGCTTGTATGCTCCATTCTTTAAAACCTAGCTAAGAATATGGCTACTACAGAATTTATTTTATAAATATATAAGATATTGGTATCGATTCTGTAAGCATTCTTTAAACTTAAAATCTTTAAATAATGACAGTACTTATTCTGTTTAGACGAGTAGTTTATCATAAAATCAAATATTATTTAATAAAATCAAAATTAGACAATTCTCTTCAATCTTCAGACTTCTCAATTGTGGGTATATTTTATACAGATTAGTCGTCACGCAACCTTGGTGCTCGCTAAACTAACGTAAATATACCCAAAATTAAATAATCATATTTTTAGAATGGTCATTCTGAGTGGTAAGTACATGGATGTAGACATAGATCGGACTGCCATAATTACATTTAAGTTCGCTAGTTTCGTTTTGTTTTCTTTTTTAACAAGCTTTTATTTTCTCATATATTTATCATTTCCATTTGATCGCCACCATTATTAGACGTTAATTTTTTTAATTATTAGTGTTATTGTTTTCTTTTTATTACTTATATGGTATTATAACTATTGTCTACAGACAAGTATGTTACAACATACTTCATGAAATTTGACTTGTAACTCTGAAGTTATCATTATATTATCTAATCTTATCTTATGACTGAACAGTTTAGACTACGGGGCTAGGACTATCCAAGAATTAGGCGTAATGGGAAACTAGACCCAACAGGTGAACTGTACCAAGGAAGCCGAATGCGTCTAGACTTTTATTCGTGAGGCTATTAAAACTTGTACGCACAGAACAAATAATCTGAAAATAATGTCCATCTACTTCATCATCATCATCGTCATCTCAGCCGTAAGACGTCCACTGCTTAACATAGGCCTCCCCCACAAATTTCCAAAAGAACCGGTTGGAAGCGGCCTGCATCCAACGTCGTCCTGCTACCTTTATCAGGTCGTCAGTCCACCTTGTCGGTGGACGACCTACGCTGCGCTTGCCGGTCCGTGGTCTCCACTCTAGAACCTTCCGGTCCCATCGGCCATCTGTTCTGCGTGCTATGTGCCCTGCCCCCTGCCACTTCAACTGGCTTATCTTCCGGGCTATGGCGGTGACTTTAGTTCGTCTACGGATCTCCTTATTTCTGATTCGATCACTTAGAGAAACCCCAAGCTTCATATGAGTACATATATAAACATTATGTAAACCTGATGCATATTTCCCCCTCACATTTTGTTACCTTCAAGCTTATTTGCAGTATCTTCCAGTTCGCGTCAGAAAAAGACTTTCAAACACCCATTCAATAGTTACAATAGTAGGAAGTAAGTAGATATATGCAATAAGTCTGTGACTCCACAAAGATGGCAAAAATGTTTTACATCACAACAAGCACGGATTGGTTTCGGTCTCGTCTCGTCTACATCTAGGTGTCAGGGCTGTACTTAGGAGTACGATGTTTCGTATGTGACGGGTGAGGAAACAGCAATATTTACCGATCGACTCTGATTAAATTTGGTACACACATTAGGTACCTGACTTTTTGAAGAGGAATTTCGAACATGAGCATAATGATTTGTTAGATGTATGCCCTGAACGCATTTTTCATCGGCCGATTTTTTTCTCTAATCGCATTTTGCCACGATCGTGTTTTGTCACGTGTGCTTTATGTATGACCGTATGTTATCCTATAGGTGATTTGCCTTGTATCATGATGATTTCATGGCTTTTTGGTCTAAATACATTTTGTCTAACAGCATATACTATAAAGTAAAAAAAAAACATGGACTATAAAGTATTTGACAATGTACTGAATAATTTGTGGAATATCAATAATATTGCCAATTAATAAGTAATATATATTGTTTTGTTTTCATTTATTGATATTTTGTAATACGTAATCAATCTAAGTGTGGTCTTTAGGTATAGGTATTTGCTTGAGTTTTCTGATCAACCTCGACCAGTATTACCTACTAGGGTACCTACAATTATTACAATAGGATACGATAATTATAATTATGACGTAGGTAACACATGTATAAAACAATTTTAAAAACAAAAATACTAATAAAATTGTACTAGAAATACAAACCATGTACAGTAACAGATTAAGCATAGGTGAAAAATTATTTGTTAAAATTTGTGTGTAATAAGTGGGTGCCCAAGATACAGGCCTAGTGCCTAGTTTGGGGCCCGTAGTTTAACAGGGTATTACTCTCAAGAGTCATAAGCATAATAATTATACTTACTAATAATATTTAAATTACCTAATTAGATTTTAAGATTACATGCTTAAAGCTACTTGAAATGTGATATCTATAATGTGAAATAAAATATTATTATTATATTATTATTATTATATCCTGCAAATTTTGCTGTTCATGATGGTATATTGTTTCCTCGACGGCTACAAATGTTAGTTTCAGTTTCAGAAAGACTGAGCCAGCCTCCCACCCATGGAATCTCCTATGAGTTTTCCACTAGATCGAGACAAACGCAGGAGAAACCGCCGGGTGTAGGTGTAGTGTACATAATTGTGAAAACATACATACGTCGATTCTAATATGTTGAACGCGGTTAGATAGAAGTTAGATAAAATAGAGATTATATGTAAAAATGCGTTTATATGTCGAAACACGAAGCGAAAAAAACTGAGAATAAGAAATGTGAGACTAAGATAAAAA
This sequence comes from Selenia dentaria, assembly GCA_917880725.1. Taxonomy (NCBI): domain Eukaryota; kingdom Metazoa; phylum Arthropoda; class Insecta; order Lepidoptera; family Geometridae; genus Selenia; species Selenia dentaria. The sequence goes on along the minus strand of OU862890.1, from coordinate 30,569,799 downwards.
GCGACTATACATAAAGCACACATGACAAAACACGATCGTGGCAAAATGCGATTAGGGAAAAAAACCTGCCGATAAAAAATGCGTTCGGGGCACACTACTAACAAATCAGCATAATAGGTTAAGTGGTTTCTGAGATAGCGACAAAGCGACAAATTGCCGCTGATAAGACTGTGCTCGCGAGGTCTACTGTTCGCAGAACTACTAGTGTATTACTAAATGACCCGCCGGCGGCTTCACTCGCGTAGCGTAATGTTATAGCCGATGCTCGATAAATGGTCTATCCAACACTAAATATTTTTTTTCAATTTGAAGCAGTACTTTCTGAGATTAGCTTGTCTAACAAACAAATAAACTCTTCAGATTTTTAATATTATATTCAATAACTTTTGTATTTAAGAACGGATTGACATGAAACACGTTTACCGTTTACACGTTAAACAATTTAACGTGTGTTAAGTGAAACGAACACGAAGTTAAGTGAAACTTACCGCAATATAAAAGTGAAAATCAAATCTAAATCGGATAAGCCATTTCTGAGATAAGCGTGAACATCATCATCATCATCATCATCATCTCAGCCGTAGGACGTCCACTGCTGAACATAGGCCTCCCCCATGATTTTCCAAAAGGACCGGTTGGAAGCGGCCTGCATCCAACGTCGTCCTGCGACCTTTCTCAGGTCGTCTGTCCAAGCGTGAACAAACCAATATAATTTTTTCTCATAATCTTCCGTGTACAGAGAGCGATCCGTTACGTTTTTGTTATATGCATAGATATATACAGGATGGAAACTTTCAGCGGGGCAGTAAGGGGAAGTACCTTATCCGTTGCAGCTAATCGAAAACAGTCTTAGGAGACTATACATAATTTTTATGGAATTTTGATCCCTATTCCCAGATTAAAAAAATTACAGTTAGCAAGAAAATAGCCATTTTACATAAAACAACATGCCAATTGATCCTGTTTCTATCTAATACTGATAAAAAGCTTCTATGGGACCAACCATCGTTGGAGTACTCAAAAAGTCACTACATTTTGTAAAGAATTTGTGTAACTGAAATACAAAATTTAAAATAAAAGACAAATGATCACGTAGAATTTTACACGTATCAAAAATAAGGCGTATTAATTTTCTTTTTTTATTATTTAACATAACTTGATGATGTTATTCTTATTTAAAATCTTGTAGTTTCTGCCCTACGATATCAAGTAAAAGTTTAAAATTTAAACTTTAAAGATTTGTAATAACCTTTCTGGTTGGCGCATGACGATTTGGATATTTGATCCTATACCATTCTAACGCAGCCGATGTATTTTTATTATTTACGTAATATGCTTCTAGCAAGTCTCAACGTTCTAAATTGGAGGTCATTTTTCTCTTATCAATAGCTGCCCCATTATGCACTTAATGTAAAATTCACAACACACTCAGAGCTTTTCTGACGCAACAAACTGTCAAGATTGTTTTATAATAAGTAATAACGAATTCGAAATTTGAATTGTTTTTAAACTTATCTTTTTATTCAGTCAACAAAAAGATCTCAACAGTCACTAAAAAAGCTTTTACGTAAAATTTTATACAAAATGTACGGGAAAAGTTTTTTGCAATTTGTGACTAAAAATCTTATATGGGACCAACCGTTGGAGTACTCAAAACTCCAACGATGGTTGGTCCCATATAAGTTTTTGACCAGTATTAGAAATAGGATCGATCGGCATCAAAAAATGTTTTTGTGTAAAATGGCTATTTTCTTGCTAACTGCAATTTTTTTTCATCATCAAAATCTGTGAATGGGGATCAAAATTCCATAAAAAATTATGGATAGTCTCCTAAAACCATTTTCTAGTAGCTGCAACGGATAAGGCACTCCCCTTATTCTCCCCTGAAAGTTTCCACCGTGTATAGTATATCCAGCGTGTAACAAAATGGTGCAGTAATACCAAAACCACACACGCAGAACTTAACATACAATTGGAACCTAACTACTGCGTCCCAGGAAGGAGTAATAATTCCGAGTTCTGAGACTTATGAGTAGGTATCAATGACCTTTAGAACGTAGACCAGGTAAATAAGAGGACTAAGCGGGGCCTGGACTTGGGTGCGGCCCGAGGAGAGGGCTCATGCTGGATAGGGGCGGAGGGGAATGAATAGAGGTGGCGTGGGGATTGCAGAGCGCATTGACCCCAACGAACTCCAAGAGTAGGCATATCTAAAAGAGCTATCCAAAAAATGTTACGATTTTTTTACTTGGTATATAATATATTTTATATAGAGTTTTAACGTATTTATTGTGGATAATTTAATCTTTAAGTGTTCGTAAGGATGCAGAAGAGTTTAGGCAAATCAATTATGAAAAGTTGCTTTTATGTTTTCCTCTTCCATTGCCGTAGAAAGTTTTAGTAATGCATTCGTAGCTTTACTAGAACATGACTCACAGTGACTTGATGACTTATAATATGTGACTGTGACTTGACTTAGACTCCTTGATTATAGATATCACTCGGTGTAAGTATCATCAAAGGGCCTTACTTATAAACGCTGCTTAACTTTGTAAATGACGTTATTTAAATTTATGCAGCGTTTATAAGTAACGCCGTTAATATATATAAAAAAAGTTATTTTGGTATAGCATGAGTGTTTTAGTAGTAGTTATACCTACTTTAGCGGTTTTACATAAAAACGCTGCTTAACATTAAATGACGTTATTTAGTATTACACTTGTACACAATGGTAAATGACATTATTTTTTAAGCAGCGTTTATAAGTAAGGCCGTCTGTTGTAAGTTTTTACATTCGCAGCTTGAACATAACGCGTTTAGAGTTTCTTTCAAAAGTGATCCATATTGCTAGTTACCTCATAATTTTCGATAGGGTGAACCGATTCTCAAAATTCATTTTTTGTTTGAAAGCTGGTGCTTCCCGTGTGGTCCCATTTAAATTTCGTCAAATTCGGTTACTACTAGTTCGATAATTTTTGAGTTACACTCCAATAACTGAATAGAATGGAAGTCGGTATTAAATTTTTCAAATTGTACTTGTCTGAATGTTATTTCATAGTAAGGTAAGTCAATTAGCAGGAAATAATAAGTCATGCACGTGTTTCTATACATCAATTGGATATGCAACAAATTGCCATGTAAATAGTATAATTGAGCAATGAATATTCTCATAAAAATCTGTAACGTCTAACCTATTCGATTCGGTTAATGTCCTGGGTTTTACACAGTTGCTTATTAGTTATTCTGTGAGCTTATAGTACCTAATATCGGCCGAGTGCGGGTTGAGCTCGTGCACCAGCGCTAACATGTAATTTAAACAAGTACAATTTGAAAAATTTAATACCGACTGCCATTCTATTCAGTTATTGGAGTGTATCTCAAAAACTGCTGGACCGAATTTGATGAAATTTAAATGAGACCACAAGGGAAGCACCAGCTTTCAAACATAAAGAATTTTGAGAATCGGTTCAGCCAGTCGAAAGTTATGAGATAACAAACATAAAAAAATACAGTCGAATTGAGTACCTCCTCTTTTTTGGAAGTCAGGGACGGGGGTCTCATTTAGCCCCAGGGAGAATCAGGATCCACGGTGTCGCCACTCACCGACGGCTCGCCACAAAGCTGCGGAAGTATTATTTATTATTATTATTATAATTTTATTCCATCATATTTATAGCACTATAACGCCTGCTTAGTGAAACCAAATTTTGCGATTATAGAGCCAAAAATATTGGAGGTAAATCGTCCAATATTCGTCGTCTTCTGGCTAACCGTGTTAGACTCCTTGAGCCACAAGCCATCCAGGGGCCCTACTCCTACCTCTTATAGCAGTCATGTTTCAACCTTACCATTAAATCTGGTACCACCACCTCATTATAGCAAGCTTAAAATAATATTGGATTACGATAGACGTTTTGATGACGTAGTATCAAACATTTGCAATTCGCATACTTTTTCATGACTTTAGACACTAAGTTTCATTGTTCTAATGTCTAATTTTTTGAAGAATCGTACTCCCATATCTTAAAGTAGTCATATTGCAATGTTACCATTAAAAATGGTTAACCATTTTGTGTCGATGGGAGTACGATAGTAAGTATGATTATTTTAAGCTTATGACAAAACGCTCCTGATTTATGATAGTAGATAGATAGTAGGCCCCCAGACATCTGATGTTATATACCTTTACCAATAAAGCTGTCGTATTTCGGGCAAGTTTGGTGAAACGTTCGATGTAAAGAAACTCAATAAAACTGGAATGTGCGCGTCACCAGGCCGTGCCGAAGCAAACGATTGTCTCGCAAACTGAGATTAATGGCTGAAGCTAATTCCTCTCCATTCGTCTCCATTAGTCGTCAATAAGGTGACGTCACGAGGATATCCATTATGCACGCTCATTTTACTAATATTAGCTATTTTTATAGAATCGTTTCCTATGTAAACTGTTAAGTGGATATTCGCGGGAGGTCTCATACTCTAAAACCTAAGAACCTGGCGTTATGGAGAGTAATGGATAGGTAATTTCTATTCAGGTAGCTATATAACTAATAATGGGATGACAAATACTGAAAAGGAGAAAACATATTATTCATATTCATATTCATATTCATATTCATATTCATATTCATATTCATATTCATATTCATATTCATATTCATATTCATATTCATATTCATATTCATATTCATATTCATATTCATATTCATATTCATATTCATATTCATATTCATATTCATATTCATATTCATATTCATATTCATATTCATATTCATATTCATATTCATATTCATATTCATATTCATATTCATATTCATATTCATATTCATATTCATATTCATATTCATATTCATATTCATATTCATATTCATATTCATATTCATATTCATATTCATATTCATATTAGGGATGGGCCGAAATTCGTTTAACATTCGGTTTAACCGAACTTCGGCAGGTTGGACCGAACTTCGTCATTCGGCCGAAATTCGGTTTATATGCCGAACATTCGGTGCAAAACAACCGATATTTTTATTACACTTGCACTATCATACATAATAGAAATAAATTAAAACAACATATCTGTAATAATAACAGTAAAATAAAATTAGTGTGACATAGGTACTCATAGTCATTTAATTGAATAAAGAAAGAAAAGTAATCATCAAATGTCTTAAAAATCTTTGCTCACTTAGCAATCACAAAATTGACTTACTAATCAGCCTTAGATATCTGTCCTACTTAATTAAACAACAATATTAAACTGCTCTCCTTACTTATTTGCCTTAGATATCTTTCTTACTTAATTAAATAACAAAATTAAACTGCTCTTCTCAACAAGTCTTAGAATTCTCTCTTACGTAGTAAAAACACAGTGAAACTGATATTCTTAATGACCAGTCTTAGAAATCTTTACATAGGTAGTACTTAATAAAAATACTAAATTAAATTGGTCTCCTCAATAGTCGAACAGCCGTATTCAATAATCTATCTATCGCCGGTTTACCTTACTAGAGATAGATATTTGACACTATTTGCATGAACGTTATGTCAAATTTCTATCGGTAGTAGGGAAAATTGTGGATAGATAGAATATTGAAAACGGCCGTAAATTAAATTACATATATTTAATTTACCTTAAATTTACCTTAACCGTCTAAAAAGAATGCAAAGTTTGTTTAAATTTTATTACAGATCTACTATAACAAAAATTAAATAAACTTTGCTTGCATTCTTTTGACACAGTGTCATATATTAATAAAGTACAATTCGTAAAATGAATTAAAAAAAATAATACTTCTAAGTAACGTATGTATACCACCAATTAGGTAAATTTTTCATTTTTACAACATTAAGGAATAATTTATTTATTATTTTGGACTATTAAACCACTTTAAAACAATTGATTTGCGTAATATAAACAATGGCACGTGACGAGCTGGTGACGTATTTACAACTGACCGGCTGCCTAAAGGGCCCGCGGGGTAGCGCGGAGTGCGGGCGGGGGACATTTGTAGCGAGCGACGGCCGTGCTGTTTACACAAGTCGCAACATGAAAAAGCGCGGCGAAATTGAACCGAAGTTCGGCCGAACTTCGGCCGAATTTTTCATTTATACCGAATGTTCGGCCGAAGTTCGTATTCGGTTCAAACCACATTCGGCCCATCAGTAATTCATATTCATATTCATATTCATATTCATATTCATATTCATATTCATATTCATATTCATATTCATATTCATATTCATATTCATATTCATATTCATATTCATATTCATATTCATATTCATATTCATATTCATATTCATATTCATATTCATATTCATATTCATATTCATATTCATATTCATATTCATATTCATATTCATATTCATATTCATATTCATATTCATATTCATATTCATATTCATATTCATATTCATATTCATATTCATATTCATATTCATATTCATATTCATATTCATATTCATATTCATATTCATATTCATATTCATATTCATATTCATATTCATATTCATATTCATATTCATATTCATATTCATATTCATATTCATATTCATATTCATATTCATATTCATATTCATATTCATATTCATATTCATATTCATATTCATATTCATATTCATATTCATATTCATATTCATATTCATATTCATATTCATATTCATATTCATATTCATATTCATATTCATATTCATATTCATATTCATATTCATATTCATATTCATATTCATATTCATATTCATATTCATATTCATATTCATATTCATATTCATATTCATGTTCATATTATTTATTGCATCATACATGTAACAAGGATCTTAAATATAATAATACGGAGTCACATATGTACCCAATTTTGGGCATAGCAATATGAGTAGAAGCGGACCGATATATTATTACTTTTTTCGTCAAAATGTTTCCTTAAAAAATTCGTCTAAACTATAATAACTTAAGAAATAGCGTCTTAAGTTTACTTTCAAACATTTGGTCTTTGTCTTGAGCTTTTATTATATCCGGAATTTTATTATAAATTTTTACAGCCATGATGTTTGGGCCAGAACTGTGTATTTTTAATCTTGAATCTTGGTTACATGTTAGGGGTATGCCATTTCCATAACCCAAGTTCCGTTTTATCATCCGCCCAACCTACCAGTTGTTAGTCCAGACGCAGGCCATCACAATATAAACTGCAAAGGATTCAGTTTACATGCAAGAACTTTATCCCGCTTTACCGACTTCAATTCAACCTGATGTGTACCTATTTTCAACCGACACCTAAAAAGAAGAGGTTCTCAGTTCGTCTGTATGTTTTTTTGACTAAAGAACCAATTTTTACGATCAATTTTTTTTTTTAATTTAATCTCAGAATCAAAATCTGATCCGTAGTTTTTTATTATTATTTATCATTAACATCGGTTGATTAACAATAATAATAAAAATAATTAATTAATAAACAAATAAGTAAATATAATATAAAAACCATGATAATTAAAACAAAAGATTTATGAATGAAACGCACGTGAATTTACGTCTCTGGTATGCAAAGGGTTAATAGAAGGGCAGTAGGTTACAGATTATTGTTAAAAAAAAATTACTACTAGTTGGAACCGACTTCAACACCAAAAACTGAAATAATTTGTAGAAGTTATAGTTCAAAAGACCAATAGGGTCTTTTGATCACAATATTGTGCGCATGGTACCGACTTCGACAAGGTATTTCACACTTTTTGGTGTTAAAGTCGGTTCCATTTTTGGATAAATAATTTTATCCATGCTTTTTAGTGCTACTTACATTACAGGATCGATTTCGTGATTTATCGATAAGGATATCATCAAGATAGGCGAAACACTTTTTAAGTTATTGGAGTGTAACTCAAAAACCTCTTGACCAAATTTGATAAAATAAAAAAAGAGATTTGAGTATCGGTCCACAAATGGGGAATAAATCGGTGAACATACATAAAAAAAACAAAAAATATATTCAGTCGAACACTGAACCTCCTCCTTTTTTGAAGACGGTTATAAAGTGGGTGATATCCGTACGTCAAACAATAAAACTCATATGTACATATTACTAAGATATTAGTCTATTTGCATCACAAGCAGTTTGCATAAAATGGTCACCCCTTAAATGATGACGTCATGTACACCCACAAGGCAATTAAGTTCATAAACGAACGAAATCCTTCATTAAAACAATAGTTCACATTACAAATTAACAGTCTATAATTAAACTTAACTTTGGGCCTGGATTCTGTAATTTTTACCAAGTTATTTTTTTCAATAGTTATCATTGTTATCAAGTGATGACTCATAACGAAAACCCTAATGCTCTTGCTATATATACATGCTTTACCTACATTAACAGCGTACAATTATATCGTAACTATTAATTTACGCATTTATACATTACGTACGTAATTCCCTGCAGCTATGACCCTAGGTCATCATAGAGGTGGCGATTAGTGCTGCTTACGAGTGCACTAATCGCTCCCCTATTATGGTGGAGATGATAGGTGCAGTCTGCAAATACTGGTCCGCTGTGTAAGCAACACCAACTCAGAATAAACATACTAGCATAAGTTCTTAGTTGTAATTGTATATAAAAAAACTAATGATATAACAAAATTACTATATAAAATATTTACTAATATGTAGAAAAAAAGCCCTGTTTTCCCTATTTGTGTAGTTTGTTGAATATAATAAATTAGTTGTACCTAATCGTAATAATTGTGTAAAGTTAAAAAAAGGCACGGACCCTGGATTCTGTGGAGAGTAATATCATTGAAAAAAACCTTATGATGAATTACTACTACTACTAATACTATTTGATTCAAAGACCAATATATTGGTCTGTGATTTGATTCCATCTTGGCTTTCCATTAGCCGAGAGGGAGTCACTTTGATGAACAGACTTTAAAAAAATATTTGTTTGTCTCTCTGAATACTCTCGACCGATACTCTTCAATTGTAAATTCACTTCCTCAATATTGTTGCACAATAAGATACTCTGTATGTTATCCTAATATAAGATAGACAACTTATTATTTATTTTATTATTTTTTATTATTATTATTATAGAATTTCCGGTAAATATTACGCGAGTCCTAGCCGGCCTTTTCTTAATATTAGTAGATTGTTGGGAGAACTATAATATAGTCCTCATGCATGACACAGGGAATCCTAGTAGTGAAGGCTGCGGTGGCCACTCTATTGTCCACACTGTAAAGCTGGTAAAAGATGATTTGGTATCTATTTGTATATACGAGTACATATTACATTCCTACTGTGTACCATGTGAGCGCATTAAGGATTATTATTACAGTCAACTTAAATATATTAAAAATATATGCTATACCTCTACTTACATAGCTAAATCCGTAAACTTGCCAGTCGCCATATTTGGCCAATAATACAATTGTTTTCTAAGAAAACATACTAGGATTCCAGGAATTGCGACGGTTGTGGTTAATTATGCAATACAAGGGTATACATTCTTCCCGTGGGAAACGACCTAATGACCTGCGACACGTGTTCTTTTAATCCTACATCAGACAGGTTTCCGGGTGTATTTATTGCATTTAATGTAGTTAAACAATTGATAAAATTGTGGAATACGAATATCATATCAAAGCCATTGTAAGTATTAACGCCATCATGACTCTACTTTAATCTCCATAGATACAGAATTGTTCCCTGGAATCGCCAATCGAGTCAATGAATCCCGAGTGACGTACTTGCGCCCACTCTCTAGCACTTGAATTTATTATCTTTTTTAACGCCTAACTCGATTAGTGTCTTGTGGAAAAGCCCGCACTGAGGCTAATTTCCTACTCTCAAGCGGACGGCTGTCCTACTGTCTAGTAGGGTGGAAAAATAGAACGGAAATTGTAGAGGAAAATTGCTTTGCTTCGCCTTTAGTACACCGACGCATTCGCAGGCGGCAGCGAAACTACGAAAAAACTGTAAGTTAATGCATTGAGTTAGAATTCTAACTAAATGGTTGTACGAGTATGTTAGCGTTTTGCATATATGCTATGTCTCACTCTATTATATAGAGAGATTTATTAGTTGCGTCCTTGTCGTTACTGTTCCGCAGGTAACTGCGAAATGATGATTACACAGACAGACAGACAGACAGGCGGTACAGACGCGGACGTTACGCTAATGGTGTTTCGTATGGCAAGGCGTCGTCACCACGGGTTCTGCCGGGACAGGTTTTCGCATAATGAAAGCCTAAAATAATCATATGTTGAATTTAATTCGATATTCGAATAAAATTATCCCGAGTTATATGCAGTTGGACACGTGGATTAGAAAAATGCGTATAGGTAATAAAGAAGTGTCATGGAGAAAATATCAAGAAAAGACGGGAAGCTACTATGTCATATCTTTGTGAAAAAACTGCAATGTACTAACGTACCGCAAATGTTTCGATACTGCAATAGTTACGCAAAGATTCGCTGCCGTCTGCGAATTCGTCGGTGTGCTGAAGGCGTTATGGATTAATTTCGGATTCAGTCATGCACGGTAAAATTATCTATATATAATATTACCGTGCCCTAAGGGATTGAAGGAAATTTGTCGCAACTATTTATCTAGTTGCACGTTGTACTTTAATCAATATTTACATAATACGACCACCTTTGTATATACTTTTTTTAGATATATTCTGTAAATTCTATTTTGGTGTAAATTCTATTTGAAGTGTTTTTGTACTTTTTGTATTTTTTCAGAGTAAGTATTGAAAAAAAACATGAAACATTTTTTTGTTAATTATAGCGTAGGTCGTCATCAGCGTAGGTTGTCCACTGACAAGGTGGACTGACGACCTGATAAAGGTAGCACAATCTTGGATGCAGGCTGCTTCCAACCGGTCCTTTTGGAAATTTGTGGGGGAGGCATATGTTCAGCAGTGGACGTCCTACGGCTGAGATGATGATGATGAATGCTCATTATGGCAATATGAAGTATTCGAGTCCTACATAATCGGCTTATTGCGTAATTTAAAATCGGTTACTAATCGCTTAAAAATATGAAGTGGTCACAATAATATTCTTAACAATGATGTTTATGAACTAATTCAGGTGCCATGCTTTAATTAAACAATATATTTACTCGTTTCTAAATGTATAATATTTTATTTTAAGAATTAATTACTAGCTAGCTGACCCGCCAGCGGCTGCGCTCTCTTGGTCTTGGTGTAGTGGTGGAAGTGCTGCTTTTGAATCTCAGGGTCCTGGGTTGGGACTGGTAGGAACTGGAACAGATGGCTCGCCCCTATCACAGGGATTAAAAGTATTTCCGGCGAAACGCAGGTGTTTAATACACCGCTGCTTACCCCTTCGAAGAAATATATTATACATACGAAATACGTTTCCATTCACCATGTTTCATGTAGATGGCGCTAATCGCAAGTTTGATTTATTTGTGTTATGCAAGGGCTCTGAAAATAGCTGTACCACGTAAGCCTGAATTTCAGCGGTAGCGTCGTCGCCAACTGTAGTTTCTGCGACGCGTGTACCAGGCGATTAGAAATAGTGTAGAGTGCCATTTCAGCGCGTTCAGTGCCATGTAACGTATCGATTACATATTTACAATAGAGAAATAGAGCGTAGGACAACAAGGTAGGGAATAGGTATCTAGTAGTTACGTGCTACAAATGAAGTAGGTGTAATATTTCCTTAAAACATTGAATCTTGGAGCACCGTCCACAAAGTAAGACAATAATCAATTATACATGATGTAGGCACCTAGGATAAATATTTAATAATCATCTATCACTAATCATACGGTGCAATTTGTGTACATAGTATGTTCTTATGAACGATACCAAAACAATACGCACCCCGCAATAAATATTATCTTTTTAATTGTAATTTAGTTTATCAGAAACAGAATAATTTATTTGGAACAACCTAGTATTATTTTGATGAAAGTAACAATAAAATTATTATTATTCAAAACAATTATTATTTTAGTGACATCTAGGACAACTATTTGGTTGAAGCTGCTAAGAACTACATAGCCACTCTAATATTACCGTGGCATAGTCATAGTCTTCATGTTTGTTCACTGTAATTTGTACAGATGGCGGTATATACAGTTGAAATTGAATTTTAAATAGAGAGAAGAGATAAAAAGTAATGTGAATAATGCCGTAAATTCGTTTTCATTCACCATGTTTCATGTAGATGGCGCTAATCACCAGTTTGATTTATTTTTATTATGCAAGGGCTCTGAAAATAGCTGTACCACGTAAGCCTGAATTTCAGCGGTAGCGTCGTCGCCAACTGTAGTTTCTGCGACGCGTGTACCAGGCGATTAGAAACAGTGTAGAGTGCCATTTCAGCGCGTTCAGTGAAATGAAACAAACTATAATTAGATCTGTAGTGAAACTGGACTATCGATAGCAGTTGGCAGATGCGTATGAGGGAACCGAATAATTTTTAGATCGAGTTGGACAGTAAAACCAAAGTTTACTTTCTCCCTGTCAACGTGGGCTTGATATGTTTTATTATAAATAAAATAAAACTATTGATGTACATATATTAGAAACGACGCATCCGCATAAATAATACTTTATTTGATAAAAAAAATATGTAAAAGGATTATACAAAGATTTGTTTAGATCATTTGTCTGGGTATATTGAATGATTATTGGATGTGTGTGCCTTAAATGATCATCAATCGATGATCATTTAAGGCCCGCTACTTCGTCCGCGTAGTAGGCTCGGCCTTTGGCCTCGCCATAACTTCCCGTCTTTTCTTAGTCTTTCTTTCATACATAACAACCTTCTACAATTTTTCTTATTCTATTTTTGTAGTGTTAACTATTATGGTTAACACAACAAACATATCAAGATTGTTCCATCCGTTTTAAAGTTAAAGCATGACCTAGAAAAAAAATATTATATAAAGAAGACTAGCTCCTTCGTTCGTGTGTATATAGGCTCGGCCTTCGTCTTCGCCATAATCTCCTAATAACTCTTTTTTTAATGTAAGAACATTATACGACGTATTAGAGAATATTAAAAAAAATATGAATGAAATCGGTAAAGCCGTTCTCAAGTTATAGCGTGACCAGGAGAAATAGGGGTTGGTTTTTATATATATAGATATATATTTTATTTACACATTATTAATTACCACAATAATATTATGAATGAGAAAGTTTGGATGTATGAAGGTTTGTCACTCACGCAAAAACGGTTGTATGAAATTTGAAGTGGAAATGGTTTGTACCGCCGGTAAAGCTATGCAAACCATGACGTGCTAAAAATAGATACAAGTACTCATATAGTTGAAAAGTAAAACTTTTGATATTTGTCATTTTGTAATAATAAAACAATGATGTTTCATTGTCAACTAACAACGCGTGTGAATCACGTGTTGTCGATATCACGATCGGCACTTGTTTCTCGGATCATTACTTCGCGTGTCAATAAAAAAGGAACGTACCTATGTAGCGTAGCCTACATAATGTTTCCATGTCCAAAACAGTACACTTAAACCATAGTCAAATCAGAATTTACTATGATTATACTGTAAATGTACCTAAATAACTATGTTTGTACGTGTACTATCATTGTTGATAAAGTAAGTTTAAGTAAGTAGGTACCATGCATCAAACATGTACGTAATCAGATTATATGAAGGCACAGATAGTATGTTTAATAACAGTCTCCAAACCACACTCGCTACACATGTCGCCATTTGCCTTACATGTGTGTGCAGTCGGTCGTGACCTACCCCAACATTACGTCACAGAACATTACGTCCACCCCTATCACGCACACATGCACGCTCCCCACATGTGAGCGGGCGAGCTCTTGTTTGCTTCTGATCGCCTGGTGCACATGTGCCACAGAAAACTCACATGTGCGTCGATTTGACATCCGACAGCCCAGTCATGGACACATGTTGAAACGCGTACATGTCTCGTAGAGTTCCATACTAGCTAGCCAACCAACATTATTTTGTATGTGTGAACTATGATTATTATGTATGTATTAAGGTTGTGTGCATGCAGCTTAGATGTGTGATATTTAGTTCTGTCACGTGGTCATGTTGGAGTGAAATCATGGATTTTGGAAAAGAGATTCCGCGATACTCCCTTTTCGAATCCGTGAGTGAAGTAGAACTATTGTGAGCTCATGAGTATGGCCTATGGGAGACATGTGAAACCAAAACAAAACAAAAAAACAAATGTGTGCTGTAGATACCATTTTCGTAAAATACTACAGAAACTAAATAGAAATATAAGTCTACAAATTAACAAGGCATATAGGTAATATAATTTTTCTTCGGTACAAGCAGGTACGGGTGTAAACAATCTTTTTGATTGCGTGTGTATGAATTGTTGTCGACGTAACCGATTCCAAGCCGCCCAAGGGGACGAGAGACGAATACAACTTCCAGCTAATGGCAGTGTTATTGTAATGGCCAAGCGTGGGGCTTACCATCGGACGCACGACTTGACCGTATCCCATTACAGCCCATTTATACTGTGGTAGCGTCTATCGTCACTTTGATAGTGTACAACTTGGGATGTTGTTCTTAAAAGTTACACCTGGGGGTGTATCTCACCTTGCTGCCTTATTTCGTATTAGGTATATTCTGTGCTTTTGATCTTAATTTTAGACTATTATTCATTTTGTACCGTGATACCTTAAAGGGCTTCACACACGGCAGCTATAATGTAAAGATGTACATTATAGCACGATACATCTCATTACATCTTTCCATAGAAATCGTCAGGAGACCACACGATAACTATTATGTATGTTTTTACATCTTCATATCTTAAGATACAGAGCGATACGAAAATATATATTTATATTTCGATACATATTTCTTTATACATCTCAATACATTTCCGAATATCTCTCTCTGCGAAAAGGATTGTTCAAAAATTAAATAGTTATTATGTATTAAAATTATTAAAATTGTATATTTATATAATAATTAATATTATTAAAAAATATTATATATTAAAAATTATCTAGTAACTATATAATAATAATAGTAAGTAACTCGACGGGTCCAAAATATACATTAAAAATAAGACAACCTTTATAACACTTTAGCAGCTGAAGAGTGCGTCAATCGGGACGTATACCAATGGAACGAAGGGAAAGATACATCACATTACCTGTTCTGTGTGTGATATATTAAAATAATTTAAAGCTATACATCCCGGGATATTGTAATGTACATTATTAATACACATTATAGCTGCCGTGTGTGTAACGCTTTATACAATAATATCCTCTCAAAAGCGTGACTCGATCTAAGAAAATATGTTATGACAGAAGTGTGACAGTAGTGAGTGGGTGTATTGTTGGGCGTAACAACGGAGAAGGCGTCATTGGGTGTAAGCGGTGTAAGCCGCTGCATAACAGCGTTAACTGGGAGCATCCAGATCCGCCTACAACCCATTGTTTTCGACGTCACGCACCAGGGAAACACGAACGTATAGGAGAGGTTTTCGGAAGTGTGTGTAAAATGTCGCCCCGCTCATCATTCAGTAATAACATATTACTTATTTATGTAAGTATGTTACGTATTTTGTTATACACATTAATATAATTATTATATTAATGTATGTATTATAATAGGTATTCGAGGACAGATTCAGCGTAATGAGTCTAAACTAATATCAATGCGTCTCTCTGTATAAATTAATCAAAAACCAGACATTGGAACCACGTAAACAATACCCAATCATTTAAAATGTCAAGGAACTATTTAAAAATAGGTATTTCAACTTGTTACAGGTAGAAGGTTTTCCCGGTATGCACCGGTTTTTGAAATACGAACATGAGAAGCAACGCCGCGCCCCTAGCACGCACACATCAACACTCATCCAAGATAGGAGGGTAAGTTCGTGCACACTAGCATCGTAGCATGGCCAATATATATGCGAGAACCTCACTCAATGTACACATCAATGTACCTATCTCTGAGTAGTTATGAGTGCCTGGTGTTTTTGGTGGCATTTGATTACGTCATCGCGATCGGGGAGCGGAATCAGTGACTTTTTTTGTGTACCGACGACTGCCGAGTCTATATTATCAATACAAATATGCCTATTCTCGTGCCGACACTCCATACCTACCACAGTACTGATATGCGCCTTATCACATACATAACATACGTATACGTACTCAGTAGGTATAATTTACGTAGGGAATGCTATCAAAGATCCGCAAAGTCGCTTTTTATATTTGAACTACAGCATTGGAGCCATTGTCTCCTCTTTATATTCTATGCCATTGGCAAGGACGTTTTGGCCATTGGTATTATACACGTGTGCAGACTATGGCGATTAAACCTGTGGATCAAACGGGGGATGACATTGTGATTCTGATTACACACAGCTGTCTGGGCAGCGTTCCGGAAACTTCGCGAAGTCTTCCCGTCTAAAATAACTCAGTGCCTCAAGACAAGAGTCTTCGACCAATGTGTGTTACCTTACGAGTGATGACTTATGGCACTGAAACGTGGTCTCTTACTATGGGCCTCATAAGTAAGCTCAAAGTCGCACTACGAGCTATGGAGAGGGCTATGCTCGGGGTTTCTCTACGTGATCGAATCAGAAATGAGGAGATCCGTAGAAGAACGAAAGTCACCGATATAACCCAGAAGATTAGCCAGTTAAAATGGCAGTGGGCAGGGCACAGCACGCAGAACAGATGGCCGATGGGGTCGGAAGGTTCTGGAGTGGAGACCACTGACCGGCAAGCGCAGCATAGGTCGTTCACGGACACGGTGGACAGACGACCTGATAAAGGTCGCAGGCCGACGTTGGATGCAGGCCGCTTCCAACCGGTCCTATTGGAAAGTTATGGGGGAGGCATATGTTCAGCAGTGGACGTTCTACGGCTGAGATGATGATGATGATGATGAAAGCTGCTGCGTGAATAGAGTACAGCCATTAGCCAACCATGACTTCAGCATGTTGCAACAGCAGATTCTATGTAAAATTGTGTCTTGTGTAGATACTTTAAGCTTCTTTGTCATTTCAAATTTAATAAAGACTCTTTTCTTATTTAATTATTATTAATCTTGACTGACTGCTTCACCAACTCAGAGCCTGCTTGCAAAGCAGCGCAACGCAGAAACTGAGGAAACAACAAACTTGTAATTAAGTTCAGTTTAGTGCATTTTATAAACATCCACTGAAGATGTTTTTTATTTTTTATTTTGGCATTTTCGGTTACTTAATTATGTTGATTTTTTTTCCTCAGATGCAGTTCTGTACTTAAAAAATGAACGTATTTTATTAAATTGGAAAGTTAAGATGCTTACGTGATTGTGCATGTATGTGACAGGTCCGATGGGCAGAGCAACTATTCGTCAAGTCAAGAGTAAAAAGGTTTCCAACTTCTGACCCTGATCAGGAGTTGCAAAGAGTGAAGAGGCTGAGAGACACCAATTTCATGGAGAGACAGACCTATAATGATGTGAAACCTCTGTTCAATGATGAGTTATGGGGTCAAGAGTGGTATCTGGTAAGTTTGTAAAGGAGTTTTCTTACCACCAGGGCTCTGTTTCATAAAGCTACAAGTAACAATTATTGTTAAATAAAATACTAGAATTGGCCTAAAGTAAAAAAAAAATATAATATACAAATACAATATTATATTGTAGAAAATCTCCTAAGAGAAACACTTGTTCTAAATAGTTTTACCACTTTAGGCTTATTCTGCTATTTTATTTAGCAATAATTGTTACTTGTAGCTTTATTAAACGGGGTCCTGCTCGACAAGTTCACGATATAACGAACTTTACATCTGATTGAATCGTAACCAGCCGCTGTTCGATTTAAATTGTGAACTTCACAGGCTACGTTAACTAGTCTTCGTCATCGAGGGCATTGTCGTCTTAGGCATTTAATTTTTCAGGGTTGAACTAGCTTGAGTATTAGAAAAGCTTTGTTTACTCATAACTTGGAATGTTAACTACCTTCGACCGTCGTTAATAATTGAAGAAGTAACTAACATACACACTATCACTCACACACTTTTGCATTATAATATGGTGTAATTAAAAAAAATAACGATAACACACACATAAGCCGCACTAGGAGTCCAGGAAGTTATTGTTATTGTTGTCTATATAGCTATGTGCCCGTCTGTAGGACGAGTTTATTTTGATTTCATTAATAAACGCATGTCTTTCTGCGAGGACGTGTTTCTTACGCGTCTTTTAAAATAAAAAGTTAGTTTTTAAAAACATATTTTAAGCTCTCGCAAACTTATCTATATAGCTCTCACTATTTTTATATTTTTATTATCTTCAAAGTCTTCAAACCTAGTGTTTGTTGAGTCAAGAATAAATCTTTGAACAAGACGAGACACGTTAATTTAAATTAAATAATAACCTTGAAACAAAGTCCATGATATTTTGTTTTGATTGAGACTTTGACATGGGGCAGAGTTGGTTGGTATTTTAATAGTAGGCTTATAATACCTACATTAAAACTGAGTATTTTTTGAGTCAAGAGTGAATCTTTAAACGAGAGGAATAGTATACCTTGGAATAAAGGTTCTTTAGATTTTGCAAATTAATGCCATCGGTTTATAGCAAAATTGGTTGATATTTAAATAGTAGGTTATTATTTTCAATTCAATAATTTCTTCAAACCAAGGTTATGTTGACACAAAAGAGAGAAATTTTGAAGACAGAGGCCGTAGCACATACAATTTGCGAAAAAGCATTCGTATCGTAAGCGTTAACGCGTGCTTACGATACTACGCAACACAAACTGAGTTATCTGTGTCACAGTTGCCCTAGATAAATGACAGTTTGTACCGTTTCTCGCGAACGACACGTTACGTAACATTTACGTGCCATCATTTAAAGAATTGGCGGGATTTCCATAGTTGGCTATACATATACCCAATGAAACTGTGTGCTTACAGCAAGACACCCGTAACGCGCGTAGCCTCCCCCGGCTCGACCTGAACGTGCTCCCGGTCTACCAGCTGGGGTACAACGGCAGCGGGGTCAGAGTCTCCGTGTTGGATGATGGGATTGAGCATAACCACACCGATCTCAGAGACAACTATGTAAGTAATGATATCATGCATGCTAAGCGGAAAAAAACTTATATCCCAAAAATCAAATTACTGATTCGTGCAGACTAATATATGCCTATATGCAAAATCGAATCTTGACCGTGGTAAGTAGTACTGTTAAAGTAACTATAGTGCCGGGGCTGTTGATTGATTTAATTTGAAGAAGTTGTGTTACGTTACCTGAATTAAATTTAATTCAAAACAAAACTATGATATTCCTTGATCTTGATGAGGGCCTGACCACAGAATAACTAATGCCTGACGCATATATATAGATGCGTCAGGCATTAGTTATTATGTTTCTTATGTTTTCTCGATTACAAATGTTTTTTTATTAAGAAATTAAACGGATTTAATCGCTTATATTTTAGACTAGGATCCGCTCGTGCTTTCGCTCGTGCGGAATAAGGTTAATTAGGTTATTTCATTTCAGTAGATGTTATGTGCATATCTATGTTCTTCCATTCATTAAAATATTGCTCAGTTGTTTTCACGCTACAAATTATATCCTTCTCAGTGATAATTTAGCTTCTCCAATCTCATTTATGCCCAGACAAAAATAAATGATCGTCGAGGGTTATGCATATTAAAATTAGAATAATCGAATGCGTGTATTGGAATGGGTAATTACAGTAATTATACTAATGTGACTGCGTCGTGGGTAGAGTCTCACGTCCTATGCAGATATGAATACCTGGTACTTGTGTTCGCGTTCGGATACCGGGTACGGATTACGAGTACACTCGAGAGACGAGCGAGGATTGCTTCTTTTCTAAGCAGAAAATTGGTCGGCATTGCCTAAATGAAAGTTACCTTGGACAATGTTCTCAGTTCTTCGACCACATAAAGATTGGCAATACAAAGTTAAGACTTGAAAAATATCCAGACTGCGAACTAAACAAAAAAAATAAGGCCGTTTTGCACATGATGTACTTAAACAGTAACCCAACCGTATATAAAACATACTTAGTTTTGTATCTCTACCAAAAAGTATTATATGAAATGATGAAATCTGACATCATTAGTCTGATATCGGCTGATATCAGTAGATATTAATCTACTGATATCAGCCGTTTCATTAATGTCACGTCCAACAACCAACAACAACAATCCAACAAAAATCTAACAATCAAACACCATATACAGTTAAAACAAATAAATTGATATCATTTCGAAGATGTGTGACGAAAACTGTCAAAGCTAACAGCACCCGATGTGACAGTATGTGTCTGGATCATCTGGATCACACTAGCTATTGTTATACTAGAAACGGATAAAAATTAATGTTTTACTATTTTACTGCGCTCCTCTTTTTTGGACCGATTTTGTTTTCAGTATCGTTTGTAGTCTAGTATTAATTACATTTTGATAACAAATATAAATAACACTTTGGTATCTGCTATCATCCCTAATACATATACTGATGCTGCAACAAAGAGTCGAGATGCGGTTCAGACGTTTACCAATCTTTCCACCGATCGATTTGTCGAAGTTTTATCCTGCGATCTTACCATTTCTGTAACTTTCATACATAGAAAAATAATAAATAGATAGAGACAGGAAGTGAGACCAAACATTAATTCAAAACTCATGTCAAAGAATTATTAGCGGGTAAGTAATATATGTACAATTATTAAAATATATATACACAAAAAAAAAAAAATTATATACCATTCATTTTGTATTAATTATAATATAATAAACATTTAGTCGAAATTCAAAAGAAATAACTTAAAAAGAAAACCATTCATAAACTATAATAAGCTACTTGAAGTACTAATCCTACGCAGACGACGTCGCGGGCACCAGCTAGTAGTTCATAAAGAAGATATATTATGGCATTCCCAGGGCACTAATAATTAAGTCTGTGATTGATATCATATATACTATGTTGGATGCATTACCAGACAGACTTTACCCTCGTAAAATCCCGGCTGCAATGCAAAACATCTGTGCCCGCTCCAACACATTCCAAGCGCCCCTCTGTTACGTTATGCAACCTTCTCAAACGTATGTGCGCCTAGTACATCATTCGTTAAGTTTCTGCTAACAGCGCGTCAAAACACGACGACTAGTTGAAGAAGCCATCATAATTAGGACCTTCGGTAACTTTGGTTATATGGGATTTCAGGTTCTCGTACTAGATAAAGCTATTTTAAAAGGATCTTCTTAGAGTGGATGTTATAAAATGGTATTCTGGACGCGCAACTCGGTAACGATGGTTAACATTTTTTCCTTTATGAGTGGACTCGCATGGGTGTACAACAAAACTTATACATATAAAAAGTAAAAATTGAGGCCCGGGGAAGACGAAGTCGAGACGTAGAATACAAGATAAGATAAAATAATTAACAGGGCACTATATAAAATCAGAGAAAATCTTAGGATCAAGCTAAAATGATAATGTATGAGAATGGGTTAGTACGAGTAGCATTTTTCTGACATGAGCAAAAGTACAAACAAAACGTATACCTAGTTTGAAAACCGAGGTTTTGATGCTAATTTAAACAAAAGAAATAGTTTTATAATTTTTAAAAGATTTATACGTTTTTCTATACTTATCCCAAATGTAATTGCCAAGTTTATTTCGACTTGTAAAGTTCGTTTCTTTCTTTTAAAACCATCAGACGACTCTATGATATTTTGGCATCGCATCGCCGGCTTTAATCGTATTTCAAAAATAACTTCATAAATGATTAAATACTGAAGTATACGTTACATCCAGCTAGTTAAAATCCATATTAAAAAAAGCTCGTTTTGAGGAGGCCTTCCACCTTACTAGGTAGGTAGTTGGTCTCCTAGTAAGACGGGATTCCTAGCCTCCTACAGTAGCTCTACCATGAGTTGACAATATTGACACCAATCGATGCTCGCTAGCGACTGTCGACGAAAAATGTATGAAAAAAGAACCGTGCCACCTTGCGGTCACTTGTAGAACTAAAATCGGCACCACAAGTTTATTTTATTAACAGTCGCTTCGAAAACGAATCGTGAGTCGATAGCGACAATCGACGTCGATTAGCGATTTGCTTGGATTTTCACTCAAACGGTACCATACCATAAGTCATTATTTTGACAATCGTCTTCGAAAATTCCGATAGACGTTAGCGACTACACCACTCACGAGAATTTTGAGGTGTGGAATCGTGTGAAAGGGAAAATAACCTATCGAGTTTCAATTCAAAATACTTACATAATCAAATAATTTTATTTGTATTACGATAAAAATGGCAGGAATAATTTATTTGGCTTTGAATATAGTGACAGCAGCTGAAAATGAAGATCAGCGACGAGAATTCCCAATTTCAAGCCGAAATGAGAAAACAAGTTGGATGTCCACTAAATAACCTTAGTGAAAGAAAGCTTTAAAGACTTACTAATAGCATCTTACCTGTGTAAGCTTTTGAAGACATTTAATTGTGGATTCAACAGATTTAATACCATCACAAAGAGTCTCACTAGGGTCTAAGGTAAGCTGTAAACATATTTATTTTTTATATATTTGAGGTTATGCTAACAACTTACAAATAAAACTACAGGCTATTTATTATTATTTTATTATAAACTCAGATAGGTATACTACTTTTTTATCTTTGCATTACAGCTTTTATTTGCGTTGCTGTTCTATGCACGGCACGGGGACTACCAAAAAGTATTTGAAGCAGCAAATCATTTTTCCCAGGAGGCAGTGTCAGAATAATTAATACTCCGAGGAGATCAGTGTGCAGAATCTCCTAAGTAGCTACACAGTAAGAAAACACCAAAACTGTTGGGATGACAGGAAGGACTGTAAACATGCGAAATCCTAAACAAAAATACTACGAATAAATTACTATGATTACAACGTCAGGACCTTCGCCTAATGGAGGTCACTGCTCACAGTAATCTAAATTAGACTATGGAATTAGAGCTATGGACAGCCCACTATCTGGAGACTGTCTGCAGAAGGACAAGACTGTGGAGACTGTGTTGCTGCACTGCAGGGCTACGGAAGATATTAGAGCAAAAACAGGATTACTGGAGGTCCACTCCAGAACGCATGATGCGTCAACAGTATCATCGACAATTCGGTATGCTAAAAAAAATTAACCTATGCCAATTCCGAAACCATTTCGAGATTTTATGTTACAAACCCTTATTTTTCTACTCTGACCTTTTAAAACGATAAGATGCCATTTATTTTAACAAAAAACGATGAAATAATTCGACTTTCATTGACCTCTAAATGACGTCACTTTTTTGCACTTTTGTTTTGATTGAATAGAGACTTACGAATTAGTAGGTGTCACTGTCAAGTGTTCTAGTTTCTTTTTTTTTACTCGCGTGCTTTTCTTGGCTCCTCAACGCAACTACATATTTGTGCAAAAAAGTGACGTCATAGGATTCAAATTTTCAAAAAAATATTATAAAATAACTACTGAATATAAAACAAAAATATTGAAATTAGTTTCTTATAATGACCTAATCTACGAAATAAAAATATAAAAAAAATACCAAAAAAAAACTTTACATACCGAATTGTTCATACAACATCTCAAACTACACTGGAGCAGTTGTGCCAGCGCCCCAAGGCCTTACTCCTCTATGTGAAGAAGTTAGGCTGGCTTGAGTAAATGAATAAAAGTAAATGTTGCAGGTTGGAATGCACAAAACACCCCAAGCGGGACGTCAGTGCAGGCCTCAGCACTCCCAAAACGAATAAGAATAAGAGGTCAGTGTATCTAAATAGAAGAAATCACTGTTGCTCTAGCTAAACCATGTACCTAAACATCTTAAATACAATCATCAAGTTTCCAAACACAAAAGAGGATAGGAATGTTATAAAACAATGGTAGCTTACTATATTTTTTTATATATAATGAAATTTCTATTGACTAGTTTTATCAGACTCTCAGTCTCTCTTAGTTTTATCACTCTGTTTTCAGATTAAATAGCAAATTTATAATCCCAAGGGTAGTTGGATGTGTTGATGGAAGACATTTTGAAATATTTACACCAAGCTTAAAAGATGAGCGATGAGAGACTAATATTATTGCAGGAAGTTATCCAGGAAGTAATTCGCTTGTTAGGAACACCAAACTAAAATCTGTTTTTAGTAAATTATGGTAGTTCTTAATCTGTTCATGTTTATGTCCAAATTCATAAAATGCTTGCAAGTGACAATTCTTAAATTTGCCATTTCTGTTTAATTGTGGGTATGTTTAGTGCAAATTTAACCGTCATGTAAGTTCATGCTCTCTAAACCAGTCTAAACTGATGTAAAATTACCCATATTTGAATAGAATAATCATTTGCTTATAATTATCGTTGTAAGTGTAACACAAATGTGGATTTTAGTAGGAATTAACATAATAAGAACTACCATAGTTTAGAGAAATTTAGTTTAGTGTACACACAAGCAAATCAATACAAATAACAATAAAACAATAGTCTTTTTTCCCAGATGTTTTACTGCTAGGAAAATTATTATTGTTCAACATTTCAGTTCGAGTAGGTTAGCTGTGTGGAGGATTTTAAAACATGCTTTAAAAATCTTCTTTATGTGATGTGGTACCAGTAGCTCTAGTGGTCCATTAGCAGGCTTGCTTAGGTCTCCATTTCCTGTAAAGTATAAGTAAGTATTAAGTATACAAGGAACATAATTTGTAATTTTATAACAAAATACATGTAAGTAACTCATGTAGGTGATGACTATTATTATAGGTATAGGTACTTTATCTCCCAGATTAAGATGAGAAGGCTATGTTATTGTAGGAATTAACACTATATTACGTTTTTACACAAGTACGTATAGAGGTTAAGTATGGTTAGTATGCCTGAGAGATAATCACAATAAAATAATCCCTGTTACTTTCTTTTTCACATCGTCGTCGTGTATGATTAGAAAGCAACAGTACTGTAGAGATCATTGTAGAAATAATGTAAGAAATTTTTTCAATAAACTACATCACAGTCGGGCTAAGTTACTATTACTTACTAGTCCCATGAACTCCACCAGCATAAAAACATATGGATGGGCTCATTCTCGCCATTTCTTGATTTAAAAAGAAACACTTTTAACTGGTTTTAATATACTATTTATTGTATGTACTTGTTACAAAACAAAATAAATAGGTAACTTCTTCTCCGCAAATACTAACCAGACCAGTCGAAAGAGGAACTGTCAGCTACGTATAATGAATATAAATTCGAAAGTAATGGTCTTCATAGTAAGTAATAAGTTAATTAAGCTTATTTTATTTTGTTGGTTTATATTGACGTCATACGCTCTCCTTCTTACGTACGTTGATAGAAAAAGACAACATAATACGTGTGAAGCTAGTTCTTAGATAATGCCAACATAAAGAAATAACCAAATCGACACGAGACCCGCTAACGAGTATCGAATTGTAGAAAGCACCTTTTTAACGACTCATGGTGCCAATTAAATCAGCTCGCAATCGACGACCGTGTAGACGCTAGCGAGTATCGACTATCGATGACGTTTTACGTTGCCAACTCATGGTACAGCTCGCATCCCGACGGCAATGGGAATATATTCTGTATCGCTGTCGTCCCTCACGGAGTGACGTTGGTTTGAAAAATTGTCAAGCATGTCAAATATAATATAATATAATATAATATAATATAATATAATATAATATAATATAATATAATATAATATAATATAATATAATATAATATAATATAATATAATATAATATAATATAATATAATATAATATAATATAATATAATATAATATAATATAATATAATATAATATAATATAATATAATATAATATAATATAATATAATATAATATAATATAATATAATATAATATAATATAATATAATATAATATAATATAATATAATATAATATAATATTATATTATATAATATAATATAATATAATTACTAATACGAGTAATTACACCCCCAACGCGCCTGAAATGGTTATTAGGATTTATTCACAGACAGATAATTTTTGAATTTATACATGAAATAACGTGATGTTCAGCGTCCCGCTCAAGATGCTGGTAGCACGCGTCCGGGTAGGTCCCATACGGGACGCCCGGAGGTTAGGAATTTAGCAACATTTATTGTGGTATGGCGGCGTCCTTAGGTATATTTTTTTTCTATGGACGTCAGCGTCACAATCATAATGACTCCTCATAGAATAAAACAGAGAGACGGTGTGCGGCCGTGTGTGGCTGTAGAACACAATTCTACTCTACCGCACACTATAAATAAACCATCCGTACTAAGTCTGTGTTACAAACCATATGAATCCAAGACCAAGTGCAAACTGCAAATAGATGTTTATAAAATAACCTTTCATTCCCAAACAACTTCCTCCAAACATATGTGCTCTTAGTACAATATTCGTTAAGTTTCTACAGAGCGTCAAAAATACGACGACAACTCGTTGAGAAACCACCATAATTAGACATTCGATTAGCCATGTATCCGTACGACTAACGTATTCGGTAAATGCCATTAAAGGTCAACATATACTGGCCGTCATAAAATGGTATTCTCTATCTAAGCAACTCGAACGAACGAAACGAATCAAAAAAAGTGGAAGCACAGACTTTTTTTTCGAAAGGATACTGTTTGCCTCTCCCGGCATTTACAGCGTCACCGGACGGAAAGAGAGAGATATACTCTAGCTAGTGGATGTAGCGTTACAGGCCGAGGCGTCACGTTTGTCTACTATTCGTTATTCTCTTCAGGTTCACTGAATATTTTACCGGTTCACGGCCGATGACGACGTGACGTGATTTATGACATTTTTGGTCTACCAGGGCCTTTTACCTGCTCAGGAGTGCTTACGTTTAGAATACCTACATATTTAACACGACTATTGAATCATTTACGATCGTGACTAGTTTTCTGTGAATATCTCAATTTTATTATTTTATTCTGTGGATTAGCGTACACGTCTCGCTGCCGACATCGACGCGGACGCTATGTATGATACCTAATATGATTCGTTTCGTTCGTTGATTCGTTGGACTCGGTCGAATCGGTGCGGGGCGTGGCGTGGCGTGTGGCGGCGACGTGCTGGCCTCGAAACTTCTATTGAGTTATGATTGCCTAGTGCTTTCAGTCGCATTCGGAAACTTCATTGGGAAATAGATGATGGTTCTCAATACGATTCGTATGATGGAATGAGATTTTATTGTTTCTTTGTCGGTCGATTCAACTAACAAAATCGCAAATGTACCGTAGCTGAACGCTGACTAATATACTTTCTTTTTATATTTTCCTTATTCTTCTGCTATTGAAAATCAGTCCAGCTGCAGTTAGGTTCATCAAGCCATCAAAACTTTATATTCTGTTATCTCGATAATACTTACTTACTATACTATACGCGACGCTAACTTATATTTATAAATAGTAGTGGCAAATGTTTACTATATTTATTAGTGTTTAAAATTACTTTGCGTTCCAATTTATCTCTAAAAATAGAATTTTATAGATTGAAAATTTGAAAAGAAAAGAAACGTTTTGGGTAATGATCGAACGACAATAATGACAACGAACTGCAATTACAGCGTGAAAGATTGTTGAACGTTGTGAAATAGGAGAATAGCTAATATGTGGTCATTGTTTTTCATCCCATGTATTCGAAAAGAAGCGACGAGTTCCTCGATTTTTCCTCGAGCAAAATTGGTCATTCCGGCGCACTTAATAACATTGACGAAATGATTTTTGAATTTGGAACACTATGCAAATAAAAATTTTCAACGCAATTTGTTTCGATAATATCCTATAAACAAATATTTGGTTTAACAAACAATACACGGGAACTTCAATATCCTTATTTTATAAAGTACATTTTATCAAAATGTTACAAACAATTTTAACTTTATCACACAAATTGATAAAAAGATAAGTTCTAGCAGTGACAGGCAAATATTAACGCCAGGAAGTGTAAAATTAAACGCAGAAACTGTCCTAAACAATTTACTACCGAAGAAATCAAGAGAAAACTATCTAACACATCCTAAAGGTGCAAGTTGGTAGTCAGCTACCGTAGTGGCAGCAGACGACACGTCGTCGCTTCATGTCGCTGCAGTCATGATTTCGAACACGACTGCAGACGGCAACTGCAAATGGCATAAAACATTTGAAAAGTGATACAAAAGGATTAGTTTAAAAGCTATTCACTTGTTTTACTAGGTAGATTGATACCCGCCAGCGGCACTACTGATTTGCGGTCGGGCGACAGTGTCTGCCGCTCTACGACGCGACTCTATCTTCGTGTCGCTGACTACGAATGGTATTTCATAGAAAATATAGAAATACACGTAAGTAGAAACCAGTAGTGTGTAGTGTAGCTGCGACACGTCGTTTGCTGCGGCTTCATGTAGCCTGCTACCAAGTCTTAGAAAATCAACTTAGTCAAGAAAATCTTATACTACTATATTCTCTTACTTACTTACTATTTCTATATTCTCAAACTATCCTTCAACGTTAATGAATCGAAAATGCCGTACTGGTAAATACATGCGAGCCGGCAAAAGTTGTATAAAAATCTATATCTGTCGTGGTTTACCGGCCCAATAAATTAGTTATTAAACTCATATTTGTCGTGTTAAATTATTAAAGGTTTTTATAAGTTTCGAACTGGAACACATTAACGCGGGATAAACTATTGTAGTTCGTTGTTCGTCATTGATAATGATTATGAAAAGTGATTAAGTCTATTTAATTTCTGCGCATTATTTGAGGAAAAGTTCTACACAAGCTTTAGCCACGAGGCATTGATGGACTTACGTACCTGTGCCTCGGGTTCGCCTCGGCCCACGTTTACATGTTTGTCCATCAATGCTCTTTTGCTGGCCGAGCCAGTAATGTAACAATTTGTCATAGAGGGTGGTGAAAAGCAGAGTATGTACGGTACCAACATTATTTAACCTCGAGCAACGTACTTTGAACCCCTTGCTGTTCTCAGGATTTTACTATAGAACCCTTCGGCTTGCTCTGGATTGAAATAATCGTTCTTGCTGTCAACCAATACATTGTTATGGTCGCTTGTGTGGTAAGACAATCTACTCGAAAAGGAGCTAGTAAAGTTGTTGTAATTGCTGGTGAGATGTAGCCACTAGCAATTTCCTTTAAAACTCCATTTTTGTCGAAAGAGAGATTAAAAAAGTGGGATGCAAGAATAATTAATACAGAATTTAGCTGTACAAATAAGCACCGTAGCATATTTTAAAAAACAAAAGCGCTGGTAAGAGACAAAAAATCACCTACTATCGATTGTTATTATATCTTCTATAATAAATTATGAGTATTATAAAACTGTAACCAATGGTGTTTTTCGAATTATCTAAAAGGTACCTACACAACATTTGAGATTATTCGAAAAACACATTTTTGCTAGCATTTTTAGGAAGGTGTTAGAGACCAAAATTTTTTTTTTTATTTCTTGTATGATTGTCAGACTGTTTGTCTGTTGTTCAACTAAACAGAATGACGAACCGTTAACTAATATATCCACTGAAGTCCTACACACACGGAGCTACAAGGTAATTGTTTTTTCGAAAACGGTCAACCCGAAAGGAAGTTGTGACCATTAAACCTAGAGAATAAATACATTGGGGAATATTTTTTGACAGATTCGGTTAAAGTTACACTGAGATAATATTTGATTTTAACTGATTATTTAATAGCTTGCACTTTTTTCAATTATTGTTAGTTCCATATAATTCCAACAGATGGCGATGTAAGAAAAACTTCTTATGAAACTCTATTCCTGACGTGGACTATGAATAATCTTATACAGAAAGCTAAGTAATTATGTACCTATATAACTTATCCGATTCTCCTGCGTGGTGCATGCCATTTAAAATTCAACCATTCCAATTAGTTTTTTCGTCCATAGATATTATTATAGTATGCATGTAATGTAGAGTGTGCCACACGAATAATAAGAGGGGATACGTTCAGACATGTACCCCAAGAATATGTGTGCCTGGTACTTTTGGTCGCACTCGGATACGTCATTGTCGGGGAGGATCCGCCAGAAACGCACGTGCCTGCCACCGGAGGCATCATCTCTCCCCATTGTCGAATGCTACTGAAAGTATTAGGCGTTCATGACTACGCGCAACGTACCTTATTATTTGTTGTTGCTCATCATACTATACAACGATGTACCACGATAACATTAAAATTACAGTAGAATGTGGCTTTGAGAAGTTATAGAATGTAATTAATTCGTTGAAGTCCGTGGTGTAATACTGTACATATTAATATAATGTACCTACATACTTATTCTGTGAAAACTACGGTTAGGAATAATCAGCCTAAGGTAGAACAAACACACAGACGGACATCGGTAGCTTAGTAATAAATTTGGTCCCGTAACTCTTACCCGGCCCGGAACGCTAAATATTATACTTATTTTATACCATATACTTTTATGGACGCTGTGACATAATATACAAATAATATCAATGTTATTTTTTGTCGGCGATTACTGAGACATAAATGTTCATCGAAGCCAAAGTGCTAAAAATCCGGGGTGACAACGAGACGCAGCCGACACTATAAACAGAATGAATAACCTATTCTGTGATTATGATTGCCTAGTACTTTCGATAACCATCTATCGACGGCTTACCTTACGGCCGGTTTCAATAACCTATCTATCGTCTTCTTAACCCACAGACCAATAAATAACATTGGTCTGTGGTTTAACCCTACTAGAGGATAGAATAGATTATTTGACACTATTTGTGTGGACGTTATGTCAAATTTCTATCCGTAATAAGTATAACTCCATTATACAATTATTATGTATATAATTATGTCCAATTTATTTCTTCTATACCTACCTAGTAAGGAAAATGCGCTAATAGCTAATCAATTATTTGCTTGTTTGTAAAATGCGTGGCAATGTATATCGCCTTCGGTTTTTGATTCCTTGGTAAGTCGGAGAAAACATTGCCGAGATTTTGCGCCCATAAGTCCGCTAGCTATGTTCGTAAGTAGACATTCGTGTTATTTGTATTATTTTGAATTATATTGTAAGTACCTACCTACCTTTTCAGTGTCCGCGTCAGTCATTATCACCTCAACACAACGGAGGAGAGGACAAACTCAGCTTGTCTGTGGTTGAATATATTATAATGAGTAGGAAAGACGATGTTTCATTTCATCCCAGAAAAAAAAAGTATTTTTTGTACCTGTACTGTGGCCGTATAGCCCGCGTTTTTCTACGCTTTGTGCACATGCTCTCCTAGTAGAATACTGTAGAAGATTTCAATTTCCGTGCTAAAAAGGCACAACTGCGAGTGAACATGAATTGTCGATTGAATAAGATAGATAAATTTTACAGTAATTAATTATCAATAAAAAAGAAACCCGCGATATAGCTGTCGCAGAGCCGCTAGATAGATACAATGATATTATATATATTTGCTATGGCTAGGATCCATGTGTTGGCGACCTCCACCGCAACAAATTTTTTCGACCTGTTTAATTTAAAAATAAGAATGTTATTGAAATGGTCGATAAATTGTCAGTTGTATGTTCTCGTATATAAACGAATGGTCAATATGATCTGTGTAATGTAGTTACATAGTAAATTTCTATATTACAATGTTAAAAACAAGACAATACGATGGATAAAATCAGTAAATCGACGTGACAAGTTAAGCGTGGCGTGGGTATAATATCCATGCCCGCACTGGATTGAGATTTTATTTAATATTAACAAATACTTTATACTTTCGTGGGTTATCAAAAAAATTAAAATCTTCATCCCTTTGGACCTTATATTCAATGCTCAAAAGTACGCTGAGAGAGTGCGAATCACAACGTGGATATCTCAAAATATTTTAAATTAATTGCCTTGTTAGACGCGATCCAACCCCAATTTTAAAATAATTTATATGATCTCATTCGGTAATATTCTAATTATGAAATGATACAGACTTTTATTGGCATATTTTATTTACTTACATACTTCTTTAAGAAAATTAAAAAGATAAATTAAAGCATTATTCTCCTAACAAAACATAGCTCTAAAATTTTTTTTTAATTATTAAGCTATTGCATAGATTTTATTAAAGTACAATGTGTCCCGACCAAGGAGGTTTCAATTCAATTTAAGTAAGTACACACTATCTGTGGTGAGCGCGCTGCGCGTGCAACGCGCTGGTTCCGAGCCAATAGACCAATAACAGACTTTTTCAACTGATATTGGCAAAATTGTGGTTACGCCGTACAAGCCATACAAACAAGAAGAAGAAGAAGAAGACTTTTATATTTTGGCGCTATTTCGTACATACGAATTTGAGTAATATTTTGTTGGATAAAACTTTAGTAGCAAAAATGTCATGAGATTAAATAAAGTAGTTATGCAACTGCATATAATTAGGTATTAAAACACTCGTGTAATCTTAAAAAAACTACTTTTGCATAAACTACTATTACGATGCTATACGTAAGGTGGAAAATCGCTTGTTAGATTGGACGATGTAATGCGAACATGCGTTAATTTTGTACGTTTTCTTTATATTTTTCGATATATACTAACACAATTGAAAAAACTTCTGGTTATTACTTTAGTTCTATAAGTTGGCTAAGTATGAGTAAGAGCTGAAAATTCTGGGAGTTTGGACGTGAAGTTTATTTTTGTGGACCTATTCAGGATTTTTTTCTGCTGAAAGAGATATTTATGAATTTTATTCGGTTATTACGCTTTTTCTATTCCTTTTCTAACCTTTGTATTTTTTTCATAATTTACTATCGATCTGTTTCATTACACTAGGTGTTTAAAAATTCTACTTTTTACTATTATCAGGGTACGAGCGCGCCTTAAAACGTAAAGGAGAACGCATGTAATACAATGATTTAATTACAATATCTTTATTGATCTTGTTATTGTTACAGACTGTGCTAATACTTATTCGGAACCATGGGGTCCATGCCATGGGCGCATGCCGCCGTCAAGAATCGTTCTATACCGACGTACACATAAATGAAGCTGTAACTGTGGTCAATATAAATACTACAAAAACCAAAATAAACCGCACATTAACTATTACAGGATTTACAGAAAAATATTTAGAACTTTGCATAAAATATAAAGCACTGCGTCCGGATCCCTGCAGCAACGTGTTTTTATACTTGTACAATACAGTTCTGGAAAATGCACATCACAGAGAATCGGCATAAACACGTTTAGCAATTTAGCCGAAACAATTGCTAACTATTTACAACTTCCCAATCCTGAGTTGTATACAGAGGCCGTAGCACAAACAATTTGCGAAAAAGTATTCGTATCGTAAGCGTCAATACATCACTCTTCGGCGTACAAGCTGTAATTTATCTGTGTTACATAACAGTGATACATGACAGTTTGTACTGTTTCACGTGAACGACACGTTACGTTACACTTTCGCAGTTATTCGTGTTAGGCCCACAGGGCATTGCTTTCGCATAACTTCTGCCACATTATTAGTTGATGCCGGAGGAGACATAGAAAGTTTAAAACGGCATGATGCGGTGGCTGGAAGTACTATGACATAATATAACAATATAACATAGGTATAATAACATATAACATCTGTCGCTGAAGGCTAATGACTCTATAGCCAACACAATCCACGTGTCGAATCAAAGTTCAAATTCGATAGAAAATAGTGGTATGAATACGTCAGCATCAGCCAACATTTAGCAAGGTGCAAATATTCAAGTTCATTTCAATAATTGTATATACGATACAGAATGTAAATCATTATATTATTACTTTGTTTATTTGTATTAGACACTCAGCAATTAAACTTTCCATGCATTTACTTAGAGTTCTTACAACACTGTACAACACACCCTATGGTTTCAGACCTTTTATAGAGGATTCATATCATAGTAGATAGGTGTAGATAAAGTCTTTCATCCAACTCTGTACATAATTGGGTATTAAAACACGAATGTGGGCGAAGCCGAGTGTGATAATAGTGAGTGCACAAATTTAAGACGATTTAACAATTTGTGTGACGAAGTTGCGCACCCTAAAGCTCAACACCCACAGAGGGGGGGGGGGGGGGGGGGGGGGGCGCTGTGAGTGTTTAGCTTAAGGTTAGAAATAGGTACTTAAGTACGGCGCGGGCTTCGACCTCCCTAGCTTTGCTGTTCGCCTAGTAACTTCGCGGCCCATATGACTGCTCTGCGATAATGCTCTGTCATAATAACTCATATCAAATGATTATTAGCTGTCTGTCAACCAAAACCATTGTCCATAACGAAGCTACTCGTATATATTCCCAGGGCACTAATATACTGACTGTGTGACTTATTAGTCTGTGACTGATATCATATTATTTACTATGTTAGATACGTTAATATTACCACAGAGTCAGTGGTAAAAGGGCACAGTTCTGTGGCACAGATTTTACCCTCGAACAAACCGGCTGCAAAACATCTGTGCCCGCTCCACCACGTTTCAAGCGCCCCTCTGTTACGTTATACAACCTTCTCAAACGTATGCGCGCCTAGTACACCATTCGTTAAGTTTCTGCTAACAGCGCGTCAAAACACGACGACTAGTTGAACAAAACCATCATAATTAGGACCTTCGGTAACTTTGTGTGGTATGGGATTTCAGGTTCGCGTACTAGGCTAAAGCTATTGAAAAAGGATCTTCTTAGAGTGGATGTTATAAAATGGTATTCTCGACGCGCAACTCGGTAACGATGGTTAACATTTTTTCCTTTATGAGAGTGGACCAAGGAACTTATACCCGACCGGTCGGGTATAAGTTCCTTGGAGTGGACTCGCATGGGTGTACAATAAAAACTTATACATTAACAAGTACAATTTGAAAAATTTAATACCGACTTCCATTCTAATCAGTTATTGGAGTGTATCTCAAAAACTACTGGACCGAATTTGATGAAATTTAAATGGGACCACACGAGAAGCACCAGCTTTCAACCAAAAAAAAATGAGAATTGGTGCACCCAGTCGAAAGTTATGAGGTACCTAACAAACATTAAAAAAACAGTCGAATTGAGAAAGTACCTCCTCCTTTTTTTGGAAGTCGGTAGAAAAAGTAAAAACGGAGGCGCGGAGAAGACGAAGGCGAGACGTAGAATACAAAAAAAAATCACAGAAAATCTTAGTATGCAAGTTAAAATGAGAATGAATGAGAGCGTGTTAGCAGCATTTTTCTGCCATGAGTTTCAAAACTGAGGTTTTGATGCCAATTTAAGCAAAAGAAATTGTATTATTTTTTATAAAATATTATCACGTTTTTATATACTTTTAATTTAATTTGGGTAATTGATATTGCCAATTTTATTTCAAGCTGTAAAGTCCGTTTAAATAAAATTCAAAACTTAAATTCGAGAAATTATTACTCGATGCATAGCTCGATGCTTAGACGAAACTTTATGATATTTTGGCATCGCTTTAAACAAGTTTTAATCCTGTTTCAAAAATAACTTCATAAATGATTAAATACTGAAGTATACGTTACATCCAGCTAGTTAAAATCATTTTAAAAAAGGTTGATTTGAGAAATTTGTTCACAAGATTCACTAAGCTTACGTCAAGATTAACCATTTAAAAATGCTTGCGAACTGTTCACGGTTGTTTCGGTAGAATATGCACTGCGGCGGTATATATTATCCATTTAAAATTACCGTGATATTGTACCGGTTCAAGACCGACGACGAGGTGACGCTACAAACATGTACCTATGACATTTTAGGTCTACAGGGGCTTCTACCTGCTCGGGATTGTTCACGTTTAGAATACATATTTTACACGACTTTTCAATCATTTATGATCGTGACTAGTTTTCTGAGAATAACTCTCCTATTATTTATTCTGAGGATTGCCGCTGCCGGATGCATTGATGTATTGATTCGTTCGTTCGACTCGGACAAATCGGTGCGTGGCGTAGCGTGGCGGTGGCAGCAACGTGCTGGCGATCCTCGAACCTTCTATTTAGTTATGATTGCCTAGTGCTTTCAGTCGCATTCGGAAACTTCATTGGGGAGAGATGGTTCTTTCATTTGAATAACGATTGCTAGAATCACAAGAATGATGAGATTTTCTTTAGTTTCTTGTTTGGGGACGGCATTGAAACTTAACTGGTTAATTCAGACATAAGAGAGATAGTGTAACTCAAAAACTGCTTGACCGAATTTGATAAAATGGGACCACCTCGTAAGTATACTCAAATAATATTCCAAACAAAAAAATATTTTGAAAATCGCCCCACGAATGGGGGAGAAATCGACTCACATACACAAAAAAATACATACACATGATCATTATAACCTCCTCTTTAGGATACGTTCAGACATATACCTCAAGAATATGTGTGCCTGGTATTTTGGTCGCATTCGGATACGTCATTGTCTGCCGGGGAGGATCCCCGGAAACTATTTTTCTTTTCATTTCAATCAGTTAGAATGCCTACGAATATAATAAGTTTATTAATATAAAAAAAGACTGTGGTAGGTAGCGTAAACCATTGTTATTGTTGGCACCCCCTCAATGATTGGCACTGTAATACTGTCAATAACTATGCTTCAGTGCCAATGTGTGTACATTATCCTAGTTTTAAGTTTAATTTTGTTTGATATTAAACAATTTAAATTTCACGCTGTGTCATCATTTTATTAGAGTTTAAGTATTTATGTATTTAATGAACCAACAATAATAATATCATTTGTATACAAATTATTATCATCCCAGAGATGACAACTTCAATGTCAAAAGGCAGATTAGAGTGCTAATCATTGTATGGTTTACCCTATGTGAAGAACATTAAAAAGAGAAGAGACATGTTTAAATCAATTTCGTCGTTAATTTTGGCGGATTTGTTTATGGTCCCCTAAGTGGTTTGCCGGACAATATTTTTTTTTACATTATGTTATGTATAAACATAACATAATGCAAAAAAAAAAATTATTATAATTTATGTACATTTTTTTGCTAATATACATATTTTTTTCAAATATATCTTATTCAATGCTTCTTGTATTTCGTTAGTACTCGGCTACCTAATCTAATAAATTTATTTTAATCTCACAGAATAGAATTTTGTTGAATATCCCACGACACGACATACAATTATATTATGTCCTTTTAAAGAAACGCGCTGAGATGGAGACAAATACTATAAAGAAGAAAAAACATTTAACACATTTAACGATTGCTACCGGTTGCTTGCTACTCGTATATAGTTGGTTAAAACAAACTTCAACATTCATTTGTGGAGGGATCATCTCTCCCCATTGTCGAATGCTACTGAAAGTACTAGGCGTTCATAACTACGCGCAATGCACCTTATGCTTGCTGTTGCTTATACTATACCACGATAACATTATTATTGTACTATACAGAGTATAGACCACTAATGTGCTGCGTGGTCTTGAAAGTTTTTTTTACTTTGAGAAGTAATAAAATAGTAAGAATATAAAAAAATAGTAGTTAATTCGATTAAGGCCGTGGTGTTTTATTTAATGTGCAAAAACATTGAATAACACATAAAATTAATTAAAATACATAGGTAATTGAATGTACATATTCTGTTAAAGCTACGTAAACAAATAATCAGTTCAGTTAAGTTTTTTATTTATATGGCTTTTGCGGGGTTGTGCAATTTCGCCAATGTCGAGTGGATAAAGATGGAAACAAACGATGGAGATTGTTCGGTGTTGTAAGTATGGTCGAGAAATAATCAGCCTTTAAGGCGCGCTCGTGTCCTGATAATAGTAAAAAGCAGAATTTTTAAACACCTAGTGGAACGAAACAGGTCGATAATATATTATGAAAAAAATACTAAGGTTAGAAAAGGAATAGGAAAAAAGTAATAACCAAATAGAATTCAAAAATATAACTCTCTTTCTGCAGAAAAAAAATCCTGAATAGGTCCACAAAAATAAACTTTCACGTCAAACAAACTCTCAGAATTTTCAGCGATAACACTATATTTTTTTTAGGTACGAGTAATACATAGCCAACGTATAGTACTAAAGTTATAACCAGCAGTTTTTTCGATTCTGTTAGTATATATCGTAAAATATAAAGAAAACGTACAAAATTAACGCATTTTCGCATTACATCGTCCAATCTAACAAGCGATTTTCAACCTTACGTAAAGCATCGTAGATTATTTTAAAATTGGGGTTGGACCGCGTCTTAAGGGTAAAAACAGACGGACAGTGTTGGCTTAGTAACATGGTCCCGTAGTTTCGTCCCCGGAACCCTAAATGTTATATTTCTTTCTATACCATATACTTTTCTGGACGCAGTGACATATAAATAATAACAATGTTATTATTGAGTTGCGATTACTGAGACATAAATGTTTATCGAAGCCAAAGTGACTGAAAAATAAATCCAGGGTACCAACGCAACGAGACGCAGGCGACATAAACAGAATAAATACTAGTACCTGTTCTGTGATTATGATTGCCTAGTGCTATCGATAACCATCTATCGACGGTTTACCCTGGGGGGATCCCAATAATCTATCTCGAAATTTTTCCTAACTACTGATAGAAATTTGACATAACGTCCATACAAATAGTGTCAAAAACCTATCTCTAGTAAGGTAAACCGACTATAGACATGTTTTTGGCACCGGCCTCAATCCGGCCGGTTTCAATACCCTTGTCGTCGGTTTACCCTAATAGATTCGTTAGTAACTTATAACTAATCTTTGAGACATTTATGTTATTTATTATTTTGTTATTTAATCTTTTCCATGTCCGCGTCAGTCGTCATCAACACAACAAAGGAGGACAGAACATAATTTTCTCTAATGGCACAGACTCAGCTTGTCTGTGGTTGTTACATTGAAACATGGATTGGAAATATGATAAAATTTTACTTTACAGTAATTGTCAGTAAAAGAGAGCCCGCTGTCTCGGCAAGATGTGTGTTGTCGACCTCCACAGCAAATATATATTTCGACCTATTTAATTTAAAAATAAGAATGTAATTCCAATTTAATGTCAATAAACTGTTAATTGTCTTCATCTACACTAATATTATTAAGGGGAAAGATTTGTATTTTTTTTATGTAACAAATAAACTTAAGTAGTACCTACTGGACCGATTTCAAAAATTATTTTGCTGTAGCACGCTGAGTAACAGCTATATGTAGAATGTAACCCAAGGTGTGAAAAAAATACCGAAAACATCCTTATATCGCTACGCTGTGGAAACTGTTGACAATACAATAGACCAAAGTGGTTATTGAAGTTTTGTAGAAAACATCAATAACTAAAATAATTAATGCTTAATCCTACGCAGACAAAGTCGTGGGCTATATTAATTATGTTCATTTACTACGCGTTCGCGCTGACGCTTTTACATATTTTCATTTGCCAAAAATATTTGTGTAAAGTTCCTACCGACCTAGGTAAGAGTAATTATCCGAATGGATTTCATAGTACAAATCTAAAACTGGTTTATATCTTTTCAGTTTCGCTTGTAGTAGTTAGTTTTCGTTAATTCATAATTCTTGTTTGCTATTTTATTTTTAAAATTTATTTTTCACGCAAAACGGTTTTAATTATTCGTATGAAGTTTGTAATGGAGATGGTTTATAACCGGGATTAGCAAATGGCTACTTTTATCCCGATGCAACGGGTAGCTCCCGAGGGATTACTGTACCCTAATTCCACGCGGATGAAGTCGCGTGCATAAACTAAGAACAGTGCAGGCATAAGAAAAACAAATGCTACTCGTACTTATACTCGTACTAGCTATAAACCTTTTATAAAACTACAAGTCACCAATTGATAGTACGCGCATGCTCCATTCTATGCGTCACGGCACCTTGAGTTCATGGTCTCCTAGTACAATCCTTTAGAATACTCCGACATTCCATGCTAAAACGACACAAAACAAAAACAACCCGTGACACACACAATCAATGCACTAACCCAAAAACGTCACGTTGTTCGTCGCAGTCACACATCACAATTTATTCTTATGAGTAACAGAAATAGCGTAAATAGTACGACGTATACAAGTTCCAACTAACACAGATCGAGGAGGGAAGCGATCAGTGTTTATGAATAGCCACGAGATTATTATTAATGGTGAGAGTTGAGAGCGAGTACAGCATGCTCTTCTTGTGTGAGCGAGACGGCTATACTTGTTTCAAATTCTGTGCGACGACGTTTCGCACCTTTGACTTTGACACCCTTACAGATTAGAAATAATACTTAAAGCGGGAATCGACCTCCTGCACTTTGCTGTTCGCCTAGTAACTTCGCGGCCCATATGACTGCTCTGCGAGACGTCGTCGTCCGCATCTTCGCCGCGCAAGGCGCGTGGAGTCAGTCGCGCTGGCTCTCATGCTCATGCGCGTTGCGCGCTCTCGTCGGCGTGCACGTGCAGCAGCCAAAGCCAACCAAAATGACAGATAATAAAATAGCCACAGTATGTATGTATTGTACTGACCTCTATTTATGTCTAAACAGAGGAGATATGACGTCATCATAGCCGGAGCATTTTATAGCCACATAAACCCGGATAAACCTCTCCTTCCTTTTGAGTCTCTGCGCATTCAACTAGAAAAAAATAATCTTTCCAAACGAATGCTGTCAGCGGTGCACGCTGTATGCGCGGTCGATGGACGGCTGAAAGAGACAGCAACAATTTAATCAGACACGTCACATATGAAAAGCTGTGTCCACACTTGAGTTTATAAAAGAAGCTACGTTGTGAATATATTACATCATATTTGTTGGGAATTAGCCTTCAAAACTATAGTGTTTTATATTATTATATTTATTATTCTGGGTATCAAATAAAAAACGTATTTACATAATTCAAATGTCATTGTTTATTTTTAGGATCCAGAAATAAGCTGGGACTGCAATGATAGCGATCCCGATCCTACACCCCGGTACGAAGAAGTCATGACCAACTCTCACGGGACCAGATGCGCCGGAGAAGTAAGCTTCTCTTCATCATTTGGATCATTTGAAATTGTGCACGCGTACGGAGCGTTTAGTGTTTGCAAGGTTAAACTTACCATCTGATCGTGAAAGAGAACTATCATTAGGAAATTATATGTTTATCGGGAGAAAATTATTTACAAAATTTCATCATGTTAACCGGCGCAGTCGGGATCGCTCAGATGCTAATAAAGGTGAAAGGTCTCAGACTGGTATGTGCCGCCGCAGTGCCAGATAATATTCTGCATTCAAGCAGTAGTGTGTTTTTTTATTTATTTTGATTATATCCACCGCGA
The DNA here is from genome assembly GCA_917880725.1 of Selenia dentaria. Classification (NCBI taxonomy): domain Eukaryota; kingdom Metazoa; phylum Arthropoda; class Insecta; order Lepidoptera; family Geometridae; genus Selenia; species Selenia dentaria. The sequence continues at coordinate 30,528,483 of OU862890.1, read as the reverse complement.
GGGCCAGCCGCAGTTCTGCAGGGTAATTATTAAGTTACTCAGTTGAAATCAAATTGATAACTTTAAATTTTGGTAAAAAACTTCTATAACATCCCTTGCGAAGACGAGAACTTCTCATCCGACCCAAATGATAAGTTTAGAACTTTATTAACTATTTACATTACATTTAATTTACAGATAGCTATGGCAGCGAACAACATGAAATGCGGAGTCGGCGTTGCGTGGGGCGCAAACATTGGTGGAGTCCGTATGCTCGACGGACGAATTACTGATCGAATTGAGGGCGAGGCAATTGGTACGTCGATGTTGCACTTATAATTAAAAGTAGTAAATAAGTCAAAATAAAATATATAACAAATTCTTATTATGTACCTATACTATGCTAACATGACCTTACCCTAATACCGACACAGATTAGATAATAGAAACTTGTGACGCGAACGACCGCTCGACTGGAGCACGCGACTCATTGGTGCGAAACAAATGCGTACGATATACGTTGAATTCATGTGCCCCTAGTATCGCGGTCGCAATGTTGAGCCTTTACTCCTACACGTTTGCCGGTCGTCGACTTCCGTGCCGTGCCATGTTGGAGAGGCCATTCATTGCATTGACACACAATACCTACTTACGTGTTTCCCCACAGATTGAATAGTAGTTGCTTTGCTTTATTATTGCTAATATCACTTCAATAAAATTTACTGTTCACTTATGTTCAGTGGTTGCCACAAGTGGCGTTAATATTGAGATAAGTAAGAGCGAGAAAAATTCGTGGTTTAAGTTGACGATAGTGGCCCGTTACCACCTTTAACCACGAATTCTGTTATCATCTCAATTTTAACGCCAACACCTACTACCGTGATTCTACCTGAACATTCTTGAATGCCAATTTAAGAATGGTATTTGGTTGATTTGGTTGGACAGATGGACAAAATCATTATCTGACCCATTTGGCCATCATCCCATCAAATTGAGATGCTTTGTTATGATTATTATTTTCACAATTAAACAATTGTGAAAATAATAAGAAAGAAAGAGAAGAAAATTGGTTCGTAGCCAAATATTTGTAAAATAAATTAAACCGATTCCACTATTTCATAACAAACAAGCTGTGCAACATTACAATTGCATAATGATAATATCTGTTTTCGTCGTTTAGCGTATGCAGCAGACAAAGTGGACATCTACAGTGCATCATGGGGTCCCAACGATGACGGACAGACGGTGGAGGGGCCTGGCCGTCTAGCTATGGACGCGTTCAAGAAAGGAGTCACCACGGTAACCTATCCCGCATGTAAAAGTATACTATAAGAACCTAACAACCTTTTATTTCATAACAAATGCCCCCATGACGCAATCTTTCGTGGTCTATTTGGAAGTCCATCAAGCGACTAGGACGCAAGTGGGCCGCTGTAGACACAATATGTCCAAATGGGGCTACAAGACCCTAATCAAAGATTTGTGATTGCGGGTTCGCTAGTGAAACGGTGTCATATTTGCTCGTTTGTCCCTTGTGCACCTGCACAAGTGACCTCTTTAATCTGTCCGAATCAGCAAGCCTCATTCGAGGCAAGTTTCATTCATAAATCTGTTGTTATTTTTTGTCCTGATGCGGACAGATTAATGCCATAGACGACAGAATTAAAGTGGAAAAGCTCTATACAAACTTGAATTAAAGTTATACAACTGCAACTATCAAACGAGCTCTAATCAATGTGGTACCATTGACACGAAAAAAACAACCTTATAATGCCAACATCCATTGGCGCAACCAGGGTTAATTCATTTCCATCCACTTCTACAATTGAGTCGGCTGACTGTGAGGTCAGCTCAAGTATCGATGCGATCGAAGTGATCGAAATTGCCTAGACTTAATAATATTAGATCGTGTTATTTAGGGGTTACTAGGGGGCACCAGGTTAACTGGTGGAGGCCGGGCCCACTCATTCTATGCCTTTTTTTATTAACGTGTGGGGAATTCACTTACACATTGCCCCTAAACCCGGGGGGATTCAACGGGGTATGTCGGACTCGTCAAATACGCGCCAACTGCACCCATAGCAGCAGGCAGACCATACCGACTAAACCACCACACGGTATTTTTCCGCGCGCCCTGATGTCGGAGCATAGAGAACGCTTCTGTAATCGTTCGCGGGCTCCTTCTATGCCTATGCCAACGTCTACAATGTGATATCCCAACGACGACGAAAAGGGCTTTAAGACTTATTTACATAAACATCATAGATTTACCATGACTCACTCGGCCTCCAGGCACCTCAAGACATTAACCGCCTTCCAAAAATTTCTTCGGAAACTTTTCGTAAATTTCCCCTCAAACAAAGTTTGCCACGCAAATTATACTATCTACCGATCGCTCAGTGTCGAATCAACCAAATGAATGGCACAAAATTGTCAGCTTCGCTACGCCACGTGACTTAAGATTAGGGTTAGGGGAGCCAAGACATGGCTATACGACAGTTCTGGCCAGAGCCCATCTTATTTCTAAGAATTACCTCTTTTTGAGGGCAAACCTCGTATTTTATAAACATTGCTTATAAGAATATTTCCCAGAAAACTTTATTCGTTTTAAAGGAACCGTTAGCATTATTTGGTTTTATTTGTTATTTAAGTGACAAATCTATCGGTGTCGGCCATGTTATCATTACGGAGTTCAAAACCTTTTAGATTGGAGATCAATAATATCTTATAGATTTTTCATACTGACTGTCTTTAGTGATAATGCTAATATTAACTTTAAAAAATTATCCTTATTGTATTGATTTTGAGCTTTTGCTATTGCGCCACGTTTACTCGTGAACATGTTGCATGCGACTGTGCCGTTTCAAAAGTTAATTCTTGTAATAATATTGTACTTAAACGGCCATAAATTACATTTTGTCCTTTGATTACAGGGAAGAGGAGGCAAAGGTTGTATTTATGTTTGGGCCAACGGGAATGGCGGTGCTCATGAAGACAACTGCAACTGTGATGGGTGAGTTACGTTGTATGTATAGTATATTGCGTAAATTGTGATGTTCACATGGTTTTTCTTCTTGCTGATTTGTTTTGTGAGAATTACCTATGTGCAGAAATTACGATTATACGACAATCGGTACCAATATATGTCCCCGACGACGGAAGAGACATGGTCCCCGCTCTTTGATCGTGGATGTTCAAAGAGCGGGGACCGTGTCTCTGCCCTCATCTAATTTACAATCGACTTGCAAAAGGAGGTGGTTCTCAAGCAGACGCGTATTGTTTTTAATTTATGACCACGCATAACTTTTTACATAGTAGTCCGATTTTGAAAATTCTATTTTGTTTGGTACCTAGAGCAATACTTTATACTTTCGAGGTTCATCAAATTCGGTCAAGCGATTTTGACTTACACGCCAATAACTGAAGTTTTTCGCCTATCTTGATGAAATCCTTATTAAAACGACAAAAGCGGTAAACGACAATCGATCACGTAAGTAGCAAGGGTCACTAAAAAGGGTTAAAAATTGTTTACCGAAAAAAATTCAACACTTTATTTACCAAAAAAAATTCAATATTAATTAACTTATTACCTAACTTAACATGTCGAAGTCGGTACCATAGGCACACATTTGAATTGTCATGGTACTTCAAAAAGTTTTTAATGTTAAAGACGGTAACATTTTTGGTAATTTTTTTTCTAGCTATTCTTCCTCTATATACACGGTTTCCATCGGCAGTGCATCACAGCACGGCAAGTTTCCCTGGTACGGAGAGATATGCTCGTCTACGCTCGCCGCTGCGTACTCTTCGGGCGCGTACTCTGATCAGAAAATCGTAAGACTAGATAAAGCTATTATTTAACAGTTCCTTACTATTTGAATGCTCTTTATTTCTTCTTCCGAATGGATGTCGAAATAGATTCCATATGAATCTGTAGGTTTGAAACTATATAGTGTCGTGCATTCATATTATATTATGTAGGTAGGTACATATTTTATATTCAAAACAGGTGCCAGAAAACATTTAAATGTGCTCATATTTATTTGACCAAAAAATTAAATGATGCGGCGACGAGTCCACAAACAAAACGAGAACTGTGCCAGGCACAGACATTTTATATCAGAATCTCTGTGGTGCTAGGGCACAGATTAATCTGTTTGCCAGGGCCTATCCATTGGCATACAACCTTCTTAAGCCTATGTGCTCCGGGTACAATGTTCGCTAAGTTTGAGCGTCAAGTCAAGAACCATCATAATTAGATCTTCCGTTAAGAGCCATTTCACAAAATCACTCTACTGAAGTTTAGGTAAATGCCAGCGCATCGCTTACACAGGCGAAAGAAGTGACGACGGAATAGCGTGACTGTGAGTAACATATTTTGATACTTGCACTTATTTTAAAAACTGTGGCTTTGGAATGAGTAAACAATCAATTTCTTGTCGATTACTTACATCATCATTTAGACTTATGTTAAATATTTTTTCGTGTCTAACAAAGCAGAGTTAATATCATATTTTAACTGAGATCAGATTAATTGAAGAATGTACTTTCTTTTGATATAATATCAGTTTGGAATTACACTTTATTTAACGCAATAAATCGTGTTAAACTGCTGATATAATTCGTGGAAATTGGCGAAAGATCTTTATTTTTTTTTCTATAATGATGATCAATTATCGATATTCTAGTACACTGTGTGTCAACAAGATTATATTCCTGATGAATAGATTTTTTTGTTTAGTTAATTTGATGAGTTTTTATACAAGAGATAGAACTCTGAAGTTTGCTATATTCCATTTAATTCGTAAAACGAGGTGCGGGAGATTGGTCACTACAAAATAATTAAAGTTATGCTTGTAAATGTGGTACATTAACTGAAAAGTAGACAGATTATTCTATTTATTTCAATTATTCAACTATTTGTGAATCTTTCCTATGATAGTAAATAAAGCGCTTAAAATCTACGATTACGCGCATTAAAATGTGAAATGCCTCCCTACAAAAAAAAATTAAATGATATGAATAATGTACGTCTTCGCTTGTGAGATATGGTTATTAGGGTGGGTCTCTATAAAATGGTTGCGCTAAAATGGTAGTCAACGCAACTTGAACGGAACGGATAGAAAACGAAACGCGAGGTCGATCTGTGCCTGCCAGTCAACCTTGCCAAAGCATATGCGCTCCTAGTAAAAGATTCGTTAAGTTTCTGCTAACAGAGCGTCAAAACCCGGCCGACTTGCTGATAAACCATCTTAATTAGACCTTCGCTTATAAAGCATCGGTTCACTGATAATATGGATAAAGGCCAACTTATAGTGGATGTTTTACGATTAAACGCTACTATGACGATAAAACGACACGAAAGTGGATTGGCGGCGCGGTGGCACAGAATAACTAATAGTAGACAACGGCACGCGGTCGCGGTGGGGCCGCAGAACTGTAAGGCGCTCATGGCCTGCTATTAGTTGTTGTGTGGCATGGCCTGGCCACGACTACGTCCGCTACGCCAGTAATGCCACGGTAATATTAATTATCTAAAATATTACTATCAATCGAACATTACTACATAAAACAAATTTGTTTTGTGATTACTGTAACTTATTTAATCTGTGTTACTATGTCAACTTTGATCTGCGACTCAAGGACAATGTGCTTCATCTATGAAGCTATATACCGCAAAATATATTATAGTTAAACTCAACGGTACTTCTGGTGTGACAAAAAATGTTTTCTTATAAATATTTCAAGCAATAGTTTTAGAACAGCCATTACATTAAAAATACGCTAAAAATATTCCTCAGACGAGTCTCGGAGCATCATCTTAAAACACATTCGCATTTAAAAAGCAATAAAAGTAAAACGTAGTGTTTATATTCTCTTTGGGTAAAAGCAAATATAACTTTTTGCCTGATACTTCGTATTAATTATTTCCTAGTAAATCGGAGAAAACAGTGCCGTAATGTTGAGGTAAGTCCAACCGGTATATGAGCAACTTGTTCCTAATCTGTGGACGTTGCGTGATACCACAGATTACTGAATGTGATACGTTGCGTTACAATAAATTCGGGGCTCATTCGATTTCATCTGTGGTCTCGAGCCCACTTTGCCACAAAAGAATGCATCTTTAACGCCTTCAAGTCCATTATCTCCTAGTATAACTCTTTCGAAGAATTTAACTTTCCGTGCTAAAAAGACAGGAAGTCCACAAACGACGGACAACTGAATAAACCGCGGCAAACCCAATTTCAGGCTCGTATATATTCTATGCTTCAGGGTGGGGACTACTACTGTTTTTATTATTCGGTTTCGGTTGTATATACCGCCTGTGCCTAGTTTGATAAAAACGGTTACAGGCGTAGTTCTAGTTGACCAAGTAAACTTCAACCCTTGCTAATAATGAACGGATATAAGTGTTCAATTCCATGTCGTGAACTTTTACTACATAGTTCCTACACGATAAAACAATTTAGGTATAAAACAAGTTTATGTAATTTATATCTCACGCCTCTGTTAACGCGTGTCCTCTGTTTGTGCAGGCGACTACAGATACAGGGGACTCGTGCACGTTGAGACATACCGGGACGTCAGCTGCAGCGCCGCTCGCGGCCGGTATTGTTGCTCTTGTTTTACAGGCCAAGTAAGTACGAGTAGTTTCTATAATGAATGACAAATCGGTCTTTCTCAGGTCGAAAGTGAAGCACCGTATGCCGATATGCCTGCCATTACACCATAATCAAGATCTGTCTAGTGTCGACTTAGAAGCGAATAGACAAACTGACTGTACTTGATTTTAATAAATATAATACCTAGATACTTACAGAGATCTTGACTCATAATAATATAGTTTATTTAGGTAACTGATAAGTTCATACACTTAACATATAGCTGTGCTCCGCGGTTTCACCCTGCGGTGTTGTATGATGATGATGAATCAATTATAGCGTACCTATGTTACTCATGCGTTTATCCGTTACAAACAAACTATCCTCTTTATTATTAGAGTAGATAAGAATTCACACCAAGGTACGAATAATGTGACCTAATTTGTACCGGCGTTAATTTTGTGTATTTTACAGTATGGAAAAGTAGTTATTGTGACATAACTGTATTAGTTAGACATAATATGGTGTAGACATTGATGATTCCTCTATAAAACTATAGTACATAACTTTGCTCTATTGTCAATAGTTATGTCGCAGCCTACGCGATACAAGGATGTTTTTTGGTATATTTTTCACACCTTGAGTTACACTTTCGAAGTTTTCATACGGATCCCTAACTTTTTAAATATGTTTAATAACCCTATGTTACTCAGTGAGTTGTAGCTTTATAACAGCAAAAGAATTTTTAAAATGTTGTCCATTCGTTTTTAAGTTAATTCGTTACATACAAAAATACAAATCTTTCCTCTTTATAATAATATAGTGTTTAAGTATAGATTATTTTATTTACAGTCCAAACCTAACATGGCGTGATGTACAACATTTGATCGTATGGACTTCAGATTACGGTCCTTTATCCCATAACCCAGGATGGCAAACGAACGGGTAAGATTTGGTGACGACATTAACGCTTGTTTATTGTAAGTAACAATTAGTATATTTAACATAATACTATCATAAAATATTAATGTTATATTCTATTTTTTCTCCTCGGATATTCTGCTCGCGATTGGCACGAATAATTTCAAATTTGGCGCCATTGTTCTACATGATTTTCCAAGATGGTTTTCTCGGGTTTTAACGTAAAATAATGATGAATTATTGACCATTAAGTTTTCATGACGGGGCTTTTCCATTCGTTTGATCGCCTTATATACAGTTAGAGTAATATATCCACCACCATATGAGTGACATAAGCAGAACAGTGACATACTGACAGACTTCTATGTATTTGACTGTAACTTGACTTTCAATACTTGAATAGAAATCTCACTCAATACAACTATAAATATTTATTTACTTTAATTTTTACTGACGACTGTACTGTTCGTATGTACAAACCGTACGAATCCACATTAACAAAACAAATATAAACTCCACACAAAAACGCAAAATTCTGCATTTATATAGTGTCAAATTTAAATGTGCCTTTGTTTTTGAACAGGGTTGGTCTACATTTTGACGTGCGCTTCGGATTTGGCCTTCTGAACGCGGCCAAACTTGTGACCGCAGCCTTGAACTGGACGACAGTTCCAAAGAAGCATACTTGCCGATTCGAAGCTACCCCGTAAGTATGCGCCCCTGGTACTGTTGGTGAGCTCTATGTGGCCATCACCAGTGCTGTCTGTGTACATGCTATGCGGCCTAGCTAGTTTATTTTTTGAGCGGACCGATGAATACACATTAAATTCGTTTATGCCGTAATGAAATATCTGTTTTCAAACAAATCGTAAGCAAAGTGTACTGCAAAAGTTTAGTCAAATTTGCACAATGCCGTGTCAATTCTGTGTTCTGGTTTGTAGAGTATGGATGCCGGCGAAATCAGGCACATGAGCCACAATCAGAGTTATGGGCGCAGAGCTGTTCGTCACTTGTGACGATGCATTTGTTCTAGGTAGAGGTTACCACTTACTCGCTCCTAACAACATAAAAAATCACAACTGTTTAAGTTGGTAAATTAAATATTAGACCGATAAAAAATATATTTTCGATATAAATCATTTGACTGACCAAACCATACTCGTACCATTACTCGTAGCTTAGGATGCAATGTAAATAATATTCATATTCAATAGTGGTTCCAACCACTACTATACATAAAAATAGGGTGCCACGAAGATACATCGAGCTTTATTGTGCATTTTTTGAACAACACGCCGTTGCAGCACCTTTTATAAGCTATGTACTCCTAGTAAAAAACTTCGTTTAGTTTCGACAGTGCGGCAAGCCAACGTCTGTGTTTTATAGTAAAAAACCATTTTAATTAGAGATTCGGTTAGCTCCTAAAAGTTTGCATATGTTTATTTCATAGTTTGTAGAATTTAGAATAAAAGTTCCTATTTAAACCGGTTGGTTAGAAACGGTATTATCTACAAATCTACAAAGCGAAACTCTTGTTACCTACTTTGTAACGAGAAAAGTTAGACTCTTGAGAAGGTTGCAATAGTTATTTGGTAAAATGAATGACTACCACCACAAGTGATATTATGTAAAGATCCTATGTAAAATAAAATAATACAAATTTCGATACAATCTGTAATTCTCTGATACAATTTTGTTGAAATCTTAAGCGGCGTTTAAACGGCGCGCAAACACGCGAGCCGAGCCTGGCTCCGCTCGTGGTTCGCCGCGCCACGCGCTGTGTAAACAACTGCGCTCGGCGCGGCTCGGCAAAGTTCGCACGATCCATCACTTGTCGGTTTTTTCGACACAGATCAAAGGCGCGCGCGCCATCTGCGGCTCGGCTTGTGTTAATACGCGCCGTCTAAACAGATGTCACAGACACAGAGCGCGCGACGAAGGAAGACCTATTTTGTTTTTTTAGCGAAGTTTTTAATTGGGGATTGGTTTTGTACGAGATGGAGTGGAGCAACGAGAAGATTCAACTCTTCATTGAATTGTACGAAGAGGAACCGGAATCTTTCTTTTGTTTTTAAATATTCACCACCGAGCAAAATAACAGTAGCTGCTGCTGCAGCAAGGCGTTTTCTTTTATCCATATTGAAGAACGAACAAGCGGACAGCTCGGTTCAACAACGCGATGTGTAGCCGCCACGGACGGCTCGGCTCGCGTAGGATCGTGCTACCCCGCGTCGTTTAAACGAGCAGGCTTGCGTCCGTATTTAGCCGAGCCGCATCTCCACGGACGGCTCGGCTCGCGTAGAATCGGGCTAGCCCGCGTAGTTTAATCGCGCCTTAAGACTCGCTTTCGCTTCGACAGCGCGCGCGCGGAGACCATAGAGCACATTATATGCGGAGACTAATCATTATTCTAAGACACACATCTACAAAATAGGCTAGATGAGTGAACAAATTTAAATGTAATGTAAACATTGCCATAACATGCGAATATCGAACCTATTTACGACGAACGTTTAGTAACTTTTGTTTGTTTTTGTTTCACATCACACAGAACATCATATTGATTCACTCTTGTGAGTGACAGGGATGGCAATGATTGTGAATGGACATGATGAGAGCAAGTGCGAATAAAGAAGTGTAAGCGAGACAGCTATAGTAGCCACGCCTCAGTTTATGATAATATGGGCAAGCTATTGGTTGTTGTATGACTGCGGCAGTGTGGGTGTGGGCGCACAAATGTGCGGTAACTCTGTAAACTTATGCGACCCCGGTTTAACTTTCGAGGGGAGGTCTAGAAGTCCGCCAACGGAGAGGAAAGGATGGGGGATTGATTGATTGTTTGTTGTTTGGCATCGGAGCCACAAGCAGTCTGTTATTGAGGATCAAAAGGGTAATTGCGTTAAATTTGGTGGTAAATACACTTATTAATTAACTACAACATACTATTAAACACAAAGTCGTTGTTTTTGTTTAATAGGCAAATTTATATGAGATGCTCATATGCACTAAGTATATTAAAACGTACTAATTTATTACCGAGTTGTTGTTTTTTTTTTTTTTATTCTTGGCCATAACGCAATCAGCGTATTGTGCCAGTTCTTCGAGTTTTAGTTTCATTGGGTTATTACTTCTGTGCTATTTATTACTACGTACCTACTTAGATTATTATTCTGGCACGGCGTATACATAAGTAAGGCACTGCTACCAATTTCCGTTTATATCAAGGATGATGCTAATGGATTATGACAATGGATATATATGATGATCCTTGATTTATATCAAATATCATCAGACTGACACAAAATGAAACATTTATCGTTCGTCTCATTCTTGTACGAACACTTTAAGGTCATGTATCCCTGGTAGAAATAACGTTATTCCGAAGGGGCAAATTGGGACGACATTGTGATATTGTTTACGTCTCATGTGCCGAGTTGTTGTTATTGTTGTTCATTTCACTTGCTTCCAGTGCGGTCAATGGCCTCAACTCAGCAACAAAATAAAGAACAGCCCAGCCCTGTCATCGAAATGTTGGCTTTCAGTTCATGAAATGTTTAGTCAAAGGCAATGTTTAATTAAAATAATTATTTAATTAATATTTGACTCAAAGCTGTCGCGACGTAACGCGAGTTCCGACTAGCTTCATCTTTTGGTGAGTTGAAAGATTGTTTATATTTTATACTGGCAATTTCTACACTGTGTTTGACATGCGGTTGTACGTTAAGCAATATTAACCATTTGTGTGTACAAGTACCAGCGCGGAGCGAGGCGATCGCATGTGCTCTCGAGTGGAAGGATATGAGATGAGGACTGGTTCCGCACTGACGAGTGACGAAGGATACGTACACAGACCGTAGTCGGTGAGTCAACCCAATTGCTCATTACTGTCTGTTGCATCTTACATAATTATTGTTCTGACCTGTATGTAGCATTGATGATCTCATGGCATTGGTAAGATCGCGACCATTTGTAGGAATGGCCGATGACCGGCATTGTGAAGTAGAATGCACGTATTAGCGATCGATGGCATCTAAGCGCACGTTCCAATCCAATATGCAGCCAGGAGACGTCCTTGGCTTTCCTCTTTGGGTATCTGGGTATTTGTATTTGGGTATTTGGTATCTTCCATATATATGAAATCTCATCTAGTTGGGAACGTGTGTCTTTAGCGGAAAGGTAGGCTGTAAGGGGTGTGTGGAGGCCTGTGGGGAAACCCCCAATATGCGGGCTTCCTTCGGGGAGTCTCGCTAACGTGCACGTCGCCGGTGGGAGAGACGAGGAAGGGCCTGACTATCCCATGCGGCTGGTGAGCAGGTATGCGTACCTGGTTTCCCATCCCAAGCGTGGTTGGCCCTTACGGCAATGCTTGGGTGTCATCGAGCGTTTGCCACTGTATCAGAATCTCTGTCAATGCGGATGACTTACTTTCCAACCTAACCTATTATGCGAAATAGATTGGGTTGCATCCAATCCAGAGATCCAGAGTTACTCTTTACCACGGTTGTAGGGTGACGCCAAGACATGGTGGAGTGGAGATGCTGGGATTCATTGTCGATCTGAGCCTGGTTGTCACGCGTGTTTGGGGAAGTAAGCACCCATCCACTGAGCTGCCAGGTACAAGGCAGAAATTGCATTCTGAGGCGGAAGATCCGGATTAGTTCCGGCTACACTTGCTTGTCGCAATGTAGGCACCAGAGTTTGGGACTCAATTGTATTTGTCAAGTTTGGCTTAGCACAAGTTAAGATCGGCAATGAATCCATACAATACCTACATATTTCTTCCCGAATCCCATCCTCGTTTTTGGTCACTATTGCTTATTCTGTATTCGTACGTATGCCTTAAAGTTATGTAGCCCTGGTAGATATAACGTTATTCCGACGGGGAATATTGGTACGGCAATGGCAAATCGTCTTCACAACAGTCATCGGATGGGCCACGGAAAAGAAAGTTAGAAAAAAAATCGATCAAACAGTTTGTCCGATTCGAGCACACAGGTCATAACTTCATAGGTTTATAAACGCTTTAAGGTCATGTAGTCCTGGTAGAAACAGCGTTATTCCGACGGGGCAAATTGAGACAGCGGATCCATCAAGCAGATTTTCGATGTTTCGAGACATCGAAGACGAAGATGGGCTGACCATGCGCCTGATGGTATGCATTCACGCCAGCACGTGAAAGTCGTAGTGTACATTGAGAGTCATCATGCACCTTTGCTAAAGTTTTGCGTGGGTACTGCAACTCTGCAACACGCTTGTGATTAATTAGACTTAAAAACTAAAACTTATGAAAAAACCTAAAACTAATGAAATAACGTAAACTAACGAAGCTGTGTCGCTACTTTTCAATTCATTATCGTGCAAGAAAACTTTTTTACCAAAAAATAGAACCGACTTCAATACCTAAAAGTGTGAAATAACTTAAAAAGTGTGAGGTAACTTGTTGAAGTCGGTACCATGATGGTTCAAAAGTAGGTCTTTTATCACAATATTGTGCGCATGGTAGGTACCGACTTCGACAAGATATTTTACACTTTTTGGTATTGAAGTCGGTTCCATTTATGGAAAAAAAAATTCACCATTTTTAGTAACCCTTAAGTTTGCTACTTACGGGATCGATTATCCTTCACCGTCAATGATGATATCAAGAAAGGCGTAACATTTTTCAGTTTCTGGAATGTAAAGTCAAAAACCGCATGACCAAATTTGATGAAATTCATATGGGACCACCTCGGAAGTATACTCTAACAAACAAAAAAAGAATTTTGAATGAGAATTGGTCCACAAATGGAGAAGAAATCGGCTAACATACACACAAAAAACAAAATACCCTTTTTTGAAATCGGTTAAAAAACTATGACACAAGCAAGACTAAAGGCATAAATAGTTTGGAACATGTATGCAGAATTACTTTTAGAACTATTTCATAGAAAGTGTTTTTTTGCAGAAATGACCCAGACTACGTTTTACCATAATTATGACATGTATATAGGGCGAATTCTGTGGACGTATGTATGAAATTGAGCCAATCCAATTGTGATGTTGATTTGCGTCTCATTCGCCGAATAATTAATTACACTAAACATGCTTCCAGAGCCGTCAACGGTCCTCAACCACATAATAAGTAGTAGAGCTCGACTCGGTCACTTATAACTTTTTCAACACATTTGCTCAAAAGTGCATTTACGAAGACTGTATACGTTGTTCGAGACTTAAAAATTACGCACCATACAACGGAACGTGAGGTAAAATAGGTACTATCATCTAAGTAAGTACCTATATTACCGCATACACCGTTTTATACAGGTTGGTCCAAGAAGAAGTTACATTATAAAATTGCTATAAAAAGAAGACGTGTGGATATTTTCCATTATTTTTTTGTAATTGAATATCCCCAATTATACGGTTTAATAATGGACCACTTCATTCATATAGCTGCCCCAGGTGGATTTGCAGTAGTTCATTCTGTCGACCCAATTTTTTATGACTTTTTCGATGGTGCCACCTCAATGGCGACTTCAATCTCGTGCTTTAAGTCGTCAATCGTCTCTGGATGGTTGGCGTAGCACTTATCCTTGACGGCTACCCACAAAAATAGTCCAACGGGGTCAAATCGCAGCTGCGAGGCGGCCAGTTGACATCGCCGTTTTGGCTAATTATGCGATTTTCGAACATACCGCGCAAAAGTTCGACTGTAACGTTGGCTGTGTGGCACGTGGCGCCGTCCTGCTGGAACCAAATGTCGCCGATGTCTTCCTCTTCCAATCGAGGAAATAAAAAATCTTCCAACATGCCGCGATAGCGCTCACCGCTGACGGTTACGGCGGCTCCTGCTTCGTTTTCGAAGAAAAACTGACCAATGACGCCGTTGAACCAAATACCAGTCACTCGTTGTGGGTGCATTGGCTTTTCCATGATTACATGTGAATATACAAAATAAATTAACAAGATAGGTGAAATACTTTTCAGTTATTGGAGTGTAACTCGGCCGAATTTAATCAAATTTAAATGGGACCACCTCGGACGGAAGTATAGGTACTCAACCAAATAAAAAAGAGTTTTTAGAATCGGTCCACAAATGGGGGAGCAATCGGCGAACATACACAAAAAACATACACGTGAAACATAGAACCTCCTCCTTTTTTGAAGTCAGTTAAAAAGTTTATAAATCTGTCACTCTGTTTATTACCTTATCACGCCTGAACGCTGATCGTAATGAAATTTGGCAAAGATATAGATTATATTCTTGGGGAAGGACATAGGATACTTTCATCAACATCAACTTTCATCACACGCGTGAAAGTGCGGGGCGCAAAAGCGAGGTATAATACGAGTATAAATGTTATTCATTTACTCTGGCAATAATTACATCATTGATACAATGTCGCTTAATTTTTTTTTTATTTTTTTATTTGTACTAATTGGCCCATTGTATCCTTTTTTTAGCCACTTTAGCATTTTATTAAAAACTTATTTTTACTACGTAGGTACTTAGAACTTACTTACCATACATTAGTTATATTCTGGCTCGGCATTATACCCAATAGGCAACCTACTGGCACAATATTCACCGTAACACGTCATAGTTGTATGAACGCTTTAAAGTCTTGGAGCCCTGGTATACATTTTATTCGGACGGGGCAAATTGGGACGGCGGAGGCCGGTCTCGCATGACACGGTACCTTATCTTGTTTGTCTCCTGGAAGGTTCAATTCTATCGAAATGTTAAAAATATTCTATATATCATGAGGGCAGAGCACGCGTCTGATGGTAAGCATCATCAGAGTCAATCATTAGAGGTCGGTCATGTTTATAATGATTATGCCAAAGTTTTCTGTGGCGCTGCAACGCGCTTGTTACCTAGCGACATTGGTTTTTGCGTTTTATTCCCCGAGTAATTTCAACTTGCTTCCAGTGCGATCAATGAACCCCCTTTCTCATATTATATTAACCCGAGTTCATAAAATAAACACTGTTTGTTTGAATTTAATAGGCTCCGAAACTACTGGACAGTTATGAAAAATTCTTTCACCATTAGAATCCTACATTATCCTTGATGAAATAAGGCTATATTTTAATTCATCATTCATCACCACGCGGATGAAACCTCGGAGCGCAGCTAGTTGTTAATAAAGGAAGTTTTCAAACTGGTTTCAAACCTGACGTCATTTTCGTCCTACTCAGAAGTACGATCTGCAAAAAAGAATCAAAATAATTGTAAACTATTTATAATTATTTTTTTTATAATTAATAACACTCACGGTAGGGATCGAATAATATGTTGTTTAGCTGGGTTTCGGGTTTACCAGATAGTCTTCGAAGGTCAATAAGCATCTGATTTTCTTTCAGGTTTATATGTGTCAAACTCACGAGAATTGCTTTCTAACCCTCTGTCTTATCTAATCCTCTCTCTTACTAATCCGTAGTGTGGAAAGAGAAGACGCGCGGCTGTTTTCCCGAGAGAGCGTTGACATAGAGATCGCAGTAGACGGCTGTGCAGTCAACTATTTAGAACACGCTGAAGCCATCATCAACGTCAAGTACAGTCGTCGTGGAGCCTTGGAGATTTATCTCATCTCGCCTCAAGGTGAGTTTTTAAAGAAAAACAATGAGTAACGAAAGAGGAAGGTATTCGTCTAGATTCCCCAACCGTTGACCTAGAAATTGGGATAGGGTTGGATAACTGGAACACGTGACGTCATCATTCACATTTTAAGAGCGGTGGAACTCTTTGCGAATGTGTTCGTCCGATTTAGTAATGCCACCATACCTTTTTCTACCGTGAATCGGTAATGTTCGCAATGCAGTGTTTTGGTTTGAAGGTATGGTTGCCGGCGAAATTACAGAAACATTACACTTAACAACTTAATGTCTCAGTTTTACGGGCACAGTGCTCATCACTTGTGAGGAAATGCACGTGTTCTAGGCAGATGTTACCACTTAACACCAGGTGGAGCTCACGCTTGCACCGTGACCTAATAACATAAAGAATGTAAATTACTCCAATACACTTATATTCTGTAATATTGAGTTAACATTTTTATTTTGTAGGTACAAAAGTACAGATGCTCAGCCAGCGTCCAAGAGACAATTCCAAGGCAGGCTTCGTCAACTGGCCGATGACTTCGGTAGCCACTTGGGGAGAGCAACCACGTGGAATTTGGACTCTCACTGTTGAAGATATGGTATGTTTTAATACAGGTTACATACAACTGGTCTAAATTTCTTGTAACGTCGGAACATATATCACAAACAAAAACTCGAAGCTCTTGCACCTGTTTCACATTGGTAGAATGTATTAACTACTGAATTCATTTTTATTTTTTCAACTGTTTATAAGCCAATATACGTCAGTTTCTTTTTTATCCTAAAACCTATTTATTAACGTTAAAGAAATCTAAAATATTGATATCACTTTTTGTTAGACTATAATCAGATACTTACTAAAGCTATCATGTTTAACCTTATAATGGACCCTTGTAACATTTCAGACTGATGAAATCAATTCCGGCGAAATAGGAACAATTAGCCTTATTATCCACGGCACCCATGAAATGCCTGAGCACATGAGCACTGGATCCACCTCATCTTACGAAGACTCTCCGTCCATGGATCACACCCCCGATGAAGAGGACCCCATGTACAAAGAAGATATGGATCCTACTGTCCTGGCGCAGTTTGAGAAGGAACTGCAGAGGATGCATCACAGAAAGAATGATATGAGTAATTATGGTATTTAATATGTCGATCAATTTAAAAAATCTAACATGGAACCGTTTCAACACATCGGAATAATAAGCCATATGGCTTAGACCTATATGTAAGAACGTCTTAACGTCTTTCCTTTCACATTTGCAATTTCTTATTATTTTATAAAACCCAACAGCTAGTTCCCTACATGTCCACTTTACCATCTTAAAGTCATCACAAATGCTTTCTTCTCAGTGTACCTGACTATAGATTAAAGCCTATTTGAGTTGGAACGGTGAATTATTCTTCTATGCATACATTGAAAGCCTGCTAATTAAATTTGCCGGAAAATGAGTATAAGTATTTCCTACCACAGAAGACATAAATAAACTGATAGTCTTCCATCATTCCTGTCGTGTTTCAACTTATGTTAGCTAATTACTACATTATAATTACCTATAGAATTAAATACTATTTATGATGCATTTAGTTTTAAGCTTCGGGTATAAGTAAGTACTTAATGAAATGATCTCCGTATTTTATAGAATATTTATTTTATAAATATATATTGTTATTATAACGATAAGTGTTCCTGTTAACAAATATTCAACACAGTACACATAATGTGGTTGTAATCATTGTGACATATCAATGTAATAAATTCCTATAAAAATATCTGGTTGTGTCAAATACAAATATGAATAAATATGTATGGCAGTATTAATTATAGTACCTGCAGCTGCGTACCAAATCATCCATAGCCTAGATATACTTAGTAGGAATAATTCTTACATGTCCTTTAAGATCTATCCAGATTAGAATGCCTACTAAACCCTAAACATTAGGCAAATTGACCAAATCAATCTCGATGCTCACTGACGCTACATTAACCGTCTGTCAAAGTCAAAGTCAAAATCATTTATTCAATTTAGGCATCAAAGACGCACTTATGAACGTAAATTTTTCATTATAATGTACTTTAAAAACTACCGCCGCGTTCCAAAATATATAGAGCCTACCGAGAAGAAGCGGCAAATAACTCGGGGCCATTCTTTTTATATAGATGTTTTTACTTAGGTACTACAAATATTAGCTCCAGTGTGTTGCCTTACAAAAGAGAACATAATAATTTTATCAGTAGGGCAATTTAAGACACGCTCCACTTTGACATTTTAGTACACGAGTAGATAGATCCTGGAGTGATCAGTTCCAAGCTGTTTTATCCTCCAAGTAATCCGAAATTTTATATAACTTTTGTGACAGAGTTTAGTTTTAATAGTAATTTTAAACTTATTAATAGGCAAATCTCGGATAACATTGGGCACTTTATTATAGAATAGTATACATTGTCCCATAAAAGAATGACTTATTCTGTGGAGACGCGTTACATGTACGGATAGCGTGTGCTTATTTCGCGTGTTGATGGAATGAGCATCACTCCTTTTATCAAATGTATTACAGCTCAATAATTAACAACAAAATGGAGTTTGAAAATTTTAAGATATTAGGCATATTAATTTTTGTCGCAGCTTTTAGGATGGCCACTGCTAAACATATGCCACCCAAATTTCCAAAAGGACTGGTTGGATGAGGCCTGCATCCAATGTTGTCCTGCAACCTTTATCAGGTAGGCACCTTGTTGTTGGACGGCCTACACTACGCTTGCTGATTCGTGGTGTGGAGTCCAGAACCTTTCGGCCTCGTCAGCCATCAGTTCTGAGTGCTATGTGGTGGCATTGGTTCATCTACGGATCTCTGAAATAACCACGTAGATAAACCCCGAGCAGTGCCCTCTACATAGCTCGTTGTGCGACTTTGAGCTATCTTATACCCTCAGTAAGAGACCAGCAGGGCTATTATTATATATCTCAGTTGCTAACAAATATTGATTGAAATAGAAAAAAATGGCGGCTCTATGTCACTTTTGTCATCTCCAGTCAACAACTTACTAACATTTTTGCTTGCTGGAGTGGTCAAAAGTGACATAGAGCAGCCATTTTTCAAGATTTCAATCAACATTTTGTTAGCAACTGAGATACACAAATAGCCTAACAGGTAAATGTACCTCACTGTAATGTAAGGAATGTAATGGCATTCCTATAAACAATATTTTTCTATAGTCTATTTGAAGTGTCAACTGGGCTGTTCATCTTGATCGCGGGTATCCCTCACTTATGACTAAAGCTTTAAACTTGAGGGTTACAAAAATTCATAACATGATTCTTATATTTGTTTTGTACACACCCCAGTAGTGGACTCTTCTGTATCCTAAGTTACTAAGAAGGAAAAGCCCACGATATTTGCCGAATATAAAAAAAATCAGCACTTTAAAATATATCTCTAGATATACCGCACAGGAGGAGGGAGGGATACTGTACTAGCTAGCTAATAGCGGAGTTTGTTTCGGTATTATGTTTTTAAGTGGGTAGGCGTGCTCGACTCTACTACCGCTTCATTTTAAGCATTCTTCACGGGTGTAGGTACTGTCTTCTAATTTCTGACGTAAAACCCAAGGTCTCTCATCTCTCTCACCATAAAGTCGTCCTTATACTCTTCTATCTTGGCTATCCACGCCTCAGTCGATATGAAATGCCTGCAGTGACCTCCAAGATCTCTAGGCAGATACTGAGGATCTATATGCCGGTGCAAGGAACTTAAGTCGGAGCCGTGGAAGTGCATCCTGGCCCACACAGCTGCGGGCATGAACTGCTTGAAGAGATAGAAGACCGAGTGTAGAAGCCAGTTGTAGTTTACTATGTGAAGTCCGTGCATTGTAAGGGGGAAGGATACCTGTAACACAATGGTTGCAGTTATATTGTTTACATATTAAATACGAATATATACAGCATGTCATAGGGAAGTAGATATTATTTTCCGACAAGTTAACATAAAAAAATACGTAACCGACTTTCACTACTGCGATTAGTATGAGATGTGGTATATTTATCTACGCTTGATACTATTACGATATCGTAGATAAGTAAATCATTACGGTGTAACCTATTTATAGTATTTATATGAGCAGTGATTAGCCTGAGCCAAAGTACTCGTAGTTAGACCGCGTCGCCACGATCTTACTTACTTTTTAAGTCTTTTACTTTCATGTTCGCCTAGTGCTGAGGAGCGCCATTCCGTACAAGCGGACATGACGAAGGTTGCCCGACGGACATAATGGCGATATTTCTTGCTGGGAGAGCAGCAGAGGTATCTTTCTCAATTCGACTGTTTCTTAAGCGATCATTTTGCCAATTTTGATTCGATTATGATGATTCTTTTTTTTTGGTAGATCATACTTCAGAGTCACATATAATTTTCATCGAAATTGATTCAGTGCTTTATGAACAAAAACGTTCTATGTGATTTTGTGATTTGTGATTTACAACACTTTTTTATATATAATCATTTCATCATCAACGTCAAGTTTTACAATTTTGAGAATCTTCAATGATATAATAGAAGTCGGTTTATATATTTTCAAATTCTTGTTCTTAGGTCGTCGATATCGGCACGGTAAGGTAGATGATACATTACCGTGTTATCGTTTATACTCGAAAGTGCCTGTAACTACTGACAACAATCCTCCGACCGGCGACCTCTATCCTTATCATGTTCGCATAGTGCTTCACCTCTACTGCTACTCTCACTACTATCGTTGTCATGTTCGCCTTGTACCGAGAAGCGTCATTTTAATAGTCCACGGGTCACTTTGTTCATCCAACGCGTCGTTATGTTTATTTATTTACTAGCGACTGCCCGCGACTACGTTCGCGTAGTTCGCGAGTAGGCTCGGCCTTCGGCCTCGCCATAACCTATGTTATCTTGGTTTTTCTTTCATAAGAACCTTCTCCTGACAATAACTAAACGCAACAAAAAATTAGCGACATTATTCCATCCGTTCTCAAGTGATCGCGTGACCAGGAAAAATAGAGGTTAATTTATTATATTTGTAGATACTAGCTGAGCTCCGCGGTTTCACCCGCGTGGTGATGGATGATAATGATGGTGATGGTGATGGTGATGATGATGATGAAAAGTAACCTATGCCAATTCCCCGGATATAATCTATCTTCTTGCCAAATTTCACCAGTGAAAGTTTATTTATAATATTACTAACGACTGCCCGCGACTTCGTTCGCGTAGTAGGCTCAGCCTTCAGCCTCGCCAGAACCTCCCCTATTTTCTTGGTTTTTACAATAATTAACAGAACAAAAAAATATTAGCGAGATTGTTCTACCCGTTCTCAAGTTATGGCGTGACAAGGAGAAATAGGGGTTTCTTTTTTATATTAGATAGTTATGTAGATATATAGACTAGGATTGTGTTTTTTTAAATAAAATACTTAAGTTACCGTACACTTAGATTAAGTGTATCGGTACCATGTGCACAATATTGTGATAATAGGTACATACTTCGAACTATCATAGTACCGACTCCAACAAGTTATTTCACACTTTTTGGTGTTAAAGTCGGTTCCATTTTTGGATAAAAATTGTTTTCGCCATTTTTAGTAACCCTGCTACTTACGGGATCGATTGTCAATAATGATATCATCAAGATAAATCAACACATTTCAGTTTTTGGGGTGTAACTCAAAAACTACTTGACCGAATATGATGAAAATGGGACCACCTCGGACGTATAGTCCTCGGAATAGGTCCAAAAATGGGAGAGAATATGAGTAACATACGCATAAAAAAATACACACGACATATAACCTCTTCCTTTTTTGAAGTCGGTCAAAACCCCTCTTTCTAATTTGATTTGGGGACCGTTGTTAAAATAATATGCGATGCGATTAACCTTCTTAAGTACCGCAGTGACTACGTTCGTTACGTTCGTATACGTTCTGCTGAGCCATATAATGTCTCCAGTATACATACCCTAATTTATGATATAATGCCGTCTTTTAAATTAGGCTTCAAACGCATAGAAATACATGAGTTTAACCACCAGTTCGATCATGTGGTAGGCGTCTTGTGCAAGAGACTGTCATGGTTGGTACCACCGCAGTGCCAGATATTCTGCCGCGAAGCAATAGTGCGCAAACATTACCGTGTTACAGTGTGAAGGGCATTGTAGCTAGTGACATTACTCGGTGATAGAGATTTTAAAGCCAATGTCTCAGGGTGACGAGCACAGTCCAGTACCACGCAAAACTACAGTTATTAGCTATGCGTGGCATTACAACAATACAATAATACTTTATTGAACACCAAGCTTATAAAAGACAACAAATAAGAATAGTTTACAAAACAGGTTGTACAATAGGCGGGTAAATGGCATGGGCAAGTGTACCTGCTTAACAGCAGGCGCACTACTTGCCCGTCTTGTCGCATGGCAAAGAAGTGCTTGGCGCCGTATTCAATATAAAATATAATGCGGAACAGTTTATAATTTAAAATTCTGTCACTGTTGAGTAACCAGGATATCATAACTTGGTCTGCACCATTCACAAACCTACAATATTAATGACTAATGAAATATGTGTTATCAATACGATGATAGCATTGACAGCGATGAATGACGAAGGACCATATAGAAACAACTTACTCCCATCAAAGCCACGATCTGACCAGCGACGGTCGGCGTAAGATGCGTCACATGTGTCAAACTCAAGCCGTCCAGATCTACGACGATAGTGACGCCGAGGATCTGCAGCTTGGGTTGCATCACAGCTATTTCATCCATCAAGAGGGCACAGCGGACCACGTCTTCGATTGGCACTGCCTCTGTATCCCAATGACCTGAAACGATTAAAATCCTCATGTAGGTACGTCTACATGCTTGTTGTACTGTCTTATATTAGAAGCGTCTATACCTGCAATATTGCACCTGTTTTTGCTATTTATTATACATCTATATGGCGGTAAACCGTCTATTATTTCTTCTGTATTTTATTGTTAAGCCTTACAGAACACACACTTGAGAGAGATTTGAGATTGCGGTGTAGTTTCACCGCCCCAATATGGTCGCCCTTGCAAACATAAAATACTTATGGTATTGAATAGACATGCTGCTAAAATGGTATGCTTATTAGCATGCTCATTTTAAGCATGCCATTGAAAAAATCAAACTGCAATGTTTTCTCGTCTCCCCAGGGAGACATTTTGACACGAAGTAGTGCGTGGACATAAATGTACTGCTATATCGATATTAGCATGTAGCATGCTAATAAGCAAACCTGTCCAAGAGCACGCAAAGCACGCCCACTACCACCCGCGCAGGTAGCATGCCCGAAAATTGAACGACGTTCGATTTTTGAGCATGCTCGTAATAAGCATGCTAATTACTATATACTCGTAGCAACACTTTGACACACATACCACTAAGTAGCAATTGCTCATCAATAGCATGCTTTTGTGCCAGTAATGAGGATGTCTATCAGTACCTTTATAGCCGTGTTCGAAAATTAGTCTCTGTAGTGAAGGCTTCAGTAGAGATCTAAATACATTACATAGGGCACTTACTGTCAAATCTACACGCAAGACAAGATTCACAACTAACTGAGCTCTCCAACATAAAATTCATTCGCGCTATACACTTTTATTACTAGCTGAACCGCCAGCGGCTTCGCTCGCTTGGTCTTGGACCTTGGTGTAGTCATGAAAGAGACGTTTAGAAATCCGAATGATTTAGCCAGTAGGCAATATTATAGTCACATACACAATTATGCTTCTACTAGTCCGCCCATTGTGACACTATTAGTTTTAAGCATTTAATTGTTTTCTAAAACAAAATAAAACAAAGAATTTAGATGAAGATGATTAATTTTTTTATTGTAATACGAAGAGAAAAGTTCGGCAATTATGAATGAAAAATGATATCTGATAAATTTCCACGCTGACGGATGTCGATTCTTTCATCAAAGTTTTTAATCACTTTTTGGCAAAATGGCGGGTTTATTTCCTTAATCACATTACGGATTTTGAGTTTTAAGGTTGCAATCGATTCAATTGGTTCCGTATAGACTCTGTCCTGACCATGGCCTCACAAAAAATAATCCAGTGGTGTTAAATCACACGATCTGGCCGGCTACTTAACAGCTGAATTTCGTGAAATTTTGCGATCGGGAAATTTGGTTTGCAATAAATTGGTCGTTTCATTGGCTGTGTGACATGTGGCACCGTCCTGTTGAAACCACATGTCAGTGATATCCACGTCATCAATAATATTCCAAAATTGAAAAGATGTAATATTTTCATAGTGGATTTTAATTATTTTAATGCGATTTTCGAGCATTTTTAGCAATTTATTGCATCTACTATGAAAACGTCCAAAAACTAAATGTCAAAACTGTCATGTTGTTGGTGTTGCCCCAATTGAAAAAAAAAGTTCTTGTTCAAAAACCCTTTAGTAAGATATTTTTTTGTATACAATTGCATAGAAATTCTTTATTTGTAATGTAGGTACTTATGTGTAATGTAGTTTTACAATAAAGAGTTAATCTATCTATTCGTAAGATCCCGAAAGTATATCGGGGATTAAATTTGTATGGAGAAGATGCTAAACACAAAAAATACCCCGTCGAATTAAAACTTCTCCTCCTTTTTTGAAGTCGTTTAATAATCTTATAACAATTCTGTAGTCCTTGATGATCTCTAGTTTATAGATTCCAGGATATAAGTATTTCAACGAAGAATAGAGAATTATTGACCTTCTGACTTATGTAATACTGATAAACATTGTTTATGACGACATAATAATATATTATTAATTGTTATATGATCGTACATTTATTTTTGTCTTTAGCTTTGTCCGGTCTTTTGTCACAACTTAATTGGCTTTCTATTATTTACGACGGTAATATTACGAGAAAACTTTCTAATAACATGATCGCAGCATGCCTACAACTGACCGTGTGCACTGAGGCGAAGTTTTATATTCATTATTGAGGAAATTAGTGAGGGGCCCTTCATTAGCTTCTATTATTTTTTTATGTTATTATTAAAGATGTTCTATGTTCCGTGGTTGTCCTTATTAGTACCGCAAAAGGTAGATGTACAAAATATTCAGATAGGGGGTGATAAGTTCTGCACTGACATCCCACACAATAAATACAGGATATAATGAATCTTCAAGAAGGTAGGAAGTAGTATCCCGGACTTAAACTGTCTGTTGTATTTATTTCACGATACAAATTCAACGATTCAAGCGTGGGAAATGATGCATACTTGCAACACCATCGCCATTCGTACTCACCGTAGCTTACTATCTACCATCACGGTTAGATGGCGCCACCAGTACTTACAACTAGTTTGGGGTTGTTTTGTCTAAGCTTACCAAACCTCATGAGTATGATTCTTCCGTTGTCCGGACTCTCGGGCAGCACACCTCCATACACATGTTTGACTTTCTGCAGCCCGAAGGCATCGCAGTCGTAAAGGTACGCGTTCTTGTGCCGGAACTCTTCATACCGCACCATCTGCCAAAATGTTTACTAGTAAGTGTCACTACCGAGGTTATCCACGAGGCAAAGAACTCAAAAGACGATAATTGATCAGTTGACAGTAGCTATGAGCACTAGATATTAAGTTTACCAAGCAATCTACACTACGAGTGTATTTGACCGAACGAGCGACGCGTCTTTGCTATAACTGGTCAAATTGACTTTCGTCTGTCCGTATGTTTGTTAGGTTGTTCGTTGGTTTTCCTGTACAGGTCGACTGTTTCAACCAATCTTGACGGAACTTGGTACTTATGCATGTTCTTCTATTTGTTTTAGTATATTTTTTTGTAGTCTGTGATTTTGAGTGGACGTGGGATTACTTTTCCTAAAAAGGAGTTTGCTACGGCTATATTTACCGACCGATGTTGATAAAATTTGGTACACACACTAAGATATTATTTTAAGAGGAATTTCGAATATGAGCATAATTGTTCAAGTGGTTTCCGAGATAATAGGTTGTGAAGTGCTACGAAAAATTTACGCTAATAAGACTATGTGCTCGCGAGGTCTACTGTTCGCTAACTACCAGATAAAAAGAGGCTTCGAAGAATCTCTGGGACTACATACTAATCTGAATCCGAAATTGTTCTATTCACGAACAGGAAACTACATTAAACCTGAATTCTATGGCTATTTATGTATAATAGACTATTGCTTGAGTACTATTGAGATGAGGGGATGATTATGGTGTTGATAAATTACAAAAATTACTCGAAGATATTTCCATAATGTATTTTATTCCCGCGTTCGCGTCTCAATTATCTGTGTAACGACCACATAGTACAAAGTTAAGACTCGATCATAGATTACTCGGTGCTACCGATTGCCAGTGCAAAAAAACATTAACCCATACTGAATAAGTAATTACACATAAATTAATATTAAAATAAGTTGCTCAAGTAGCTTACTTACCAAAATACAATTATAATTAAATATATGACGATTATAAATATTATGAAGATATTATCTGAATTATCTAACTATATATTTATTATACCCATAGTTATTTTATATTATTGTGAATTATTATTGGCGGTGGTGCTTGATGTTGTAAAACTATCTCACTCGATGGTCTGTGGTCGAAGGTGATATCATACTAGATGTAAAACGACCACTGCAGGCTCTGAAGGGCACTGCCGGAACGCACCATTAAATGCTTGACGATAGGTCTTTAGTCTTGAAGGTGTCCTGAACTCACCAGTAAGTGTACTACCACCATACTCTGGCTTTCATCACGATATCATCTTCACCGAAAGTACAAGCCCGAGGTAGTGTATAGGAATCCATCCGCTATGCGCACTTTCTGGTTGAAATTGCGTTTGAAACACATACATGATTGGAACTAAGACAATGTAGCTTACGTAGGTATTCCTGACTAACCAACTTATGAGCTAAAGCTGGTATAAACCTCCGGCACCTCAGGAACCGGAGCAGGTAGGCGTCATCCATGCGGCGAGGGTTGCATTCTGCTCTGTCTGGAAAACCACATGTTGAGATTAATTCCCGAACACTTTACTAACATATTAAATATCGTACGAGGACGAATTACGTATAGTTCGAAGACTATCAGGTCATCAAAATTGCCTTCTATTCGCTGATGACTTCAAACTCTTCACCGCGGTCGATAACAATGCGGACTGCACTGCCTTTCAGAGCGATATTGACCGTTTCGCAGCTTGGAGTGAACGAAATCGTCTGCATTTTAATGCCCGTAAATGTAAGATGATAACTATAACTAGAGGTTTAAGCCCGACCTTATATGACTATCGGCTATATGAAACCATCTCTATTGACAGAGTTGATGAAGATACATTTCAGATATCATGTTACGGATATATGTAAGCAAGCATATAGAATGTTAGTGCTTCATAATGCGTACTTGTTATGACTTTAATAATGTAAATGCAGCTATATCACTTTACACAGCTTACGTTAGAAGCAAGCTTGAATATAACGCTATGATTTGGGATCCTTATGAGACAAAATACTTATCAATGATTGAAAGAATACAGCGTAAATTTGCACTCTATATCTATAAAAAAAAATACGGTTATGGATACGGTATGGGAACATGTATTGTACCCTGTTTGTATCAGGAATGGTTGGTATGCATACCTTAGAATTACGGAGAAAGATGCATCTCATCCTGCACTACTTGCTACTCATACGCAATCGCGTCAACAACCCTCGCACGCTAGCTAACCTGCACGTTCCATCGGGATACTTGCGCGGCGCGGCGCGCCGACGCAGAGCGCGACCCGCGCCGTATGACCGCCTGTTGGCACTGTCCCCCGACCTTCACACTGTACAAGCACACAATGTACCTACCCCGACAGCTATCACAAAATAATAAATCATAAATAATAAACATTTATTTGCCCCAAAACATGGTAAGCACATTTACAGATCTCATGTAGGTAACATATAGTCCGAACATGTTTTTTGCTAACATAGCATGCAAATTGTATAATATACTTAATTTATATACTTAATCAATGTTCATCATTCATTCCAATGTCCAAATAATTTACATGTCAATTTATTTTATATAATATAATAAAAATATGAAAATGTCTAATAAATAAAGCAACACTACCGTATTAAATGTATAATTAATCAATTTCACAAACTTGATCTATTTTATTTAACTTTAGTGATATTTAAAAAATCATTTATAGAATAGAAACAGTTCTCTGATAACCATTTATGTAGTTTGAATTTAAATTTGTCAAGACATAAATCTTTTATTGTATCTGGAAGATTATTAAAGATTTTAACGGCCATGAAATGTACATATTTTCTATAGGACAGCTTACAGTTTGGTATACTCGTACATAAACGATTGTTAACTTTCGATCTAAGTTGACGTTGACGCATCTCTTAATGATTTGTGAAAAGATTTAATTGACAGAATTTGTTTTGACAAAAAGCCCTAACTGCTTTATGTACAGGCATAGGAGAGTTAACAATTTCAATATTTTAAATAAAGGCCTACATGGTGCTAAATAGTGGGTGCCACAAATTGCACGAATGCACTTCTTTTGTGCTCGGAAGGCTCTACCAGTATCCACAGAGTTGCCCCAGGTAATGAGACCATACTGCAAAACTGAGCGCGGCTTCATTTGATACCACTTGTCTAATTCTTTTAAGCGCAAAAACAAATCTATTCAGTTTAAGACAAGTATTATTAACTCACTTATATTAATTATTATCACTTATATTAATAAGATTTTAACACAATATCAAGATCTGGATATATTCCATGATACGGTAGGCAGATTCAGGTTACTGTTTCTGACCTATCTTAATTGCGCCATGAGATAAGTCGGATTTTAGTCTTTAGGTTACATGTATAAATTGAAATAAATAAATAGTTCGTAACTGGTTACGAAGCTCCGGTTTCGTGGACGGTTGAAGGGGATTTAGGGAATGGACACAGCTTGGGACGTTGAGTTTATGACACTGACATAACTTGATTGCGAGTTATGAACGAACGAGTTGGAGTGATGCAGGAACCCTTGAGAGCTGATGAGGGATACGTCAACTTTGTGATGGAAACGGAACAGAAACATTTTAATTCTACTTTGTAGTAATTTTAGAACCGGATGACAACAGTGTTCCTTTTTCAATGTTGTTGAAATACACTCGAGAGCAATGAATCCTGTAGGGCTATTATGTATCTCAGTTGCTAACAAATTATGATTGAAATCTTGAAAAATGGCCGCTCTATGTCAGTTTTGGCAATTCCAGTAAGCAAAAATGTTAGTAAATAGATGACTGGATCTGACAAAAGTGACATAGAGCCGCCATTTTTTTCGATTTCAATCAACATTTGTTAGCAACTGAGATACATAATAGCCCTACGGGTCACTTAAAGAATGTTAAAAATCTCGGAAACTAAAAATGATAGGTTAATGCAATAAATTGTATTTAATAGACAATGTAATACTCCTTAAATGAAAGTAAAAAAAATATGAGTCACCATACATTTTATAAACACAAAATTACATAAAGAAAAAAACTGCTGATCTCTCCTTAAAACAAAAATAGGAAACATGAAATTTTTGAACTATATTACGATTTTCTTGTATTTTAATACTTCGTATTGCCTCCTCGTGCTTCCATTACTGCGTTTACGCGGTTTGGCATGCTGTACACCAAGTTCCTTATACGATTTTGGGGAATATTCTCCCATTCCTCTGTGAGAGCAATTTTGAGCTCACGAAGCGTGATTGGGGGAGGGTTTCGTTGTTTTACGCATCTGCCTAGCTCGTCCCAAGCATGCTCGATGGGGTTGATATCCGGGCTGCGCGCTGGCCACTCCATACGAGTAATGTTCATCTCTTGAAGGTAGTCATTCACAATCCTACCTGTATGAGGTCGGGCATTGTCATGCATAAATATAGCATCCTCACCTAAATTGACCATAAATGGACCAACGTGATCATTGAGGATTTCTTCCACATATCTTTCGCTAGTTAAAGAGCCGTTTTCTATGATCACCAGCTCTGTGCGACTTTCAGAAGAAATTCCGGCCCACACAAGTACAGACCCACCACCGTAGGCTACTTTTTCTTCGATGCATGCTTGCTTGAATCTTTCCCCTGGTCTTCGATACACTCTGTGTCTTCCATCGTGCTTGTAGAGCATAAATTTTGATTCGTCGGAGAACATAACTTTTGACCAATCTTCAATACTCCAATTTACGTGGCTCTGGGCATATCTTAGTCTTGAAATACGATGCCCACGCTCCAGTTTAGGGCCGTTTGCAGGTCTAAGGGGTTTTAAGTTAGATTCAGCAAGCCGACGTCTTACTGTCCATGCACTTGGGTTACTTCCTCCGAGGCGTCGAAACTGATTTGTGAGTTCAGTTCCTGTGAGAAAGCGATTTCGAAGCATGGTGTTCACCAAATATCGGTCTTCTCGTGCTGTGGTACACCTGGTTCTGCCCGTTCCTGGTCTGCGTAGGTTAGAACCAGTTTCGTCGTAACGTCGGAGAACTCTTTGTACTGTTGACAGCGACACACCGACAGTCCTGGCTGTATCGCGCTGACTCCGGCCGGTTTCCAGCATTGTAAGTATTCTGGTGCATTCTTCAGGCGTAAGCGACATAATTTCAGCTTGAATAATGAATATAGAGCACTATCAACATGGTTTATGTACCCACATAAATGACAGATTACAAACAAAAGCAAAACCAAATGCTGTACAGTCCCACCATCTTATCTGTTCAGGTGACAGCGTCGCTAGTGGAGAATTTGGTATTGCCATATAAGAAATTCACCAAGAAACAAAGGTAATTAAAACATGTCTTGCAAAGTCAGTCTATAGATATCATTAAAATTTAAGAAACTACAATATCAATCATACAAAGCCTAACTAACATAGTATAGATTCAATATGGCTTAATTATAATTACCAGCTTCGATCACATCGTCACTTACCATCAGGTGAGATAGTGATCAAACAGGTCAAAATTTGCGACAGGCTCACAAATAAATAAATATAACATATAGCTATGAATCTTATTAACTACATAAATAAACAATAATGCGGCACAATAGGATTTTATTTATATTTTATAAAAATAATTGTGGTCATGGTCTCTGAGCTCAAGCGGCCGCACTCCAGGAATTCCGGTCGATGTTCCTGAACCATCTGCTGATTCCCACAATTCATCTTCGGAGTCACTCGAATCGCTTTCACTGTCACTCTGTAATTGAATGATAAAAGGTTCATCTAAATACGCATCTTTTTGTCTGTATTCATTTTCAATTTTTTTTACATGATCGCAATGGTTTTTCCACTCTGCCTGTGTGATTTTGCGGAATGCATCTTCAATCAATTGAGGCATATGTGCACTTGATTTTCCGATATTTTTCTCTGCTACATTCCTCTTCATCGAGCTCCATATCATTTCAATTGGATTCAAATCACAATTATAAGGAGGCAATCGAAGAATGTCATGACCATGGCTTTTCAATATGTTGTCAATTTCATATTCAGGTGTAGGTTTATTTCTTTTTATTAACTCGTAAAGCTGAGGCTTTGTCATTTGTTCGTAAAACTCGACCTTGTTTTCTACCAGCCACTTTTGCATATCAGCTTTAGTGTGGTTTGAGTTAGGACACCTATTTACGCAAATACTATGATATGGCGCATTATCCATCACAATAAGTGTGGGTTGACGCAGATTTGGCAGTAATTTTTCAAGAACCCATTTTTTGAAATTACTATTGTTCATCTCGTCATGGTAGTCCCCACTTTTTGTATTTGATTTGAAAACGAGAAGGGCATTTTCAACAAAACCTTCTTGTCCGCCAGCATGAACAATGATCCACCTATTTCCTTTCGAAACTGGTTCCAAATCGCCGTCAACTTCAGGACCTTGCCAACATTTGCCAGTTGAGTGAGACGAGTGTATGTAAGTTTCATCTAAATAAACAACAGGCTTTTTTTCTCCTCGCTCATTTTCCTTAATTTTATGTAGATAGGATGCCCGCCAGGCAACTACGTCGTTGCGTTCACACAGCACTTTTCTATTCGATTTTGTTTTTTTAAAACGAAACCCTATTTTGTGGAGCAATTTTCGAAGAGTTTCACGTTTTGCTTGAAAATTTATGTCTTCCCTGAGAACAGTCAGTAACTTTGGTAAGGTCGGAATTTCTTTTTTTACTGAATAAAACTCATGTATCTTTCTTCTTATAACACCAATGTCAAAATCATCAATATCCAGTTTCCCTGTTTTTCTTTCCCTTTTCTTGCCAGGGGTAGAAATTTTTGAATTAGTTTCTTGAGCCTGTTTTTCTTCATTGATTAATTTGTAGACAAACCGTTCTGAAACACCTGTAACAAAAAGAACAATTTAATATTTTATAGGTTTTTTTAATGAACAACCATAAAATAAAATACAGCAACCGCTTTAAAAAGTTAACATTACTTTCAGATTGTTTCCGACCAATCAGGATAAATAATAAACAAAATTTTGACTACGAAATCGATTTCGAAATAATTACTGTGTGGACCACCTAAAAAGTATACCTTTCAACAAAAAAAAAACAAATTTAAATCAATCCACAATAATAATTGACGGAGATGTCGGTGAACATACATAAAAAAACATGCAATCGAACATAGCAATAACATAGCAGGATAATTATTATCCTGTTTTTTAAAGTCGGTTAAAATATACTCAGGTGGCAATTTTATTTGAATATGTTTAGCTTATTTTATATATTTTAAAATATAATCACCAGCTATAAAAATGATTTTTTTTAAAATGAGTGATTAAAATTTCCATATCTGGCTACACTGACCTGTCGCGGCAGCAACGCGTTCATTCAGCTTTTCAAATGGTATTAATGGAGCTTGGAGGCGTTTCTCTTCTTTCATAAAAAATAAAACTTTTAAAATAATTAGCCGTGCATCACTTTTGAGAGGTTTCGGCATTTTATTTGCTTTTTTCACAATGAAATCAATAAAATAACACGGGAGCACTCGCACTAGACATCAACTGACAGTGGAATGACGTTTAGAAAATGGCGGCTGACGCGGCTGTAGTTCCCATTTCGCCCACCTGAACAGTTAAGTTGGTGGCACTGTAATTTCGTAGTTCCATCTTCGAAAGTGGCCCTTTTTCAAATTTGATTTTTTTATGATATAACTTTACAATAACTAAGAAGTTTTAATACCTTCATTTAAGGAGTATTACATTGTCTATCAAATACAATTTATTGCATTAACCTAGCATTTTTAGTTTCCGAGATTTTAAGGATTCTTTAAGTGATTCATTGCTCTCGAGTGTATTAGATAGGTATAGATTGAAACTCTTTAGATGTAGGTACTGCTGCTCTGCTATAAAAGCGAGCATGGCAAAATAATTTAAACAGTAATGCTCTGAGACACCGAATTCCGATAGGCCACGTTACCAAAATCATGTAAAACCCATTCGTAAAATTTACAAGCATCATCAATTAGTATTAGTAATAGTTTAGTTAAACATTTACAATTCAATAAGCATTAAAATTCATGCTTAAGCCATATTAATGAACGTGACAAACATTGTAAGGAATAATATCTATCCAATACGCATGTATGTAAGGGATATTTAAAATTCCATTTAATCACACTATAATATTATAAATGTGCAAAACAGATTTTCGGTGCGCTCGTATCCTGATAATAGTAAAAAGCATAATATTAAACAGCGAGTGTTACGAAACAGATCGATAATAATGTATGAAACAAGTACAATTAGAAAAATTTAATACGGACTTCCATTCTACTCAGTTATTGCAGTGTAACCCAAAAACTACAGAACCGAATTTGATGAAATTTAAATGGGACCACACGGGAAGCACCAGCTTTCAAACAATAGAAGAATTTTGAGAATCGGTTTACCCTATCGAAAATTATGAGGTAACAAACATTAAAAAAAACAGTCGAATTGAGTACCTCCTCCTTTTTGGAAGTCGGTAGAAAAATACTCAGGTTAGAAAAGGAACAGGAAAAGGATAATTACCGAATAGAAATCATTAATATTACTCGCTTTCCTAAAAAAAGACGTGTGGCACTCGGAGACCGCCGCGGTAAAGCTATTGCATAGCTGTTTTTATCAACTGGCATTGGTTAAAGAATTATAATTGCATAATTATATTTATTTAACCAATGCCATCTAGAGGCGAGTTGCTGAACTAAAGAGACAAGCGTGATATTTCAAAAAGTCATTAAAATTTCTGCTATTCATCGATAGATGCCAAATCAACTAATGCAATTATAATTATTTAACCAATGCCATCTAGAGGCGAGTTGCTGAACTAAAGAGACAAGCGTGATATTTCAAAGAGTCATTAAAAGTTCTGCTATTCATCGATAGATGGAGGCGGAGTGTTAGGTTATTTTCGTTACGGAATTTCTGGATTCGGTCTCCACCAAAAACCTAAATAGGTCCATTAAAATAAACTCTCAGAATGTTCAGCGATAACACTATATTTTTAGGTAATATATATAGCCAAAGTATTGTACTAAAATAGTAACCAGCAGTTTCAATTGTGTTAGTAATCGAAATATATAAAGAAAGCGTACAAAAATAATGCATTTTCGCATTACATCGTCCAATCTAACAAGCTATTTTCAACCTTACGTAAACAATCGTAAATTATTTTAAAGTTGAGGTTGGACCGCCCTTAACGAACCCTCTGAGAAAGTCTCGTTTAGGGCCAGGCTCAACTGCGAAGCTCAACTAGTTGAGCCATTCAGCCTATTTTTACCCGTAGTCGCGACTGGTTGTAGATTGCATAAGCTTACCTAACAATAATTACTTACGAGACGCCATTCTCTAAATGAAAGCATCAAAGTATGTCCTAAAATATTTATCGTTCATATTCTCTACGTACGAGTATTCTTACTTTGCTTTGCCAACACTGCGCTTAGTTTACTTCATCATCATCATCTCAGCCGTAGAACGTCCACTGCTGTACATACGCCTCCCCCACAAACTTCCAAAAAACGGGTGGAAGCGGACTGCATCCAACATCGTCCTGCTACCTTTATCAGGTCGTCAGTCCATCTTGTCAGTGGACGACCTACGCTGCGCTTGCCGGTCCGTGGTCTCCACTCTAGAACCTTTCGGTCCCATCGGCAATCTGTTCTGCGTGCTATGTGGCCTGCCCACTGCCACTTCAACTGACTTATCTATTGGGCTATGTCGGTGACTTTAGTTCGCATACGGATCTCCTCATTTCTGGTTCGATCATGTAGAGAAACCCCGAGCATAGCCCTTTCCATAGCTCGTTGTGCGACTTTGAGTTTACTTAGTAGCTTAGTAAACTCTAGCAACTCTTTTAATAAAATTTACTCGTGATCATGGCGTTTGCAACAGTGCCGAAACTGCCGAAATATGAACGCAAACAAAAACGATTACACGGGAATTTAAATATAACGTTTCTAAAGTTAGAAGTATTTCTTTATTATCTAACCTGTTTCAACCACTCATTTAATGGTAAACGTTGTAAATACCATGTAAAAGGTAAGTATCAGAGTCTTAAAAAATGCAACAGTACTAAAATTATTGAACATAATATTTACTGTTGGTGTTTCTTTAATAAATAAATTACGCATAGTACTACTATTTACTCATTACCCCTTTTCAACTTACAAAAAATATTTCTTCAATTGCTTGACATGGATGAATGCACGTACATATAAGTATAACTGTTGTTACGCGCAGTTAC
This sequence comes from Selenia dentaria, assembly GCA_917880725.1. Classification (NCBI taxonomy): domain Eukaryota; kingdom Metazoa; phylum Arthropoda; class Insecta; order Lepidoptera; family Geometridae; genus Selenia; species Selenia dentaria. The sequence continues at coordinate 30,492,616 of OU862890.1, read as the reverse complement.
AAAAAACGATGGCCTCTTTCACATACGTACCTACTACTACGGCCGTGATGCCCATCTGGGTTCTTGACTCTTTAGAAAGTCATCATCTAAGAAAGTTGCAAGTCACTCTTTTTCGTCGTCTGAGAGCGTAGCCTCATTAAATGTAATGATAGAATGATAGATGAACCAATGTAGAGGTAATTGTAAGTGCAAGTTGTTTCTCTCTCTCTCTCTCTCTTTGTTTCATGCAACACAAACCGCACTCCGTCTAAAGCTTGCTGCGTTCCAGCAAGCTTTAGACCAAGTAATGTTCGGCCAAGATTTGATCGACGTTACTAGACGTCTTTTACCATTATCTGGCAAAAACGAGTTTGACATATATAACTTAGGTGTTAGCTTTGTTGGTTTCAAACTAATTATGGGATTTTAATTACTCTCCACCGGTCAAGAACATATATTTAGGCACTTCAAGTATAGTACAAATAAATAAACCTGTCCATTCGTCGTGAAAATGCAACAAAATACTTTGTCACTATCAACACATTGTCACTTTTGACACTTGACCAAGAGTTGGCTCTCTCAAAGGGTAGAAAAATGTTGGCCAGTCCGGACAAAATGTGTTCTGACATGTGTCGTGAAACGGGCGTGATCAAATTTTGATAACGTAACATTGATGATAATATACTCTGTGACACAAAATAAGAGCATGCGTCGCGACAATTAACTTAGGTAGTTAATATGTGCTATAGTTAAGGAAATGTAATTTTCACAAAGCATTTTTATACAACTTTATTAGGAGTTTGCCACGGATTCCAACTGTTGCAACTACGCCAAATAAATCGAAATGTTCCAACTTAGAAACAAATCTTCTGATAAGCACTCGGTCAAAGGATTTCCATTATCTAGGTAACATCAGTCGGATGTCTTGCCCCAATTTTTGTCCACATGAAAGTAAATTGGCATTTGATGATCGCTCCGGATTGAAGCTATGTCGTTCATAAGTTATTAGTAATAAAGTAGTAAATGTAATGTATTGAGTACATGATTAATTTGTAGGCTATATTTTTTCTATTGATTTGCACATTATGCTTTTTAGGCATATGGGGCAATAATTGGCCTTAATTCTACTGTCTGGTGTTACTATGGCTTCTATTCAATCTGACGGGAGTTTAGCCTGATCAAGAGATAGTGTCATACAAAAGCTAGTTGTTTGCTCATAACTGTGCTAAATCTCTTTATTAGAATAGCAGCTATTCTGTCCAGGGCAGAGTCGTCTGTTTAATAGTTGTGAGGGTTTTTTGTACTACCGCTGAAAAGTTCATAGTCTATACAAACGTCAAATCTTGGGTGTTTTGATTGGTGGGACTTGTACATGTGGTGTCTCTTACTCTGTTCAAACTGTCGAGCAAACATTTCAGCAAACTTTGCGTGATCGTAAACTATTGAATTGGTTATATCTTCATATAATGTAGGTGACACTAATACTTTTAATGAAAGTTGCTGTCTCTTAAAGCTATGTAGCCTCATAATGTAAAAATGTATGCCCGCTATACATGCATTTCATTACTTACTTACAAATCTAATTTTAATGTACTTAAAGTAAGGATATTGTTTATATGTAGTCAAACTAGCGTGTACTCATTTCATGTAATGAATGACTGTTTAGATTTTTAGCTTTTACCGGGACGGGACCCCCCCTATGTGAAAGCTAATGCTACGTCACTGTCTTGTACGACTGTACATTTGCCTTTGGGTAAGATAATTTACTGGTCATTTTTTACGGCTGAGATCAGAGTCAACTACAATCACCTATGTTATGAACTCTGTCGTCACTGTCCTGTCTAAGTCGGGTTCTAATAAATCGGTGGTAGTTTTGATCCAGCTACTATTATTATATTCTTTTTATATGGGGTCATGCGGTTTGATTCGTATCAGATTTGTAGCAGCATAATCCTAGCCAAGTCTTAGTCACACTAAAGTTGCGTATAAGTAAGTCATTGTCAAAACGCCAGTTTATGTTATCCTATCCATTTACGGCCGATGTAAATACCGAAGATTGTTTCATTACCATAACATTCATAATAAATTCGGCTTGCTTCCAGTTTTATGCTACTTTTCATCATCATCACCAGTTCACATTCGTCTACTGCTGGACATAGGCCTCTCCTAAAGTACGCCACAGAGCTCGGTCTTCATAACTCTCTCCGTCCAGTTCTGCCAGCCGACTTCCGCAGGTCGTCTCTTCACCCGGCCGCAGGGCGTCCTAAACTACGTTTGACCAAACGTGGTCTCCACTCTGGAAATCGTCTACCTACTCTATCGGTCATCGGTTTTTCGGGAAATGTGGCCAGCCCATTGCCACTTCAGCCTTTGAGCTGTCGAATAAATTCATTTCGAATCCTATCCCTCAGACAAACCCCGAGCATAGCTCTCTCCTAGCTCGCTTGTGGACTAACCCCACAGTTTAAACTCACTCAATTTCAACTCAGTTTCGGCTTAATTCTGCTAATTAAGCCCTCGGTAACCTCGGAAATTGCGTGATCAAGAATATTATTAACATATTATGACTCTTCAAAATTACGATGTGAATATTAAAGTAACTGACTTAACTCGTAAATATTAAAAACTAAAAACATCATTAAATTTATGTATCATTTAATATCCCTTCAAGGGTCGATGTCATTATAACAATGAAATTTCTATTGTGTCTGGCCGTGCGACCTTTGATGCAATATATATCATACTGATTTAGGAATATTGACGAAACGGTTGCAACTGGAAAAATACGGATTCCGATAAGCTTTGATGATTTCTTACCCAATATTCTAGACAAGATAAATCTATGCCATAGAAAAATTAAAATACGTATTTTTTTATGGTAAGGTGCAAAGGGTAACGTTCATTCTTGTTATGAAATGTAAAGGAGTATGCTGTAAATCAGCCTTGCATAGACTAACAGCCGTTTTCAATAATCTATCTATCGCCGGTTTACCTTACTAAAGATAGATATTTGACACTATTTGTATGGACGTTATGTCACATTTCTATCGGTAGTAAGCAAAACTGTGGATAGCCGATAGATAGAATAGTGAAAACGGCCGTAATTGAATACATAGCTCAGTACTGAGCATACCCCTATTGCCTAAAAATAAATATTTAGTGTTGTTTTATAAATGTACTTTTTTTGGCAATGAACATGTTTTATTATTATTATCCTTTTATTTAAACTTTTTCTCGGATTTGTTATCCGGTTCTTTACAAAGGCATAAGTGGGGCTGTAGCCAACACTTAGAGGCCTGTTTGGTATAAAACATACAAAAGTGTATAAAAACAGAATTTAGGATGACGGTGACATGGATTATCTATTACAAAAATGGGTTAAATGGCAAGGCTATTGATATGAACTTATACATGTAAAGAAGATAAATGGCTATGGATGACACTAGCGCACCTGCCAATTTCAGTCTTCTTAAAATATTTAGACTTTAGGTGACTTGCTACCTACTAAACGGCCCATAAGGGCCACCAACAATGGTGACAAAAGGGGCAACGTTGGTGTGGATACTACCAGCGTTATGCTAACACTTCCACCCTTGGAGCCTTTCGTTACTTGTTCCTGCGTCTCCACCCCCAGACGGCCAATTAAAGCAATCTGAGGGAGAATCAGGGTCCACGGTGTCGCCACACACCGATGGCTCGCCACAAAGCCGCCCCTGCGGTATTATTATTATTAAAGTTGTGATTTGCATCGAATTTGCGCCTTTCAAGTGATATTTGTATTTGGCAACAAGTGGGTACAATTTGAAAAAATCAATCGACTTCCTTTCTATTCAGCTATTGGAGTGTAACTCAAAAACTACTGGACCGAATTTGATGAAATTTAAATGGGACCACACGGGAAGCACCAGCTTTCAAACAACAAAAAAAATTGAGAATCGGTTCACCCAGTCGAAAGTTATGAGGTAACAAACAAAAAAATACATTCGAACTGAGTACCTCCTCCTTTTTGGAAGTCGGTAGAAAAGTATTATGCACTATTTTACCTCGTATCATCTGACGAAGCTCCTCGATGACTTTGCCGCGGGTCTCGAAGGTCTCATTGCAGTTCTTCTTGGCGTACTCCTCAAACTCAGGGTCCTCGTATCGACTCACTTCAGCTTGGAACGCTATCTCTAGGAACGGCATCTTTCATATTTTCTACAGTTACATATATAGGAACGATGGGGGTATCCACAGTTTTATTTATTGTTATTCTTTATATATTTATTTTTATTTTTTTTATGCGTTGTTTGATTCGCCGATTTGTCTTGATTTTACTATATCATCTTCCAATTAATGAAGATGAAATACTATAATAATATGTTATTAGTATTTTTTTTTTTGGTATTTCAATGTTACGCAGTCGTCTTTTACTTTTGGGATAGACAGATCGGTACTGACTAACTTCGGAATATATTTTAAAGTAACTGAATTGATTTTTCTGTGTCTACATCGAGACAGACCGAGTCGGTACAGAATTAGACAGAATTAGATTATTTATAATTTTTGCCAACTTAACACATGTTTGAACACTGTCGAATAACTGAAACTTATACACAAATACCACTATGTCGCTAATTTAAATGCCCAACATTCACTTTAACATTTAAGTCATTAAAGTAAAACTAAAAACAACACACATCTAAAACAAATCTATGTAATATTTTTTTGTTTACGCAACTAATGATTGTCTTGGTCAACACGCGTGGTAGCCTCCGAAAGCCTTTTCAAAACTGTGGTATCGGCCTCCGCTCACCATCATTATAAACGGAAACAAGCCGGCGGGACACAGACACATTATAGTTATTACAGGAAATCATTTAGATTTAGAAGAAACTAGTATTACATCTGTGTCATGCTGCCAGCCTACATAAAAAGTAGCTTTGTACGGAATAAGAGCACGCATAATAGTAACTCGTGCGCAAGCTGTGCCGTAGGTCGATGACTCGTGTGATTACCAAGATTACTAACTAGTTGTACAGGTTAAGTAGCTTACTACTTGGTTAAATATTTAATATGTGGTTAATTTATACAGATGTTTACAGCTTACGTATGTGTGTTGCGGAGTTTTAACTGCCTTTCGAAAAAAGATTAGTCTGTACTTTTTTGTATGTGACGTGATTCCGAAATACATGTCGAAGAGTTTTGGTTGAGTTGCATACTATTATGTGTTGCTTATTCTGTATACTTGCTGCATGTATGCGGGAGGGAGGTGCACACTGCTTCTCTGTCATTAGTTTTTTCCAGCTAAAGTTTGGTGTGACTAAATATTTCTTTATCCTTTTATTAAGTACTAGCTGCTCTCTGCGGTTTCACCCGCGCGGTGATGGATGATGATGATGTTGTTGAATCTTGTATAGTCTATGTTACTCAAGGTGAATGTAGCTTTCCAATGATGAAAGAATTTTTGAAATCGGTCCAGTACTTTTTTAGCCAATTAGTTACAAACATACTTACATACAAATCTTTCCTCTTTATAATATTACTCGTAGTATAGATGTTCGCAAAGTGACATCCAAAACAATCAATTTAATTTTATTACAGTTATTATTATTTTCAAGGTCCGTTAAAATTTTTACCACACACGTTGCAGTTCCTGGAAAAGTAGGTAGATTTTTGCGAAATCTATTGTATTATTGGCCAAATATGGCAAATCGCCAGTCAACGGGTTAATAAATACGACGAACAACATTCATCAAAAAGTTAAAAATTAATATACGAGTATGAAGATATATGTACAAGAAGGAACACGTTTAATATTCATAAGATACCTTATTACAGGAAATTCAGTGTTGAAACAACCTTCATTTTAAGTTCAACGATCATCTAATTTTAAAATGTAATTGTTTTCCGTATATTAGGGTTCTCTCGAGTTTTATTGTGGTCGACGCGAGTGTAACATGTAAGTCAATGTTTAATACACTGAAAATAGGGAATAAAACGCACTTTTATTATTATTGGTGTTTGGTCAGTATGTATTGGTGCTTGCGCAAACACCATCATGCGCAAGTAATACTCGATACAAACTTCTTGTGCTATGAATTGAATAGGTACTCGTCATACAAATGTCCAAAGATGCCGCAGAGTTCCCTCCAGCAGAAAGTTCTGACCATCGATATATACACAGAAAAAATAATTGTGCAATGGACCTTTTAGGCTCGGTTAAGTTCAAATCGGCACTCATTAACTAATGCTCGACTAAAACTAGTAAACTTTGCAGTTAGTAAACATGCAATAATTGCTAAATTTGTTATATACTAATTATAAATAACAAATAACTTAATATATTTTAAAAAACTTGATTGTTTATTTCAAACAATAACGAACTTGTTCAAAAACTAATAAGTAGATATGTTAATTCATACGAGCAATTTGTGTGTATTTAAACGATTTTATGTAGTTAGATATACATAACGATATTTGGTTGTACTACTGTAACTAATCTTGTAGCTTTGTTAAAATGTAACAAAGTTATTGTCCATTTATTTTTTCTTAAATCCACAACCGGATCGGAACGCGACCGTGACTGAGAAGATCCGGCAAGAAACTCAGCGGGCTTGTCTTATTACATATTTTGTAACGCCAATTTCTTAAATGATATAAAAAATGTTCGCTTATTTTTAGCAAAGTTGCTGAAACTACCGTTTGAACAGGCTGCATGTACCATATACATTGGTTAAGAATACCCAGTATGATTGCTGCGAATACTGAGTAGACTGGTTGTAAGTACAAAATAAAATTGGCTAAGAACTTTACCGATTATTGATAAGGAAGACATTTTAATCAACTTATATGGTTAATTTTAAATAAGTAATTATTGCAATGATGGCTTATTAATTTCTAACTTTGCAGCTGGTGCAAACACGCTTAGTTATTTTTAGCAGTCTATTGTTTTTTAACCGATATGTTTTTTCCAGTGTAAATATCGCTTCACAAGCTGTCCATCCTAATGATAATAATAAGAAATTAAACTCTTAATTTTAGTAACATTTTTAAATTTTGATGTGCATTTGAATACTCAAACTTCCTTTCCTTCCTTTTTTATTAAATGCATTTTATTGCATTTAATTTGCATTAAAGAGGTGAGGATGAGAATGCGTGATACTGAACGGATCTGGAGTTTTTTTTAAATTAAACTTTGGAATATGGTCATTCCAGTTTTTTAGTTAGATATCCCAATGACGTAAACAAATGCCACTGATACAAGGGGAGGTATCGTGTATGTACGAGATTTTACCATTGCACACACGAGCAAAATTTAGATGTGTGTAGCGGAATTGTATGTACTGCTACAGCGATAACATTTAGACATTTATAGGGAAGCAAATTCGTTCCATAAAAAAATATTCCGTACTATTTTTAATAAAATACATATTTTACTGCCACCAAACGTTTCATAATATGTTTTATTCTTTTACCTTTTTTTTGTTGTACAATATACATAAAAGAAGCTAACATTTTTGTTAAAAACAATATTATAAAACTAGCTCCAATTTTTTAATTCATCTTGCAACACTCGAATTGTATGTCAGCAAGTTGATCAAATTCAATTTGTACATTTACGTTATAAATTAGTTTTAAATTGCTGATATTTCGTATTTTCGTGGATATTTCATGTTATTATAGTGACCCTCCTTTAATGTAAGCTTCCGCAGAACTATCCAAGTATTAGTAACATTAGAAACGGGATATTTACCGTGTAATCCATGTTGTCGGGAATATAAATCGCGAACTCAAATAATGGATTACACGGTAAATATCCCTTTTCTAATGTTGTCTCTTGCAAAAGTGATCGTGATAGTTTAAAAACTTATAAAATCTAAGTATGTCTACCTGTTCAAGATGGTGTGGTCTCATTTCACCGTTTCCCTAAGCCTGGTAAAACGAATGTTAAACGGTATGTTAATCATATATATTTTTATGCTCATATATGCTTTATCTTGCTTATATTGAAAATCTAATAGCATAGTTAGGTACCTACTCTCGTTATCAATTCTACAGTAAGATGTAATTTAACTTTGATCTCCATGTGATACCTATAATAAGATCATATAGGTACTATGTGCCTGTACCTTCGTCTACCATATTTCCTATCTTTTTCTAGTCAGATTGCAGTAATGTAATTACTATTGCTTGTGGGCTGATGGATGACACCACGGGGCCTACTATCACCTTTTACGAAACTATCATAAATCAGGAGCGTCTTGTAATAAGCTTAAAATAATCATACTTACTATCGTACCAACACAAAATGGTTGAACAATTTTACTTCAATATTATTTACGGCGTGTTCCTTTTTAAGCCGAAATCGACCCTAATGGTGCATTCCAGTAAACACCGCCAATACATACGACTGTCGTGCCCCGGTTTCGTGTTTCCTTTAGGATGAATACCTATAATGCCCAACCCAAATATAACACTCACACGGTCGCAAAAAGCGCGTCATATTTTCTCTCAATTAAATCGAATGAATCATAAACCTATTTGATATTTTGACAGTAACAGCTCACAACGACCGCAAGTCCAAAACCTTCCATCCGCGAGTGTTGTAGTCGTGGCGTGAGCGTGAGCTGTGACGTAATCGATGATGTACCGAGCTCAGTTATGATATTTGCGAGTTTGAAAGATAACGGTTGGGCGGCTATACGAACGACGCGATCGATTTTGGCTCTCAAAGGAACACGACCAGATGTAAGTGAAGTGAAAGAACGAAACAACCACAGAATATTCTAATAAGGGTTTGAGATTTTAAAACTCTATGGTGGAGGCACAGAGAACAAATATAGCTTTCATACTTATTTGTAACAGATATTGCACATTCATTTTTCCTTTATAAGTGTAGTCGTACGTGTTGAACATTTGCCATTTCACAAGTTAATTTAATATGTATATGTAAATATTTATAGTTTCAATGATGCATGATTTTTATTGACATAATCGCAAGTAAAGACTTCACGTACACAAATGTATCATTAAGTCACTGTCCTGCCTAAAATACGTTTTAGTAAAGCAATAGTAGTAGATATGTGTTTTAAATAAAACAATAAAAAATCAAATCTATGAATATTTTATAAGTAATACAATTGTTTCTACAGACTAATCTGTTGGTTTCATGTAGAAATATATAAAATAACTTTTATTCAAATAAAAGCCCTATATTAGCTTATTCAAATTGATTTGTAGCAGTTACTTAAACTTCTATTCTTTTTGTTTAATTAATTTCAGATAAACTTCCTTCAGAAGCCTTCGCCATAGCTGCACTTTTGAGCAAATTCTTCCAGCTGTTTGATGCATTAAATGCTGACAGTCCAGACTTCCAGACAGACCAGAAAGTACAAAGTCAGTCCAGAAACTTACGCTCAGGCTGGTGTGGCAGTGAAAATTCCGAAACCTTTAAACGATGCAAATATGCCAATCTCGGTAGAGGTTACACATTTGTGCCGTTTGGGGTAGAAACTTTCTCTAAGTGGTGCAAAATTTTCGGGGCTTGGCCAAACGTTTGGTTGAAGCGTAGGTGAACAGAATGCTGGCTCATATTTTGCAAAGAAATTTTGCATAGCTATTCAACGTGGAAATGCAGCCAGCATTCTGGACACTTTGCCTCCAACAAATAATGTATTACATTTGATATTTTTAAACTTTTGTTAAATTTATGAAATAAATACATAAATGTTCTTAAAAATTGTTTTATTTCTATAACATAAGTACCTACTTATTCACTTAATAAGGTTCTGCCTACTTCATGAGGCGAAATTATGTTTTAACATTGTTCCATCCGCAGACTGAATTGATAGGCAATAAAATAAATGAAAATAGAAAAGCATGGGGTGGATATTTAAAATTCGCACTAAAGTTAGTTCCTTAGCATTCCTTGCGGATTCTATTGCGCTAGTAGTATCAGTGTAATTCGCATTATGTCTGTATGGCAGTAACACTTCTTCTCTCGGTAGAGAGTTTCAACAAACTGACGATACCACCTTTGCATGACACCACACAAGGTAATCTTTGGTTTCGATTACTCCGGACTTGACTTCCAGCAGACAACTGCTCGGGACAGCGGCTTGGGCGGCCGCTCAGCGCAGAAGCACGGGCAGTTGCTCAGCGCAGCAGCCCAGCGCAGCAGTTTGGGCATCCGCTCAGGATACCTGCTCGGGATAGCTGAAAAACAAATTAATGTGTTAATATCTGTCGACGTACTACGATAAAATTCTGGACTTCCATCACACTATGCAATGAAAACAAAGAAAAACATTCCATGCCTTACATACTTTACCATGATCTCACTCGCACAGTTTAGTGATATTTTTCTTTATTAATGCATACCAAAGACAACTAGCGCATGATATCAATTTGTGAAGATTAACTGTCGAATGTCTCGACAAACTCACGATACCACCTTTGCATGACACCACACAAGGTAATCTTTGGTGTCGATTACTCCGGACTTGACTTCCAGCAGACGACTGCTCGGGACAGCGGCTTGGGCGGCCGCTCAGCGCAGAAGCACGGGCAGTTGCTAAGCGCAGCAGCCCAGCGCAGCAGTTTGGGCAGCCGCTCAGGATACCTGTTTGGGACAGCTGAAAAACAAATGAATGTGTTAATATCTGTCTACGTACTACGATAAAATTCTGGACTTCCATCACCCGCACGTTACTATGCAATGAAAACAAAGAAAAACATTCCATGCCTTACATACTTTACCAAGATCTCACTCGCACAGTTTAGTGATATTTTTCTCTATTAATGCATTCCAAAGACAACTAGCGCGTGATATCAATTTGTGAAGATTAACTGGCGAATGTCTCAACAAACTCACGATACCACCTTTGCATGACACTACACAAGGTAATCTTTGGTGTCAATTACTCCGGACTTGACTTCAAGCAGGCAACTGCTCAAGACAGTGGCTTGGGCGGCCGCTCAGCCTAGAAGCACGGGCAGTTGCTCAGCGCAGCAGCCCAGCGCAGCAGTTTGGGCAGCCGCTCAGGATACCTGCTCGGGACAGCTGAAAAACAAATAAATGGGTTAATATCTGTCGACGTACTACGATAAAATTCTATACTTCCATCACCCGCACCACACTATGCAATGAAAACAAAGAAAAACATTCCATGCCTTACATACTTTACCAAGATCTTACTCGCACAGTTTAGTGATATTTTTCTTTATTAATGCATACCAAAGACAACTAGCGCATGATATCAATTTGTGAAGATTAACTGTCGAATGTCTCGACAAACTCACGATACCACCTTTGAATGACACCACACAAGGTAATCTTTGGTGTCGATTACTCCGGACTTGACTTCCAGCAGACGACTGCTCGGGACAGCGGCTTGGGCGGCCGCTCAGCGCAGAAGCACGGGCAGTTGCTCAGTGCAGCAGCCCAGCGCAGCAGTTTAGGCAGCCGCTCAAGATACCTGTTTGGGACAGCTGAAAAACCAATGAATGTGTTAATATCTGTCTACGTACTAAGATAAAATTCTGGACTTCCATCACCCGCACGTTACTATGCAATGAAAACAAAGAAAAACATTCCATGCCTTACATACTTTACCAAGATCTTACTCGCACAGTTTAGTGATATTTTTCTTTATTAATGCATACCAAAGACAACTAGCGCATGATATCAATTTGTGAAGAATAACTGTCGAATGTCTAGACATACTCACGATACCACCTTTGCATGACACCACACAAGATAATCTTTAGTGTCGATTACTCCGGACTTGACTTTCAGCAGACAACTGCTCGGGACAGCGGATTGGGCGGCCGCTCAGCGCTGCGGACAGTTGCTCAGCGCAGCAGTTTGGGCAGCCGCTCAGCATACCTGTTTGGGACAGCTGAAAAACAAATGAATGTGTTAATATCTGTCTACGTACTACGATAAAATTCTGGACTTCCATCACCCGCACGACACTATGCAATGAAAACAAAGAAAAACATTCCATGCCTTACATACTTTACCAAGATCTCACTCGCACAGTTTAGTGATATTTTTCTCTATTAATGCATTCCAAAGACAACTAGCGCGTGATATCAATTTGTGAAGATTAACTGTCGAATGTCTCGACATACTCACGATACCACCTTTGCATGACACTACACAAGGTAATCTTTGGTGTCGATTACTCCGGACTTGACTTCAAGCAGGCAACTGCTCGGGACAGTGGCTTGGGCGGCCGCTCAGCCTAGAAGCACGGGCAGTTGCTCAGCGCAGCAGCCCAGCGCAGCAGTTTGGGCAGCCGCTCAGGATACCTGCTCGGGATAGCTGAAAAACAAATGAATGTGTTAATATCTGTCGACGTACTACGATAAAATTCTAGACTTCCATCACCCGCACCACACTATGCAATGAAAACAAAGAAAAACATTCCATGCCTTACATACTTTACCAAGATCTCACTCGCACAGTTTAGTGATATTTTTCTTTATTAATGCATACCAAAGACAACTAGCGCATGATATAAATTTGTGAAGATTAACTGTCGAATGTCTCGACATACTCACGATACCACCTTTGCATGACACCACACAAGGTAATCTTTGGTGTCGATTACTCCGGACTTGACTTCCAGCAGACAACTACTCGGGACAGCGGCTTGGGCGGCCGCTCAGCGCAGCGGACAGTTGCTCAGCGCAGCAGTTTGGGCAGCCGCTCAGGATACCTGTTTGGGACAGCTGAAAAACAAATGAATGTGTTAATATCTGTCTACGTACTACGATAAAATTCTGGACTTCCATCACCCGCACGTTACTATGCAATGAAAACAAAGAAAAACATTCCATGCCTTACATACTTTACCAAGATCTTACTCGCACAGTTTAGTGATATTTTTCTTTATTAATGCATACCAAAGACAACTAGCGCATGATATCAATTTGTGAAGAATAACTGTCGAATGTCTAGACATACTCACGATACCACCTTTGCATGACACCACACAAGATAATCTTTAGTGTCGATTACTCCGGACTTGACTTTCAGCAGACAACTGCTCGGGACAGCGGCTTGGGCGGCCGCTCAGCGCTGCGGACAGTTGCTCAGCGCAGCAGTTTGGGCAGCCGCTCAGCATACCTGTTTGGGACAGCTGAAAAACAAATGAATGTGTTAATATCTGTCTACGTACTACGATAAAATTCTGGACTTCCATCACCCGCACGACACTATGCAATGAAAACAAAGAAAAACATTCCATGCCTTACATACTTTACCAAGATCTCACTCGCACAGTTTAGTGATATTTTTCCTTATTTATGCATACCAAAGACAACTAGCGCATGATATCAATTTGTGAAGATTAACTTTCGAATGTCTCGACATACTCACGATACCACCTTTGCATGACACCACACAAGGTAATCTTTGGTGTCGATTACTCCGGACTTGACTTCCAGCAGACAACTGCTTGGGACAGCGGCTTGGGCGGCCGCTCAGCGCAGAAGCACGAAAAGTTGCTCAGCGCAGCAGCCCAGCGCAGCAGTTTGGGCAGCCGCTCAGGATACCTGCTCGGGACAGCTGAAAAACAAATAAATGGGTTAATATCTGTCGACGTACTACGATAAAATTCTATACTTCCATCACCCGCACCACACTATGCAATGAAAACAAAGAAAAACATTCCATGCCTTACATACTTTACCAAGATCTTACTCGCACAGTTTAGTGATATTTTTCTTTATTAATGCATACCAAAGACAACTAGCGCATGATATCAATTTGTGAAGATTAACTGTCGAATGTCTCGACAAACTCACGATACCACCTTTGAATGACACCACACAAGGTAATCTTTGGTGTCGATTACTCCGGACTTGACTTCCAGCAGACGACTGCTCGGGACAGCGGCTTGGGCGGCCGCTCAGCGCAGAAGCACGGGCAGTTGCTCAGTGCAGCAGCCCAGCGCAGCAGTTTAGGCAGCCGCTCAAGATACCTGTTTGGGACAGCTGAAAAACCAATGAATGTGTTAATATCTGTCTACGTACTAAGATAAAATTCTGGACTTCCATCACCCGCACGTTACTATGCAATGAAAACAAAGAAAAACATTCCATGCCTTACATACTTTACCAAGATCTTACTCGCACAGTTTAGTGATATTTTTCTTTATTAATGCATACCAAAGACAACTAGCGCATGATATCAATTTGTGAAGAATAACTGTCGAATGTCTAGACATACTCACGATACCACCTTTGCATGACACCACACAAGATAATCTTTAGTGTCGATTACTCCGGACTTGACTTTCAGCAGACAACTGCTCGGGACAGCGGCTTGGGCGGCCGCTCAGCGCTGCGGACAGTTGCTCAGCGCAGCAGTTTGGGCAGCCGCTCAGCATACCTGTTTGGGACAGCTGAAAAACAAATGAATGTGTTAATATCTGTCTACGTACTACGATAAAATTCTGGACTTCCATCACCCGCACGACACTATGCAATGAAAACAAAGAAAAACATTCCATGCCTTACATACTTTACCAAGATCTCACTCGCACAGTTTAGTGATATTTTTCTCTATTAATGCATTCCAAAGACAACTAGCGCGTGATATCAATTTGTGAAGATTAACTGTCGAATGTCTCGACATACTCACGATACCACCTTTGCATGACACTACACAAGGTAATCTTTGGTGTCGATTACTCCGGACTTGACTTCAAGCAGGCAACTGCTCGGGACAGTGGCTTGGGCGGCCGCTCAGCCTAGAAGCACGGGCAGTTGCTCAGCGCAGCAGCCCAGCGCAGCAGTTTGGGCAGCCGCTCAGGATACCTGCTCGGGATAGCTGAAAAACAAATGAATGTGTTAATATCTGTCGACGTACTACGATAAAATTCTAGACTTCCATCACCCGCACCACACTATGCAATGAAAACAAAGAAAAACATTCCATGCCTTACATACTTTACCAAGATCTCACTCGCACAGTTTAGTGATATTTTTCTTTATTAATGCATACCAAAGACAACTAGCGCATGATATAAATTTGTGAAGATTAACTGTCGAATGTCTCGACATACTCACGATACCACCTTTGCATGACACCACACAAGGTAATCTTTGGTGTCGATTACTCCGGACTTGACTTCCAGCAGACAACTACTCGGGACAGCGGCTTGGGCGGCCGCTCAGCGCAGCGGACAGTTGCTCAGCGCAGCAGTTTGGGCAGCCGCTCAGGATACCTGTTTGGGACAGCTGAAAAACAAATGAATGTGTTAATATCTGTCTACGTACTACGATAAAATTCTGGACTTCCATCACCCGCACGTTACTATGCAATGAAAACAAAGAAAAACATTCCATGCCTTACATACTTTACCAAGATCTTACTCGCACAGTTTAGTGATATTTTTCTTTATTAATGCATACCAAAGACAACTAGCGCATGATATCAATTTGTGAAGAATAACTGTCGAATGTCTAGACATACTCACGATACCACCTTTGCATGACACCACACAAGATAATCTTTAGTGTCGATTACTCCGGACTTGACTTTCAGCAGACAACTGCTCGGGACAGCGGCTTGGGCGGCCGCTCAGCGCTGCGGACAGTTGCTCAGCGCAGCAGTTTGGGCAGCCGCTCAGCATACCTGTTTGGGACAGCTGAAAAACAAATGAATGTGTTAATATCTGTCTACGTACTACGATAAAATTCTGGACTTCCATCACCCGCACGACACTATGCAATGAAAACAAAGAAAAACATTCCATGCCTTACATACTTTACCAAGATCTCACTCGCACAGTTTAGTGATATTTTTCCTTATTTATGCATACCAAAGACAACTAGCGCATGATATCAATTTGTGAAGATTAACTTTCGAATGTCTCGACATACTCACGATACCACCTTTGCATGACACCACACAAGGTAATCTTTGGTGTCGATTACTCCGGACTTGACTTCCAGCAGACAACTGCTTGGGACAGCGGCTTGGGCGGCCGCTCAGCGCAGAAGCACGAAAAGTTGCTCAGCGCAGCAGCCCAGCGCAGCAGTTTGGGCAGCCGCTCAGGATACCTGCAAAACAAATGAATGTGTTAATATCTGTCGACGTACTACGATTAAATTCTGGACTTCCATCACCCGCACCACACTATGCAATGAAAACAAAGAAAAACATTCCATGCCTTACATACTTTACCAAGATCTCACTCGCACAGTTTAGTGATATTTTTCTTTATTAATGCATACCAAAGACAACTAGCGCATGATATCAATTTGTGAAGATTAACTGTCGAATGTCTCGACATACTCACGATACCACCTTTGCATGACACCACACAAGGTAATCTTTGGTGTCGATTACTCCGGACTTGACTTCCAGCAGACAACTGCTCGGGACAGCGGCTTGGGCGGCCGCTCAGCGCAGAAACACGGACAGTTGCTCAGCGCAGCAGCCCAGCGCAGCAGTTTGGGCAGCCGCTCAGGATACCTGCTCGAGATAGCTGAAAAACAAATGAATGTGTTAATATCTGTCGACGTACTACGATAAAATTCTAGACTTCCATCACCCGCACCACACTATGCAATGAAAACAAAGAAAAACATTCCATGCCTTACATACTTTACCAAGACCTCACTCTCACAGTTTAGTGATATTTTTCTTTATTAATGCATTCCAAAGACAACTAGCGCGTGATATCAATTTGTGAAGATTAACTGTCGAATGTCTCGACATACTCACGAAACCACCTTTGCATGACACCACACAAGGTAATCTTTGGTGTCGATTACTCCGGACTTGACTTCCAGCAGACAACTGCTCGGGACAGCGGCTTGGGCGGCCGCTCAGCGCAGAAGCACGGACAGTTGCTCAGCGCAGCAGCCCAGCGCAGCAGCTTGGGCAGCCGCTCAGGATACCTGCTCGGGACAGCTGAAAAACAAATGAATGTGTTAATATCTGTCTACGTACTAAGATAAAATTCTGGACTTCCATCACCCGCACGTTACTATGCAATGAAAACAAAGAAAAACATTCCATGCCTTACATACTTTACCAAGATCTTACTCGCACAGTTTAGTGATATTTTTCTTTATTAATGCATACCAAAGACAACTAGCGCATGATATCAATTTGTGAAGAATAACTGTCGAATGTCTAGACATACTCACGATACCACCTTTGCATGACACCACACAAGATAATCTTTAGTGTCGATTACTCCGGACTTGACTTTCAGCAGACAACTGCTCGGGACAGCGGCTTGGGCGGCCGCTCAGCGCTGCGGACAGTTGCTCAGCGCAGCAGTTTGGGCAGCCGCTCAGCATACCTGTTTGGGACAGCTGAAAAACAAATGAATGTGTTAATATCTGTCTACGTACTACGATAAAATTCTGGACTTCCATCACCCGCACGACACTATGCAATGAAAACAAAGAAAAACATTCCATGCCTTACATACTTTACCAAGATCTCACTCGCACAGTTTAGTGATATTTTTCCTTATTTATGCATACCAAAGACAACTAGCGCATGATATCAATTTGTGAAGATTAACTTTCGAATGTCTCGACATACTCACGATACCACCTTTGCATGACACCACACAAGGTAATCTTTGGTGTCGATTACTCCGGACTTGACTTCCAGCAGACAACTGCTTGGGACAGCGGCTTGGGCGGCCGCTCAGCGCAGAAGCACGAAAAGTTGCTCAGCGCAGCAGCCCAGTGCAGCAGTTTGGGCAGCCGCTCAGGATACCTGCAAAACAAATGAATGTGTTAATATCTGTCGACGTACTACGATTAAATTCTGGACTTCCATCACCCGCACCACACTATGCAATGAAAACAAAGAAAAACATTCCATGCCTTACATACTTTACCAAGATCTCACTCGCACAGTTTAGTGATATTTTTCTTTATTAATGCATACCAAAGACAACTAGCGCATGATATCAATTTGTGAAGATTAACTGTCGAATGTCTCGACATACTCACGATACCACCTTTGCATGACACCACACAAGGTAATCTTTGGTGTCGATTAATCCGGACTTGACTTCCAGCAGACAACTGCTCGGGACAGCGGCTTGGGCGGCCGCTCAGCGCAGAAACACGGACAGTTGCTCAGCGCAGCAGCCCAGCGCAGCAGTTTGGGCAGCCGCTCAGGATACCTGCTCGAGATAGCTGAAAAACAAATGAATGTGTTAATATCTGTCGACGTACTACGATAAAATTCTAGACTTCCATCACCCGCACCACACTATGCAATGAAAACAAAGAAAAACATTCCATGCCTTACATACTTTACCAAGACCTTACTCTCACAGTTTAGTGATATTTTTCTTTATTAATGCATTCCAAAGACAACTAGCGCGTGATATCAATTTGTGAAGATTAACTGTCGAATGTCTCGACATACTCACGAAACCACCTTTGCATGACACCACACAAGGTAATCTTTGGTGTCGATTACTCCGGACTTGACTTCCAGCAGACAACTGCTCGGGACAGCGGCTTGGGCGGCCGCTCAGCGCAGAAGCACGGACAGTTGCTCAGCGCAGCAGCCCAGCGCAGCAGCTTGGGCAGCCGCTCAGGATACCTGCTCGGGACAGCTGAAAAACAAATGAATGTGTTAATATCTGTCGACGTACTACGATAAAATTCTGGACTTCCATCACCCGCACCACACTATGCAATGAAAACAAAGAAAAACATTCCATGCCTTACATACATTACCAAGTTTCCATAGGTACCCATTCATATAGGGTTCATATTGACAATTGTTTTATTTAAATCCTGAAGTACTTCCATAACACAGTGACGTGTCAATCATAGTGATTAATACCTCTCGTGTTGCATACAAGTTATACAAGACAAAACATTGCTGTATAAAAGTATTAACACAGCGGTAACATTAACCTTACAGTTATTTATCTCTACAAGTAGCAGAACATTAATTTAATAAAAGGAAAAAAAAAATTGAAAAAAAAAAAAAAACGACAGTCATTACGACAGTGTTTGCACTATACAAAATCACGACAAGGATTGACGTCACCGCAATAACGAACTCGGAGATGTTGACTCGTCGACGGTTGAAGGCAGAGTGAGCCACGACCGCTCTGCGCGCCGCCTTTTATACTTTTCGGTCTACTAGGCTATTTTCGTCTCCAACAATATATATATATATATCTCGGCGCGGATACAATAATTAGCCAATAATAATTAGTCTATAACAAATAGATAAGTTAAATTGATTTATAAAACATAGATTTATACTTTTGAAATTGTTTACAGTAAATTATTCCAATTAAAATTAATAATATAATTATTCTCAAAATGATTTAAGTTTATTACGTACAAATAATTATAAAACATGCCATCACTTTGTATTGCAATCTTAATGTTTAAAACGACCACGTGCAAGTACGCCGTAACCTATAAAAGCGGTCGCACTGGCGACGGGATGGCACATTTGTATGGGGCAAATGAAATTACCTACGGGGGCTACCTAATTTGTATAGTTGCCATTTAAATATTATTCAAAGGTGGTAACACATTAAATATTTTGATGTCACATCCGGCATGCTAAAATATTCTCTTTTCCTAGTATATATTTTAGTCTATGGGTGTGTTATTGTTTTCATTCGGATTTAGTGCCGGTTTCAGTGATTTCAATTTCGTTCCTTGTTAAAGTTCCTTGAATATAGCAATAAATCCACGTCGAGTTGAGCTTATGTTCCTCCGTGCCTTCAAAAAGTTTTGTTACTTGCGATTAGGAACTTCGAGAAATTGACTCAGTTGTGTGTGATGTGAGAAATTGACTCTTGATTATATTATAATAATTTGAGCAGACTCTATTTTAGTTTGTGATCATGTCGGAGAAAGAAAACAAAAGGCTTTAAATGCGGCCGCTCACCGTTCGCAGACAACGCAAAATTGTTTAGATTTTCAAAGCCTGGCATAAATAACCTTATACGGTATGTATATTTACTGATATTTTTATGGTCATGTCTTAGTGCGACTCTCCATATGTACCACTCCTCATATTATTAAACAATTGCTAATTCTCCTGATAGTTTATGGAACTAGCACAACAGACACTGGCAGAATTATGACAATAGTTGCAGACAGAAGCCTGGAACTTCTATTTTTAAGCATTTTATCAGAGTCAAATCAAACAAGAATTAGCAAATCTGGTTAATTCTGAATCCTTAAAATTGACCTAACTAAGAAATCCAGAACCTACATACCTACTAGGTATAGCTAAAAATGCTGTGGTGCTGTCGGGATGGGTCTTACACTAATGAGTTACAGATGAAAAGGTATTGAAAATATATAACTAAACTAACAAATACAGATGGATAGGAACTCTTTAGTTAAAACATAATGGTACAAAAGGCAGTCTTATCGCGATTCCTTCCAGACAACCTTTGGATAGAAAGAGTAATATTTTCAGGGACAGTGGTAAATAAGTGCCGGATTAGTGAGATTGTACTGTATATATATATATATATATATATATATATATAGATATCCGGCACCCTCCGTTCACGCCTCCCTTTCCCCTCTATACCTGTGCGCTTTGGTCGCTGCGTCATCGACTAGCCGTCTAACCTCAAAACTTACTACTGCGTATGCTGATCTAGATCAGCATTCGCAGTAGTAGTAGAGGGTAGTAGGTTACTACCCTCAAGTAGCAAGTATACTTCTGCCCTACCAATTGAAGCAGCAATCGTGGACGGAACAGTATAGACTACTGAGCAGCAATACCATGGGTTAACTCTCTTTCAGCTTGAGACCCACCTCACTGGTGGAAAGGCATTGTGTGTGTGTTACCCTGCCTATTTTCCATCGTCAGTTCAGTAGGCTGTGTTATCGCTAAGAGCGATCTGTTCAGGAAAACCTTTGGATAAATACCAATAGGTGAGACGGTGATCAATATCTAGCTTACAGTCACAACATACATTTGTTTTAATACTGACTTGCAACTTACATCACATGGAACCGCAGATCTCCGTAACTTCTGTAGAGTATCATCAGTGAAGTCAGCTTCAAGAAAATGATTTTCACACAACATTCTATGCTCACTGTGGAGTTTCATTTGAAATGTTGTCGATGAGTATGTATTGGGCCCATAGTTCACAGCTGAAAGTACAAAAAAATACTTAATAAAAATTCTATTTGGGTTACTTATATTGTTTTGATTCTGAAATGGGTTGCCTAACCGTTTTATGAAACACCACTGTTCTATCAATGCCGTGAATATTTACCATTTATATCATATTTATCCAGCTACAGATACAGCTTTTAAGCCCCCACATGCATGAAGTACTATGACACAACTAGATTTGTGTGAAATTTTGTATAACTTGTACAACATACACATCATTTATTTTAATCTAACTTCCATGGGGACTCAGGCTACAGGTAAGTTAGAAATATTACTCCCAATGGAAAGCAACATGGATGCAAAGACGAAATATAATATTTAGTGCATTCAAATAGATCACTTCTGATTATTTTTAGCGAAAATGCTAATAACGCTCATAAGGGGCGTTCGAATGGGAATCTGTGGGTGAAAATGTCATTCATATCTGTTTTTGTTCAGCATTCGAAAGAGGAATTTTTGCCACCAAAAAGTGTAATTTTTGACCCACGTCCGAAGCATGGTTGTTTGTGATCGTTATTTGACAGCTATGTATTTGATCATAAACATGCGATTTTAGGTCTTATGCTCAGTTGAGCGCTTTTTTGTTAAAGCGTTTGTAAAGATCAAAAATGTTAATTGTGTCCACACCCTATTCGAACGCACTATAGGGTCATTTCGCCAGTTCGCGTCCATTTAGTGCAGTTGGCAAGTTTGAAGGAGAAGATAAAAATGTTCCAGCACTAGTTTCAATGAAAAAATTATGTAATGTGTTCATTATATAGTCTACTATAGGGTTCGCTTTCAGTTTTGTTCGAAACTACTTGTGTTTTTTTTATAAATAGAGAAACTTCAAAAATACGCGTTTTACCCATTTTGCGTCCAAAAAATCTAAATTGCGTCCACCCATAGACCATTTTGCGTCCACCAGCTAAGAAAAGGAATGTAGGGGTGATATTTTTAAGATAATGTAAAGAAAAATTGTATTTAAACAGATTTTTTATTCAAGAATATAGTTATTTGAAAATTAACATTATTATCATTAATAAATCACTATAAAGAAAATAAGAATACCTATTTATTCTTCTCAACATTGATAGAACTTAAAACAAAACTACTTAAAAAAACAAAACATTATTCTGAAACAGGTAATTAATAATTTTTAACCTTTTAAGTACCTAGTAGGTAAGTAGAAACTGTCCATACAGTGGGTTCCAAGTACTTTAAACCCCACCGTACAGATAGGCCACAGAAACTCTCCAACGATACCCTCAACCTCATGGCTGAACGACGCTCATTGAAACTGCAGTCTTCGGATGATGCTGAAGCATATAGGCTGCTCAATAGACGAATATGGAAGTCCTTGCGACACGACATTCGGATCTTTAATACAAACCGTATTAAAGAGACGATAGAGCGGAAAAAAGGCTCCAAAGTGTTTGCAAGAGACATGTCTATTGGGCAAAGCCAGTTGACGAAGCTGAAGAGAGGAGACGGCAGTGTAGCGTCGACCAAAGCGGAAGTGTTAGGAGAGGTCGAGAGTTTCTACAGACGGACAGTTATACACCTCGGTCGCTAAACCTGTTAGCAGCTCGGCCAAAGACCCAAGAGCCAAGCTGACCCGACATTATACCGAAGATATCCCGGACATCAGCCTGTACGAGATTAGAATGGCCTTGAAACAGCTTAAGAACAACAAGGCGCCTGGTGACGACGGTATCACATCTGAGCTTCTGAAAGCGGGTGGAACACCGGTACTTAAAGTCCTTCAGAAGCTCTTTAATACCGTCTTACTCGAAGGTTCAACGCCAGAAGCATGGAACAAAAGCGTGGTGGTGCTGTTCTTCAAGAAAGGTGACAACACTTTACTTAAAAATTACAGACCCATCTCGCTTTTGAGCCATGTTTATAAGCTGTTTTCGAAGGTCATAACGAACCGTCTCAGTCGCAGGTTTGATGAATTCCAGCCTCCGGAACAAGCCGGTTTCCGAAAAGGCTATAGTACCATAGACCACATCCACACGCTATGGCAAGTTATACAGAAGACCGAAGAGTATAACTTGCCTCTTTGTCTAGCGTTTGTGGACTATGAGAAAGCCTTTGATTCGATCGAGACGTGGGCAGTGCTTGAGTCTCTCCAGCGGTGCCGTATTGACTATCGGTATATTGAAGTGCTGAAGTGTTTGTACAAAAACGCCTACATGTCAGTCCGAGTACAGGAGTAGAGTTCGAAGGCAATTCCATTGCAAAGAGGCGTGAGACAGGGAGACGTTATATCTCCGAAACTGTTCACCGCTACATTGGAAGACGCCTTCAAGCTTCTGGAATGGCAAGGACTTGGCATCAATATTAACGGCGAATACACCACTCACCTTCGATTTGCCGACGATATAGTAGTCATGGCAGAATCCATGGAAGACCTCAGTACAATGCTCGAAGGCCTCCATCGAGTTTCCCAACGGGTAGGTCTTAAGATGAACATGGACAAGACGAAAATTATGTCTAATGCCCATGTTGTACCTACCCCAATATCAGTTGGGAACTCAGTTCTCGAAGTTGTTGACGAGTATATCTACCTGGGACAGACAGTCAAACTAGGCAGGTCCAACTTCGAGAAAGAGGTCAATCGTCGAATCCAACTCGGCTGGGCAGCGTTCCGGAAACTTCGCGAAGTCTTCTCGTCAAAAATACCTCAGTGCCTCAAGACAAGAGTCTTCGACCAATGTGTGTTACCAGTGATGACTTATGGCACTGAAACGTGGTCTCTTACTATGGGCCTCATAGATAAGCTCAAAGTCGCACAACGAGCTATGGAGAGGGCTATGCTCGGGGTTTCTCTACGTGATCGAATCAGAAATGAGGAGATCCGTAGAAGAACGAAAGTCACCGACATAGCTCAGAAGATTAGCCAGTTGAAGTGGCAGTGGGCAGGGCACATAGCACGCAGAACAGATGGCCGATGGGGCCGAAAGGTTCTGGAGTGGAGACCACGTACCGGCAAGCGCAGCGTAGGTCGTCCACCGACACGGTGGACAGACGACCTGAGAAAGGTCGCAGGACGACGTTGGATGCAGGCCGCTTCCAACCGGTCCTTTTGGAAAATCATGGGGGAGGCCTATGTTCAGCAGTGGACGTCCTACGGCTGAGATGAGATGATGAGATGAACCTTTTAAAGGTTGCAGGTCAACAACAATCAGTTCTGTTAATGTTACCCTAAAATCACGATATTACAATATTACTGAAGATCAGCCTTGATTGATAAGTTGTTTGCTATATTACAGCAACATAACAACACAATAGTATTGTCTAATCCTACTACTAAAAGAAATGTTGAAACTTAATATTATGATTATGAGACAATGTATGATTACTATTGCCTTCGAATTTTAATTAATCACACAAGTCACATTCAAAAGAATTATCTTTGGCTTCTGAATAACTTAATCCTAGAAATCGCGTGCATTTCAGATGATACCATCTAATACACTTGTCACAGCCAATGTTTTTCTCATCGTCATCTTCTACATCAGAAATTAATACATCGTCACATTCAGCACATTTCATTAGCTCCACGGCTGGTACATTTTCTTTCTCAGATTCCACATTTATCGACTCTATCGTTTCCTGTGTGACTTTTATCTTCTTTTTTCGTTTCGGAGCAGTTTTTTGAACCTTTTGAGCTCTCTCCTGTTCTTTTTTTTCTATTCGTTCTAACTTTCTTTTTCGTATTGCTTCCTGTTTTTCGTTCTTGATCTGCTCTTTATCTTCGTAATACTTTCTCCATGCAGCAGAAGATATGGCAGCTGGAGTCCTTTGCTTATTAGGTTTTCTTGCTTCTTTAGAAATTTCAGGCAGCATCAAGTGGTTTTTAAATGGATTACAGGTTTTTTTTTTGGCTTGAATTGCCATCAGCTGCTGAAGATGGTTGTACTAGAGGAGAGTTTTCTGTAGGTAAAACGAAGGATGGCGATACAATTGATACTGTATGAAACAAAGAGGTCAGAGGCGGTTCTGACGTTTGTTCCTTAGTAGGAGTTTCTTTTTCTACACTTGACGTAGTGGGAGTGGGAGTTGATAATTTAATATCTTCTAATGATAGAATTAGAACGTCATCTAAGGACACGATAGAGTCAACATCAAGGCCAGAAAGGTGTAACGTCGAAAGAGACAAATCAGGGAACGAATTGTTTTTGTTGGTATCAAGAGTTTTAGAATTATCCGGATATAGTGTGATTTCATCATAGTCAGTTTTAGAAAAAGCTAGATTGCTATTGCTGGTGATTTTTGATGTGCAAGGCTCGTCATTGGTGGATGGTTTTGGTGCAGAATGTATTTCGGCTGTTACTGTTTGAACCTGCATAGTCGAATCGGAGTTAGCTTCATCATTTACGTTTTCGTCTTCTACATGTAATGAAGAGATGGTGATTTCTTTAGTTGCATCCAATTCTAAAATAATACTATTTTGTTCTATTGATAGTTCCATAAGAGACCTCTCAGATTCAGTTTCGATAGAAATCTCTGCAAAGCCAACTTCTTCAGGGAGAGTATTTTTCAAAATATTGACTGCTCTCGTAATAGTTCGAATGTTAATATTTTTTTCTTTTAGTGTCGGTTTCAGGTGTTTTAAAACTTTTTTAAAACTTTTAATGTCCGAGTGGGTAATATCTTGTGACTGTTGACCAACGGCCTGTACATTTTCCAAAGTATTTCTTACACATTTAGAGTAATCAGGACTATTTGCATCGAATGGGTAAAGACCACATCGCTTAAACCATGTTAGGATGTTGTAATGCTTCATTTAATAATGTGCAAAAGTTTGTTTTGGTAACGGCAGAATTCAAATTTTCGGGTTTTGATAGGAATGCGCGGACTGTAGATTTCCAATATGTTTTTACTGGCGCAAAGACGCTGACGTCAGCTGGCTGTAAAATATGGGTGGTATTGGGCGGCAGGGCATACAAAATAATTTGCAGTTCTTCGCATAACGTACTTAGCATTAATGACATATGCGATTTATGCCCATCTACCAGCAGAAGAATTGGTTTTATGATGTTATTTTCCACCACCCAGTTATGAAACTGGTTGGTCACGTATTCAAAGAATACTTCTCCTCTCATCCAACCTGTCTCCGATCTGCCTAAGCACCATTCTTGGGGCATACTATTCACTACAGCCTTTGGTGGTCTTATGTATGGAAACACGACACAAGGTGGGCACATATCTCCATTCGCATTAAATAATACCAAGTCAATAATACCGTTAAGTTTTCTTTTTCATTACTTGGCTTTATTTGATATAAGTTCTTGAAACCTCTTGGGCCTAAAACTTTTCCTGTCTTTGAACAAAGAGCAAACCCACTTTCGTCTCCATTAAAAATTCTTTTCGGATCATTCAAAATATCTTTTTGGTGTATACTGTCCAAATATTCCTCAAGTTCTCTAAACCACAATCTGATCGACTCTTCTGTGACTTGGGCTCTAGCTTTATTAATACCTTCCGCATTTTTAAGTGAGACTTCATTATTTCTGGCCAAGAATTTTACAAACCACTTTTGACCTGGGCGATCATCTTTGAATTTACTTTTAAACCTCCCATCACGAATTATTTTCTGAACAGTATCCAACAATTCCTTTTTTTTCACTGGAAATCCACATTTGGAAATATTAAGAAGCCATTCAACTACCTTTTTTTCACCATCCACTCCTAGCGCTGGTTCTGGTCCCGGTTTCTTAACTCCATCTGGTCTGCGTCCACTGATTTTGTCCAATAAAGTGGTCTTGGGAATAGCATATTCTTTGCATATTTGTCTTATCGATTTTTTCTTCTCACGAATGTCACTTAATGCTTTCTTTAAATCTTCTTCCGTGTATGTTTTCTTTTCTTTTTTCTTACTCCCTTCCAAAGAACTCATCTTAAACAGGAAAAAATAAAAAATTAAGCATTTCACTTCATTTAGTTTGTAAAAAATTTAATGTTTAGTTAGTTAGTTAAGTTTTAATAAAAAAAATAATACATATTAAGTAAATTACTTTTGCAAATAAGTTAAAAAATATATTTATGCTATTATTTGTATTTGATGAAAAAATGGACGCAATTTGGTACAATACTATTTCCCTGTAGGTATAGTTTGCGTCCACATGTGATGAACGATATTTGTATCTTTTTCTACAATCATAATAATGTGGACGCAAATTGCTCATTACGATTGCATGATATTAGTACATAAATAAAAAATAAAAACAACCTCCCTTTCATAATTTAATCACATAGAAATAAACACAGAACTCAATCATAAATAGACGAGTTCGCGTCCATTGTAATCGCAAACTGCAAGTTTTATAAATTCGGTGTAGTAATTCGCGTCCACCTTATTTTAACTGTTAACTTTTAAAAAAACAAGCAAATACATAATTAATATTACTCCTTTTTTCATGCTTTATGTCGAGAAACAGCTGTGTATTCTAAAATACGCATAAAACAATAAAATACTTACCGTCGAACGCGCCCCTGCACACTATTTTTTTGCCGACATTCCGCGCGTCCGCGCTTCTTTGTTGAAGAACGGAGACTAACTATTTTTTTTACTCTTGATTGATTGGGCACACAGAACTTTTGTCTATGTGTGTGTGCCTCTTATACGATGAGGTATTGGCGGTAACGACTTTTCGGTGATTTAGTGTGTTAATATACCTATTTTCGAGAATGTTTATAGGAAGGTCCCAAAAATGGACGCGAATAGGGTGATGGACGCGAACTGGCGAAATGACCCTAGTAAAGACCGTGATATATCTGAGTCGTCTTCCGGAAACCCTCCGTTGCGTTGCTATGGATGTGGACAGCAAGGAGTAGTCCGATCGAGATGTGAAACATGTAGGCAGAGTCAGGGTCATTCAAGTGGTCAAGTGACCGACTTACACAGCGTCAATAGTCAAAAAGTTACGAATTATAGTCCAAGAGCCGACGATCATAGACCGAGAGCCGACTGCGAATTTCACACTGCGGAAATTTCCGACAGTTCCGACTCGCGCCCATTAGTTAAAATTAATGTTTCTGGTGTTCAGGGTGTAGCCGTGCTGGACACGGGTGCTACACACAGCATAGCTAGTGGCATGCTGTATGACATTATGCGTAAAAACGGGGTGAAATTCGAAGAAACCTTTCATTCTGTGGGCTTAGTTGATGGCTCGAGACAAATGAAAAAAACATTAGTGGGGGTTACTCAAATAATAATCGAAGGCAGGTCATTTACTGTTTCATTTATTGTGTTTCCCGAATCCGATACCCGAACATTATTGGGGCGGGACGCGATCATTAACGCTGGTCTCGTTCTAAATTTAGCACAAGGGACGTGGACTTTTTCCGATACACCTGGACAGGTGCACCACTTCACCAAATCTTACCAGCTCACTACCGCTGCCAATCCAGAGCTACTGAGTGCGGATGCAGCTAGCATAACACTACGCGTCGATGAGGGCACCAACATGACCGCCGAGCAGAAATTCCAATTGAACGCTTTACTCATCCAGAAGGCTGACAGGTTTGCGACAGAGGGCCCACCGACTGACTTTGCGGTTCATCATATAAAAGTAAGTGAGAGACAAGAACCTATAGCTTCACCACCATACCGTTTATCCACCAATAGGAAAGAAGCCTTAGAACAGGAGTTACAGAAGCTACTAGCAGCTGACATAATCGAAGAGTGCGAGTCGCCTTGGGCAGCGAATGTAGTTCTGGTGCCGAAAAGAGACGGAGCATTGCGGCTGTGCGTTGACTACCGCAAGCTTAATGCTGTGACAGAACCGGACCGCTACCCGCTGCCTAGAATGGAAGACGTCCTTCACGCTGCTAAGACAACATCCTTCATGAGCACCTGTGATTTGAGGTCAGGGTATTTCCAGGTGGCGATGACGAGCGAAGACCGAGATAAAACAGCCTTTGTATCACCACTAGGTACGTTCAGGTTTAAAAGAATGCCAATGGGCCTACGTAACTCAAGTGCAACTTTTCAAAGATTGATTGATCGATTCAAATCTAATCTCCCAGGAGTGACAATTATAGCCTACCTTGATGATCTGGTCGTCCTGTCTAGAGTCGTTCCCTCGACACCTGCAAGACCTGGAAGCTGTGTTTGACAGGTTAGCCATGTTCAACTTGCGTATCAACCGACAAAAGAGTTCCCTTGCCAGAGACTCTATCAAATTCCTCGGCCACATCATAGTTCCAGGTGGTATACAGGTTGATCCCCATAAAACGGAGGCTATCGCAAACATGCCACCACCCAAAAATGTCAAACACTTGAAGACGTTTCTCCAAACTTCTAGCTGGTTTAGACGCTTTATTGCAAACTACTCGGACGTTGCCAAGCCACTTACCAACCTACTGAAAAAAGAGAGTCGATGGGTGTGGAACACAGCTCAGCTGGAGGCGTTTGAAAACATTAAAACCAAACTTACTTCTGCCCCCATTCTTCGGCAAGCTGACGAAAGCTTACCGTTCACCCTTAGGACAGATAGTAGCGGCTATTGTCTGGGAGCTGTCCTAATGCAGGGGGAGGGACATGATGAGCGACCAGTAGAGTACGCCAGCCGACTCCTAAACTCGGCTGAGAAAAACTACACTACAACAGAGAGAGAAGCCCTTGCCGTCGTCTGGGCTGTGAATAAATTCCGTGCATACATCGAAGGATCCGAGGTAGTGGTTAAATCCGACCATGAACCACTTCGATGGCTAATGAACTTAAAGTCTCCGAGCGGCCGCCTAGCCAGATGGGCTCTCACTTTACAAGAGTTCAATATGCGTGTCGACTATACGCCAGGGCGATGCAACGCGATCGCTGACACTCTGTCCCGTCCTCCCTGTGACGATGAAACGAGTTGTGACCTGTGTTACGCCCAAGTAGATCTACCAGCCCGAAGCTCAACAGAAGTCCGCAAAAATCAGATGATGGACCCCGAGACACGGAAAATCATAGACGATCTCGAGGACGACGATTTCTTTAGGGGGAGGATCTGGGCCGACAAAGGCTACACGATTTCGGACGGCATCCTATACAGATACAATCCTGAATCTGATGAAGAAACAGCGTGCTTAGTTGTGCCAGCGCATGAACGCGCCAACGTGATGGCAGAATACCATGACGCACCGACCGCTGGCCACTTCGGCGTTGAAAGGACATTGCAGCGTATCCATAATAAATACTTTTGGCCAGGTATGCGTAAATACGTATCTGACTACGTGCGGGGATGTGTCGCATGTCAACGGTACAAGGTGGATACGAGGAAACCACCCGGACTGTTGCAGACACCCGCAACATCCCGACGTTTCGAGGTGCTTGCCGTGGATCTCTTCGGTCCCTTGCCTGAAACCTCTGCCGGTAACAAATGGATTTTGATTGTAGAAGATGTATGTAGCAGATGGACAGAGCTGTTTCCACTGAAAGTTGCCACCAGTGCCGATTGTGTAAAAACACTTATCGCCGAAGTTTATCTGCGGTATGGGGTGCCGCGACGCCTTATCAGTGATAATGGTGTGCAGTTCATTTCGGAGGTGATGCAGCAGACCTGCCATGCATTTGGCATTAGCCAATCACTCACTCCTCTATATCATCCAGAGGCCAACCCGGTGGAGCGCAAAAATCGTGACCTAAAACCACAACTGGCAATCTTAGTGGGTAAGGAGCACGACACATGGGATATTCACTTACCTGCTATCCGCTTCGCGATGAACTCGGCAGTGACGTATAGTACAGGGTACTCGCCCGCATTTCTGACTTTTGGCCGTGAGCTCCGCGCGCCTGCTGACGTGGTGGATGACATGAGGTGTATCGTCCAAAGCGATAACATTGTCACTTCGCTAAGTACTTACCTGAAGAATATGTCCGCTGCTCTCACAAATGCACGCGATCAGCATGAAAGAAAGCAGGCTTATCAGAAAAGATATGCAGACCAGCACAGAAGACCTGCGCCTGACTATGTGGTAGGGGATCTGGTGCTGCTTAATACGCAAGGCGCCAACGATGCCGGTAGGAACCAAACTTCGAAGTTTATACCCCGTCGCGACGGGCCGTATCGTATCGCGTCTGCTGCCAGCTCGACTACCTATGTGCTTTGCCACGTAGATAATGACGAGACCGTTGGTAAATACCATGTCTCACAGCTCACTCCTTTCGTAGGCTGTTTGCAGCCACCGCTCCAGCCAAAACGTAAAAGAGGGAGACCGAAGAAGGTTTCTACTCCGAACGCGAGGGCGCTTAGTTCGGATTAGAGGGGGAGGATGTAAGACCCATCCCGACAGCACCACAGCATTTTTAGCTATACCTAGTAGTACACATAGTAAAGTTACGTATCGCAGATACCGCGAACGCGTTGCTTAGCAACGCGACCTGTTGTCCCCCGCACTTCACGTAAAGCCCCTCAGCGGCCGGCCGTCGCTCGCGCCGCCCGTCGGCCCATTTTTGCTCGGCAGTCGAGTCGCAACGCGTCATCATAGACGTTCACTATATCTATTGTAGAACCCACAATAAAGACTGTATCCCGATATCTGTGAATTATCTCATATTAGTTATTTTTTTCCAGAATGAACCACAATTGCCCGAGTATACAATAAGGCCTCAACCTGGTCCTTCACATGGGGTCTTACAGGATATCACAAACACAAGACCTACCAATCAGCCTGGTACTTCACATGGGGTCTTAGAGGAAGTGACCATTGGTGCAAATAGTGAGCCTAATGTTGGTACATCTTCAGATGCTCAAGTGCAAACAATAGTTAAACCAACTTCAGAAAAGGAGAAGTTTTTGTATGCCAAATGTAGCAAATATATGCGAAAAATTTGCCAACTGCGCAATCGCGTTAGACATCTGAAGTCAAAAGATATTTTAAAACGTGTGACAGATGATGTATCCATAAAAAAGTTATCAGAGAAGATATCTCCGACATTTGCGCAACTGTTGCAAGGACAGATACGGAACTTTAAAAAGAAAAGTACTGGTCGAAGGTGGAATAAAAAAGAAAAAATTACTGCTCTAAGAATTTATAAAAGATCACGAACTTGTTACCGTTTGCTGCAAAGGCTTTTTCAGTTACCATCACCCAGTACATTAAAAAGTCTGCTCAATAGAGTACCTTTTAATGCTGGAATCAATCAACCAGTTTTTGAAGTCCTTCAAAATTACACAAAGACACAGAAGCCTTCAGACAATGAATACACATTAATGTTTGATGAAATGTCGATAAAAAAACATCTCAATTACAACCCTAAAGAAGATGTAATTGAAGGATTTCAGGACCATGCTTCACAGGAAAGATCCCCACTTATTGCAGCATATGCATTGGTGTTTATGGTTGCGGGGATACGTAAGAAAGTTAAACAGCCAATTGCCCATTACTTTTCAAGTGGGTTTTCTACTGCAGACAGACTGGCTGTGCTAATTAAAGAGGTAAGTTTTTTTTAAACACCTGCCTTAGTATGTCTTAAAAGGCGACTGAAGTCTCATAGGCAGAAAAGTGCGTCTAGTAGGCAGCAGTCAGCCGTGTGGCAAAACCCTATTACCTAAACTAATACTAAAACCAAATTATATTCCTTGTTGTGTCCATTCATATTACAGAAAAACATATGGTATCGATTGACCCTACATGACCGCACCCTTAGAATATAAATGGCACTATACGAAAATGTTCATTTTACAGTATGGCCGTTTAAAGTTTATTAATGTATTGTATGGGTGAAATGGAACTAAAACAATGTAAATAAAGCTTCTTGGTCGGCTTAAAATAACAGTTTAACTAATGCTGTTTCGGAATACAGTGGCACACAATATTTTTTTTTATTATTTATCCATGGAGAAGCCTTTAAAAAAAAAGTTTTGCATAGTGTCGGTTATAGTTTCATAGTTATTCAAATTTTTTTGCTTAATGACCTCTAAGTTGTTATTTTACCTACATTGTAATGATAAAAAAGATACAAATAAAACAATAAAATAATTACTGAATCCTATTTATTTGGCACACGCTCACAGTTAAAAGTCAAAACTACCACAAACACTCATAATAACAAATCTGTCCTAATCTAGAAAAAGGTATTATCAAAATAACAAAAACTTAGACTTCGTGTTTGAAAACAATTCGTAATTTTATCATAAACAACATTATTATTAAAATCTTGTTCTTACTACTACTTACTAATTAATACCATCATAACTTAAATACTAACGTTCAAAGTCTTTCAAAGTAGGAACTGTAAAAGTTACGCACAAATCAGCGTATTAAAGGCATAATAATCACAAGATTCAACAACAAAAAATTTACTCGCAATACCAAACTTAGAAATATTGTTTTTCACAAAAAAACCGTTAGTAATTATAAAAAAAAATGTTCAAAATCAAACGTTCAAAAAATAAAAAAAACGTATCAAAAACTTCTTCTTACAAATTAAATCAACTGCATTTTTAAAGAGTGAACACTACCCATCTAGTTCAAAACTCTGTCAAAGTAAGATTTGTAAAAGTTGGGTATCAAACCAGCATCTAGAAGGCTTTTCACGTCATTCTTCTTTCTTTCTGATAAATCTAACTTTTGGTTATACAGCTGTTGCAATTCTTGAGTCTTCTGGTTTCTTGCAATGACTCTTTTAGATCCCAGGTTAAGTTCTTTGAAATCATTAAAGTAGGGTGTTTTGTAAAATATATTTACCTTTTCATCTTCAACTTTCACCACTTTGATGACTTTTATATCAGATAACTTTACAACTTCACCTTCAATACTTTTGTTTAGCCTAGGAACTGGCAGTTGTTTGATGTCAAAGAAATTGTCATACGACATTTCGTTTACTGTGAATGGAGTGCCATGTTTTTTTGCGCTTCTGATGGCGGATACGTACTGGGAAGGCACATAAATGGGCCCAGACTTAAGCATTCTTTTTATTTGTTTTTCAATCATTGAATGTGCTGCATCTCCTTCATTTTGTGTATGTCCACGGATTAAAAATTTGTGTGTTATAGATGTTACTTTCAAGTTAAGTACTGCGTAGATGTACATACCGATGATGAACTGATTTTTCTGCTGGCCGCAGCAGTTATCTGAATAGAAAACTACGTCTAAGTCTTCGTCAGCTAAAGAAGATTTCTTTTGCAAGTATTTCAAGACACAGCTGGCTATTTCATTTGCTCCACGGTTACCTTGCGTCTCGTCCCAGAAAAAACATTCAGTATTATCTCTTGCAAGCTCAGAGATGGTAAAATTCAAGCAATTTATCTTTGACTTGTAGAAAAAAGTTGATTCTTCTCCATTTGGTATCGTCATTACTGCTTGTAGGTCGTAGCATGCGACGATAAAGTTGCTTGAAACCTTCATTTTATCATTAGCTTTTTCTTCGCGACTTTTCTCCTTCTCTGCTAGATGTCGATCGTAGTCTTCCTTCAGAACTTCTTTTTGAGGACCTTCGGCCAGTTTGTATATTGTGCATTGTTCGCATTGGTCCTTTTTGGGGACAAAGAAGCCAATGTTAAAGTCGTTATTGAAAACTTTTCGGTATGTATGTAGTTGTACAAATGGCAATATTTGTTTTATGCAATCCTCTTTGTAGTCTGAATAAATATCAGTCAATGTTTTTCCACCATCTATAAATTCTCTGGTAGTTTGCTTTCGCAAATAGTGGCTTTCGATGCGAGGAATGCTGTTAATGTGTTTTTTCACTTCTTCTATCATTTCAGCGGGCACCTTTCTGTGGTTTCCATGCATTCCTCTCTTTTCTCCTTCTAGAACACCTGTTGACGCATTTTTCTTTTCTACTACAGTTCTAATGCACCTGTCTGTAATATCCAGTGAATTTTTGAAGAAAGTTTTGCAAACCCTTTCTTTGGTGCCGTTTACATCGAAATGGAAAGCCATTTTTGGCTTTCGATTGGAATCAATCTTTTTGTATTGATATCTGGGCTTAATTTCTATTATGTTACGAGCTATATATTCTCTTTGTCGCATCAATGAAGCCATGCCCCAAAAATCATCGAAAAGAAGTTTTCGTGACTTTTCAGATATTCTTTCTGAGCATTTCAGCCGACATGCACTTCCACATGGTTGCTTAATTGTTTTAGCTGGATAAACGGTTTTCTTTTTTGAGTTGAAAACATATTTTTTACCAGCATTTCTTAAAATCTTCACAATATTTGTAGAAACGTTCTTAAATTTCTTCTTTCGTTTTTTTGTGATGACCTCAACTGGCTGAGCTCGAGCTCCTATTACAACATCGTTTTGACAGAAACCGTCAATATTCCTTGTATCAGAAACGACAGGCTGAGTTTGGGCTTCTATTACAGCATCGTTTGGGCAGAAACTGTTAATATTCCCTGTGTAAGAAGCAACTGGCTGAACTTGAGCTTCTTGAGAAACATCATTGATTTCTCCTGTTTCATCTGCCAAAAATCATGCATTCTGACAATGCATGATTTTGGCGTTATTGGCACGGCTGGAAGAGGCAACATGATCGCCATCATTTGGAGCAAGACCAACTTGATGATTCGAATCAGCAGGAAGAGGAACACTTCTTTGATGATTATTAGAAACTTCAACAATCTGAGTGAAGGAAATGTCAATGTTTGAAGTGCTTGGCATTTGGTCATTCATGTTATCATTTGTGTTCTCTGTTTCGTCATACGGATTAGTAGGGTCGATATAATTACGCGAGTCTTTAGCGCTTTGAATTTGTTGGGTGTTTGGACACTCTTGTGCAGAGAAAGCTGAACTGCATGATGTGCTTGAGGTAGAAGATGATGACGAGCTGGAAGATGAAGACGATGACGACGAGCTTGAGTTCGATCTCCGGCATTTTTTCTTTGAAGGAAAGTATGTGCTATCGTCTTCTGAGACGGGAGAAAAGTCACCGTCGTCATCGTTCGTTTGGTTGTGACAAGTGCTAGTTGAGGGTGAATTTCTCATGATGTTCAATTCAGACGCACTCATTGTTGAGAGGGGTTCCACAATATCAGATTTTCTATAGGAAGCTTTTGTATTTTGGGATTCATCATCGTCTTCGTTGTTCTGAGTTGATAATTGAATGATCCTTTTACATCTACTTCTCTTTGGATCCATAATAGTTTAATGCCCTAAACAAAATCATTCAATCAATTAGAAGGTCAGAAAAACTAATGCGTCCACCCTGCGTCCGCGGTGGCAATCTATTTGTGTTCAAAAACGTGTCTTAACACAGGACGCGTTTGATTTGTACACGTCGCAACAAATAAAACTGCGGTAACTGATCACTACCGTGGACGCAAGAACGCATCACGCGCACGTGATATTGACATTGATTGCCAAACTAGTTTTATTACAACAATGGCAGACTGATAGTTAGAAGAAATTGTAATTTGATGAATTTATATACAAAACAGGAATTTAAATGATTAAAATAACTGTCACTAAACTCAACTTGCCATTTACGCAATTACGCAATGCGAATATATAAAAGCAAATTTATCGAATAAATGGCACTTTACAGAAAATGCCCTTTCTTGAGTTTGTATTCAAACAAAATCCTAATTGAAGTTAAAAAATAACTGACACTAAACAAAACTGCCACTTATGCAATAACACACTGCGAATATTTGAAAGCAAATTTATCGATTAAATGGCGTTATACACAAAATGACCGTTATTTAATTCGTTTAAAAACAAAATCCTAATTCAAATGATTAAAAATAATTGGCATTACACTCAAACTGCCGCTTATGCACTTACTCACTGTAAATATTCGAAAGCAAATTTATTGAATAAGTGGCACTAAACACAAAGTGCCATTTTTTTACTCACCTCGACAAGAGCTCCGTCCGGTGACTTGTCGCGAACTGGCGTAGTGCCGGTTTATTACTTACCGACCGCACAATTTGTTACAAATTCATAAGTGACACTAGCGACATCTAGCGAAAATTAAACGCATTAGAACTACTGGGGTCTTTGCATTAGGCGCGTTTCGTCTTACGCATTTTGACAGTATACTTAACTAAAAAATAGCGTTTTTTGTATAGTGCCACTTATGTTTTAAGGGTGCGAATGTGTAGGGATGATGATGACAACCTTTATATAATACTAGCTACGCTCTGTCTGCATGGTGATGGATGATGATAATGATGAATCAAAATATATATATAGCCTATGTTATTTAGGGATTACATAGTATAATGGAGAAAGAATTTTTGAAATTGATACGAGTTGTTTTAGAGTCTATTCATTACAGACATACAAAAATGCAAATATTTCTTCTTGATATTATTATTAGTTTCTAAATTGTACACTGTTATCAATACTTTTGCATAACAGACCCAATGTGAATAGTTATCACATCAGTTAGAATAATTGTTCATTATTTATCATTTCAGGTTCTACAAAAGTGCCATGAGGTGGGAGTAAATATTGCGGCCATTGTGTGCGATATGGATGGCGTAAACAGGCGAGGCCTCACTATCTTGGGTGCATCACTGCAACACCCTTATATACACCACAATGGCAAACAAATCACAGCACTTTTTGATGTACCACATTTTTTAAATGCTTTAGAAACTTGTTTTTAAAATATGATATTGAATGTGCTACAGACATTTTATCAAATAACAATGAAGGAAAAGGTAAAGGGTTCTCATACATACTTTTCACTCTTGTGTGTTCTTATCTTTTGGGTTAACTGTTGCATATTGTTTTTTTCTAAAACCCTTAGCAGAATTACGAATCTGGCCCAATGTGAATCAAGTGAAACTCAAACAAACAAACAAAAAAATATGATATTGTTATGAAATTACTGCTTTTATTTTGGTTTGATAACTATTTTTCTACATGATACATATTTCTTTTTACAGGAATTGCTAAATGGTCCCACATAAAGGAACTTTATGAAATTGATAATACCAACCCGGTTGTAATACAAACCGTATTAAAGAGACGATAGAGCGGAAAAAAGACTCCAAAGTGTTTGCAAGAGACATGTCTATTGGGCAAAGCCAGTTGACGAAGCTGAAGAGAGGAGACGGCAGTATAGCGTCGACCAAAGCGGAAGTGTTAGAAGAGGTCGAGAGTTTCTACGGACAGTTATACACCTCGGTCGCTAAACCTGTTAGCAGCTCGGCCAAAGACCCAAGAGCCAAGCTGACCCGACATTATACCGAAGATATCCCGGACATCAGACTGTACGAGATTAGAATGGCCTTGAAACAGCTTAAGAACAACAAGGCGCCTGGTGACGACGGTATCA
This sequence comes from Selenia dentaria, assembly GCA_917880725.1. Classification (NCBI taxonomy): domain Eukaryota; kingdom Metazoa; phylum Arthropoda; class Insecta; order Lepidoptera; family Geometridae; genus Selenia; species Selenia dentaria. Next base: position 30,454,274 of record OU862890.1, on the reverse strand, counting down.
CATCTGAGCTTCTGAAAGCGGGTACTTAAAGTCCTTCAGAAGCTCTTTAATACCGTCTTACTCGAAGGTTCAACGCCAGAAGCATGGAACAAAAGCGTGGTGGTGCTGTTCTTCAAGAAAGGTGACAACACTTTACTTAAAAATTACAGACCCATCTCGCTTTTGAGCCATGTTTATAATCTGTTTTCGAAGGTCATAACGAACCGTCTCAGTCGCAGGTTTGATGAATTCCAGCCTCCGGAACAAGCCGGTTTCCGAAAAGGCTATAGTACCATAGACCACATCCACACGCTACGGCAAGTTATACAGAAGACCGAAGAGTATAACTTGCCTCTTTGTCTAGCGTTTGTAGACTATAAGAAAGCCTTTGATTCGATCGAGACGTGGGCAGTGATTGAGTCTCTCCAGCGGTGCCGTATTGACTATCGGTATATTGAAGTGCTGAAGTGTTTGTACAAAAACGCCTACATGTCAGTCCGAGTACAGGAGCAGAGTTCGAAGGCAATTCCATTGCAAAGAGGCGTGAGACAGGGAAACGTTATATCTCCGAAACTGTTCACCGCTACATTGGAAGACGCCTTCAAGCTTCTGGAATGGCAAGGACTTGGCATCAATATTAACGGCGAATACATCACTCACCTTCGATTTGCCGACGATATTGTAGTCATGGCAGAATCCATGGAAGACCTCAGTACAATGCTTGAAGGCCTCCATCGAGTTTCCCAACGGGTAGGTCTTAAGATGAACATGGACAAGACGAAAATTATGTCTAATGCCCATGTTGTACCTACCCCAATATCAGTTGGGAACTCAGTTCTCGAAGTTGTTGACGAGTACATCTACCTGGGACAGACAGTCAAACTAGGCAGGTCCAACTTCGAGAAAGAGGTCAATCGTCGAATCCAACTCGGCTGGGCAGCGTTCCGGAAACTTCACGAAGTCTTCTCGTCAAAAATACCTCAGTGCCTCAAGACAAGAGTCTTCGACCAATGTGTGTTACCAGTGATAACTTATGGCACTGAAACGTGGTCTCTTACTATGGCTACTACCTCATAGATAAGCTCAAAGTCGCACAACGAGCTATGGAGAGGGCTATGCTCGGGGTTTCTCTACGTGATCGAATCAGAAATGAGGAGATCCGTAGAAGAACGAAAGTCACCGACAGCTCAGAAGATTAGCCAGTTGAAGTGGCAGTGGGCAGGGCACATAGCACGCAGAACAGATGGCCGATGGGGCCGAAAGGTTCTGGAGTGGAGACCACGTACCGGCAAGCGCAGCGTAGGTCGTCCACCGACACGGTGGACAGACGACCTGAGGAAGGTCGCAGGACGACGTTGGATGCAGGCCGCTTCCAACCGGTCCTTTTGGAAAATCATGGGGGAGGCATATGTTCAGCAGCGGACGTCCTACGGCTGAGATGATGATGATGAATACCAACCCAAACTTTGTGTATGCACCAGCTTTGAAGAAGGATCACTTAGAGCCCAATTCAAAACAAAAAATGAAGGTTAAATATGCAGCACAAGGTCTTAGCCATTCCGTAGCAGGAGGAATGTTAGCCAAAGTAGCTAAAGGTATGTAAACTAGATAGGTAGGTACTTTCTTTTTTGCATGATAGCTTGGTGAATGTTTATTTTAAATGTTTTGAAGTGATGAAGTAGAGAAGACTGTACCTGATAGGATGCTTCATGCCTGTTCATTACAGTTGCAGTATCACCGTTCTGTGACTCTAAACTGCGCTCATCACTTAGAGACATTAGTTCTTAAATCTCATGCACACAGTAATTTGATTTGTAGTATATGTACCTACATCTTTAGGCTGACTAGAGCCTACAGCTGTCATGGCTGTCCCCACATCTTGCATGTAATGTATGGACACTCGTGCAACGTCAGCGTAATTTGCTGCTACAGTAAAAGTTGCTTGAACATCCCTATACATACAGTATATGTATAAATTCTGTCAGGCAACTTGAGAGCTTAGTTCAATGTTAGTAAAATGTCAGTAAAATGTCAATGACCCCCAACTACATCAAAATATTAGCAGATGTGATAGCAGGTTACAGCTAGTATATTAACTCAAAAATTTGTAACAATCAAAATAACAAAGTACATTTGAAGCAAACATTTATTTAATCACCTTACTCTTATTTTCAGGAGACCTTACTGTGGACGCAGCTGTAACAGCAAATGTTATTATAAATATGGATAATCTGTTTGATTGTCTTAACAGCGATTGCTCGGATTTGCGCAGAGGAAAAGCTCATGCAACAAATTTAAAACATCCAAGCCCACATTTAAAATGCTTTGAAAAAATGAAAAGATTTTTTTCGTCTATTAAGTATATTGGAAGCCCACGTAAGCCGCCATCACAAGAAGGTTGGATATGGACTCTCAATGCCATTGAGAAATTGTGGAGGAGCTTTGTGCAAAAACACCACATCACGCCTTGCCACTAGGCGATTACAACAAGACCCTATTGAAAATCTTTTTGGCTGCATTCGTGGCAACTGTGGATCCAATTCCAATCCAACATGCAGCCAATTTGTAGCTGGCTTAAAAACTGCCATATTAACAAATATGTCACACATGGGCACTTCAGGAAACTGTGAAACTGATAATAGCGTTATAATTAACAATTTTGAAACACTATTATCCATTTCACAGTCCACACCACAGCATACATTTGCAAGGACAAAGCCTAAATCTCTGTCCTCAATTGAATTGTCGTCCATCCAATCCTTTTTTTTTTTTTTTTTTTTTTTTTTCGAGGGGGAAATCTTATTAGATACCCGGACACTATGGGGAGCGTCCGGGTTATGTGGGATTTTCCACTAAAACCCCCTCGGTGGCCTTCTTCGATGTCTTATTGATGACCCCAGGATCTCCATAGGAACGCACTGGGACCATCAAGACATATTGCCCTTCGGCTCAACTCTGAGAGCATTTCGCATCTCCTTCTTCCGGTGTCTTCCACGGTGTCGATTGCCACATCATGACGCCGTCTTCCTCGAGCTCGTTGATGAGATAGTTAGGGCCCCACCCCCAACTATACCCGAGCTCTTAGGGTCCCCTTTTAGTCGGCTCTTACGACAGGCAGAGGTTACCGTAACCCTATTCTTTAAAAACCCGGGCTTACAGGGTCGACATGCTAGAGCGTTCCGCACCACCGCCCCGGCGTCGCCGTCTTCTTGCGGGATCAGCTCGTTCTCGATCTCGCTCTGCTGTTTCCTTTTGGACCATGACGGTCTCACAAAATTCGACAACAGCTTTCCATGCCGAGTTTTCTGCTAGCATGGCTGTGACCACACTGGGCAAAGAAAGATCTTGACCTATTTTAGAGACCAAAGTCCGCCGCTCTGAGCTCCATGCTGAGCACTCCTCGAGCGTGTGCTGTGCGGAATCTGGTCCAATCCCACAGTGATGACATTGTGGTGTCTGCTCTCGGCCTATTCTGTTCAGGAATTCGCCAAAACACCCATGGCCTGTCAGCACCTGCGTGAGTCTATAAGTGACGGGCTCCTTTCTCTTCAACCAATACACGAAGTTAGGCAATATTGCACTGACAGCACGTTGCCGCATGTTTCGCGGCTCTCTGAGTCGCTCACGCCATCTCTCAAGTGCATACCGTTGTTCTTGCTTTCTCACCTCAGATCCGCTAAGGTGTTCGTCACTTCTGTGAAGACGGATATACACCTGTGCATCCATATCCGCCAGTATGTCCAGTGGAGGAAATCTGGCTATAAGCGTGGCCGCTTCAAAAGATATTGTTCTGTAACCTCGCGCAATCCTTATGGCTATTATACGCTGTAAACTATTGAACATAGCTCTACATCGCCTAATCCCCGAGAGCCTTTCTGACCACACTGGAGCTCCGTATAGAGCCATCGATCTTACAACCCCCGCATAGAGGCGGCGAACCCCTTCTTTCGGCCCTCCGAGGTTGGGTAAGAGTCTGTGCAGAGCACCCGCTACTTTCTTGACCCGTGGGACTAAACGGCTGAAATGTTCGTCAAACCACCATCTACTATCCAAGATGAGCCCTAGATATTTAAGGTAACGCCCTACTTCTACTTCCACGAGATCAACCTGGATTGTAAAGCCGGCTGGTTCTCGGCCCTGTGGGACCTTATGGAACCAAATAGCTTCAGTTTTTTGCGGAGCTACATTCAGACCCAACTGACGTATCTTATTTACTACGCATGCTACTCCGCTTTGTGCAAGCTGCCTAGTTTCCTCAAAACTTTCACCATAAGCCAGAACTAAAGTATCATCTGCATAGCAGACAACACTTACTCCATTAGGTAGGTCAACTCTTAGGACAGCATCATATGCGAGGTTCCAGAGAAGTGGACCCAGTACAGACCCCTGAGGTACACCGCAGACCATTTCCCTCCTTTGAAGTGTACCGTTCTTATCCATGTATTGCACGCATCTGTCTTGAAAATACGAATTGATTATTCGTTGCAAGTAAGTTGGTATATTGTGGTACACCAAAGCCTCTTTAATTGTTCGCCAAGGGAGAGAGTTAAAGGCATTAACTATGTCGAGACTTGCAGCTAATACCTTTCTACCATTAGATACGGCCTGGTCCGATAACGTACGAACGCGAAGGATTGCGTCTACTGTTGATCGGGCATGTCTGAATCCAAATTGGTGGTCTGAAAGATCTGGCCCCACGCATCTCAGGTGTCTAGCTAAGCGGTCGGCAATTACTCTCTCAAATAATTTGCCAGCTTCGTCTAGAAGACAAATGGGACGATACGCGGAAGGTGAATCTAGTGGCCTACCTTCCTTCTTTAAAAGAACCAGTTTCGCTTCCTTCCAGTATGTAGGGAACACGCCGTTGCGGAGACAGTTATTAAATAATAGCCTTAACTTTTCCCCCAAGGCAGCGTTTAGTGCTAGAACCCATGCGCGGCCCGGGATGCCGTCAGGGCCAGGTGCGGTTTTACGAGCTTTCAGGCGTTGAATAGCTCGGGTCAGCTCCTGTTCAGATACCTCTAGTTCATCGGTCCAATCAACTAGTGCAGGCATTGGGTTAGACAGAGCATGATCACGCTGCAGTCTAGGAAAGAGCGTATTGACTATTCCTTCTACTAAATCAGGGCCCAGGGTTTCTGTTAGTGGTGGAACCCAGGGACGCAGTTTGCCAAGTACTGTTTTGTACGGTCGTCCCCACGGTTCTCTATCTAGGCCTTCAAGGAGTTCATTCCATGACCGTGACCTAGCATCACTTATTGTGATCTGAAGTGTTTTCGTGGCGGTACGATATGCCACGTATAAGATCTGAGTTTCCGCAGCAGAACTCCCTTGTCTTCTACGGGATCTGGTGAATTGACGTCGGGACCGCAGACAATCTTCGCGCAAGTGCGCAATTTGCTCCGACCACCAATATACTGCCTTACGCTCTACCGGCTGAGCCCGAGGCATTGATGTGTCACAAATCGACGTCATCATGTCTCGGAACCAAGTTGCTTCTGTCTCGGGGTCAGTAAGAACCTCTTCTTCATCTCCCACCCAAGCTGCCACAATGGCAGCCGCTTCGAGTAAGTCTCTATCAAGTCGCTTGAGTGACCATCGTCGTGGTGTTACATTAGTATGAAGACGTCTGCGATCGCCCGAGTGAAGGGTCACATTAAAAACAATATGGCGATGATCCGAAAGTGTGACGATTTCCTCCGCTACTCTCCATCCTGATAGCAGGGGCAGGGCAGAGGGTGTTGACCATGATAAATCAACAATTGACTCCCCTTGCCACCGGACGCATGTACTAACAGAGCCTCGATTTAGCAGTCTTAGGTCCATTGTTGCAGCCCACTCAGATACTGTCTGACCCTTTACATCGTCTCTGGAGCCTCTCCATTCCCGCGAGTGAGCATTGAAGTCACCCATGACAAGAGTAGGACGGGGAGCACATACGCGGATGCAACTACTCACGTTATCCAGATACGTCTCATAGGTGGCAAGAGAACAATTTGGAGAAACGTAGCATCCAATCACAGCTAAGCGACCCCACTCCACAGCAACAAATCCCTGACCTTTGCTTAGCAATGAACAGGAAGGGTAATTACTTCCACCTCCCCAGTAAACTGCAACGCTGACCACGTCATCGGCGAACCAACGTGGATGGTTAGGAACCTGATAAGGTTCCGCCATGACAGCAATTGCTATCGATTTCTCTGCTAAAGTTTGCAACAGCAAGTCTTGAGCTGCTTTGCAGTGATTCAAGTTGCCTTGGAGAACTCTTAAGTTGTTGTCCATTATAGAGCGTCCATAACCTCCTCGACCAAGACTTTGTCTGGTTGAACAGTTGCCTCCGGAGGCATCTGCTTCTTCACTTTTTGAGTTTGTACAGGTCGTAGTCCCGACTCTCCTCTTTTCTTACTTCTTGGTGGAGTACACTTCTTACTACCCAACCGGTGATCAGCAGGGCGACCTAAATCTGAGCACAGTGGGCATTTAAGAGGCCGTGTACATTCGCTTGCACGGTGGTTAGATTCGCCACATGCGTAGCACCGCGAGCTCCGATCCACTGTGTTCGGGCACATGCGTCTCACATGTCCTAGTTCAAGGCACCGATAGCACTGTAACGGACGGGCCACAAGTATTTCCACTCTTGCCGATATCCAACCGATAGTAATGCGCTTGGCCGCCGCTAGTTTCTTTACTGCAGCTAGCGGACACCGAATCCACGCAGTCCCTAAAAAGTTAAGTGAGCGGCGTATCGTTCCAACTTTGACCTCCTCTGTTGAGCAACCTCCAATTTCAGCAACTGCGTAGGCGATCTCTTCAGGAGTGACTGCCTCATCAAGGTCCATCACTCTTACCTCTCCCATTTTTGTAGGGCGCATGATGTGCACGCCCATGCCTTTAAGGGTGTCCCTCATCTTCGCCGCAAGAACATTTGCCTTAGAGGCACAGTCTATGCCGGCTATCTCTAGTATGAGTCCACCAGTAATTGCTCTTCTAGGACGAATAGCATTTACCCCACACTCACTCAACTTGATGCTCTGTTTGGCAGCTGTCATGACTGATGCGTAGGTGGCTTCTGATCCCTCCGGAATTGTTACCGCAATAGCCGCAGTATTTGGTAATTTTACCTTTCTGTTGTTGGTAACAGTTTTTTTATGCGGCAAAGCTGTCCTTGTATGATCCGCAGATGGCTTTTTCTTTCCGTTTTTCCTTTTCTTCTTCTGGCCCTCTACCGTAGACCAATTGCTAGTTGATCTTGGCGGTACCGGTATTGCAGCCGGCTGTATTGGTGTAGCTTGAGGGGCAGGCGCAGAAACGGGTAGCTTCTGTGCCTTCTTCTTATTTGAGATCTTTCGTGGAGATTCATTCGGTCCTGTTTCTGGAGTCTCCAGAATGGTTGTACTTCCCTGGGGAAAATGTAGCTGAGCTTTAAAAGATTTCAGCTTTTTATCCATAAGAGAACCAATGCGTTCCATGAAATAATTTTCCCAGTCTGTCTCACCAACGGTAGGTCGAGAATCTGGAGCAGCTAGTCTAGTTGGTCTAGTAGTGTTGGCCTTTGAAATGCTCAGTGGTAGGGTATCGTTCGATACCTTGGTCAGTTTTTCTACTTTCGATTCGAGAACAACCATCTTTGAACGAAGTTCAGAGTTTTCACGCTCCAACCGCTCAATGTTGACATTTACTGACGTCCGTTGTGCCATCTCTGCTGTAGCAGCCTCAATAGTTCTGAAAGCTACGCGTAAGCTATGAACGAAGTTACCTTTTAAGTTACGTGATTTGTCCACAATTTTCTCAACCGTTTGAAGTTGTTCCCTGATATATGCACCCAGCTCAGCAGTTGGTCTTTCCTGCATCTCTGTACCAAGACTCAGAACTGTGGGCAGTTTATTCTTGGCCCGAGTCTGAGTGGGTAATACTGTAGAGTCAAAGATTTCAGACTCATCCTGCTCATCACTGTTTGTCTTCTTCTTCTTCATAAATATAGAGCGTGTTAAAGCAGTTGGTGAATTGCTTTCTAAAGCTTTCCGTCCCCTTTTTTTGGCTCTGGTGCCTTCCGATACTGCCGATGCCTGAGAGGAGTATGACATTATTGAACAGTCCGACTCTTCTCCCTCGCTGTACCTTGCGGTACTTGTCACAGATATTGGTTTGACAAAAGGTCCATCCCGTGTTTTTGTTGCGTCCACCTCATGTGGAGCCTGTCCTTTTAATTCACTTTTCAATAGCGATGGTGACAGAGAGCCGGAGCTCTCGAGGCGACTGGTGCCCCCCCCCCAGAATACGCGGGGCAGAGTGCCGTAGCACCAAGGGATTCTCCGATCTCGGTGAGATCGGTACCCTCCTGGGGTAGTTTTTTGTTACAGTTCGCACTCATATTTTTTGTTTTCCCTTTTATTAAAGGGGATAGGGTCCCCATGTTTGACGCTCTTACGACAGAGTTAACCCCTCTGCCATACATCCCATGAGCAAGCGCCGAAGACTACGGGATTAGGGTTCTACTCATTCTGAAATTGAAATTGAAATTGAAATTGTTTTTTATTGTCCAACAATATACAGTTAGTACACATGCTTAACTCTAATTAATATAATATACTTAACCGTATGTACCTAATAGTATCCACACTAGGCTCTAGGCCTGTGTTGATAGATACTAGTAGGTTGATTTTATTTAACAAACTGTTCAAAGAACATTCTCTAGTCCTTATACTAGGATTCCCTGTGTTATAAGGACTAGTTTCTCCCATTGACCTTTTCATTTTACACATTATAATGAACTATTAAAAGAGAGATCAATTCACTAATCCACACTAATATTATAAATAATTGTATGTCTGTTTGTTCGTCATATATTAACAACTACTAGTAGATTTTATCTTTACAAATAATTAAATAAAAACACAATCAGACTTATTTATATAAAAATACAAATATTATTACACTATTTTGGTAGACATAAAAAAGTACTAATAACTTTTTATATGTATTTTATAATCACGCGTGTGAATCCACGGGTCACAGCTAGTGTTTAAATTATGACCGTAACATTACGAATAATAGACTTATTATTATTCGTAGCCGTAACAACCATTCACAACGGTGTGACAGAGGTCTCGTTTCATTCGTGCAAAATAGAAACTAACAGTAAGAGAAGTTGCCTTGTTTAGGATTTACTTAATAATATGAATTTTGGAATGATAGTTTACCAGAATGTGTCTATAAATGAAATTAGAAAACAAGTATGGTGGTGATGCAAGTTAGTGTTGCTTAGGAATGTGTAGTGTGTTATTTAAAAGTTTACTAATTAAGTGTTCATATATATTTATATAAGTAAGTTCAAACATTAAACGATAAGAGTCATTACGAACTTACGCGTAGTTTGCCACGTGTCATTATTATGTAAAAAAGTTATTGGCATAGATGAGTAGTAATGTGGCTGAAAGAAATATACACCTTTTTGTTGGGGTTTTTAGAAACAAGTAGGTTTTTGTTTTATTTGACAATATTTAGCCAGTTTTCAGTTTGTGTGTAATCCAACGTCAGCAACCAGGTAGTGAGTTTTGTTTTGCATATATATCTAGTGCAATTGAAGATGTCTAAAATTTTATTCATTTTTGAGTATGTATACGGTGCTGCGAAAGAATAAGATCTTGTTGCAAAAACCGTGCGAACTGCAGGAACTTCCCACTTGATGTTTCTTTGTGATCTCGTTGATTCAACTAGTTTACTAGAAGCATTCCTGTGGAACCTAAGTGCAATAGAGACTAAATATAGCTGACGAACTGTCAAGAATTTGTATTCTGAGTACAATTGACTAGTAGGGTATCGAAGCGGTTTATTGTACGCAATTTTAATTATTGATCGTTGCGCTCTCTCTGCTCTTATCAAATAACTACTACAAGCTGCTCCCCAACTAACAACACAATAACTGAGAACGGATTGGCATAGGGATGTATACACTAGTCTGATTGTATTAGGGTCGGCGACTTTTCTTACATTTAGAAAGATGTATTTAAGTTTTCTAATCCGAGTACACACCAAGTCAATATGTTTTTGCCATGAGAGATGGTCATCAATTACAATGCCTAAGTACTTAATATGGTCGACTTTTACTATTTCAGGACATTGGCAATCAATTAAGGTACAGGCACCGCAAGAGTGAATCTTGAGTGGTAAAGTAAGTTCTGAAGTTAGGGCTTTACTATTAATTATTTTAAACTCTAGAAACTTAGTTTTTGAAGCATTTAGGGTAAGTAAGTTTGTATTAAGCCAATCACAGATTAATTGTACGCCTGTTTGTGTAACTTTATAAACATCTCTTCTGCAATCTGCACCAAATATTATGGCTGTGTCGTCAGCGAATGTCAATATCTTTCCGTGATCTATAGGTAGTTTACAGAGATCATTTATATAAAGCAAAAACAGGGTAGGTCCGAGGACGCTCCCTTGAGGTACCCCAAAGGAAATGTCGGAATAGTCACTGTAATACCTATCAACTTTAAGTCTTTGCTTCCGGCCAGAGAGATAGGAACTGAACCAGTCCAGTGCAGTACCGCGAACGCCAGATTGCTCAAGTTTTTTTAGAAGAATTGGGCGTGAGACGGTATCAAATGCCTTTGCTAAGTCGAGGAAGACTCCGATGCATCTCTGACCTGCGTCTAGTATGTCTGTGACATGGCTTACCAGAGATACTACTGCGTCCTCCGTCGACCTGCCATTTCGGAAACCGTATTGATTGTTTGCCAAAATTCTTTTACTTTCTAGGAAATTAAGCAACCGTTTATTAACAATTTTTTCCAGTAGCTTCGACAATGAGCTTAGTAAAGAAATTGGTCTATAATTGGCTACTTGTTTAGGGTCCCCAGCTTTCAAGATAGGACATACATTTGCTACTTTGAAGCTGTTCGGGACAGTACCTGAGCTCATGCTGAGATTACATAAGTAGGTAATAGGTTCAGCCAACTTGGTTTTTCCCATTTTAAGTATTTTATTACAAATATCGTCTGGTCCTGGAGCTGAATCTGTTTTTAAACTATTTATGATTTGAATAATTTCATATTCATCTACGGGTGACATGAAGAATGAGTCTGATTGTTGGCTAGAAACTTTGATTGAGTCAGCTAGTTGTTTTTCAGAGACTTTAAGCTTGTTGAGCGAGTTATTCGCTAAACTCTCTCCGATATTCGCAAGATATTTGTTAGCTTTGTTCAACGACTCATTGGGACAACTTCCGATAGACAGTAAATCTACATTTTTGTTTCTTTGTTTATGGATGCCAGCAACAGTTTTGACAGCATTCCAAATCATCTTGCTGTTTCCTTTTCCTTCTGTGATAATTTTGCAGTCATAATCATTCTTCAGTTTTTGCAGTAGATTATTGCATATATTTCTGTAAAGTTTATAGGTATTTTTCATTACGATGTTGTTAGGATTTTTTCTATAATTCACATGAAGAGCATCTCTTTTTCTTATACTTTTGATTAGGCTAGGTGTGATCCATTTTTTCCTTATTTGTCTTGAATTCTTTAATATTCTTTGATTTTGGTGAGCTTTAATTAACGAATTTAGAGTACCTATGAAAAAGTTAGTTGCTGAGTTGACGTCTGTTAAGTTGTGTATTATTGACCAATCGGTTTTGTTTATATCTTGAATTAACTCAGCAAAATTGGTTTTAATAATGTAGTTTGTAGGAATGAACAACTGTTGCGGTTTTTCGTCTAACCCTGTAACCAAGGCATCGTGGTCACTTACATCCGATATGCATACCGCCACATGTACTCTATGCCTGGTCTTTACCAAAACATGATCTATACAGTTTTGTTCGTGTGTCGGTAACTGATGCCCAGGCACTAAGCCGTAGTGTGCAGCCATATCTAGGTATTTGTCAGCATTCGCAGTTTTTATACAGTTTGGTTTGATGTCAATATTCATGTCACCAGTAATGATTAAACTTTCGCAGGCTGAAAGTTTTATCACTTGTTCCAAGGAGTCAACGAAGGGGTCAATATTTTTTATAGATTCTGGTTCTATATGTCCAGACTTTTTCCACTATATACATAGCTCTAATGAACTAATCTGCTTTTCTTATTTGAAATCTGCGTAACAGATTGCAAATAGCAGAGCCCTCAAATTTAATGTACACCAAGAAAACATGTACAAAACGAACACATACACATATATATACATATACATATATATATATATATACATATATATATATATATATATACATATACATATATATACATATACACACACATACATATATCCATCTTGTACATTGTTACATATATATATATATACCTACACACACACATACATACACATACATATACGCGCGCGGCGCCTGGCGGTTTCAGTAACGTCTATTTCTGAGGGAAATAGACCAAAAACAGGCAGCAACCACGAGAAGGAGAACCACCAGACTTGCCTTGGGGATCTACACGACTTGCGCTCTCCCCCAAGACCTACGCCTCCTTACCCATCCGGGATGAGTAAGGAAGGCCTGGGTTTATCCAAAACAAGCAGCGTGCAAGCAGGCATGCAAGCTAGGCAGAACAACTACTAATGAATAAATCGAGACCCGCCCCGTCCATCCAATCCTAACCTAACTAAGCCAGGTATTCTATAAAATGTTCTTAAATCACGCACGATGTGCCGCATTAAGGCGGCATGGATGAGAGATGAAACTAGCATCAGTCGTCAGCGATGAGAGTCAAATGTAACACGTTATTTAAGTGTAGTATTATAACGTAACACATTGGTAACTTTTCTCGTTACCTACTAGTCATGTGCACTAAATCAATCAAAATCTAGAGAACGATAAATACGTAATTATCCAGTTTTAGTATAAATGGACAATCCAGGACCCTGAAATTCCAAAAAAATGCTTCCTTCACTACACCAAACCCAAGCGAGCGAAGCTGCTGTTGAGTCAACTGGTTCGTTATCAAATTCTGTGTAGAACGGCACCAATATTGTCAATGTAATCAAATTTAAGCAAAAACAGATTGTTCCGTAGAAAAAACAAATCGTTGATTGCGTATCGTTTTGAAACTAGTTCAACTGAGAATAGTTTATAAACAATGCTCAAGCAGAGATTATAATCTCAAGTATTGATTAGATGATCAGATATCAAACTGTATTTGAGTTGCATTCTGGAACATGGGACTTAGGTACTTAGATTTTTCCAGGGCCGAACTAAACACAATGACACTGTGTTTATTATTTTCTTTTCCGGTTTTTCTGTTACAACGAGACCCTATTACTAACCTTCGCACCAGTCCTTATAATGAGTACATTATAAGGACTGGTGCGAAGGTTAGTAATAGGGTAAGCTGCGTTCCGTGGTTTCACCCACATGGTGATAAATGATGATGAAGATAATTACGATGACGATGACAAGGATCCTACGTTCTTTCCCGAAATCCCCGTTTAGGCGGGAGAGCGTAACACATAAACAAAATTGCAACATTAGTTAGGATGTCTTTGACAGGGTTGTATTTTTTGCAAGTAGTAAATAGCCTTCGTGCGCGAGTCTAGCACGTGACAATTCTTTTAATAAAATTTGATTTTGATTTGTTGACAACGTTTTTAATAAAATGTGTTTATGATATTTTTATTTGCTTTAAAAGCACGGTGTTTAACGTCAATGTAAAAAGATGATGAGAAGAATAATATTAAAGTAGATTAATTTAACATAAAGTAAAGATGAGCGATTGTGTGACAAATGTTTTAGACAATGCGGTATTTTTTTCAAGAGATTAACAAAAATGGTTTCATGTAAAGTAAAAAAAATACGTCAAGTGCGAGTCGGACTCGTGCACGAAGGGTTCCATAACATAACATTATATATAATTATTGTAGGTAATGTTCTGCTTATTATAAATTTAATGGATATTTTATACTGCCCTTCATAAACAGTTACCTTTTTTTTTCAGGTAGAAATGATATTACTAAACATGAAATGAAATTTAAGTACCTACTTCAATCATAAAGCTAAAAGCCTAACTGTGTTACATTCCAATTTTGGTAACATTACGTTAACAAGTTTGTATGATAATATTGTTATATCTATGCATGTATAGCATTGATGGCCAATAATGTTCTAATGTATGATACGTACGTTTATATGTATATGAACAAAAGTATATGAATACTATCATTCCATTGCCTGATATGAAGTGACAGACCCATAACAATTGCTGTATGTCTCAAATCTCTAAAGCTCTGCACGATATTACACTACGTTTGTCACCCAATTTTTATTTAGTCACCGCAGTGATTTCTAATGATTTTGTCTGCTACGATATCCTATAAATCTAAATACTCACTGTGTTTGCATGCTACTAAATAGAGGCAGAATACCTGGTATCGCAACGGTGCTCCCCACATAGTATGAGAGAGGTGCAATCATGTTATTACATGGGATCATGTGTAGAGATATACTGTAAACGCAGTTGAATATGTTCTTATTATATTATATTACAAATGTGTCTGAAAATCTTGATGTTAATGTTATATTCTGATTTCATAGTTGTTTCATAAGCTTTAATTTTTATTCTAGAAGGAACTACAATTTTGTTTTATGGCCTTAAGCGTTTTAAATGTATAATCAATAAATTTGTAATAAATAATTGTTGTCCAATTTATTGTCTTTTTCTTTAATGGTCGTTATTATAATGCAGTAAAATAGAAAATATCTTTTATTAACTGTGTTTTGACCTCAGACAAAATAAAATAAATAAATAAATAAATATTCCACAACTATCACACAACGCCATCCAGTCCCAAGCTAAGCAGAGCTTGTGTTATGGGTAGGTACTAGACAACTGATAAACATACTTATATATTTCTAAATACATAAATATTATAGATAAATTACACCCAGACACAGAACAAATGATCGTGCTCATTACACAAACATTTGTGCTGGGTGGGAATCGAACCCACGACCTCCGGCATAGCAGTCAGGGTCACTAACCACTAGACCAACAGGCCTGTCAAAAAAAAGTCAAGACAGAATGTTGTGAACAGAGCAGTGAGGCCGGTTTTCTATGCATGTAGTGCGTGAATCGGTGCTGCCATGATAATTTAAATTACCCCATAAAAATAACGTTATCAAATTATTAACGTTATAAATTTAATAAAGTTATAACGTTATTAGTTTTAATATAATAATAGGGTTCCTACATTAGGTGTCGGTAAAAAGTAGTGGCATTGGGTAGTGAAAGAGAAAAGACAAAGAGTTTCAGAAATAAAATTACTCGGTGTAACTGCTAGTTTTATTTAAAAACCTTTATGCTGAATATTTTTTTTGTACGCTTGTCGTTTACTTTGCACTGATTTAGAAATACTTTCTAATTTAGCAATATGGTGGAATCTAATGTTTAAGTATTTCTCAATTACACACCGTATTATATTAAGTTTATGTTCCTGCCCAACATATTCATGTTTTGACTCTAAATTGATAAAAATCTGATTGTTTCCAATGAATTTCTTTAATATGTTCAAGACTATAGTTTGGTGTTGATTTTCTGCGGTTATTGCAATATTTTCATTCAATAATTTTCGAACAACTGCTTCACAAGTGACACAAATGTCAAAAAGATCCTTAGACGGGAAGCGAAAACCGCCTTTGTTTTTTAAACTAATGAGCTTGTGAAAATAAAGTTTCTCATCAGTCTGCAAGGCATCTTAACATTTAGAGCATTTTATGGTTTTAACAAGATAGTGTGATAGTGATAGATAACCTTCTTAGGAAATTGTGTACGTTTCTATAATAAAATCCCGAAAGACATTACTGAGCTCACTGAAGGGAAATTCAAGTTACGTGTCAAAAATATACTAATGAAAAAAGCCTATTATAAATTGAGTCACTACTTAGAAGACAAAGATGCCTGGAAGCTTTCCACTTCTGCCTAATAGCCAACTATTGAATAAATTTGTTATTTTAATACTACTCATATGTAACCTCAATGTACAAAGACTTGAAAAAATAATGGCCCACGAGTTTCTTGCTGCTTCTTCTCGGCGGTGGTTCTTTTCCGAAGACAGCGGTAGAATCATTTAAAAATTTTGACGTTCATAAGAGTGTCTATGATGCCTAAACTGAATAAATAATTTTTGAATTTGAATTTTGAATTTGAGTGCACTGTACTTCCATATATGTAACCAATTATCATTTTTCTGTAGTCACCATAATATTAATTGTCATGTAAACAACTGGCCCAATCAAATGATTCATTAACAATTTCATTAAGAAGTTGCAACGAAGAATTTTCAATGGTTTCTTCTTCTTCTGCGTGTCTATACGACGATGAAGTGCTATTTATAATTTTAGTTGTTGAAGTGCAATTAAGTATTGCTATGTGTTCTAAAGGAACACAATTACTTTTTGCAAGACATTTTAATTCTAAATGACATAGTATTTTTTGTAGCTTGCTTGTAAACTGTCTTACGTTAGGGTTATCGTTGAACCCTCCATGCATCCTAATGGACGTAAATAGAATCTCCAAATGATCCTGGCTTAATTTATAAGTAGATAAAAAAACAGCCTTTTTTCATATTCTATGTACTTCGTATAAAGCGCTTTTAAACTTTCAATGTTTATTAATGTACCTATGAATCCTGCTTTGCATTTTTCTTCTAAGACTGGTTTATAAAATCGCGTGATGACAAAGACTGGTCGACCATCTCGTATAACTTTCCGCATACTAACTACACACAACAACATTCAATATAGATACACCCTAAAAACAAAAGACTTCAATAGAAATATGGTTTATTTTTACAAAAATACATAACCGCCTTCAATATGTACGAAATTGAAAATCCAGTGTGAAATTAATGCGAGTCCATATTAAAGGTATCAGGTTTCCAACAAAAAAAGAATTGTTCAAATCGGTTTATAAATAACGGACTTATGAGGTAACAAGTATTTAAAACAATAGAACCTAATTGCGAACCTACTCCTTTTAGATGTCGGTTGAAATTAAACGAAAAATAAAAAAAAAGAATTGCCTATTTTTTTTAATTTGCTTTCAAACGACGGAACCGGTTTTGTATAAAGATATTGCGTCGAGTGTCATACAATATTATATTTGAAGAAAAGTCTAATTGAGAACCTACTTCTTTTTTGAAGTCGGTTAAAACACGTTGATAAACTATTATAAAAACGTACCCGTATTAACGTAACATATATACTAAATATTAAGATTACCCAATAATAGGGTAAACCTTACAGACTTTACCATGGCAACACTTTCTATGTTCCAAGCAATAACCTTTATTTTTATTTTTATTTATTTAAAATATTGCTTTCCAAGTTACTTACGTGTGAAATGTGATTCCATCCTTCTTTTTATATTTTGATGTTTGTTTTAACACCGTTTCACGACACAATTCGGCATTTTGACTGGTAAATTTGTTGATTTACTTTACGTGTTGCTTCCACGCGCAGCGATAGTTCGACTGACGAGTCAAGGCGTAGTTTCGTTGTGCGTGTGTGTGTGTAATTGTGTATGTACACGGCGAGGCGTAGTTTTACCGGCTTCACTTTTCTGTTCACAACATTCTGTCTTGACTTTTTTATTTGGTCTGAGGTTTTGACAGAACTCTCTTTTCACGATTAAAGTAATTTTTCGTGTACATGTCAGTGTAAAGTACGAGTACAATAATACCTTGAACACTAATTCCAGGAAATTGATTGTTCCATGGGCAGTTCATTTCCTGTATCCGAATTCGAATAGTTAAATTGGATGATTAACAATAACAACGTATTCCAGCAAATATACCATTTTATTGTTACCTATCTCAAAACACAGCCTAATGTGTATAAGTGTATAATTATATAGTAGCGATAGTATGTACCTATACGTGAACCTAAAATATATATGTAGAGAAACTGAGTCCACGTATGCAATTTATGCAACGCATTACATCTAGACTTGAATTTCTATGAAAACAGTAAAGCAACGTTGCGTATATTAAGTATGTCTCTGATTAAACGGTTTTCATACAAATTCCAGTCTAGATGTAACAATGCGTTGCATAGGTACGTGGGCTCAGTTAGTCTCTATATTATGCTATATACCTATATATATACTTCTACAGCGCCATCTATACTTGGTGATTTATTTATTTAGCACATGTAACTTACAGACTAATCCAAATCGTTACAAGGCAGAACTAAGGTAAGCAATAATTTCCGCTCGAAATTTGCCTACCCTATCACAATATATATCTAAATAAGGCTTTTGAGTGATCATGTCGTTGAGCAGCGTTATCACCCTAGCATTAGGTGCATTGTGTGCGCGGACGGAGTAGATGTGTGCCGGTGCAGCGAACAAGCGACGTCGACGGCGAGGGCCATGCTCGGCGTCGGCGCCGCGCATGTACTGTGTCGGCACATGCAGCCGCAGCTCCTCTAGCGCGGATGGGTTGTCTATTACGTTATGGATGAGTTGATAGTAATGGAACATGAGTAACATTTTTCGTCTGAGTTCTAGTGTATGAAGGCTCACCATACCCGTAACAAATAAAGATGGGAACATGTATGGGTAGTACCCGTATAGTCTTTTATAAATATATCTGGCAAACTTACGTTGGATTCTTTCGACCATAAGAGAATATTTATTCTCGTACGGATCCCAAATGGCTGCGTTATACTCTAATTTGCTACGAACGTAGGCATAGTATAATGCTATTACGGCATTGATATTTTTAAAATTATATGATGTGCGCATTATAAACCCCAACATCCTATAGGCTTGTGTGCATATATCTATTATATGATCTCTGAAGTAAAGTTGTGCATCCATAGATAAACCAAGATCTTTAATTGTAGTCACGCGTTCTATTTTTGTGTTTGTAATTTTATATTCGTAATGAATGGGGTTAAGGGTTCTAGTAACAGTGAAAACCTTACATTTCTTGGAGTTGAAATGGAGTCGATTTCTATAACTCCAATCCGCTACCCGATCAATATCTGCTTGCATGGAATCGCAATGAGCACTATTTGCGACTGCAGTAAATAGTTTAAGGGGGTCGGGTCTTGAATCGAGTCGCCTGAATTTGAGGATTCTGCTACTGTGGAATGGTCAAGGGGCTTTTGTCTTGACCCTCCCAATTCGATTTTGGCTGCCGGAGTTACGCGAAAGTATTTTAAATTAATATTTAAAGTTTCTGTAATTTCACACGAAAAACATGCGGATGCGTGAAACGGAACGCAATATCAGGAAATATTGCATAAATTTGAACGTCTGCTATGTTTATGTTCGTGAAACGAAACGTTTTGATCGCTATTTTTGAGGTTTGTGATTTAACTATGTTTACAAAATAAAATAAATACTCCTACATAGTTTTGTGAAAATTATTTTCCTCCTTTACCCACCCAGAGACCAACTCAGATCGGTTAGGTTGAAAGTAGTCAGAAAACCGACACAGAGCACCCCGACTCCACCTATTCTTGTGGCTACTACCCCTAGAGTGTTTATAAATAATGCGGGAGCCAGAAGCTCAAGGGAGGTCGACCGCTAGAGCTTCTGGCGGGAGCCCACCCGGAGTCCAAGTCAGACCGGTTAGGTCGAAATTAGTGACAAATCCAACTCTGACCCCTGCCCCCCTCTCTCTCCCCCTCCTAAATTTAGGTGTAAAAGTGTTAGTAGAGTAGACAAAATTATCTTTGATATTAAATTTTAAAAAAACTACGCGGTTCCGGCAGGGGGAAATGGTAGGGGGGGGGGCTTCCCTGCCCCCCAACCCCCCCTCCTACCCACTCCCCCTCCCCCAAAGTTAAGTGTAAAAGTATTTAAATAGAGTAGAAAATTGATCTTTGATATTAAATTAAAAAAAAACTACGCGATTCCGGCAGGGAAAAATGGTGGGGGGTGGTTCCCCTCCCTCCCCCGCACCCCCCTCCTCCCCTAAATTCAGGCAACTCGATTCAAGACCTTACCCGTTTAAGGTCGTCAGCAAAGAGAAGACATCGTGCAGCACTGATAATTTTCGGTAGATCATTTATCATTATCAGAAACTGCGTTGGTCCTAATGTAGAGCCTTGACTGACGCCCGATCTAGTATAATAACTCGATGATTTAAAATTCGACCACTTAACATATTGCAGGCGATTTTGAAGGTGATATTGGCTTTAAATGTATATATAACAAAAAAGGTTAAAGATACCAGTCTATTTCCTTGTATATATTTTAGTCTATGAACAAAACCAGTGGGCAGAAACCATAGAACAAATTTACTCCTAACGGAGAAGAAAGCCAACTGCATAGATTAAAAACAAAACGGATCCCGCTAGCGCCACCTAGTTTCAGCCCACTGAAATATTGTTAGTGGCGGTAAATTCAAATATAGCCATACATTCTAAATTAAGTTTGTTCTGAAGTAGGTATTTTCTCTTATAAGAAATTTCAACCAGCTATTAAAAATCTAAATTTATTACAAGAAACAATCCTTGTAATTAAAAAACGAAACTCTTAAGTAGTAATTTCGAATCATAGCCGACTGAAATTTCTTATATGAGAACATACCTACTTACAAGAATAAAAAAATCTGCTTCCACTATGTACTCTAATCAATTAAAAGTACATTAAAATTGCATAATGTTTATTGTATCATGTAGGTGTATCACACAATATTTTAATACAAATGACGTGTTGTTACTGGATATGAAATTAGTTGTTAGCCTGAAGGTTTGACTGATGCCTGGGGTGCAACAACCAACTTAGCGCTGTACTATGTAGTAGCATGTAATATGTAGTATTATCATTAATTATTACGTCATATAAACATGGTACACAAATACGAGATATTATTTACATTGTCACCTTGTATAAAAACAGGCCTATTACATATACAACAAAATTGGCAACTAAACATTACTAATTGCATAATGATTATTGTATCATGGATATTACATAATATTTTAATACAAATCACACTGTTTCACGTTAAAAAATATAGATTATGTATGCTATAATTTATGAAATTGGTTATTTGCTTGACGGCTTAACTACTGCCTTAGGTACAATCAACTTAAATCACTTGTGTCATATAATATACCAATATGGTCTATGGTAGCATATAATATGTAAAATTATCATTGATAATAACATCATATAAACTTGGTAGACATACATGAGACATTATTTACATTGTTACCTTTTTTATGAAACAGGCCTATATTAAAATCACAAACTGACAACTATACTGCAACTGCAGGCTTAACAAGTTTTAATGAACTAATGTCACAATATAGGGGGCAGACGAAATCACTGCACACATGAATCTATCAATGCCTGGTTGCAGCAGACTAAGATACTCGTATTAACACAAGCATTATAGCATAGTAGTTTATATGAACACATTTTATTTATGTAATAATATATTTATTTTGCGTTTCAGTGCAGCTGCAGATGCTTCGCCAGCAAACACTCTATTTTTTAGAACACAGTATCTTCTTATACATATAATAAAAACACTACTAATTATGGTGCATACATTTGAGTTCCTGTGCTCCATACAAATGTTCAGGAAATAGAAATTCACATTTGACATTATGTGCTCAGATATGTTTTTTTTTAAGTAAGTCGTGTGAGCTTTTTCTCTGAGAAATTCATTTATCAGGGTAGCGCAGTGTTCTACACATACGACCATTTCTCTGGTAACATAATTAAAACTGTTTTTAAACTCTGAGTACTCTCTAAACTCCACAAACAAATGAAAGTTTTCAACACTTGTTGATATTAATGCTTTTTTTACAATCCTCACAATTAGGCATTCTCTTCATTACGAATACACACACTTATGCACATGCCTGAATTTCTGCATTGTTGTCTTGTATGGCATCATCAATTTGAGGTAATTCAATTGAGGACAGAAATTCAGGCTCTGTCCTTGCAAATGTATGCTGTGGTGTGGACTGTGAAACGGATAATAGTGTTTCAAAATTGTTAATTATAATGCTATTATCAGTTTCACAGTTACCTGAAGTGCCCATGTGTGACATATTTGTTAATATGGCAGTTTTTAAGCCAGCTACAAATTGGCTGCATGTTGGATTGGAATTGGATCCACAGTTGCCACGAATGCAGCCAAAAATATTTTCAATAGGGTCTTGTTGTAATCGCCTAGTGGCAAGGCGTGATGTGGTGTTTTTGCACCAAGCTCCTCCACAATTTCTCAATGGCATTGAGAGTCCATATCCAACCTTCTTGTGATGGCGGCTTACGTGGGCTTCCAATATACTTAATAGACGAAAAAAATCTTTTCATTTTTTCAAAGCATTTTAAATGTGGGCTTGGATGTTTTAAATTTGTTGCATGAGCTTTTCCTCTGCGCAAATCCGAGCAATCGCTGTTAAGACAATCAAACAGATTATCCATATTTATAATAACATTTGCTGTTACAGCTGCGTCCACAGTAAGGTCTCCTGAAAATAAGAGTAAGGTGATTAAATAAATGTTTGCTTCAAATGAACTTTGTTATTTTGATTGTTACAAATTTTTGAGTTAATATACTAGCTGTAACCTGCTATCACATCTGCTAATATTTTGATGTAGTTGGGGGTCATTGACATTTTACTGACATTTTACTAACATTGAACTAAGCTCTCAAGTTGCCTGACAGAATTTATACATATACTGTATGTATAGGGATGTTCAAGCAACTTTTACTGTAGCAGCAAATTACGCTCACGTTGCACGAGTGTCCATACATTACATGCAAGATGTGGGGACAGCCATGACAGCTGTAGGCTCTAGACAGCCTAAAGATGTAGGTACATATCCTACAAATCAAATTACTGTGTGCATGAGATTTAAGAACTAATGTCTCTAAGTGCTGAGCGCAGTTTAGAGTCACAGAACGGTGATACTGCAACTGTAATGAAAAGGCATGAAGCATCCTATCAGGTACGGTCTTCTCTACTTCATCACTTCAAAACATTTAAAATAAACATTCACCATGCTATCATGCAATAAAGAAAGTACCTACCTATCTAGTTTACATACCTTTAGCTACTTTGGCTAACATTCCTCCTGCTATGGAATGGCTAAGAACTTGTGCTGCATATTTAACCTTCATTTTTTGTTTTGAATTGGGCTCTAAGTGATCCTTCTTCAAAGCTGGTGCATACACAAAGTTTGGGTTGGTATTATCAATTTCATAAAGTTCCTTTATGTGGGACCATTTAGCAATTCCTGTAAAAAGAAATATGTATCATGTAGAAAAATAGTTATCAAACCAAAATAAAAGCAGTAATTTCATAACAATATCATATTTTTTTGTTTGTTTGTTTGAGTTTCACTTGATTCACATTGGGCCAGATTCGTAATTCTGCTAAGGGTTTTAGAAAAAAACAATATGCAACAGTTAACCCAAAAGATAAGAACACACAAGAGTGAAAAGTATGTATGAGAACCCTTTACCTTTTCCTTCATTGTTATTTGATAAAATGTCTGTAGCACATTCAATATCATATTTTAAAAACAAGTTTCTAAAGCATTTAAAAAAATGTGGTACATCAAAAAGTGCTGTGATTTGTTTGCCATTGTGGTGTATATAAGGGTGTTGCAGTGATGCACCCAAGATAGTGAGGGCTCGCCTGTTTACGCCATCCATATCGCAGACAATGGCCGCAATATTTACTCCCACCTCACACTTGTGAAATGATAAATAATGAACAATTATTCTAACTGATGTGATAACTATTCACATTGGGTCTGTTATGCAAAAGTATTGATAACAGTGTACAATTTAGAAACTAATAATAATATCAAGAAGAAATATTTGCATTTTTGTATGTCTGTAATGAATAGACTCTAAAACAACTCGTATCAATTTCAAAAATTCTTTCTCCATTATACTATGTAATCCCTAAATAACATAGGCTATATATGTATATATTGATTCATCATTATCATCATCCATCACCATGCAGACAGAGCGTAGCTAGTATTATATAAAGGTTGTCATCATCATCCCTACACATGTAGGGTCAATCGATACCATATGTTTTTCTGTAATATGAATGGACACAACAAGGAATATAATTTGGTTTTAGTATTAGTTTAGGTAATAGTGTTTTGCCACACGGCTGACTGCTGCCTACTAGACGCACTTTTCTGCCTATGAGACTTCAGTCGCCTTTTAAGACATTCTAAGGCAGGTGTTTAAAAAAAAAACTTACCTCTTTAATTAGCACAGCCAGTCTGTCTGCAGTAGAAAACCCACTTGAAAATCAATTGGCTGTTTAACTTTCTTACGTATCCCCGCAACCATAAACACCAATGCATATGCTGCAATAAGTGGGGATCTTCCCTGTGAAGCATGGTCCTGAAATCCTTCAATTACATCTTCTTTAGGGTTGTAATTGAGATGTTTTTTTATTGACATTTCATCAAACATTAATGTGTATTCATTGTCTGAAGGCTTCTGTGTCTTTGTGTAATTTTGAAGGACTTCAAAAACTGGTTGATTGATTCCAGCATTAAAAGGTACTCTATTGAGCAGACTTTTTAATGTACTGGGTGATGGTAACTGAAAAAGCCTTTGCAGCAAACGGTAACAAGTTGGTGATCTTTTATAAATTCTTAGAGCAGTAATTTTTTCTTTTTTATTCCACCTTCGACCAGTACTTTTCTTTTTAAAGTTCCGTATCTGTCCTTGCAACAGTTGCGCAAATGTCGGAGATATCTTCTCTGATAACTTTTTTATGGATACATCATCTGTCACACGTTTTACAATATCTTTTGACTTCAGATGTCTAACGCGATTGCGCAGTTGGCAAATTTTTCGCATATATTTGCTACATTTGGCATACAAAAACTTCTCCTTTTCTGAAGTTGGTTTAACTATTGTTTGCACTTGAGCATCTGAAGATGTCCCAACATTAGGCTCACTATTTGCACCAATGGTCACTTCCTCTAAGACCCCATGTGAAGTACCAGGCTGATTGGTAGGTCTTGTGTTTGTGATATCCTGTAAGACCCCATATGAAGGACCAGGTTGAGGCCTTATTGTATACTCGGGCAATTGTGGTTCATTCTGGAAAAAAATAACTAATGAGTTACAGATGAAAAGGTATTGAAAATATATAACTAAACTAACAAATACAGATGGATAGGAACTCTTTAGTTAAAACATAATGGTACAAAAGGCAGTCTTATCGCGATTCCTTCCAGACAACCTTTGGATAGAAAGAGTAATATTTTCAGGGACAGTGGTAAATATTATCAGCGTAAGTATAGAAAATAGTGAATAGGTACATATACCTAAATGCCTGATAACAAATGTAATATATATATATATATATATATATACATATATACATATACTGCCTAGTTCAATAAGTAACAAAAATAGATTTGAAATTTTTGCAAACACCAATAATATTTAAACCACAGATATAATTTTTTAATTTGGTCTTAATTGCATTAGGCGTTGGATATTGGAGCTGTGGTAGCCAAGTGATTACACCTATTGACTGCTAATCAGAAGGTACCTGGTACCACATGGCAGTAGAACATTTTGCGAATGCTGATCTAGCTAGCTACCTACTACCCTCAAGTAGCAAGTATACTTCTGCCCTACCAATTGAAGCAGCAATCGTGGACGGAACAGTATGGACTACTGAGCAGCAATACCATGGGTTAACTCTCTTTCAGCTTGAGACCCTCCTCACTGGTGGAAAGGCATTGTGTGTGTGTTACCCTGCCTATTTTCCATCGTCAGTTCAGTAGGCTGTGTTATTGCTAAGAGCGATCTGTTCAGGAAAACCTTTGGATAAATACCAATAGGTGAGACGGTGATCAATATCTAGCTTACAGTCACAACATACATTTGTTTTAATACTGACTTGCAACTTACATCACATGGAACCGCAGATCTCCGTAACTTCTGTAGAGTATCATGAGTGAAGTCAGCTTCAAGAAAATGATTTTCACACAACATTCTATGCTCACTGTGGAGTTTCATTTGAAATGTTGTCGATGAGTATGTATTGGGCCCATAGTTCACAGCTGAAAGTACAAAAAAATACTTAATAAAAATTCTATTTGGGTTACTTATATTGTTTTGATTCTGAAATGGGTTGCCTAACCGTTTTATGAAACACCACTGTTCTATCAATGCCGTGAATATTTACCATTTATATCATATTTATCCAGCTACAGATACAGCTTTTAAGCCCCCACATGCATGAAGTACTATGACACAACTAGATTTGTGTGAAATTTTGTATAACTTGTACAACATACACATCATTTATTTTAATCTAACTTCCATGGGGACTCAGGCTACAGGTAAGTTAGAAATATTACTCCCAATGGAAAGCTACATGGATGCAAAGACGAAATATAATATTTAGTGCATTCAAATAGGGTAAGTCCCGGATAGATGCCGCAGTGGGATAGACGCTACGAATTTAAAAACTCCAATATGCGTAATTACCTATAACTCCTAATGCAAGTTATAAGCTAGCGCCTGCCCCGCCCCGCTCCAGTGTGCCGCTTGACAGCGCGTGGGAATGCCGTGTGCGACTCAGTGTAGTGGAAGCAAATTTTACGCGCGAAAATATCCTTCGTTATAATAAAGGCGTGCTTTCAAAAGGTTAGTATTTTTTTTCCTATCAATGTATTGATTTCATTTTTAATAATCATAAAGTAAGACATTTAATATTGTTTTTAAATGTGTATTTTCTTAATTTAATCCACTTGATTTTTAAATATTTTTGAAGGCATGTATCCTTCACTAATCGGATAGATGCCTTGTATTTAGTTGGGGTAGATGCCTTTAGGGGCGTCTATCCTCCGACCAGGGCATCTATCCTTTACTTATAATAGTAAGTACTCACATGATAATTGATTTGTTTCAGTGCCATAATGCCTAGAAAATACAAAAGAAAACCGGGAGCCCAGCCGCGTGAAAGAAAATGGAATGAAAACGATTTAGAAGCTGCGTTAGTAGATTTAGACCGGAATGTAATGGGTATCAATCATATTTCTAGGTTATACAATATCCCGGCTAGGACTCTCAGAAGGCGACAACAATTGAAAAACAAAGCTATTGGCTCTTTGGGAAAAATCCAGTCTTGGGTTTAGATAATGAAAAGCGCCTGGTGTCACACATTAAAAAACTAGAAAAATCTGGATTTCCACCTGACAGAGAAAGTATACGAATGTTAGCCTTCCAGTTTGCAGAGAGGTTGAATCTGAAGCATTCCTTTAATCAGGACACGAAAATGGCTGGTCATTAATGGTTACAAAGTTTTTTAGAGAGAAATGACGAACTATCTCTGAGAGTTGCTGAAGGTTTATCAATGGCACGAGCACTGGGCTTAAACAAAGAGGAAGTGGGTAAATGTTTCGAACTCCTTTTAAAAGTCTTGACAGAAAACGACCTGCTGGATAAACCTGAACGCATATATAATTTGGACGAGACGGGGATTCAACTCAACAACAAGCCAGGAAAAGTATTGGCAACGAAAGGTTCGCGATCAGCAAAAATGGTAACTTCAGGCGAAAAAGGAGAGACCATGACTGTTATTGGATGTTGTAACGCTGTTGGCAACTATCTTCCACCTGTGATTATCGTGAAAGGCGTAAACAAAAAACCAGAATTTATTGAGGGTTTACCTCAAGGTTCTAAAGTCTATATGAACAAAAGGTCTTTTTAAAAGGTGGCTTATGGAGCATTTCGTTGCTAACAAGCCTGAAGGATAAGTTTTGCTAATACTGGATGGACATACTTCACATTCAAGTGCGATTGATATGTTAGAAGAAGCTGATAAAGAAGGAGTGATATTACTGTGCCTTCCAAGTCACACAACATCTGTGTTACAACCATTGGACCGTGCGGTTTACAAACCGTTTAAGAAATTTTTTAACCAAGAAACAAATCAGTTCATGACAAGACCACACAAGAAAATATCTCGGACAAATGTTGCTAGACTAATAGGAAATGCTTGGCTTCGAGCTGCCACTCCTGAATTTAGCATCGCTGACAGAAGTCTTACATGCTGCGATGTTGAAACAGAAGCAGGGCCCAGTAACCAAATAGACAGAAATTTCGAAGAGGAATATTCAAATAACCTAATGTGGCCATCAACATTTCCAAATGATGTGTTATCAAATGAAGCGGACGAGGACAAGACAGACTGTGAAAGAGATGAGTTTGTAACACAGGTGATACCACTGCGCGTTCTTGATTCTACTACTCTAACTAAACCAAATGATGTATTGCAAAAACAAATGCGCCAGCAATCTGCTGATGAGTTTACACCATCAAAATTCCTTGCAGAAGCTGCACCTGTGCCAATAATACCAACACCTTTTCTTAAAAGAGGAAAACAATCAGCAGAAGTAATAAACTCAAAGTCAAAAATAAAAGAAATAAAAGAATCTAAAGGAAAGAAAACTAAAGGATTGCCAACGAAAAGGTTGAAAAAAAATTAAGAAAAAGAAAATAATACGGAAAACAGAGACTGAATTCAAAGAGCCAAGCAAATAAAAAGATTATTACAGGAAAACTATCTACAAAGAGAAAACAACCTAGACGTAGGGAGATAGACAGAATATACAGCAGTAGTGAAGACGAAGAAAACCACCAGTTGAATGGACAATTGAAGAAGAAGGAAGCTTTTATAAAGCAATCAATAAAGAGGAAGCAGCCTAAAAGTAGGAAGCTAGACATAGTGTACAGTAGCAGCGAAGATAAAGAAATTCGCCAACTGGATGCGCAATCAAAGAAAAAAGAAGCTTTTATAAGACAGTCTACAGAGAAGAAACGAGATCTTAAACGCAAGAAGAGAGCCAAAATATATACCAGCAGTGAAGATGAAGTGACCGATAATATCTGCTGTGTTTGCTTCGAAGACTATTTTCACACGTCATCCAATGCCGATTGGATTCAATGCACTATGTGTAAGAAATGGCTACATGACACCTGTACTATTTTTAAAAAATACTGTAAATTATGCGGAGTGGCCACCATTGTAATATAGTGCATTGAATCTAATCAATAGTAAGTAATTATGAAGACTGTATGAAACAACGATCAGACTGATTATTATTATCTAAATATGTAAGTTTATATCAGAGTATTTAGTTTTAAGATCAAAAAAGTTTGTTTAAAAATAGATAAATATTTATATTTATAAGAATTAATATGTTTTGTTCTGTTTTGCTCACTCAATTTTATATAGTTTTAAGAGTTAATTAGGTTTGTGTTTTGTAAGTTGAACATTTTAATACATAAATAAATATGTCCATGAATCTTTAATTTTTCGTTTTAGCACTTTAAACAAAAGGGCATCTATCCTGTTAATATACGGTCTTACACCAAGCGTCTAAAGGATAGACGCCCCAACAAACATATGTAAATATAAATAAACAATATTATAATGATGAAAAAAAGGCGTTAGAAACTCAAGTCATAAGCTATGATTTTGCTAAACATTATTATTGACCAAAAAAATAGGTAAAATATCATTTATTCTTTGAAGCGTCTATCCCTTATCTGTCTATTAAGTAAATGGCCTTTTCTCAGATAGTCTAAGTACTTTAGGTATATAAAAAATACTTTTAAGATCATATCCGCACATCAACAAATTTGATTATAAATGTATTTCTCAATGTGGCATCTATCCTCCGGTCTAATTTAACAAGCGGGGCGACTATCCGGAGTGGGGCGTGTATCCGGGATATTTGGGAGGTCTGCATTTTTATTGTCAGTTCCTATTATTCATGACTTTGACTGCTGACTTCGTATACTAAACTGTAGTCTAAATATCGTACTTTTAGAATTCATAAACAGTTTTTTAAACTTTCAATTATCTATAAAGCTGTAAAGCTATTTCGAAAAGTGCGGCATCTATCCGGGTCTTACCCTAGATTACTTCTGATTGTTTTTAGCGAAAATGCTAATAACGCTCATAAGGGGCGTTCGAATGGGAATCTGTGGGTGAAAATGTCATTCATGTCTGTTTTTGTTCAGCATTCGGAATGCTAAAAAAGAGGAATTTTTGCCACCAAAAAGTGTAATTTTTGACCCACGTCCGAAGCATGGTTGTTTGTGATCGTTATTTGACAGCTATGTATTTGATCATAAACATGCGATTTTAGGTCTTATGCTCAGTTGAGCGCTTTTTTGTTAAAGCGTTTGTAAAGATCAAAAATGTTAATTTTGTCCACACCCTATTCGAACGCACTATATGTAGTTTCTGGATTTCTTAGTTAGGTCAATTTTAAGGATTCAGAATTAACCAGATTTGCTAATTCTTGTTTGATTTGACTCTGATAAAATGCTTACAAATAGAAGTTCTTAGAGGCTTCTGTCTGCAACTATTGTCATAATTCTGCCAGTGTCTGTTGTGCTAGTTCCATAAACTATCAGGAGAATTAGCAATTGTTTAATAATATGAGGAGTGGTACATATGGAGAGTCGCACTAAGACATGACCATAAAAATATCAGTAAATATACATACCGTATAAGGTTATTTAAGCCAGGCTTTGAAAATCTAAACAATTTTGCGTTGTCTGCGAACGGTGAGCGGCCGCATTTAAAGCCTTTTGTTTTCTTTCTCCGACATGATCACAAACTAAAATAGAGTCTCTGCTCAAATTATTATAATATAATCAAGAGTCAATTTCTCACATCACACACAACTGAGTCAATTTCTCGAAGTTCCTAATCGCAAGTAACATAACTTTTTGAAGGCACGGAGGAACATAAGCTCAACTCGACGTGGATTTATTGCTATATTCAAGGAACTTTAACAACGAACGAAATTGAAATCACTGAAACCGGCACTAAATCCGAATGAAAACAATAACACACCCATAGACTAAAATATATACTAGGAAAAGAGAATATTTTAGCATGCCGGATGTGACATCAAAATATTTAATGTGTTACCACCTTTGAATAATATTTAAATGGCAACTATAAAAATTGGCCCCCGTAGGTAATTTCATTTGCCCCATACAAATGTGCCATCCCGTCGCCAGTGCGACCGCTTTTATAGGTTACGGCGTACTTGCACGTGGTCGTTTTAAACATTAAGATTGCAATACAAAGTGATGGCATGTTTTATAATTAATTGTACGTAATAAACTTAAATCATTTTGAGAATAATTATATTATTAATTTTAATTGGAATAATTTACTGTAAACAATTTCAAAAGTATAAATCTATGTTTTATAAATCAATTCAAATAAATCAATTTAACTTATCTAATTGTTATAGACTAATTATTATTGGCTAATTATTGTATCCGCGCCGAGATATATATATATTGTTGGAGACGAAAATAGCCTAGTAGACCGAAAAGTATAAAAGGCGGCGCGCAGAGCGGTCGTGGCTCACTCTGCCTTCAACCGTCGACGAGTCAACATCTCCGAGTTCGTTATTGCGGTGACGTCAATCCTTGTCGTGATTTTGTATAGTGCAAACACTGTCGTAATGATTGTCGGTTTTTTTTTTTAAATTTTTTTTCCTTTTATTAAATTAATGTTCTGCTACTTGTAGAGATAAATAACTGTAAGATTAGTGTTACCGCTGTGTTAATACTTTTATACGGCAATGTTTTGTCTTGTATAACTTGTATGCAACACGAGAGGTATTAATCACTATGATATGACACGTCACTGTGGTATGGAAGTACTTCAGGATTTAAATAAAACAATTGTCAATATGAACCCTATATGAATGGGTACCTATGGAAACTTGGTAATGTATGTAAGGCATGGAATGTTTTTCTTTGTTTTCATTGCATAGTGTGGTGCGGGTGATGGAAGTCCAGAATTTTATCGTAGTACGTCGACAGATATTAACACATTCATTTGTTTTTCAGCTGTCCCGAGCAGGTATCCTGAGCGGCTGCCCAAACTGCTGCGCTGGGCTGCTGCGCTGAGCAACTGTCCGTGCTTCTGCGCTGAGCGGCTGCCCAAGCCGCTGTCCCGAGCAGTTGTCTGCTGGAAGTCAAGTCCGGAGTAATCGACACCAAAGATTACCTTGTGTGGTGTCATGCAAAGGTGGTATCGTGAGTATGTCGAGACATTAGACAGTTAATCTTCACAAATTGATATCATGCGCTAGTTGTCTTTGGTATGCATTAATAAAGAAAAATATCACTAAACTGTGCGAGTGAGATCTTGGTAAAGTATGTAAGGCATGGAATGTTTTTCTTTGTTTTCATTGCATAGTGTCGTGCGGGTGATGGAAGTCCAGAATTTTATCGTAGTACGTAGACAGATATTAACACATTCATTTGTTTTTCAGCTGTCCCAAACAGGTATCCTGAGCGGCTGCCCAAACTGCTGCGCTGAGCAACTGTCCGCTGCGCTGAGCGGCCGCCCAAGCCGCTGTCCCGAGCAGTTGTCTGCTGAAAGTCAAGTCCGGAGTAATCGACACTAAAGATTATCTTGTGTGGTGTCATGCAAAGGTGGTATCGTGAGTATGTCTACAAATTGATATCATGCGCTAGTTGTCTTTGGTATGCCCTAATAAAGAAAAATATCACTAAACTGTGAGAGTGAGATCTTCGTAAAGTATGTAAGGCATGGAATGTTTTTCTTTGTTTTCATTGCATAGTGTGGTGCGGGTGATGGAAGTCCAGGATTTTATCGTAGTACGTCGAAAGATATTAACACATTCATTTGTTTTTCAGCTATCCCGAGCAGGTATCCTGAGCGGCTGCCCAAACTGCTGCGCTGGGCTGCTGCGCTGAGCAACTGCCCGTGCTTCTAGGCTGAGCGGCCGCCCAAGCCGCTGTCCCGAGCAGTTGTCTGCTGGAAGTCAAGTCCGGAGTAATCGACACCAAAGATTACCTTGTGTGGTGTCATGCAAAGGTGTTATCGTGAGTATGTCGAGACATTCGACAGTTAATCTTCACAAATTGATATCACGCGCTAGTTGTCTTTGGTATGCCCTAATAAAGAAAAATATCACTAAACTGTGAGAGTGAGATCTTCGTAAAGTATGTAAGGCATGGAATGTTTTTCTTTGTTTTCATTGCATAGTGTGGTGCGGGTGATGGAAGTCCAGGATTTTATCGTAGTACGTCGAAAGATATTAACACATTCATTTGTTTTTCAGCTATCCCGAGCAGGTATCCTGAGCGGCTGCCCAAACTGCTGCGCTGGGCTGCTGCGCTGAGCAACTGCCCGTGCTTCTAGGCTGAGCGGCCGCCCAAGCCGCTGTCCCGAGCAGTTGTCTGCTGGAAGTCAAGTCCGGAGTAATCGACACCAAAGATTACCTTGTGTGGTGTCATGCAAAGGTGTTATCGTGAGTATGTCGAGACATTCGACAGTTAATCTTCACAAATTGATATCACGCGCTAGTTGTCTTTGGTATGCCCTAATAAAGAAAAATATCACTAAACTGTGAGAGTGAGATCTTCGTAAAGTATGTAAGGAATGGAATGTTTTTCTTTGTTTTCAATGCATAGTGTGGTGCGGGTGATGGAAGTCTAGAATTTTATCGTAGTACGTCGACAGATATTAACACATTCATTTATTTTTCAGCTGTCCCGAGCAGGTATCCTGAGCGGCTGCCCAAACTGCTGCGCTGGGCTGCTGCGCTGAGCAACTGCCCGTGCTTCTGCGCTGAGCGGCCGCCCAAACCGCTGTCCCGAGCAGTTGTCTGCTGGAAGTCAAGTCCGGAGTAATCGACACCAAAGATTACCTTGTGTGGTGTCATGCAAAGGTGTTATCGTGAGTATGTCGAGACATTCGACAGTTAATCTTCACAAATTGATATCATGCGCTAGTTGTGTTTGGTATGCATAAATAAAGAAAAATATCACTAAACTGTGCAAGTGAGATCTTGGTAAAGTATGTAAGGCATGGAATGTTTTTCTTTGTTTTCATTGCGTAGTGTGGTGCGGGTGATGGAAGTCCAGAATTTTATCGTAGTACGTCGACAGATGTTAACACATTCATTTGTTTTTCAGCAGTCCCGAGCAGGTATCCTGAGCGGCTGCCCAAACTGCTGCGCTGGGCTGCTGCGCTGAGCAACTGTCTGTGCTTCTGCGCTGAGCGGCTGCCCAAGCCGCTGTCCCGAGCAGTTGTCAGCTGGAAGTCAAGTCCGGAGTAATCGACACCAAAGATTACCTTGTGTGGTGTCATGCAAAGGTGGTATCGTGAGTTTGTTGAGACATTTGACAGTTAATCTTCACAAATTGATATCACGCGCTAGTTGTCTTTGGAATGCATTAATAAAGAAAAATATCACTAAACTGTGAGAGTGAGATCTTGGTAAAGTATGTAAGGCGTGGAATGTTTTTCTTTGTTTTCATTGCATAGTGTGGTGCGGGTGATGGAAGTCTAGAATTTTATCGTAGTAGGCTGCTGCGCTGAGCAACTGTCCGTGCTTCTGCGCTGAGCGGCCGCCCAAGCCGCTATCCCGAGCAGTTGTCTGCTGAAATAGAAATAGAAATAGAAATCGATTTATTGTATGAAACATGGTTACAATGAGGTGTTTTTTTTATACATTTGTTCTGCATGTTCCACCATAGACTGGCATACAAAATATTGTCAATTAGTTAAATTTACACATTTAAAATTAAAGAATACATAATGAATTACAATTATTAATACGATATATAATTTAATAATGACATAATTAATAATTATATTAAATTTATAGCACTCAAATTCAATTATAAAAATGTCAATATTATATACTTCATGTCAATGTCAATAAAAAATATGTCACAACTTATTTATAAAAATGCCCAAACCTTAGTTATATTTTAATTTAATTATTATTATATATGAAACGTTTGGTGGCAGTAAAATATGTATTTTATTAAAAATAGTACGGAATATTTTTTTATGGAACGAATTTGCTTCCCTATAAATGTCTAAATTTTATCGCTGTAGCAGTACATACAATTCCGCTACACACATCTAAATTTTGCTCGTGTGTGCAATGGTAAAATCTCGTACATACCGGATACCTCCCCTTGCACTGATAGTACCAGGCCTTCATATCAAACCAACACATACCAGTGTTTATATCATACCGATCGTCCCGCGTCTCGAGTGCCGTGTCAACTTCATAGCTAAAAAGCCTTAAAAAACCTTAATGACATTAAAAAAGATGTTTAAGTAATGTTTTTAAGTTTTTATATAATCTCATTCGGTAATATTCTAATTATGAAATGAAATACAGACTTTTATTGGCATATTTTATGCACATACTTCTAGAAGAAGACTTTAAGAAAATTAAAAAAATAAATTAAAGCATTATTCTCCTAACAAAACAATGCTTTAAAACAATTTTTTAATTATTAAAGTACAATGTGTCTCGACCAAGGAGGTTTCAATTCAATTTAAGTACACATTATCTGTGGTGACGCGCGACAACGCGCTGGTTCCGAGCCAATAGACCAATAACAGACTTTTTCCACTGATATTGGCAAAATTGTGGTTACGCCGCACAAGCACAAGCCATACAAACAAGAAGAAGAAGATTTTTTCCATTTTGGCGCTAAATTGTACATACGAATTTGAGTAATATTTTGTTGGATACTTTACGAACGTACGAACTTTAGTAGCAAAAATGTCATGAGATTAAATAAAGTAGTGTATGCAACTGCATATAATTAGGTATTATATGACTGCAGTTGTGCAGTGATATGCTTTCGACATAATTATGCTTTCCTAATATAAAACTTGTTACGACTACGGGAAAAAGACCATAACTAATCGAGTCTAGCGGTAGAGCCTAGGGGTCTGAAAGGCATTTAAGTAACCTATGTAGATATTAGTAGTGCTGGAAACTGGAAAGTTTATCCGACAGCTAAGCGCAAAGCTACGTTGCAACAGCGGATTGGATCTTGTACCTATGTGACCCACTTAACATTAGTAGCACCGATGCTAGCTCACACACTATCAGTATTAAAATTAATCAGTACCATAGAATAGAACAACGAATAGTAGATCGATACCATAGACCTAGATCTAACATCTGTGACTTATGGAGGATCCCAATAATCTATCTATCTACGGTTTTCCTTACTACCGATAGAAATTTGACATAACTTCCATACAAATAGTGTCAAATATCTAACTCTAGTAAGGTAAACCGGCGATAGATAGATTATTGGGACCAGCCGTTAGACTGTGCATCCCCCTCACCTGAGACCTGTATAGTTTAATCTTTTTCTTTTACCAACGTTTGATATAATCATGAAGCTTCATGGATATAATGCAATCTCTCTCACTCTCATGCTACGAAGTAAAATATGGATCGATCTTTTCATAATTAATCTGTGTTGCAGCCCCATCTCTTGACAGTCTCGCTCGTTGACTGGTAACCGCGAGACAGTTAGCGAGCCTTCTTACCACGGAAGTTTGAAGTCTTGTAAAGAATTGTACTAGGAACTAATAAGATTGAGGCGTAGAAATAGGGCAGAGCGGGCATGCAATGCGTGTTGTCTGAAGTTATTTATTAGTGATTCCGTAGTCTACTAGCGTGGAAGTAATAAAGTTTATTAATATAGTACCTATATCTTCATTACCAACAAAATTGTACAAATACGAGATACGGGAGGAAATAATAAAATATAACACATTCTGTGCTTAACAATTGGACTTATGTTTTCGATTAGTGCACATGTTAAATACACATGATAGTGTTGTTGCTGGTTTTTACACATATTAACTGGCTTGGTGGCTAAACATGACGTGGTACGAAAACGCCTGTTCGATTGCGACTAACGTCAATAATCGTGGGCCTAATCACGGTAATATTAATATTAACGTGGCCTAATTAATCCGGTCCAAGCAAAACGAACTATGCTATCTACCAACGGCAGACCACATAATTTAGGTAGGTATATACAAAAAGCTGGACTCATCCCGTTGTTGATTGCCACTGAGAACACCAAGCATTCATAACTACGGAGAGCTGATATTATTGCTGTACTTTGGTTCTCTCGTCTATATCACGTACACGCTAACAATTAGCGGTTTCACCCGCGTGGTGACGGACGATGATGTATAATTATAAAATAGCATAGGTTACATACCTCCGGGACAATAAAGGATTCTAATGGTGAAAGAGTTCTTCTAGTGATGATACATGATATGATATAATGATTGATTTACATATCTATTGGTTACGTTTATCTGGAAAATTAAGACTTAGTTTTTAAGAATGTTTTTAATATTCTGGTAGGATACAAATTTTTAAAAGGTAAGTTTTAACTGGGTACAGATGCAGCTTAGATTTTTTAAGTGCAATAAAATAAAACATGTTAAAAAGTAACAAAATATACGGTAAATATAAGGATTGCAAATGTGCATTTAGCAAACCAACAATTCTGTGGGATTTGGCGGGAACCAACAATGGCTTTAGTTGATTTTGTTTAGTTTCGCTAAAGATTTATTCGAGTGTACTATCCGTTATGCGTTCCTTATGGTGCACAAGTGTATCCAAAGCAATGTGATGTTATAATAATATTATATAATTCTCATTGAGGCAAAGTGCGCAACAGTTGTTACGTTTGCAATCTAGTCGCGAAAGTACCAGGAATTCATATCAACACAGATGGTTTTGCCGATCTTCTCATGTTCATTGACATTGGGTCTTGACTTTATAATCGATGCTTTAACTTAACTACTAAATAACGTAACTTAATTACGTTATTTTACTAAATAACGTAGTTAAGTTACGCACTACTGTGCGCCGTACCACCGTAATAATATTACCATGGCTAAGTGACGTTTCTTATTTATTTATTTTATTTATTTGAACCTCAACATAATGTACACTGTTTCTCACAATATAGGTTCTATGCTAACTTAACAAATAAATGCTTAAATGCCATTACAATTAAAGGGGAAGACAACATGCAAAAAAATTGTGCGCTAGAACAGGCGATTTAACGCTGATATCCCACTTATATTATAAATGTGAAAGTTTAGATGGATGGATGGATGCATGCATGAATGATTGTTACTCAATCACGGCAGAACGGCTAAACGGATCTGGTTGAAATTTGGCACACAGATAGATTATAGGCTGGAGTAACACATAGGCTACTTTACATCATCATCATCCTGCGCAGACGTAGTCGCGAGCACCAGCTAGTATTATAAATGTGAAAGTTTAGATGGATGGATGGATGGATATCTGGAAGTTTGTTACTCAATCACGGCAGAACGGCTGAACGGATCGAAGGTGGATCTACGTGATCATTGCGAGCTGTCACTGTCAACCAAAGGGAACGGCAAACCGGGGCGGGACAGTGTGGGTGTGACAGGTAAGCGTTTAGGGCCCTTGCCAGAACGTAGCCATAATCGTAATGACGAATTACCTATTTTCTGTCAATAGAGTTCTGTCAAAGATGTGTCAGTTTCTGATAGCGTAGTCAAAAGCACGTAATGATTTTGACAGCTCGATACAATAGACGGGTTGGCTTTAGAATCGTGACCCCTGAATTTGGTGAAACAAAAACTGTGGGTGGGTTGAAGGGGTTTGTATAAAGCGTATTTACAACATTTTAGCTGCCGGAGACACGCCAAAATAGTCTAAATAGTTTTTTAAAGTTTCAACAAAACACCGTAATTTTGATAGTGTCAGGTGACATAAATGACACTAATGCGTAAAACGAAACGTTTCTAGGTAACTTTTAGCCTTTATTGACATGTACGTTGTATGTAAGTTCTTGAAACGGAACGCAAACATCGAAGATAGCGTAATGTCACTGTCGGAATACTCGCGTCATTCCGTTACTTCCGAGTGTACGTGAATGTTTTCACCTGTTTTTCTGCGCTTTCTTTTGATATCTCAACGACTTTGCTACGATTTTGGACTCCGATTTTGCTGCTTTACTGTACGACACCTGCTTGCTCACTGGACACTGCGATTGCCTTTGGAAGATTTGATAACTGGTACCAGCTCGACGTGCTCATTAGTCATCGCGATGGCGTCTCCTGTGCCTGGACCTTCATCAAGGGCGGACTTTGTAGATGACGGACCCGTTTAGGACCGGCATTTGTACACGGAGGAAGTTGTACAAACGTGGAGCCTACCCAAAGTTGTGCGCGAATTGGGAACCATTGACCAGTGTCTAAAATTCGCTGAAGAAAACAACATGGTGCAACGCCAAAAAATGTGCCGCACGCATCGCACCCCTATGCGTTTATCGAAAACAAACAAATCGTTTGGGGCTTGGGTGTGCACCAAAGGCCAGTGCAAACAAAAAGGGAAAATATGCCGAAACACTGGGACATTTTTTGAAAATGGCAAGATCGACATAAGACATGTATTTTATCTCATATATGCATTTGCCCACAAATGGACTTTTGACTCGGCAAGAAACGAAGACCCTCTAAAAGAAGGGAAACAACAGTGCCTGAGTACTTCAACATTAAGTGATTGGTACAACTACTGTCGAGAGTGTGTAGTTATTTACCAACTTGAAAGAAATGAATATGTGGGCAAGATTGGAGGACCTGGAAGAACTGTACAAATAGATGAATCAAAATTTGGAAAGAGGAAGTTTAACCGAGGACGCCACATAGAGGGACATTGGGTCCTCGGAATGATTGAAGACGGGTCAGAGGATCTTCGATTAGAAGTGTGCCCAGACAATGTACGCTCTGCTGAAGTGCTGGTGCCTTTAATTAAAAAACATGTGGAAGAAGGCACCACCATCCACACTGACTGCTGGAGAGCATATGATTGTCTGGCAGAAAATGGTTACATCCATAAAAAGATGAATCACTCTGACCCGGACAATCCTTTTGTAAGTAGTGATGGGACTCATACTCAACGCATCGAGTCCCAATGGAGAGCAGTGAAGCGTTATTTTAAAAAAGACAATTATAATAATACTGAAAATTTCACTAACTCCATCATAGAGTATTTATGGAGAAGAAATGTGACTAAAAATACTACCCGAACCCGAATTATTTATTGCAAACATTATGAGTTGTACATGCAGATCTTAGTGAACATTATTTTTGGTAGGCATTACATAATGACCTTGAATGGGTATAGCAATACTGTGCGGAGCGGGACGATTTATTTTGTAAGTATTGTTTCATCCAGAAAGAATTCGTCCAGTGTATAATAACACTTTTGTATAAGTATGTCTTTAACAGCCTTAATAAATTTACATTTTTTCTCTATGTCTTTTAATTGTATTGGTAGTTTGTTATATATTTTTGTAGCCATTGGGTTTGGACCGGTACTGTGCATAACGAATTTAGATTGAGGTAGAAGTAATTTATGTTTATATTTAGATCTTAATTGGTAGTCCCGTTTGTCAGTTAGTTTTGTAAAGTATTCAGGGTGATTTATGAATATAGTATAAACAAATCAACTGTTTGTATAGTATTACTTGTTTTAAAGCACTAAAGCCTGCTTTAGCGATCTCAACTGTTCTTCAAATCAACTGTTCTTTGAGAACTGAACAAAAATATAGAATAAAACTATCAACTATAATAAAACTACGCCTCACGCAGCTACTCGAGTACTTAACACCTTAGCTCGATCATAGCGGTAAGCTGAAAACCAGCCTTGCGTAGACACTCGTGTTTACGCAGCCAGTGCTGAGCTCAACTCCGTTTGCTAAAAATAAGTTTGTTTTTAATCATTATGTTAGTTGTTATCATTGTTACACGTAAATATGTTTTTGTAATAGTTCTTTATGTTTTTTGTGTGAATTTTTTGGCAATAAAATAATTTCTATTCTATTCCATCTACGGGGCACTGTTCCAGCCGGACTGTTTATTGAGAAAATCTTTCTTTCTCAAAAAAATCAATAACTGTCCAACTAACAATCCAACCCATGACCTCGAGGTGCCAGAACGGCACTTCCAACATTACACCAAGACCAAGCGAGCGAAGCCGCCGACGGGTGAACTAGTTATATTATAAAATATTGTAAAAAGTGGTAGGACTATAGATAGTTATATAATTTAAATACCTAACACATAATGTTAGACGATATACAATCAGGGAGATTTTATTGTCGATTTAAACCCGCAAAGGCTTCCATTAAAAAGATCTAAGTATTGAATGTTTTTTCGAAAAGTCAATGTAAGTACTGTTTTATCATTACATTGAGTGGCGCATTTTGGCCTAGATTTGATTTTGTTCTAGTAACAACGAGTAAGTTAAAATTTGATGCTCTCTTTGATCTCGTAGGCGCGGAGAAATCTAAACGAGAGATCAAATCAGGGAAGTCTAATAAACCATTTGTTTCCACCACCAGACGTTGTTTAATTTAAAGTATATTTTTATGTAAGGCCGCATGTACATAAATTTAATAAGTGCTATCGTCACTGACGTATTGATTATTTTATTGTAAAAAGCATGTGACCACTAAATATACTTTTTTTCCTATGTTTACTACTAAACGTTTGAAGAAACGAAACGGGCAAGTCTGATACAGTAAGCAAACTGTTGCCGAATCCTTGGCGAAGGACTGCTCAGGGTTTGAGCCGCACTCACCCCTACCCTCACCCCTGCGATGGAAGGGCAGTGCAATAGGATTTCCCCTCAAAATAGGCAATATCTACTACCTGCGATTTCTTTAACAGTGACTATAAAATATCTATGACCAATACCTGTGATAAAATAAGACCTGGTATTTTCTTTAATATGATAAGTACTTTAGATTTGTTTTTATAGATAATCATCATAGGAGTTATGAATATATGAGAGATTATTATTATACTAGAATTTACAAAGTTTACAAACTAGACACTGTTTATGATAGCAATGCTCCCACTGGCAGAATTGGGACAGTTGGTAGTCAGTCATATAGGCCCTAAATTATAAATATCCACTCAGATTTAGATTCACAGCTGAGCGTTTTTAGGGAGTGGATAGGTAGGTACTTACATCACATAGTATTCACACGTAGTTCAACTAAGCACATCCTTCAATCAGTGATCACAGAGTAAGTTAATATATACCTAGACTAGCTGGAGCCCGCGACTACGTCTGCGCAGGATTAGTATTTCGAGTAGCTTATTATCTTCTCCAAGGCCATAATGTCATAACCACGGGTCATAACTATGTCATTACTACCTTTATACCAAAATGTCATAAAATTATGTACATGGTCAAAATTCATTCAATCAAATTGCTAATATGAGTAAATTCATATACTTAATCTATCATTCAGTAAACATTAATAATAAAATACAGGACTCACATACATACAACAAATACAATTATATAAAACAAAATAAATACAAATATAAAATTAATCACCATTGAAAAAAACTGTCATTATATTTCATCACCCTTTACGGTCGTCGAGCACGTCTTCTGTATCGAGCAGACAAATTGACTTGGCTTTTGACTAAGCTATTAGAAACTGCGCCTCATCGACCTCCATACCAAATTTCATCAAAATTGCCCCCGCCGCCGTTTGAGCGTGAAAACAAAGATCCACACATACACACATCCATACTCAGAAACTTTCACGTTTATAATATTAGTAGGATTAATAATTATGTATTATACCTAGATCGGATTAATTGTAAAAATACTTATTGCAAATTGGCCAGCGCTCTTGACAGTATCGCTAACCCCAGAAGTTGTCTACAGTATTGTACTAGGAGATAATGTAATCGAAGAGTAGAAAAGCGCGGGCAAAGCGAACACCAGACAGACATATACCGTAGCGCACCTTTGGTTTACATTTTTTAAGAGTATCTATTAATGCAGCACTGGGAGCCTATCACGGTTACGTTTCATCGGTGTTAGCTTATGGGTTAATTTTGTGGGGGAGGAACTCGGTTAATATACAGGAAGCCTTTAGGATACAGAAAAAATGTGTACGAGCCATCTGTGGAGCATGGAGTACGGATAGCTGCAAATCATTATTTAAAAGGTTTCACAACCTTGTACTTATTCTTGTTTCCCGGTATAACGAAAGATAGAGGTTGCGATTCACTGAATAGCCATGTAGTAATGACGTAAAAATGTATGTTACCCTTTACCTCCGGTGGGCCGGAAAACGTTAAAACGCCTTAATTCCGCGGGTTGCGCGAGAAGTGCCGCGGCTGATGACCGTGCCTGAATGCTTTCGTTACTATACCTAAGTTTTATACGAGTACCTACAATGGCTCGGAATGCCTTGTTTTCAAGCCAGTGAAGTAGGCTTGCAGACTCAAGGAAAACAATACCAGGTAATTATTCGTTTCTTTGTTACACACGTAGTTGTTTCGAGGGAAGCCTTCGAAAATACTCGTAGC
Source organism: Selenia dentaria (assembly GCA_917880725.1). Lineage (NCBI taxonomy): Eukaryota > Metazoa > Arthropoda > Insecta > Lepidoptera > Geometridae > Selenia > Selenia dentaria. The sequence goes on along the minus strand of OU862890.1, from coordinate 30,411,058 downwards.
AGATTCTCTTGTGCCAAATTTCAACCAAATCTGTTCAGCCGTTGAGCCGTTATTGAGTAACAAACATCCATTTTCTATCCATCCATCTAAACTTTCACATTTATTTCAATATTAGAAGGATTTATGATGATTGAGAATGAATTGAAGGACATCTCTATGGAATACAGAATGAATGCAATGACTGTGATCTAAAATTCTATCTAGAAATTATCATGACAATTTTATTATGTTTTGGGTTTACACATCATATTTCCGAATTTAAAATAGTAAATGTTTAATTTTAATTAGAAATGATTAAAGTAATTCATTTAAATATTATCTGTTAGCGAACACTCGACTTGAGTGGGCGAAAAAAACTTTTTAACACGGGCAGGCATGGCGCAAGCCATCCATCGTAAGAAAGAATGCTTGAATGTCAAAGTCTTCGTAGGAATTGTACTAGGAGGTTATAAACTCAAGGTGGCGTCAGTCATAGTCACACTCTAAATTCTAACGAGCACAGAATAACTAACAAATATTTTTATATAGTACGAGTGAGCTTGTGTTGTATTGCAAAGCAAATTTCTCTGTTGTGTCATTTATTATTTACTAGCGACTGCCCGCGACACCGTTCGTGTAGTAGGCTCGGCCTTCGACCTCACCATAACCTCCCGTCTTTTCTTGATTTTTCTTTCATCATAACCTTCTGACTTGATGGCTCTACCTTCTGGTTATTATTATTACTATTACTGTTCACAATAATTAATACAACAAAAAACGAATTAGCGAGATTGTTCCCTCCGTTCTCAAGTTATAGCGTGACCAGGAGAAATAGGGGCTTATTTTTATATATAGATAGGTTAACAACAACCTTGATTGTTAGCAGAAGGAGAAAAAGCAAAAACAACCTGTATGGACAGGATTAAACGAGCGAGCGAGGCGTGCGTGCGGGGCGCGTTAAGAGGATTGCATAGCATAGAATCATGGCATTGTTTACTATGCCCGTACGTTTTGCTATTTCAGTATTGCAAAGTACTATAAATTTCCTTTTTTAAGTAATGGTATACAAATAACAATGTCATGACTTCATGAAAAAAAAAATCACTAAAATCGAACAATGTTAAGAGGTAGAAAAGAGTTTTCTCTTTTAGCATGGAAAGTACTAGCTATGCAATCCTCTTAATAAGATAATTATTATCGGGCGCGTCCACTTCGACATTCTATAATGACGTCATCGGTACGCATCGCAAAAGTTGCGGTTTGGGTTGGTTTGCCATCCTGGGTTATGCGATAAAGGACCGTAGTCTAAACTTCATACGATTAAATGTTGCACATCCCGCCAGTTTAGGTTTGGACTGTAACAATTAATATGATTATGTTGTATGAAATTATGTAATATTCCTTAGGAAATTAATTCTCATCGAAAAATAAAAATAGATTATTATATAGAATTACAGATCTTACCTTCGATCTACTTCATTTACCGGGATCATAAGTATCTTATATGTTGATCAGAGATATAAGTTACCACCATACATTTAAATCGGTCCAGTCGTTTCGGAGATTAGCCCGTGCAAACAGACAGACAAACATACAGAGAAACAAACAATTTGAACTTATTTTTCACTCCTTACATCCCCTGACTCGGTTTTTAGCATATTTTTCATTCTACAGAAATTTGACCTCTACAGTTTATAATATGTACCTAGTAGTTTTTACATCCCTCATTTTACCCCCCTAAATCATCCCTGACAAAAATATTGAAAGCATCATTTTTTATTTTAAATTACCTACCCAGTTATCAATTTTCATCACTGTAGCTCCAATATCAAACAACTTTTGAAAAAAAACATATACCCCATTTCGCCCCCATAAGTCATCCAATTTTGTTAATAAAATTAATGTCAATATATATTGAAATCATCACTTTAAACTGTCCAAATGCTAATTTTCACCAATGTATGTTCTTAAAACAAAATAACTTTTTATACAAACTTTCACCCCTCCATTTAACCCTCTTAAACCACCGCTATCCAAAAAAAATATTTAGTCCAACATTTTTTATTTTGAATGACCTATCAAAGTATAAATTTTCAAACCTTTAAGTTCGTTAAAAAACGTTTTCACCCCTTCTGGCCCCCTTAGGGGTAGAATTTCTAAAAACCCATTCTTAGTACACCTCTACGCATCAAGAACAATACACCCTCTAAATTTCAAGTCTCTACGATCTGTGGTTTAGGCTGTGCGTTGTCTGTCAGTCAAGGACATCTTCTTTTATAGATAAATAATGCACGCCTTTAAAAGGTAGATTGCATTGGATCTTTAATAATTATAACACCAATTTACACATGTAATTCTGTAATAAATACACTTTGCTTTGACTTTGGATATCTAATAGTAGTTTATGCAACTGTCATATAATAGAGGGTATTAAAACATGAGTGTAGTTAGCATACACTATTTTATTTAATCTCATGACATTTTTGCTACTAAAGTTTTATCCAACAAAATATTACTCAAATTCGTATGTACGAAATAGCGCCAAAATGGAAAAGTCTTCTTCTTCTTCTTGTTTGTATGGCTTGTGCGGCGCAACAACAATTTTGCAAATATCAGTGGCAAAAGTCTGTTATTGGTCTATTGGCTCGGAACCAGCGCGCGATCACCACAGATAATGTGTACTTAAATTTAATTGAAACCTCCTTGGTCGGGACACATTGTACTTTAATTTTTTAAAGCATTGTTTTAATATGCCAATAAATATGATATATGAGTACCTTCCTACTCGTTTAGCTAACATTATCATCAAACAAGATCTCTGTAAGTATCTAGGTATAATATATTATTTACTAGCGACTGCTCGCGACTTCGTTCGCCTAGTAGGCTCGTCCTTCGGCCTCGACATAAACTCCTATCTTATCTGAGTTTTTCTTACAATAATTAACACAACAAAAAAGTATTAGCGAGATTGTTCCATACGTTCTCAAGTTATAGCGTAACCAGGAGGAATAGGGGTTAATTCATAAATATACAGTCAGTTTGTCAACTTATTCGCTCCTGAGTCGAGACTAGACAGATCTTGATTATGGTGTAATATGATGGCAGGCATATATATATATATATATATATATATATATATATATATATATACTTACGGTGCTTCACTTTCGACCTGAGAAAGACCGATACCAATACCGGCCGCGAGCGGCGCTGCAGCTGACTTCCCGGTATGTCCTCAACGTGCATGAGTCTCCTGTGTTATTTATTTATTTTTGCCGCAGGTTTTCAGTTGTCCGTCCACATAGCTCTTTTTAGCACGGAAAATTTAAATCTTCGATATAATTGTACTAGGAGATAATGAATTTTGAGGCGTAAAATAACGCAGGCAAAGTGGGCTCGAGACCACAGATAATATTGAATGAGCATGTGACGCAACGCTATTTCCACAGATAAGGATCAAGTTGCTACGGTTGGACCTGCCTCAACATTACGGCACTGTTTTCTCCGACTTACCAGGAAATAATGAATCCGAAATGTTATGCTAAAAATTATATTGGCTTTCATCATTGCTTTGTAAATGCGAATATGTTGTAAGATGATGCTCCGAGACTCGTCTGAGGAGTATTTTAGCGTAATTGTTAGGCTGTTCTAAAACTACTGCTTGAAATATTTATAAGAAATTGTATATTATGCAACTAGTGAATAAAGGACGGATTTAATGCGAAGGCCATAGATGAATCGCGAGTAAGTGAAGGATTCTAACGACGTGATTATTTCTCGTTAGAATCCTGAGCGATGCGAGTGATTCATGGCCCTCGATATAAATCCGTTTTATTCAAGAGTTTCATACTATACTTTATACCTTGACTACGAGAAAAAGAAATAATTTAAGCGAAAATAGACATTTAATGAAGAAAAAAGGAAGGTTAAATTAATTAAAATGCACATTAAAATTAGACTAATTACTAAACATAAGAGTAATTAATTTATATAGAATTAATTTATTTGTTATTATTATATTTTTTTTTTCTATAATAGCAGCAAAGAACACAATACAGTTTTTATTCTAATGCTAAATGCCTCCTTGTCTCAAATATCGACCAATCAAATCTCGAGGAGTTACTTGCACAAAGAGTTTGTATGTCGACTATTATTTGCGTAAGGAAGATGTATTGCACTGAGATGGAGATCGAATATATTGGTGTGTTCGAAGTTCAAACACCAAAACAGTGATTAAAAGGCCTTTTTATTCACTGTTTTCTGTGAATAAAATAAGCTTTTTAGAGTAGGAATGGTATAAATATAAACATATTTTACACACCAGAAGTACCGTTGAGTTTAACTATAATATATTTTGCGTTATATAGCTTCATAGATGAAGCACATTGTCCTTGAGTCGCAGATCAAAGTTGACATAGTAATCACAAAAGAAATTTGTTGTTCAAATTTGTTTCAAAATGTTCGATTGATAACATTACTGTGACTCGGCGTAACCGTGCCACTAAACAACTATTATAACTACTAGCTGCGGTCCGCGGTTTCACCCGTGTGGTGATGGATGATGATGATGATGATGAATAAAATGTAGCGTATGTTACTCAGGCATAGTGTAGCTTTCTACTGATGAAAAAAAGATTGAATCAATTTATTCATCAGTAGAGTAGCAGCTAATTACTAGCTGCGATCCGCGGTTTCACCCGTGTGGTGATGAATTATGATGATGATGATGATGAATAAAATATAGCGTATGTTACTCAGGCATAGTGTAGCTTTCTACTGATGAAAAAATTGAATGCATCGGTTAAGTAATTTTGCGTTTCTATTACAATACAAACAAACAAACAATGAAATCTTTCTTCTTTTTTTATTATTAGGATTTAATACCAAGGTACTAACAATGGGGCTTAGTTTGTACCGGCGTTTTTATACTTTTTATTGCATATTTTAACGTGAAAAAGTAGTTATTGTGACATAACTGTTCTAGACCTAAGTGGCGTGCAATTGGAGAGGCATATGTCCAGCAGTGGACTGCTACAGGCTGATGATGATGATGATGAACTGTAATAGTTAGACATATGAAACTGCAAACTTTTTTGTAGATAGTAGGTAATGTCGTCTAAATAATGACAAACTGTGTTCTATTTTATTCTATTCTCTATAAAACTGTAGTACCGACATGACTTGCTTTATTGTCGATAGTTTCCGCAGCGTACGCGATATAAGGCCTTTTCGGTGATACAATTGCGTATTTTATATTACCTATATTATATTATATTAATATGAAAAACTATTTATTTTGACGTAACTTTAAAAGTCAGACATATTCGGTATTGCAGACATTTTTGTAAACATAGACGTCTTCTATAAAAAGATTTGTACATTACTTTGCTCTATTGTCTAGTTACGATAGAAGGATTTTGTTAGGTATTATTTTCACATACCTTGGGTTACATTATCAAAGTTTTCATACAGATCCCTAATTTTTTGAAAATATCCTATTGCCTATTTTCATCAGGGTCCAGGAGGTTCGGAGCCTACAATACAAACTTTTCCTCTTTATAATAATATAATATATATTATTATATAGGACATGCGCGCCCGTCAGTTTATTATTCCTTGGCCCGACCGCGTGGCGGTGTCTACTATTAGTTATTCTGTGCCACCGCGCCGCCATCCACTATCGTGTCGTTTTATCGTCATAGTAGCGTTTGGAATACGATCGTAAAACATCCACTATAAGATGACCTTTATCCATATTATCAGTGAACCGAACATGCTTTATAAGCGAAGGTCTAATTAAGATGGTTTATCAGCTAGTCGGTCGGGTTTTAACGCTCTGTTAGCAGAAACTTAACGAACCTTGTACTAGGAGCGCATATGATTTGAAAAGGTTGTCTGGCAGGCACAGATCGACCTCGCGTTTCATTTTCTATCCGCTCCGTTCAAGTTGCTGTTACTACCATTTTAGCGCATCCACTTTAAATAGCCACCCACCCTAAACCATATCTCAGCGAAGATAAGATCATTAATTGGCTGATCGAAGGTCTAATTATGATGGTTCTTGACTAATTTATCATGTTTCGACGCTGCTTAGCTACCATTGTACCCGGAGCACATAGGCTTCAGAAGACTGTATGCCAACGGATAGGTACAGACAGTTCGCTTTTTGTTTGTGGACTCGTCGCTGCAACGTTTAATTTTTTCGGGGGATTTGGACATAATCTGATTTATTGATTTGGATGCAGAAATATCATATCAGTCAATTGGTATATCCTGATACATTGTAAAACTGATATATTTTTTAGTGGTTACGGCCTTACGTAATAACGCTAAGCAGTGTTTAAAAGTAAGGCCGCTACGTATACTAGCATTTTATTGGCTTAAGAAAAAGTATCTAAATGTGTGGAGGTGAAGAAAGAATAATTTTAATCATCTAATTAAAAAATCCAGGGGCAGCCAGTCTATAGAGCGGCTTGTCGTTCAGGGCAAAGTACAAGAGAGTCAGGGCAGAGTAGAAGGCCGCGCGGGAGGTCACCCATGCGATGGACCGATCAAATCAAATCTGCGGTGGGAGGTCCCTTGCATGAGTGTACCAGTGCCGTGGTCCGTTTTGCGATAATTTTGCTCACAGTGCTATCGTCTACCAAAGCTGGTCCGAGACAAATATCGCGATTTTGACAGCTCGTGGCACTGTAAGCGTGTTGTTAATTCGGACCAGAGTTGTAGCAATAACGAACCATTTGCGCGCGAAAAACAAATTCATAAAAATATCGTGCATAGTGTGAAGGTTAACTATGTAGTGTGTGGATTAAAAAGAAATAATGGAATGGATGGACCGCCTTATACAACTTTTACATCAAAAAGAAAGGACACCAGTAAATACATTGTAGAAATAAACAAACACCTGTCACTTTTGACAGAACGCTCACGACGATTATGGTGTAGAGCATGGTTCATGTAATCGTCAATATGGCGGCAGTTAAGACGTCATCGATGACGTAGCGTGGGCCATCGTAATCACGCTCACGGTGAAAGGGACCGACTTTTATCGCGCTAATATCGATATATCGATTATGGCCAATTGGGACCGCAGTGCAGGATTACTGCGAATAGGGGGGGGGGGGGGGGGGATGGAATGACATCGTGTGGCGCATTACATCTGCCTCTACCACAACCACATGACGACCACCACCGCTCTGTCAAGAGCGAAACGACTGAGAAGAAGAATTTAAAAATGTAGAGGGAATATACATATACATTTCGAAAATGAAAACACTACCTAATTTTGGGGTAATATATTTTATTCGTATTTTATTTAATGAATATACTTATACTACACTACTACTGTACTTGCAGAAAAGAGATCAGAGATGATGGCGGTTTCTTCGAGAGGGTGTTTGGGAAACTCTGTATAACAGAAGAACATAACGAATGCTTATTAGGTCGTCCACCGACAAGGTGGACTGACGACCTGTCAAAGGCAGCAGGACGACGTTGGATGCAGGCTGCTTCCAACCAGTCCCTTTGGAAATTTCTGGGGGAGGCATATGTTCAGCAGTGGACGTCCTATGGCTGAGATGATGATGATGATGATGACTGTTTCTTAAATATCTAAAAACATATTACTATTCTTGCTTTGTCATGATGTTATGTATAGTATTCGTAAAGAAAAACAATGTATAAGTACTTTTAACGAACACTTCATAAAAAAATTGTTGTCTGTTTACGGACAAAATTTTAAGTGATAACGTCATAAGACAAGCCGAACGCTTAGGCCGTATACATAAAGAAAGCTGGTAGCCGGCGCCGATCTACCAGCGTAAGTTCTTAAACCTGACACAAAACAGTTTTGAATGAAATCATACTATGACGCTCATTTAGGTGAACTGTATGAATATTGTTTTCTCAAAGGTGAACGGATAATATTGTCTCTGGCATTCTAACAATTTACTATAACCAACATTGCAAACGCCTAGACGTTTGTAAGCTCATAAACTGAGTGGATTTAGAGCGACATGTTAACGAGAATCCATACAAAAAAACAGGTGAACGGTTTTTCTGCGGTTCATGAATAGTAGGCCTGAGCAGGCCTGCTTTAACGTTGTCATGGTACGAATAAACCGGGCAGTTGTCTAGAAGTCCTGCTTTAAGAGCTCATAGTAAGGTCCCTGATCGATGATGATGCCTATCGCTTGTTCCGCGCTTTCGCTTGCACGCTTGGCCCAGGCGGAACGTGACAATGAGTCATACTTTTTCGTGGCCGAGGCCGGCGTTCATCGATTTATAAGACGTTATCACGTCAAAAACCTTTGTAAATATTCTGTCCCCTCTGTAAATGTTCGAAAAACCACGAAATATCACAAATGATCTAGTAGTCAGATATTAATATACTTATATATTTTTAGTTGATCTTCAACAAAGCATATTTTATGCCAAACATGAACAACCTGTGCTACCTTTATGTCTGGACATTTTTATCCCGGTGCCCGGTATCCCGATATGAAATCATATTATACGAGCTGTATTGAAATGTATGAAAAGTTTTAATATACCTACTTTGTACCAAAAAATATAGGACACGGTTTAAAAAGTTGCTAAAGAAACGTGTTTTATGGATGGCTCGTATGTTTTAAATGCATCCACCGCTTTACTGGAATTTGACTTGGCAGACAGGCATGTGCCCAAGTGTGATTTGATTTACTAATTGAATAAAAAATATAACTTGATGCAATATATTAAATTTAATAGAACTTATTAAAATTGACTTAAAAGGAATGGCAAATTTACAAAGCACGAGGCTAAATATAGCGTTGTTTTATTATGAATTACGTCAAATGTATAAAATATAAAACCGCCACTGTAATAGGTCTGTGCAATACTCCATCACGATTATACAGGGTGGTTTTTTGAGAAGGGCGGCCATGGCTAAGTCCGGAACCATGAGAGTTATCTAAAAATCGTGAAAGGAGACATGCCTTCGATTTATAATAAAACAATAACTGCATATTTAGTTTTTTTTTATCTTTTACTTTTGACGGAAATATACCCGAATGATTTTTCCAATAAAAGACAACCTGTATTATTGAACTAATTGATTCTGTTGCTGATAAATATCAATCTTTGCAAAGAAATAAATTACTAAAAATTAAAGGAAATACTGTTCAGTCTCATCGCCGCGCGCCGTCAACTACTTCGTCGGGGCCGAGAATGCGAGAAGTACCACGACCGCCAGCATTACGTCGCCAATTATTTATTACATAAATACTCGTACCTACTGAATATCAATACACATTGTACAAATATAGTTCAGTTAGTACATGTAAAAATATAGTTCTGTTTGTGTTCACTCACGCAAAACCCCTTACCACCAGTAGAGCGACGCGACCTGCCGTTTTTTTTTTCTAGTCACGTTTAGGCAGCTTCGTTAGGTAGCTCATCACTAAACTTCAGTCGAGCGACATGATTAGGCATTATTTATTTAGCAAATTTACCTGCAACCATGTTTAGCCATATTACGAGTATTTATACAGTATTATTTATGTATAATTTTAGCATTCTCAATAATTTATTGAATATATTGTTTGACAATGTAAATACATATAGTAAGTACCTATGTTATTATATTTCCTATTTATTAAAAGGATTTCAAAGTAGCATTCATACGCGCGTAATAATAAAATTGTATTTTGTAATTTCTTTAGTTATGTTTGAATGTGAAAACATCGAAATATTATTATGAACATGTGTTTTATTTTTTTTTCGGTATTACTTCACCTGTATGTAAATATATGTAATATACAAACTAAATGCAGCATTCATTATCATGCAATCATTTTCGACGATAAATATTTATTTCCAAAAATCAGCAAATTTTGAAGTCTTCTCTCTAGAAGAACTAAGTACGTGTTACATACACGTACTTAGTTCTTTACAAAGAAAATAATAATTACACTGATGTTTTTTCATTGAGAGTGCAAGATTATTTCACTTGCTTGAAAACAAGACATTCCGAGGTTTCCGAGCCTTTGTAAGTATAAGCACGGTCATTAGCCGCGCCACTTCTCGCGCAACCCGCGGATTTTGAGACGTTTTCGCGTTTCGCCCGCGGAGGTTAAGGAACAAAATTTCAAAAGTTACTAAAACTACGTTTCCGTCTGATTCGATGAATCGCAACTTCTGTCTCTCTTTATACCGGGGCACAAGAAGGTAAACTTTGCCCGCGATTTTCTACGCCTCGATTACATTATCTCCTAGTACAATTCTGTAGACAACTTCAACTTTCTGTGCTAAAAAGACACATCTCTGAGGTTGGATGGGATAGATTGTGTCAAGAGTTAACCGTCCGGTGACGCTGTAAATGCCGGTAGAGGCAAACAGCATTAGTCCGTTCTAAAAAAAAAAAAATATGTCAAGGGCTGGCACTTATCTTAGTTATTTTCAAAAAGTATTTACGAATCCGTTCTAGGTATGTATAATCTTATAGTTAAACTACGTGCGTAGGAAATACTATGTGATGTGACGCAAGTATCTACCTATCCACTCCACTTGCTAAAGAATCTTTCCGCCGTTTGGGGTTCGTTTTGCGAAATGCTCAATCCTCAGGTTATTGTCACTTTATATAACGCCTTAGTCAGGAGTAAACTAGAATCAAGCGCGTGTGTCTGGAATCCTCACCAGGTAACTTATACACGGATGCTTGAGAAGGTCCAAAAAACCTTCCTAAGATCACTTTATAAGAAACTTTATGGTTACTACCCGTTCTTGTACCCGACAAAATTCCTTCTCGGTAAACTCGGTTATAATTCGCTGGAAGTTAGAAGGAACTTCGGTCAACTTGTCCTTGGCTGTAGGGTTATTAGAGGTGCAGTAGACTGCCTTCAGCTTCTTAGTCTTTTTTGTACGTTGTTTGTTCCTTCTATGTACCTGCGCGGTCGGCGACACGAGTTGTTTTATGTCCCTCGGGGTAACACAGTGTCGCGCTCTCAGTCTCCGGTGATTCGTATCCGACGCCACTTCAATGCACTCCTTGACGCCAACGCAGAAATTGACGTAATGTGTGACAAATGGAATGTTATTGTGTGTGTACTGTTAAGATATTGTGAGACGCTTAAAGACCAGTGGGATACACCCTGCAGTTGATAATAATATATTCTAAGATCTATTGTTGATTATTATTGTTGACTATTATTGTTATTTTGACATTAATTGATATTTCTGACATTAGTTTGTACGTTATTATTATTTTTTACATAATTTGGTATATTTTTCTTAATTACTTGATTTTATTTGGCTAAATGTTGGTTTTGTTTATTTTAACTGTGTGATAATATGTAATTGTACTTTTAGACGTTTATTATCACAATAAATTAATTTGAATTTGAATAAAACGCTCAGTTGTAAGTCATCTGAGTATCATATGTGTAATTTAGGGCTTATATCCCAATTCTGCCAGTGGGATCCTATCCTCCTATCCTATCCTATCTATATGCCTATCATAAACCGTGTTAAGTCATCCCTGACAAAAATATTGAAAGCAACACTATTTATTTTAAATTACCTATCCAGTTATCAATTTTCATCACTTTAGCTCCGAAAACAAAAAAACAAAGAACTTTTAAAAAAAAAATATACCCCGTTTCACCCCCTTAAGTCATCCCTGTCAATAAATATTGAAATCATCATTTTAAACTTTCCAAATGCTAATTTCTACCACTGTATTTTCGAAAACACAAAAGTTTCCATACAAACTTTCACCCCTCCATTTCACCCTTTTAAACCACCACTATCAAAAACAAAATTGGGCCAACATTTTTTATTTTGAATGACCTATCCAAATACAAATTTTCACAACTATAAGTTCAAAAACAAAGAAGTTTCATACAAACGTTTTCACCCCTTTTGACCCCCTTAGGGATGGAATTTCATAAAATCCCGTCTTAGTGAGCACCTACGTCCTAAAAAGAACCCGCACGCAAGAAACTCCTAGCACTTGTAGTTTCTGAGATTTCGTGATGAGTGAGTGAGTTAACTTTCACTTTTATGTATATAGATTTAAATGCCAGGTCGTATTGTATCACAGGTAATTAATTGGTCACATGTTAGGTTTTGAATCAAGTTGGGTCGTTCATCGGGTTCTCTAAAGAAATATTGTTTATGTTTCGAATCGAGTTGGATCGTTCATCGGGTTTTTGAACGATAGATTGTCTATGGGTCGGTCGCCCGCCATGATGGTTGTCAGGTATGGATTCATTCGGTTGGGAGCAGCGGTAGCGATTGGTCGTACATTGATAGCAGGCATCGGAACAGTTTGGGAGGGTGACGCAGTGTGCGTTACTATCTGTGGACTTGGTGATTTTTAATGTGAGTACTAGAATAAGTGGAGTGTTTAATAAAGAGTTCTGCTTCTGAGATATATGTTTTACTATATTTCAGAAGTGGGATTAGCCCACTTTAATGCCCAACTATGCTTATGAAACCAAAGAACATCAACCCTTAATGCATAGAACGTTATAAGTTTCATTACCAAAAACTAGTTTTTTTTATGTGGGTAGTACTCAGTTAAAAAAAAAAAAAATTATAATAATAATATGGGCATGTGGTTCCTCGTGTAGTCCGGGGGGTCTACGGGGGAGCAAAATGCATTTATTTTCGAGCTACGACGCACCGTTTTCGAGATATCTTGGAATTTAGATTATACCGAGTGACTACGATAATAACGTGTTTTTAATCAAAATTCTCTTTTTTTCGAGATACGGAGCAATGCCGCAAGGCAATGAAACCTCGGCGCGACGGCGGCTCTCAACACCATCCCGAAGAAATTCGGAGCTGGTTCGGAGGTCGAGAAGCCGTGTCCGCCAGGAGACGAGCGCTCGCCGCAGCCGTAGCCGTAGCCGACTGCGTAGTGACGGTCGCGAGCAGAGCCAGTCGAGAAGAGAGCTGGAGCGTGAACTTGAGCGCGAACGTGCTCGGGCGCGCTTGTTGGAGGAGTCACGTAGTGGGGACGCGCGCCGAGAGTGCAGCGCTGTCGTGGATCGTCACCAACGTGAGCGCAGCGTTCTTCGGAGCCGCAGTCGGAATCGAGTGCGGACGCCGAGCAGGGCGCGCGACAGAGTACAGAGCGACAGGTTAGAAAGTTCGCTATTTACTTCCGGAGATATTGCTAATTTACTTAATTCCATAACACAACTAAAATCCCAGTCGGCGCCCGTGGCGAACTCGTTACCAACTAGTAATATGCATCACAAGAACATAATTCCCGATTTCGATCCTTCCTCAAAAACGCAACGAATTGACATTTGGCTTAAAAAGGTAAACGAGTGCGCCACGGTCTACGGTTGGGATGAGAAGGTTACTATACATTTTGCTATGCAGAAGTTACAAGGACTGGCGAAAACGTGGTTTGAGAGCTTAAACACTATATTGTATACGTGGCAAGAGTGGCAGCAAAAACTGCTTCATGCATTTCCCTATGAACAAAATTTCGGCCAGTCCTTGGAAGATATGCTGAAAAGGAAAAGCAGAACCAATGAATCGCTCGAAGTGTATTATTATGAAAAATTAGCCTTGTTGAATCAATGTGACATCGAAGGTAAAAAGGCAGTTGACTGCATAATACACGGCCTGAGCGACAGAACTCTTAGATCTAGCGCTAACGCCCTTCGTTGTACTCAACCCGACCAATTGCTTCAGTTTTTGATGTGCAATAGGGATATCCCTATACCTTTTGATAGAGTGCAGCCTAGGTTCAGACCCATCGACAACAGTGTGACGAATAACAAACCCACCATAACTGGCAGTCCGTTGGTTTGTTTTAATTGTAAACAAAAAGGACATCCTTATTCTAAATGCCCACAGACGGTGATATATATATTGCAAGAAGTGTCATAGGGTTGGCCATAGATCGGAAAACTGTTTAGTCAAGGTAGATAACGCCAATAGTGGTACCCAAAACGTACCAAAGTCGATGCGAATAGCATCTTCGGGTACCAACGCGAAGTTTATCAAAGAAGGCCTTATTGATGGCAAACCATTGAAATCATTCATTGACTTTGGAAGCGAAGTATCTCTGATTACTCGCGCTACGGCGGCCTCGTTAGGATTAGAAAGTGACGATGCTTCTATAGCAATTAGAGGGTTCGGAAACGATATTGTTTACTCTCTCGGTGGTGTCACTACGGATCTAAGTATTGACGGTGTCAGTGCTAAGGTGCCTTGTCAAATAGTTGAAGACAGGTTACTTGACTTCCCGGTATTGCTAGGGCAGACATTTATCGAACAACCCCACATCCTGGTGCATAAGAATGCAGAGGAATTGAAATTCTACGACATTCGCCGCGAGCTACCCGTCATGGACGATCAACCGGTCGATGATATTTCAGTCAGTGTCACGGTAGATACGGACGTTGTCATTTGCGGGCCTACTACTGTTAGGTGTCGTGCAACTCCTGGTAGGACTGAGAAAATACTGTTGAGCGGCAAGCTTGTGGGAAAACCAAGCCAACAATTTATGGTAAGTGGGGGCATTTATCATGCCAAAGATGGCGTTGTTTATGTGGATATTACACCAGTATCTGGCCAATGTAGTCTCCAGACAGGCATGGGTGTGGGCCGAGGTACAGAAGTACGCATAGTTCACCGTATTGCAGCCGCGAACAGTGACGAGATATCAATAGAGCGGGATCAATTAGACGAGACTAAGATTAATATATGCGAGTCGATTAACGAGACGCACAGAATTAAATTAATTGACCTGCTTAACCGATTCAAACACTGTTTCGCCACTTCATTGAAGGAACTGGGCTGCACACATCTGACGGAAATGACCATAGAGCTAAATAGTAAACGACCAATTGTGTACCGCCCATATAGGCTGTCACACAAGGATCGTGAGCACGTAAGAGAAATGATTGGTGATATGTTGGAAGCCGGTGTAATTCAGGAGTCAGTGTCAGAGTACGCTAGTCCCATCATCTTAGTGAGGAAGAAAGACGGTAATATGAGACTCTGTATCGATTATAGACAATTGAATACTGTCACGAAATCCGATAACAATAGCTGATAGCACATCAGACCCGGAGCGTTATCCTGCCGTAATGATTATCAACAACGATGACTGGTAGCAAACTGGCCATATTGACGGCCGATATTGACGCTGAAGGGTTAAAATACATCAAAGATAGTTACGTGATCAAAGACGAAAAACTGTATAAGTGTTTAGATGGGGATAAGGCAAACCTCCGTTGGGTTGTACCCAAAGGCGCCAGGTGGCAGCTCTGTCGTCTAAACCATGACGAGATTGGTCACCTTGGCCTAGAAAAGACGCTGGAACGTTTAAGGAAAACGTATTGGTTTCCTAAAATGACCAGATTCGTAAAAAAATATGTCCAGGCTTGCATGGAATGTGCATATTCCAAAAAGGTTGCTTCAAAAGAGGGTCATCTTCATACGATACCAGAAATCGAAGTTCCCTTTCATACATTACATGTTGACCATTTGGGACCATTCGCACGTTCCAAGAGAGGCGATTCGTATCTCTTGGTGATCGTTGACGCGTTTACCAAATTTGCTTTTGTGAAACCGGTACGTAATACTAAGGCCCTTACTGCCTTATATGATTATTCGAACCTTGTAAGAAATCTTTTATACTTTCCGAAACCCGGATCGACTAATCAGTGACCGAGGAGCGTGTTTCACGTCGCACGCCTTCAAACGTTTCTGTTCTGATAAGGGCATTCGACACGTTCTAAATGCAGTCGCAAGCCCTAGGTCAAACGGGCAGGTTGAGCGGTACAATCGTACAATCCTAAATTCGCTCGCTGCCCAAAACTTAAATTTTGACGACAGGTGCTGGGACGATAAAGTAGGTAGGGTTCAATGGGGCATGAACAATACCCGCCAGAAAACTACGGGAAGGACTCCGGCAGAGGTCATGTTTGGAGTACATATGAATTCCGAAATCGATCCGAAGTTAAATGAGTTAATATATGAAACGCGAGAGGAGGACGTTGAAACACTAAGGGAAGTGGTTAAAGATAAAATAGACGAAGAACAGGAAAAGCAGAGACAGTATTATAACAAAAACCGACGTCCTGCTCGAATATTTAGCGAGGGTGAGTTGGTTAAGATTACCAAAACGTCTTTTAGTAACGATGGACAAAGCAAGAAGCTACTGCCAGCATAATGTAGGGCCATATAGGGTGTCTGAGGTCCTGGGTAATGATAGGTATCGCTTGGTTGCAATTCCGGGGATGAGTACAACGAAAAACAAACGTAAAACTACTGTCGCCTCTGACCGGATGTTACCTTGGATTAATGTGGCGGCTCTTAGTTTAAATGATGATGATGATGATAGTGAAAAAGCAGACAGTATTGAGGAATTTGAGTAGTATTTAGTATTGAGGAAAGCGACAATTGTGATGACTAATAACACATAAACATTAGACGTATAAACATTGTCGATTTACGACAAATATGATTTTGGTTACCAATTATATGAATTGATGTATTATTGTATTTTACTATCTATTATTATCTATCGTAAATTATTAATTATTTATTGATTTATTAAGCGAGATTGTATCACAGTAAATCAGAATACTATGTCAATGCGGTGTATTTGAGAAGGTAAGGTTCAATGCACCGATAGATATAAGTGAGTGGTGTCCATGAGAAAGAAGGGTTCATGGACATCAATATAGTGTCTGTGAGAAGGAAGGGTTCACGGACGCCAAATATGTTGTTTGTGAGAAGGAATGGTTCACAAACACCATTAGACTGAAACATCTAGATATAGTTTACTGTAACCGCGCATATGTTAATAGATATACACTTAGAACGATAGATCATAACGTAATTAGTTTATGTTCACTGAGAATTGAGGAATCTCAAATCGTTGTTGTTTCATTTGGTTTATAATATATATTTTTTCTCATTAATTAGCCTCTGCAATGTACATTAAATGAAATTATTCGTTGTTAAACTGTAGTAAATTATCAATTATGTTTTGTATCAATGATGTTGTTTAATGTTTTCTCTATTAATTTTATTATTGATTATTGAATCTAGTTCTGATGCCTGCTGCAACCGAGTGTTAGGTTATACACGAGCGTTCTAATCCCGTGCATGAGGACATGCACGAGGTCAGAATGGTCGAGTGTTAGGTTTTGAATCAAGTTGGGTCGTTCATCGGGTTCTCTAAAGAAATATTGTTTATGTTTCGAATCGAGTTGGATCGTTCATCGGGTTTTTGAACGATAGATTGTCTATGGGTCGGTCGCCCGCCATGATGGTTGTCAGGTATGGATTCATTCGGTTGGGAGCAGCGGTAGCGATTGGTCGTACATTGATAGCAGGCATCGGAACAGTTTGGGAGGGTGACGCAGTGTGCGTTACTATCTGTGGACTTGGTGATTTTTAATGTGAGTACTAGAATAAGTGGAGTGTTTAATAAAGAGTTCTGCTTCTGAGATATATGTTTTACTATACACAGATATTTTATTTTCACTATAAACAAATCGCAGGTTGGAGATATTGCCTATTTTGAGGGGGGAAATCCTGTTGTACTGCCCTTCCGTGACTCCTGTGATGAAGGGCAGTACAAGTGGGTGAGTGCGGCTACAAACCGGCAATATTACCGTGCCTGAGCAGTCCTTCGCCAAGGATTCGGCAACAGTTTGCTTACTGTATCAGACTTGCTCGTCTCGATTCTTGAACGTTTCTGCCATTTTTACATAAATTCATTTTACAACAAAATAATCAATGTGTTAGTGACGATTGCACATTTTAAATTTAAGTATACCTACGGCCTTACTTAACACTACAGCGTTTATAAGGTAAGGCCCAATCATCAGTAATATTATCTATATAGATAACACCTATTACCGTGGCCCGATGTTTATATGAACATGGAAAGATCTGTAAAACCATCGGTGTTGATATGAATTCCTGGTACTTTTGAGACTAGATTGCAAACGTAAGTAACAACTGTTGCGAGGATAACTAACTCACTTTCTCACTCATCATCTATCCTATCTCTTCATATTCTGTGAAATCTAGTCTAATTTGTTGAATTTCTTTTAAGAATTCTAAGATGTTTTTCCAATAAGAATATCCATATTTTATATTAACAAAAAATATTAAAATTACCGTATCTAGACCTAGAAATGGGCCCGCCCCCCAAGCTGAATAAAAAATCATTCCAGCCCGAGTTTTTTAAAGTACCTACCTACACTTTATTTTTTTCCTAGCTGTGCTGCGTAGATAGTAGATTCAGTTTAGTAATTTTTGCATTTATCTATTACAAACAATCAAATATTTCCTCTTTATTATTAGATTAGATAAGGATTGATACCAAGTTAGGAATAATAATATGGCCTAGTTTATACCGGCGTTTATATTGCATATTTTAACATGGAAAATTTGTGGCAAAAAAGGTGGCATGACATAATTTATGGTATAGTTTGACATATGGTATATTAGTAGACATTTTGTAGACATTGATGTCTTCTATAAAACTGTAGTACGAGTACATCACTTTGCTCTATTGTCAATGGTTTCCGCAGAGTATGCGATAAGGATTTTAGTTGGTATTTTTTTCACACCTTGGGTTACATTATCAAAGTTTTCATACTAACTAAATATCTAACTGTTATAAAAAATATCATAATTATAGTTTATGTAGGATCCTAATTCTGAAAAAAATATTTAAATCGTTCCAGTAGTTTCGGAGCCAATTCAAACAAACAAACAAACAAATCTTTCCTCTTTATAATATTAGTGTAGATAAATATCAATATTAAACTCAGCTTAGGCTTTTAGGTAATATTTATAAATAAAAATTCAAAATGCTGACATGGTAGGCGCTATTTTTCGTTAAATCTTAATTTATGTGGTTAGATTGAAAAATATATTTCCGGACAATATTTCTTCTCTAAATTAAAATATTTGAATGTAATTAGTTAGATATATGTTTTCGTACTTAAATACAGCTAAAAACCTATAGGTTATTGCTGTAAATATTAAATAACGATTTTTTCCATTCCAACTCTGATTCGCAGTGTTTTCGCGCGCAATTATTGTTGCTAAGAGGTCTTGGATGGCCTGCGCGGAGTATTTGACCGAGGAAGTTAACGCATACATTCCATTCTAAAATTACTAACATAGGTATAAAAACTTGCAAGATGGCACATACATTATTTGCATTATTGAAATAGATCATCCATTCAAACATTAATAGGATTCTATCTGATGGCCCGTTCTAGTGAAGTCCCCCTTCGAAGCGACAGGTCCCAGGTTCGATCCCCAGACGGACCAATGATTGTGTAATGTTTGTTCTCGAGTTTTGGATGTTTGTGATGTGCACATCCATTCCCCCGGCGACACAGAGTACTAGTGCTGGGTGAGAGTGTGTGAACGTTTATTATTATTAGTTACTCTCCGTCACAAAAGAGATAGTGCTAGGACAGCCTCATCTCATCGAAAAGCATCTGTCAGGTCATCATAGGAGTGGCGATTAGTGCAGCTTACGGCTGCACTAATGGTCATTGCTTCTTGATTCCATCTTCGCTTTCCATCAGGCGAGAGGGAGTCACTTTGATGAACCACGATAAAAAAAAATTCTCTACCATACTCTTGAACAGATTCAAGAAATTCCGATAAGTTTTGATTGGTTATGCCATGGTTTGCCTTTCTTTTCCATCAAGGCTTTTACTATGTTTTCAATTAAATTATGAAGTTCTAATTTATGAAATATTTTTTTCTGTGATTAGAGTTAAATTCTAACCAATAAAAACTTATTGGTTAGAATTTAACAAAAACATTTATTAGTAATTAAAAATAAAATAAAATAATAATAATAATAACTATCTAATCTATAAGCCCCATGGTAGGGGGAAAAGTGGCCAAAACGCTGGCGGCATTGCCACGCTGGATGGCAATGCTAAGTTTTTGCCCAAATAGGCGCCAGCATTTCGGTCACCCGACGCCTCAAACAAACGTTTCGCCAGATCCTTAAACAAGTTGAGAGCGGACGGCCCCCATGGGCCTAAAGTTTCGACCCCAAACGGCACAAACATGTACATTCTGTCTAAATACACATATTTATGACGTTTGAGGTCTTCCGCTTTAGAAGCGGCAGCGCCAGCCCGACCAATCGTCCCAGGGAGATGAGACGGTGACAGTGTTTTTTTTTTTTTTTTAATTTAACTAAGAAGGAGTATTAAATATAAACATATGTAGTACTCCTTCTGGATGGCTGATGAAAGGTAGATGTGTCAACTGTTTGCTAAACCTATTTATTATAGTGATGATTCTATATTATTTCTGGGCGTCCTGAAAATCGTGTCAAATATACAGTGGAACCTGGTGAATTGGGATCTCAAGGGACCAATAATGTTGTACCATTTATTGAGGGTTTTCGTTAATCCAGTTTTCCATTTAGGCAGGTTTAAAATTATAGTTGTCTCATTTACAGAGGCTCCCGCTTATAGAGGTCGAAATGTACGGCTATTCCATTTTTAGAGGGAGAGTAGTCTCTTGTTTTTAGGTCAAAACCTGAGATAGTACTGACAATAAACGCGTGTGCGAAAGACATTCTAATGTTTGTAAACAATAGTGTCAAAACCTGTCCCAACCCGATTAATTTGTCGCATTTATAGGGGGAATTGAGTAACAGAGTCCCAATTATAAAGGTAAACAACAAATAAATCCTAGAAATCAGATCTCATTTAACCAGGTTCGAAAAGTCCCATTAATAGAGGTATTTCAATGAAAAGGTACCGGGACCTCAATGCAACTCTAAATAATAGAGGTTTCTCATTTATCCACGTCCCATTTAACCAAGTTGTACTGTATATTCTTTTCAAAGACTTCATAACGATTATATTTTAACACAATGTGGTAATATCGATAGTACGATTTTATTTGTTATTGTAAGTATTTATTTGTCATCTATGGTTATAACTGTACGTTAAACATGTTTATTGTTCTATTGGTGAAAACTACTAGGCTTAAATGTATTTAGACTCGTTAAGTTATATTTTTTCTTAAGAAGCTGTTTGTTTTCCTAACAAAATAAAATAAAATAACTTCGCTGTGCTTATGATTTCCAGAACGATACGGTCATGACGTAAATAATAATCGTATCAACTACGCCTTGCATCCTACCAGCAAGTGTCTTGTTGCTCCACTATATTGCCTTGCTACCAGCAAAATAGTCAGTATTCTGACAAAATGCTGCTGTGGTTATTTTCCCGCGGAGGGATGCGCAGGGATTATTTACTACGAGTATGTATTTTAATAGTAGCGTGTTTTTGTCACATGTTTACATCAAATAATCTGTGACGAACGCAATGAAGTGTGGGACGATCTGTGAAACCATCTGTATTGATATGAATGCCTGGTACTTTCGGTAGCAATTGTTATGTCATTGCGGCAGAAACTGTACGACGATCGTTCGTGCGATTGGAAATTGAGTAGGTACAAAATATGCACACAGCACATAACCGCCCAAATCCAGCAATGTTCGCCATGTTACGACGTTTACTAATTCTCTGTGGCTGTGTTGTTCAATATTATTTATATAATCTCATTCGGTGATATTCTAATTATGAAATGAAATACAGACTTTTATTGGTATATTTTATTTACATAGTACTTTAAGAAAATTTAAAAATTAAATTAAAGCATTATTCTCCTAACGAAACAATGCTTTAAAACAATTTTTTAATTATTAAAGTACAATGTGTCCCGACCAAGGAGGTTTCAATTCAATTTCTAAATATCTGACGGAGTGAAAATCTCGCCGTCACTACTCTCTTCTCTAATCATATTTTAATCACTTACAGGATTTTAGTAAACTTTTTGGAATCCAGAATACAAAACACGATCGGCAAAAAAATGTATGGGAAGTGCAGGAGATTATTTTTCATATTCAGCCTAAAACCATAGACTAGTTTAATGAATTAATAAAAAAAGATAGCGGTACTATAATGAGTTTTATATAATCTCATTCGGTAATATTCTAATTATGAAATGAAATACAGACTTTTATTGGCATATTTTATTTACATACTTCTTTAAGAAAATTAAAAAATTAAATTAAAAAACTACACTCATGTTTTAATACCCTCTATTATATTATGACAGTTGCATAGGGTACATACACGGGTAAGACGATCCCGTCAATATTTTTTGTTGATTTTGACGAAATAAGTCCTCTCCAAAAGTAATCGAGGTAACGGGAGCATAGATAGATGGATTAAAACTCCTTATTTGAACACCATTGCTCACTGCAAAATATTTTACAAATAAAGAAAAAAAATTGCAAATTAAATATTTAAAATAAACAGAAGCTTAGGGAAGCGTGAAGGATTATTTGTAGACTATACAATTTTAAAGTTATTTTAAATCTTATATCTTATTTTAATACATTTTACACAACTAGGGCTCCTAAAAATTAAGATTTAATCGTGTTGGCAGTTTCAGTAATTTGGAATATGGTTATCGCGAGCCTTTGAGAACTACCCGTTAAAAAGTTGAAAGCCGTTATGTTGAAAGAGGATAAAAAGTAACCTATGTGTTGTTCCCGGGTGCAATAAATCTCAACCCCAAATTTCATCCAAATCTGTTCGGCTGTTATTGCGCTATTGACAAACAACCATTTAGCCAAACTTTCAGTAAGAAGTAGTAATGTGATCGAGCTGTGAAGAACCAAAATGATTCAAGTGTGCTTTTGCCCAACACTGGCAGATTAAACAGCCAACGTTAAAAAACCAAAGAACAAATTCTACGTCTCGAGCTCATTATCTCCTAGTACAACTGTTAGGAGGGCTTCGTCTTTCCGTGGTAAAAAGCCGTATCTGCCAAAACAACTAATGGACAGGCCTAGTTTGATATGAATGCCTGGTACTTTCGGTGGCAATTGTTACGTCATTGTGGCAGAAACTGAATAGAGAACGACGATCGTTCGTCCAACTGACTTGATTGGAAATTTAGTAGATACAAAATATGTACACTGCCCAGAAGCACAGGCGCGGATCCAGTCCACAAAAAAAGTTGTGGTGTCAGCCACCCGAAAATCAGCAAAGTACGAGTCGGAGCATGAACTCTCTCATGAGATATATGTTATCAAGTCGCTTGCCTTCACGCTTGCCCATAACAGTTCAGTGCCATTCAGAATTTTGAACTAGGTACGAAACTTCAAAACCGCGCATGGAGATATAAGATGTTCTTGCTCTGTAACTTCGCTGGAAACAACTACAAAGGGTATCAAATTAAATTTAAAAGAAGCTTTTAAAGCTTCTTTTAAATTTAAGCTTTCGCGAAAACGTTAATAATTTTATCTGTATCCAGGTTTTGTACCTTTTATAAAACGACATATCATCGGCCTGTCGAATATGAAAGTGTGACGTCTGATATCACAAGTCTTTTAGGGTTGTGGGCATGCCCAACGTGCCCACAACGGTGGATCCGCGCTTGCCAGAGCACTGCATAACCGCCCAAATCCAGCAGATGTTCGACGTTTACGAATTCTCTGTGGCTGTGTTGTTCCGCTTGTTCCCTAATATTTATAACTAAGTTCAGTCTTACAGGCAGAGCTCAGTAGAATTAAAGTTCTGCTTAGATACGAATGCCTGGTACTTTCAATATCATTCGGTAATGGCGTAAGACGATCCCGTCAATATTTTTTGTTGATTTTGGTGAAAGAACTCCTGTGCAAAAAGTAATCGAGGTAACGGGAGCATGGATAGATAGATAGATTAACTCTTTATTTAAACATCACACTACAAATATATTTTACAAGTAAATAAAAAAACCAAACAAAAATATTTAACGACAATTAAATACATAAACTTAAAATAGGAGCATAGGGAAGCGGGAAGGATTATTTGCAGACTATACAACTTTAAACTGATTTTAAATTTTATATCATATAATACATTTTAAACAACTAGGGCTTCTAAAAAAATTAGATATAGTCGTATTGGCAGTTTCGGTAACTACCTGTTAAAAGAGGATAAAAAGTAACCTACGTGTTGTTTCCGGGTACAAACCATCTCAGCATTCTCAACCCCAAATTTTATCCAAATCAGTTCGGCTGTTTTTGCGCTATTGACGAACAACCATTTAGCCAAACTTTCAGTAAGAAGTAGAACATAATTAAGTGTAATTGTGCTGTGAAGAACCAAAATGATTCAAGTGGGCTTATGCCTAACACTGGCAGATTAACCTAAAGACCAAGAACTACGCATCGCGTCGCCCTGCCCTTGTTCTACATCTCGTGCTCATTATCTCCTAGTACAATTGTTAGGAGGACTTCGTCTTTCCGTGGTAAAAAGCCGTATCTGACAGAAAGATTTATCTGACCGACTGTATCCGATCAGGCCAGTTTTGTCATAGACTGCTTTTAACACTGTGGACTCGCACGTTTTTTGTCTTTTATGGGGTGGGTGGTGCCTATAAGCTTGAAGCCACATGCAGCATGCAGCAGTTTTGCAGCGCGCTTCCTACTCAACAACCCTGCTTTTCTGAAAATTTATTTTAGTGCTTTGATCGTCATTCCAAATCAACGAAAGCGCGATAACATAGACCCATGTGACGGCATGTTTTACGTCACCAAGGACGCCAATACGTGATTTCAAAAACCACGCTACGAACTGAAAGCATCGTGAGCAGTTCTGTCAAAAATGTCGAATTTCTTCAGGCAAGACAAAAGTTTTTATGACACCAAAATCGGTTTTGACTTCAATAAGCTAATCATACACGTCATACATAGACAAACATACAGGACGTATAGGACATAGATATAAATAGGATAGGCAGACACGGGAATTAAACTTTATAATTTTAGTGGAAAGATTAGTATTTTGTATGATTTCAAAACTTACTTCAGCATTATAATGTTACATTATCCCTGAGTAACATAGGCATATATTTTTATTCATCATCATAGTCATCCATCATCACGCGGGTGAAACCGCGAAACGCGGCTAGTGTACGTGACATAGACGTGAGAGCCAAACCGCGGAACGCAGCTAGTGTACGTGACGTAGACGTGAGAGCAAAGACGTGAGAGCCAAAGTAAATAACAGCCTGTCAGCTTTCCGTATTTATGAATGCCTGGTATTATCGGTAGCATTCGGCAACGGGGTGAGTTCGGCTTTTTGCATGGTATTTTATTATTTTACAAGACACTGCAGCAGGGCTAGCATGGGCAGTGGACTATTTATCCCCGTGGAGAGGAAATAAATCTTTTCCACCATGTCATTTTTATCTCCCTGGCGAGCACGGCAACGCCAGAGGATAGTTTATCTACGTGGTTAGACGGCGGGAGTAGCGTTTCCTATGGTTTGTACTTCGTAGGTGCCATATATAGCAAATGTAAGAAAAGTCTCTGAGTAGCGTGTGCTATCCATATCTACGTAGTATACGATACGTAGTGCATCCTATTTCGTTTACTAAGTCAATTATGCATTTGGAAGTGGGGACCTATTGTAAAATAAAAACAAATAATGATTATTCCATCAAAGATCATTGGTGATCATGCGGCCAGACACAGTAGAAATTTCATTGTTACGAGTATAATACTCTTGAAGGGATATTTAACTTAGGTATTTCAAAGAATATAGATAGGAAAGTAATACAATAATAACATTGATAAGCACCGGCAAACGATTTGTATGGTTTCGTGGCTGCAATGCATTACAACGCCATTTCTTTATTTTACCCGAAATATGTGCCTGAAATAATTATCTGGATAATCGAAGCGGTCATGACATTTCGGATATACCTCCGGTGTAATTTTCTTTCCATTGTTTCCATTTCCCGCGACAAAATGTTATTATAATATGCGCGAGACTTTATTGGATGAAAATAAACTTTT
This sequence comes from Selenia dentaria, assembly GCA_917880725.1. Taxonomy (NCBI): domain Eukaryota; kingdom Metazoa; phylum Arthropoda; class Insecta; order Lepidoptera; family Geometridae; genus Selenia; species Selenia dentaria. The sequence goes on along the minus strand of OU862890.1, from coordinate 30,385,200 downwards.
ATCCACCACCTTCAAAGAAGGTGATCACCTTTCTCCGTTTTATGTCACTCGGAGAGAATTATATCCACCTTTCGACGAGTCCGTGCTCTATAGCGGGAGTAGCGGGACATACTGCCTACGAGATATGTCAAAAGGAAACATTTTATGTCTCTCCCCGGTTGCCGTGCTCTGTAAGGTGGAGAAGACAATTATTGCCACTGACAGGTGGATAAAAACGGTGGAAAGACTATTTCTCTCCGCCACGTGCTAGGCCTGCTGGAGTAAATATAGAAACGAACTTTTGCATGCCTGCTCTGACCTAGTTCTACTCCTCAAGCTTATTATTTCCTAGTACAATTTTTTGCAAGACTTCAAACTTCCGTGGTTCCGTGGTGGCTGTCGCGTGTATGTGTAATTGTTGTCTCTTAATCCCATCCCAGTCACGAACGAGACTGTCAAGTCAAGAGATGGGGCAACACAAGTTAATTATGAAAAGATCGATAAACTTACATAGAACTATACATTATACTTTATTATTTACTCGTACTATATCTATGTGTATGTCCGGTGACGATACGACGTACGTGTGATTTGTGGGGGCTTTCATAATGAAGTCAAAACAGTTTTTGGCGATATTTTATCACTGTTCTTCATTCCGATTCAATATCGCTGTTTTTTGTGGTAAAAAAAGACGCGTTGTCTGTCGCGTGTATGTGTCCCATCCCCATCCCAGTCACGAACGAGACTTTGATGAGACATGATTATGAGATGGGGCTGCACCACAGGCATGGTAATGTTAATATCTTATGGTTTACAGCCACTACAGCCGCGCGGTAGATAAACCAGCGGGAAGGCTGCCCGCCTACGGTATTTTCATTATTACATCTACCTACGTATTATACCTACCTACTTGAGTTTCTAGTTTTGTGATTGTAAATACTATATTTTTGTTGAACAAAAGAAGACTAGTTGTGTATGAATTACGAAAAATTCTATAAAATACGTGTTGTGTTTTTTGATTACTTAGAAGATTTAATAAAAAACACCCTTATACATTTGAGAGCCTGAAATATATTTGCGTCTTGCCCGAGACGTACGAAAATGTGACGTTTTACTCGAGCGTAGGTAGGTATGGTACTCGTGTGTCACATTCTTAAATAATTAATGTACCCCTCTAGTTATTTTTGTTAATTAGTCCGCGCCTGATCTGGGCATGTTTAAGCAATGGGTTTTGGGACCCATTGCTTAAACATGCAATTATATTTAGGATACATTTTATAATTTGTACCATTTGTCATGTACGTAACAACTAGTGTTTTATTTATCTAGATACTTTACTCTATGGAATTAGCGAAATAACGACCTATTATAAGAAACACATTACGAATTAATTAATTACCGTGCTATAGTATATTTATTATATAAAAATATTTTATAGTTGCCAGGTTATTTATAAAATGATCTCTGGGTGCATTATTATAAATGAAACAAATCAAGCAACCAATATAATCACAACAGAGTCTATAAATAGATTAAGTAAGTACTTGCACTTATTTCAATCGAATATTTACAAAGCGCACGCTTACTGCTTACAAAACCATCACACCGTTCGTTCGTCACATCACAGCGGCACATTCGCGACTGGCTGGCTGCACGCCGAGGTCACACCAAAATCGTGGCACGTAGGTATAACTCGCGTTTCGGCCGTTTCTATGACGACTGGTGGATGGATGGATGGATGGATAAATTATATTAACGTGCCACAGGTCAGTTACGAAAAGATCGGATACATTTACTTCTTACTTCGTAGCATGAGAGTGATTAATTATACCGAACGGTAATATAAAGCCTCCTCTTTGGTTTTTTTTTTGGACCGATTCTGTTTTCAGTATCGTTTGTAGTCTAGTATTATTACATTTTGTTAACAAATATACCACTTGAATCTCATTTCTCTGGAAATATTTGAATGTGGAAACATCGAAATATTAGTATGAACATGGTGTTTTGTTTCTTTTTGATTTTTTTTCGATATTACTCATACTGTAAATACCAAACCTAATGCAGTTATTTTCAACAATTAACATTTATTTCCGAAAAATCTGCTATTTTTAAGGCTTCCCTCGAAACAAATACGTGTAACAAAGAAAATAATGATAAAACTGGTATTGTTTTCATTAAGCCTGCAAGCCTATTTCACTGGTTTGAAAACAAGGCAAACAGGCACGTCATTGGCCGCGGCACTTCTCGCGCGGCACCTGCGGATTTTGAAGAATATTTCGCGTTTTGCCCGCCAGATGTTAAAGGGTATAAAATAAATTTCTAAAATTTCTAAAACTACGTGTCAGTCTGCTATTCGGTGAATCGCAATCTCTATCTCTCTTTATACCGGGACACAAGTCTTGTTTTCCGAGTGGCGTCAAAATCACTTTTAGCGATATTATCACTATTTTCCATTCCATTTCAATATCGCGCTTTTGACAGGTGAGATCTGTCAGCCATTCGGAATGGGTTGAAATCACGCTCACGTTGCTCACGGCATGGAATACAGGCACACACAGACAGATGCCAGCTAGCGCATCACGCACACGTCAACTCAGTGTGATTTCAGTTCGTAGCGTGGTCATTAAATCGTAAAATGGCGTCCTTGGTGACTTAATCCATGACGTCACATGGGTCTACGTTGTCGCGCTTTCGTAGATTTGGAACGGTGATCACAGCGCTAAAAGCTAAAAGTTATTTTGATGCCAGTCGGAAAGCAAGGGAGAATTGTGTCTGTGGTCTGGTGTTCGCTTTGCCCGAGCTTTATTACGCCTCGATTACATTATCTCCTAGTACAATACAGTAGACAACTTCGACCTTCCGTGCTAAAAAGGCATATCTGTGGCTGTGGGTTAAGAGGATGGTGTCAAGAGATGGCACTTTATCCCCATTTGCAAAAAGTATTTAAAAATCCGATGTATATTGTCTATTATTTAATAACCAACTTTGTGATACGTACTATGTGACGTATGTACCTCTATCTATCCACTCCATAAAACCGCTAAAACTTGTAAATCTAAAAGCCTACAATGGCTACTAACTGTCCTAATTCTGCCAGTGCGTGGGAGGCGTATTATAGGTTGACTGTGTGAAGTTTGTAAATTCTAGTACAATAATAATTTCTCCGATATTCTAAAATCCTACGTTGACTATTAAATTTATAAAACAAATCAATTTTTTTATCATATCAATACAAAATACAGATCGCGCGGCGAGAGTTTGGCTTTGACCGTTATTGCGCAGAAATCAGAAATTGGGTATCACAGGGGGGCTAGAGGGACGAAGGACTCTTGTCTCTCTCTGTCACATCGAAGACGAGGGACTGTTGTCTCTCTCTGTCACATGTGCGCGACTGTAACCATGCGCAGCTATCCCCTCCACCCGAAGGTCAAAGCCAAACTCTCGCCGCGCGATCTGTACCATCAATTTTATCACAGGTATTGGTCACAGACATTTTATAGTCGCTATAGACATATCGCAGGTAGTAGATATTGCCTACTTTGAGGGGGAAATCATGTTGCACTGCCCTTCCGTCACCCCTGTGATGGAAGGGCAGCGCAAAGGGGGTGTGCGGCTAAAAACAACGTAATTAAATTATTGAAGCAGTGTTCATAAGGTAAGGCCCAATGCTTATATGAACATGGAAATATCGGTATAACCATCTGTGTTGATATGAATTCCTGGTACTTTTGAGATTGCAATGTAACAACTGTTGCAAGGATTATTTTTACTTGCTGGGCTACGAAGAATAATATAAAATAATAAATATATATAAAATACAGAGAGCAGGTAAAAAAATCTAAGATAAAGTATGTCTATTTCTTCGTAGTTACTAGGATAATTTTACCGAACATTGCGGCCGCAACAATTGTTTCCAGTTTTGTTCCAAAGCGTTCTTTTTTGTATTTAAAGAATGCATCCCAAGAGTGAATCTTAGGGTGTTCCAGCAAGGCTAGCACGGGCAGTTGGGACTATATTTGCCCCGTAGAAAGGAAATAAATATTTTCCACTATGTCATTTTTATCTCCCTTGCGAGCACGGATACGCCAGAGGATAGTTTATCACGGCGGATAGACAGCGGGAGTAGCGTTCTCTATGGTTTGTACTTCGTAGGTGCCATATAAAACAAATGTAACATTTGGGTGACACTGCTATGAGGAGGTGTAGCCACTTAGCCAGCGTAGTATACTGGAATGATTAACTTCATAGATAAACTGTATTTTATATCGACTTGTCACTCAATATTACTTAGTAGTAAGTACTCGTATTAGGTCCGTAGGCGTATTTTCTTGTAATTTTTACAAAAATATGTTAACGTTTGAATCGTGCAGTTATCTGAAATACCGGCCTTATACACTTAATAAGGCCGGTATTCCAGATAGCCGGTATCCGAATGGCCGATCGTGCCTTTCTATCGCTGGTTCCGCGCTCTCGCTTGTCAAGTATGCTCCGCTCAGGCGTAACGTCACATTATCGTCCGTAAACCAACTTTACAGATAACCATTTTATTGTGTTATCTTTGTTTCCAGAGCTTATCCATTCAAGATGATATTCATCTATAATTTGTATCAAAGCATTAGATTAAACCTAATATATCACTAAAAACTTTCTACCGCCAAACACAGGTGGATAAACTGTGTTTATATTCCGTAGTAGTTCACAGACTCGTGAAAACAACAATTGTTGCTCGCAACAATTGTTTCCCCTGACAGGTGGCTAAAAACGGTGGAAAGACTGATTCTCTCCACCTCGTGCTAGGCCCACTGTAGAAGATTAAGGTCCCTTTCTATTGCAACACTAAAAAAGAACACGAGTCTGTAATAACGTTTGAAACCACAGTTTGAAAACTTGGTTTATTAACAATTAGCTACGCTTAACGGTTTTGCCTGCGTTGCAATGGATGATGATGACGACGATGAATCAAAATATATTATATCAAAATACATAGCCTATGTTATTTATTACTCTGAAACTACTGGACCGATTTGAAAAATTCTTTAAAATCGGTCCAGTAGTTTCAGAGTCTATTCAATTCAAACAAACAAATAAATCTTTATTTCATGAAATGTTACATTGACCGCACTGGAAGCAAGTGAAATTACTCGGGGATAAGACGCAACAATCAATGTCGCAAGGCAGCAAACGCGTCGCAGTACCACGCAAAACTTTGGCATAATCTTAAAAGCATGAAATAGCCTCTCAATGCACACTGCAACTTTCATGTGCTGGCGTTATGCTTACCATCAGACGCGCTGCCTTCTTGGATACTTAGTAGTTTGATCGAATTGAACAACTTCGCAAGCAAGCAAGGTGTCTGGCCGTGTCGGAAAAAGACGAAGAAATCGAAGACGGTCACCGCCGATCCAATTTGCCCCGTCGGAATAACGTTATCTACCAGGGGTACATGACCATAAAGCGTTCGTACAACTGTTACTATGACATGTTCCACGGTAAATATTCAATATTGTGCCATGTATTATGCCACGTTTTAATAACAAATAGCTGCGCCCCGCAGGTTCATGGCGATGGTTGATGTTAATGATGAAAAGGGATTATGCCCATATTATGTCCCCAGAAATACACAAGAGTGCCAGAGTTACAAACGTTTATTATACTTAATATTATAATAGTTTATGATAACAATGGTTATATACATTTTCGAGGGTGTCGTTCCAAAATAAAAGTATGTTTCTCGTGAGAGTTTTCATCATCAGGACGTGTTTCTTCAACGGAAATAGAATCGTACAATATTTATTCCAATAAAAGAAGCCATAACAGTGAAATGATGATTAGAAAACTTGCAACTTGGAACACGCACAACATTATATTACTCGTGCTGACTGATTAACTTACTGATTCGTCAACGTAGAGCCTAAACCTGTTTTTTTTCTTCGAAGCATTAGCAGCGGAATTTTGGAAATTTTACCCCTAATATAGTGAAGGGAGTTAAGTTAAGAGCCGCTGACAGTTTAGCTAGTTTTATTTATACAGGGTTATTGGTAAGTCGACCTATTCCCGTAGTTTACATTGTTTCTGACTGATTTGACTATGCACTGTTCTATGTATTTTGTGACCAGTAGGTAGAATATTACGCCGAGCCAGAATAACTATATTTAATGTTAGTTATTAACGAGTTTATCCGCACGTGTGCCACGTTTCAACACATTTGGGAAAAAACAGTCCAATAATATATAAATAAATTATACCTTAGTTACTAAATATGGCGCGTCATTCAGGCTGGTTTTACAGTGTCCGCGCGGGTGGTAATCTCGGCAGCGCGGGCCATCCGCGCGTGTTATATACCGATCCGAGTAACGCAATGCTCGTGGCTCGCGACGCTTACCAACCGCGCTGGTGAATGCGTCATAGTAAAACCACACTTAGGATTCTAAGTTAGCAGTATAGAATACTTTCCGGCCAGTTGGCCGGTTGGCGCAGTTGGTAGATCCCTGGTCCCGGGTTCAATCCCCGGACAGGTCAAACATTTGAGTGTATTTGTCAAACATGTCTGTTTGACCTGTGGTGTGGGAGTATAAGTATGTTAGCAACAGGCTCTGCCAAGTTTGATTGTGTGGCTGTTGACTGTAGTCCGATATTGTCCCCTAATTATTCAATTACACAAGGCAACAAACACATTGCAATGCCACGTAAAACTTTGACATAAACATAAGCATGAATAGCCTCTCAATGCACACTGCAACTTGGTACTGGTATGATGCTTACTGACCTTTAGTCCAGATTCTGCCCGTCTCGCTGTTCCATTATATCATCGAATAAAATAGTTCAATCGAATTGGACAAACTGCTTGATGGATTCAGGAATAATTCGACCTTTTTTTCCGAACGAGCTAATTGCTGCCTGCCTTCCACAGACAATTTACAGAATCACCAGATGGAAAAACTGGAATTCGACCCGTCGATATAAGAAATAATTCTCTTTCTTCTGTGTACCTTGTGATTGACGGCCGTGTCACGGCAGATAAGTAGATAGATAATATTACCACAGCATAAAAATCGTAAGGCCCGTGGTTGTGTTTGGTTGCCGTCCCAATTTACCCCGTCGGAATAACGTAATTTCTACCAGGAGTACATGAACTTAAAGTGCTCATACAAGAATGAACGATGAATCTTTTGTGTATTGTGTTGCCATTGCCTATCTATACGCCGAGCTAGAATATCTAATCTAAGTACGAAGTAATAGCACAGAATAAATTAGTGATACTTTTTTTTGATATAGCGCTACTCAACACACATAATGAGCATAATCATATGAATAAAATGATCTAAAATAAAAATTAACGCCTATTTCTCCTGGTCACGCTATAACTTGATGGATGGAAAAATCCCGCTATTAATTTCTTGTTGTGTTAATTGTCAGGAGAAGGTTCTTAAGAAAAAAGCCAAGAAAAGAAGGGAGGTTATGGCGAGGCCGAATGCCAAGCCTACTACGCGAACGAAGTCGCCGGCAGTCGCTAGTTATACATAAAATAAGCGATAATATTCTATAGAATTAGTATGTTGTAATGATTGTCTTTAATTAGTTGATCACCAAATTAATTTTGATCCTCAGTCATCAAACAAACAGCTCCGCGCACCATCCAGTTTTCTCTCCGTTTGCGGACTTCTAGACCTCCCTTCGAAAGTTAAACCGGGGTCGCATAAGTTTACAGAGTTACCGCACATTTGTGTCGCCCACACCCACACTGCCGCAGTTATATAACAACCAATAGGTGTAATGCGGCAGTCTCGCTCATATTATCATGAACAAAGGCGTGGTTACTATAGCCGTTTCGCTTACACTAATTCTTTACTCGCACTTAATAAACTCATGTCCTTCCACAATCATTGCCATCCCTCAGTCAATCAGTCAATCTCCAGTCTCTCACATGAGTGAAATAATATATTATGATGTGCTCGTGTGAAGTGAAACAAGAAACAAACAAAGTTATTAAACTTTAGTAGCAGGGCTATTATGTATCTCAGTTTTTAACAAATGTTGATTGAAACCTTGAAAAGTAACTGCTTTATGTCAGTTTTGACAACTCCAATAAGCAAAAATGTGAGTAAGTTGATGACTGGAGCTGAGAAAAGTGACACAGAGCCGCCATTTTTTTATTTCAATCAACATTTGTTAGCCACTGAGATACGCAATCCGCCCTGTAGGTATATATTTCAGTGTCACAATAAATTAACAAAGTTTGGCAAAATCCTACTTCCTTCCTTATACGAATACAGAAATGGTAGGATTTTTGTTTAGTTTTATTTTAGACTATTTATTTCTAGAGATTTATTTTGACCTTTGATATACATAATAGTGTATAAATTTATGAAAATATTAATGCTTGCTTACCTTATGTTTTTTTGCCACTTTAGTTCGCCGCGGTTCGTTCAGCTCCACAAAATTGATATCTTCGAAAGAATTGTACTAGGAGATAATAAACTTGAAGGTGTAGAAGAATGCATGCAAAGTGGACTCGAGGCCACAGATGATAATACCACTCAGTAGTTACAAATGAGGCCCCGATATTGTGACGTAACGCCTATATCCACAGATTAGGGACTAGTTGCAAATTATAATACGGTTGTTGGACTTGCCTCAAAATTACGGCACTGTTTTCTCCGATTTACCAGGGAATAATGAATCGAAGTATTTGCCTAAAAATTGTATTTGCTTTCATCATTGCTGTGCGAATGTGTTGTGAGATGATGCTCTGGTGCTAGTCTGAGGAATTTTTTTAATTGTTAGGCTGTTTTATTTAACTATTGCTTATTTGTAACACCAGTTTTGGCCTTTACGGTTACTAGCTGCGCCTTGCGGCTTCACCCGCGCGCTGATAAACGATGATGATTATGAATCTATTGCGGCTTCACACCCGCACGGTGGTGAACGATGATGATGAATCTAATAAAGCGTATGTTGCTCAGGCATAATGTAGCTTGCGATTGCTGGTGAAAAATTTTTTTGATATGGTTAAGCAGTTTTGCGTTTATCTGTTACGAACAAACTATCAAATCTTTCCTCTTTATTATTAGAGATAAGGATTAAAACCAGGGTACGAATAATGTAGCCTAGTTTGATCCGGCGTTAATTTTGGATATTTTTACACGGAAAAGTAGTTATTGCAAAGGTAAGTGTAAGGTCTTTGAATTATTGTGACATAATTATAATAGTAAGACATGTTATTGCATACTTTTTGTAGACATTGATGTCCTCTATAAAACTATAGTACATCACTTTGTCAATAGTTTCCGCAGTGTCCGGATATAAGGATTTTTCGGCGTTACTGTTGCATATTTAAAAATGAATAAGTAGTTATAGCGACATAATTGCAATAGTAAGACATGATATTTCGGACATTATTGTAGATATTGATGTTTTCTATAAAACTAGGGCAGAGCAGGCATGCGATGCGTATTGTCTGAAATTATTAAGACGAAATATGCGTCAAATTTGACGATTCGTCGTTACGAATATTTAAAACTAGAATACCATTTAAAAAAGTTTATTGACATTTAATTTTGTTTTTTACGTCTATTAAAAGTTAACAAAATCCTTTATTCGGCTATGGTCACCGAAACACGATTAAATAAATTTGGCTCGATAGAAAAAAATCGTAAACTTTCCTAATAAATACCCTTTTTGCCGTTCCCGTCGGTGGAATGAATCAACTTCATTTAATTCCTATCAAAGATATTTATAAAAAAAATACACATTTTAATCCTAACAAACATAGAAATCCATCTATGATCTCAGTTTTTTGTAAAAATGTAAGATTATTTTTAGAAAATAAACTATAGTTAATATAGAGAACATTTGCAAACGCGCACACTGAGTATGCAGCCATTACCATACCATGGCTCCCAACCGACCCCCGCTAGTCGGCCAGAGTGTGTTGTCGAGAGTGGACGTGTACAACTTTATTCCCTCCAGCGCGCCCGAACGACTACATTATTTTGGTCCATATTATCAACTTTTGGGAAATAAAGATAAGAAGAAGAAAAATAAAACTGCTCGGAATTACGATAGAAACAGATTATCGAACTTGCAGAAAAATATGTATTAAACAATGTCATTGTGGTCTAGCATGGAAGTAATAGTATTTTTAATATGATATATCGTCATTGCCAACAGTACAAATACGAGATACAGAAGAAAATAATAAAAAAATTACACATTCTTTGCTTTTAGGTTGCATTTTGTTGGAAGTAGGTATGTAGGTAGTTGTTATACATTTTGGTTCTGGCAACTGTACGTGAACGTTGATTTCGTGGTCTCTAAATCAATTTCATGACAAACATTGATTTATCTGAACTATTCATTGCGTAACGATCAACTGTCTATTAAAAACAAAACAAATATTGCTCTATTAAACCTAGGTCAAATTAAAATGCAACGCATAAGGCAAGATTTCGTTGATGTTACTTGCAGATTTCCACAGGAGGACTAATTTAAGCAACTATGGATAAAGGCAGAATTGGAATTATTTTTACCCTTTACAGCATTCTCGTTTTTGTTCCAAATGTTTTTTTTGCAACTAAATGTTGTTGAGAGGATAGTAGATAATATGTCTTCCATGTTGTTCTAACAATATTCGAAACTGCACGTGCCATTTTCAAAAAGATATATCATTTTAAAACATGTGTTACTGACAAATTCACCACGCACAAAAATCGTTTCAAAATGTTTTGAAGATTTACCATTCAACTAGCCGGACTCACCCCGTTGTCGAACGCTACTGAAAATACCAGGCATTAATAAATACGGAGAGCTGACGGGCTATTATCGCAGGCCTTCACGTCTATCAGGTACACTAGCTGCGATCCGCGGTTTCACACGCGTGGTGATGGATGATGAATAGCTACTCAGAGATAATGTAACATTCTAACGGTGAAATAATTTTAGAAATAGAATTGGTCCAGTCGTTTTTGAGGGTATTCGTTACAAACATACAAAAATAAAAATATTTCCTCATTAAAATATTATATATAGTAGATATTACCGTGTCTTTGTGTATGTGACGACGACGTGTGTAATTTGTAACAAGCTTAGACACCATATTTATAAAATAACTATTAAACTTAAAAACTACCTGGTTATTCTTAGTTAACAAATAAGTTTAGTAACACAGCTTCTTAGGATTAATAGAAAGATAAATAAATGTGTCTATGTCGCATTTTGTTTTGGTGAATATTGATTTATATAATATGTAGCGAATTCATTTGCGGTTATTGGTTACGTACACATTTTTTTTTTTTTTCGCAGATGAAGATTTTATACCCTGGTCACCAGCTCTGGGGAGAGCTGGTGCGCGTGTGGGAGTCTCCGCCAGAAGGGCGACCTACCCACCAAACCTCTGCGGTGTTCCTCCGTCGTCGACAGGTGGCAGGGGGCGCGGGCCCGCTCGTGCATTCAGCCACAGTTACGTACACCTAGACAATTAATACAGATTTGGAGGTAAATTTATGATTTTTTCCCAATATTCTATCTAGGATACACAGTTTTATTATGAAAACTAACGTGGCTTGTAAACATTTTTAATATGAAAAACGGGATTCACTCACGTATTCAACTATAGTTGGAAAGATCTGACTTTTTTACGTGAGTGAATCCCGTTTTTCTTATTAAAAATAGGATACACAAGTTTTAAATTCACTAGGCACAGATGCCGCTTACATTTTTTTAATTCAAAGTTGAGTTGAATAAAATATTACACAAACGAAATTATCAAAATAAAACATTTAATATATTATAACAAAACGATTGCATTAACGGACCTTAAAATGTGTATTAGCAAGCCAACAATTCTGTGGGGTTTGGCGGCAAACTAACCAACAATGACTTTCGTTTTATTTTGTTTATTTTTCCTAGGTTTGTGTTTTTTTGAGTTTTAACATGTAAGTTATAGTGAATTTGTTATCCGTGTCCTAAGGGCTTCTAGTGGAGCACGAGTGTAGACAAAAAAATCTGCAACTTTATTTTGAGTCGAAAGTGTTACTTTGGAAATTATGACTTTGACTTCTTTAAGTAAACTATTGCTGAAGATCGATAAACGTTGCTTTCAACTAAACTTAGCAAAGTACTGCTTTACCTTAGCGAAAGTTCACCTTGAAATGTTTGTCTATGATTTAAGATGCATTCATAAACAATGAAAGTGGTAGATTTTGAAAAAGATGGTAGTTTTTGAAATTTTTGTTTAGGTGATTTGATTGAGCCCCATATTAAAGTTAATTGAAATAATGTTTATATATGTATGTTTCTTATTATGTATTCATGCATTTTAGAATTAACTTTATATCGAATGAAATATTTTAATAATGAACGCGTCCTGCTCATTTTACGTTGATACAAACCTACAGGCGCAAATTTGGTCAGTATTGCCAACGCAAAGAATTTCTACAACTCTATGAATATTGTTAATTTTTACCCAACTGCGCGACGCAAAGGAGGGTTATGTGTTTATAAGCATATGTATGATTGTATGTATGTATGTTTATTTCTTTGTGGCATTCTAGAGACCAAACGCGTGGGCCCATTTTATGATTCTTACGTTAGTTATAGCTCTTCGAAAATCAGATGCCGTAGCAAAAACAGTTTGAGAAAAAGTTCGTATCGTAAGCGTCAACCTGTCACCCTTCGGCGTACACACTATGAGGTATCTGTGTCACAGTTGCCCCAGATACGTGACAGTTGGACTGTTTCAAGTTAACAACACGTTACATTAAAATGATGCAGTTATTCGTGCTAGACCCACTGGGCACATTCAATAAAATGTAATCGGGATATTCGATATCGCACGAAATACTGTCAATTTCCCCAATTAAATTAAACAAATTTTCGAGTCTACGATCCATTGTTTGAGAAACATTTTTATGTGATGGAGGGGGGTTCGGGTAGTGCCCCCCCGCAAACCCCACCCGCCGGAGACCATTAGTTTTCGAGTTATGTTTGTTTAAGTATTTTGAGGTTAAGTACTGCATTTCGATCTACTACCACCTCCGCGTCGGCTCTGCAATCCGACAAGACTGCTTGAAATCGGGGTGCTATGAGTCGGTTCTGTCACTGACTTCGACCTATTCTAACTAACTATAACTAACCTATAGGTATGTCACAGACAAGTGACTTTGCCAATTCATTAGATAGCTACTGATATACTATTGTGCACAAATTTGGAACAAAAGTGGGTCACAGTTCAAACCTAACCTAACCTATAGGTTTGTCACAGACAAGTGACATTGCCAATAATCTTCCAAAGGCAATCGCAGTGTCCAGTGAGCAAGCAGGTGTCGTACAGTAAAGCAGCAAAATCGGAGTCCAAAATCGTGGCAAAGTCGTTGAGATATCAAAAGAAAGCGCAGAAAAACAGGAGAAAACATTCACGTACACTCGGAAGTAACGGAATGACGCGAGTATTCCGACAGTGACATTACGCTATCTTCGATGTTTGCGTTCCGTTTCAAGAACTTACATACAACGTACATGTCAAAAAAGGCTAAAAGTTACCTAGAAACGTTTCGTTTTACGCATTAATGTCATTTATGTCACCTGTCACTATCAAAAACAAATAAGACTGCTTCATTGCGATTAATATTTTTACACACACCCTCTCTCACGCACACACACACACGTACACACACACACATACACACACACACACACACACACACACACACACACACACACACATAACTCACAAACATACCTGCTATTCTTGCTATTCTCACTGTAATTGTAATAGGACCTGTGCCTGTATCTTATCTTTTTGTCCTTTATACATATTTTGTCGTATTATTATTACTTTTCTGTAAATTGTTTTTAATTTGAGTAATTCTGTTTTGGCCATATTTTAAGTTTTTATATTAAATGTACATATTAATTGTAAACGCTGTTGAATTACCGAAATAAATAAATAAATAAAATTACGGTGTTTTATTGAAACTTTAAAAAACTATTTAGACTATTTTGGCGTGTCTCCGGCAGCTAAAATGTTGTAAATACGCTTTATACAAACCCCTTCAACCCACCCACAGTTTTTGTTTCACCAAATTCAGGGGTCACGATTCTAAAGCCAACCCCAATTCAGCATTATGTACCGCTAGCACTAACTCTTCAGGTGTTAAATTAATATCTTTTAATGAAATTACGACTTTCAATAGTACCTTATGCAATTAGGACGGATTTAAAGCGAGGGCATATGATGAATCACGACCGCAGTGAGTGATTTGTAATGATTGAATCACGAGCGTAGCGAGTTATTCAAGTGTTAGAATCCTGAACGATGCGAGTGATCCATGGCTTTCGACATAAATCCGTTTTATTCAACAGTTGCATACTATATTTTATACCATGACTATGAGAAAAAGAAATAATAAGCGAAAATATACATTTAATGACGAAAAAAGGAAGGTATATATTAACTAAAATGCACATTAAATTAGAACAATTACTAAACATAAGAGTAATTTTCTTATTATTATTATATTTTTTTTTCTGCAATGGCAGCAAAGAACACAATACAGTTTTTATTCTAACGCTAAACTCCTTGTCGCAAATATCGACCAATCAAAACTCTAGGAGTTATTTGCTCTAAGAGTTTGTATGTCGAGTATTCTTTGCGCAAGGAAGTTGTACAGGGTGTCTCAGAAGGACCCAACTATTTCGAACAATAATTAAAAACAAATGCTACTTGTAATTATTTATAAATTAATACCAAAAAGTAAACAAGAAACGAAATTTTACTTTTTGAAAGTTACATTAGACAAAAGACGATAAATTTCGTCGCTGAAAAAAATGTTGTAAAAATCGTCAAATCTCTCTAATATAATAATATAATATATAATATAATGTTCACATAATTTAATCTTAGAAAATAATAATTTTCGTTCAAATTCTACACAATCTAAATTTCCTAGGCCATATGATGCAAAGCAGATTAAGATACGGTGGATTGTCGCTCTAGACAGCCCCAATTGCGATTTGCGCTTCCTAATGCTAACACGAGGCTATCGACTTGCAGATTTTGCAACAAGTTTCCAGGGGTTCTTGCTGTTCCCATGACGAATTTCGCCTAGTGTGTTTCCAGTAGCGTTGAATGCCTGCAACAACACGAGGATCGTGGATTCACTAGGGGTTGCTCCAATATTGCGAAATCCATAATGGAGTCGAAATAGCCGACGAACGTCAGTGAGTGATCGATTGTTCTCCAAATATGCACGCACGCAAAACAAACGTTGCTCTCCTGTGTAACGCATGGCGGCAAATAAAAATGTAAGAACAGATCTTGCTAGCGCTACCCCTCCCTCACCTCCTCCGCCCCGCTTTGTTAGCGTCTCGTTCACACACAAATAGTGCGTTCGAATAGATCACTTCTGATCGTTTTTGGCGAAAATAACGCTAAAAACGCTCACAAGGGGCGTTCGAATTGGGAATCTGTGGGTGAAAATGTCGTTCATGCCTCTTTTTGTTCAGCGTTCGGAAAGCTAAAAAAAAGGAATTTTTGCCACCAAAAAGAGCAATTTTCGACCCACGTCCGGAGCATGGTTGTTTGTGATCGTTATTTGACAGCTATGTATTTGACAGCATAATCATGCGATTTTAGGTCTTATGCCCAGTTGAGCGTTCGAATAGGGTGTGGGAAAAAAAGGCAAAAGTGGCAAAAATAACGTTTTTAAGCATTCCGAACGCTTTAACAAAAGAGCCATCAATGACAACGCCACCAATGCCCTCATAAGCTAAACGAACGCACCTAAAATAGTCTTTTCTAGTATATATTTTGGTCTATGGTCGGACCGTTATAGAACAAAGCATTGAGATGGAGATCGAATATATTGGTGTGTTCCAAATTGAAACACCAAAATAGTGATTAAAAGGCCTTTTTATTCACTGTTTTCAGTAATAAGCTTTTTAGAGTGGGAATGGTATAAACCAAATTATGACCGATTTGAATAAAGAGAAGTAAATTAGAAAAATAATTTGTTTTTATTTTCATTCAGTCGAGTGCCGCCTCCTGTGGCTGGCCAGCGCGATTATTCAAGAAAATGATGTTGGCGCACTGACATAAACTATCTATTAGAAAATAATGCATTTTCAGTGGACTTGCGGTATAGAAAATTATTAAATAGTTTTAAATTTTAAAAACTCTTTCCACGCTAGTGGACAAAGTCTACGTTTGCCATTCAGATTTCTAATGAGATTCATTTCCGAGGTTGTGAGGAAAAAAAAATATTAACGGGATCGTCTTACCTCATTACCGAATGATACTGAAAGTACCAGGTATTCATATCTAATCAGCACTTGAATTCTACCACAGTCTTGTTAGTGGGTGAATATATTAATACTGCGATTCTAATAAGCTCTGCCTGTATAAAGTAGGGATAGACGTACAAACTTAAAGTATGGGTTTTAATAAAGATCCTGAACTTACTAGGCTCGACGTCGGTGTCACAAGTGAAGCTCTTACACACAAACACAAACTACTTACACTACCTTCTCTATATCTATTTGAAATGTTTAAGTTCGTTAGGAACAATCCAACGCTGTTTCAAGAAGACGAAAATATCTTAACTAAAATAAAAATTGTGCAAAAACCGTTAGTAGTGCCAAGATATAGACTAAAAATGGGTGACAAAAACTGTAATAAAATGGCAATAAAGATTTACAATAAATTACCCAATGAGTTCAGAATGCTAAAGGAGAATGAATTTAAAAAGAAAATATATACATGGCTCTGCGACAGATGTTTTTATTCTATAGATGAATACTTTAAATACAATTTCAAGTCTTAAATTATGTTGTTAAATTAATTGCTAATTATTATGTATTGTATTTATTATAATTGTCATTTTTGAATTTTTATAATCTTATGTTAATTTGACATATTTTATTTTATACGTTTTATTTTAATGCATGATAATACTTCGTAAGACATAATTAATCAATTAGATAGCCAAAATAAACATTTGCACGACAAATTAGTCGAGTACAGTGATTCAAGACATAATAGCCTAAGACCTAATGTACCTGTATTCAAGCAAATAAAACTTTCATTCATTCATTCATTACTCATTCTTTATTGCGATGTCGTCGACAGGAGAAGCTTTGGGTTATTTAGGAATTATATCGTATTACATTTTAAAATTAAATTAAAAATTATTATTATTAATAATATTAATTAATTAATATTAATATTAATTTAAAATTATTATTCCTTTATTATTAAATACTAATTTAAAAAAATCATATACCTCAAACACAACGTTGCGCCGTCCATGAATATGCGAAACAATACAACTTGCGGCTGCAGTGCATCCACACGTACGAGGAGGCGGGTTACGGCTGGATTTGAGCGGTTATGGTGCTCTGTGCTGTGTACCTACATATTTTGTACCAACGGCAAAGTACTTAGGCCGTTTACTTAATTTAATATAATTTTAGAATAATTAGGTACTTTGCCAAAATTCCAAGTATCACGAAGCACGGACGATACAATGACGTAACAATTGCCACCGTAAGTACCAGGCATTCATATCAACGCAGATGGTTTCTCAGATCGTCCCACGTTTCATGTGCGTTTGTCAGACTCTGATGTAAAAAAAGATGTGACAAAAACACGCACACACTATTAAAAGACATACTCGTAGTAATTTAACCATGCGGAAACATGACTATGTTTCCGCATGGTTTATATGGAGGTATTCACTACTCCGTCCGCGGGAAAATAACCAACAGGAGCATTTTGTTATAATAACGATTATCTTTCTTGTGGCGAGGCTATAGTGGAGCAACCAGACACTTGCTGATAGGATGCAAGGTATAAACACACCGAAGTTATGAAGTCTTTGTACGAGAACATACTTTTCACTAGATTTTTTTCATGACGCCCAATAGTTTTACCAAACAGTTGACACTAGGAGTTCTACATAGAAACTTATTGATTAGAATCTAACTCTAATCACAGAAGAAATATTTTATATATGTATTAGAATTGTATACTTAATTTAAAATATAGTTAACGCCATGATAGTAAACAAAGGCAAACCATATTGAAAATTTATCGGAACTTTCTTGAATCCGATCCAGAGTATGGTAGAGAAGTTGAGTCTGTCCTAGATCTCTTTTGTGACAGACAGTAAATAATATCTCACATCTTTTAATTTAATAAACGTTTAAACACTCTCACCCTGCATTAGCATCCTGTGCCGCGTAAGGCATGGACACATACATCACAAACATCCAAGACTCGAGAACAAACATTACACAAGTATTGGCCTGGCTGGGGTTCGAACCTGGGACCTGTCGAAGGCACACTACAACGGGGCCGTCAGATAGAATCCCAGTAATATTAGAGAGAAATGAACGTTTGTCGACATGGCGTCAACGTTTCCAGCGGCCATAAATACCCTCCCGGTATCTATTTGAATATTACAAATAATAATCTCCATCTTGCACGTTTTTATACTTATCTAAGTAATTTTAGAAGGATCTTCTCGATCATATACCTCGCGCGGAAGTCCAAGTCCTCTTAGCAATAATTACGCTCGGATAGCGCGTGGGTGAGTTTCCCCGTACAGCAAAATTTTACTAGGTACTGACTTGTGTCATGCAGTTCATAGTACTTATAAACAGCTTATATGGTATAAGTTTTTAAAATATCACGGTCACTTTTGCAAGAGTTTATATTATTCATCATCATCTTAGCCGTAGGACGTCCACTGCTAAACATATGCCTCACTCACAAATTTTCGAAAGAACCTTTGGAAGTGGCCTTCATCCAACGTCGTCCTGCTACTTTTGTCAGGTCGTCTGTCCACCTCTACGCTGTGCTTGCCGGTCCGTAGTCTCCACTGCGTGCTATGTGGGCTTCTTTTTTGTCGTATTGAAATCTTTTATAGATACCTCCGGCCCCGGGGGAGCACGGTGGTTATGCGGGAGTACTAGCATACCCACTAAAATACTGCGGTATCTATCACTGCCGCTTATGACGGGAATGGGGGAAAGCTTTCGCACAAGACCGCGAACCCGCCGCGGTTGTCCGTTGCCGTACCATTAAGGCATGAAACTCCTTGCCTGAGTATATGTTTCCCGAGAGGTATGACTTGGGAGTCTTCAAGTCAACAGTGAATATGTATCTTCTAGGAAAGCGTACTACATCTTCGACCGCGTAACTTTACATCAGAGGCCGTAGCACAATTAATTTGCGAATAAATATTCGTATCGTAAACGTCAACACGCCACGCTTCGGCGTACAAACTTTGAGTTATATGTCACATGTCAGTCACAGTTGCTCTAGATAAATGCCAGTTAGTGCTGTTTCACGTGAACGACACGGTACGTTACACTTACGCAGTTATTCATGCTTGGCCCACAGGTGAGATAGTGGTCAATAAATATAAACAGTGTAAAAATATTTACCGATGTTAAACGAGCGATTCTTTTATATATTATATGTATATATAATCTGAATCTCGGAAAGGGCTACGATTTTCATGAAATTTAGTCTGCAAAGGGGGGTTTGGGAGCGATAAATCGATCTAGGTAGGTTTCATTATTAGAAAACGTCATTTTATCCGTGTTTTCAGGAATGAAAAACTGCTACAAAAAACTGTTTTCCTACACATAAACACTAAAGCTACTTGACAATAGATGGCGTTGTTAAGCAACACAGCCAAAATCAGTTCAAGTTTCTCCAAAAAACTGAGCTAGGCTCGGTCATCCTGCACCCCTAGCACGCGGCGGAGAGTCTTTCCACCATTTTTATCTACCTATCAGTGGAAATAATTGTCTTCTCCACCTTACAGAGCACGGCCACCGGGGAAAGAGGTAAAATGTTTCTTTTTGACGTTTCTCGTAGACAGTATGTCCCACTACTCCCGCTATAGAGCACGGACTCGTCGAAAGGTGGATATAATTCTCTCCGATTGACATAACACGGAGAAAGGTTATCACCTTCTTTATCTTCATATTTTTATAAAAGTTTATTTTCATCCAAAAATGTCTCGCGCATATTATAATAACATTTTGTAGCGGGAAATGGAAACAATGGAAATAAAATTACACCAAAGGTATATCCGAAATGTCACAACCCCTTCGATTACCCGGATAATTAATTCAGGCACATATTTCGGGTCAATAAAGAAATGGCGTTGTAATGCATTGCAGCCTTCAAATCATACGAATGGTTTGCTGGTGCATATCAAGGTTGTATTACTCATATCTACATTCTGTGAAATACTTAAGTATTTCTTACTACTTAACTATAATTCTTATTTGTTTTTAATCTACAATAAGTCCACCCCTCCCCTACACTTATTGAGTCTAGTCAACGAAATAGGATACAAGGTTCGTATGGATAGCACACGCTACTCAGAGACTTTTGTTACATTTGCTTTAAATGGCACCTACGAGTACCAACCATAGGAAACGCTACTCCCGCCGTCTATCCACGTGGATAAACTATCCTCTGGCGTTGCCGTGCTCGCAAGGGAGATAAAAATTATATGGTGGAGTAGATTTCTTTCCTCTCCACGGGGAGAAATAGTCGCTAGCCGTGCAGGTACTATAAGGAAAAATGAATTGCATGCCTATGGTAATAGAAAACACATAACAATAAAAAACACCGTAATAAGGTAAGTTTATCAGGTATAATAATAATAATTCTAGACCCAAATGCGAGGCGAAGGTTTTAGGAATTTGAGAAATTTCAGTTTCCTCAACTGAATTGATGGAGCCGCCATATTTTCTTGCATGTTGGTGCCGCACTGCAGGTCGGCAACGTTCTAGATTAATCTGTGGCGTAGCCTAGAGTCCTCATATCGTTGTCGAACTCCTTATTCTTGTACTGTTTGATCTTGGTCAACCACATAGCCAGGGAGACCTCATCGCGTTGGCCCCCGTACCGCTTCGGGAGGCATTCTGGGTCTATATGTCTGAAAATATAAAATAAATCCAATAAGGTTTAGTAGGTTGGTACGTAAGTTGTTGTAGCAACAACCAAACAAATTCATTCGTTTTTCACACGGATCATTTTCCACCAAAGACGCAAACAAATGCTACCGAAAGTACCAGGCATTCATATCAACACAGATGTTTTCCCATCTTCCCACGTCTCACCATTAAATTACTAAATGCGATTGTCATTGCACCTATTGATTATTTAATTGCATGTGACTAATATATATATATATATATATACTGCTTTTTGTATGCTATTTATTACATTATCTATAGTTATAATAAAGGAGTAGAGGCCAAAAAGTCTGTACTTGGAAGAAGAAAAAAAAGGTGGTCAGAAGACGTAAAATGACCCACTGAAAAAGAATACGACTTTTTGAAGAATAGTAAAATAATACAAGTACTACTTCTACTAAAACCATATCAGTATAATAACATTATGTTCATGTTATTATGTGATTAGAACATAATAAAATGCGCCATTAAAATGTAATATTCGTGGATTAAATGTATCGTACTACAACAGTAAGTAAATGTTAAAACATGCAAACTGTGGCTTACGAACTTTGTCTTTGTTTACCTAGTTGTGTTTTTTTAGAGATTATTTAAGATTTTAGAGATTTAAATATCTGAGAGATTATATTATACACTAGCTGGTGCCCGCGACGTTGTCTGCACAGGTTTAGTACTTCGAGTAGCTTATTATCTTCTCCAAAGCCATATCTATCTTTATACCATAATGTCATACAATATTTACATGGTACATATGAGTAAATTTAAGTACTTAGTATATCACACTAATAATAAAATACAGTACCAACTTAAATACAAATATACAATTAATCACTATGGATAAAACTGTCATTACATTTCATCACCCTTGACGATATTTGTGTTACATTTCATCACCCTTGACGGTCGCCGAGCACATCTAGTGTATCGAGCTGTCAAAATGATGGGTGCTTTTGACTAAGCTATTAGAAACTGACACAAACTTCGACAGAACTGTCATCATTGCGATTTTAACGTAGGCCGAGATCTCAGATTATAGAACAAAAGGCAGATGGAGTGCGCCGAACTCGCGAGTGTCGCCACCTTTATAGTTATGTGTGCGTGGCAACGAGCCACTGCACTGTACGTACACGTGCATCTGTGTGCGTGTACAGTTACCAGATAATGAAAAATTAACTCCCTCATTTTTGTAACAAATTGTTATAATATTGGAAAGTTAAACGTTCTGTTGTAACATACAGTACTAAAGTAGTATAAAGATAAAATAATGGTTATTAATAACTAAATAAATTACAATAAATAAAGAAGGTTCTGTATAAATATCACAATTCATTGTTTAATTGTTTTTGTTTAATATTTTAATAGTATCCTACTTTTCTAATTATTACACATATATCCGACAGTTTGTGAGAATGGAAGTACGTATGTATGGATGTTTATTTCTCTTTCACGCAAAAACGACTATACTGATTTGGATAAAATTTGGCACACAGGTAATTTTTAATCTAGATTAACATACTGAACATTCCATCGGACTCGCCCATCTCGGGTTCCGAACAAATTTGTAGGTAATAAATTATTTCAGATTTTGCTCTTCACAGACTTTGGAGATTAGAGGAGGGTGGCCATATATATTTTTTCCTTTATTTGTTCTATAAGACCTAGCTTTTTGCCAAATTTAGTGATTCTAGGTCAACGGGAACTACCATATTATGGGTTTTCGACCCAAAACCTATAGGGTACTTCCGGTTGACCCAGACTTGTCAATTTAGGCTAAAAGCAAAGTCTACAAGGTTTTTACCTTTTGAGGTGCTAAACCCTAAAAATGGTGCGAACGAGACTAGTATTCGCATTTTCAACTTTATTAAAAACTTGACATAAAAAGTATTATCTAAGAAGACTTGAGGTTTTTTGGGAAAAAACCGTGCGAGCGAGACTTATAAAAAAATATTCGCATTTGCGATATTAAAAAACAAACTTTTGTTACATCACTAACCCCTAGACCTTCTAAATGTAGTTTTACCAATAAAACGGCTAACTAATTTAAATAAATACTGGCAACACAAGCGAATGACTGTTGAAGTTTTGTGTTCCGAGTCACATGTAAAGTTATTATGTTGATTAAAAATTACATAAGCCAAATAATTAATAGTTATCTGTGAAAGGATATTCCATCTTCTTTTTTTTTATTTTTGGGAACAACTTTTACAGTGTTTAATAACACAAGACGGTATTTTGTACATTAAAATTACGAACCAGTCGTAACGTGTTGCTTCGGACAAGTCGCGTATAGCACTAGCGCGGGTTTGTATTTGCTTTTGAATTTGTATTCGCTTTGGTGGCGACGCTCGCGTGTTCGGTACGCTCCATCTGCCTTTTGTTCTATAATCTGAGGCCGAGATCTTGTTATTTTGTCTATGATGTGCCCAAGAAAATTACGCTTTTTCACACGCGTGGTGATGGATGATGATGATGATGAAAAGTGTATAGTGTGCAATTGTGTATGTATATTATATGGTGTTAATCCAGCGCCTCATCTAGCTCCATGCTAAATTCCATCAAAATTGGCTCCGCCGTTTGAGCGTGATAGAGTAACAAACATCCATATATCCATACTCACAAACTTTCACATTTATAATATTATATAGATTTACATTTATTATACGTTTATGATAGCAATGTGATTTTTTTTAAATGTTATTTGACGGTTTGACGACTTACGCGGTAGGTATAGTCGAATATCTCGACCGGTTTGAGCAATGTGTTGCCACTGGCAGAGTTGTACTGTTAGTGGCCATGGTGGCCTTAAATAAAAAAAAAACACTCAAATTGAGATCGGCAACTGAGTATTACTGGAACGGATAGGTAGGTACTTACGACACAGAGTATTCCTACGCACGCAGTTTATCCCTGGTTTTCTATTCTTGTGGTTTATTTAAGCTAAGTTAATCAATTCCGTCATCACGAAGTATCTAGGTAAATAAATATCGATCTCTACATTGTAAATACTTATTGCAAATTGGGATAAGTGCCATCTCTTGACAACCTATCCAACCCACAGATGTGTCTTTTTAGCACGGAAAGTTGAAGTTGTCTACAGTATTGTACTAGGAGATAATGTAATCGAGGCGTAATAACGCGCGGGCATAGCGAACACCAAACCACAGATTAAAATGATTGATGAATAATGAAAATACGAGTACGTAGTTATTTCCAAGACCAAGACAAAAAGAGGTTGCGGATTCACGGAATAGCGGACCTTGTAGTAGTGACTTTTGAAATGTATTTTATCTGAATTACCAAGGAATAATGAATTGAAGGAAATCTTTATGGAAAACAGAATAAACTGGCAGCACATATCAATTTTATAAAATTATTAGTTATAGCATGGCAATAGTTTTGGGTTTATATCATATTTCCCGATATAATTATTAATTATAATTAGATATTATTGAAATGATTGATTTCCAGATTTATTTACTTAATCTGTTACTGAAAGCTCGACTTGAGTTGGCACTCAGGCAGGCTTCAATGAGGCGAACGACGTAAAATTTCGGTACTGAAGTACATGCAAAAAGAAAAGAATTCAAAGACCATAACTTCCTTTTTGTCTTCTGCTTATTTTATGTCTAGGTATAACATTATTTAACCACAGTCTATCTATGTCTATGTTTTTCACTGAATGTTGAAGTCTTCTTAGGAATTGTACTAGGAGATTATAAACTCAAGGTGGCGTCAGTCATAGTCGCCACAAAACAAACATTTATTTGTTTTTTGTAGTCGCACTCGAGCACAGAATAAGAAATAGTAGATTCGAGTCAGCATGCTGAGCATTTTTCTCTGTGTTGTGTGTCGTTTTTTAGGTAATTAAACTACTATATTATTATATGGATGTTTGTCTTGTTATTCTTACGTGTGATAACGCCAGTGTTGTCATTATGTTATCTCCGACTCTAAGTGATTTATCTATAATGGTTATGTGCTAGTATTACCTAAATGCGTTAAGTAATTACCTATGTGTCAGTATCAGTACTACACCTTAACATTGTTTGCACCTGTGCTTCATTTACAATGAAAATGAATAGACTAAATTAACAGTTATGTTTATTTTATGATGGAATTTTTCTGACACCATTGCTATATTATATAATATCACTGGTGATTAGAACATGAAGTCAATTTTAGGAAAGTAGAATGTTTGAATTGTTTCACTAGTCTGACCAACAAACATTATTAATTGGGTCAGAGGTTTACTACCACAGCAAGGACAGATGGCGCTTTTGTGGAATGTAGTAATGGTTGGTATGTACATAGTAGTAGTAAGTGAGCTTCTGCTCACGAGATGGCGTTTTAAAAAATGTTAAAGGCAATGTTTTAAACATGAACCCTTAGTACAGAATAAATAATAGTACTCTTACACATGTAAATAAAGTTTTCTCAAAAATTATATGCACGATGTTGCCACAAAATCTCCAGAAAGTGAACTCTACCGGAGACTTATTCACAACTGTCCAGTTAGAAGCGAGATTTTAAATTTAGTAATTCCTACTGTCCAAAGTCAAAATCATTTATTCAATTTAGGCAACAAAGACGCACATATGAACGTCAACTTTTCATTATAATGTACTTTAAAGACTCTACCGCCGCGTTCCAAAATAATGGAGTAAAAATAATGGATTCCAGTAATGGAGGATCCCAATAATCTATCTATCCACGGTTTTCCTAACTACCGATAGAAATTTGACATAACTTCCATACAAATAGTGTCAAATATCTAACTCTAGTAACGTAAACCGGCGAAAGATAGATTATTGTGACCGGCCGTAACTAACTATGTAATTTGCTTACTGGACAGTAGGTCATCCTCTTTAGATCTTCTTAGAAAAAAACATACCTAGTACCAGGCACATATTAGAGTTTAGCCATTATAACATGGTTATAGGAGGGAAGCCTCCAAATATCTATCTCTCTTTTTGGTATGACATTTTATGAAATAGATATATTTTTGGAGCCTTAAACAGTCTGTGACACTTAACGCGACGCAGAAAAAGTATGCACGATGCGTTTGTACTCAGTAATGTTGTAGAAGTATAGTGCGGGATTTTATGTTTGTATTTAGTAATTTCCCCCTTCGAACGATTCGGCCGAATCAGATGAACTAATTTTGTTCCGGCGCAGTGGCGGCGATATTCGCCACAGATTTATCTCCGCAAAATTTTAAACGCTAGTTTCAGCGTTGTTTGTTTAATATATATAAAAAAAAAAACTAATATATACCTTTGTAAAGAAGTGAGATCATATCCATGGAAGTAGACTTTCTGCCAGAGTTCGTCTGCCGGCGCGAACTTTCTGAAAAGATGGAACAACGACTCGAAGAACCTCGAAATGTTCACGATATGGACCCCGCGTTGGTACGTTGGAAATGCAAACTGGAATATAAATGGTTTTATTTTTATATAGTATATAATACTATCAAACTATGAAGCGCTCGCATCGGCACTTGATTTGGCGGTCGTAACCGATCAAAAAGCAGCGTTTGCTGCGGTCAGGAGTTGGATGTGTGTGTGCTAGTGGTGGTATTCAGCTGAGCGCTTCCGTGCTTCTGAGGGCACGTTAAGCCGTCGGACCCGGTTGTTTGTCTTAGGACAACAGTCTTTAGGCTATTTCAAAGGTCTTCGGGCGGCCTGAATTCTTCGAAGTGGGATTGCTACTAGCCTATACACCAAGCCGTACTGGGCCCGCGTGGTAGATTATGGCCCAACTCCTCTATTTGAGAGGAAGTCTCGAGTCCCAACAAAGGAAACATAATGGTCTGAACTTTTCCGAACTTACCAATTCCTCAAGTATTTTTTGCCCCGAAATTACTCGTTATTATGTCCCCTTTTGGTTGCGTCTACAAATAAATGCTGCTACCCTTTTTAGTGTTCTGTACCTCCAAACGGAAAGGAACACTTGGTATTCCGTCTGTCTGGTCATGGTATTATTATATTTATTGCATTAATGACAGGTACACACACGTTCCCACTGGGACACACAGCATTCCTATTGGACAGAGGAATAGAACCATCATCCATCACGCGGGCCCTGTACGGCTTGGTAGATAAAGGCGGGTACTTACCCCTAAAACATTCATACAGTGCGCAGCTATTGTCGGTGAGAAGGACCGCATGTGACGCATCGTAAGACCCTCGCAGTCCAACAGAGCTGTTCCACCCAAGATCTGAAGCTTGGGCTGCATGATGCCGATCTCCAAGAGGAGCAGTGCACCGCGTATCAGGTCTTCCACTGGAATTTTGTCGGGGTCCCAAAGCCCTGATAGGAAAATCATCAGTTTACATGGAGGGTCTTCGCAATCTGGTATCAGCTGGATGCGAGGGCTGATGTTTGGCGAGTTTATCGTTATCGGTGGCTGCCATTCAGAGAAGATAGAAGTGTATCAATGACATTGGGATGTTTACCATATCTTACGTACGCCCGTTGATAGTTTTCTTTTTATACAAGTGAGTTACTACAGACAATTTGTACGCTTGTCTGTCCGCCGTTTAGCCCCATTGGCACAGTAATTTCACTTGCTACGTTTCCCTTTAACCTTACCAGCTTACTGTAGCTCCTTCATTCTACAACATCGAGGCAGAATATCTGGCACAGTGCCGGGTCGGGTACCCTCTATGACAGATACTTGCAGAAGATTCCTTTCCAATAGTATAACTATAATTATACACGCGGCACGCTCGCTTCACTCGCTCCACTCGCGCGTTGTGTGGTCACCAGTTTAACGCCCCTCGCTTCGCTCGTTTTCACACCTATCGTGAGTTTGCTTTGACTAGATACTCCGCGCGATCACTCACTTAGTAGGTATAGTCCAGTCAAATTAGGATAAAGTATGGAAAGAATTCTGACAGAAGACAGAAGAATCTACTATCTTCTGGAATCGTTATGAAACAAGGCTAGAACGCATGTATTTTCCATGATACTCCTGTATCTCCCCGGTTTGCAGCGTTTTTAGCACCTACGGAACCATGTTAAATATTAGGTATAAACTTTAACAGGTCTTTAATTAGAAGAATTCAAAAAAGTTTGAATAGTTTATTGTATTTATGAATGTAGGCTTCCTTTATGTATGGTGACATGAAGTGAAAAATGTCTTGCGACATTCTATTTGTCATTTTTTTTTATTTGCGACTTTAGGAAAATTCTGACATAGGTGCAAAAAATTTTGTATTTTTAAGCATTATAAACGTTCAGATAAAATTGCACTAATGTGCAAGTTACGGATCATATCTTTTCAACCGACTTTCAAAAAGCAGGAGTATTTTATCAAGTCGAGGTGTATAACTTTTTGTTTAATTACGCGTAACTTTTTACAGAGTATTCCAATTTTAATAATTATTTTTGTTTGGTATAGTAGGTATACGTCCGAGGTTTTACGTCGAATTTATATGGCACTACCTCGGACGTATACTTACCAAAAAAAAAAGTATTATTAAAATCGGACTACTCTGCAAAAAGTTTTCGTGACATAAAAAAATATAGGTACACCTAGACTTGATAAAATACTCCTGTTTTTGGAAGTTGGTTGAAAATAGAAGGTAAAATAGAAAAAGTAAGAAGGTAGATTATAATACTTTAAGTATAGTATACAAATTTAGCGATCGCCAAATTTCCCGGCATAACTGCAGTTATGCAATTTCAGAGTTTTTACTCGATTTAACCCTCTTCCGGGGGCGAAGTTTCGTAGGGATTGAGTTAGGCATGGTTCTTAAGCATATTAAACCATAATAAAATGTAAACTGTCGCGAATTATTTTCACTTATTTGCAAAATATCGCTTAATTTGACTGGATTAGTATTATTTTCGGCTAGTAGTATTTTATTCGGACACTTGGTATTTTTGTTACTAGCTTAGATTAACTTAATACCATACTAGTGGTATTCCCGTTTACTGATTAGCCCGTTTTACGATCTTTTGAATCATTTATAGTTATTGCCAGTTATGATAATATTTCGGAAACATAATTTAACGGCGCAGTATTCGATCGTCCATATATTATTTATTCACCTGGTTAATAATCCAAAACAAGTACAATTTGGAAAATTTAATACTGACTCCCATTCTATTCAGTTATTGGAGTGTATCTCAAAAACTACTGGACCGAATTTGATAAAATTTAAATGGGATCACGCGGGAAAAAAGCACCAGCTTTCAAACAAAAAATAATTTTGAGAATAGGTTCACCCGGTCGAAATTTATGAGGTAACAAACATAAAAAAAGTACAGTCGTATTGAGTACCTCCTCCTTTTTTTGGAAGTCGGTAGAAAAACCTACGCGTCTCCGCGGGGAGCGGGTTGTATTTTTAGAAAGATGACATCATCCACTACATAATTTAATAAACCCTTAGGCACCCTTAATTTCTGCGCCCCAATTGTAAGGCCGTAACGTGTGTTTCGGCCAGCAATGTCACTCGCTACAGCGCCCTTGCACACTCTAACACAGTAATGCTTTCGCACTATTGCTTCGCGGAAGAATAAGGCACAGCGGTGGTACCGACCAAGACTGCCTCCTGTACAACAGGACGACCACATTAGCAGAATGCCATGATACATTTTGGCAGGCGACACAGTTTGTCACAAATGTAATGGGGATTCGACACCTGAACAATTTCATTCATCTTTCATGTT
Source organism: Selenia dentaria (assembly GCA_917880725.1). Classification (NCBI taxonomy): domain Eukaryota; kingdom Metazoa; phylum Arthropoda; class Insecta; order Lepidoptera; family Geometridae; genus Selenia; species Selenia dentaria. The sequence goes on along the minus strand of OU862890.1, from coordinate 30,355,545 downwards.
ACGAAATATGACATCGCCATGACATTTGTTACATAACAATGACTCACCAAGTCTGCAAATAATAATTCTACCGACGTCAGGTCTGTCATAGAGCACTCCTCCGAAGATCCTGCCAAGTCTGGTGAGCCCGAACCATTCCAGGTCTCGCCACAGGTGAGGGTTGCCATCTCGGAATTTGCAGTAGCGTACTAGCTGAAACATGCAAAATACGGAAAAATTTGGAATAATACAATATCTACCTAGGTATATCAATTGCATATATCGTTGATAGCATTGACATTTGCATACTGGGTAATTTTGTTTTTTAATATGCTATTTTCTAATAGTTATGATAGTTACTTTAGCTTTTCCACAAAATTATCTCACGACAAATAATTTTCTGTGTCATTCCTTTGAGAACCAAAAGAACACAACACAACCCAACAAAAGTGACTACATCTCAGAAGAACATAATATTATGACACATGTACAATTTGTGCCAGCCACCTAGAGCAATACTCCTAGTATACCTTAGTCCTAGTACAGGGTGCGGCGTAATGTATGGATAGTATGATACCTGCTGCAACATAAAATTTGAGTTAGATCATTGTTTTAAAAAAAATCTTATCATGCGCCCCAAAAATAATAGTTTACGTTCGATACTGCATCTCTCCAGAAAATACATTGAAAATATCCTTTATTTTGGAGTCTTGCCATCAAAAAGAGTTTGAAAGGGTGTAACTTTTTAACATTTTCGAAAATATCCTCGAAAACCGAATGACTTTTACTGAACATAAAACATATTTTTCTGAACCGCCACAGCATCCTTTACCCGCAGGTACATATTATCCATTTATAACGCGACACCATATATTAATAATAATAATAATTTAAATATAATAATTTATATATAATAATAATTTATATATAATAATAATAATTGGATCAAAGGACAGATACAGAAGGCAGTACTTCTTGACACGGCACGTATTGTCAGGAGGTTCCTCAGTCTGCAGCCCTAACCACTGGTAGTTTGGGTCATGCCCCGCTGCCGATGGCAATCTAGGATTAGGTTTTTTACAATGTTTTTTATTTATTATTTTTTTTATTGTATATAGAAATATTGTAAAAAATGTAATTTTAAGAAAAGGAAATAAATAATGTGAATAATAATAATTATAAAACCAGTGGTGCTAAGCACTGATGATCGCAAAGACGTATGGAAAGGCAAGGAGCTGCACGGTCGGTTCTATCGAGCCCTTATAAGGCCTGATGTGGACCTACATGCATCGGTGAACTGGCTACGCTTTGGTGACCTCTTTGGGAAAACAGAAGGTTTTGTCTGTGCAATTGCTGATGAAGTTATCAAGACGAACAACTACCGGAAATATATTATGAAGGACGGTACGATCGACATTTGTCGGGCATGCCGCCGTCCTGGAGAAACACTCCGTCATATTACTTCCGGATGATCTCATCTTGCTAACGGAGAGTACTTGCACAGACATATTCAAGTAGCCAGGATCATCCATCAGCAACTTGCCCTTCAATATAATCTTGTCGAGTCAGAAGTGTCGTACTATAAATACGCACCTATGCCAGTTCTTGAAAACAGTCGTGCTACGCTCTATTGGGATCGATCTATCATCACGGTTAGGACTATTGTTGCCAATAGGCCTGATATCGTGATAGTAGATCGATCTCAGCGCCGAGCAGTGCTCATTGACATCACCATTCCGCATGACGAGAACCTCGTGAAAGCCGAGAAGGACAAACTCAGCAAGTACCTTGACTTGGCTCACGAGATTACCGCCATGTGGGATGTGGACACAACGATCATAGTTCCGATAGTTGTTTCGGCAAACGGCCTTATAGCAAAGAGTCTCGACCAACATCTCAAGAGGCTCTCGCTTGATGGTTGGATCAAGGGTCAGATACAGAAGGCAGTACTCCTTGAAACGGCACGCATCGTCAGGAGGTTCCTCACTCTGCAGCCCTGACCACCGGTAGCTTGGGCCCTGCCCCGCTACTGGCGGAAAGCTAGGTTTAGGTTTTTATAATAATTTTATATTGTTTTATTCAAATATTATAAAAATGTAAATTTAAGAGAAGAAAATAAATAAAGAAATAATAATAATATAGTAGAATTCCTAACATAGTCATGCCGATAACGGCATGACTTTGGTATGACTTTGATAACAAAGACTTCTATGTAAATCTTAGATCATTAGCCGCTAAGATTCAGCAGCGTCAGTAATCTCCCTTCTAAAATCCGTGGCAGGGACAGTATATTGTATAGGTATCTTGTTAGTATTAGGGTCAATACGACTTTCTAATGCCCTACCAAGGGTTTCTCATTAACGGTTTAGGTAATATTCTATAGTTTTACATTTCCAGGTCTAGCTTTCTATAATTACCAATGAAGTATTTATGAAATTTGTTATAATCACGCCAAGAATTGAACAGTAATTTTTAAAAATTATTTTATAATTATAGTAATTTTCATAAGTTACTGTTCAAGCTTGAAAACACATACTTTTTTATGATATTAGGAGACGATACAAGCACGCTGTCTACCTGGCGTTAAGTGATGACCTCTGCCTATAACAGATGCCTATCTTCACAAGTGACGAACTGCCCTGTGCCCGTAACCCTGAGACGTAAAGTTGTTAAGTCTCATGTGCCCATAATTTTATCGGCACCCATATCATTCAAACCTGAACACAGTATTATTGCGAACATTACTGATTCACAATAGAAAATGGTATGGTGGCAGTAGGTACTACCCCGGACTAACTCACTCACCAGTAGGTCTACCATGAGTTTACAACACACCAAGCTATGCTCGGTATCGACTGCCGAGAAAATAAATGTGAAAAAAGAACAGTGCCACCTCGCAGTCAATTGTAGAACTAAAATTGATCGCGAGTACGCCAATCACAAGCTTAATAGGTAGGCGAGATCGACTATAGATGATAGTTATGTTGCCAACTCGTGGTAGAGCTACAGGAGTGCTATAAGATCAGGGTGGCTATTCTCTTAGCTACTGAGCAATTGCCACACTACTGCAACGCTTCTGCGATTGTACTGCTTCTAATGTCAAATTCGGTATTCTGTTATATATTGCTCTCAATTGCAATTGCGTCGCTATTGTATGGCCCATAGATTAATCAGACTATATCTATGGCCGTGCTACGGCTTGCGAATGTTGACACTCAAATAAGATTGAAAACTTGTAACAATTAAACATCATTCTAAACATTAATACAGTGGTTTTAAAGAAAAAATAAATTAAATAATTATTTTGCTATCAAACACTGTCAAAATATCACTGAAACTGAGTTTTTAATACTTCTTTGTTTAGGTACTTTATATTTGAACTCACGTGTTTGTACATTTGCCATTCGTCAAGTTAAATAGTTATGTGATACAAAATGTTGCATCTATATATTATATCTATCATTCATTGCATCATGTGTCGTGTTTTATGGTTTTCGAAGGTGTCATACATTTTATTTGGTAACTAGAATTAACTAGATTTAATGTCTACAGCAGAACAACGAATGTTTTATAAAAAAAAATACCTTAAAACATTAAATGTGACAACTATGGCCTCAATGGGGCATAAATAATTTTACTCGTATTTAATCAGCTAGGCTTAGTTTCCATACTGTTGCATCTTTATACTGTGACAGAGGTTAGTAGCAATGCAATCGCAACTCAATAGTTTACAGAATATCATTTATGTCAAATACTATCGATCGCAAGCCGCTGGGCCGAGATCGAACCTAAATAGCGAGCAGAATACCAAAACTGTCAAAAACGACAATTTTCGTGCAATTGAGTTGCTATATCGCGGTTCAATAGCTAAGAGAATAGCCCCCCAGGAGTGTATATTATTTACCAGTCTATGTGCACGCGCAGGTATAGATTTCCTCGCCCGCAAAAAACGCAGAAGAAACGCGTCGTCAGTACGAGGTGGAATGCACTCGCCTCGCTCTGGGGAAACAAAAAACAAAACAAACAATAAAGTAGGTTCCTAATAATCATAAATCAATTAAACCGATGTATAAAATCAAATAACCACTAAATAAACACAATAACGGATTACAAAAATACAGTGGTATAAATATACTGGGTTGCCAGAATATAGATTTTATTTTATTTTTATTTTATTGAAATAGATAATAGTGGAACTTGCGTCCCTATAAGTAGTTGTGTTTAACTGTTCCTTGCTGAAGTCATTACTTGGATAAGTGACCACTGCGTGTAAGATCTACAACCAGAGCTGTCGGAAGCCTCCAGAGGTCTGACAACTTCGACAGTAAGTTCCTACGCGCTTGGAGCTAGTCTAACTTGTTTATGTCGATGCCCGTGTCCGTACTTAAAAGTGATCTTTTTTAGAGATCTGTAGTGACTTGCACATTACTTTGTCAGTGGATAAATTCGATACATACATCAATACAAGTGCAATTTGAAAAATTGAATACCGACTTCCATTCTATTACTTTGGTAAAAATCAGTTATTGGAGTGTATCTCAAAAACTACTGGACTGAATTAGATGAAATTTAAATAGGACTACAGCGGAAGCACTAGCTTTCAAACAAAAAAGAATTTTGAGAATCAGTTCACCCAGTCGAAAGTTATGAGGTAACAAACCTAAAAAAAATACAGTCGAATTGAGTACCTCCTCCTTTTAAAGTCCGTAACTCGATAGATCATGAACGCGTTGTTAACTCATATTCGTGTATAGTAATGTCAATTATATTATATATATATATATATATATATATTATATTATATTTATTATAAAGTAGTGTTTATGTTATGTTTATGTGACCCTACAACCCAATTTGTCTATAGAAGTAGTAGAATGGCTTTTTGACAAAGTATCGAACGACAACCGGAGTTGAACTGCAGTGGCAGCAGTATAGATTGTTGAACGTTGTGAAATAACAGAATTGGCCTCCAGATTCGACTCTGGTGCCGTCTCATCTCATCTCCCTGGGACGATGATCGAGCTGTCGCTGCTGCACTGTAACTGAAAAGGAAGACCTCCACCGTGATAACTATGTGTGTTTAGACAGAATGTACAATGAAATTAAACAACTTTAAACGGATTAAATCGCGTATAATTTTATATTATTTGATCCGCACATGTTTGTCCACGCTGTACACGTTTGTGCCGTCTGGGGTCGATACTTGAGGCCTGTGGGGTCCGTGGTTGAGGAGACGGGTGACCGAAATGCTGGCGCCTACTTTGGGCAAATAGCTATCGCTACCCATGCCCAGCGTGGCAATGCTGGCAGCGTTTTAGACTTTTCGCCCCACCATGGGGCTTATATATATTCGACAGGCCGGTTGGCGCAGTTGGTAGCACCCCTGCTTTCTGAGCCGCCGGTCCCGGGTTCGATCCCCGGACAGGTCAAATATTTGTGTGCATGAACATATCTGTTTGACCTGCGTCTGGGTGTATATATATATATATATATAAGTATGTATACCAATCATCAGGTTACCATAGCACAGGCTCTGCCTAGTTTGGGACCTGAAGACCTTTGTGTATCCACACCATATTATAGTTGGCCCATATTATATTATGCAATTCGTTTTTTTAATTTTTACTTTTATTATTTAGTAAATATTTGTATCTTTGAATCAATAATAATATAATAATTTAAATGTTTGTCACTTTTTACGCCAAAACTGAATCAATTTGGATGAAATAGATAAATTGGTTTAAAAGACGTTTTTTTCCACAGTAAGTATAAATATTAGTAAAATTATTAGTAAGTATTTATATAATTAGTATCTGTGCTGAACATCCCTTAGAGCAAGCGAGCGAAGCCGCAGGCTCAGGTCAGCTACTCTGTAAATTAATTTATAATTCAACACTCACTCAAATTTTCAACATAAGCTAAAATAAATGTGTGTTGAAAGGTTGGTTTGCCGTTGAAACTTGTGATGAGCAAACCCATTTACGTAACCGTTCTTCAGGCCACCACATGGACCTAATTAGTTTTCTTGCACACTATTTGCTTGATGATAAAAACGTGGATAGGTGAAGCACAGTAGCAGCATAAATTGATAGAAAAAGGTCTCCTGCATCGCCGTAATTATTATAGTGTTAGAAATCGGAAGTGGAAAGGTATTTTTTTAAAATAGCGGTAACATTCTCCGAACACTTATTTATTTTTACAAGTATCAGAACATTGATCCAATAACCGACAATCATTACGACAGTGGCCACGCTATATAAAATCACGACTAGGACGAGCACTGATCACGTCACCACTATTACCACAACACTAAAACCTCTGCGATGTTCACTCGTCGACTGTTGAAGGCAAAGTCACAAAAATTTTTTTTTTTCGAACGGACTAATGCTGTTTGCCTATACCGGCATTTACAGCGTCACCGGACGGGAGCCACAACCACTGTGCGTTCCGCCTTATATGCTTTTCGATCGCCTAGGCTGTTCTCGTCTCCAACAATAGGTATATTCAAGCGTCCCTTTGCAGAACTTCATGCAAATACGAAAGGTATAACAAGAATATCGGCGACTATTGTGAATTGTTTACTAGCCAAGATGCAGTTTCACCGCCATCACGCCTGCAGGTAACAGAGTAGCAACACACGCAGTTTACCACGAGAACTCTCGTTCGAAATGTTGAGTCTTCTCCAGACTCACAGGCCGAAGCACAAACAATTTACGAAAAACTATTCGTATCGAAAGCGTCAACATGTCACGCTTCGGCGTACAAACTATGAGTTATCTGTGTCACAGTTGCCCTTGATACATGACAGTTTGTACTGTATGACAAACTGTCATTTATGTAGGTCACACAGATATCTCATAGTTTGTACGCCGTGACGCGTTGATACTTAACAAACGTTTGACGCCAAAAATGGGTTCCTTTGTGACGCAGCCCAGCTGCATTGCACAGAAATTCTGTAATGGTTGAGAAAAAGACCGAAAGTATCCAGTTCCCTTGAAGCTCGTCGCGAAGAATATCACGTAAAATGTAAGATCGACACGTAAAACGAAACATTTATTATCGTCTACACATTTTGAGACACATACTTCATACAGGGTTCGTAAATCAGGGTTTATCATGCTGGGTGTTCGTTCGAAAGTAGACTCACCATATATCATCCGACGCAGTTCCTCAATAGTCCGGAACCTGGAGTCAGGGTCCTCGTCACACAACTCGTAAGCCACCTCCACAGAGTCAGGGTCCTCGTGCCGGTTTGTCTCTGCTTCGAAGGCTATTTCTTTGAACGACCATATTTTTATGTCCGTCTGTAGGTTAAAGAAGACAAAAATATTAATAACGATATAAAAAGACATATTTACTTATTATTATGTTTACACTTTTGTTGAGGATGGCTCACGTAGAGGCGAAACATGTGTAAAATCGTTTTTGGTTGTTAGGGTTGTTTTGTGTGTAGCTAACTCTGTTTACTTCCTATTTGCAGTTTATGCGGGGTGAGGGTGGTGGACAAGCATTTCTACCATAAGCATTTATGCAGCGGAAATGTCACCACACATCATTCTTTTAATATCATTTTTAAATAGATTTCCGCAACGTAACGCCTGAATAAATAAATTAACAAAAATATAACTAAGTACACATTATGAATACCATTTTATTTGTAAATGGCGGACCCGATATGGATTTATCATACATAAATCTGTTTCAAATTATTTTGATGAATATTGATGAACCAAATTAGTTACAACCGGAAAATTTAGTGGCGATTCTATGGCTCCTTTGCCCAAACATTTACATAAATTTTCTATAAAGTGTTGAAGATAACCACTTCACTAGACAGTAAGTCAATAAACACAGCTTTACAATTAATCTGTTTAATGCAAAGTATAGCGGGAGTAAAGATCTAAAATGTTGGTTTGAGTCGAACTAACACTTACATTGCACAAATGCAAAAACAAAGCTCAGAAATGATAGTAATTTAACATTAACATCCTATGTCCCCTAATTAAGTATGTATTGTTGTCTCTTTTTTAATTATATTTAGATGCAAATAATTCGCAATTTACTAAAAAAAAATGCCACGGACCATATAGTCTGTGGAGCCTAGAAAAAAAACACTTACATTAGATATTGATTCAGGCGTTACTTTGCGGAAATCCATTATCAAAAAAAAACGATATTAAAAAATATTTAGTGACACTTCCGCTGAAAAGAAAACAATCCCTCCCGCATAAAATGCTAATAGGAAGAATACAAAATTAAAAAAACACAAGAAACCCCAATAAACCAAAACCGATTCGACACGTGTTTCGCCACTACACGAGGCATCCTCAGGAGATGTTGACTCGTCGTTGACTGTCGGTCTAGCGCTCGACAGTCAACACAACAGTTTTTTTTTTTTGACACTACATTACATTGCATAGGTATTAGTATAACAAGGTATACCTATTTGTACTATTAGTTATTTTGTGGATAATAATATTGACAGATGGACATTTCGGTAAAAAAAATCTAATACAAGTGACTGCCAACAAATTCGTTCGTGTAGTAGGCTCAGCCTTCGGCCTCGCCATAACCTCGTAAATCAGGGTTTCTTGGGTTTCTCCCATCTTTTCTTGATATTTTTCATGTGAACCTTCTTCTGAGAATAATTAACACAGCGAAATTGTTTTATCGTGATACGAAGACCAAGAGAACTAGAGATTAATTTTTATTTGTGTTAAAAAGTAACGAGTCGCAAGCAAAACAGTCCGCTTTTAGATATTGGTGTCGATTCTGTAAGCATTCTTTTAATCTCAAAATTATGGCAGTTCTTATTTTGTTTAGGCTAAAATCCAAATTAGTGTAACACTTCCGAATGACAGCACTTAGATATTTTTCTTCATTTGTGGGCATATTTTAGACCGTTTAGTCGTCACGTGACTTGGTGTTCGCAAAACTAACCTAAAATAACCCAAAATTGAAGAATAATCCTATTTTTAGAAGTGTCATTCTAAGTGTTAAATGATTTTGGATTTTATTGTTAACAGAATAAGGACCACCATAATAAAATTTTAGTTCGGTAGTTTAGTTTAGTTTTTTGAACAAGTGAATCGCTACCATTGAAAACCGGGGTTAGTCCTTTCGAATATAGATTCAAAGTATTAGTTATTCTGCGATATTACCTACATTTCTGTACAGAATATACAAAAAGGCAACGGCTTTTATGTTTACATAACGTTACAACGACACATACATTAAAGCACGCGCCTGCAAGACTATTGTAACATTATTTTCAATTGTTATATTCCAAATTTAAAAACATTTATGTAACAGTTACAACGCTTTTATGGTGGAAATCGTTTTCGTGACGTAACGCAGCTTTACGACTGTGAATGATGTGTTTAAAAGTACAGTCGGCAGCGTGATAGTACCTATAACATATTTGTTGTTATTTTTCTACTGACTTCCAAAAAGGAGAAGTTACTCAATTTGACACTTTCGACTGGGTGAACCGATTCTCAAAATCCTTTTTTAGTTTGAAAGCTGGTGCTTCTCGTGTGGTCCCATTTTCATCAAATTCGGTCCAGTAGTTTTAGAGTTACACTACAATAACTGAATAGAATGGAAGTCCGTTTAAAATTTTTCAAATTGTACTTGTTGCTCAATACTGTTTGCGAGCTGATAATAATTAATACACTGTTACACATGGGAACACGTGCGTAGGAGTGTACCCTTCTGCAAATTCTTCAAGCGATCCCCGGGCCAATCAGGTGACACACAGCTAGGCATTATACTGTATATTGCAAGTGTCTTTTTAATAGGTGCCACTGCTGTCCCAGATATACTGCTTAGAAGCTGTAGAAAAAGTACTGTGACAGAAATACTGTGTTACAGTTGATGAGCATTGTATTGAGAAAAAATATTGGGCGAATAGTACCAATGACTAAAGTACAGTGCCGCGCCGCGTAGAACTTTGAAGCTTCAAGATTTGGAATGCACTGCAACTGGCATGGGCGAGTAAGACGTTAAACATAAGGTATAGTAGATTATGCATCAAGGGAGTAAAGCAGTGTCTTACGTCATGGGTGGTATATTGACCCTGAGTGTAACGGAGACTAACGAATGCGCAGAGCGGACCGTGCGTAACCCATAGCAACGCGGCGCACAACAATCAAAATCCTTAGGTTCGTTTAGCAATGCGGGCATTGGTGGCGTTGCTATTGTTGACTCTTTTGTTAAAGCGTTCGTAAAGCCCAATGTTGGTGGCAAAACAGACTCTTTTTTTTAGGTTTTCGAACGCTGAACATAAAGAGCCATAAACAACATTTTCACCCATAGATTCCCAATTCGAACGCCTTTGTGAGCGTTTTTAGCGCCAACTATTTTCGCCAACTTAGGGCTATTCGAACGCATTACTAATAGTACAATCCCGCCATTTTTCTTTTTTTTTAGTCTACGTACCTACTAAGAGTTTTCTACAACTAACGTTTCAAATCCTAATCACTTTACTCCCCAGGCAGTTTCATACAACTTTACAGCCCAGCGTAAGTAATGCCTTGCTTTACGTAGAGATGTAATTGGACATTTTAGAGCAGGTGGTATGAAAAATTAATTACCTATCTTGTAAGCTAATATACTCGTAAAATAAATGGCTACCATTGAATGGGCGTGTCACCTTATCGTCCTCGTACGCTGCACTCAGCGTACGAGGACGATAGACCCACTGGTCTATAATTATTTAGATTAAGGCCCCAGGTTCAGTCCCCGTACAAGGCAAACATTTGTGTGCATCTGACATGCTCATATCCGTATGACCTGTGTTTGGGTTTTTAAGTATGTATAAAGATAAAAACCCAAACACAGGTCATACGGATATGTGCATAATGCATGATAAGTATGTATAAAGATATCATACTACAGGCTCTGCCTAGTTTAGCCCCTGAAGACTTTGTGTGGAAGTTGTGCCATAAAAAAAACTGCACGAATTAGGGTTGTATTCCTGGAGTCAGCGAAATTTTAAACATCCCCTAAAGGCTACGAAATAACCACGTAAGTACACAACAGTAATTTTATCATCATCATCATCATCATCATCAGCCTGTAGCAGTCCACTGCTGGACATAGGCCTCTCCAATTGCACGCCACTTAGGTCTATCTTGGGCTTCTCGCATCTAGTTTTTGCCAGCCGTCTTGCGCAGATCGTCACTCCACCGTGCCTCAGGACGTCCTACACTACGTTTGCCGAGACGCGGTCTCCACTCTAGAACTCGTTTACCCCAACGGTTGTCGGTTCTACGGCTAATATGGCCAGCCCACTGCCACTTCAGCTTGCTGATCCGGTGGGCTATGTCGATGACCTTGGTTCTCTAACGGATCACTTCATTTCTGATGCGATCCCTCAGAGAAACACCGAGCATAGCCCTTTCCATAGCCCGCTGAGCGACCTTGAGCTTATGGACCATTGGAGCCGTCAGTGTCCACGTTTCGGCTCCGTATGTCATGACGGGTAGGACGCACTGATTGAAGACTTTCGTCTTCAGGCACTGTGGAATCAGCGAAGTAAGGACTCGACGTAGCTTCCCAAACGCTGCCTAAACTAAATCACTAAGTAATTTTATAAAATCTGGAAATTATGACAATTTTAGCTAAATTGTAATTAGTACGCAAAACAAAATTATCGCCTACATGTATTAATAAAACTTTTATACGTACTAAATCAGCGACCAGTGCGCCTAACACGAATAACGGCGTAAGTGTAACGTAACGTATCATTCACGTGAAACAGTACAACTGGCAACTGTGACACAGGTAACTCATAGTTTGTACGCCGAAGCGTGACGCGTTGACACTTACAATAAGAATACTTTTACGCAAATTGTTTGCGGCCTCTGAGTCCACAAGCGTCGCAAGGTTGTTATGCTGACTGTACCAACTGTGTAACCACGGTGAAACCGCGACGACGACAACCGATTATCCCAACTGTCCAGCGCACCGTCTAATAGCAGATGTAAGCCTACCTTGTTTGTTGAAGCTGAACATAATGACTCTGAACACCTGAACAACTGAGCATCTATAGACTGTCACTTGTACAGCAAATACCGTCCAACTGCGGAGGTTCAGAGACAACAGAGCACTCTCGTACCGAGGGCACCGTTCCACTACACTATATATATTTGTGTTTATATAAAAAATGCTTACTCTTTTATTTTTAACCGACTTCAAAAAAAGGAGGTTTCTCAATACAACCGTATATTTATGGTTTTTTTATGTGTGTTCGCGGATAACTTCGTCGTTTATGAATTCTATTCTATATGATTCTTTTTTTGTTTGATAGATAATACTTCCGTGGTGGTCCCATATAAATTTCATCAAACTCAGTCAAACAGTTTTTGAGTTACACTCAAAAGTGTTGATTTATCTTGATGATATCATCATTGACGGTGTATCCCGTAAGTAGGTCACTAACAGGGTGAAAAATGTTTTTTTATCAAAAAATAGAACCGACTTCTACACTAAAAAGTGTGAAATAACATGTCGAAGTCGGTACCATGCACGCATTATTGTGATAATTGGTACTTGCGAACTATCATGGTACTGACTTAGACAAGTTAGTTCACACGTTTTTAAAGTCGGTTCTATTGTTTGATAAAAACATTTTTTAGTACGAGTCCGACTGAATATTTCCGTGTTTTGTTATATTATTCATATTCATATTCATATTCATTTATTTATAACTTATTGTTACACGTCCATTAAAATTGTTAGGTACAAAAATGATTGTACAAGAAAAAATACAATACATCTGTACTTATAAATACAAATACTCATAAAAAAAAACACAAGATATTATACCAAAAATGCTTAGTTAGTTAACACACATTAAAATTCTATTTTCATTAATAATAATTATAAAAATTTAAAAATGTCAGATGCAATGTTCATAATTAACAATTAAAATAAATTCAATTTATGTCAGATACTATTTTCATATTATTTAAATAATTCGTCAAAACTGTAAAATGTTTGCTCAACAAGCCATTTTTTTATTTGACATTTAAACGAATTAATTGAAGTGGCATTTACTATGTGTACTGGCAGCCGGTTGTAAACCGACGTTGCCATGACGTGCACCAGCCTTGATGTCTTGACGAGACGGCGTGGAACTGTGCGCAGACGGTGCGCGTGCCGCGTGCCGTATCCGTGCCCGTCAGCGGTCCTAGTGTACTCCTCCAAGTGCTCCCTAGCATAGAGAGCAGCTTGAAGGATCACCAATGATGGGACTGTAAGGATTCGCAAGGATCGGAACAGTGGTTTTACTGGTGTGTCTTGTACCACTCGCACCATGGCTCGTACGGCTCGCTTTTGCATCCTAAAGACGCGTCCCCAGTCAGCTCCACGACCCCAAAACACGATGCCATACTGTAGATGCGAGTGCACTGACGCGAAGTAGCAGTTCCGGACCATCTCTGTAGGCAGGATTGCCGACACACGCCAGAGCGCGAAACAAGCGCGACCGACCTTTTCGCACAGCTTATCAATGTGAGACTCCCAAGTTAGTCCACTATCTAGCTGAAAGCCTAAGAACGCTGTTTGCGTTACCTGTTTTATTAATGCACTTCCAACTGTGACATTAAGCTTTCTATAACTACGGCCGGATAGGTTGAACACTATACATTGTGTCTTATAAATATTCAAGATAAGACCATTGTTTTTAAACCAATAGTTTAGGTCCGACGCCACATCATTAAGCCTCATTTCTAGTTGGTCAAGGGAGGGTGCGGTTACCACTGCTGCTACGTCGTCCGCGTACATGAATACGTGCCCATTTCGCACGTTCTCTGGCAGGTCATTTAGGAGAATGGAAAACATTATGTTCGAGAGTGATGAGCCCTGTGCCACCCCTATGAGAGTCTGCAACGGTTTCGACTTCACTCTACCTCCTTCGCATACCACTACCTGGTGTCGATTTGTCATGAAGTCAGCCAGCATATAAAGTGCAGATCCGTCGATCCCATAGTGTTTCATCTTGGTGGCAATTACGCCATGGTCTGCAACGTCAAAAGCTTTGGACAAGTCGCAGAAAATCACTGCGACATTCTGCGAACCTTCGCGTGCCTCCAGTATGCGCTTCATCACCTCACGAGCCAGGCACGTAGTGGATCTGCCAGTGCGATAGGCATATTGCCTGTCCGATAATATATTCGACGCTGTCAAGTGTTCAATCAATCTTGCGCTAAGTCCGTATTCAAACACTTTGGCAATCGACGGATATATATGTTATTTTACAGGTTAATTATTCTGGGGTATATATTTACTTAATATCACTTCAGTCATACCTATATACTCCACGTATAGATTAGACCAGTAAAAATAGAAATTATCTTCGCACTAAATTTCCGATCCAATTTTTTACAGCTATCAGATCAGGCAGATCTATGTCACTTTTGTCAGCTTCAGTGATCAAATTACTAGATAACATTTTTGCTTACTGGAGTTGCCAAAACGAATATAGGGCTGCCTACTAATATAGGGGAATAGGGCCGCCATTTTTCCAGATTTCAATCAACATTTGTTAGCAACTGAGATACATAATAGCCCTGCGGTTCATAAAATCACAAAACCCTGACAGATCCAGGTGAAGCTTCAAGCGCCAACTTGAAAAAGTGTTTGGCCGATATCTCGGAAACCATGCACTTTAAGGAAAAGTTAGGCAGACTACTATTGTAGGGAGTAAAATTACGCATCTTTTATTGCCTGTAGGTACACTTTTTTGTAAAACTTTTTCATAAACCGGGTTTTTCTATCTCGGCTGATAACTCATAAAATATCGATTAATCAGTAAAATGCAACTATAAATTTTAAAAATCAGAATACAATGTTTAAACTTTTTTCCGTCCATATTTTTTAGTTATAGGACGTTTAATGCTGGGCCACGGTATATTATCTATTTATTACCGTGACCGGGTGTAAAGCAGAAAATTTCATAGAAAATTAATCACCACGGAAAAAACTGTCATTACATTTCATCACCCAAGGGTGATGGTCGCCGAGCACGTCTAATGTGTCGAGCTGTCAAAAATGATATGATTTTGAATAGGCTATCAGAAACTGACACAGACTTTGAGAGAACTGTCATATATACGATCTTAACGTAGGCCGAGATCTCTTTATTTTATCTATGCTGTGCCCAAGAATACTGATTACGCTTTATCACCTGCCTTAGTGTGTTAATCGTTATGTTATGATTAATGTGTTAACGTGTTAATCCAGCGCCTCCTCTACACTGAGAAAAATATCCATCTGATTTTGAAAGATATATCCGTCCTTTTTGACTCAGAAGGAAAATTTCCTTACAATAAAGATGGATATTTAAGAAAAAAAATTCCATCCGATAGTTCCTTACCAGTATTACTCATACCCCCTTAACTACATATTCTATTCCTCCTAAAATTGACGGGTCATACCCTCCATTTTAACCTCCTAATTAATCCTCCCACAATTATGCTTCTGAGTCAAAAAGGACAGAATAAATCGAATATCCTTGACTTTTACCGTCTGATGCATCCTTCCACAAAAATATCGTTGTTGGGATTATTTTTTCCATCTTTTATTAGTAGGGATATTTAGAGTGAAGGTGATTCGTTCTTGGTGTTATACTCCCAAAAAATCATTTAGTTGTGTTCTTCTGTAATAAATACACGATACCCATTTCCTTCTAAAACTTGAAAGTAATATGGCACATTCATTTTGAAGGAAAAGGGGGAAATATATACTCCCATTTTGAATGGATGAACTCAGAAGGAACGTCAAGATTTTTTTCTCAGTGTAGGTACCTCCATACTAAATTTCATCAAAATTGATGGCCCCGCCCGATGGAGCGTGAAAGAGTAACACACATCCGTCCATCCAGTCACACAAACTTTCGCGTTTTTAATATTAATCGGATAGATCGAAAACTTCCTTCTAGTTCTAGTCTACATTTTGTTACTAATGGCAAATAGCAAGGATGTAGTTTATATGTGCATCCTTGCTATCAATGCATATCATTCATATATAGGTATTTCTTGATATTACTGAAGAAACAATTCGCACAAATCTATTTTATTACTTGAAACATTTGCGGACGTTGATATATTTATTCATTACTCACAAATGTTTGTGTAAGAAACAGTAATTTTTAATGAATGTGATTTGTAAAGACCAAGTATCATTTCCATGACCTATTTCGGTACTTCAGTGAATGCCCTTCCAAAGAGAAAGGCAAAGTGAACTGAGTGAAAGCAGATTAAATTATTTCATAGTCATTGATTTATATATTTGTGAGAGATTACGTGAGTATACGTATGTATAACTTTTATAATATATAATAATAATAATATATATTAAATAAACTTCTGATACGTAAAACCCTCATACTCGTACATAGCTTATCTATAGTCGTTCGTATAACTGTGCAACTCTATTTAAAACCTGGCTGCGGTCACTGCGGTACTTGGATGGGTGATCGCTTATAGAATTTTCATCAGCCGTGCGATTCTCTAAGAGCAAACATCGTTGCATCTTTGACAACATCTGTGAAACAAATGACGGACGATCTACGACCGGCCAGTCCCGGTTGTTGAATATGTGGTGACAGATGGCCGGACGCGGCCGGGATGCGCATGTGCCATCCGAAATACTATTTTGTCGTAATCACTATATAACAGTTGTTGAAGAGGGAGACGATCTTATCGGACATGACAAATAAAAATCACTCAGTACTCAACTAAAATGAACATGCTGGTTTAATCTTTGACTTATATGTACTTTTGTTAAAGAACATGGGGCGTTATTTGATTTCATTAAAGACAAGCCCAATTCAAGGATAACAAAAAGAGATCCTAGCCGTATTGTTATGCCTATTAATAGATATGCCTTATGTCCAAAAAACTGTCATATCATGTCAATTAGAATATTTAATAAAATACCAAAAGTAATAAGAGAATTGCCAATGAGACAATTCAAAATAAAATTATTCCAGTGGCTTCATGATAAAAACCTCTACAGTGTATCCGAGTTCTTATGTAAACAATGGACATGATACTATCTTACTTTATATAATTATGAATTTTGACTTAGGATTTTGATTTGACAGCGCTATTTTAATTGGACATATTTTTTTAATTTAATCCTATTGACATTGTAAAATTTTTCAATTTTAAAATACAAATTTGCATGTCAGTCATGTTTCTGACAAAATTTGTGATACTAAAATGTAAATAAACCAACAACATCTGTAACACCATATATTAGGCAAATAAATACATTTCATTTCATTTATAAGCAATTATGCGTAGGTACATCAGCCAGGGAGACAAGTGCGCACACATCAGTTGTCTTTGGGCCAAGTCGGAGGCTTTCGGGCCGTCTGAAAACTCGCTCAATAGTCCACCAGTTTTATATTTAATCAATCAGTCTCACTGAGCCGTCGTATTCGATTATGTATGATCCATACCATCTAAGAACAAACCTCAAACGTAATGGGTAAATGCTTTAAAATTTTATAATTATTCTAGGTACTTACAAGTTCTTATATTAGTATAAAATATTAGGTTTTTATTTTTGTTCCAGCGGATGTATTACTAAATATATCTTTAAATATCATTTTAATATGAATTTCCGCAACGTAACACCTGAATCAATAATACTATAAATATTCTTATGTTACTTTATATATATATATATATATATAATAATATATATTTAATAATTAAAATATATACTTAATCCACGAAAGACACGTAACTTAAATACTTTGTGACACTTTTTGAAATGATACGTATTGGGCTGTACCCTCACACATGGATGTCGTGAAAGTGGGAGGTATAGGATAGATATCGTGAAAGTGGGAGGGCGACAATAACCTCTCCCCCTAATACATGCGGCCAAAAGCATAACAGGGGAATATAAGTGTTTACACACCCTGTCGATTTCTTCGGTGATGTAGATATCTTTGGGAAGTTAAATACGTACACTAGCTGCGCCCCGCGGTTTCACCCGCGTGGTGATGGATGTTGAGGATGATGATGATGAAAAGTATCCCATGTACCCAGCGCTACCATTCATCATCATCTATCTGCATACCAAATTTCATGAAAATGCATTCAGTAGTTTTTGCGTGAACGAGTAACAATAATCTATACATCCATACCTACATAAAAAAATTGCGTTTATGCATATTAGTAGGATTACTTTCGTAACTTAAAAATATGTAAATAATTAATGAACTGATGATCACAGGCTTGTTTTAGCATTTATAATAGTTATATAATAAATATAATAATAGGTTAGTGTGTTCTATGAAGATAACTCTTTATCTTAGAGCTTTATGGGTGCACTAAGGGAAACCCTATTCTATAATTTTAAGTTTATTTATTTTACTAGCTTGTGCCCGCGACTACGTCTGCGCAGGATTAGTTCTTCGAGTAGCTTATTATTTCTCCAAGGGCATATCTATCTTTATACCAAACTGACAAAAAAATATGTACATGGTCAAACACAATTGCTATAATAGTATTATTTGAGTACATTTTAATACTTAGTATATCAATCAGTAAACAATAATAATAAAATAAAATTAATCACCATTTAAAATACTGTCATTACATTTCATCACCCTTGACGGTCGCCGAACACGTCTAGTGTATCGAGCTGTCAAATTGAGTTGGCTTTTGACTAAGCTATCAGAAACTGACACAAACTTTTACAGAACTATCATCATTACGATCTTGACGTAGGCGGATATCTCATTATTTTGTATATTAGGCTTATTCACCCGCTTGATGATGGATGATGATGATGATGGCAAGTATCCTATATGTTAAACCAGTGCCTCATCTACCTCCATACCAAATTTCATCAAAATTGCCCCCGCCGCCGTTTGTGCGTTAATAAGTAACAAAGACCCACATACCCACACATCTGTACATCCATACTGACAAACTTTCACGTTTATAATAGTAGGGTTATTGAAGTTTAATCAGAGTATGAGCGAGTCAGAACGAGAAGGTAAAGTGCAGATACTGCTCTAGAAACCGAATTTCATTAGTGCCTACTCGTATGGTGCAAAGTTAGTTACTCGTATTGCATGCGAATTCAACATCCCACTAGATATTCCAATATCGAGTGTATTCTCCTGATCGATACTATATGTGACGATATTCAATTAATATCTACATTATATAGATTGATTTCTCGTGAATGCGAAATAAGGAGTAATAGTAGTATGTATGGTATAGTCGGAAAGTTTAGTTTGCAACTTTGACAGTTCTCCGAATGTGATTTAATCAAAATAGAAAATAGAAATGCGATTGGTAGGGCTAATATGTTTCTTAGTTGCGTACAAATGTTGATTGAAATCTAATAAGATGGCCGCTATGTCAGTTTTGTCAGCTCCAGTCATCAACTTACTAACATTTTTGCTTACTGGAGTTGTCAAAACTGACATATAGCCGCCATTTTTCAAGATTTCCGTCAAAAATTGTTAGCAACTGAGATATACATAATAGCCCTGCGGGTCTCATGAAGTAGGGCACATAAAAACAAATCGAGATAAGCACAATAATACAAACGAATGTATTGCTTATGCAGATGATATTATCCATTGCATAAGCAATATTGCCCTACTTCATGAGACTAGATGAGATGATATTATCCATAAGATTTATACTGGATTCTGCAGTAATGTACTAATAATCGTCATTGAATGGTTTTTTCCCGCCATCTGCATGTTTAAGCAAGCAACCTCCAAACAAGCAAAACGAATAATAATCACACATCGTTTATTTTTGCCTTAGTGACGTCGTACGCCGTATAGGCCAGCATTGAATAATGTTTAGCGCCCATTTTTAAAGTTGAAATAAAAACATTGTTGTTTTTAGTTTAGTTCTTTAAAAGAATATTAAAAAATATGCTAGGTTTGTATTTAGGTGTCCTTATTAATTTAACGTACAATAAAACAGGTCAACAACCCTATTGTCAAAATTAAAATTGTATGGTACTTACCAAATATTCGAAAATAAAGATTTAACCCCGGAATACTTAGAACTAGAACTGCCTTTACGCTATAGCCGAATTTATCAGCTAAGTACTAATACATAAATTTCACTTCTTGATCAATATGAAAACAACAACACCAACCGGGACGTAAGTAAAGACCACATCAGTGAAACAAATGGCGAGTTGACAAGAAACGTTGGAAAAACAACCTTATGTACAAGGGCGATATCTCATAAAGTATTTGACATCGGTGAGCTCGTCGACGAGCACATCGACGAATCAATAGAGAATCGCACGGCAGTATTCGACGCCTCGTTACTGGTAGGTTTATAACGAATGGTTACTTTGACGAACGAGCGGCTATCGAACCCAGGGACTTCTCCCTTATGCCGGGTTACACAAATATTTGCCCTGGCCAAGGATCGCCTAGGCCAGGGCAAATATTTTTTGATGATTATAGAAATGTTTGTGCTTTGGGTCTTGGATGGTGTGATGTTGTCATATTGTCCATGCCTCCCGCGACACAGGGAATCCTAGGATGGGGGGCTATGAGTGTGTAAACTGGAAACGTAATTTTTTATTCTTAATTAAAGAGCTTATTCGCTCAGGCGAATATGTCGCTCTGTGTGACAATAACATAATATTATACTACATACATAGTTATCATAAAATCATACAATGAAAAAAAACGTTATTTTTGGCACCTATAATAGTATAAACACCTCAAAATGTGCAGTTAGGTTTATAAACTTCATATTTATTTTTATCTTTTGACACTTAACTTCTTCTTGGCATTCCTATACCATACATTAAATTTTACAACATGTTAAGAATAAATACCTATATTTTTATTTGGGTTCTTTAAACAACAAGAAAGCGAATTAATTTGCTAAATTGCAAACTGCTAACGAGTTCTGAATCGGAATCCTGAGCATGCGAAGGAGTTACTATTTAATAATTTAGTTACTCGTTAATTATAGAACGTGGGCTATAAAGATAATCCCGTTGGTTGATAAACCATTGTTTAAGAAAATTTTGTACGAAAAATTCCCTTAAACCGTGGTGTAAACTCTAAAAAAGCGCTCGTAACGGAGCTTGAATCGGCGATCTTAAACGATCAACAAGTTTAGCTACTTGCTGCGCTCAAGACTTGGATGGGTGATCGCTAGTGGCATTATTCAACTGAGCGCTTCCGGAATTCGGAGTGCACGTTAAGCCGTTGGTCTCGGTTTTTATCTTAGGACAACAGTCGTAAGGCTATGTCGAAAGTCTTCGGGTGGCCTGAAAACTTCGACATGGGTTGGCCACTAACCTATCCACCAAGTCGCACTGGGCCCGCGTGTTGGATTGTGATCCAACTTCTCTCTCTGAGAGGAAGGCTCAAGTTCCAGCAGTGCTGGGAACAAACAAAATGGGTTGATTATTTTTATGATTATGATGTGGTTTAAACTCGGGGCTATCTTTTGTCCACGTTACATAATAAGTTTATTGCTTTGAAGTATACATATATATACGTACTTTACAGGAAAATAATATAATAGTAAGTGCCTATATTATGATATAAGTGAGCTAAGTTGCTCATTATACACGAGGCTGCGGGTTGTAGCCCGCTCCGCAGGCGACAGCGTAGGTAAATAAAATGTGAATATGTTGAAATAATTCTATGGATTAAAACCTCTTTGTTGCTACAAAAAAAATGTATTACCCGGTTAAATTGTAAATGCTCTGTTAACTCGTCTATAATTTGCAGTTAGGTACTAACTTAACTTTTTTTAACTATTATGCACTAGTGAGTAATATTAGTATGCGTGTGTGTATAGTTCGGTTTATGGCGCTAAGGGCTCACTTTACGAGCAAGTGTGTTGATAAAATATTACAAACTAACGCCTCCGTAAGCCATTCATGGTACTTGATCGTTTGTTAATATTATGCCATTCTTATGTAATAAACAGCTGACCTGCTGCGGTGGTATCGCTCGCTTGGTCTACGGGAAACGAAACCACAGAAATAAATTTAATTCACTCCTTTAGGGACAAAAAATCATTGTGAAATTGAAAACTTGTCCAAATTTGAAATTTTATAGTGGATGTTTACAACATAAAAAACATCAACTCTTCAGGGTTGGGGGAGTACAAGGGCAAAATATCCGCCAAAACATGACACTGGCAGAGTAACGTCTTTCCACGTTAAAAAGCCACATAGAAGAAGAAGAAGAAAAAGACATCAACTGTCAAAACTCCATGTTAGTAACCGCAGCGGCTTAGATTGTGATGACTTTCCGAGATGCTGAATCATTCAGTCAGTCAGAACAAGTAATTATACTACCAATCACAATATCTATAGTGTTAAGTCTAGACTGAAATCCATTATGCCATCAGCTCGAGAAGTTTGATTTGTCGTCACCGTTGGTGCCCTTGTACTCGTATTTACTCTTCCCCCGAGCAGCCATATGAAGCCCTATTGCTAAAATACTACAATAGCTAAAAGTCTACAAACGAAATACCCTCGTAGCAAAGTCTATGTAAACTTTATGCTGTTCTTACGTTCGTTAACGTTTTTTTATGGTATAGGTTGGCAAACGAACAGGCGGCTCATCTGATGGTAAGTGATCACCATCGCCCACGGACATCCACAATACCAGAGGTCACTCACGCAGGCTCTTTTCTTGAAAGCTCCCAAGTCGTATCTGTTCGGAAACACTTCAAGTGGCAGCTGGTTCCACATAAACGTCGTCGTTAACGTATTTAGTACAAACTGCCATTTATCTAGTACAATAGTGGCACAGATAATTCATAGTTTGTACTGAATACGTAAACGAGACGATAACGTTACATTTAACCCGTTGAACACCAGAGACGTAAATTTACGTGCGTTCTTAAATCTTTTGTTTTAATTATCACGGTATATGAAGTGTTTAGCAGATATTCGTGTTTGGCCCACTGAGCGTAATGAGGTATTCACTGGCAACAGAAAAAGCACACACATTCGTTCACTTCACCAACAAGAAAATACAAAATGTTGACAATTGAATGAGATAAACAGTTACTTGCAACTAAATTGAACAATGTCCTTTACATAAACACGATTGAGTTAAAACATGTATTGTTCTTTTTTTAGTGGCACAGGAATCATCATCGAGCTAGAGAGCTCTTGTTTATAATATTTATGATACAGTATTAGTTACAGGTACTTGCCTTCAGAAAAATTCAGACACATGAGACGAGCGTAGTGTACGTAAAATCCGTAGTGTCTGCTGCCTTCCCCTCCCGGTTTCAGGCGGTTCTTTATGTAAGTGTCTTGATGTTTCATGTCTGTTCAACCTTGTTTATTCATTTCTTATATTTCTTATATGTCGGCTCTGTGTTCTGTATATGTTTAAGTACCTAATAAAAATGTTTCCTTCTTTCTTTCTTTCTTTCTTTCTTTCTAGAGAGAGGTGAAAGACATGCTGTCCCACAAAATCTTTATTTGTCGTATACACTATCTACACTTCTATCTACAGTAATAATATTATAAAGAGAAAAGATTTATTTGTTTGATATGAATAGGCTCCGAAACTACTGGACCAATTAGAAAAATTCTTTTACCATTAGAATCCTACATTTTCCCTAATGAACATAGGCTGTATAATATTTACAAAACAAATTAGGGATCAGTATCAAAACTTCGATAATGTAACCCGAGGTGTGGAAAAAATACCACAAAAAGTCCTTATATCGCGTAAGCTGCTAAAACTATTGCCCATTTAGTCTCTGGTATTGACAATATAGCAAAGTGAGGTACTACAGTTATATGAAAACGTCAATATCTACAAAGAAGTCCACATTACCATAATGTCTAACTATTACAGTTATGTCACAATAAATACTTTTTCACTTTGAAAAAAGTTGCACAAACCGCAGGCCACATTATTCGTAGGTTCCAAGTATTACCAATTTAATTAATTCATTAATTAGTTTGTACACGTAAAACTATCCTAAACTGATTCAAACAATTCTTTCACGAGTTTGGAGCAACATTATAGCTGAGTAAACTACGCTATATTTGATTCATCCTCATCATCATCCATCACCACGCGGGTGAAACCGCGGAGCGCAGCTAGTATAAAAATATAATATTACAATGGCTACGTCATATCACAGCATAAAAATTATATAGACTGTGGTCATATCCTCCGCTTGTAAAAATCTGACAATGACCAAAACATAATTTACCTTGGTTATTGCCTTTCAAATCTATTGCCAAACTATAGCTTGAGTTTCTCAACACTCAATTCACACTAAAGTACCTACACTTGGTGAACTTTCCAATTTATTTTATTGGTGCAATGAAACTTTATCAAATAAAAAAGAAAAACGCAATAATTGATGTTGCGTCCAACGCCTCTTTGCTTCTAGAAACTTTTTGCAGCTGACTTCCAAAAAGAAGCAAAGTCTCAAATGCACGCGAACATTTCTCTTATATACGCGGAGTACTAGCTACGCCCCGTGGTTTCACCCGCGTGGTGATGGATAATCATGATGATGAAAATATCCTTTTCATACCAACTGCTCGAAAATGTCCAATCACATATCACGCAATCTCTACGTAAAGCAAGGCATTACATACGCGGGGCTGTAAAGTTGTATGAAACTCCCTGGGGAGTAAAGTGATTTGGATTTAGAACGTTAGTTGTAGGAATACTCATAATTCGTAGACAGCATACAGAAAAAAAAAAGAAAAAAGAGCGGATTCAAGGTCGTAATTGAAGTTACGTGTTGCGATCGGTGGTATTATAATTATATTCATCTATGTTCTGGTGTTTGGTGTTATTCAACTTTCATAAAATATTATTATTTTCAACGTGGTGCATGTAACTGTACCGAAATATCTATTGCTCCAAAAGCAACTAAATCGTGAGTACTAATTATAACTTAGTTAACAACCGCGAAAGTCTAAAACAGTGTTTTCCATAAAATGTTCCTTCCAAAGATATTGTCTCTTTCCCTCTATAACGGTACAATGTGTCCAATTTGATAATTAACTATTAATGTATTTTACTTTTAACGAAATAACTGCTATTTTAAAGCTCTGCGTTTTTTGTCTCGCAGTAGGTATGAAAAGTAGAGTACGCACCTCGAGGATAAAGCCTGTCTTCGTCTTGGGCGGCTTAAACTCCTCGCTTCACTCGTTAATCCCCTCGCTGCGCTCAGGGATTATCCCAAGTGTCCCCGTTACACTCAAGGTTCAATATACCGCCTATGACGTAAGACACTGCTTTACTCCCTTGGTGCATAATCTACTATTGCCCTTCCCCGAAATATGACTAATCCAAAAACACAAACTTGATAAAAATTGGACTTTCGGAAGTTATAAATGGTACACTATTTATGACTGTCACATTTTTACTAACACGACTTTGTTATAAAGGTATTATATAGATGTCCACGTACTCGTATAAAACCTTGTTACTACATCATTCGATTTTGATGATATTAATTTTTTGTATAGGTTATACGTTCAAGCAAGCGTTCAAGTTGGTCCCCGTACATTCATCACCTTACATACATGAACGTCGGTTGAAAAGATGTAAAGTTATGTCGAAGAATAGGAAAAAAATGTTTGTTTAGATGACATCATCTCAGTAAAGTGCACTTTTAAAGGAGTCTATACATTTCCGCACTGTAAGACAGGTTTTAATACCATAACTTGTTTAGTTGTAACTAGTTCTGCCTGGTGAATAAATAAATGCTATATGAATGTACTCATATAGAAGACGAACAAACATTAGGACAATTTGCAAAATGTTCATCTTATCGAATGGAATGGAAGACACTACGAACGTGGAAAGGGAATGAGATGTGGGGGAACGAAGTTTGCTGGACCTATTTGCTACCCGGCTACGTCCTTTACTCGTCTGTGATAAGCGCATATAGAAGATAATCAAAGAATCAAACATTTCAATGGACGTGCCACGCTGTAACCCAACAGCCGAATGAGCCGGCACGACCGGAGAAGTACCACACTACCACATAACACCAACGTGAATAACATAGCTTGCTCCATTTCGTCGGTTTGTGGGAGGTTCCGGAGGCCCGATTCCCCCCTTCTCCATTCTCCCTCTCCTTCCCCCTTCCCCCTCCCCTTTCTATCACTTCCTTCCTATCATCCTTCTTCAAAGGTGGGTAACGCATCCTCGAAAACTCTGGTATAACGGATGTCCG
The DNA here is from genome assembly GCA_917880725.1 of Selenia dentaria. NCBI lineage: Eukaryota > Metazoa > Arthropoda > Insecta > Lepidoptera > Geometridae > Selenia > Selenia dentaria. The sequence goes on along the minus strand of OU862890.1, from coordinate 30,329,347 downwards.
TGGGCGACGGTATCACTTACCATCAGGTGAGCCGCTTGCTCGTTTGCCAACCTATCCCATAATAAAATCATTTATTTTTGTAGTACATTAAACATATTTTCTACCGACTTCCAAATAGGAGGAGGTACTCAATTCGACTGTTTTTTTATATATTTTTTTATATTTGTTACCTCATAACTTTCGATTGGGTGAATCGATTCTCAAAATACTTTTTGTTTGATAGCTGGAGCTTTCCGTGTGGTCTCATTTAAACTTCATCAAATTCGGTCCACTACTTTTTGAGTTACACTCCTATAACTAAATAGAATGGAAGTCGGAATTAAATTTTTCAAATTGTACTTATTTGACTACCTTGCCCGGTATTCGCTGATATACATCTGATTTATTTCTAAGTAGAAATGTACAAATTCATGAAAGAAGCGAAATTAATAAAAAAGTAAGAAGGCTTCGCCGAACGCCGCCTTGACGTATTAGCTTCGTCGAGTTTCAATGATCAGGGACAAGTGAACTGGATCTCCGTGGTGGAAACGGCCATTTTATGTTATGTAGTAGTAGTATTATGTTTCTTATATTATTTTTAAAGCAGTTACTCGACTGTAATCGAGTCCACTAGATAGATAAATTCGATGCTCCGGTTCGACCTTGGTGTCCTTGCGGTCATGGCGTCTGACACGGATAGTCAGAAATTGAAGAGGAGAAGATTACAGTTTTGACAGATGTCATTTAATTATTCATTATTCAATTGCAAAATATATAAAGTTATGTGTTAAGGTGACGTTTTTAGTCATGAACTCTGCTGGTGAGCAAGACAACTGAATATGAGAAATGAAAACAACTACTTAATTATAGAATAATTTTGATTGGCTACCTAATGGTAAGTTATTAGGGGTAGGCTAGCTCTTTACAACAAACCGAACAAAGTTTTTACGTTTTGAAATAAGTGTTTTGTCTCTCTATATATCATAAACTCATAAACTCTTAAGGGTGTATTGATGTTTTAAAAGCTTATTTATGGGACAACCCGTAGGCCACGCGCGAGTACCCGCTCACGAACGGGTCAGCTAGTTATTAAATTGGTGGTCTTGAGTTAGCAGAATATAAAGTTCAGATCGATCGCTGGCGTCAACAGATACGTAACTGCAGCTGGACTGTTTTTCAATAGAACAAGAAAACGTATATAAAAGTCACCGTTTAGCTTCAGTTCGATTGCAACTTAATGGAATTGTATCCCAGTTCATTAGATCGCAAGATAACGGTCCATCAAATGCAATATCACGTTTACCCTGCCTGGGCGGGAGTCGTAGGCCCTCTTCCACGGAAAAGCGATTACGTGTGGGAACCTAGTTCTAGATGCGACGCCGGTGAATTTTAAGGAAATTAGGGATGACACATCGAAATACATTTAATAAGTAAGATAAAAGGGTATGTCACAGAAACCACAATACGTAATGTTCGTGTGGCCACCATCGGGGGCAAGCGGTCATGACGAAAGTACCTACAGTATCCGATGCTACTTTGACGATATCGCCGTGGGTGACACTGCAACTGTAATGGAAAGCCGATGGTCTCAAACTTGGCCAATGACTAATTACTTGACAAATTTTAATAGACGCTAACAAAGTGTCTTGTTTTTTTTATCAGTACAGTTTATTGACTTTAATACATGAGCGCAGGCATCATTTATTTTAAATTTTGCAAAGAAATAATCAGCTATTTACCTATAATACTATGAGTTTGCAGGCGTCATGAACTTTATTTAATGTGAATTGAAAATTAACCACTCGATTAATAACGTTCGTTGTAAGTAAAGTATTGAAACTAGTATTTGCAATAACAAACGTGTATAGGACGATATCCGCCACGATAAACTGCACTATACGCTATCGATAAACATCATCTCTAGCGGTAGTTTACCGGTTAACTGTTATTTATAGAGCAGTTACATCGCACTTAGTTTCCGTATGCAGCTTCTATACAATGGATTAGAATGTGCATGACTGCTATAATTGCGCAATGCGTGTAGTTAATGGTAATTAGAAGACATTATTTTGTTTCTTATGGTTTGTTTTTTGATTTATTGTATTGTTTACTTTTACTGCAGATTATACAACAGTTGTTTTGTAAAGTGAACGGCAAGTACCTACAGCCAAGTTTTCAACCGACTTCCAAAAGGAGGAGGTTCTCAATTTGTTGTAATGTATGAACTCGCATAACTTTTTACAGAGTAGTCCGACTTTGATATTTTCTTTTGAAAGAGTAGAATATACTACCGAGGGACCACCCAGTAATACACAATTTAAATTTGATCAAATTCGGTCAAGCGGTTTTCGAGTTACAATCCAACAACTGAAAAGTGTTTCTCTATCTTGCTATCTTGATGTAATTGTAAGTGACGGTGTATGACAATCGATCCCATAAGTAGCAAGGGTCATTAAAATGGATGAAATTTTATTTTTACCAAATAATGGAATCGTCTTCAACAATAAAAAGTCTGCAATAGTTTGTCGAAGTCGGTACCATGCGCACAATATTGTGACAATAGGTACTTTTGAACTATCATGGTACCGACTTCAACAAGCTATTTCACATGAAGGCGATTCTAATTTTTAGTAAACATTTTTTTATTTTGTTAAAGTGGATTCCGCTACGCTCGCATTTGAAACATTCTTACAAGATATTCTTCGCATGATACAGACAAAATACAAGAACCGCTTGCCCGTGACCGCTAGTTGAGTAATCACATTTTACTCAGTAATTTCAGTTCAATACGTCTGAGACCCTAACAAATGGTACAAGTTTTCAGAAGATTCATAAAGATTTCATCTTTTGTGCTGCGATGCTACCAACTACCAACCAATAAGGCCTATAAGAGGCATGCAGTACCTTAGCCATGTAGGTCATGCAACTCAATCACTCTGTGGTTTGAGAATTTTATAATACTTAAAATAATTGTATATAATGACTTCAAATAAAATAGAATCGCCTACTACAATAAAATTGTACGTAGTGGTCATTTTAACGGTTTTAATACATATTTGTAACTGACCGAGCGAGCGAAGCGTCTCGGCTTTAACTGGCCAAATTGACTTTCATCTGTCCGTATGTTTGTTATGTTGTATATTGGTACTCCTGCACAGGTTGCTTTTATGAAAAAATATTTCAAAACCTGGTATGCATGTTCTACTATTCTATATATTTTTTATCATCGGCGATTTTTTGAGTGTGGAGCTAGTTTTTCTAAAAACATTGACTGATTTTCATAAAAGTTGGTACACACATAGGTACCTGGATTTAAAGAGGAATTTGGAATATGAGTAATTGTTCAGGAGATAATAGGTAGGTTGTGAAGTTTAAAACCTACGGATTTTGGTAATATTCGGCAATAACATTTGGTACCGAACGTGAAGTTTTAGCAAAATTAGTCAAGATTACCGCTAATAAGAGCTCGCAAGGTCTACTGTTCGCAGAACTATTAGTGTACAGTTTGGAGAAGTTTGTTATGTTATATATCAAGTATTCTTATTTATTAATAATCTTATTGATGAATAGGAAAACTAAAAAAAAGATACGTTTTTCGTACTCACATAAAAACACAAAAACAATGGTCATGCCTAACCTTCAATAGAGGTAAATTATAATATTAATAGCCTTCCAAAAAAGAGGTTTTTCAAGGTAAAGCTTATTTGATTGTATTTTGAATATTATTTTTCTGTGTTAGCTTAAAGTAACAAATTAGTTCCAATTTAAACTTATTTTTCTGTTTAACTGAGCCCTGTTTGCATAGTGTATCATGTAGGTAGGATGAAATTATAGTTTCATTCAAGGGTAGGTATGCACATTGTACGTATTAATGGAGTTCCCTATTTCAGTACTGTAAGTATGTACCTAATTTACTTATTTTTTAACCACACATGTCGCAATTCCTGGAAAAGTAATATGATTTCTAAGAAATCGATTGTATTATTGGCCAAATATGGCGAATCGTAAGTCAACGGGTTAAATAATTGATGTAATAAGCAGAAAATGTAACTTTGTAAGTAAATTTTAGAAGTCTAGTTCTAGTTTTCAACAAATTCGATACACAAAACTGTAACTAAATAGCACTTACCTTCATAGTAGTTCTTTTATCGCCTTTCCAATCGGTATTAGCCGACCATTGCTGGTTGCACAATGTTCACTGTCACAAGATACCACACAAAAGATTATTTAACTGTGTTATATTTGAGTACAATATAATAACACTGTTCATATAGTAATGTTGAATTATAGACGCAAAAACACTTTTAAGAATTATTATTTAACAATTTTAAGAATCAATTAAAATTTATTTATTATGTAAATAATTGTAGTTTAAAGTTGATATTAGATTACATTTTTTTATTGAATGCTGGACTTTAAATCGGTAACATAAATAACTAAACAAACAGAACTTATAATTAATTGCGTCCCTGTTTTAGTTTAAAAACTGTGTCGGCAATACAATAATCACTCATAATCCTATGTCCATGCGATAAGACAAATGACAACTGCGTGGGTGCGCGTGCGCACGTCCGCCAACTAACAGGGATCTAGTAAGAGTATCGATCGACGCACTTTGACGATAATACACTGTACTCATACTGTAATAATACGTTGTGCTTTCCAGAACTTCTGAAACTTTTCTCCCAAATGTATTATAGGTTTTATTAGGAAAATTATTGATTGAAACTTTCGTAAGTATGAGACATTTTATTATTGTTTAACGCCAGCGCGGACGCAGCAGGGTGCGCAAATGCTCTATGAAGAAGTGGAGGGGAGGTCACAAAATAAGTCGAGATCTCGACTGTAATTACCGCGTAATTAAAACCGCCAAAAGAATATTAAAAAGGAAAACTCTCTTCAAGTATTCCCTGACGTTTACGTGATGAGTTCTCCCTTCTTCATTATCTTTCTACCAATTCGCATGAACCACTATGGAGATAGTTCCAGAACGCATTATTCACGTCAATGCATAATCACGTAAATGCATATATACGTAGTATATGGCATTTAAGTGCTGAAATGTTATGATACTAATTGAAGATCAATTTGAAATGAAATTACCACTGAATTCCATTAAATCAATCAATTTGAAAAGATACAACATTATATGCAACTTTTCATGACTTAAAAATGTTTATCAGCCCCAAACTGTTTGTTGATCGCAGTTTGAGAATCGTAGATTTGGTTAATTACTGACAATCAATAATTCTTAAATGGTGTGTTTAAATATAAGCGCGTCGAAAAAGTATGTCAGCCTGTATGTCAAAACGACTGTTCCCTCTGCCGCCGTCGGGATGTGAACAAGAGAGGCAACCCAAGTTACTACTTGGATGACATTTGCGTCATATATTCTGCCGAGTAGGAATTAAGCACAAGCATACTGTGTCAGGGAGTGAAGGGCACTGTACCAAGTGAAATTACTGGGGAAATGAAACTCAAAACCAAAGTCTCGGGGCCATGAGCACAGTGCAGTGCCACGTAAAGCTTACCTCCGGGTGGCACCGTAGCTATCATAGTCATGTCGGTGTAATGTTTACCACCAGGCGAACGACTAGCTTGTCTCAACACTTGATAGTGTAATAAAGTTTTGGTCACGTTTTGATGGCTGAGAGAGAGAATGGCTGAGAGACCCCCTTCTTTAAGAGGTCACCCTTCAGCGAATCCCGACCAAGGTCACCGGGTGCTGCTAGGCAATTCGTAATAAAGACGTTATTATGACATTTAATAACTATCCCGACCGCTTTGCCGGCACTCGCGTAACACCGCACCGGTTCTTCCTACTTTTGTCGCCTATTTATCGCTAAGACGTTCTTCTTACTAGCCGCCTTCTTACTCGGGGCCGCGCGATCTAAGTATACTTTGCCGATAGTATAGGAGGTTACACGGCTTAACTTTCCTTTAACGTCCGTCGAGTTGGGGGTTGATATTTTTTTTACAGAAAGGTTATATTATTATAAGCACACACGCCAAGTTTCAACCTGCGGAGACGCGTAGTTTTTAAGAAAAAATTTATTAAGAATCAATTATTTTTGAAATATTTACGTCAATACGTACCTCTTCTTCTTCTTTGTGTGGCTTGTGCGGCGTAACCACAATTTTGCCAATAACAGTTTGCGCGGATAGGAAGGACAAAAAACGATGGAAAATGATCGGTAAGTAGCGAGATGGTCGGTAATCGGTCGTACCTCAAATCATATAGAATTCTCGCCATCGAACGTTTCGTTTTACGTACGATTAAGTTGTCATACATTCGGTAACATTTTATTTTACATAAATTTACGTAAATAATTATATTTTTTAGTAATTTTAATAGTTTTCATGCACACATATATATATTTCACAGTAGCGGACAGTAGCGAAGTATCTAGCCAGAGCAAAGACACAATAGGTGCGACGCGAGGAGGAGCGTTAGGTTGAATGGTGACCACACAACAGCCAGAATTAGGCTGACTTACACCTCAATAAGGATATATAACTTTCTCAGAATTATATATTTTAAAAACCTCGAAAAGGGGGGGGGTTACTTTTAGGGGGAAGGGGTTGGTCCCCCCTCCCCCTCGAGGGACTTTATAAGCTAACCTACACCTCGATAAGGATATATAACTTCCTCATAATTAATAATTTAAAAATCTCTGAAAGGGGGGGGGGGGGGGGCTCCGCAGTTTTGCCTTCGAAGGGGGGTACCCAGTAGTATTTTGTTGGGTTGAGAATCCAAGTCGGGATTTGGACATTTTCGACGTGCTGACGCTTGCGGCTGCACTAACGCAGCAGGATTATAAGTATCACCAACATATTTAGACAATGGAACCCAAACATTCATATCGAATGTAGAAAGACTGAACAGCATCTACCTATGTTTTTGACCACGGCTCTAGTCCATGACTCACTAAATACGATTGTATATCATCGTATTTAGTGCAGTCGCATTTTCGAGTCGAACGTACAAAAACAAATACGTTTTACGATAAAACAATTTGGGTAGGTAAATAATAACCGCTGTCAATGAACCATCACGGGGTTAAGTTAAAAGTTAAAAACACCAATACAACGCATACTATATTAGGAACTGTTGTGTTTTGTTTTATAATTAACTAGCTGCTCTCCGCGGTTTCACCCGCGCGGTGATGGATGATGATGATGATGAATCTTATATAGCCTATGTTACTCAAGGTGAATGTTGCTTTCCAATGGTAAAAGAATTTTTGAAATCGGTCTAGTACTTTTTGAGCCAATTTTCATAAATTTAGTATGCAGGTGGTTTCGGTAGCGATAAATCTAGATAGCTAGGTTTCATTTTTAGAAAACGTCATTTTATTCGTGTTTTCAGGTAATGTAAAACTGACACAGTCAACATTAATGCTACTTGACAATAGATGGCGTTGTTGAGCAACACTAAGCCAGTGAGTGTTTGGTTTGTGGTTAGACCAAGAAAATCAATTGTTTACTTACGAGTTAAGCAACACTTAGCCAGTGAGTGTTCGGTTTAAGGTTAGACCCAGAAAATCAATTGTTTACTTACGAGTTAAGCAACACTTAGCCAGTGAGTGTTTGGTTTGAGGTTAGACCAAGAAAATCAATTGTTTACTTACGAGTTAAGCAACACTAAACCAATGAGTGTATGGTTTAAGGTTAGACCCAGAAAATCAATTGTTTACTTACGAGTTAAGCAACACTTAGCCAGTGAGTGTTTGGTTTGAGGTTAGACCAAGAAAATCAATTGTTTACTTACGAGTTAAGCAACACTAAACCAATGAGTGTTCGGTTTAAGGTTAGACCCAGAAAATCAATTGTTTACTTACGAGTTAAGCAACACTTAGCCAGTGAGTGTTTGGTTTGAGGTTAGACCAAGAAAATCAATTGTTTACTTACGAGTTAAGCAACACTAAACCAATGAGTGTTCGGTTTAAGGTTAGACCCAGAAAATCAATTGTTTACTTACGAGTTAAGCAACACTTAGCCAGTGAGTGTTTGGTTTGAGGTTAGACCAAGAAAATCAATTGTTTACTTACGAGTTAAGCAACACTAAACCAATGAGTGTTCGGTTTAAGGTTAGACCCAGAAAATCAATTGTTTACTTACGACTTAAGCAACACTTAGCCAGTGAGTGTTTGGTTTAAGGTTAGACCCAGAAAATCAATTGTTTACTTACGAGTTAAGCAACACTAAACCAATGAGTGTTCGGTTTAAGGTTAGACCCAGAAAATCAATTGTTTACTTACGAGTTAAGCAACACTTAGCCAGTGAGTGTTTGGTTTGAGGTTAGACCAAGAAAATCAATTGTTTACTTACGAGTTAAGCAACACTAAACCAATGAGTGTTCGGTTTAAGGTTAGACCCAGAAAATCAATTGTTTACTTACGACTTAAGCAACACTTAGCCAGTGTGTGTTTGGTTTGAGGTTAGACCCAGAAAATCAATTGTTTACTTACGAGTTAAGCAACACTAAACCAATGAGTGTTCGGTTTAAGGTTAGACCCAGAAAATCAATTGTTTACTTACGAGTTAAGCAACACTAAGCTGATGAGTGTTCGGTTTAAGGTTAGACCCAGAAAATCAATTGTTTACTTACGAGTTAAGCAACACTAAACCAATGAGTGTTCGGTTTGAGGTTAGACCCAGAAAATCAATTGTTTACTTACGAGATAAGCAACACTTAGCCAGTGAGTGTTTGGTTTGAGGTTAGACCAAGAAAATCAATTGTTTACTTACGAACTAAGCTTGCTCATCCAGGTACTGTTCATTTATGGCTAAACAGGCCACCATCGAAAATTTAAGTCTTTTATAAACTAATTAGTTATGTTATTTTAATATATATTAGTGTATCAGGTACTATTTTAATTATCTACTTTAATTTCAATGTATAAAACGATATTATCACTAAATATAAGTTTAAGAAATGAATTTTTACAAAACAAAAACACCGCCTAAATGTGTGGAAGGATTCCTAAAACACTGGCCGCATTGTCTGGTTGAATTCTGAATTATTATTGTCAGGCTCAACATTTGAGCAAAGTACACATCTGTAGGGCTGTTATGTATCTCAGTTGCTAACAAATATTGATTGAAATCTTGAAAAATGGCGGCTTTATGACTCTTTTGGCAACTCCAGTAAGCAAAAATGTTAGTAAGTTGATGACTAGAGCTGACGAAACTGACATAGAGCGGCCATTTTTTTAGATTTCATTCAACATTTGTTAGCAACTAAGATACCTACATAATAGCCCAGCTGCTCTTAGATCCCCTGAGGCAAGGACCAGTCTTTTGGATATTTCTTTGTAAAACTGTTTTGTGTCTGATGACCACGGACCTAGAGTTTCGACAGCCAGCACATAAAACTCGTAGTGGGCACTAAGCTGTGAAATTATTAATTATAATAAAAAATTGTAAAATCTACTTATATTAAACTAATAATAAATTAATCTTTAAGTGCCTTCTGTGCCAGGCCCATTATGAGGTGACTCTACAAATACACTACCCTAGTGTATTCTGTAAACATACCATACGCGTGTGGACCACAAAGTAGTACATCACACTCGATCAAGTAAAATAGTAATATATTTATGTAACCAAGTATGGAACTGTAAGTGACCTTTGGAGGATTTAAAACGCAACAATGATGTGCAACATTGCCCTTGGACATGGACGTGATGTACAAATGGACGCGCCAAATTGCGAGTGCATTTAAAGTGTTCTTGAATTTGGATATGCATTAAACCTCTTCTGATCCGTTGTGTAACAAGTCTTTTTTATTATTTATACTAGCTGCGCCCCGCGGTTACACCGGCGTGGTTATGGGTGATGATGATGATGAATGTTAGTCCAGTGCCTCATCTAAATCCATGCCAAATTTCGTTAAAATTTTGTTCTAGCCTTTTGAGCGTGAAGAAGTTACAAACAAACACACTCGCAAACTTTCCCCTTTATAAGTGTGTGATGTGATGTGGGTGGTTGCGCCCCGCGGTTTTCCCCTCGTGGTGATACGATGATATTGAAAAGTATCCTTATAAAGACTCTGTGACTCTCGTTACTGCAGTGCAAGTACCGTCATAGTCGTTAAATTTGTCGAGTCGCTAAGATCGATAAAAAATTGTATCGGGCCCTTACAAGTATGGAAGTCATATCGACGACTTATACGATCGTCAAATTGTCGACAGTATATTATCGGTTATCGTCCTTCTATCATTTGATGATTTCTACGAGCATTTCGCACTTCTACGATCAAAAAAGGCCAAAGTCTATTTTTTTATTGAATACTAGCTGCGCCTTGCGGTTACACCCGCATGGCGATGGATGATGATGACGATGTTGATGAAAATTATCCTATGTGTTAATTCAGCGCCCCATCTACCTCCATGCCAAATTTCACCATAATTGGGAAAGCCGTTTGAGCGTAAGAGAACAAACATCCATTCATCCATAAATACAAACTTTCGCGTTTATAATATTAGTAAGATCAAACGCAACTAAACAATATTCCCATTTCCATCGCCTGTCGATAAGCTATCGAGGTCGTTTTCAAAGCTGACAAAACAATCGTTAAAATCGATTAAACATCGATCTTATCGACGATCTCAAACGTAATTTTACAGTTACTTGCTAGGGTTACCGTTATACTCGTAATCGTAAGAATTTGTCTACCGATCGCTTAATTTTGTTACTTACTTGCAATGATTGACAAAATACCGATATACGTAGTCAATATTTAAGTATGACGAATTCAAGATTCAAATTTATCGATCAGTAAGTTTGGTACTTGCACTGCTGTTTGTATGATAATAAACGGGAAATTTGTGCATTATGTAGCTCTTGTTGAAAACAACACGTTTGCAGTCACATTGCTGTTGTATATTCGTACACAAAGTAGATGAAGAGTAATAACACTCAATCACTAATAGAGTTATAGGAGCACTAGGAGTGTCTCAAAGGGCATGAACACACTCGTTATAACACATCACAGACATCCTTCACGCGAGTACAAACATGACTGCTCACCACACTAATATTTATCTCTGCCAAGGATCGAACCTTCGAACGCTTCGACGCCATCACAAGCTAGGCTAACTAGGCCGTCAATAATCTACTGATAGATAGTAATTTCTTTGTAACAATAATACTGTAATCAGGTCAAACAGTTGTTACAAGGTGTTTTTAAATTACGTATGAGATATCACAAATGCGTGATATGGACGGAATGACTCTTGACCTGGAATAACATGATAAGAACTATACATAATATAGTACATATATACAGTATATAGGTGTAAGTGTTATCGGAATAGGTTGACACCAGGGTCACATAACAAACAAGTACTTGTTTGTTATGTGCACGGGTGAAGTTGTTACTTGGGACGTCACCCACCATACCAGGGGTATAGCCAGTTGCATGACGATGGATCCCGCTCGGTTTCAACCTATATTTTATTTAACTTCTACTAGTTATAGTAGATGTCCCCGCAATGTAAACCTTTATTTTGTGTTGTTAAACACAAAATAAAGGTATACACTGCAGGGACAGCGGCGGTGTTGCTATCACTGAAACCAAGGAATATTTAACTCTCTACCAAGAGTATCTCTCTACTCTCTACTGACTGAAACTGAGCCATTTGTATACTAGTAGTTCTGCGAACAGTAGAGGTTACATGTCACTCACAAGTTTGAATTTTGCAAGTGCGTTCGATGTAATTTTATTTGGCGCAGTTTGTCCGGGAGGGGATCTTTTGCAACCTGTAGTGTAATTCTTTTCACACGCGATTGAATTATATAAAACAAGTGTGAGAAGTTTTGGATTTAAGATCCCATCAGTTTCTAGGCCTGAAGTTACTTATTAACTAGGAATGACTGCGAGTCAAAGCCTATGCTGACGGGGGAGGGCCGTCCTCTTGTGGAACGGTTTGCCTCTCTCGACTTTGTTCAGATATGCTATATCGCCAATTCTATTTGAGAAAAGCAGCGGGTTAAATTGCCCATATTTCGTGTAAGCGGGACCGGGATCTTCTAGGCCGCTGATCGTCAGTGAAGTTAGTTTGTCAATCATATCACGATGGAGGTCATGTGCTCTGAGATGCCACGGGTCTTGTCCAAGCATTTCCCAGAGTGTTTTGGTTTCAGTGCGACGTGGGAAGTCACCTGCAGCTTTCCATCCTGTATTGTCTTTCCAGTTTCGTCAAATTGCTCTTGCTGTATCTCGGTAAAAGTTGGATGACTCCATAATCAAGTACCAGCAAGAGGCATGTCTGTATGATGAGCAATTTGGTTTCAATGTTCACTTAGGATCAGTACCCTATGATGGCGTTTAGTGCGCCTGTTACTCGTTTTAGCTTTTCTACTCTTTCTTTTTTGTGTTTATTCATTGATAGTCTTTTGTCAAATACGACACCGAGGTATTTTACTTGGTTCTTATATTCGATCCGTTCATTTTTTAATTGGACATAATTTCTGTATCCGCTGATTATGTCCCTTCGCCTAGGTCTTTTGTGAGTAAACATGATACACTCGGTTTTGTCCACAGTACATTGGAGTCCCCATTTATTGTAATAATCGATAACTTCCTCCGCAGCCCATTCTGCACGCTTGTGGCATGATCTGGCTTCTCCGCTGCATTGAGAATACATAGGTTGTCTGCATGTTGAGAGGGCATCTGACCAGCAATTCGTGGTTTTGGTAAGTCGGCAAAATATAAATTGAAAAGTACGGGGCCTAAAATCGAGCCCTGTAGAACGCCGTGTGGTACGTCTTTTTCTGTTCCTGTTGTTGTTCTAAATCTGCCTTTTTTCTATTTGATAGGTAATTTTCTATTATCTTTATAATGTTATTACGTGCTCCTGCTTCATACATTTTCTTAATAATACCTTTATGATTTACGGAATCAAATGCCTTGCTGAGGTCAGTTGATATCATGGCCACACTGTGTCCTTTCTCCAGGGCGTCGGAGATGCCAGTCCTCAATATTTGTGTTCCTGTGCCTCTTTGACGAACGAACCCGTGTTGGTGTTCGGGAATCAGCTCGTTGATTTCGGTGTTCATTCTAGAAAGAATAATGCGTTCGGCCCATTTTCCCATGATATTTAGGAGGCTTATGGGTCTGTATGACTTGAGTTGCGTGTAGTCTTTTCCTGGTTTATGCAAGAAAATGCAGGTGCTTTCTTTCCATCTTTTAGGGAAGTATCCACTGTTAATAATATAATCCATAATTCGCTTGAATATGGCTATAATCGTGTCGCCTCCCAATTTAAGAACGTCCGCTCTTATCCCGTCAGGGCCAGATGCTTTCTAATTTTTAAACTTTCTAAGGGCTTCTCTTAACTCTGAATGTGATGTTGCTTCAATGGATGGAAAGGTGTAGATTATTCTGTATTTTCATCTTCATGGACGTCTGAATGATTGCTGTGTTTACTAGACTATCGATAATTTCCAATTCTGTGTTGCAATTTTATGGTAGCCTTTGGGGTGGTCTTTTCATGGCTCTTTGTATACCCCAAATTTTTCTTCTGTTGTCTATCTTATTTTCTAAAATTTTATTCAATGTTTCTTCTTTATTTTCAGCAATTTTCCTAGCTAGATAACGTAGTCTGTTATGTTCTCTCTTTAGTTCGTTGCATCTGTTTGTGAATCTTTGACACCATGCTATGTTTTTCGCCTTGTTTCTCCTTTCGATCAACTTTTGAATGTATTCGGGAAGATTTTTTCTGAGGTTGGTTTGTTTGAGAGGTGCAAATTCATCCAGCGTTTGTACTATAGCTGTTTCCAACTTAATAATAAATTCGTCGCAGTCTGCGTCTGTGTCTATTTAAGAGTATGGATCTATTTTACTTGCTAGAAATTGTTCAAATTGGTCTCGTTTTTTCACGTTTGATTGAATACTTTTCAGGTTACGACTTAGTGGTATCTCGTAGTCGTTTTCCAAATTGATTGTGGTTATCCAAGGCATGTAGTCAGAGGCTATGCATTATATTTGTTTGCATGATTTTATGTCCAAGTCTGAGTGTTCATATGTTGTGATTGCTATATCTAGTATATGATTGTTGCCCATGCTAGTAAGTCTTGATGGCTGACCAGAATGTATGATTCTGCAGTCTCCGTTGTTATGTATTTCTCGTAATATAACTCCAAGACCTTTTTTTGAACTTATTTGAACTCATTTGGGTGGCCGAGTAGTTTCATCCTTAGGTTCATGTCTCCTATGATTATAGCACCCTTCTCTCTAAGCAATTTCTTGAATTCATCAGACAATTCATTTTGATTCGGTACTGGGACATAAATGCCTTTTATTGTGATGTAATCTCCAGTTATGTAGTTGGTGAAAACTCGAATGCTGCACCCTACGATGTTTCTTTTGTGGTCAGTGAAAGAGTTGATAAGTTTGGTTTGGGCCCACCTTATGCCACTTTTGATCTATATAATAGTGCCTAGATGGTTGGCTTTCTGTTCATATATCTTGTCATAATTGAGAATGATGAATTTTTGGTTATCCAGCTGATTTTTGCTTAATTTATGATGGCAATGTCTATATGGTATTTCTGAATCAAGTGCTTTATTTCGGTGAACTTTTTTCTGACACCATGCACGTTGATGTGCAGGATCTTTATATGTTTCTTACTGGCTTTAGTCAAGTAGAATATCTCTGATCTCTTTCATTAGTTTTATAAACTTTTCCATAGTTTTATCGAATATAGTATTTTTTTCTTCTTTAGTTAATATTTTGCATGGTTGATTCTGTTCGCTTTCGCTATTGTGGCTTAAACTTCTGGTTGCCTTTGTATACGATGTACCCTTTACAACAGTCGATGTGCGTGCTGGAGATCTCGATTTCCTATTTGTTACTTGTGTTGTTGGCTGAGGTACAGATGAGACATTGATATGTTTCTCTTCCGCTTTTTCTGCCTTTTGCTTTTGTCTCTCTATTGCCTTTTTAAATAATGGGCATTTTCTCTGTGTTGCGGTGTGTTGCTCTGGCTGCACGTCTTTACAGTTTGAGCAGACACTCACTGATTCATTTTGATTGTTTTTAATCAATATGGTTGGTTCTCTTTTCGCTGCGTGACATGCGCTTGTTGCGTGATTGAATTTAAAACAATTTGTGCATTGAAGCACTCTATCCGACCCTGCTTTGTATCTTTCAGGTCTTAGCTTGTGTGCAAAGTAAAACGATTCTGTCGCATTTTTCATTCGTTCAACTATCTCGTGATATGAGAAGTCGCCACTGAATATATACAGTTGTACATCACTCGTTATTTTTTTCATGTGCGAACAGTAGAGCTCGCGAGCAAAGTCTTATCTGAGCTATCTGTATAAGTATACCAAATATATGGTACCAAATGTTTTTGCCGAATATTACCAAAATCGTCCAGTTTTAAACTTATGCTCATATTCGAAATTTCTCTTTAAAGTTTGGCACCTAATGTGTGTACAATATTTTATCACAGTCGGTCAGTAAATAGCACAGCAAACTTCCCCTTTACTAACTTTTTAGGGGGAACCCCTTTTTAGAAAAAGTAACACGACTCCCCCTCCCACCTCAAAAATCATCGACGACATAAACTATATTGATTAGTAGAACATCCAAAAAGTTTGGTCAAGATTGGTTAACAAGTACAATTTGAAAAATTTAATGCCGACTTACATTCTATTCAGTTATTGGAGTGTATCTCAAACTACTGGAGCGAATTTAATGAAATTTAAATAGGACCACACGGGAATTACTAGCCTTCAAACAAAAAAGAATTTTTAGAATCGGTTCACCCAGTCGAAAGTTATGAGGTAACAAACATAAAAAAAATACAGTCGAATTGAGTACCTCCTCCGTTTTTTAGGAGTCGGTAGAAAAATGTGACTTGTACAGCTGGACCAACATACAACCTAACAAACATACGGACAGATTAAAGTAAAGCAGAGACACTTCGCGCGCTCTGTCATGTAAGTGTTATATATAATACAGATTTCAGATAAAGATTACTTACTTTATTTTATTGACCTAAAATTTTTTTTTCTGTGTGTGCACGCATCATGCGGAAACTATTGAAATGATTTCGACAGCTGCGCGACAACCTACCATCTCCATACGAGTAGATCGACGGGCGACACTAGTAAATAGCATTATGTTCTTTGATATTCGTAACATCTTTTCATCGAAGACAAGCTTTTTTAAAATCTTACTGTGAGCCGCGCAAAAAAAAAAACCAGCCAGTTTCAACAAAAGTCTTGACTGACCAATATGACCATTGAAGAGATTGATTGATTATGACTGTGGTCTATTTTTATAATTTTTTTTATAAAATGATACCAATGCTACCAATTAGAATAAAACTAGCTAAAATATCTCAAAATTATAGATATATTATAGGTAAAAAACCGCATTTAATTCGCTGTCTGCGGGTAGAGTGCCAAAAAAGCTGGCAACGTTATCGTTGAATAGTCAGCCTGATACGTTGGTTGAGGTAAGCATCAGCTCTTTGGTGACTTGTAATTTCTTTAAAGCTCTTGACAGCACCTTCACTAAATCCCGTGCATCTGGACCCCAATCTATATGTCTCTACCCTACGAATAATAATTATTATTCGTAGTCTCTACCTATATATCTAAAAATGAACCCCTATTTCTCCTGGTCACGCTATAACTTGAGAACGGCTTTACCAATTTCATTTATATTTTTTAAATTGTTTTCTAATACTTAGTAGGTTCTTATATTCAAAAGAAGGAAGAAAAGATGAGTGGTTAAGATGAGACCAAAGGTCGAGCCTACTACGCGAACGAAGTCGTGGACAGTAGCTCGTAACATAACAAAAGTAATAGCTAAGTAATAGTGTATAAAGTAGCTAAGTAAATTTATTCATAAGTTAATTTATTTTAACTTGACTGGCTGTCAACCATAGTCATAGTGAGTTCCGCTTTAACGGGAGTTTGTAGGTATCACATAGTGATGCGCCGATCCGAGGTCGTGTCACAAGATGTTTCCTTTTTTGGTGTTGAATTTAATACCATAAACAGTTATCTGAATGTCCGGGTCCGTATGTCGATTGAATGCCTCTTACTTTATTAATTGCAGTTTTTTTTATCAAAGAGGTGACGTGCAAAACTGATGGTAAGCATCACCTACGCTTTCCTATGAAAGTTGCAGTGCCACCCAGTGCTTAGAACTGTATTTATAGTTTTGTGGAGCACTGAACTATGCTCGTCACCCAAGACATTGATTTGAATGTTTTAGCCGCGTAATTTCCCTTGCGCCCATCACACCTTACCTCCATTATTTATCTAAATTGAAAGAAAACACGAGATATAAGCTAAAAGCCATTCCTAGTCTTTACATGGAAACCATTAACTATTGTACCAGGAAATCAGAAACCATTGGAAGTTATGCAAGAGAATAATGAACCACTGATCAAGGCTATGAAGTGAGCACCGGCCCATGAAGCTTTGCGAAATCTGGCCGTTGAGCATTGTGCTCAATGCTGCCGTTTCGACACACTTGTTGAACATTACCAATTTTAAAATGGCTTTCTTACCACCAATACCACTTCGAACTGCAGTTGGGAAGTGGCGTATTCGTGACACAATCGGGTAAATTCCTTGTTGCATTAATGCTCATTTTCACCAACATTTTAAACCTATAAATGTCACCTAAATTGACTTAGGTGTTACCTAAAATGTTGGTGAAAACGGGCATAAGAATGGTTGCTAATTACACAAAATTTTCAACGAATTACCTACCTTGCTTACATCTACATCCATCACTGGATTAGGCTAACCAGTGACGGATGTTGTGTGAGCATGGAACAACACTACAATGTATTTATTTCGTACGTATTCACGATTCTTATACATTGAAATTAAACAACATTAAAATTGCATTACAGAACATATATCGCAGACATGAAGAACAGACGCTCGACCAAGTCTGCAGTATACGAACATGTTCTGGATAAGCCCAACCACTACATCCGGTTCGATTACCCACAAATTCTAGCTAGAGAGAACCGCTATGAGCCGAGTGTTAAGAAAGACCTAAAGAAGACTTTACCTTTAGAAATAAACAGTACACCCTAATTTCCATAGAGATGATAGGTTGGCAAGTACCACCTGCTTGGAATCCACTGATCAAACTAATAAAATCCCGCGTCCAGCACATTACTGCAATACCTCTGGACACTGTGAGTGTCTACTGCGTGCATCGGGAACGTTTTGATTCAAATCAGGGAACGTACAACCCCGGTTTTGGGGTAGCCAGTATACCAAAAACCATTTCTATGAGGTTACCAATTGAAAAGGCTACCCTGCCTTAAACCCAACCATAGGGTCACCCTTTGCTTAGGGTTTTCAATTGAAGAGGTATTTGTAACTTTCTATAACCCTATGGTAGGGTTACCTTTTACCTCATAGGGTAACCCTTTGCTTTATGAAGAGGTATTTGTAACTTTTAAAAACCCTGTGGTAGGTGGTGGGTAACCCTGGGTTACCCCATCCTTTGGGTTGTTGATCGTTAAGGTAGCGTTGTCTAAATTGAATAAGAGAATCGCCGAGCGATCACTTTTTTCGCGTTGTAGGTATTTAGCAAATATATTGCTATCTCAGCATTGCCTGCAACCGTGTGCGAGATCGAAATTCGTTACACAGAAAACCGCCGCCGCGCGCCGGCGAGAGTTTATTTGTCTTGCGAATAGATTGTGATTTGGGACTTTTGTATTTTGGATGACGAAATGAAATTATAGTTTTATAGTTAAATGGTAAAACCGGCAAACACTCACGTTAATCATCTCGTCGTTATATTCCGACCGGTGTTCGGGCAGTACTGTGAGTGTTTGCTGGTTTAACCATTTAACTATGAGTTCTCACGGAAGTTTTTATGACATTATAGTTTTATGTTTCAAAACGAGTATGATTAGTCGTTATGTAAATGTAGTTCTTTTTATACCTACGAAAAAACATTTTTGTTTGCAATACTTACCTAATAAAATTATTCATAAGATATTTTACAAATGTCTATAATGATTTTTATATTATAACCAGCTGACCCGCCAGCGGCTTCACTCGCTTGGTCTTGGTATAGTGGTGAATACTTCATAGTCTGTAGAGCATAGAAAAGTACGCGCAGCGTATACAGCTGCCTCACAGCCAACTTTAACACCAAAACCGAGCTGACGAGGCTGACATTTTTTTGAGAGGCGATCCTGGATTTCTCGGCAGCAAATTTTAGACGTAAGGCGTCTCAGAGTACTACCAACTGCAATAGGGCGAATGCCCCCATCTTTTCTTTTTAGCGCTACTAGGTTTGCACCGTACAAGAGAGGGATATTTCCTTCAAGCATACAATTTATTAAAGCAGTCTACTCCCGAATATATACAGGGTTATTGGTAATTAGACCGGATCCTTTTAAGGGGTCGTAGGGAATGCCATTTGCAACAATATGACTGTACATTGTGATATCCGGAAATGAATCATTTCTGTGATATTCTTTTTTTTTATTTTTTTTTGGAAAATCCAGTTTTACTACTTTAAAATTCAATAAAAAAAAAGTAATCAACCGATTTCAATTCTGTTTGCAGTTTTAGAGAAACCTTGTTACAGCTCTTAATAATAAACAATAATATCGTACTAATGTAGATCCATCCAAAAACTAGAGGCTTTTTCATAATTTTTATTTGATAATTTTTGTAAGATGCTTTACAAAAACCTTTATTTTCTCTACAAAAACGATAGTAAATTAAGTCTGCATTTTATTTAAAAAACATCTACAAGTCTTTAGCTATCCAACGAGGTAAAAAAATTAGCACTTTATTACACAGTTGCAGAAATAATGCGATTACAAAAGGCCGAGAAAGGAATGAGAATAGTCCATGAGAAGTAGCTATGGAAGAAATACTTTCTTAAGGTAACTTAATTTCTTTTAAAGAAATAAAAGAGTAGATGTAATTAGTCTGTATTTATTATTTTTACAGTTCGTTCTCAAAATGTGAGCCAGAATTTTGAATGCAGAGACGCATACGTCTGCGTAAATTGCTTTTAACAACACTTGTATTTAAATTAATTTTCATTTTTTCTGCTGCATTTATTATGCGCTGTTTCAGTTCTTCGATGGTTGCCACAGGTCCAAGAGTATCGTCGTACACCAAGCTTTTCATGTGACCCCATACGTAATAGTCGACGGGAGTCAAGTCGGGACTTCTGGCCGGCCACGGAATGGGTCCTCCTCTGCCAATCCACTTATTGGGATACTGACGATTGAGCCACTCACGGACGCTCAAACTAAAATGTGCGGGGCAACCATCATGTTGGTAAATCATGTTTCTGCGGGTTTGAAGGGGTACTTCACTGAGTAGCTCATAAAGTTCGTTTCTCAAAAAAAATTCATACGCTTCACCATTGAGGTTGTTGGGCAGAAAGAAAGGGCCGATCAATTCATTCTTAATAATGCCCATCCACACATTAACGGAAAACCTTCTTTGTGATCCTTGTAATCTTTTCTTGTTTGGGTTACCGTCATCTTTCGGGGCCCAATAATGAATATTATGATAATTTGATATTCCATCCTGATCAAATTTGGATTCGTCGGTCCATAAGATTTTTAATAAAAAATTGGCATCTTCCATATCGGTGTTCAACATGAATCTGCAAAATTCGACTCTACGTGCAGGATCTCCGTCTTGGATAACTTGTACCGGAGTCAAATGATACGGGTAGAGTCTTGAGCGGTGCACTGTGTTCCATACTTTCCATTGCGACATGCCAAGACGTCGTGCAATGATGTTTGTTGAAGTCGTAGGATCTTGCTCAAACATGCGAATTATCTGTTCCTCTTCATCCGAATGATAAATACGAGATCGTCCAGCATCACTTTGTCGTCTTTGAACTTGACCAGTTTCTCGTAGTCGCCGGTACACTCCGTCAAATACACTCACATGGGGTAAACGGCGCTGTGGAAATCGAGACTGATACTCCGTTCGAGCATGTGTAGCGACGCCGTTGGCAAAACCATAGCAAAACAGTATGTCCGCATACTCTTCGTTTGTGAACTCTCGAAGCCGAGGTAGATGGTCGTGGGATTCCGCAGTCATGATCAGATCCTTTAGTACAAGCCAAGTCGTCGGGTAAGCAATCAATCAAAAAGTCCAGTTCACTAGCCGAATCACAGAAAAAGAAGTTATACAAGTCCAATAACGTTATCAAGGTCGAAATTTAATCGTAATAAAGGGTTGCCAAAGAGCGTCTGAACAGTACGATGCGCTTGAGCAAACTGGGTTCTCATTGCTCGTTCAACAAACATAAGCGAGAGGGAGACGGCGCATTCAACATGGATACCGTTGTCTAAAACCCTTTCTCGGAATGTCTCTACCTGAGTCTTTGTTATCGCATTATTTCTGCAATTGTGCAATAAAGTGCAAATTTTTTTACCTCGTTGGATAGCTAAAGACTTGTAGATGTTTTTTAAATAAAATGCAGACTTAATTTACTATCGTTTTTGTAGAGAAAATAAAGGTTTTTGTAAAGCATCTTACAAAAATTATCAAATAAAAATTATGAAAAAGCCTCTAGTTTTTGGATGGATCTACATTAGTACGATATTATTGTTTATTATTAAGAGCTGTAACAAGGTTTCTCTAAAACTGCGAACAGAATTGAAATCGGTTGATTACTTTTTTTTTATTGAATTTTAAAGTAGTAAAACAGGATTTTCCAAAAAAAAATTAAAAAAAAGAATATCACAGAAATGATTCATTTCCGGATATCACAATGTACGGTCATATTGTTGCAAATGGCATTCCCTACCACCCCTTAAAAGGATCCGGTCTAATTACCAATAACCCTGTATATATACATAATACATACGTATATATACATATATATATTAAATTATATGGTGTAAAAGAGTAAAATAATGTGCATGCAATGCTTAAAGCCTCCAACTTATATAAAATGATAAGGATTAATACCGTATTTGTGTAAATAGCTTTCAATTGGCCGCTTTGTAATTGTCCATTTTTTAAGGTATTAAAATGGATATAGGTAGTATGTTAGAGATAGACATACGCTATCGAGAAACTTTTCCTCTAAGTAGTAGTGTGCGCTGTGTACGTATATTGTGTTAAAGCCTGAAGTCATTGTTACTAATTAAATCCAATCCGAACAGTAAACCGTCTTGTTGGGTACCACCGCAATGCCAGTTATTTTGATTCGAAGTAGTAGTGTGCGCTGTGCACGTATATTGTGTTAAAGCTTACTAATGAAATCATTCCCGAATAGTAACCCGTCTTGTTGGGTACCACCGCAATGCCAGTTATTTTGATCCGGAGTAGTAATGTGCACTGAGCACATATATTGTATTAAGGCTCGAATTCATTGTAACTAATTAAATCCAATCGAATAGTAACCCGTCTTGTTCGGTGCCACCGCAATGCCAGTTATTTTATTCAAAGTAGTAGTGTGCGCTGTGCACGTATATTGTGTTAAAGCTTGAAGGCATTGTTACTAATGAAAACATACCCGAATAGTAACCCGTCTTGTTGGGTACCACCGCATTGCCAGTTATTTTGATTCGGAGTAGTAATGTGCACTGAGCACGTGTATTGTATTAAGGCTCGAAGACATTGTAACTAATGAAATCCAATCCGAATAGTAACCCGTCTTGTTGGGTACCACCGCAATGCCAGTTTTTTTGATTCGCAGTAGTAATCTGCACTGAGCACGTATATTGTATTAAGGCTCGAAGTCATTGTAACTAATTAAATTCAATCCGAATAGTAACTCGTCTTGTTGGATACCACCGCAATGCCAGTTACTTTGAATCGAAGTAGTGTGCAGTGTGCATATATATTATGTTAAAGCTTGAAGGAATTGCAACTATACTAATTGAATCATTTCCGAATAGTATCCCGTCTTGTTGGGTACCACCGCAATGCCAGTTACTTTGAATAAAAGTAGTAGTGTGCACAGTGTACCTATAATTGTGTCTAGTCATGAATGTATTGGAATTAAATTAATTATTTCCAATTCAACAACTCGTCTTCGTGGGTACAAGATATTCGCCCTTGAGTAGTAGTAGGGTGCACTGTTCACATTGTGATTACGCTCATTCAAATTATTGCTGAATGAGTAACTCGTCTTGGTGTGTACCACCGTCATGCCAAATACTCTGTCTAGAGGTAGTAGTGTGCACGTATGTTTGTATGTAAGTTTAAAGATACACAAAACTCCGTATCAATCGTAGAAGCGTCGCAATAGTGCGGTAATTGCTCAATAGGTAAGAGACTTGGGGCCCAGGACATGATGCAGGAGCCGAAAACAAGTAGCAGGGACTATTGTACATGTAGGTAGTACGTAAGTCCATGAGTTAAATCTCACTTTTTTCTAGTCTATGGTCTGATAGATAACAAACACTTGATTAATAATTATCATGTGTTAAACAATGTTGATATTAGAAATAAAACGTGTCCTGCGTGATATTTGATTTTACTTTTTTGACCTACTTCTACTCAAATATAAACACCAAAGTTGACACAAACAGATCAATATATGAATGCGTGCTGTTTTGCTCGAGTGGTGGGGCCACTGCCGCTGGGCGCGCTAGTGAGTAGCTCGCTACGTACACTACCTAAACTCGCGTAGCGTTGCGCAGAATGAAGTCTCTTAAGCATTAAAAAACAAAACAGTTCAGATCATTTACATAATAAAGTGACAGCAACCAGTAGAAAATAGTTAGGTATAAATAATCATAAAACTAAAACATGAAATATCTTTTTCCGTGATATGTGTGTAAACTGTGAACATAACAAAGAATTGCAACATCACTTTCTTGTTCCAAATATCGCCGGCTTACTTGTTCGCACAGCTTAAGTATTAACCTTTGGACTACAACATCAATACGAATACCAAATACGATAGGTTACCCTTTCATTGAGTAACACTTACGGGTCGGGTTTTTAATTATTAACCTTTTAAAAATACCCTACAATTGGGTATCCAAATTAGGGTAACACTTGTGTTACCGTGTTAAAACAGTTCAAAGGGTAACGCATAGGCATGGCTTACTGCTGAGAGTAAAAACCCACAGCGATAGGGTTTTTAATAACCCTATAAACCAACGGCGACAATAACCCTACCAAAGGGTAACCCAATTGAATTCAATAAAATAGGTTACCGTTTTAAAGGGTAACACTTATAGCTTAGGTTTTTTACTAACCCTGTTAAAATACCCTGGGTTAAACCCTAAAAATGGGTAACCAAATCAGTCCCTGATTCAAATATGATAGGCGGTAGGTACATAAAAATAATTTCTATAACTATATACCAGACAACTGTCATCCAGTCATGGTCCATGGATCCAGTCGTAGCCATGTTGACTGAAAAGTGTTCAAAACGACGGGATAAAATAATATAAAATTACTAGATGCGCCCCGCGGTTTCACCCGCGTGGCGATGGATAATGATGATGACGACGAAAAGTACTTTACGCCTGTTCTCAGACCTACTGAACATACACGTACACACAACATTTGATAAGAATCGGTCGAGCTGTTTCGGAGGAGTTTTGTTACAAACTCTGTGACACCGTGTGTTAAAAGTTTAAAGTTGTTTAAATAAAATATACTTAGTGTAGATCATTATAAAGATGGCGGGAAAAATGCCCAACAATGGTAATCGTTGATTTAGTTTTTTCTTAGAGCTAACGGCAATTTGCCAGCGGCAGAGATAACTGCTGCCGTGGACAGAGGTAGACGTCAGCCGTCGACCTGTAGCGACACTTGCTGCCGTGCGAGAGCAAACATCGTTGCATCTTTGTCAACATCCGTGAAACAAATGACGAGATGACAAGAAACGTTGGAAAAACAACCTTATGATGTACAAGGGCGATATCTCATAAAGTATTTGACATCGGTGAGAATCATTAGAGAATCGCACGGCAGTTGTAGCGTGCCGCGTCCGGTGTTTTGCCAGTCGACTGCAAATACTTCAAGAGCACACATACGTCGGAAATTTGTAAAAAGATTTCTGAGTATAGTTATGTACTGTTAATCATTATTATTGTTCCTATAGGTAGTAAAAAAAAGGGAAGTAAGTTACTTGCTTTTTATTTCAAACTGCAAGCTTTGTACATTGAATAAAAAAAATATGCCAAATTATGTTGATCTCATTAAAGTAATCCATCGTCTAGGATATGGACCAGTAGGTACGGCCGTGCGGGCGTGGATCTCACGATAAACTTGTCGAGTTGACGAACTGACTTTTATCAGCTATCTTGTTATCCTTGTCTCTAATATGTATCTAAGTATAACGATCTAAGTATACTAAGTATATATGATATCTAAGAATAGCTATATCGCACGCTGCCTTTTACCGATAATTATCGATAAATTTATTCTATCGACAACGCCTCGTCAACAGCACCGTTGGCCTAGTTGGTACTGACCCCTAGTTAATAGAGTAGTGACGTTTTAGTTGGATCGCCTTTGACGTGCAGGGTTCCAGGTTCGACCTCTGGCTGCCAGCTGGGGAAAATATTTATGTGATGAGTGAATGTTGGTACTCGGTTCTTTGATGTCTTGAGGGTTGGAAAGTTCTGGAGTGGAGACCACGAACCGGAAAACGTAGCGTAGGTCGTCCACCGACAAGATAGACAGACGACCTGATAAAGGTCGCAGGACGACGTTGGATGCAGGCCGCTTCCAACAGTTTCCTTTGGATATTTGTGCGGGAGGCCTATGTTCAGTAGTGGCAGGAGATAATGATGAAGTGATGAATGACCTCCGCCATGGCCCAACTAAGCCGCAACTGGATCTTCCGGCGCGATATCTGAAAATTTCATACAACACCAATGTTTCCTATACAATGATCCATTTAGGTCAGTAAAAATAGCTGTATTTTTGGTTAACCTCGCACTAAATGCAAGTACTGCCGTGCGATTAGAGAATCGCATACAAGTAAATCAAAGACAAAATATACAAGTAAATCATAATGTATTTAATACATGACATATAGGTGCCTTTTTTAGCAATGAGGGCATTGCTGGTATTGCCATTGTTGACTCTTTTGTTAAAGCTTTCGTAAAGCTCAAAAACGGTTTTTTGCCACTATTTCCCACACCCTACTCGAACGCTTAACCCAGCATAAGGGCTAAAATCGCATGATTACATAATCATGCGATTTTAGCCCGTCAAAAACGATCACAAACCACCATGCTACGGACGTGGGTCAAAAATTGCAATTAATTGCATTAACTTCTTTAGCTTTCCGAACGCTGAACAAAAAGAGCCATAGATTCCTAATTCGAACGCCCTTGTGAGCGTTTTTAGCGATATTTCCGCCAACTTAGGGCAATTCGATTCGAACACACTAATAATATCAACCCCTCACTTAATTTGCTCATACCATAAAATACCTTAAGACTACCGTTCCGCAAAATTTCATCATGATCCGATAAGGAACAAACAGACAAACTGTCGACTTGATCCATAGTAGGCTCGGAAGCATCTCTTCCCTCCATTATAAGGACAAGAATCATAAATGTTTGAATGAAGAGAATGAGCTCAAATATGTAGAAACATTTCTTCAATACTCGTATGATATAAACAAAATGGCGTGACGTGCATGCTCCGTCTATTATTGGCGTGTTTCCTTGTAATGCTAGGAATGGAGGAAGTATGTTGTTCTTGACTTTGTTATACCAAGGATGCTTTGGTAAACTAAACCCGTCAAGAGTGAGTCGGACTCTTGTACTATGTGTTCATTTTGCTCAGTTTGCATCGCGTCAGTATACCATGCAATTCGCTTACATCTACAATGCTATAAATGTAATTTTGGATATTTACCCTAGGAATAACTATAAATGCAAAAGTCCTTAACGAATGGCTATTGACACTTAACTACGAGGAAACTGAATTTTTTTTAAAAGTAGTTTCGTAACATTCAGTTATGCACACACACTTCCACACACACATACATAGAATCACTCACACCTTCCTGGGTGCTCCTGAAATACTGTTAATCAGAAGCACACACACTCCACACATAATTCTGCTAAAACATTTATAATTCTTATTTTTCTCATTTATAATATAATTCTATAACTTACATATTTTAGGTTGTTTAATTACGCTACTTAATTTAATTTACTTAATACGTTCACTTTTTCAAGCAATCATCGTGTACTTACTTATTCTATATAACATATACTACGGAAGAGCGGGACTCTCTAACACAGGTATTTTCATACTTAAAAGAGTACGTAGTAAGTACAATCCTATGAAATGTATCATAAGTTTAGGTATTGTATGTGTTTCGTACCGTTCTACAATATATATTAATATACACAACAGGCGTATATATATACCTACGTATACCACTACAAAATATAGGTACCTATTTTTTTATCTCCAGCATAAGTCTGACTCGCACTTGGCAACTTCTAGCCATTTCTTTTATGTTACTCTAGCGTTTTTATTCATACCAAGTTTGATGTTTATATGTATTATCGTTTTTACGGTACAAAGCCACAATATGTTGCAAGAACACGTTTCTTGTAAAAGGGCTCCCTTTATCTTTACATATCGGGGTTTTAATATTAGTGTATTTACCATAATAACACATTTTTAGACGACTGCATTAGCTCAGTTGATAGTGATACTGCCATCGAAGCTGCAGATGAAAGAAAATGTTTGCTGTCGGGACTTAAATGTAATGATGTGTAATTGGGTGTGTCCAAATGTTCAAGCCTAAGGGAACCCTATGGCTTGGGTATGAGTGTCTAAGCGTTAGTATTCTTATAAGAAAATTTTAACAGGCTTCCTCTTATGGTAAAAAATATACATCTCTTAAAAGGACATACAGGAAAAGAAGCGGTTTTTCCAGAAGAAACATTAAGGAGTAATTAGTAATAGGGTTCTGTAGTATCGTACGAATTTCTAAGAAAATAGTTTGCAGTTTATACATTTCTTTGTATCGTCATGCAGCCTGACTAAAGTATAATAGCAATACATTGTACAGCGTACTTCTGTGCTTGATAAAATGTGGAAGGCGTTACAATTAACAATAATATGAGACGACATTGAAAGGTCCTCAGGTCACACATTAAAGGCAGAGCTTGTGCTATGGTAACCTGATGCCTGATATACTTATTACACATGACCAAACAGATATGTTCACACAAAATGTTTGATATGACCGGGGATCGAACCCGGGACCAGCGATTCAGAACGCAGGGTTACTACCAACTGCGTCAACCGGTTTGTCAGTTATAATTTCTCAAAAGAAGAAAAGGTTTCTATTGTTGATTTTAAGCACTAACGCCTGCTTCGCGAGACCAAACTTTGCAAGTTTAATGAGAAATATACACAGCCCCGGTGGCCTAGTGGTCATGGCGTCTGACAACATTGTAGGAAGACGCGGTTTCGAATCCCATCCGAGGATGTGTATTTTTCTCCCTATATTTGCAAAGTTTAGACACGATACTATTTTAACTGATAAAACGTGACAATCCTCTGAGAGTAAGTAACACAAGTACAATTTGAAAAAAATAATACCGACTTCCATTTTATTCAGTTATTGGATTGTAACTCAAAAACGACTAGACCGAATTTGATGAAATTTAAATGGGACTACACGGGAAGCACCAGATTTCGTTTATCCGTTACAAACACACTATCAAATCATTCCTCTTTATTATTAGAGTGGATATGGATTAACACCAAGGTACGAATAATGTGGCCTAGTTTGCACCGGCGTTATTATTAAAATTGAACACGGAAAAATAGATATTGTGACATAAATGTAATAGTTAGACATATGGTATCGCATACTTTTTGTAGAAATTTTTGTCCTCTTTAAAACAATAGTACATCACTTTGTTGTATTGCGAATAGTTTCCGCAGCGCATGCGATATAAAGATATTGTGTTTTCGTATTTTTTTCACACCTTTGGTTTCATTTCAAGTTTTCATACGGATCCCTAACTTTTTTGAAAATATTATTAGCCTTTGTTACTTAGTGATAGTGTAGCTTTCTATCGGCAAAAGAGTTTTTAAAATCGGTCCAGTAGTTTTTAAGTTTATTCGTTACATACAAAAATACAAATCTTTCCTCTTGTAATATTAGTGTAGATCTAGATTACCTGTTGTTAGTTTCATATCGTGTTGCAGGTTTAGAGATGCCTTCATAACGTTTTACTCTATATTGTAACGCAGACAATAGATATTTAAAATAATACAGGGTGTTTGGTAGAGGGACCGACAAACCAAATGAGCGTGTTCGGGGGCCCACTTGGAGAATACAAGTTGGCCAAAAAAAAATCCCCGACCCCCCAATATGTTTACCTTTTTTTTGTGATTTTTCCCTTTTTCTCCAAAATTGTACCTATTTACCACCATAACATTTGTAAAATCTGTTTTAGACCGGATGTTTTAGTTGAATTTAGTCTCTAATACACCTTCAGGCCACGCAAAGCAAAATTGGATACAAAACAGAGCTAACTAACTGATTTAGTTAATTTTGGTCAACTTGTATTCTCCAAGTGGGCCCCCGAACACGCTCATTTGGTTTGTCGGTCCCTCTAACAAACATCCTGTATACAAGTATGCGACTGTTCACGCCTACGACGTTCCAATAGCAAGCATTTCTTAGCGTGTATCGTGCCTGTACCAAAGTTTCAGGCACCGCGCACTTACATTTTCTACATCTACTTGATAAAGGAATATTTTATTCAAATCCATCTCGCATTAAATTTTGTAACACCTATCTTGACCATGTACAGAAAATTGTATTAAATAGTATATGGCCAGTCCGCTTCAAAATTGGGGTTATTTATTTAAAATAAGCCACATTATGTGCACACTGCACTACGATACAGTCACTAATCCTAGATGCAGCTTTAACCCGTCTCGTAGAGAACAGTTTGATTTCTCCTTATCGGAAGGTTTGAGCATGTTTCTCCTGTCGCACAATAGTTGCTATTATTGTTTCACTAGGAGAAAGTACGTTAGGAAATAGGTACCTTTTTATGGGATAGGTTGGCAAACGCGCAAGCGGCTCACCTGATGGTATGATGGTATGGTGATACCGTCGCCCACGGACATCCGCAATACCAGAGGTCTCGATGATGCGTTGCCGACCTTTGAGAAAGGAAGATAGGAAGGAAGAGATAGAAGGGGTGGAGGGGGAGGGGGAAGGATATGGCGGCCGGGGCAGGGGGGAATCGGGCCTCCGGAAACTCCCACAAACCGACTGAAACGCAATAGCAAGCAACTTCACGTCGGTGTTACGTCGGGAGTATGGTACTTCTCCGGTCGTGCAGGCCCATTCGGCTGTGGGGTTACAGCGTTACTACTAACCAACAACAACCTACTTAAAATGCTGGGTGGGATATGATTAATTAACGACGTAAAGTAAATGTTCCAATCATCAAAGAAGTTAATCAGTAACATTGTATGGACGCAAGTAGGTAAGAGGCAGTAAAGAAACCGCGATCCGAATAAAAAAAAAGTTTGTGAAGAAGTAAAAATACACTCGGAATATATTCCGACTTAGTTCATAAGAATAGTCCGAGTTCAGAATATATTCCGAGCGCTTTAGGAACCTTTGCTATAAAGTAAAGGTACCTAATTGCTTCCTTAATTCGAATTTCAGTTGTGTAAATTGATAAAAAGTGTGTCTTCCTCGAGTAATTGAGAATGAAATAAAATTGTTACAATGCATTTCTAGAAATGATTAAACATAAACATTCATATCTAATTGTTTCTATTTTATGTGTCATTGTTTCTAATCGTATGTGAATATAAACTTCCTATTCATATGAATTCGAGTAAGTTGCACTTACTTATTTTCTCGTAGAGGGTGATAAAAAGTAGAGTTTCCAGGACACGGCAATAACATTTAAGCTCGAGTGGCGTTCTTGGAATCCCTCGCTGCGCTCGAGATTCTACTCAAGAATCCTTCGTTTCGCTCTGGATGCAAAGAAACGCTCTCTCGCTTTAAAAATAGTTGTTAAGCTCATCACACACGCCAGCCATAAAATGTACTATTAATGAATATGTAAGTTCAGTTAGGTAGGTACCTACACATTATAATTATGATTGTTTCATATTGTTTTGCAGGTTTCGAGGTAAGAAAGTACTTCTATTTTTTTCTCAAGTGGAATAAATATAAAGATTTCTAAAACAATATACCCGTACCTATCGCTAATCACAGATGCAGCTTTAACCTTTATCATCATTCTCGACACCCGCATCGTTTCGAGAGCATTTGATTTACGCGGATCGAAATGTAAGAGACAACCGATGATTTTTTTCTATTTACTAGCTACACTACTATTACTAGCTACGCCCTGCGATTTCACCTGCTTTCTGATGGATGATGATAATGATGATGAAAAGTCTTTCCATCCTATTTTCTTCTCAGGCATATAAAAAATATTGCTAAATTTTATCGAAATCGGTTCGGTACATTAACTGTTTTTTTTGTTTTTCAGAGACTGTACAAGCAGGAGACCCGCCTGGTGTTAAGCGGTAACTTATGCCTTGAACAGATGAATTTCTTCACAAGTGATGAACTGTACTGCCCTCGTAACCCTGAGACATTAAGTCGGTAAATCTCATGTGCCTGTAATTTCGCCGGCACCCATATTCTTCAAATCAAAGCAGTATCGGAAATATGACTGCTTCGCGGTATTTATGTATAGGTAGATATGGAAGCAAGCGCGGATCCACCGTTGTGGGCGCGGTGGGCATGCCCACAACCTTACTAGACATGTTACGTCAGACGTTACACTGTCGATCTATTAAGGACGGACAGGCTGATGATATAGGTATTATTTATATCCAGTGCCTTAAGAGGATTGCATAGCTAGTACTTTCCATGCTAAAAGAGAAAACTCTTTTCTACCTCTTAACATTGTCCGATTTCAGTGATTTTTTTTCATGGATTCACGACGTTGGTTACTATGCCCGTACGTTTTGTTTTTTTCAGTATTTCAAAGTACTATTATTTTCCTTTTTTAAAACTACAAAAAACTGAAAAAATTAAAACGTACCATGAAATAAAAATCACTTTGCTAGCTAGCTATGCAATCCTCTTAATAAAATGTAAAAAAATCTGGATGTCGATGAAATTATCAACGTTTTCTCGAAAATGAAGCTTAAATTTGTGATTCAAGTAATCACCTATCTAAAATTATATGTAAAATATATAATAGCGTTTATAATAAAATTTAATTTGACATCATTTCATATCCTTTGTAGTTGTTTTGATTGATATTACAGAGATTTAACATCTCAGAGTGAAGAGCGCAGTCCATGTCATGCGGAGTTTTGAGGTGTTTTACGTGGTTCAAATTTCTGAATGGCACTGAACTGTTATGGACAAGCGTCACGCTTAACATTAGGCGAGATTCTTGACACAATATTGATCATGAGCGAGTTCATACTTCGAGTCGCACTTGGCCGATTTTCGGGTGACTGTGACCACAACATTTTTTTGTGGGCTGGGTCCGCGCCTGTATGGAGGCAGTTATTCCCCGGACGAACTCGCATGAACAAAGAGTTCTACTCGCACATTTCTAACCTCTAAATAATATTATTATCAGCAAACATTTTATTTATTTACAAGTGTATTAAAATTAAACAAAAAAGTAATAATAATAACTATCTAATCTATAAGCCCCATGGTGGGGGGGAAAAGTGGCCAAAACGCTGGATGGCAATGCTAAGTTTTTGCCCAAAATAGGCGCCAGCATTTCGGTCACCCGACGACGCCTTAACAAATATATTATCAGCATAGATAATATTTGCTACTATTTTTGCGCTAGGAGAAAGTTCGATAATACTTTCAATCGCTGATAGCGTATTATAATGCACCAGTATGCCTGCTCAGTAAATATTTAATTGACACAGCACAGATTAAGTAATAGTGACTCGAGTAGGTAATTGAGTACGTTACTAACGAAGTAAACTTTAAAATACATGTCAAGGTAATGTTTGGTTGATTACAGTTGATCAACCAGTCTGCCTCAGCCTCGGTCTCCAATATCTACGGTTGGGTTTTGATATGCAGAACATAGGCTCGTAACAAGGGTGGGGTGGTACAGCAGGTGGTGACGTTAAGATTGCATTATGCCTGTGTTGAAATATTACGACTTACGACCGATCCCAATAATCTATCTCCACAGTTTTCCTAACTACCGATAGGAATTTTACATAACGTCCATACAAATACTGTCAAAAACCTCTCACACTCTAAACATCTCTAGTAAGGTAAACCGACGATAGATAGGTTATTGAGACCGGCCGAGTCAACTAACCAACTAAAACCTTAGCTAAAGAGACGTCACGATGTGCCATGGGAAATGAATTATCTTTGTAAATTCATACATACAGCTTTATTAGTACTAGGTACACATAGCTCTAGTCCATAAGTACAATATGCACTTATAATGTAAAAAAAACTCCTTACATTATGTTGTTTGAAAGATATACATTTTTGCACCGTGTCGTCTTACAGTAAAACCTATATGGTTACCGCTTTATTATAAATTAAATGGTTCAAACTCGGGACTATCTTCAGTTCACGTTTTAAAATAAAGCGGTATAAGTTTTACCAAAACTAAATACTTAAATAGTGTGGTACTTAGTAGCAGTTCACATTTTAGTATTTTATAAATACTATATACCTACTATGTATCAGCACTGTATACTATGTATCAGTACAGAGCTCAATTATACTATAATGTGCATAGCATACACAGTGACGCTTGACATAATGACACTTGGTGCAGTGTCAGTTGACAAGTTGGTACGTGGCACAGTAATATATAAAGCCACTGGACACAATCAATTTTGTCCAGTGACTTGTTTGTAACAAAACGTTCATTCATTATCATCAGCATCTCAGCCATAGGACGTCCACTGTTGAACATATGCCTCCCCAATAATTTTCCAGTAAGACCGGTTGGAAGCGCCCTGCATCCAACGTAGTCCTGCGATCTTTATCAGGTTGTCCGTCCGCCTAGTCGGCGGATGACCTACGCTGCGTTTGCCGTTCCTTGGTCTCCATTCTAGAATTTCCGGTCCCATCGGCCATCTGTTCTGAGTGCTATGTGCCCTGCCCACTGCCACTTTAACTGGCTCATCTTCTGAGCTATGTCGGTGACTTTCGTTCTTCTACGAATCTCCTCCATTCTGATTCGATCACGTAGAGAAACCCCGAACATAGCTCTTTCCATAGCGTTCCATAGTATATCGTTCATTCAAAATCCAATGAACCTGTGTTATGATTAAATAATTAGTAACTGTATAGAGATGCAAGGATAATAGACTTATTATATCGTTGCGAATCATGTCACTGGACATACGTGTAAAGATTTTCTTTCACTACTTTTTTGAGCCACTTTTAAAGTTATCGTGTACTGTGAATCCCCGTTGTGAAATATCGGAAATATTTTTATTTTATTTGTTTATTTATTTATTCCAAAAATTTACAAGTACCATTACAGTAACTTAATACTAATGCGATACAGTAAAAAAAAAATAAAAAAAAAATTAGTACATAGAAAAATATAAAAAATATTCAAGTAATCAATTTAATAAAAAAATCTCTATTTAAATTATTTTTCCATTAACGATTGCGCTACTTCTGAGAATTTCCCCAAGCTGCAGTGAAAAACGTCAATATGGGTAGATATTTGGTTTATCATACCTATGGCTCGTGATAAAGGGGCACATTTAAGTAGGTTGGCATATCATAACAGTCCATGCTGTTGTATTCTAAAATGAATAGTAGTCGCTCATAGATGGCGTTCCGGACACGTTCCTTTTAATGCCTCAAATATTTAGTGAGATAAGTGAATAGCCCTAATTTTATTCTATGTAGAATTAAAGATGTCATATACCACTTTTTGACAGAATGTGCCCAAACTGCATGAATGAACGAGGATATAACTACCCACTTTGAAGTTACCCGATGATGGCTATATTCAAAGTACCCATCTGTATACTCGTACAGGTGACTAAACAAGACTAAAATAACTAAGTGTAGATGTAGGAGTACAAAATATAGAACTGACATAGTCCTATAGGACGACTATAACTCCCTAAATAAAAAAAGACGTGTGGCACTCGGAGACTGCCGCGGTAAAGCTATTGCATAGCTGTTTTTATCAACTTATGCAATTATAATTATTTAACCAATGCCATCTAGAGGCGAGTTGCTGAACTAAAGAGACAAGCGTGATATTTCAAAAAGTCATTAAAAGTTCTGCTATTCATCGATAGATGCCAAATCAACTTATGCAATTATAATTATTTAACCAATGCCATCTAGAGGCGAGTTGCTGAACTAAAGAGACAAGCGTGATATTTCAAAAAGTCATTAAAAGTTCTGCTATTAATCGATAGATAGAGTCGGAGTAGGGGGTGTTAGGTTATTTTCGTTACGGAATTTCTGGATTCGGTCTCCACGCTCAAGGCCCGCGATAGAAGCTATGCAATAGCTTAACAGTTAAAAAAGCAAAGTTAAATGGGGATCCATTATGATACGCCCCTGAGTAACTCTTAATAAGGGCCTGTTAAACCTGTAACTGGTTAGTAGGTAAGACTGACTCGTTTAATTCTTGTTATTATTTAATCAAGTGCAGTTACATAAGTAACATAACTAAAGGTGATTCAAGGCTTCTAGGAACAGCGACAGTGAATAATTATGTTCACTGGTAGTGAGATGTGGTGACAGATTTTTGGAATTTAAATGAAATCATGTCTTATCTGCTTTTGAAACAAAATACTGTTGTAGTCAAAGGAGCAGTTGAAGAAGAAGGAGAAGTCATGGGACGAGGGATACAATGAGTTTTTAATACAGTTGCTCAAAAAGTGGTGTGTTGCAGGGACGTATAGAGTTCGGGATGTGGGCTATTATATACTCGTGCTTTTTTTTACCTTTCCCGAACTCGTGCATTCTCTTTCCCAACTGTCAAAATAATGTTTATTAAAAAGAAAAACCAACCATGAAGTTTTTACTAAAAAAAATTCATAGAAGTTTTATGATTCATGCAAATACGTATATTACTAAAAAGAAGCTACTAATTTGTTTCAATATCAGATTTAATGATTTGATTGAATGAGTTAGGTTAGGTTTCATTTCATTTCATATCATTAAATTTCATTTTCATTTCGTATCAATAAAAAAAATCTACTGAAGACTTGACTGTATGGGCATAGTTCCCTTTGCCTACCAGAATGGGTGAAAAAAAAAAATCCTTGCTTATATTCTACGCTTGGCGCCATTTTCCAGAAATTTTCTTTTTATGTTTATTTTATTACATTGCTTAATTTTTTCGCAACTGTATTAAAAATAGTCGTTCAGTACACGTGGGGAACCGTCATTGCAACTTGTTCCGACTGTCAACCCTCGCCTTCGGCTGCGCCTCGGCTCGGGTAGACATTTGTCGGAACTCTTTGCAATGACAGCCTTTCCCCACTTGTAATGAAATATACTATTTCCGTATAAACAGATACCTATTACGTAACTTTACACTTTCCTATACGAGTACGTATACTCTGCGTCTGTACTAAAATATAGCGCTGCATCTTGTATATATACTCGTATGTATGTATATTAGTGTAAGTAACAAAGTAACAAATAAAACTGGTATTCGTGCTTACATGCGAGGGGCGATTCTAACTAAATTACAACTTATACACGTTTTCTTCTTCTGTTACCTATTGAAAAATAGACCGGCTGCAGTTACGTTTCTGATGACGTCAGCGATCGATCAAAACTTTGTATTCTCCGTGCGATTCTCTAATGATTCGTCATTGCGCTCGTCGACGAGCTCACCGATGTTAAATACTTTGAGATATCGACCTTGTATTTTCCAACGTTCCTTGTCATCTCGTCATTTGTTTCACGGATGTGTCAAAGATGCAACGATGTTTGCCCTAGGCTGATTACTCGATTGATGATTAACGCGACGCTAACTCATATTCGTATATACCTAGTAGTATCTAATGTATATTATTTGTATAGTAGTGTTTATGATGACGTTACGTTCCAATTTATCGACAAAAATATTAGAATGGCTTTTTGTGTAAGTATTGAACGATAACCGGAGTCGAGCAGTTGCAACAGGATTGATTGGTTCGCTGGGTAATAATAGAATTGGCCTACAGGTCATAGGGGTGGTAATTAACGCAGCTTACGGCTGCATTCATGGTCATCGCTTCTTGATTCCATCTCCGCTTTCCACCGAGCGAGAGGGAGTCGCTTTGATGAAACATTATAAAAATATAGGTATATACTTATATAGGCACATTTTGTATCTACTACTGCTGGACACAACGAGCTATGGAGAGGGCTATGCTCGGGGTTTCTCTACGTGAACGAATCAGAAATGAGGAGATCCGTAGAAGAACGAAAGTCACCGACATAGCCCAGAAGATTAGCAAGTTAATAAGGCAGTGGGCAGGGCACATAGCACGCAGAACAGATGGCCGATGGGGCCAAAAGGTTCTGGAGTGGAGACCACGGACCGGCAAGCGCAGCGTAGGTCATCCACCGACACGGTGGACAGACGACCTGATAAAGGTTGCAGGACGACGTTGGATGCAGGCCGCTTCCAACCGGTCCTTTTAGAAAATCATGGGGGAGGACTATGTTAAGCAGTGGACGTCCTACGGCTGAGATGATGATGATGATAACTGCTGGACATGTAACTCCCATGGTTACCCACAAAAAATCCTGCATCCAATATCGTCGACGCCCTTATCAGGTCGTCTGTCCACCTTGTTGGTCATCGTCATATGCTGGGCTTGCCGTTCCGTCTGCCCCGGAAAACCTTTTACCCTCATAAACCTCTTAATCCCATATGATTTTTTAAACATGTGCTGGACCACTATGGGTATCTTCACCTAATATCATCAGTTCTGAAAGCTATGTGCCCTGTCCACTGCCATGTTAGTTATCAATCTAAAGTCACCTCAAGGTAACACGACACACACAACGACATTTTATACAAAGCCACAGATCCAGAGTCGATCTTTGCGAAGGTCAGTTTTACCTTTCATTCAAGAAAAATAACAATTATATTATTAAATTTAAAACTAAAAAAAATATATGTTATTATATATTTTAATTATGAAATATTATAATTTTAAGATGACCATTAGCTTTTTCACGCCCCGCTTTAAAGACCCCGGGTCATAGCTGCAAGGAATACGTACGCCAGCAAAGCATTCCACAATTTACTTACACGACAGAGGTAGGAACTGCCAAACCTTTTGGTTCGTGGTAAGAAGTTTTGAACAGTATATGGATGCAATGCTAGGCCGGAACGAGTTGTTCGGGATTGAAATGGTGAGGAATAAATAAGATTAAAGAACTCTTCAGAACATTCGCCTTGAAACAAACAGTAGGAAACGCCTAGAGAAGCTATAGTTCTATCAATCATCAGCGTTCAAAGCATTAACATTGTGTTTTCGAGTAATAAAAATGGGAATGCAAATAAACACTATGTACCTACCTACTTATTTTGCGAAAGGCTCGTTAGCTCAATTAGTAGATAAGACCGTACCTTTGAAGGGGTCCATGATTCGGGGCAAATAGTTGATGAGCAGACATGTTTGTAGTCGGGTAATGATGAGATGTTATGCGTGTGTACATGCCTCCTGCTACACAGAAAATTCGAGTGCGAGGGTATGAGTGTTTTTTTTCCTTTTAAGCAAAAGCACAGTGTAATAATAGCACTAAGTACAAAGGGCATAAACGCGGCTTAGCGACTAGCTTGTTAAGGAGCCCTGTGGCGCCCTCATGATTGCTCCCGAGTGTTACGACCTGCGCCCGCGTCATGTTTGCGCCGAGTTGGGAACAAATGGCTCTTGTGGCATACCTTTAACTAAATACCTTACACTAAATTTATAAAGAGGAAAGATTTGTTTGTTTGAATTGAAAAGGCTCCGAAACTGCTGGACCGATTTGAAATTTTTTTTTACAATAAGAATCCTCCATGATCCCTGATGAATGTTCATAGGCTGTATAATATTTTCAAAATTAGGGATCCGTATGAAAATTCGAAAATGTAACCCCAAGGTGTAATAGTAGATTAGTAGCCATGGGCTGCAAGGCATCGCACGAGCGCAGCGAGGGCGCCTATAGTTCGAAGGTGCAATTGATGCTTACACCCGAGCTAACTACTCTGCTTTACAAGAGAGACCCCGCTTCACGGACTCCCAAATTCCCTCCTCCGGCTCCCTCCCTCCGAGGGCGCCCTTCGGTTCTTCGGCGTTCAAGCCGTTAGATAGCCCTCTCTCCCCCGACCCTGCGCCCTATGCGCCCCGCGCTCCCCGCGCACCTTTACCACCCCGCGATCGCTCTCCAGTCCTTCGGACTGAGTACGAACGCGCCTACGATTCGGCATCCAACTCGGAGAATGAGATGGATGTAGAGTTCTCCCGCTCCCGCGCTAACTCTGTTGGCAACATCTCCAACGACGGGTTCACTACCGTCGGAAAGAGAAAGCGCGTCCCCAAAGCCGCCTCAGAGGCTCCCTCCCCGCCACCCAAAGCGGCCTGCACCGCCCCGGGAGCGAAGCCATCAGGCTCTCTCGCTCCCACCTCCCGCGACCCTCTCGCTCACTCCGATGCTCCCGCAAGCATCGCCGCGTCTCAACGCGACGTCTCCTCTCAAGGAGCGTCAGTTAGACGCGAGAAACCGCCGCCGCCGCTGTTCCTTCAGGACAAGGCGAAGTGGGACATGGTCTCACGACTTTTGACGGATCGTAAGATCCAATATACCAGCGCCCGCTCAACCCAACTGGGTATTAAAGTCCAGGTGCCTACCCCAAGCGACCATAGGGCGCTTACTCGACTTCTCAAAAACGAGAGCATAAGCTTTCATACTTATGCTCTCGAGGAAGAGAAGGTTCTACGCGTTGTCATACGCGGAGTACCAAAAGAGGTGCAAACCGACAGTGTCCTCGCCGACTTAAAGGCGCAAGGCTACCCCGTCCGCGAATGCCACCGCATGTACAGTGGCAAAGATCGCAAACCCTACGACCTACTATTGGTCATCCTCAATCGCACGCCAGAGGGCAAAGCGATTTTCAATATTAAAACGGTTGTGAACCTCTCGGGGATCACCGTTCAACCCCCATTCCGAAACCGAGCACCTGGCCAGTGTCATAACTGCCAATTGTACGGGCATGCCGCCCGATTCTGTTTCGCCCGCCCGAGGTGCGTCAAGTGCCTAGGGGATCACGGGACAGCCCAGTGTTCTCGCACTAGGGACTCATCAGACCCGCCTAGTTGTGTCCTCTGCGGCACACAGGGACATACCGCCAACTACCGCGGTTGCCCTAAGGCACCCCGCGCACCCAGTGGGCCGGCTAGGAGGCCTATTCCCCCTCCTCGCCCGGTCACTACCCGCTCACAAGGGAACGGCCCTAAGCCTAACCTTACACCCGCACCGCAGGCAACACCTGTTGCTCCCGCGCCCGCGCCCGCGCGCAACGCTTGGTCCAAGCCCTTGAGCATGGTACAAGCAAGCGCCCCCCTCACCCCCGCCCGCCCGCCGGCCCCTGCCAGCGCGCCGGCTCCTAAGCCCAAACCGCCGCTCTCTAGGCCTCCAATGGCTGGGCTCATGGACGCCCCAGGTCAATCTGACCTGGCGGCCGACATAGCCCTTGTCATGGACTACGCGATGGTCATAGACGTGGACGAAGTACGTGCATTCGCGCACAAACTTCGTACTGCCACAAACGACCAAGACCGCTTGCGAGCCACGCTCACACACGCGGGTC
Source organism: Selenia dentaria (assembly GCA_917880725.1). Classification (NCBI taxonomy): domain Eukaryota; kingdom Metazoa; phylum Arthropoda; class Insecta; order Lepidoptera; family Geometridae; genus Selenia; species Selenia dentaria. The sequence goes on along the minus strand of OU862890.1, from coordinate 30,288,575 downwards.
TAATCAGCGCAGTGAGGCGCTACGCCCTCCCCAGCGTTTCTTAGGTATCATCCAATATGGATAGTACACCGAAACGAATTAAGCCCCACTCAGTCACCGTAGCGACTTTCAACGCTGACGGCCTCTCTAGTCAAAAGGACGAAGTTCACGAATTTTGTAAGACCCATCAGGTCGATATCCTATGCGTGCAGGAGACCTTTCTGAAACCAGGTACAGCGAACCCTAGGTTTGCAAATTACCGTTTGGTTCGTAATGATAGAGTGGCCACCCCAAAAGGTGGCACTCTCATCTATTACAAAAGAGCTCTGCACTGTATCCCAATTGTTACTCCACCACTTAGAATACTAGAAGCCTCTGTTTGCTTTCTAGCGATGTCAGGTCATCAACCTGTCATCATAGCCTCATGTTACCTCCCCTCTGGTAAAGAACTATTACAGACAGACTTGGAAGCCCTCTTCTCTCTAGGAAGCTCCGTCCTTCTGATCGGTGACTTCAACAGTAAACATGTCATATGGAACTGTACTAGTAACAATAGTAATGGTAAAATCCTTGAAGGATTGGTCAGCCACTTAAACTTTGATATTCTCTCCCCTCTGGAGCCCACAAGATACCCCTATGTTGACAACCAACGACCAGACATACTTGACATAGCACTTCTCAAGAACGTCACCCTCCGGTTGCGCTCTATAGAAGTGTTACACGAACTGACTTCAGACCACCGCCCTGTATTGTTGAAATTAGGCCCCGACCCGACGGACATAACCCCTATCACTAGAACGGTAGTGAACTGGAAGCAACTGGGGGAATCCCTCCAAGCTATCAGTTCACCCGCTCTCGATAGAATCCCCGATGACATACAGACAGTAGAAGACGTGTCAATTGCGATCGAGGCTCTCAGTGACCACCTCCGCACCGCAGTAGGTGAATCCTCAAAGCAGGTCCAAGTGGCGGATGGTCGCCGCTTTGAACTGCCCGAGGGTGCGAGGAGGTTACTGACAGCTAAGAACGCCGCCACTAGGGCGTATGACTCGATGCCAACCCCAGAGAACAAAGCCACCATGCGCTATTTACAGCGTGCTGTAAGGAAACGCATGAGTGAGCTGCGTGATCAAAGGTGGGACGACAAACTGTCAGAGATTGAGCCAACTCACCAGGCATACTGGCAGTTGGCTCGAACTCTGAAATCTGACGGACAACAGACAATGCCTCCACTCATTAGGCCACCTCCCCTCTCCATAGCGTTCCTTGACGAAGACAAAGCCGAGTGTTTAGCTGATAGCCTTGAGGCTCAGTGTACTCTAAATGTAGATCACGTCGACCAGAAACACCTCGATTCGGTGGAATCTGAAGTCGAACGTAAAAGCTCTATGTCCATCTCTGACCTCCCACTCCTCCCACCGGTAAAATCATCCGAGGTTGTGTCTCTGATCAAGAGCCTCAAGACCCGTAAATCCCCTGGTGCTGATGGTATCAGCAACAAGGTGATTAAACACTTCTCAGTCCCACTAGTCCATCTCTTAGTTAGCATCTTCAATGCGGCTATGAGCAACTGCTCCTTCCCAGACACTTGGAAGCATGCCATTGTCATTGGTATTCACAAACCAGGCAAACCGGCAGCCGAGCCCTCCAGCTACCGTCCCATAAGTCTCCTCAGCTCTCTGGGGAAGATTTACGAGCGGCTCATTGTGAACCGACTCTGGTCCCACGTTAGATCCAATAACCTCCTTCCCGATGAGCAATTTGGTTTTAGAGCCAAACACTCTTGCGTCCAACAAGTGCACCGCGTAACGGAGCACATCCTAGGCGGTTTCAATAAGAAACCAAAGCCCCAAGGGACCATAGCTGTCTTCCTCGACGTAGCGAAAGCGTTCGACAAAGTCTGGCACAACGGCTTGATATTCAAGCTGTACCAACTGGGTGTGCCAGACCGTCTTGTACTCATCTTACAAGACTTTCTCAGGGATCGAACGTTTAGCTATCGCACCGAGGGAACGCTCTCCTCCCCGCATCCCATTCACGCAGGTGTCCCTCAGGGCTCTGTACTCTCACCCATTCTCTTCTCGCTGTACACCAGCGACATCCCACGATCTGAACCTAATGTTCAGATCGCTCAGTTTGCGGATGATACTGCAATCTACTCTACTGGCTGGTTCAAGGTCAGGCAGAGATGCGCCATCCAACGAGCCATCACCGTAATCGGTGCATGGTTTCGTAAATGGCGGATTGCAGTAAATCCTAGCAAAAGTGCAGCAGTGTACTTCACTGAGACCCGGCGAAATCTCATGCCGTCACCCATAGTCCTATTCGGCGAACCCATCCCTTGGGCTAAATCTGCCAAATACCTGGGCGTCACCCTTGATTGCCAACTCACTTTCGCGAAACACATCCAGATTGTTCGCAATAGGGCGGCCTTCATTATGGGTCGTCTTAATCCCCTCATAGGCAAAAACAGTAAAATGTCTCTTAGAAATAAGACGACTCTTTACAAACTTTGCATCCGCCCAATCATGACTTACGCATCTGTAGCGTTCGCCCATGCTCAGAAACACGACCTCCACAAACTTCAAGTGATTCAGAATCGCTTTATGCGCAGGGCAGTGGGCGCTCCGTGGTACTTGCGGAACGCCGAACTGCACTGCGATTTCACCCTCCCCTCTATTACGCAGTATATGAAAGACTGCTCCCGCCGCCACTTCGACAAAGCTCCCCACCACTCGAATCCCCTCGTGGTCGAAGCGGCGAACTACTCCACTGACATAACCGATCCCCACTTCCTTCCCCCCCGTCGCCGTCCAAGGCATATTTTGGGTGACCCGGACGACCCCATCGCAGCCGTTACTTCGGCAGCTTTAGCGTCGTCCCAAGGGAACCCCGGTAATGGTTGTAGACCCGACCAGGGCTGTGATCCCGATCGCATTGTAGGCTCCGGCCGAGATCTTCTTCGCAGCCCCAGTCGCAGTCGAGGTAATTCACACTCACACGATTGTAGTCCCAGCCACGGTGCGGGTGGGAGTATACACCGCGGCCCCGGTCGCGATGTATCCTCCGGCCCAGCAAATGGCTGCGGACGAGGTAACACTGGTTTTCTAAGTAGTCCCAGCCACCATGGCTGTGGGCGAGGTATTACACTTTCTTATTGTAGCCCCACCCAAAGTACAGTCATGAGTGCACAACGCGACGATCCTGGTCGCGGTGTGGACCCATGTCGCGGAAATGGGAGGAGGCGAGGTACACAAGGTTATGATTTAGTGGTAAACACAGTCAAACACCGAGCTCGCCGGCGAGCTCGAGGCAAAAGTTATGTCTTGGTTAGATTCTCTCCAAATAGTCGTAGAGTTAAAATTCATAGGGCCCACTTTCAACGGTACACTTATGTACCGGGGCGATTCTCTCCTACTCCCCTCTCTCCTGGCGACGGCCCAAGCCGAGGTCCGTACCCTAGTGGTGCCCTTGAGCAAGTCGCCTACTCCTCTCCTTGCGGCGAAGCGTCTTCAACGCTCGCCTTAGGCGGTGCGCCCTCTGCGCCCGCATCTGGCTGAGTGCCATCTGCGCTCGCCAACCGTCCGGTGACGCTGTAAATGCCGGTAGAGGCAAACAGCATTAGTCCGTTCTAAAAAAAAAAAAAAAAAAAAAAAAAAAAAAAAAAAAAAAAAAAAAAAACTCTGCTTTACATCTCGATTGTGAGGTAAGTAGAAAAAAACCGGCATTACAAAAATAAAATTGATGACTATTATACTCATACGAAGACAAGGCTGAATAGCGAAGCGACCTCTTTTGTCATTGGGCTGAATGCATGATGTCTATTGCCAGTATGATGGTTAGATGTACGCGAACTTTTTGAAAGAGTGAAGTGTTTTTTTTTAAATTATTTACCGCCCTAGGGCTTTTCTAGCTACATTATTACCCTAAAGCGCTAATTGGTCACCTACAAGCCCCATTTGGGGGTAGTAAGGACCTATTTACCGAATATGAGAGATATAAACCGCCCTAGGGCTTTTCTAGCTACATTATTAACCTAGAGCGCTAATTGTTCACCTACAAGCCCCATTTGGGGGTAATAAGGACCTACTTACCGAATATGAGAGATGTAAAAAACATTACATAGCGTACGCTGCGGAAACTATTGACGATAGAGCAAAGTGATGTTCTACTTCACAGTTTTATAGAAAACATCAATATCTATAAAAAAGTTTACGTTACCATATGTCTAACTGTCAGTTATGTCACAATAACTACTTTTCCGTGTTAAAATATGCAATATTAACGCCGGTATAAACTAGGCCACATTATTCGTATCTTGGTGTTAATCCATATCTAAAGAGGAAAGATTTGATTGTTTGTTTGTAATGTATAAACGCAAAACTACTTAAGAGCGCTCTTACATTTTGACGCCGCGCCAAGTTAGGTTTTTTCGGCAGCCAACTACTGTTGCTTATTCTATGTGCAGCAAAGCGGGCGTATGGGAACGTGTTGACTAAATAGTCTTGATCCGTGATATACTTTCACTATACCATAGGAACTTAGATTTATTTAAAGGTGTTCATGAAGCACCGTGGTGTAGTAGGTACACAAACTTACTTTACGTTTTCATATATGCTCTAATAGATATGATTGAGTGTCTATTATAAAATAAACTTACATAACTTATTAGTTATGAAGTTACGGTCTGTGACATATATGTACTAAACCATACATGTATAACTACTGCATTTTAAAAAAGTGAGTGGCAAAAATAACAAATTTACATTTAAAAGAAGTACTAATTAACTAATTAATTACACTTACCAAGTAAGTATTTATGCTTGCCTGTTTTGAATGTTAATTTGTTGTCATTTTGTTAAATATAATGTCTAAACGTATTGAAGAATAAAAAATACAATAAAGGTAGATTTTATGTAAACACATAGTTAACGTTTCATTATCAATATACACACATCAACACTGTCTAGGGATATTAGATTTTTATTTTAATTTCTTTGGTTTTCAGAAAAACTACTCAGAATTAGGAAAAAGTTTATATGTGGGATTAAACCTCCTTGTTCCATTTTCAAACTGACATTGAAAAAAAAAACTAAAACTTATTAAAACAAAAGAAAACGCGGGAACACGCATTTGATTCAGTTAGCAGTGCTAGTTTTGTGTTGAGATTTGTTTAGAAAACATTAATTAACTAACGCTATCAATTGTTTTTGTGATTTTTACTGTTTGTGTCATCTCGTTGGTGCCATGCAACGTCGACATTTGACGAGAGACGAGATGATAAGAGCGGTAGGAATGTTGGAAGCTGGCGCTATCCAAAACGTTGTTGCGGAGACTCTAGGCACCAGCCAGAATGTGATATCAAGGCTCTGGTCACGTTATCGTGATACTGGAGAAGTGGCGGAACAGCATGCTGGCAGAATTCAGATGACCCCTAGAGAGGACCGTTTTCTCCAAAATACCGCCAGGAGAGAACCTACTCTGACGGCAATGGAAATGGTACAGAGGCTCCAACAGGAGCATCAGCTGTTGGTTAGCGACCAAACAGTCAGAAGAAGGCTACATGAAGCTAATCTTCATTCTCGCAGGCCAATTCGTGTTCCTGCTTTGCGACGTGGCAATCGCGGAAGGCGACTATTGTGGGCCCATGAACACGTGTTATGGGATAATGAACAATGGTCGACAGTGCTCTTTACGGATGAGTCTCGGTTTGGATTTCATCCAGATTCGCGAAGAACACGCGTTTGGAGAGTTCCAGGCAGGGAAAGCCGTCTCCGGCATCCACAAGAGGTTCATTCGTACCAAGCAGGAACGATCATGGTATGGGCGGGAATTCGTATAGGCGCGCGAACCGATCTTGTTTTTGTAAGAGGCAACATGAATGCTCAGAAATACCATGATGAGGTGGTGGAACCTGTCATTATTCCGCATAGGGTGCAAATCGGTCAACAATTCGTACTCATGCATGATAATGCCCGTCACACACGGCGAGGCTGGTATCAGCCGCCCTTCAAGACAACAACGTCACGGTAATGAGATGGCCTGCGCAGTCGCCCGATATGAATCCCATCGAACATGCGTGGGACATGTTGCAGCGAAGGGCTATGCACGCCCTCCCTCCAAATCTGGCCACAGAAGAGCAACTTTTCCTGCACCTGCAACGAACCTGGGAACGCATACCACAGCAAGACATGGACACCTTAATTCACAGTATGAATAACCGATGCCGAACTCTAATTAACGTGAGGGGTGGCAACACTGATTATTAAGAGTTAAAATGTCTAACTTTCTGTTGTTATTTTTAATAAAATTATTAATTTTATTAATTAATTTCACTCGTAGACTTAGCGCCATTTTTAGTCTCTTTGTTATTTTTTTTTATTTAAATATTTGATTATCTAAAATGTTTTTTATTTATTTAATTAAGTTGGTCATTAACTGAGGTTTCATTCCATATATACTTCTCTGAACAAAATATTTATAGTTTATCAAAAAATTTAAGAAATACAAAATATCCCTAGACAGTGTTGATGAGTGTATATATATATATAACACGCATTTAAAAATATATTTCGCGCAATGGCATTGAACGAGCTTTCCTCGAGTCAATTATTTCGGGCAGCACACATTTTTCGTAGAAGGCCTGCAATTTGGGTAGCATCTTTTCTTGCCAAAATGTTTCATCTCTATGTATGTTTATAACTTTTACAGGGTGATTTGGGCCAGTCCAAATGGCAAGTATACAAATATTTTTATTTGTTATATGAAGCTGGCCTTGAATTTGATAAAACCAGTCATGGTTTTGATTTATGGTTACACCCATAACATCATTACATTTAAACCCTTTTATTTTTTTTGATTGCACGGCTACGTCAAAGTCCATTCCAAAAGCTGATATCGGACATTTTACTTCCACAAGACCTTCAACGTACAAACTACAGGTGATGCCCCTAAATAACAATGGTTTGGATCAATAAATAGGCCACATTTTTGAATTAAAATGTTTTCCTGTTTGCTCAATTGTGCTAATGCTTCTGCTTCGTTCTCTTTGCCATGTTTGATTGAAGGTACATTATTAATAATGTACCTAAATCTTAAGATTATAACTAAATAAATAAGTAAAGTACTTAAATTTGGCTCTGACATTATTGAACATAGTGAAATGAAGTATAGTTTTCATGCAATGGTGATGTATAGATATAAAGACAATGTATCATATTTCAACGTTGAACATCTTGCTAACACGTATTTATTTGTAAAACACCTCTTAACCGATTCACAAAACTCTTTAACCAGAAGAAAGCTACATTATGCCTGAGTAACATACGCTATATCTCATCATCATCATCCATCACCAGGCGGGTGAAACTGCGGAGCGCAGCTACTTTTATAACAACGTGAGAACATATTCATATGTAAAAACAAATCTTGTCCTAATCTAGCTTTACATACATAATATATACAGATAAATAAAAATATACAGATGAAAATTAAATAAAAATATTTTTTCCAATAAGCCACTGCCACTGAGAAACGTCCCCAAAATGCTAGCAGCATAGCCACGTTATATGCAATGCTTAATCTTTGAGTAAGTTTAAGGTTATGGTAACTCAACATGACAATTACGTAACTAGTCATGAGTCAGCAGTATTCATAATCACGAGTCATGACTATGATTTGTCATTGTGCCAACAGCGACACATATAACTATTGTTTTGATTTTTCTTGGTTTACCAATACATTTGTAAATGTATTTGTAAATTGCCACAAAATTAGTATTAGTACCCACTGGTTGTCAACTCGATAACTTTAGTATTGCCTGAGACAGCGCGGTGTGATACTCAGCGGGCTGCCAATAGTGAGTACAGCAAATATCACAAAAGTATTAGTTTTATTATATACTAGCTGCTCTCCGCGGTTTCACCCGCGCGGTGATGGATGATGATGATTAATCTTATATAGCCTATGTTACTCAGGGTGAATGTAGCTTTCCAATGGTGAAAGTATTTTTTAAATCGGTCCATTACATTTTGAGCCAATTCGTTACAAACATACTAACATACAAATCTTTCCATTTTATAATATTAGTATAGACTAGCTACTGCCCACGACTTCGTTCGCGTAAAAGGCTTGGCTTTCGGCCTCGCCCTATCATTTTCTTAATTTTTTAATGTAAGAACCTTTTTCAAAGTATTAGAAAATATTATTATTATATTGTACTGTCTCCTGGTAACTTCGCACCAGAGTCCCAAGATACAAGCCTTGTGCTTAGTTTGGGGCTCACTGATATACTTTTTTGATTTAGTACAATGTGTTCTATGTTAGTTAAGTTTTTTACAGTAAGCTGTTTATATTGTGTATCTTTTACTCTGGGTAAATAAATTTATCTTTATCTTTTATTAAAAAAATATGAACGAAATTGGTAAAGCCGTTCTCAAGTTAAAACGTGACCAGGAGAAATAGGGGTTCATTTTTATATATTAAGACTAGTGACTGCCCGCGACTTCGTTCGCGTAGTAGGCTCGCCCTTCGGCCTCGCCATAACCTCCCATCTTTTCTTAGTTTTATTTCATAAGAACCTTCTGAAAATAAGTAATATAACAAAAAAAGAATTAGATTGACTGTTCCATCCGTTCTCAATTTATAGCGTGACCAGGAAAAATAGTGGTTATTTTTTTATATAATGACATTATAGATAAAGACAGATTATGTCGTTTCCATCACTCAGATTTAGTAGAATTGTCTCTCGCGTTCAGTCGGAGAAGTGTCACCTTTACGATTATATCTTTACATCTACGCAGATAAATCACATTGAAGTGTCTGTTCGTAATTCCAAAATAACAGTTTTTCACTAAATGCATATGAAAGTATATATGGTAGGTACCTACATTAATAAAACAAACTAAATGTTGTTTGTCTGTCGGTTTGTTCTGGCTAATCTCTTAAACGACTGGACCAATTTTAACGGGACTTTCACTGGCAGATAGCTGATGTTATCAGGAGTAGCTTAAGATACTTTTATTTTAGAAAAATAATTATATAAACACTTTGTCGCTCTGTCTGTTTGTTACCTTATCACGACTTAACGGCTGCACGGATCGTAATGAAATTTGGCGAGGTTTTAGATTATATCTCGGAGAAACGTATATGATACTTTTCATCATCATTATCATCGATCACCATGCGGATGAAACCGCGGGGCGCAACTAGTGTTAATATATAAAGTCAAATCATATATCTGCGTAAGTGTAACGTAACGTGTCGTTCACGTGAAACTGTACAAAATGCCATTTACCTTGGGCAACTGTGACACAGACACCTCATAGTTTGTACGCTGAAGCGTGAACTATGTACGCTTACAGTACGAATACTTTTTCGGAAATTATTTTTGTAGTAAGCCGTAGCTTTAGATCTGATAAATTTTAGTAAAGCGTTTACTTTCAAATCTCAACTCAAATTGAGATTCAGCAATAAGTGTCTTTCTTGAATCCGACCTAAAAGTCACACCGCACAATAACCGGAGTGTAGGTTCCTTTTTCCAGGCGTACAGAAATCTAGAACCATAGCGACAAAATTGAATTTTAATGATAATAATGTTGGTAAAAATGTAGTTTACTTGAATTACCAACTTTCTAAAACCCTATTAAAAAATAGATAAGTAATAGTACTTCCTGGTACCGAGGCGACTGAGTGATTTCTTCACAGGGGCGAAAGGTAGTTGCATGAACACTATCAACAGATTTTCATCGGATTCTGATACTGTTGGTGTAAGGTTGGTGTAATAAATGGTTATATATATATACTTAAGTATTTACTTTTTAATAGTCCGTAAAGATTTCAGGGTAGAAAGTTCGAATACGTGTCCCGGAAAATAGGAGACGCGGGAAAATGTGAATAAGCTTTCAATATGGGATAACACAACGTCTGTCACCTTACTCCAAAAATAGTTTCACACTCATGCCCGTTTTCACCAACATTTTAGGTAACATTTATGTACTACTAAGGCTGAGCGCAAACTTGAGTCACGACAGTTTTAAGACAGACTTTCCTCACATAGACAAGTCTATCTTAAAACTAAAACCAAATTAATATTAATAAGGCTGAGCGCAAACTTGAGTCACGACAGTTTTAAGACAGACTTTCCTCACATAGACAAGTCTATCTTAAAACTAAAACCAAATTAATATTAATAAGGCTGAGCGCAAACTTGAGTCACGACAGTTTTAAGACAGACTTTCCTCACATAGACAAGTCTATCTTAAAACTAAAACCAAATTAATATTAATAAGGCTGAGCGCAGACTTGAGTCACGATAGTCAAAACAGTTTCGTTTTAGATGTGCGACGTGCCATAGGCAAAACAAATTGGTTTTAATTTTAAGACAGACTTGTCTATGTGAAGAAAGTCTGTCTTAAAACTGTCGTGACTCCAATGTGCGCTCAGCCTAATTGTTACCTAACTGGCTTAGGTGTTACCTAAAATGTTGGTAAAAACGGGCAATAGACTAAGGAAATCGGATAATGCTACTTAATTTCCTGTCGTGTATTATTCAGCCCGTTGACTCGCCAATCGCAATATTTGGCAAATAATACAATATTGTTTTCTCCGAAATCATACTACTTTGTTCAGGCATTGCGATATGTGTGGGTAAGGTATATGTAAAATTGTTTTTGTGTAGGTTTAGGGTAATAGAGTAGACGTATTTTTCATGCGAGGTAAAATTAAAATATTATTATAGATTTATTCTTTTATCACATTAAATTATCATATAATAATAAATTATAATACATTTCGACAGTGACTTTGCGAGGCAATTCAGCTATGTATTCGGAAAACGTTACCGAACTACGAATGTCATAGTAGAATAGGTTTTGATTTTATATACTTTGTAATTTGTTTTTGGAATTATATTTTTTAAAACTTAAAAAATATAAAAAATATAAACGTACGGGCATAGCAAACGATTTGTTGATAGCATGAAAAAAAAACACTGAAATCGGTCAATGTTAAGAGGTAGAACAGAGTTTTTTCTTTTAGTATGGACAAGTATATGCATAAGTAAGTTTTTTTAAGTTTTTAAATTTTTTTTTTTAAGTTTTCACTCTTAAGTACATCTTAATAATTATATTCTCGTAATAACTACGTACGTAGGTGAAACACCGTTTCAATTTATTATTTATCAATCAAATAACATCGATAACTCAAATAACAGATAGATACGATAAAATTATATGTATAGTATACTAGGCTCACATAACTGCATGGCGGTGGTAGAGGTTCGAGTCAAGGCGAAACGTAGTTGACCTCCACTACTCATGTTACAATAGTTGCACAACACATCGCATACAACCGAACGCCTTTTATCAGGCCTATAATACGATTACTAAACAACATTTTGGATATTAGTAAAATCTTTATTTTATGAAACATAATCAAAACCTATATTCTTATTAATAAAAATACTGTGCGCTAGAGTTAGCTCACATTCTGATCAGTGACTAAGATGTAGTGACTCTTAGATAAAAATCTCACTTTAAAATCATGCAACCTCAACTGTTTACATACAACTATTTTTTATTTTATTTTAAACTTTACCTTTATTTATTACTTAAACTTTGCAAACAGCACCCGTTCACGAGTTGACGCATGTGCCAGCCATCGCCTTCCTCAACCATTTCTGAGGGAAGATGGCGACCCGCCACACACGCCACCGCTTGCCAACACATTTCATTTACATACAACTTGAGAATTGGTATATGCACAACGATTCAAATCCACTTATGAAGGAAAAATAGTAATAAGTACAGTTGACCATATCCTACTAATATCATAAACGCGAAAGTTAGTATGTATGGATGTACGAATGTTTGTTACTCTTTCACGCTCAAACGGCTGGGCCAATTTTAATGAAATTTGGTATGGAGGTAGCTGAGGTGCTGGATTAACACATAAGTTACTTTTCACGGATCATGATGATGATCACCATCATCAAACATCATCATGCGGGTGTAACCGCGGGGCGCAGCTAGTTATGTATAATTGTGTGACCGAACGTAGATAAAGCGTAGCATTCTGTCGATATCATTTATGTTTATCAACAATAAACTGACCTATGGACTAAGAGGCGATTGCAATACTTAGTCATTCATTTTGTTTTCGTGAAAGACACTGTCTATTGGAGAATCATAATAAAATATTTAGTACCTATACTTATCAATAAAACAGCAATGGTGTACTAACGGGAGCTTGCCGTGTTCCTTTCACTAAAGATTCGCCCTGAATTCGGTTCAAAAACCTTTATGTAGCAAGTTTTTATTTAATTATATAAGTACTTATCACAGCGACGCGACAAGCGACGTTTGTTTCTGAACGCCGATAACACAAGTCGACTTTTATTTCATTGTTTGTTTCGAGCGAGTTCAGATTTTGCAATTCATATTTTATACTATTAGATATTGATTCTATGAAGTACATTTTTATTGTTTTTATCCATTAGTTACTATTCTCAGAAGCATCTGGGACGAATCAATTAAGTGACGTATACGGAACGCGCCTGTGTTCTCCGCAAGGTAATTACGGATAGGCTAGAGATTTTTTCTAGTCTAAGTGGAAGAGTGGTAGTGTTGTGTCGTGTTACGGATTGTTGAAGGAATTTACGGATTTAATTGTGAGTAACGGATTGCGGTGATTGGATGACATAGTAAGGTTTGTGGTTATATTAGACTTTTAGTGGATTGTTTTGAATTATTGACTAGTATTTCGCATAACTGCGTTGCTACAATGTTGATACTTGAAGGATTGTTACACGCACGATTAGTTTGTACGCGTCCTTTAATATTAAATATATTTCATTAAAAAATGATAGAGGCTATGAAGAAATTATTTTTAAAAATTAAAATTTGTTTAATGTATACCAAATAAATACGAAGGGATGAGTGATTATTATTACAATGAGTACCGACTGTAAAAAACACTGACTCACAAAAGTCAAGGTAGTAGGCTAGTAAAGTACATTCTTCATTAAAAACCCGTCAAGTGTACATGTAGGTTATTCAGCAGTTAGGCTTTATATTTATTTATATCAGTAAGTAGTCAATTTCTGATGAATCCGAACCGAAATCGAAACCGCGGGATTCACATTATAGCGAAACTTTAGCTTTTTTTCTTCTTCTGTGGATACGCTTCGCGAATCCCAGGATGAAAGGACTAGACTGTTGAACCAGACTTAACTATTTGACGTTAGATTGTTTTTTGTTTTCTTTTATACAAACAGCATAAAGAAATTTTTATTAAAAAAATTACAAATTTCTCACCGTCAATATAAATTACCTGCAGCTAATAATAGGCATGTATAAGTAACAATAACAAATCATTATTTTTATTATCAGACTGTACTTTCTTCGGGCCGAGTAGAAACTGGGACGAGTGGGGACTGAGCCCGACCATTACCCCTTTAGAATAGAGTCCTCGACTACAGGACCAGCAGGGCGATTTCAATCAACATTTGTTAACAACTGAGACTCATAGCCCTGCAGGTTTCATTCATAAATACGTCATCGAGGGGCAAAATCCATTGAGTTGACATCACTTCGACGTGATAGGTAAATATTGTATCGAAAAGTCGGTGGGGAAAATCCAAAAAGGATATCGTAGATTTCGTTTTATTTTCCTAGACGTGTGTTTCTTTGAATTTTGACTTTATTTATTAAAGTTTAACAGTGGTAGTTTAAGTGTTCGTATGGTGCACGAGCGTCGGCAAAGTGAACAGAATCTGAAACATTGTTTAGTGTTTCCCTCGTCTACCGCCTTGGAAAGTTTTAGTAATACATCTACTGCACTATATAATAATCTTAGACACGACAGTGACTTGAAAGACTTACTTCTTTATGTGACTTTATGGCGACTACTTGAATAAAAAAAAAGTAATACTATAAAAATTACAAGGGCTGCGATGTCAATGCGAAAGTTTAAGTATTTCTAAATAATGCTACTTTCGGTTGGATGGTACTGTTAAACTGTTCAATAGATGTCGCTCCGTCCCCGCAAGACGGTTAGTCAAATAGAGAGTTAAAATTCGATGCTCGGACCCGGACCTCGGTGGCCTAGTTGGTCAATGGCGTCTAACACGGAGTCAGAAGAAGCGGGTTCAAATCCCGTCCGAGGATGGAATTTTTCTCTCTATAAATTTCAATCCTTGAATAAAATTCTCACTTGTAATAAGTACATGTATTAACTATTTAACTTGTAGAATGGCAAATGTGCGTATTCGAGTTTACTTCGAAAGGGAAAATAACTATTGTTTTCCTCTATTGTTCTTTTACTCTAATTTATCACAACCTACTACATAAATAGACCGCAGCCTGTATAGGTAGGCTGTTATTACGAAGGTGTATGAACTGAATAGGATACAGCATAACAAGAACTACTAGATCATTCCTGATGATGATGATAATATTAAAAACTAGATGACTCGCCAGCTGCTTCGCTAGTTTCACCCCTTTAGCGGTGAAATTTCCATATTTTTCTATAGTAGATGCTCACAACATTAAGTGCATCAACTGCCCAAATACCAAAGAGAAGAAAATAATTTGTCCAGACGCCTCAAAGAGACTGAAAGTGAGCATAGAGCTGATGCTTACCTAGTCCAACGTATCAGCCTGACTATTCAACGAGGTAACGTTGCTAGGTTGTTTGGGCATTCTATCCCGCAGACAGCGAATTCACATCTGTTTTTTTTAATCTAAATATATCTGTAACTAGTAGGTATCCGCTCGAAACTTCATTCGTTTGGAATAAGGTTATACCTAGCCGGTGCAAGCCATTGAGCTAAATGTACTACGTAGTACATTTAGCTCAAAGGTGCAAGCATTTATTGTCGATAGGATAAAAATATCGGTAAAAGACTACCCACGATATAGCTATCGCAGCTAGATCCATACTAGATACAAGGTAAGATAGCTGATAAAAGTTAGTACCTATATCGACTCAATCAAGTTTATCGTCGGATCCGTACTCGCACAGGAAGTTGAACTCGGGAACCCGTGGAAAGAAAATGATATGTAACCGAGTGTTGTTCTCAAGTGCAAACAATCTCTACCCCAAATTTCATCCAAATCGGTGCAGCTGTTTTTGCGTGATTGACAAACATCCTTCCATCCAAACTTTCACATTTATAATATCAGTGTGAACTTTAGTTTTACGACGTTATCCTCTACTATTAGTGATTCTGTGGTTTTAGCTCATTAGCTTACATTGTAACAGAAACTAAGGCCTTATTCTTTACGACCATTAATACACGTAACGCGCTGCGTTATATCTTCAAGGAATGATCGTGATATCAGTATAATATTACTGTTACTTCAAATTCAAATTTAAATAATTTATTTTTCAGAATACAAGCATTACATATAACATTTTTAGTTCTTGTACAAATGTGCTGCGTCTGTATTCAGCCTGCAAGTAGACGTGCAAATGTTTTGTCTGAAGTCGCAATACTTATAACTACAAATTTAACATTATATTACGAGTATTTAATATTTGTAATGCCCTATAAAAGCAATTATCTAACAGCCACTTAGTAAGTCTCTTTCTAAAGATTTGTCCATCTAACTGTTTCAAATTATCAGGTTATTATATAGTGTTAATCACATATTATACACATTTTTTATATAAATGTCCTTGTAGCACCGAGGTTGATATAATAAATTATTGTACTGTTTACGATTTTGTCTTGGATAATCTTCACTTCGTGCCTTGAAACATGAAGGATACCTACAATTTACAATAATACATACTTCTATTATATTCAAGCATGGAAGCGGTAAGATATTATTTTAAATATTCAAAACTATAAAAGTTTAAAGTTTTACATGTATCTAAGAACCAGGATTTGTTGATTACACGAAGGCACCCATTTTGCACCTTGAAATAATTCCCTAAAAATATCGTAGCGCGCCGCGTAACGCGCTTTAATGGTCATAACATAACGAATTTGGTCCCAGAATAGGTGTCTGTTCTGTGGTAATAGCGTAATAAAGCTTGCGAAGAATAACGTCTTATATACGTTCGAGATACGCAGTAATATAGGTACAGCGTGTAACAAAAAAGTGTAGTAATATTAAAACCCACCCGCTTGCATACAATTGGGACCTAACTACTGCGTCCCAATAAGTAGTAAACATTCCGTGTTATGAGTTACCAAAGTTTTTAATACTCAAGCAGGTTCAGCCCTGAAAAACTAGGCCAAAGAAGGCAATGAACTTCAGAACGTTGATTATACTATTATTTACTAATAATGGGGCCTAAGCAGGACCTATGCTGGGGTGCGGCGCAGACAGAGAGCTTATGCAGGATAGGGGGACGGTGTTGAATGAATAGGTGGCGCTGGGATTACAGATATCAAACTCCAAGAATATGCATGTCTACGAGTAATAGGGCGGTCCAAATATTTTTCGGATTTATTCTTTTACTTTCACTGAAAAAAAAAATATAAGAGGGACCTGAATTTTAATACTTTGCCATGTGAATCCTGACGAGGTACATATGCACACCTTTCAGTATTAATGTACCTTTTTGTTGCACGCTGTATGAGCGCATGTACCTAGCTGTACATGTGTACAGCTAAGTACACATGTACAGGCACACACAATCTACCTATACATTGTGTGTGCTTCAATAGTGTAGTTACATGTACCTACCGTGTAGTGTTTGTTTTTATTTATAAGAAGATAATCAATATACCTACTAACTACATATGGACAAGAAAATTAAATACCTACCTAAAGCTATATACAAACATAGTAATAATTATAAACACAAAACCAAGGTAGTACTAAACTATAGAACTTTATATGATTTTCAAAGCTCTAACGCTTAGCGAGACCAAACATTGCAATTATAGAGAGAAAAATTTTAGGAAGATGCGGGTTCTAATCCTGTCCGAGGACACATGTTTGTCTCTCTAAAATTGCAGAAGAAAGACTTATATAAACTTAAGGCGCTGTCAGTTCAGAGCTTGAATTCTTTTAATTTCTTTCACTTGAAATCAAGCAAGCGCATCTCGTGGAAACGTACAAAAATTCATAAAAAAAAATCTATTTTATTATATGTGTTTCATGACAAATCTCAATAAAGAGCAAAACTGTTTTGAAGTGAAATTAAGTGGTATGTTTGATTATTTTTAAAGTACACTAATATGTTAAATATGTTTCCTATCGACTTCCAAAAAAAGGAGGAGGTACACAATTTAACTGTATGTTTTTTTTATTATACGAGTAGCTTTCGACTGGGTGTACCGATTCTAAAAATTATAATTAATAAATAATTATAATATTAATTAATTATTTTTTGTTTGAAAGCTGGTGCTTCCCGTGTGGTCCCATTTAAATTTAATCAAATTCGGTCCAGTAGTTTTTGAGATACACTCCAATAAATCAATAGAATGGAAGTCGGTATTAAATTATTCAAATTGTACTTATAATTGACGGAATTACCGTCAATGTGATAATTCCGTCATACTATCTTTTTGTAATTTTAAGAAAATCCCTGCTTATGAGATTAAAATAGCCTTTATTGCTGTTTCTTCCCTCACAATTATTAATTGTCTATATACTAAAATAGATATATGAGATAAACTGCTTCAAAAACCCTCATTTTTATCGACGTCTTGAATTGACAGCACCTTAAACATTTTAGTCATTCTATTCAATTATGCTGCACTCACGTCCGACGACGTATGATTAGGCAGAAGGTAGCAATTTTATACAAATGAATATATAATCGCACTCGTGTCTCACGACCTTCTTGCACTAATTCGCTTGTAATATGACGCAGGCATTTATCCTTAACAAAACAATATATGCGCATGTGCAGTATACATACATCTAAAAAATTAACTATCTTTATAAGAGTATAATACTAGCGAATGCCCGCGACTTCGTTCGTGTAGTAGGCTCGGCATAACCATAATCTTTTCTTCTTTTATTTATTTACATGTACCAACAAACAGTACATGCAATACATATAACTAAAAAACTAACAAAAAAAATACAATAGGTTATTGCAGCACCAACGACGTTAACCACAAATAATTCCTAATTCATATACGAATGCTGAGAATTAAGACTACAATTTACAAACTAACAACATATCATCTAAAATATTTTAGTGTACATTTGAAGGTTACTAAAAGTTTCTTTCATAAGATCCTTCTCCTGACAATACAATTAACAAAAAAAGTATTAGCGAGATTGTTCCCTCCGTTCTCAAGTTATAGCGTGACCAGGAGAAATAGGGGTTTATTTATATATATATATATATATATATATATATATATATATATTATTTGCTCCTGTATTACTGTTATTTAATTACTACAACTAAGATACCTCCCTATACCATGGTGGTAACCACATGAACTTTTTCGAATAATACGTACACATTCTCATTTGAGGTCACCATCACGTTAAAACTAAACCGGTTCCGGTTGATTCGTTGTTGTGCGCTACATGACAAAAAACAGTTGTGCGACGTAATTATTATAGGTACGGTTACAAACCCACAAAGGAATATGATCCTTACGCTCTACCACAGAACCAATATAAGTACTCATAATGCTACTTATCAAGAAAACTGTATCTAAGTACACTATTATTATTTAATAGAGATTTCTTTCTTGATTTTTCTTTCATAAGAACCTTCTCCTGACAATAATTACGAGTAACACAACAAAAAAACAGAAATATTGCGAGATTGTTTCATCTATTCTCAAGTTGGCCAGGAGAAATAGGCGTTTATTTTTATATAATAGACCAAGTTTGTAAGTTTTTGAGTTTAGACATGAAGTTATGTCTTGAACTACTGAACCGATTTTGTATATTCTTTCATCAGATAGAAAGAAAAGAAGCAACCTAAGTTGTTCCGTATTCATTCCATGACATTTTATCCCACGACCTTTTTTTTTATTTTATCCTAACTCAAACGATTTAATTTACATATATATACTATCTATATGAACCCATATATACATGAACCCTATTTCTCCTGGTCACGCTATAACTTGAGAACGGGTTTGCTGATTTCATTCTTCTTTTTCTACAGACTTCCAAAAACGAGGAGGTACTCAATTCGACTGTATGTTTTGTTTTTAAATGTTTGTTACCTCATAATTTTCGATAGGGTGAACCGATTCTCAAAACTCTTTTTTTTTGTTTGCTAAATAGTGCTTCCCGTGCATTTCATTTATTAAATTTCAATAAATTTGATCCAGCAGTTTTTGAGTTACACTCCAATAACTGAATAGAATGGAAGTCAGTATAAAAATTTTCAATTTGTACTTGTTTAAAATGCTTTCTAATACTTCGTAGAAAGTGCTTCAATTTAAAAAAATAAGAAAATTGCGCAGAAACTTAGAAAATGTTTATAAAAAAAGAATATCTATTTCCCGTGGCATGACAGTAAAATCAAGAAAGAATATGAGGTTATGGCGAGGCCGAATGCCCAGCCTACTACGCGAATGAAATCACAGGCAGTCGCTAGTACATTAAAATTAAATAAATTCGGGTCACCATTTATTACTCAAGAACAGCCGGACGGATTTGGATGGAAAGTAGATCCAATGAATCACCGTCCCTCACCGTGCGGGGTGAATCCGCGGGGCGCACTGTATAGTGTATAGTAGTGTACTTATAGTATAAATATACGTATTTATAAACACAATAAATGTACTCGTCACATGTCGCTAACAGTGCGGTTTAGTAATTAATTGGTTAATTATTAACATTAATTTATAAAAATTTACAAAATTCATAAAAGAACAGGCCGGTTGGCGCAGTTGGTAGCACCCCTGCCTTCTGAGCCGCTGGTCCCGGGTTCGATCCCCGGACAGGTCAAACATTTGTGTGCATGAACATGTCTGTTTGATCTGTGTCTAGGTGTATTAATAATGAACATTTCGAAATGGCAGTGTTGCCACGCCAAATGGCATTGCAACTTAGGAGACAGTATATAGCTAAGTATATAATTATGCTGCATTATGAATAATGTAAAATACTTTCTTTTTTAATGCAATTAATCAAATCATGCTTCTGATGTTAAGCTTGCAAAAAAAAACTTTTTTTTTACATTTGATAAACAAGCATTGACCACAGTCTCACCCGATGGAAAGTGATGACGCGGTCTACGGTGGTACATGCTTGCTTAAAAGGTACCTATTCACTCTGTATTTGGAGACTCACATATCTTCATGATTAATTAATAATTTTATTTTAATAACGTGACAAGAAATTATTAAATCATGATAATCCTTCAACAATATTGGGGAATCAAAAATGGAATGGGGAAGCTCCTATTTTTATTAATATTGATGAATTAATTATTATTGAAATAATATTATTAATTTCAAATTTTTTAATTAAAATTAATTTTATAATAATTAAAAAATATGTCGGGAAATATAGACGCTGGTAGGTTGTTCCATACTTCACTACTATGATAATATAATTAATTAAACTAATATATACTATTACTATTATAATATTACTTAAACTCTGCTTCGTAGTCGCGTAGTTTTGCGTGGCACTGCACTGCGTCCCCCGAGGTATTTATTGGTTTTTAGTTAATTTCGGCCAGTAATTATGGAGTAACTTGGGAGTGTTTGTAAGCACTAAGCCAGTTGCCAAGTTTTTATTGATATAAGTATTTTTTGCTTGAACTTCTGAAAACATCTTTACGCAGGCTATATTACTCGTAGATTTATTAATAAAACTTGAGCCACTAAATCTGAATGCATTACAATAAAAAATGGTTTGGTTCCACCGCGCCGACTGCGCCGCCGTCTGCAGCTCGCTACGTAGTAGATACTATTTATTCTGTGGCTCAGCGGTCATTCACCATCACCATAGAAACATTACGACCGAAAGTTTATAACTGGCAAGAAACTTGCGCCAAGCCTGGATCAGTGAACGTTTCCAACCATCACCTGCAGTGCCTGCAGTGTGCTACACTTCTTTGAACCTATCCGTATTGTTTATCAACCAATGTGCCGGGAGTGTGTTACCATATATTACGGTACCTACTGTGTAGTGGGTTGTAGTATAAACCGAAGTGAACTTTCAGTTGAACTGAGGATTCCTGTCGCAAGTGCCGCCTTTGTTATTTTTTTATTATGTTCAAAAGTGACAACAATTGGTAATTTTAAACTTTTATATTTTATTAACCAACTTCTAAAAGGAGGAGGTTATATGTTTGATTATATTTTTGTGTATGTTCACCGATTTCCTCCCCATTTGTGGACCGCTTCTCAAAATTATTTTTTTGTTAGGTAGTATGCTTCCGAGGAGGTCCCATTTAAATTTCATCAAATTCGGTCTAGCAGTCTAACACTCCAATAACTGAAAAGCGTTACGCCTATCTTGATGATATCATCATTGACGCCGAATGACAATTGATCCAGTGCGTAGCAAGGGGTATTAAAGTTGGTGATAAACATTTTTTTAAACAAAAACACTTATTCTGTGGTCGGTACAAACATTTTTGTAAAAAAAAATGTCTTATTAGGCTGGTTTTGGCTGACTACACTTGTAGGAGATAAACAATGCTACTCATGAAAGTTATGAGTTCATCACTGTGACACAGTTTCAATTCTGAAACAATAATATAATTATAGAATAAGTACATTGTGCTGGGTAGATTTTCTAAAAATTGTCGAGGCTTTGTCTAAAAACAATCGTCAGACATTCGGCATTTTTGCTACTTACTTTACACGTTGTCAAGACTTTATATCGAGTAAATTACATTATTTAGGTGAAGATTTTTTAAGTTAAACGTATACCTATGAAGTGCTACGTAATAGATTGATTACGTGAAGGATTGGCGGGGAAATTGGTGGCCCAGTAATGGCAATATTTTATAACTTATTGATTCAGGCGTTACTTTGCGGAGATCCATTTTAAAAACGATATGAAAATAAATCTTTAGAGACTCTTTTTTTTTTGGAAAAATGCTTATGGCAGAGATGCAGTGTGCTGTGTGCACTACCCTTCCTCCCGCATAAAATGCAAATAGGAAGTATACAGAATAAGCAACGCAAAACAACCCAATCCTGTCGAGCCAAAAACGATTCGACACGTGTTTCGCCTCTACACGACCCATCCTCAGTGGGCCTTGCACGAATAACTGCTTAAGTGTAACGTAATCGTGTCGGTCGCGAGAAACAGAATAAACTGTCATTTATCTAGGGCAAGTGTGACACAGACACCTCATAGTTTGTGCGCCGAAGCGTGACAAATTGACGCTTACAGTACGAATACTTTTTCGGAAATTATTTATGCTACGGCCTCTGGTCATGAAACGTTTCTGCGTTTTCTTAGATAACTGTCCTAGAAAGTCTATGCACCGCTTTACTAGAGCGTGACTTGGTGACTTACTGACTCAATGCCAGATTTTAAATACCTAAGTGTTGCAGACGTGATTGCAAGATTATGCATTTTATTAATGTATAAATATTAAACTATTATATAATTTATAATACTTATACAATTTTAATAGATATTAATAATTATATAATTAAATTAGTTATATAACTACTATTGATACTATATTTTTTTTATCAAGCTTTTTGTCAAGTAGCTTTAGTGTTGTAGCAGTTTTTCATTGCCTGAAAACACGGATTTAAACGACGTTTTGAACTAAAAACTAAACTACTGAACTAAAATAGAAACCTAGATAGATAGATGTATCGCCCCCGAAACCCCCTGCATACTAAATTGCATGATAATCGTTGGAACCGTTTCCGAGATTCAGAATATATACAAGAATTGCTTGTTTATAGGTATTTATAATGATAGATACAATGCTCATGTTTACGCACATACTATTGTTCTACCGACTTCCAAAAAAGGAGGATGTACTCAATTCGACTGTTTGTTTTTTTTTGTATTTTTTTTTGTACCTCATAGCTTTCGAGTGGGTGAACCCATTATCAAAATTCGCTTTTCGCAATTTTTTCTTGTTTCAAAGCTGGTGCTTCCCGTGTTCCCGTTTCTGAGATATACTCCAATAACTGAATAGAATGGAAGTCGGTATTAAATTTTGTGTCATGTAAATGGTTTTGGAAATATTTAAACAGTTTTGAAACCAACTTCCATATTATTATTAACGACACTCAAAATTCAATTATGATGATAAATAAATTATGTAATATCTTTATAATCACTTGAGAATTCGGTTCACAACCCACAAAATTGACTAAAATACAAAAGTTTATTTTTCAAAAAGCGCCTAATAATTATATAAATAGAACATTTATACGGACCACCTCGGACTGAAATATCAAAGTCAAAGTCAAAGTCAAAATCATTTATTCAATTTAGGCACCAAAGACGCACTTATGAACGTAAATTTTTCATTATAATGTACTTTAAAGACTACCGCCGCGTTCCAAAATATATATTATAGAGCCTACCGAGAAGAAGCGGCAAGAAACTCGGGACCATTCTTTTTATATAGATGTTTACAATGTTACTACTTAGGTACTACAAATATTACATTTTATGGGTGGCAGAATGACAGCTTGCCAGAAGTGGAGCATTCCAAGCATCTTTGTCTTCTATACAGGGTGTTTGGTAGAGGGTCCGACAAACCAAATGAGCGTGTTCGGGGGCCCAATTGAAGAATACAAGTTGGCCAAAAAAATCCCCGATCCCCCATTTTTGTAACTTTTTTTTGTGAATTTTCCCATTTCTCTGATATTGTACCTATTTACCACCATAACATTTGTAAATTCTGTTTTAGACCGGATGCTTTTAGTTGAATTTGGTCTAAACAGATTTTACAGATGTTATGGTGGTAAATAGGTACAATTTTGGAGTAAAGGGAATTTTCACAAAAAATTGGAGGGTCGGGGATTTTTTTTGGCTAACTTGTATTCTCCAAGTGGGCCCCCCGAACACACTCATTTGGTTTGTCGGACCCTCTACCAAACACCCTATATAATGTTAGATCTGTCTGATCAGAGAATGTATCTACCTACAAAGTAAGTGCATACCTACAAAACAATAAACAAACAAAAAATCTATTATTTTTGAAGTCGGGTAAAATAAAATCATGTCTTTCCCAACTAGTTTATGCATCTCAAGTCTGTTTGATATTGGTGTGATACTCATGCATGGAGCGAAATTGTTTCTCCTGGAAAATAAATATGGATTTGGAAGAGGTTTCATTATTTTATTTTCAACCTAGCTACGCTAGTGGTGATGGATGATGATGATGATGAAACAAAAGCAAGGTTAGGTACTCCTAATAACATCAGCCAATGAAAGCCCCGTTAGAGTCGGTCCAGTCGTTTCAGAGATTAGCCGGAACTAACAGAATAAAAAATAATATAATTATTTAAAATGTAAATCCCGTAAGTATATACTTTCATATGCTTTTATTGACAAGCTGTTAATTAGGAATTACAAACAGACACTTCAATTTTATCTGTATACTCTTATCAGATGTAATAAAAATATCTATATTTATTATTTAATTCACTTATTATATTGTACTACTATGCAAAGGGTAGTGTAAATATGATTACGATTAATGTAAAAGCTTAGATTCTATTGAACTATGTGTCTTAAAGTGTTTACTTAGTTCGGTCGGATTTCACCATTATAACTAAACGCTATCAGTTCAACCTAAACGCAGTTAAAGCGATCGTTCAAGGTCGGAATACAGCCGTGCGATTCTCCAAGGGCAAACATCGTTGCATCTTTGACAACATCGGTGAAACAAATGACGAGATGACAAGAAACGTTGGAAAAACAACCTTATGTACAAGGGTGATATCCTACGAATAATAATAAGTCTATTCGTAGGTGATATCTCATAAAGTATTTAACATCGGTGAGCTCTTTTTTTCATTTTGGATCATTAGAGAATCGCACGGCAGTTCTAGCAAATGACGTAAGAGGTCCTTTATACCATCAATCGCAACATTCGTTGCCATGGTAACTTGATCGCGTTTACGCTGAACTCGATTTTTAAATTCAAACCTAAAGCATTAAGGGAAAGTATATAGTGCAGCGAGCCGGCAGCGAGTGAGTTACGCCACGCTTTAAAAGATGATAAATTTACATAAGTAGGTGTCGGAACATTCGTTTACTTTGCATGTCTTACTGCACTTGCCCTTGAGTTATATTTACATTGAATTTATTACACACCTCTTCACAACTTTTTTAGATATATCTGACAGTAAACGGTTGACGCGCATTATAATGTAAATTATTCATCTCGAATTTTATATTAAGCATATCACCAATATCACTACTTATAATAAAATTGTAGAGGTCGAATTTGCGGAAAATAGCCAGCCCACCAAGTACCAAGTACCAAGTAAGTAAGTAGTAGAGGTAGAATTTCTGTCCAATGCAAAAAAATGCTAAAAACCCAGTAAAGGAGATGTAAGGAGTGGAATCAAATTATATATATATATATATATTTTTGTCATTTTTTGTTTCTCTGGTTGTCTGTTTGTCTGTCTGTTTGTACGGACTAATCTCCGAAACGACTAGACTGATTTAAATGAAATTTTCTACGGTGGTAGCTTATATCCCTGATCAACATATAGGATACTTTTCATTCCGGTAAAATAAAGAGTTCCCGTGGGATAGTTGAAAAACTGTAATTAACCGTGTCCCGCGACGCCACGCAAGCGAAGCCGCTGGCGGGTCAGCTAGTAAACAATAAAAGACTAAAATATTACAACTCATATTTTATATTATTGATTTATATTTGACTTGTAAACTAACAACTAGGGAATAAATTAATATTAATATTACTTTTTACCCTCCAGCTAATCATGATTAGTTAACCCAAACGAATCACGTCCATGTGTCAGTGTGTCCATCTGTTCGCCTATATTTTTTCACTAGATTTTTTTTGAGCGACTTTAACAAGAAAAAATACAGGTGATAATATCTTATGTGTTGTAAATAAGTAAGTTGTAAGGGTAAGCATTTTTTGTACAGTAAGTCAGACTGATTTTACCACGTGTTTTAGGTATAACACGTGGTCAAATCAGTTTAAGCAACAAACCTCAAATTGTGTTCGTTGAACAAAGTGTTATCATACTCAAATAATAGCCTAAACTAAAATGTTACGGAGCGACAGACACTTCGCCAGCTGGAAAGTTGAACCCTGCAACTACTGACTTACTGCGCACAAAAAAATGCTTACTCTTACAACTTACTTATTTACAACACATACAATATTAAAATGTGTTTGTTGGTAGAAATATTCTGCTTATATCTCCCTGAAGCATAACTCCCAAGGCGACATAAACTAAATATACGACCTTACTTCTTCAATTTCAATAACGCCATATAGGACAGTGCAAAACAGTTTTGTAGTGCGCAGTACTAAGTTAATTAAATTTAAGCAAATTTTAAAAGTAAGGTCGTTAGTAAGGCCTACCAACCTGAATGTCAAGTATTCATGTATAAGTTAATGTAGAGATTACTAAATAGTTTGATGTTTTGATAATATTTCCAATCCAAATTGCCATAGTTCTTGTTCTTATTCTGTGTGGGGGCGCTAAGTCCTGCACTGACGTCCCGCTTGGGGTGTATTGTGCATTTCCCCCACTAGCTTCCCGAGCCATCCCAACTCCTTTATATAACGAAGTATGGCTCTGGGTCGCTGGCACTACTGCTCCAGTGATATTCTTGGTGTGCATGTCACACATTCCAGAATTATATTGATCCTCTAGTAGTCCGGTTGTGTTCCGTATACTTTCTGTGGCCGTGCACTGCAACAGCACGTGACTCACGGTTTCGTCCTCCTGCAAACATCCTCTGTACAGTGGACTGTTCGTTGCACCAGTCTTGTACAGATGATAGTTGAGGTTGCAGTGACCTGTGATAAGGCCTATTAGTAGGCGCAGATCCTGTCGTTGAAGTTTTAACAAATTATTGGTTGTGTTTCGGTTCAGGCTTGGAAACATTGATTTGACTTGTGTGCAATCCTTTTTTTATCCCACATATTTTGTTGTTCGTTTTCAGTGTAACGACAAAGTAGATTCCGTACTTCCATCGCTGAGGGCTTGCAGAGATCATTTAAACCCCACTTACTTGTTTCTTAGTTGCAGGTTTGGCTAGTTTTCATGTTTCCTGGGCATGAGCTATGGCCTTTTGTCTGTGCTACTAAACTCCTGTATCTGTTTGATAAGTTTTGTAGAGCCGCGTGACACTCAGCTATCACTCTTGACCTGGTTACTGGCCTTCTGAGTGCATAGATGACCGCCGCGCTATCCAAAGTAAGTTGTTCTTTCTCTTCAGATATTATGGTACCCAGCTTGTCTCTGTCTGATATAGCTTTTGCTGCTAACAGTAGGTATGTGAAAGTAACAAATAGTACATACATATAATTGAAATGTAAATTTGACTTACCTAATAAATTATAATTTTAAAATAAGTTATTCTATTCTATGTCAAAATTTATTACAAAAACAGATATAAAATAAATCTACCTATTACAATAAAACTAATTTGCTAAAATATCTCTAAACGATAGATATATTATAGATAAAAGAGAAAATTTATAAACGTTGTCCAAGGTAAGCTAAGCACCAGCTCTATGTTCACCTGGTCACAACTCATATTCACCAACCCAATTGAACCCCAAATGGAAGAAACATATAATTATCTCCATGACAAGCATAATTTTCCGCTTGAGGTTTTCTGCAGATTCTGCAGCAGTACCTGCCGACCGTGAAGTGTGTTTCTTCTTGTTTAAAGTTAAATAATAATGATGTAGTAGAGAAAATGCACAAACCCAAGCGCAGTGGCTTTTCAATTCTCTCCTTTAATCAACAGTGAAAGTAATGCTGTGGTCACGCATCCACCAGATTACTGGAACGTGACTTTACGGGAAAATGCATTCCGATGGATTTTAATGTGAATGCAACTTGATTCAGATAAATCTCGCTCGATGCAACTAATGGCGGACAAATGTACAAATCGTAAATACATTGTATGCAGAAATAATAACGGTACTAAATAATGAGCCACTCGCTCAGTTGGTAGGTAATGTAGGTATCGCATTTATAAAATACTAGCTGAGCTCGCGGTTTCACTCGTGTGGTGATGAAAGGTACCCTATGTCATTTCCCGCGATATGTCCATTGTCTTTTTGTCCCCTATGTCTTTTTGCGAAATTTCATCGAGATCCGTTCAGCAGTTAGGCGTGAAAGCGACAAACTTACTTTCGCATTTATATTGTTACTAGTTGCGTCCCGCGGTTTTACCCTCATTGTGATGGATGATGATGATGATGAAAAGTATCCTATGTGTTAATCCAGCGCCACATCTACCTCCATATCAAATTTCATCAAAATTGGCCCAGCTGCTTGACTAATCCATCATCATGTAACATCCGTCCATCCAAACTTTCACATTTGTGATATTAGTGGGATTAGGATTAAGATTAATAAACGAATGGTTTGGTACCCAATGTTCTTATCGAATATTACCAAAATCTACTAGTTTTTACACTTCTGAACCTATTATCTCTGCTACCACCTGAACAAAGCTCATATTCCAAATCAGGTACTAAAAGTCAGGTACTTAACACAAGTGTTTACCAAATTTTAATAAAAATCGGTCGGTAAATAACACCTTCCACTTTTTAGGATAAATACCCCTCCACTCAAAAATCGCTGACGACATAAAATTATATTGAATAGTAAAACATGCATATCAAGTTTTGTCAAGATTGGTCGAAAAATGCAACCAGCAGGCCTAGACAAAAGATGTTTCTATATATCGTTAACGCCAAACAAAAACTTCAAAATGTATGGCGTTGACATTACCTGTAGAAAATTCACGTTCCGCGCCATTTTGGAAAGTCCCAATTGAAAATTATGTAAATGGAACACTGTCGTTCTAACTCTCGGCGAGGCAACATCTTCTGAGGATGTCTCGGACATGGAAAACACGTGTTCAAGAGTGGTTGTTTGAGTGGGTTGCATGTGTGTACTGATTCTGTATACTTCCTGCTTGTATTTTATTCGGGAGGGAGAGCGGTGCACACTGCATCTCAGCCATCAGTATTTTTTCAGCGGAAGTGTCACTAAATATGGATTTCCGCTAGGTAACGCTTGAAGCAATAAATTATCCTAATGGAACAATATTTATGTGAGATTGTTATATATACCTATCTTGAGAGGACGGAGCCTTTGGACTCACCTAATCAAAAGGCGATCGTACCTATCACATAATATATTATATAAGTAGGTATGTGTTAGTTAGAGTTATACTTTAAATACAAATATAATATCAGTATTATACAACAGATAGGGAATTATACACATTTCGCCACGGCTTACAATATGATGACGACAATTTGCCTGAATGTGCATGACAGCTGGAAACCATGTTGAGGCATACAATGTGAAATGATGTGTGTAAAACAGACATATTGATATTTATATCATTGTGTATAACAGATATATTGCCGTTGAGGCGAATTGTAATTTTCGCAGTTGATGCCTTATAGGCTGTAAGTACACACCCACTTTTTTTGGTAAATTTCACCTCGAAGAGCAAAAGCAAACGAAGCCGCTGGCAGTTAGCATGAACGAAATGAGTGAAACTCTATTTCTATAAATACGAAATACTCGTTTAAATACTATAAACGCAAAAAACACTAACTCAGTAAACATAATTAATTACTTATTCGATTAAAATATGCGCGCTAAAAGTTCACTGTGTTAGTTCTTTTTATTTAATTTTACCACATACCTATCTGCAGAGTATTCGCAGAAAAGCTCTTTGGCTCAGCAGATTGCTGTGGACTTCTCTGCAGCGCTGGTATTCAGCACATACACTTAGTGACGCTTGAATTAAGTATTTAACACATCGTCACCCCCGTGGCGGAAGGAAAGTGCACAGCATTTCCCCCCTAGAAAAAAAAAAGTTAATAACACACACATAAGACATAGGGCAGACATGTTACCCATAGATTAATCAGACTATATCTAAAATGTTACCATTTACTCTCTCTTGGTACAATAATAATTATCTATGGACCGTATCATGTTGTTGACGCTGTCAAATTAACAGTAGGTTGACCATCATAGAATAATGTTGACCATATTTAACACATCGTCACCCCCGTGGCGGAAGGAAAGTGCACAGCATTTCCCCCCTAGAAAAAAAGAAGTTAATAACACACACACATATATATATATATATATATATAAGGTAAGACATAGGGCAGACATGTTACCCATAGATTAATCAGACTATATCTAAAATGTTACCATTTACTCTCTCTTGGTACAATAATAATTATCTATGGACCGTATCATGTTGTTGACGCTGTCAAATTAACAGTAGGTTGACCATCATAGAATAATGTTGACCATATATTTCAACTGGATGAATATTCTTGCAATGGAAAAAGGACTCTATTTTTATTTGTAGATATGAATTGGGACTTTTACTTATATTGTATATTATAGTACTTCTAGGTGTAAAATAATGATTTAGATAGTTCATTCAAAATTAAAATAAAATGTTTTTTAATATTTTTGACAGGAATGACTTAGGGAGTGAAATGGAGGTTGAAACTTTGTATGGGAAGTTCTTAGTTTTTTAACTAATTGGTGTAAAAATTTGTATTTATTTAGATAGTCATTTAAAAAAAATCTATGCAGACGAAGTCGTGAGAAAAAGCGATATACCTATATAAACTATCATATATTTGTACCATGAATTATGTACATATATTATTAAAATTTACATAAATAATATTATTATTATGTAACATCATATGTATATATGTAGTATTATATATTACTAGCTGCGCCCTGCGGTTACACCCGCGTGGTGATGGATGATGATGATAATGATGAAAGTACCCTATGTGTTAATCCAGTGCCTCATCTACATGCACACCAAATGTCATCAAAATTGGTGCAGCCGTTTGAGCGTGAAAGAGTAACCAATATCTATTGTTGCATCCATCCATCCATCCATCCATCCATCCATCCAAACTTTCACATTTATAATATTACTATTAGTACTATCCAGTTTATACAAAGGACTTTCATACAAACGTGTTCACCCATTTTTACCCCCTAAGGGGTTGAACTTCGCAAAACTCTTTCTTACACCTCTATCTATCAAGATAAAAACACCCTCCAAATTTGAAGTCTCTACGACCAGCGGTTTAGTCTCTGCGTTGCCTGTCAGACAGTCAGTCATCAATCAGGACTTATGCCTATTTTCACCATCAATACCTAAATTTAAGGAATCCCCTAAGACGTGTTTACACGTCACTTAAGTGACAGTTTGTTGTCTATTCCGGAGCCGATCTCCCCACTTTAAAACGTCTCGGTGGGTGGAAGTCCAATACAGTTGCAGAAGGCTATATTGCAGACTCAATAGAAAATAAGTCGAAATTCTGTTAGCGTATAGTGGAAACAATAAATCTGAATTCGACCTCGGATGCTTGGTCTCACCCACGCCCACTTCCAACCACGCACAGTGTACAGATAATCGAACTCCACTCGATGCAACTATAACGTTGCCAAATAAATCTGTTACTTTTAATTTGCAGAATCGCAGAACCTAATTATACTTTTAACTTTTAAAATTTTCCATTTTATTGAATTTGTACCTCTACCTACAATGTTTATTATTTTGATTCACAATAAATAGTCATTTCAATCTATTCCAGTTTACTATTTTATCTCCTAAAGTGTTCTTGCTGCTGAAGTGAAAAGCTATGTGTGTTACACGAGAGCAAAGTTTTTTGCATCTCGTGCCTTTGAATCCCTCGCCACACGCAGGATTCAAAATCAGCACTCACAGCATAAAACGACTTTGCTCTCTTGTTATATAAATAGCTATTGTCACTTACATAGTTTGGTGTTTTTACCTAAGTCTCATTGAATATAAACCACCCAAGTGCGAGTCGGACTCGCGCACGAAGGGTTCCATTACGCACGTTCCAGCATGCACGTCCATTATCTATAAAAACATCACGTTTGTTTATTTATATTATATTAACCGGGCTTAATCGCGTTAGTACGAGTAATAGTATTTATTTAACCCTTATATAAGTTGGCAGGATGTGTCAGGTCACCCAAGGACAAGATACCATTCCAAACACCGGGTGTGTACAGAATTGATTGCAGCTGCGGTAGTTCGTATTATGGACAAACTAAGCGAACCATTGCTGAACGAGTCAAAGAGCATATTGCAACTGTAAAGAACCACCATATAAATAAATCCGCGATCGCTGAACATCTGCTCGAGTCAGGACCTCTTCACTGGATTGAACTTCACGACCCCAAAATTCTCTCTACGGAGCGTCACTATTAATCGAGAATGGTACGTGAAGCGGTTGAGATTAAAAAACACCGTAACTTCAACCGGGAGGATGGTTTCAAACTGGCGGCAACATGGAATCCAGTGATTAAAAAGTGTTCCCGTCGCGATTTATCCTCAGAAAAATCTGTCGACATCGTTGGTGTTGTGTGTCGGGACAATGACTTTTTATAACAACTGTTGGGGGTATTTTAAAAAGTATCTCCATACTTCAAGACAATGACACTCGCCTCTTCAGTCCGCTCGTGACCACGATCAATGCAATTTGATCGAAACGTCGAGGTAAATAAATACTATTACTAACGCGATTAAGCCCCGTTAATATAATATAAATATGTGTTCAAAGCGAAACTTTAAAAATGTACTATCACGTTTGCTGTATGGGAATCCATATAGGAAGGAATATTTAAGTTATTCTGTTTTTTTAGTATCTATTGTTATAGCAGCAACAGAAATACATCATCTGTGAAAATTTCAACTGTCTATCTATCACGGTTCATGAGATACAGCCTGGTGACAGACGGACGGACAGCTAATAATAGGGCCCCGTTTTACCCTTTGGGTACGGAAACCCAAATATATAATCTTATTTGTAGACATGCCATGTTCCTACTTCAATGGCGGGCTAAAAATGCTTCGCAGGCGCAGTAGAAAGGTAAACAAGTTAGGTACACTCATCAACTCTCGCCAAATTAACAAAATTGTCTATACAGGTAAATATTATTGCTATCTTGTTTGCCCAAAAGAAGCTAAACCTAAGAATATGCGAGAGAAAAATATCTGTGTCATAGTGTCTAGACTCATAAGGGAAATCGAGGAATAAGTGTTTAAATGGTGAACCGGCAACACTCACGTCTATCATCTAGTCGTTAGACTCCGACCGGTGGTGTTCGGGCAGTACAGTACTGATGCCCATCCTCATGGAGAGCGTGGTGTAACAGCAGAATAAGTGTTTGTGTGGAGAACACGCCAAAGATAATCACTTTATCCACTTTAGTTAGCATGTTATCCATATGGCTATATATCTACTTGAACTTCAAATGTCTACTTGTCTGATCAGCCGTGCAATTCTGTAATGGGTCGTCGATGTGCTCGTCGACGAGCTCACCGATGTCAAATACTTTATGAGATATCGCCCTTGTACATAAGGTTGCTTTACCAACGTTTCTTGTCATCTCTTCATTTGTATCACGGATGTTGTCCAAGATGCAACGATGTTTGCTCTTATAGAATCGCACGGCTGTCTTTAATAATTTTGCCTTAAATCATTGATATTGGTATCGGTTAGGTATATTGTACAACACTCATGCAAGGTCACTCAACTTACACTAAAACGCATAACAATCTGTCGACTAGAAAACTCGTAGAATTAGCCATCTTGCGTAACAAACAGTTTCGTGTTTTGGCAGCTAGACAGTAGACAGACATATAGTTTGTAATTTAAGAACGAAAAATTTACATCCACGGACGGGATTCGAGCCCGCGTCTTCCGTCAATTCGTGTCAGATGCCATAACCACTAGGCCACCGAATTTTAACTCTATATATGAGTTTAACCGATCTTACGGGGACGGTATTTTGTATGGTATGTGTTTTGTATCGCTACGTAGGCGTTAGTGCGTTAATAGTACATTATGCAACAAGTGCGCGTAGGCCTGAGATCGAAGCTCGAAGGCCTAAATGGAGAAGAGATTGTAATAAACAACGCGCATGAGTTTCATACGACGTTTTTCAACTAACTTACTTGCTTGAAAAAAACTTCAGTTCATAGTATTTTATATTTATTAAAACAATTATTGAAAGTTAATTGGAAAATTATAGGTTAACGCTTTGCTATTAAAAACATCATAATATGGCTTTAATTTGACTTGAGTAAATTAGAGATTGCGGTTTGTTTTCGTAGGGAGGAAGAAAAAGTGTTTCATCATTATTATAAGATACAGATAAGATACAGTAGCAGATACTAAATCGGTCTTGACATCGAAGGACATTGAAGGAAGCGGTTCTGGACATATTTTGTTTGGTTTTGGTTCTAAATTGATATCCTGGGTTTATCCTGGCGCGTATGTTTTTTTTGGATAGAGTCGTATGTAGAAACATACGATTCTGCCACTGCATTGGAGCGCCACCCACCATGGCGCTTTAATGTAGGCAAATCATCTCCTGAATCAGCCAATAATGTGGCTGACGTTCGCCTAAAGCTATGTCCTGTATATTATTCTGCATCTGGTAATCCTAGAA
Organism: Selenia dentaria; assembly: GCA_917880725.1. Lineage (NCBI taxonomy): Eukaryota > Metazoa > Arthropoda > Insecta > Lepidoptera > Geometridae > Selenia > Selenia dentaria. The sequence goes on along the minus strand of OU862890.1, from coordinate 30,253,981 downwards.
ACTTTGCGATTTCTTTCGGCATGGCACCAAATTTGTATTCCAATGTATTGACTTGTACATTTACCTTTTTGATAGTTTTGAAAAAACTGTCACTCTTTTCTGTCTCATTTTCGCAATCGTGCGGGAAAGATAAGTAAAAAGCATGCGTTCGAAATACGCTGCATTTTGATTCTAATTACCGTTCAATAAGAGTCCCTTTTCTAGTACGAGTATGTGTGTTGAAATAATCATATAAAAAATATATTTTAAATTGACAGGCTCGCGTTGGACTCGCTTGATGGTCAGTGATGATCTGATTGTATTGTGGTTGGTAACACGCTACACATGGCTAGAATGGCGCTTGTTTCCAAGGACAGCTGCTGGAATACGAGTACAATGTTACCGTTTAGCAATACATTGCATTTCCAATGTTAATGGTAGTGTGTATCCGGCGGCCGATTTTTGAATAACCTTTCATTAAAACTACAAGTATCAATAATTGTTTGTTTACAGGGGTTCGAGTATCATGTACGAGGCGTTTCTGGAGATAGCCTTCGAGGCGGAACTCTGCACTGATGAGACTCCAGAACTCCTGGAAGCTGCCAAGGAGCTGTGCAATGAAAACCCACTTACCAGGGGAGCAGCGATTACAGAGTTAAGGCAGATCATATTTGGTCAGTACCCCCTTCGTCTCAATTGCCTTAGTACCCAATTTTTCTACCGTATTCCAAAAAGGAGGAGGTACTCAATTCGACTGTTCTTTTATGTTTGTTACCTCACAACTTTTGATAGGGTGAACCGATTCTCAAAAATTATTTTTTTGTTTGAAAGCTGATGCTTCCTGTGTGGTTCCATTTAATTTAATCACATTCGGTCCAGTAGTTTTTGAGTTAAACTCCAATAACTGAATAGAATGGAAGTCAGATTTTTTTTAATTGTACTTGTTTTTGTATTGGTAGAACTTTTGTAGAGTCCGGTGCTGTTGGAATATGTATGACAAAATGAATCCGTCCCACTCTAGTAAGTAGTATGAGAGTATTTCTCTTTCTTACGTATTTACACAATACCAGCCCTTATAGTTTCATATAATATTTAAGTATGAAGGGCACAGTTCAGTTAGTTACAACTCTGCGTTCCGCCTGAATAGAACTCTGCAGTAGAGTGCGCACACACCTCTCCTGTTAAATAACGATACAAATAAATTAATCTTTATAATTCGTTAATTACGTCTTTCATTGGTCACCCTAATCTAATAGGTGCCTGGGGCAGTACCACGCCTTTGCCAGTTATTCACTGGGAAGCAGTAGTGTGCAAACTTTCCTGTGTTTTGCAATTTTAATAAGAAAAATATACATTCTCGGACAGGATTCGAACGTGGATATGGCGTCTGACACGGATTGTCGGAAGACGCGGGTTCGAATCCCGTCCAAGGATGTTCTGCACTACAAGTAGTGCAGCTTGGTAGTGCAGCGGGGAAGGACTGGTATATTTTAATCTATAAAATTGCAAAGTTTGTTCCCACTACGCTGGCGTTAGTACTTGAAAATCATATAATAAAAAATACTGTGCTTAGTTGAAGAGCAATTTACAGCGATATTTTTTCCAGCGATTTACACTCATATTATAACCTAATTGGCATACAGTTTATAATTCTTTACATACTTCTATATATGTATGAACAAGAAATAAACATTTTATATATGTATATATAAAATCGCCTCCATTCCATTCCGCGACAGTAAAACTATAATGTTACACGTGCTCCAGGTCGTTACACTTTTCAATGGTACCCAGAACGTGTTTTAAAGGACTATTTAAAAATATGTAGAGAAGTTTTTTTTAAGATCACATATGCAAATCAGCTTTTACCACAAACGTTGCAGTCCTTGAATGGTAGGTTGATTTCTGCGAAATCTTTTGTATTATTGGCCAAATATGGCGAACCGCGGGTTAAAATTAGGTATACATACTTTAGTTAAAACAGTAACGTAAAATCTTGATTCCATCGATCCAATACCTCCAATAAGCTATATGTAATTTATCTTTGTGTTGGATAAAAATATGACTACGTAATTAGGGTTTTAATCAAGTATCATCAAGTCAGTCTTTCATCAAAGTTTAATCAAGTATCAAGTAGATACATACTTGTGTTTACAAATAATACTGTGTTTACTATAAGAACGGCACATCGATAGTCCTCGTATGTAGTAGTGTGCGCAAACAAGCAACAAGCAACAACCTTCTGCACGGCTGCGCCCGAGTGTATAGTACTCCTAACTATCAAACAGAATAATTTTCTACCGACTTCCAAAAAAGGAGGAGGTATGTACTCAATTCGACTGTATTATTTTTTATTTTATATATCTTTTTTTATGTTTGTTACCTCATAATTTTCAACTGGGTGCACCGATTCTCAAAATTCTTTTTTATGTGTAAAAACTGGTGCTTCCCGTAGGTAGGTAAATTTCACCAAATTCGGTCCAGTAGTTTTTGAAATACCTTCCAAATGCTGAATAGATAGGAAGTCGGTATACATTTTTTCTAATTGTACATTTTTGATTCGTTTTATCCTGCATCGATCCTTTTCCGGGCCATCTCTGTGTCAAGTTTCAACAAAATCGGTTGTGTAGGTTAAGCGTGAAAGATGGATAAAGAAACGACAATGTGTTTACACACTTTCATATTTATAATATTGTAGTAAGTACAATTATGTAGTGAATCCATAGGCTGCCGAACTAGTAAAAACTGTGTTTCGGCAGCCAGTAGCATCTCCCATCCGGTAGACGCTATTGTAGTTATGTCGAACATTCTGGTAAACTTATTTTAATGTACAATTAAAGATTTAAAATAAACTAAAAACAACAAAACATTTTTTTCATATTTCATTTTTGAAAACATTCAAATTTGTATTTTTTCAAAAAAGCTCAAGCGCTTATCTCGGCCAACTTATCAACGTGGCGTTGCCAGGGTCCCAAGTCTCTTAGCTATTGAACCGCGTTATCGCAACTCAATTGTATGAAAATTGACTTTTTGTCAGCTTTCGTAGTCTGCTTGCTATACCTACACTTGTTCTGAATGATGTTACAATTCTGCTATTGAGGGGCTAGCTAAGGATTTTTAACTTTATTGGTATTCTGTAAGCTATTGTGTTGCGATTGCGTTGCTATAGTGGCGTACATCGCCACAGCTGATCTATAAAATTTGTGTACTTTTAATGGTTATAGGGAGAAAAATTATTAAAAATGTATTTATTTATTGTGTTTAGCTAGAAAACCACATTATTGGTATTTTGATTGACAGAAATTATCAATCTTATGTGAGTTCGCCAGGCTTAGCGCAGCCCACAGACCAATATATTATATTGGTCTGTGGCGCAGCCATACGACAGCGATGCAATTGCTCTACAACTGCGATTGTGAACTAGATCTAACAGATTATCAAATTTGACATCCTTTGATGTCAAAAGGCAACTCAATCGCAGAAGCGCCTCAGTAGTGTAGCATTTGCTCAATAGCTAAGAGACTGGGCCTTAGGTATATTTTAATATTACTACTCAATACTAATTATTTCCTGCTTGCATTTGATAGGTAACATTCTAAGCCTGCACAACTTTGTATTATAAGTACCCGTTATTTCCACGGAGTATTATTGGTATATTTATGGTTATTTGAAATGAAAGCCAGCCCACAGTTAAAAACAGGTTTCATAATGACTCTGATATTATGGCAGGCAAGTCATGCCATCGCATGTTATGCGATACGTGATGGGACGGATGACATTTGAGGTCAGGCCTGTTTGAGTTCACAGTTATTATTATGTATGTGATTTAATATTACTTTAAAATAGTGGTTAGCAGTATTGTACCGCTGTAATGGATACGTAAACGGCAAAGTCTTTAGAGTACATTACAATGAATAATTGATAAATATATTATTTTGACTTTGACTTGTGAAAAAAGAGAAACGATAATTAAATTAACCGAATAAATGCTCTCACTCGCGCTCATATAGTATTAAGTAAGTAAGGCTGTTCCTTTGTATAAGCATAAAGTTATCGCCCTATAGGCTCCATGATATGTTGAGGGAAACCGATTTCAGATGCATATATTCTTCGTTACAAGAGTGGCATATTCTTGTAGAATAAACTCCTCTATAAAATAAATAAAATTAAAAAGATTTCATTTAAAATATCAACGATGTATAAGCCACATTTGTGTTCATATGATGAATGACCGTATAATGATATTTGCACGCTTGGAATGTGTTGCGGAGACATTTAATACATCACAATGATCTAAGTCCCGAAAGCAAACAAACATTTGCCCATCAAACCTGTCCCAGGTTCCTCTCCTTCAAAGCCCAGATCCCTCTCTCTCTCTTTCTTTGACGGAAGGGACGGAAGGATCAGGATAGGAATACTATGGCTAAAGACCCAAGAGCCAAGCTGATCCGACATTATACCGAAGATATCCCGTACACCAGCCTGTATGAGCTTAGGATGGCCTTGAAACAGCTATAGCTTGATAACAAGGCGCCGGGTGATGGCGTTATCACATCTGAGCTTCTGAAAGCGGTTGAAACACCGGTATTTAAAGTCCTTCAGAAGCTCTTTAATACCGTCTTACTCGAAGGTTCAACGCCAGAAGCATGGAACAAAAGCGTGGTGGTGCTGTTCTTCAAGAAAGGTGACAACACTTTACTTTATTTTATTTAGAATTTACAGAACCATCTCGCTCTTGAGCCATGTTTATAAGCTGTTTTCGAAGGTCATTACGACACGTCTCAGTCGCAGGTTTGATGAATTCCAGCCTTCGGAACAAGCCTTACTAGGCTAACGACCTAACAAGGCTTACAATTTTATTTATTTATTTATAATAATTATTACATCAAAAACTTACAGTTTAAGAACCAAAACGTTTTTGAGTCAGACGTGAATAATGTAATAATAATTAATTGTGTATAATGTAATAAATAAATAATTAATAATGTATACAATAATTTATCAATAATGCATTAAGATTGGTGTTAAATACATCCATATCAGATTCACAAATAATTAAGTAGTTGAGTAGTGTGAGTGCATGGTGTGTCGGCGCATATCGTGCGGTGTCTGAGCGCTGAGCTATAGTACCATATACCATATCCACACGCTACGGCAAGTTATACAGAAGACGGAAGAGTATAACTTGCCTCTATGTTTAGCGTTTGTGGACTATGAGAAAGCCTTTGATTCGATCGAGACGTGGGCAGTGCTTGAGTCTCTCCAGCGGTGCCGTATTGACTATCGGTATATTGAAGTGCTGAAGTGTTTGTACAAACACGCCAACATATCAGTCCGAGTACAAGAGCAGAGTTCTAAGGCAATTCCATTGCAAAGAGGCGTGAGACAGGGAGACGTTATATCTCCGAAACTGTTCACCACTGCATTGGAAGACGTCTTCAAGCTCTTGGAATGGCAAAGACTTGACATCAATATCAACGGCGAGTACATCACTCACCTTCGATTTGCTGACGATATTGTAGTCATGGCAGAATCCATGGAAGACCTCAGTACAATGCTCGAAGGCCTCCATCGAGTTTCTCAATCTTAAGGCCTACCTTAAGATGAACATGGACACGACGAAAATTAGGTCTAATGCCCATGTTGTATATACCCCAATATCAGTTGGGAACTCAGTTCTCAAAGTTGTTGACGAGTACATCTACCTAGGACAGACAGTCCAAACTAGGCAGGTCCTACTTCAAGAAAGAGCTCAGTCGTTAAAAGCGTTCCGGAAGTATCGCGAAGTCTTCTTGTCCGAAATACCTCAGTGCCTCAAAACTAAAGTCTTTGACAAATGTGTGTGATGAACATGGACACCACGAAAATTATGTCTAATGCCCATGTTTTACCTACCCCAATATCAGTTGGGAACTCAGTTCTCGAAGTTGTTGACGAGTACATCTACCTAGGACAGACAGTCCAACTAGGCAGGTCCAACTTCAAGAAAGAGCTCAGTCGTTAAAAGCGTTCCGGAAGTATCGCGAAGTCTTCTTGTCCGAAATACTTCAGTGCCTCAAAACTAAAGTCTTTGACAAATGTGTGTGACTAGTGATGTCTTATGGCACTGAAATGTGGTCTCTTACCATGGGTGTCATAAACAAGCTCAAAGTCACACAACGAGCTATGGAGAGGGCTATGCTCGGGGTTTCTCTACGTGATCGAATAAAAAATGATGAGATCCGTAGAAGAACGAAAGTCACCGACATAGCCCCGAAGATAAGCCATATAAAGTGGCAGTGGGCATCGGATATCTGTTCTGTGTGTGCTACGTGCCCTACGTAGCACACACAGAACAGATATCCGATGGGGCCGGAAGGTTCTGGAGTGGAGACCTCGGACCGGCAAGCAAAGCGTAGTTCGTTCACCGACAAGGTTGACAGACCACCTGATAAAGGTCGCAGGACGACTTTGGACTTTGCCGGCCGCTTCCAACTGCCGCTTTAGAAAATTATGGAGAAAGCCTATGTTCAGCAGTGGACGTCTTACGGCTGACCTACTGCAGAAAAAAAGGTAATTAACAAGCACGTGAGCACGGTTCTTGTCCTTGTTATGCAATGGTTTATCTATGATCTTTGTTAATTATGCACTCATAATTAACTAGGTACGATCATACATTGTAGTTTTATAATGTTCGTCAGTTGAAGTAAGCCTATCTGTTAGCGAAACATGTAAAAGGCTTACGAAGTAATTATTAGATCTATGTGATAACCGTACACAATGTGAGGCGGGTAATGAAAGGGACAACACGAGGGCACGAGGTTTCGTAAGTTTATTCTGTTGATTAAAAATATAGATGAACCCTATCAAAATGATGAAACCATGTTGAGATCGCTAAAGCAGGCGTTAGTGCTTTAAAAAATAATACTATAAAAATTACAAGGGTTGCGATGTCAATACGAAAGTTTAAGTATGTTTAAATAATGCTTCTTTCGGTTGGATGGTACTGTCAAAGCTGTCCAATAGATGTCGCTCCGTCCCCGTGAGACGGTTAAAGTCAGATAGAGTTAAAATTCGGTGTTCGGACCCGAACCTCGGTGGCCTAGTTGGTCAATGGCGTCTGACACGGAGAGTCAGAAGACGCGGGTTCCAATCCCGTCCGAGGATGTGAATTTTTCTCTCTATAAATTTCAATATAAATTTGGAATTAATAAATTTTGAGCGTCTATTGTAAGCATAGAATAACTAATAGATGTTGTCATTATTGTGATTTGTGACCGACGAACTTATTGATGTCCTTAATTGTAAGAGTTTTCTGTTATAATTAAATATTTCAAGAAGATTAACTTTATTACTTCTGTTAATTCTAGAACGAGAAGAATGCAGGCCGCTGAGAACAGACGACGAGTACCTATTAAGGTTCCTCCGAGCGAGGAGCTTCATCCCAGCAAGAGCTCACAAATTGGTAAAATCTTACTTTTATGTACTTAGGTACATACTTGTTTATTGAGAACCTGGCCGCGCCTTGCAGCCACACTCGCGTTTTGCAGGACAATAGAATATACTATTTATAATCCTCATATTTTTATATGGGATAGGTTGGCAAACGACAAATTGGCTCACTTGATGGTAAGTGATACCGTCGCCCACGGACACCCGCAATACCAGAGGTCTCGAGGATGCCTTGCCAACTTTTGAAGTAGGTATTTTCCTACTGCAAGGAAGTGGTAGGTGGGGGTGGAGTGGAAGGGGGAAGGATAGAGGGGACGGGGAGAGGGGGGAATCGAGCCTCCGGAAACTCCCGCATACCGACTGAAACGCTAGGTTACTTCACCTCGGTGTTATGTGGGAGTGTGGTAACTTCCCCGGTCGTGCCGGCCTATTCGACTGTGGGGTTACAGCGTGGCACTTCAACTAAAAAATATGTCTATATTACTTCATCAGTCGAACGACCCAGACACAATAGAAATTTCATTGTTATATGGACAATCGACTGGTGAGGGGAAACAAAAAATATTTTTGTCAAAATATTTTTTTTTTCAATTTCGTCTGGTAGCAAGTGTAGGTAGTTCCAGAGATTATCGCGTTTAAACAAAGAGCAAAAATCTTTTCCGGGTTTATTATATTGGTATAGATTTTCATTGTAATATAATGAGATCATTTACATATTCGTATTTTTTACGCATTAAAGATGGGTTTTTATTGACGCAATCATTCGTTGCCTGCCTTTTTTTGAGGTTAAAAGTAGTCGATGAGCTATAGCATAAGAAATGCTCAAAGTCGCACAGCGAGCTGTGGAGAAATCTATGCTCGGGGTTTATCTACGTGATCGAATCAGAAATGAGGGTACTCGTAGACAGAACTAAACTTACCGACAAAGCCCAGAAGATAAGGCAGTTGAGGTGGCAGTGGGCAGTTCGCACATAGCACGCAAAACAGATGGCCGATGAGGCTGAAAAGTTCTAAAGTGACCTAGGACCGGCAAGCGCAGCGTTGGTCGATCTGATAAACCTAATAATCTAATAAAGATCGCATGACGATGCCGGATGCAGACCGCTTTCAATCGGTCCTTTTGGAAATATATGTGAGAAGCCTATCTTCGGTAGTGGACGATGAACGTCCTATATATACGTCTGAGATGACATACATGAAAAATATTTAACCATAGTTAATTACGTATTTTTTATAATAATATATAGTGATATTTATAATCATAACAGTAGTGTCAAGTAGAGTAAACACTAACGTCTAGAATTCTTATGTTCTTTAATTTTCCAGTCCGTGCATGGTTTGTTTGGCAGCTTGTTGTTTCACCACCAATTGGCGAAGCAAACACAAATAACTGCGTAACGTAACGTGTCGCTCACGAGAAAAAGAACAAACTGTCTTTTATCTAGGGCAACTGTGACACAGACAACTCATAGTTTGTACGCCGTAGTGTGACACGTTGACGCTTTCTCTAAGAATACTTTTTCGTTATTAAAATTGTTTGTGCTACGGCTATGCTATGATACAAGACCTACACTACTACTGTACAAAATTAACTTTGTCCAACATCACGGTAAATTTGCAAATACTGCCATCTGGCGAGATACTCAGTAGGTATTTTGGCTTACCGTAAGTACCGATATTAGTACCTAAGGTTGTTTTGACATGGCATGGCGCGAGGTTGCATCTAGTTTTTTCTTCCCGATAGAACTAGATGTCGCTGAGCACCATTGTAGCTTTAATTCTTTTTTCAGGGACGTACGATACATTTGCCATTCTTATTTATTCAAGTAGTCCGAGTCAAGTCATAGCGATGACTTATATAGTCCTTATGTCAGATAAATAACTTAGTCATTATCTCTAGGTAGAGAGTTAAATATTCCTTGGTCATTATGTCACTGCCCTGTCTAAGAGACGGATGGATGTATTTCTAAAACTTTGTAGGATGATGACGAGGAATACACAAAAACATCGTTACATTATTTTGCAACGTTGGCAAATTTTGTCTACACTCAAGCTAACAACGATATTTAACGACTGGTAATCGTCTACTATTATTACACGTCAAAACTCGGGGGGAAAAACTTGGGCCTTTTTTTTACTTACTTACCTACTTTTTTCAGTCAGTCTTTTTACGAGTAATAGCGGATCATAGCAGATCTACCCATAACAAAAATATAATATAATTTTCATCCACAGCTAGTGCGCTACTGCACTTTCAGGGAAACCCACAAGTCGTTGTATGAAGGCGTGGACCTCTGGGGCCTATCCAAAGTCAGAGATGCGTACGAAGGCATCGTCTACGACCGTCCTGACATAGGACGGATTTCAATCTTCAGGTTTGGTTAGTAAGAGTTATTTTACTGTGTCATGTTAACTGAAAGTTGAAAATAACGTGGTCCTTTTGGTATTCGTAATGGAGATTGGCTAGTCGTTTGGAACCATTCATTTAAGAAGCTTCCGAATTTAAACGTTATGAAAGTTTGCGTAACCTATCCTAGTTGCAGTCACTCTGCTCTGTCTGTTCAAGAAACGCAACTTTTGCCCGCGCTTGACTGCCATTACTTGGCCGTGTCATAAATAAAAACCGGCAAAGTGCGAGTAGGACTCGCGCACGAAGAGTTCCGTACCATTACCTATAATAAATATTTCAAGTTAATACCTGTTATCTTTATTAAAACCAAGGAAAGAATTGTAAAAAATCACGTTTGTTGTAGGAGAGCCCCCCTTAGGTAAATATCAATATTCGTTTTAATTTCATTACTTATTTTTAAAATGAGTCTCTCAATCTTCATTTAATATTAATTATAATCATTATACTTAATCATTGTGAACTACAGCAAGTACGAGAATAGGATCGCGCGGGCGTAGTTACTCGCGACATTTGTTACTCAACTATCGGGCCCGTTGCGTTCGGACAAAGTTCCGAAATACATTAATATTCTATGTATCGAATACTTGTAAAGTTGCATTTGTCCATCGTGCATGTTTATGGAAATACAGCAGACGGCGTAAGTTTCGTCTTCAATTCTTTACGGTAACAAAACATGTTTCAGGAATGTGGGACCCCTCCGAGTTCCCTGTGGAAGACCTGGTCCGCGCTGGCATGGCGCAGTGCGAGATCGGCATCCGGCAGCCGAAGATGCAAGTCCTCGGAGGAACAGTCATTGTGGACTTGGCTGGTGTCACGCTGCGGCACGTGTCCACTCTGACGCCTACTGTGGCTTACCAGATCGTCTGTTTAATGGGGGTAATTCATTTTGTAATCAATATAGATAATAATAATAATAATAAATATGACTATATGGACAACATCCACACAAGGTCCTTAGGTCCGAAACTAAGCAGAGCCTGTACTATGGTAACCTAATGACTGACTTACATACTTATACATGACTGACTGACCTGTGTCAGACACAGCTGTGTCTGACACAGGTCAAACTGACATGTTCATGCACATAAATGATTGTTGACCTATCCGGGAGTCAAACCCAGGATCAACACCTCAGAAGGCAGGGTTGCTACCAACTGCGCCAACCGGCCAGTCATCAGACGTGCGATTCTCTAATGGTTCGTCGCTGCGCTCGTCGACGAGCTCACCAATGTCAAATTCTTTATGTGATATTGCCTTTGTACATAAGGTTGTACTTCAAACGTTTCTTGTCATCTCGTTATTTGTTTCACGGATGTTGTCAAAGATGCAATGATGTTATGCACTTAGAGAATCGCACGGCTGATTGCGTAGGAGACAAAGCTGCTAGTGCATGGAGTGTAACAGTCGTAGTGCATCTGGCTGCGAAACGTCTCGAATCTGACGCCCTGCACTGTAGTTTACCAGACATACTCGTAGTCTGGGGATAAAAGTTCCTTTATAATAAATTATTGGTCATTACTAATAACCAATTACTAATTATACATGAAGATATGTGTCATTTGGATATAGCAGCAAAAACTGTATTCGGAGTAACAGGTATACCATATCTGGCTGGCCGTATGTCTAATGGAACATTCATTTGTCATCAAGTCATTTTAAGCCTGGTGTCAAAGTCAGCAGCAGAATGTTTTCGCAATGGCAACTCGGGCAGTTGCTGTTAGAGCCCTGTACGGGATTTTGGAAAAGGTTGAATCATGTACCAATACTTTAGCATGTGGCTAAAGTATTTTCTAATGACAGCCCTAAGGCATTCTTGGAATATAAAATAGAATAGGTGCATCAAATACTCCGTTTTTTATTAAGCTATTGCATAGCTTCTATCGCGGGCCTTGAGTGTGGAGACCGAATCCAGAAATTCCGTAACGAAAATAACCTAACACCCCCCACTCCGACTCCATCTATCGATGAATATCAGAACTTTTAATGACTTTTTGAAATACGAGTCTACTCGTATCACGGTTGTCTCTTTAGTTCAGCAACTCGCCTCTAGATGGCATTGGTTAAATAATTATAATTGCATAAGTTGATTTGGCATCTATCGATAAATAGCAGAACTTTTAATGACTTTTTGAAATATCACGCTTGTCTCTTTAGTTCAGCAACTCGCCTCTAGATGGCATTGGTTAAATAATTATAATTGCATAAGTTGATAAAAACAGCTATGCAATAGCTTTACCGCGGCAGTCTCCGAGTGCCACACGTCTTTTTTTTATTTGACATCTTCTGGCGATAACCACTTTCTCATTCACCTGTATGTTTGAAGAAGGAAACACAGACTCTGACAATGACTATTCTACCTCAGAATAATTAATACTGGAACAGTACACCTGAATGTAGAAGCGACACGCTTCGTGCGTGGAATTCAAATTACAATGATGCGGCAATGTCGCAATGCTGTAAGGTTAGTCGTTCGTAGATGGGATGGGGAGGAGTCAATTATGTATAACTCGAACGCGAACTCCTGAAACGATAAACTAGCTAAGCGAGGCAGGTAATGCTGAATTAGTAACTTCACGTAATAAGTAAACCCTCATACACTGATAGCACTAGGCCTAGTGCTATTTGTATCTATAGTACTCGTATGTAGTAGTATGAGGGTGTGTGAGTGCCGGGTTCGCTGCGTCGCGAGAGGATTTTACGAGGAAAATTTTCAGGAGAGGAGAATTCTGCTCATCTTGACATAATGAGGTTTCCTTCAATTCGGAACAGAAAGTAAAAGATTTTTGAAAAAAAAATCGAAAATAAAACTCGTTATAATTGCAAACATTTTTTTATTTTTGTAGTAAATTGTACTGAATATTTGCATTACTAAAAAAATCGACAAGGTGATTTTTTTACAAATTACTTAAACGTAATAAAGATTTTCTGAATATAAAAAAGAGAGGGATGTAAGGGGCGAGCCAACATCTTTTGACCCAAGTCAACCTCACCTGCACGCGGTACATCCTGCTGATCGACGAACGAGGCTCTGACAACCGACCGATGGCGGTATACCCATCCCAACAGGCGTCGCTAAATGCAACAGGCCGGTGACGGGCAGCAGCGTCACCGGTGCGAGAAGCTACGCCCTGCGATCGCCAACCCGCCTGCCCAGCGTGGCGATTACGGGCAATATCCTCCAATGCAGGACAACAAAAAGCCACGGCCCCTAGTTCCCAGCGGCCCCACTATTCCTGGTCATGGTGGCGACCATGGTAACGGCGGGGCGAGGGGTGCTAAGAATCTCCGGGCTACGGAAGGCCACCACAAACAACTGACACTGGCGACGTATAACGGACGCACGCTAAGGCTTGACTCGCATCTGGCGCAACTCGAGGTGGAACTTGGGAAAATTAGGTGGCACATACTGGGGTTGAGTGAAGTCCGAAGAGAGGGGGAGGACACCTTAACCCTAGAATCGGGCCACCTTATGTACTTCCGAGAGGGAGACCAACGATCCCAAGGTGGCGTTGGGTTTCTGGTAAACAAGTCCCTTTCTGACAACGTTGTGGAAGTGTCCAGTGTGTCGAACAGGGTAGCGTACCTTATTGTGAAGCTCACCGAGAGGTATAGCCTTAAGGTGGTGCAAGTGTACGCACCGACCTCAACACACTCGGACGATGAAGTGGAGGATATGTTCGATGACATATCGAGGGCCCTCCACTTCACTACAAAGACCCAGTACACCGTTGTCATGGGGGACTTTAACGCTAAAGTGGGAGTACAGAATTTCAGCGAATCGGTAGTAGGATGCCATGGCTTTGGAAGCAGAAACCATAGGGGGCAAATGCTCGTCAACTTCCTCGAACGGGAGGGGCTCTTCTTGATGAACTCCTTCTTTAAGAAACAGCCCCAAAGGAAGTGGACGTGGCTAAGCCCCGACACTAGGACTAAAAATGAGATTGACTTCATCATGACGAATAAAAGGCACATATTTAGAGATGTCTCCGTGATCAACAGGTTCAATACCGGTAGCGATCACCGACTTGTCCGAGGCTCTCTGAATATCAACTTCAAGGCGCAACGTGTCCGTCTGATGAAGTCCAGGCTCCGACCAACACTGCTCCAAACCATTGCAGGATCTGAAACATTCCAGTTAAACCTGGAGAACCAATTAGCTGCCGTGGAAACCACCACAGACGTAAACCAGAACCTCGAAAATGTGACTCGGGTCCTCAGGGAAGAAGGTACGAGATTTTGTTACATGCAGCGTAAGGGCAAGAAGTCCAAGCTTTCAGAAGAGACTTTGGGGCTAATGAAGGAACGACGTGAAAACCCACCCATCACTTCGTCAGAAAAGCGGACTCTAAACCGAGAGATCAACAAGAACGTACGACACGACCTCCGGTGCTTCAATACTCTTTCGATCGAAAGAGCGATCGAGCAGAATCGAGGGTCAAAGGTGTTCGTACAATCTCTTGGAAAAAGCCACCTGACGAAGTTGACCACAGCTAGTGGAGAAGTCGTTGCTTCGAAGCCGGCAGTCCTTTCGGAAGTGGAGGACTTCTATGGCCGATTATACGCATCGCATGCATCTCGACCTGATCCCGAAAATGATCCTAGAGCCACGTTAACACGCCATTTCACCGAAGACTTGCCAGAAATCAGTATTGGCGAAATCGAGATCGCTCTTAGACAGCTTAAAAATGGAAAAGCCCCTGGAGAGGATGGCGTTACAACAGAGCTACTAAAAGCAGGAGGTAAACCCGTACTGAGGGAGCTCCAGAAGCTTTTTAACGCTGTCCTGTTCGAAGGAAGAACTCCAGAGGCGTGGAGTAGGAGTGTGGTCGTCCTGTTCTTCAAAAAAGGAGATAAGACCCTGCTGAAGAACTATCGACCCATATCCCTTCTAAGCAACGTCTATAAGCTGTTTTCAAGAGTGATCACAAACCGTCTTGCGCGTAGACTCGACGAATTCCAACCACCGGAACAGGCTGGGTTTCGGAGCGGATACGGCACCATAGACCACATTCACACAGTGCGGCAGATTATACAGAAGACCGAAGAGTATAATCAGCCCCTGTGTCTAGCATTCGTGGACTATGAGAAGGCCTTTGACTCGGTTGAAATCTGGTCTGTTCTGGAGTCCCTGCAGCGTTGCCAGATAGATTGGCGATACATCCAAGTGATGAGATGTCTTTACGAAACCGCCACCATGTCCGTCCAAGTACAGAATCAGCAAACAAGTCCCATGCCGTTGCATCGAGGAGTGAGACAAGGGGACGTTATTTCCCCGAAATTGTTTTCAAATGCAATGGAGGATATGTTCAAGACGCTGAACTGGAAAGGACGTGGCATTAATATCAACGGCGAATACATCTCTCACTTGCGATTTGCTGACGATATCGTCATCGTGGCAGAGACGCTGCAGGACCTGCAACAGATGCTGAATGACCTGGCTGACTCTTCTATACTGTAACTATACCACCTCTCTCAAAAGAACGAACTATTCTCATCATGTTTTGGCCAAATGATCGTCAACCCATACGCTATGTAAATATAAGTAACCTTGGTTCTTTTAGAGTTGTAGAGACTTTCAAGGTAATTAATGTGTGCATATATAAGTAATAAAAATTTTGTTTGTTATATAAGATTGAGGGCCCCATCCATCGCCCACAACTATGAGTGCCATCCAATGTCTGCACCCCCTTGGAGGGGAAAGGATAGTATAGGAATGGTTAACTTAGTGTATAACAATAACCATTCAACTCTGCTCGATGGAACTTTAATTCTGTTGCACTAGCCTTGACTAGTATTGTAGTAAAAGGACCAGTTGTCCTAGGTTTGTAAATTGGCACACAACAGTGGCCTAGTAATCAATACTCAATACAACTGTAAATCGGTTATAGTTTTATACCTGTATTATAAATACAGTCAGATATATCTCCTTGCCTCACAAGATGAGATAATAGATAATTATTTTGGGGTTCAACCCAATCTGGTTATACCAGTTTTCCATAGTTATTCAATCGATTCAATAATTACACGCATTCATCAAAGAATAAGATCCCAATTAATCCCCGCAACCAAGCAGAGCCAGAATTTACACGAAAGGGTCCCAAGTGTACGCCTACACCGTAGTATCAACAGCGAACACTCGATATTCTATCAGTGCCGGGTACCTGACTACGGAAGACATCAAGATACATACTCAATTGATTCATGATAGTAATCAAGAATCAATTCATACTGAGGTTTATTACAACCAAACTGTTTAACAGTTAAAGAAAGTTAATTTCATCTTGAAATAATAATTAGTTCTATATGTTTCATATAAATTATTTTCTCACATAGAACTTAGTATGTGTATAGTTTAAGAATAATTCATTCTATATTCACAAGTAACATCATGCTAGGGCTGAATAGTTTTATTCAGTTACTTGTAATAATATCAGTTCTCCTTTCTAATATATAGGAACAGAAGGGTAGGAAGTGATTAAATGGATTAGGGTAGGACTTCAACCTCCCGCGATCAATTAATATTAACCCAACCATAATTCGATGATGTCGTGTATAATGTTTGTAAATAGTTCAATAAATAAATAACTCTTTGTCCGTAGAGCATCCTTTATCGAACCTATGTTCAGTGTGGGGAAAATTTATCAGCGACGTGTATAGTACTTATGCTTGCAGTCGAAGCTTTCCAAATTAAGCAATCATGCGAGGGAGTTTATTAATCCCGGGGGTTGTGAGGCCCCAAAATCGCAACTAGCTCAACATTTATTACATAATTATAAAAGCACTCCAGTCTGATGAACTTATCAAACTATTGTCAGGTTAAATACCTATATCACAATTTAAATACTTGAACGAATTAACGAAAGAAGGACTTAGGGTTTCATAGTTAAGTTCAATTAACAAGAATCTAATTTAATCAAGTCAAAGGCAACCAGTATTATCACAACCGAATTGATTATGAAATATGATTTCCGAGTCTTGGCACTCAATAAATGGTAATTGAACAGATACGCCTTAACTGCATTAACTTAATTATTCATCTTAAGAGACAGAATGATAACAAAGCTGGGCTGCAATACGTTACTTTGAAAGCAGATTACTTCCGGTCCCTGTTCATTTCTAACTCGTAAGTGAATCTATTTACGCTTAATTGCTTATCGATTAAAGATCAATATATTAAGTCAAGGCTATTCCATATATTCCCTATACATTCCTGTAAGGGTAATAAATTCCAAGCCAAGAACACACTGACCCCTAAGAGTCGCCTTATTTGCTGTAACTTTAAAAATATCTTGTGAATATTCTACCACCCGCTATAAAGCTTAGGTAAGGTAGGATAATTTTAACTATTCCGTAAAATGATTAAGTCTCCTTCGAAAAATCTATAACAAATGGTGAATACGTCAAACATACTCATATTTATAATATTCCGCTAGATTAGGTAGTTTTAATTAATCGATGTGACAATCTCTGAAAATTGGTTAATTAAAGTTCAATATAATGTTCCATTGACATACCTATAAAAAATTGTGTAACCATAAAACATAATATAAATTAATATCAATTAAACAATGACCATCTCTGAAAGAAATTGGTTAAACAAAAGCACATAAATTCCCTTGATATACAATAGTATTCCGCCTGATATACCTAGAAAGTAGTGATCACGTCAACATATACACAACTATAATATACAGCAAGATAATATAAAACATATATGTAAACATCTCTGGAAAAAAAATGGATAGACAAGTTCATCGTATTTCCTTGTTATACAATAAGTGACTTTGTAATTATTTACTGTTAATAAATTAAATGTAAACAAGGTAATCAGTCACTCATTGTATTAATTAGGATTTCCATATCGGTTAAGCATACACAACGTTTCATCTTGAGAAATGATATTTATATTAGAAATAATATAATTCAAATTATATATTTTTTTTTAGTAAGACAATTATTTTAATTAAAATATAATTTTAATTTTATAGTACAACAGTTGGTTGTAAACAAAACCGATATGGTGAGTTTAAAATAACATGCCACAAACCTCCGAAGACTTCTTTTAGACTGTGAGTCGTCATGTAATTCAACCTGGAAATTTTCCTAATAGTACCAATCTATTATTTAATCCTCACTACGCTTGAATTTACGTTGAATATTATTTCGTCGACTTCAGAAGAATGATTTGTATTTTGGAATAAAATAATTAAAGTTAAACATCCAGTAAATAGTTACTTTCTTTAAGATTCAATTACGTCGATACGTCCTAGTAAGTCTCGTTTAATCAATGGATAAAATTTACACATCTGTGCCTACTCTAGTACACTACTAGTTTAATACGTATTTTCAGTATTGACGATATTAGAATAATTCAATTCTTTACGATAAATCTACATGACAACCCACAGTTCGGCAAACAACTCTCGAACTTCCTGTGTTCTGGAAGAAACAGAATTATCACCCCCCCAAATCGAAGAAATAACGCATTTATTACAACTATACAAATAGGAATTTACCGCGGAGGAGAAAGAAGCGGATCCGCAATTGCCCATCACTAATGGTTTCATGTTTCTAACTACACTTAGATCTAATTAAATCTACACGTGGACGTGAAAGAAAAAGTTATTAACTTAAATCTACATGAAACCTCCGGCGCACGTCATCGCGTATCCACAAGTTTGATTATGTTTTGTCACTTTCTCCTCTTCATTACCTTAAGAGTATCAAATCCAATTTCGGACATTTTTGATATTTCCAAAAGTAATGTTATATTTATTTAACTCCGACAGGATTTTATTATTTAATAATTTTAAGATTATACTCGCGTCTGTGTCCATATTTAATTACCAAATGATTAAAATTATTAAGTGCATTCACACATAAAAAACCTAATTAAAGATTATGGCTTCTTACTTGCAAGGGAAATAACTTCATTCGAAAAGCAGTCGCCCTTGTTAGCACTTTGCTCTAAATAACGAGCATACAAACTAAGTTTCTTGTTATGTAACACAGTCCCTATTAAATGCCCTAACTTCCCACTTAAACTAGCTGAAAACTGGTGAACCACTCATATGTATTTATTTAAATACACAGAAGGTGTATTTTACTAAATTCATTATTACAGAGATTTAATCTCAAGCCTTGGTTTAAGTACCGCCCTAATTTCTTAAAACTAAAATCGAAAGACCTCTACAACAGTCTTGTTCTACCGACTTAAACCAATAGCTTTAAAATTGTTGTTAAGTAGTGTTGTGTACTTGCGTGTTGTTATTTATGAACAAATTTGAATTTTGACACAAGGGATGTCGATAGGATAATCAATAAATTGAAACCCACCGACAATGCAAGATTATTTTGATATCCCCAGATTCAATATCGACTGGGTAACACCATCAACCTTAGCCCTTGTGCCACAATACAAATAATTTAATACAGACGAAATTACAGTTATTCAATCATATATGATGTCAAGGCTCCCTTTTATCTTGGTAAATGAATTATGGTGTGTAATTTATCATGTAAAAATGTGAAGGTAACTACTTATTTCTAAATGTTACTTAAAATTAAGCTGTGTTAATTTTATGTTGTCACAATTTCATGATTTATTATATTCTCCTAAGAGTAATAAATCATTACTTTTATTGAGTAAGCATTCCCTAAAATTCATTTAGATCCGTGGATTATATTAATTCACGTCCAATTGAATTTAAATTATATATTATAATGTAATGTGTAATTATATGAGTGATACAACCAAACACAAGAAATAAAATGAACAATACAATAAAAATATGATTATGACAGAAGTAATAAAACACTCATTAAAATATTACTTTACAACAACAATTTTTGATACATTTAATGAATGTTCTACCCTTTCAAATGCATAAAAGATACCATCACTCACAGACAAAGCTCAGAGGGGTTTATAATATTAATAATAGAATAATGAATATGTTCTTCTATGCTAAGTTATACTAGAATTCGATTTAAACTAACTACATATATATTAGAAAACATTTAATTAATTGTGTATTGAATCAATATTATAATATATGTAAATCATTTTATCATATAATAATTATTTAATTATTTTGGCATGATAGTAAATTATTAGACAATTTTTGCTATGTTTTAAATGACAAAATTTTATAAAAGACCATAAAATTATAGGAATTATCCCGTTAATAATAATCACTAAAAAACAGCAAGCTTTGAAATATTAAAATTTAAATAATAAGTCTAATTTTAAAACAAAACCCACGGAGTTTCGCTGAGAGGTTAAAATTAAAGAACCACTTACATAATCAGCCCTGGAAGACACTACACTTCACTTGACTCTAATTTAAATATATTCTCTCTTTAAACGAACGCGCGACCGTCGTTTTTAGAATCCCCGTACACACCTGATTTAAGAATATTTTCTAAACAAAAGCGCGCGCGACCGACGTTCTTAGAAAACGGGTTAACACTCCCTGAGCCCTGCGTAACCGCCGATCTCTGGAGCAAGCGTCCGTTCGCTGGCCTGCCCTGATTGGTCGACTGCACCTGTTTTTGCCGACCTCCCGACCATTTTACTCTATGCTTTGATAAGCAAAAACGTGACCTTATATTCTTAATAATAGAATTTAATTCAGTGTGAACGTTTATTTTTTAACCGCAATTGATTATTTGTAACACATTCGATCCGTGTTTACCCTATAGCTATCTCCCTTTAACTCTTTTATGTGTTCAAATTGACGATAGGTACAATACGCATCGGCCTACGGATGAACTTGGACAAAACCAAGGTCATGTTCAACGAACATGTTCTACCGGAACCGATTGCGATACACGGCGCCGTTCTCGAAGTTGTTCAAAAATATGTGTACCTCGGGCAGTTGCAGTTGGGAAAAAACAACTTTGAGAACGAGGTGAATAGAAGAATTCGGCTGGGCTGGGCAGCGTTTGGGAAACTACGTCGAGTCCTTACTTCGCCGATTCCACAGTGCCTGAAGACGAAAGTCTTCAATCAGTGCGTCCTACCCGTCATGACATACGGAGCCGAAACGTGGACACTGACGGCTCGAATGGTCCACAAGCTCAAAGTCGCTCAGCGGGCTATGGAAAGGGCTATGCTCGGTGTTTCTCTGAGGGATCGCATCAGAAATGAAGTGATCCGTCAGAGAACCAAGGTCATCGACATAGCCCACCGGATCAGCAAGCTGAAGTGGCAGTGGGCTGGCCATATTAGCCGTAGAACCGACAACCGTTGGGGTAAACGAGTTCTAGAGTGGAGACCGCGTCTCGGCAAACGTAGTGTATGACGTCCTGAGGCACGGTGGAGTGACGATCTGCGCAAGACGGCTGGCAAAAACTGGATGCGAGAAGCCCAAGATAGACCTAAGTGGCGTGCAATTGGAGAGGCCTATGTCCAGCAGTGGACTGCTACAGGCTGATGATGATGATGATGATGATGATGAAAAAAGATGCAAAAAGAGGAGGCATTTCATAAAAAAAACTACATTAATTTATCGAGACAGTTGTTAACTTCAGATTCATGGGTCTTCTTCCATCCCTCATCAACATTGTCAAGGCAAATTTTTTTTAGTCTAATGACTTTAATCTCTCTGTAAGATATATGCCTATGCAAAGACTAAATTATCGAACGTTAATTTCCAGCTAGCCAACCCTACACGGGTGCGTTCCTGCCACATCATCAACTACTCCTGGATCCTCAACACTTTCTTCTACCTGTTCAAACGGTTCATCCCGCAGCAGGCCTGGGACTTAATATACTTCCACGGCAGGGACATGAACAGTCTTCAGCAGCATATTGATAAGGAGTGCCTTCCACCTAGATACGGCGGGACATGCAGGAATACGATCTCTTGTGGAAACTGGCTAAAGAAGATCAAGAAATACAGGGATGCGAGCTTTGACAGAGAAATGAAGGAATTAGGGTATATAATAAAAGAGTAATATCGATACAATAGAAGAATCCAGATGGGCTGGGCAGCATTCGGGAAGCTTAGTCAAGTCTTCACTTCGTCCATACCACAGTGCCTAAAGATGAACGTTTTTAATCAGTGTTTCCTACGCGTCATGACCTATGGAGCTAAAACTTAGACACTCACTGTGGGACTAGTCCACAATTTTCGGTCGCTCAGCGAGCTATGGAGAGAGCTATGCTCGGGGTTTCTCTGAGGGAAAGGGTCCGAAAGAAGTTATCCGACAGATAACCAAAGTGGTCGACATAGCTCTGTCGGCTGAAGTGGCAATGGGTTGGCCACAATTCCCGAAGAACCGAAGCCGCTAGAGAAGACAAGTTCTTGAGTGGAGACCGCGTTCAGGCAAACGTAGACTAGGAAACCCTGCGGCCAAGTGGAGAGACGACCTGCAGGAGGCGGCTGGCAGTAACTGGATGGAGAGAGCTGAAGACCGAGCTCTGTGGCGTACTTTAGGAGAGGCTACGTCCAGCAGTGGACGAATGTGGGCTTATAATGGTTGATACAATATTTGGACACCAACAAGTTAGTGCGGTACATTAGCCATGAGAACTGGCAGAGTGAAACATGAATCAGACAGCTTCAAGATTATGTTGAGTACAATAACAGTGATTGCGATCTCCAAGGCTGAACATAAAAAGAACCATTAAAAACGTATTTAATGTGCCTAACGTATACAGTTTGCTGAAAAATGTTGATATTATAATCCAGTTGATTCTTGTATGTAGCAGCATGCTTAAAATACTTCCTCATCATCATCTCAGCCGGAGCACGTCCACTGCTGAACATATGCCTCCCCTATACATTTCCAAAAGGACCGGTTGGAAGCGGCGTGCATCCAGCATTGTCCTGCGATCTTTATCAGGTCGTTTGTCGGTGGAGATACTATTCATATTATGTAAATTTACATTTTTCATTCTGCCACAGAAATTATGATTGTGACGTGATTATTAATCTTAAGACGTTAGCTACCTATATTGTAATTGTTTGCAAGCTCAATTGAAATGTGATAAATTATATTGTATTTATGTTCAACTATTTTATAAATTGTATCAAATACGTATATACATCCATATTATCTATTGTATATTGTGTATCAACAAACATATCACAGCCTTATCCGGGAATTATACGTATAAAATAATAAATCTGGATTTCTCAAAAGCGTCTAGACCAATGTCAATACACTACATGTATCGATTTCCAAAGTAGGTATTAGTGTTTTTTTTTATGTAAGCCCTTCATTAATAAAATAACAAGTTTGAAACGCAATGGATCTCAGATGCTAACTGAAGCTGACATGAACACTGACATAACTCCATCAATGGCCAAAATGCATGTGCCTAGTCAACCATCGATGTGAGAAGAGAAAGCACTAATGAAGTTCTCACAACACAAGAGGAAAGCACCATTGAATGTCTATAATGTTAATATTTGCTTTTTTTTATATTACATTATATTAGTGACAAGAAGAGCGAGTGTAGCACCTGATGACTGATCTTATGCTCTACATTGGCCCACACCAGTTGCAGTGCTATCCATAGCTCAGAACTGTAGTTTGCCGTGGCACTGCAATGCACTCGAAATCCCGAGACTAGAGTTTTTGAGTCGTCCAGTAATAGGCAGAAACAATACGAGTATTTCGTTATGTAACAGCCTAATAATTGATATAGTTTTACATCTCCACGAGCTTACAATGACTATATAATATTTTTGATAAATAGTATACTTATATACTATACATGTTTACTTATGTAACGTTCCATCTAACCGTGAGTTTGCACTGCCTAAACAGTCACATGAAAACATGTTGTAAACACTGTTTTATGTCAATGTATAGATGCACGCATAACGCGTACGCACTGTCGCACATTGCTAGATTCTGAAACGAAGCAAATCCTCTACAGTTTTCTGCAGCGGGAACGCAAACATCAACAAAACAAGTTGTGAAATGAATTATGTCAAACAAGTTTTAAAACATTACATGTGTAATGTTTTTTGGCGCAAACTAAGTGTGACAGACAAAATAAAACAGGGCCATTTAGATGGAGAGAGTTACTCGTACGTTTCTTGGCGATAAATCGTACGCTATTGTCGCATGCAATAATCGCCATAAGATTATCGTATCATATTGTTTACATACAGGTAAGAACTAAATTCTCGCCTACGAATATGTCATACGAGTTTCGAAGGCAATTATCCCTAGGCAATAAATTACTGCGACACCGCGAAATATATAGTAAGAAGATTCTTGCGTACGAGTTCTCGACTTGTGTAAACACGATCTCGTATGACATTGTTTTATTTTAGTATCGTACAAATCGGTTTGAACAGTTTTGAGTGCGTGATTAGCCTTTCTAGTTTAGAGATTACTACGGAATTGTTCTCAAAATTATGAGACATTCATTAAAATTGCTGCTGGTATAGTAGGTGATGACGAGAGTTTGTGGAATACGGCGAATATGCATTATAAAATCGTGATGCTAGAAAAACAGTTCTTAATGCATTTGCGAGAGAATTGGGAGTTGAGGAATATAACCTAAGGAAATTACAGCAAAATTAAAATATGTGGAGATTTTACGTGCGTTTTATTAATTCTTATCTTAAAAGAGTAGATATAAATAAAACACACTCGCGCACTGCAGTCATGGTAGCAACTGGCACAAAAACTCGAAATGAAATTCTCGCTTGAGACAGATTATATTCTATTGCGAGGCAATTGTCGCCTAAGGGGAGGACAAGAATCGTGAATGTTTACACGAAGCAACTTTTTAATGTTTCTTTCGATAATTGTATATTTGAGTCGAGAAACTATCTCCATATAAATGGGCCTTTAAATATGTACTTATCGGTTTTACGAGAATGTTTATGAGTACGTAGTGTTATTAGCTTATATTTTATATGTAGGTAAGCATCCATATATTTTAAGAATAAATTATGATTAAATAGAAACCTTGTTTAATATCTGCATTGTTTTTTTGATCCTCTAAAATTACTTGATAATAAAAACTCCTGGAATTAACCGAGATCCTATCTCCTATAAAAAGTAACTAATTGAAACCGGCGAAACAGATAGATTTAGCATACCAGAGGTCTATCACATCACCTGACACTATATGATCTATAAGTATATATATAACGAGGCTCATGGGAACGAGATTGCGTTCCCTAATACCGACCTATTTCTATCACGAAGCATTAATATTCGCAATACTGCTTTCTGGTTTGAAAGGTATGAATGCTGACGAAATTACAGGCACATGAAACTTAACAACTTAATGTCTCAGGGTAACGGGCGCAGTGCAGTTCATCACTTGTGAGTTGTGAGGAGATGCATCAGTTCTAGGTAGTCAAAAAAATATTTTAAGAATTTTCTACCGACTTTCTCATAATTATTTTTTGTTTGAAAGCTGGTGCTTGCCGTGTGGCCCCATTTAAATTTCATCAAATTTGATCAAGTAGTTTTTGAGTTACACTCCAATAACTTAATAGAATGGAAGTCGGTATTAGATTATTCAAATTGTACTTGTAAACTAAAGAACAAATGAATGAATTTCAAATTCTGCATGGAGATGCACTGAGCTCGTCACGCGAGGTATAAGATGTCAAATCTCTTGCCCTGTATATAATTTCACTGGAAACATTTGCTTTCCAACGAAACAAACAACGGTTGAATAACTGGCAAAGGTGTGGTTCTTTCCCAGGAGGACTTTGCAATTTTACCAAATTTATTATTAATTTATTTATTCAGGCGTTACTTTGCGGAAATCCATTATCAAAAAAACGATATTAACAAATATTTAGTGACACTTCCGCTGAAAAGAAAACAATGAATTTGGCCTATTTGGGGGCGTGCACCACCCTCCCTCCCGCATAAAATGCTAATAGGAAGAATACAAAATAAAAAGCACAAGAAACCCCAAATCAACCAAAACCGATTCGACACGTGTTTCGCCTCTACACGAGGCATCCTCAGGAGATGTTGACTCGTCGAGCGCTAGACCGACAGACCGGTTTTTTTTTCAAGCTTATTATTACCAAAATGGTTAAGGGGATTTCTAGGCTTATTGTCCAAATGATCCCCTTCCGACACCACAAGACGACGCACAGGGCATTTTTGGACAAAAAGTCCAAAAATCCCCTTCACAGGGGATGTGCTAAGGGGATTTCTAGAATAATCCCACCACAAATAGTTTGCAAGTAAGGTGTATGTTTGTATTTCTTGGCACTAAAACGGTCCAACGGATTAAGAAACATGTACAATTAGAAAAAATTAATACCTACTTTCATTCTATACAGTTATTGGAGTGTAACTCAAAAAACTACTGGACCGAATTTGATTGAGATGAAATTTAAATGGGACTACACGGAAAGCACCAGATTTCTAAAGAATTTTGAGAAGCGGTTTACCCAATCAAAAGTTATGAGGTAACAAACATAAAAAAGTACAGTCGAATTGAGTACCTCCTCCTTTTTGGAAGTCGGTAGAAAAATAACCCAGTATGAAAGCAGGCTTCTACATTTCGTTTTAGCGGATAGTAACTATAAATTTCAATGTTTGAGATCGCTAAAGCAGGCATTAGTACTTTAAAAAGTAATACTATAAAAATTACAAGGGCTGCGATGTCAATACGAAAGTTTAAGTATTTCTAAGTAATGCTTCTTTCGGTTAGATGGTACTGTTAAACTGTCCAATAGATGTCGCTCCGTCCCCGCAAGACGGTTAGTCAAATAGAGAGATACAATTCGATGCTCGTACCAGAACCTCGGTGGCCTAGTAGGTCAATGGCGTCTGACACGGAGAGTCAGAAGACGCGGGTTCGAATCCCGTCCGAGGATGGAAAATTTTCTCTCAATATATTTCAATGTTTGAGATCGCTAAAGCAGGCGTACGAGTATCAATTATTAATTATTTTTATTATCATGGCAGTACCGATGCACGCACATGTAGTTTAGAAAACCGGCCTCACTTCTCACTCGCAACATTCTGTCCATACTTTTTTATTTTGTCTGAGTACTAATCATAGATTTTAGTTAGCTAGTTTAGTTTCGTGTTCTGCACAAGTGAATTGCTACTATTAACATTTAAATAATTTACTTTTGTGTATTGTCTTCAAAATAATGATTTAAATACAAATATATTTATTGCAAAATCAAAGTAGGTACATATATGGTGTTAATACTCTTTTGCTTTAGTTAACATAACTGTGGTACAAAAGGCAGTATCTTCCCTGAAAAGCACGGGTTTACAATAATAAGTTATTACATAGCTTTGTAAAGTTTTAGCACTAGCAGAGCTTTTTGGAACTGTATTAAAACTTCGTCTGTGGTATAAAACGTGCCATATAACTGAAAACTAAGTCATGCGCGAGAATTTAAACGAACACACACTTCCAATCTATATAATACATATATATGAGTACATATATGTATCAATCAAAATTAAAGTGTAATCAATCAATCTTCCACCAGGGTACCATACGTCACCCGGAGGTCGATAATACCACTCTATAATCACTCTGCGTGGAAGCGGGAAATTATGCTCTCCTGTGACGTGAATCGTGAAATTAGTATAACAGATGTGCCTCGTTCATTAGTGGGTGAAGTGAAAAGCTTTCCGTACATATAATTACGAACGGAATTATTTATGTTGTTTTCGCTTAAATTGAATATAGTTACAGTACATTACGTTTGATGGAAAAATATTATAATAATTTTCGACAACTTAAACATTTCACAAGTTTTAAATTTAAAACCTAGTAGACACAGCCTAGTGTTAGATAGTATAAAAATGTAAATTCAAATTTAAATTCCTTGATTTGCAAATTTGATTAAATACGTATTAAATAATATAAATCACATGTTTAAGTAACAGTCATCATCATCTCAGCCACAAATTTCCAAAAGGACCGGTTGGAAGCGGCCTGCATCCAACGTCGTCCTGCTACCTTTGTCAGGTCGTCACAGTCCTCCTTGTCGGTCGACGACCTACGCTGCGCATGCTGGTCCGTGGTCTCCACTCCAGAACCGACCCCATCGGCCATCTGTTCTGTTCTGCGTGTGCCCTAGCCACTGCCATTATCGTGGCACTGGCTAGTAACAGTACTGTAAGTATATCTAATATCTATATAGTATATCTAAGTCTATCTAATAAGTATATATAAGGTATTTGTTAATTAGTGCGTAATATTGAGCGGGGTGATTAGGAATCGATAACTGGTTATGAAAGTAAAAGAAAAAAATGACTTGCATGTCTTATTATTATGAACCCATATTCGCCGCTCCACGTCTAAGTGCCATAGTGCGAAAGAACGCACGAACCGACGCACCGCTACATCGCAGGATACATAGCAGTAAATCACGAGACATACCTACCTGCTTAGAATAGGTACAACGTGCGGACGATGACCCGCCCGGGCCGTCGTTTAGGCATAGACATTAGACATCAGCCGTGCGATTATCTAAGACCAAACATCGTTGCATCTTTGACAATATCCGTGAAACAAATGACGAGATGACAAGAAACGGTTGAAAAACAACCTTGTGAACAAGGGTTATCGCCCTCGCTATCTCATAAAGTATTTGACATCCGTGAGCTCCTCGACGAGCGCATCGACGAATCATTAGAGAATCGCACGGCAGCTGCGTAAACATTCGCGACTAGGTAGGTTCGTACCTACGTCGTTGTACCTATTCTGAGTGGGTAGGTGTGTTCATTCATGTCACGTGTAGTCACTGTTGTCTATTCTGTGATGTAGCGGCGTGCGTTCAGTCGCGCAATGGTTATTAGCTGCGGAGCAATGAATGTTAATTTATGATAATAAAAAAACATGTTTTTGTACTTCAATCGATAACTGGTCATTAGACCAGTTATCGATTCCAAACCACCCCGTTCGATATTGTGCACTAATTAACAATGACCTTATATAAAATTCTCATGTCGTCGTGCCTCTAACAAAACTCCTCCGAAACGGCTTGACCTTACTTTATGAAATAGTGTGTGTATATTGAGTAGATCTGAGAATAAGTCGTATAGTCCTTTTAACGAAAAAATTAGGACTGCATTTTATAAACTTAAGGTATGGTACGGGATTAGAAAACACCTCTCCGAAGAGGTGAGGTTGTTGCTGTGCGACGTAGTAGCTCGATCATAGGGGTAAGCTGAAAACCAGCCTTGCGTAGACACTCGTGTTCACGCAGCCGGTGCTGAGCTTAACTCCGTTTGCTAAAAATAAGTTTGTTTTAATCATTATGTTAGTTGTTATCATTGTTACACTTTAATATGTTTTTGTAATAGTTCTTTATGTTTTTTGTGTGTCTTTTTTGGCGATAAAATAATTTCTATTCTATTCTATTCTATTCTCAGATCATCATAGGGGTGGCGATCATTGCTTCTTGATTCCATCTTCACTCTCCATCAGGGAGAGGGATTCACTTTGATTACACACACATTATAAAAAAGACCAGAGGTACTGCAATGAGCATTATTCGCATTTGACTCCGTGTGAGGATGGAGTTAGAGGATATTCCCTTCGCAGTCGGCATGCGAATCGTAAGAGGCAGGGAAACCCGAGTTACTAGATCGTAGGCCACTTGTGCCAGTGACCATCTTGGTTGGTATCACCGTAAATAACCGTCAGTAGATAGATTGCTGATATAATAATAAACAGTTTCAATAATCATACCCAGCCAATTATGTTCCCCCTGCTGGACTCGAGCCTCTCAGAGAGAGGAGTTGGGCCGTAGTCCACTACGTGGGCCCAGTGCGGCTTGATGGATAGCTAGTGGCCAACCCAAGTCGATGTATTCAGGCCGCCCGAAGGCCTTCGACATAGCCTAACGACTGTTGTCCTAAGACAAACAACCGGAACCGACGGTTTGACGACTTGTTGATTGGTCAAGATCGCCAAGTCAGGCTCCGCTACGAGTGCTTCCAAAAAATCCAATAGTTTTGGAATAATTATTTAAAAAATATATTGTAAAGAGTTTTTATATTTATTATATAATTATTTATTTTATAATTAAATGCATTTAGATAGGACTCTTATGCTAGTGTTTGTCCTGGTAGCTACCATCACATTGCGAGATATTTTCTTCCTTCTATATTTTCAAAGTTATAGTGTAAAGTATTACTGTGTTAAGGTTGAAGGGTACGGTAGCAAGTGATATTACTGGGTGTGACTGAACAACAGTATATCTCAGGGTTTCGAGCGCAGTGCAATGCTGCGTAGATTTTGACCTTCAGAACTATGAAAGTAAAAAATCTGCGTCGCACTGCAGCTTACATGGGAGGTGATGCTTACCATCGGGCTAATGACTAGCTCGTTTCATCGCTTAGATCTATAAAAAAAGAAAAGGTAGACTATGGACTGAAATAAAAATTGACCGAAAGCTTTTATAATAAAGCATTCATTTTCAAACTACAAGTCCACACTAACATTATGCGTTTGCATTTTCCGTAATTGGAAATTCATTAAATACATAATATATACTACCGAAAAGTTGATGAAAATGTCCTTGAATTTTTATCTTCATGTTACTTGACTGACGTATTTTATTAATTTACTGAATAATATTCGACTCACATGTTTTTTCCTTATAATAACTAATATGACAAGATGCTCAATTATATCTTGACAGGAAAGTTTCACGAAGGGAAATAATATTACAGGTTATCTCGCAGGCGGAGCATAGAGTAGACAAGTTTTCAGTGTATACAGTATGAGAAGGCGATATTTCGATATAACTACGAATAATATACATTACCTCATGTATAGGTAGTATTACATTATTTTAAGGTTAAGCAGTGGACGTCCTACGGCTGAGATGATGATGATGATGATGAAGGTTAAACAGCTATTGAGTATTTTTTTTGCCGAGTTACCATAAAATTACAGACTTTTTAGAAGTGTTTATACACATCTCAGAAATACTCTGCCAGAAAAGACGGAAACAATCTGGAAAAAATAGTTGGCATTGGCAAAGTGGAAGGCAAGCGATCGCGTGGTCGGAGCCCGAAGCGTTGGTCTGACCAAGTCCAAACCACACCGCGGACTCTTCTGTCTACGATGCTTTCCATATAGTATCATTACATCAGTAGCCGCGGCTTAGGTCACTACGGTGAAGTTAGTAGGAGATAGTTGGCGGGCCCGAGGTGGTACCGCTCTTATGGGCTTTGCCCTTCCAAGTGTACATGGGAGCGGTCACTGTAGCTTGCGGTGGTGTATGGGCGCCGCTGCAACTGAGGCGGGCTGCGGTGTCATATGGGCGGCACCGCGGCTGAGAGTTGAAGGCCGCGGCGAGAGAGGAGTGCCGGTATTACGGTGAGCAGCTCTCCCCGCCTTCCGCAGCCTTGACGGGACCGCCACCGTTACGCGTACCGTTATGGCGGACGCGGTGGGGCCGCAGGGGAAGAGGACTGTCGGCATTGAGAGGCGCCGCTGTCCCTATCCTCTGCATCCGAAGTAGCAGGCGATAGGGCTACTCCCCTGGCCCATCGTAGAAGACCCAAGGGCGCCCAGACACGGGTGAATCTGGCGTCCATTTGCGGGTTTGGTCCCCCGAGTCGGTTGCGGCACGCCAAGTGTGCTGGCATGCTGCAAGAGAGAAGGGTCCCGCAACGGACGCCCGCGGTGGGTTCGCGGTAGTGTACGAAAGCTTTCCCGCGTTCCCGCCAAAAGCAGCAGTGACGGAACACCACAGAGGTTTGGTGGGTATGCTGCCCTTCTGGCAGAGACTCCTACATAACCACCGTGCTCGCGCAAGGGCCGGTGGTATCCATAAACGATTACTCTGCGTAAAAAAAGTCTCGTGTCGTTACCAAGATTTCTCTTTAACAGGGTTAATAAAATATATGGCAACAGTTTATACTTTTCGAGTATCGAGAGAAAACTAAAACTAACAACATTTTTTAAAAGTCTTACATCTTAGAACGAAATGGTAAAAAAAATAAAAAAATAGATAAATGAGATGGAAGGTGTGAAATGCCTTGCTCATAACCGTTGTAGTACCACCCAGCTTAAGGTATACATCACACATGTGCTGTGCGCTCATTTCGAATCTGGATGGCTCAGTAGTTTTGCCTTCGGAAATACAACAGTGTTTGCGCACATAATAATGCTTTGTGGCAGAGCATTGCGGTGATAGCATATAATGTGGCCACTTGCAAATTAAGCTTTCATCGTATCATTCAGGTTCTTGCCGACTAACTAATGACTAGATTGGGTCTGTTCTATTCTACTATTTTGATCATTTTGACTTTTGGACGTACGCCACAATTAAAATTCCCAAAAAACCTTATTTAAAATACATAATCAGCTCTTTATGTTCCCACTGCTGAAAGTCGAGCCTCCCTCGCAGAGGAATTGGGCCATATTCCACCACTTGGGCCCAGCCCAGTGCAGCTTGGTCGATAGGCCAACCCATGTCGAAGTTTTCAGGCCGCCCGAAGGCCTTTGACATAGCCTGACGACTGTTGTCTTAAGAAAAACAACCGGGAGCACGTAAGCGCTCGGTTGAACAATGCTCACCGGTTACCCATCCAACTCCTGACGGCAGCAAGCGTTGCTTAACTTGTTGATTGGTTAGGATCGCCTAGTCAAGATCCGCTGCGAACGTTTAAGTCAAGCTTCGCTGCTACTACTAGAAATAATGACAATATATGGTCAAAAATCCCTTGTTGATAATATTTGAAATGTGTTGCTGATTCGCTTGTTCACAACACTCGCCATGTTACCCAGAACCGTCGCTACGACACCTTGAAATACTATTTTTTAGTCTGAGTGGTTATTTTAAAACTAACGTGTTTTATACACATTTTTATATGAGAAACGTGAATTACTCACGTAAATAAGACAGGTCTTTCGAAATATACTTTGTGACTGAGTGATTATATTTACTAGATAATATAACCATAAGACAAAGTGCTTCACATGAGTCCTTAATTAGAGCAGAATATCTGATCTCAAATACAAACTTGTGCTGAATCTTTAATAACAATGAAACTAAGAAAACAGTAGAATTGCCTCTGGCGCCGCTGGCGATGACAGCTGAGTTATTGTACCTCTTGTGGGCTACTGAACTATAGAGCCTTCTATTTATGTATTACTATTGTGGAACGATTGTTCTAGCATTGATTGGAGTTGCGGATGACATCACCAGCCGTGCGATTCTCTATTCTGATTCGTCGATGTGTTCGTCGACGAGCTCACCGATGTCAAATGCTTTATGAGATATCGCCCTTGTACATGGTTGTTTTTCCAACGTTTCTTGTCTCTCGTCATTTGTTTCACGGATGTTGTTGTCAAAGATGCAACGATGTGTGCTCTTAGAGACTCGCACGGCAGATGACCACTTGGGCGTTATTGTTTACATATTTCCGCGTTAGTTATTAGTCGCGCACTAAGGGTGCCGGGCCACCACACAATCCAAATGAGTGTTTGTTTGTTTGTTACACTTTCACGCCTAAACGGGTAAGCGGATCGTATTGAAATGTGGCAAGATTAAAGATTATTTCCTGGGAAAATACATATAATACATTTTATCATCATGATAATCCATCACCACGTGGGGAAACCGCGGGGTGTAGTATAGTATCATCATAATCCCCCATAATAAAGCCCATTACGTTCCCATACTGCTGGGACTCGTGCCTTCCTCTCAGAGTGTGGAGTTATGCTATAATCCAACACGCCCGTCCAGTGCGGCTTGGTGGATAGGCTAGAGGCCAACCCATGTCGAAGTTTCCAGGCCGCCCGAAGGCATTCATCATAGCCTAACGACTGTAGTTCTAATTAGACTAACAACCGTGACCGATGGCTTAACGTGCCCTCCGAAACACGGAGCTGCTATATTAATAGACAAACTATACAAAAAACTATATTAAACTTTTAGTAGTTTTTCGTGTTTAATGATTGTATACAAATACCCCTACAAAAACTCATATTCCGAGAACATTTCAAACATTATAAATGCAAAAGTTGTAATGAAATGTTATGTTTACTTACATTATAAGAGAATGCCTACACTAGCTAATAAATCAAAGGAAACATTAGAAATATAAATATATAATAATAGATAACGTGACCTGACAAACTTTCACATATGGAGTCTTTCTTTTTATAATATGGCTTGACCAGTTTCACTTTACGGCGTCCCTCCTTCTTCTCACGAGGCAAGAAACTATATAAAAGACACAGCTTCCTTTATAATGGTTAGTATCTAATTCTTCTTTATTAATGGCTTAATGACATCGAGCCAGTTCTTCTCAGGCCCAATAGGTCAATGGTTGATGGGACCTTCGCCAAGTATATCGATTTCTAGTTATCCTTTCTTCTATGGGATATACGATATATTGTGATAAGTGTCTTTATTATTTTATAATATCAATCCAATCATCAAAATAATAATTCGTTTTTCTTTTAGGAATCTTCACTCCTCCAAAATCCCATCACGTCTCCATTGTGTCATTCCATCATTGTTCTCCTTTTTTAAAGTTTGTCACGTTGCAGGTCAATAAAGAAATAGTTTTTAAATACACACAATAAGGATTTAATGCAATGAAATATGATCATGAAATTATATTACAAAGTATGTCTGTTTCGATGGACAATTGCGTATACTACCTACTGCATAATATTACTGCATATTTGACTGAACAATTTAAATAGACTATAATGTGGTTACATAGGCTATATCTATATCTAAAGAAATAAAACAGGGGTCGAAAATGTATATCTACTTTAGAGACTCCCGTTAATCTTTTACCAACAATTGAATCGTCCGTGAGGTTTGCGGCGTCCCCTTTCTCGAAAGAGGTCAAACTGTTTGCGAACTATCTAAGACCCCTTTCTTGTACGACGAATTTCTGATATAATATCATTAGATGGATAAGCTATCTGGCCGAGCAGGCACGAACAAGAACTTCCATTTTGCGTTTTGGGATCTGTTACATTAACGAAGAGTTTTGGACATGCTGTATTACTAAAGTTTCGAATGGAGATAGCTTATTAACCAGAACTAAACACATAATTGTTTTTTTTTTTATCCCGATTCTATATGTAGTTCTCGAATAGAAGGTATATTCTAGATTAGCTATAACTTTATTGCAAGCTAAGGAAGTCGTAGTCTAGTAGTCTAGTCGCCTCTAAACAGTATCTATTCTCAAACAATTGTACATTGCTTCATTATCATCATCTCAGCCGTAGGACGTACACTGCTGAACATTTTGTCTCCCCCAGAAATTTCCAAAAGGACCGTCATCCTGCTACCTTTAGGTATCAGGTCGTCTGTCCACCTTGTTGGTCATCTGTTTTGCATGCTATGTGCCCTACCCACTGCCACTTTAACTGGCTTACATTCTGGACTATGTCGGTGACTTTAGTTTGTCTACGGAACTCCTCATTTCTGATTCCATCACGTAGAGAACATGTAGAGTGTAAATTTCTTAATAAAATTATAGTAATTTTGTACATTGGAAAGAGAAATTGCCTGACTTTTTATGTACATTTGCAATTTATTTTTCACCTTAGTTGTAGTCTAATGAACGCTTGGCAATTTGGTTCTATATTTTTAAGTATAGCCAAAGACGATATACCCCAAGGGGGCGTCTTGCTTGCGGAATGCTTTCTTACAAGATATATACTAATTTAAACCTCGAAATTACAGCATAAGAATTTCTGGGGCGACTTTGTCGCTACGGGAACGGTAGCCTCTTTGGGCGAGAAGAACCCCGTGATAGCAAAACCTTGCTTGTCTGCAAGCTTGGGCTTTAGATCCAACTTTTTGATCAGAAACAGTGGGTCACGCAGGCTTTTGGTAATTTTGAAGAGTAAGTTAGTATATCTTATAAGTAAACATTTCCACTATACCAACGACGATTCAAAGGGGGGCGGCACCCTAGGGGTGTATCGTCTTAGGTTATACTTAAAAATCTATTCCAAGTTAACTAAGTTGTAGTGGGAGGAGGATGGCATTCCTTTGTCGCTCGTCTGTTCGTCTGTCAATGCCCTTGTACTCAGCCGTACGATTCTCTAATGATTTGTCGATGCGACGTCGACGAGCTCAACGATGTCAAATACTTTATGAGATATCGCCCTTGTACATGAGGTTGCTTTTCCAATGTTTCTTGTCATCTCGTCATTTGTTTCACGGATGTTTTGATGATTTGTCAATGATGCAACGATGTTTTCTCTTAGAGAATCGCATTGTGATTGTAAGTATGCAACATAACGGTCAATAGACCGTTATGTTGCCTCCATGTCATCACATATCATGCGATTTCACACGGGAATCAAAACATATAGGGTAGGTACCTACTTCCCGTTGACCTAGAATCATTAAATTTGGCAAGAAGTAATGTCTTAAAGTGCATATAGAGAAATAAATCTGTGAACCGTTAATATGTAGCTCAATATTAAAACAAAGTGATTTTACTATTACAAACTTACCTATCATTTGTGCAGTAATCGTGTCTAGAGATAGAACGGCAAAGTTAAGTGCCTTAACCTAGTTTTGTCTATTAGTTCATATCATAATCATAATCAGCCCATTTTGTTCCCACTGCTGGGACTCGAGCCTTCCTGTCGAGGAGTTGGGCATAATACACCACGCGGGCCCAGTACGGATTAGTGGATAGGTTAGTGGCCAACCCATGTCTATGTTTTCAAGCCGCCCGGAGACCCTCGACATAGCCTACCGACTGTTGTCCATAGCCTAACAACCGGGACCGACGGCTTAACGTGCCCTCCGAAGCACGGAAACGCATAGTTAAATAATGCCATTAGCAGTCCTGCTCGCCAAGTCAAGCTCTGCTACGAGCGCTTCAATTGCGCTGTCTTTTAGCTAGAGCATATTAAATGCTTTCTTTATGTACGGAACCTTCGGTACGCGAGTTCAACTCGCGCTTGGCTGGCTTAGGCTTTTTTAAAACAATTATGGCAGCCCTAGCTACAAATAATGCTGTGATTGTTATATTGGTAGCAGTTTTAAGAATAGTGTCTTGTGAGTGTTGGGAGCAGCATTACATCATTATCCCTTTTAGCTTGTAATAAGAGTTTATTTAAAAGTACATTTCCTGAGCGAACAACTAGATTGGAACTACAATCGTACAATACGTTCGTTAATGAACTGCAGATTCACGGCCCTCTCGGGGTACCCATTACCGTGGCACGTGATCTATTTCCGTTATTGAAGAGTAACTAGCTACGGTCACCTTACACTCACTGAATATATATATATACACTCGAGAGCAATGAATCCGGGTCACTTAAAGAATCCTAAAAATCTCGGAAACTAAAAATGCTAGGTTAATGCAATAAATTGTATTTAATAGACAATGTAATACTCCTTAAATGAAGGTATTAAAACTTCTTAGTTATTGTAAAGTTATATCATAAAAAAATCAAATTTGAAAAAGGGCCACTTTCGAAGATGGAACTACGAAATTACAGCATTTGGTTTTGCTTTTGTTTGTAATCTGTCATTTATGTGGGTACATAAACCATGTTGAAAGTGCTCTATATTCATTATTCAAGCTGAAATTATGTCGCTTATGCCTGAAGAATGCACCAGAATACTTACAATGCTGGAAACCGGCCGGAGTCAGCGCGATACAGCCAGGACTGTCGGTGTGTCGCTGTCAACAGTACAAAGAGTTCTCCGACGTTACGAAGAAACTGGTTCTAACCTACGCAGACCAGGAACGTGCAGAACCAGGTGTACCACAGCACGAGAAGACCGATACTTGGTGAACACCATGCTTCGAAATCGCTTTCTCACAGGAACTGAACTCACAAATCAGTTTCGACGCCTCGGAGGAAGTAACCCAAGTGCATGGACAGTAAGACGTCGGCTTGCTGAATCTAACTTAAAACCCCTTAGACCTGCAAACGGCCCTAAACTGGAGCGTGGGCATCGTATTTCAAAACTAAGATATGCCCAGAGCCACGTAAATTGGAGTATTGAAGATTGGTCAAAAGTTATGTTCTCCGACGAATCAAAATTTATGCTCTACAAGCACGATGTAAGACACAGAGTGTATCGAAGACCAGGGGAAATATTCAAGCAAGCATGCATCGAAGAAAAAGTAGCCTACGGTGGTGGGTCTGTACTTGTGTGGGCCGGAATTTCTTCTGAAAGTCGCACAGAGCTGGTGATCATAGAAAACGGCTCTTTAACTAGCGAAAGATATGTGGAAGAAATCCTCAATGATCACGTTGGTCCATTTATGGTCAATTTAGGTGAGGATGCTATATTTATGCATGACAATGCCCGACCTCATACAGGTAGGATTGTGAATGACTACCTTCAAGAGATGAACATTACTCGTATGGAGTGGCCAGCGCGCAGCCCGGATATCAACCCGATCGAGCATGCTTGGGACGAGCTAGGCAGATGCGTAAAACAACGAAACCCTTCCCCAATCACGCTTCGTGAGCTCAAAATTGCTCTCACAGAGGAATGGGAGAATATTCCCCAAAATCGTATAAGAAACTTGGTGTACAGCATGCCAAACCGCGTAAACGCAGTAATGGAAGCACGAGGAGGCAATACGAAGTATTAAAATTCAAGAAAATCGTAATAAAGTTCAAAAATTTCATGTTTCCTATTTTTGTTTTAAGGAGAGATCAGCAGTTTTTTTCTTTATGTAATTTTGTGTTAATAAAATGTATGGTGACTCATATTTTTTTTTCTTTCATTTAAGGAGTATTACATTGTCTATCAAATACAATTTATTGCATTAACCTATCATTTTTAGTTTCCGAGATTTTTAACATTCTTTAAGTGACCCGGATTCATTGCTCTCGAGTGTATATATAAAATAAAGTCGTTATATATATTTATATCTCAAGAATGGCTGGATCATTTTTTTATGTTTTTTGTATTTTTAGATTTGTCATAGCCGGAGAAGGACATAGGATACTTTTCATCATCATCATCCATCACCACGAGGGTGAAACCGCGCGGCTAGTTATTCTATAACATTTATACACTCATATACCCCTGCACTAAAATTCCTTGTGTCCTGGGAAGTATGGGCACACACAGTTACTCAACAGCCCACGACACAAATATTTGCTCTAGCCAAGGATCGAACCGGGGACTCCGTGCTTTTAAGGCAATATAACTACGAACTGAGCTAAAGGGGACGTATATACAGGGCAGTGAGCAGGGCACATAGCCCGCAGAACAGATGGCCGATGGGACCGGAAGGTTCTGGAGTGGAGACCACGGACCGGCAAGCGCAGCGTAGGTCGTCTGTCCACCGTCGGTGGATAAAGGTCGCAGGACGACGTTGGATGCAGGCCGCTTCCAACCAGACCTTTTGGAAAATGATGGAGGAGTCCTACGGCTGAGATGATGATATGATGATACAGGGTATCCCGAAACTCAACGATAACCTCGTACCGGGCGAGATGCCAAGGTATACCCATTAGGAAAAAATTTAGAAAAAAAATCCATTTTTATTTTCCTTCCGAAAAATTTCTAGTATCGCTTGTCTTACATGGATATTTTTGCTTATTTTTCATAACTGCTGTACCTTGGCCTCTCACCCGATATATCTAATCTAAATCAAATACCTAAAATGATGTCTAATTTTCATTCACCAAAGTTCGCAATTTGTGTAGAGGTGCCTATCATTTTCTATCATATTATCATTCTTAATAAGGGAGTTTTTACATACAATATACAGAATATTACATTAGTAAAACGCCTCATTTCTTGCCCTGACTGACGGACTCATCACCGTAAAGCCTAAACCGTTAGGAGTACAAACGTTTTAGCAGTTAATGCCTTTGATGTAAGATTTTGATTGTGAGCATCGCTCAGAAAGGATTTGTGGATATTTCAATCCTAAAAGGAGTGAAGCTAGCTAAGCTGTTGGCGGGTTAGCTGGTTTTTAATAAAATCATACTGTTTTGCATTTTGATTTACTTACCTAACAGATGCGTATATGGCAAGTTTGATATCTTGAGGTAGGTTTGCATGTTCTGTAAAATTAGTACTTTCAGTAATATATGTCTGCCCCTCTCGCTGCACCTAAAAATGTTTTCTGGTAGATAAAGTTGAGAGTCAGTCGCTATTCTGGGTGTATAGCGTGAACCATCAAGTAACATATTGGTCAAACACTAGTCAACAAATGTAAAAAACAATCATATCATATCTTATCCCCGTCCTATTAATATCGTAAATACCAAATAAAGGATAGGCAAATAGGTTTGCTCATTAACTGGTGAAGTTTAAGCGATCGTACAAATCTACTTTCATTTTCGGAGATGTAAAACCTCGATGATTATTCTTTTATTCCATTTAAAGTATCTATTCCGTGAGAGAACAGAGTTAACACGAAATAATGCTTCAAATTTGACAACAATCGGCCTTACGAATATTTATAACTCTGCGCTCCGCGGTTTCACCCGCGTAGTAATGGATGATTACGATGATGTATTAAAATATATGACCTAAGTTCATCAGGAATAATTTAGGACTCTAATGGTGAAAGAATTTTTCAAATCGTTTCAGTAGTTTACGAGCCTATTCAATTTTAGAGAACATGTAAGCAAAAAAATCTTTCCTCTTTATAATACTAACTGCAATCCGCGGTTTTACCCGCGTGATGTTGGCTGATGACGATGATGAAAAGTATCCAAAGCCTCATCTACTTCCATGCCAACTTTCTTCAAAATTAGCCTAGCAGTTTGAGCGTGAAAGAGCAACAAACATTCATGCATCCATCCATACATCCATCCATCCATTCATCCATCCATCCATCTAAACTTTCACATTTATAATATTAGTAGGATTAAGAGGATTGCATAGGTACTTTTCTTACTAAAAGAAAAAAACTCTTTTGTACCTCTTAACATTGTCCGATTTCAGTGATTTTTGTTTTTTTACTATGCCCGTACGTTTTGTTTTTTTCAGTTTTTTTAAGTTTATTAAAAGGAAATTTATAGTACTTTGTAATACTGAAAAAATCAAATAGTAAACAATGTGATGATTCAGACAATGTTTAGAGGTAGAAAAGAGTATTTTCTTTTAGTACGGAAAGTACTAGCTATGCAATCCTCTTAAGTATAGACTTTTTAAAAACTGTTGGTACTATTTTATATGTGTAAAATGTTCATAAAATACTTTATTCGGATATGCTCAGAAGTTGCTCTGAGAAACATAAATACTTTCCCAACCCAAGGTATTATTCAACTTCATTCAGTTTCTATGGAAGATATTTTTACAAAAAAAAAGGTGTATTCCCAACAACGTTTCCAATACTTTAGTGATGAGTTCAAGCCATAACCATCTTTTCTTATTTCTTTTAATACCTTCAACGATGAGCACAGTGATACCACGCAAAACTGGTGACATAAATGTAAATGTGTAAATCGTTTTTTATGTCTATAAATAATTTGAAATTGAATTTGAATTTGAACTTTAGTGGTCTCTGGGTGGCACTGCAACTGCAGCTTATTATAAACCGTTGGGCCTAATAATAATAACATGAGAGATTTTGGTAGATTTCGTTAATGTGCGAGCTAAAGCATTGAGTTTGTTTTTATATGGTATGGATGGTAAGACTGCTTATAAGCAGTCTTACCATCTTACCATCAGCCCTACGCGTTAACCGTTTTGTCGCCTAATTGTTCATTAGTAATATTGTCTGTGCGTTCAAAATTTATATGCTACTATTAATTAATTAATATTAAGGTTATTTAATATATATTTATTATTATTATTATTTTTATTTATTTAGGACTTCATCAGGAATCAAGAGTATTTCACTAAGCACCGCGATGTTCACTCTTTTAACACCCGGAATAAAAACAAACTCAATGCTTTAGCTCGCACATTAACGAAATCTACCAAAACCTCTCATGTTATTATTATTAGGCCCAACGGTTTATAATAAGCTACCAGAGAACATCACCGCAGCGCCTAGTTTAAGTACTTTAAGTTAGTTTTAATACTCGTTTGAAACGCT
This sequence comes from Selenia dentaria, assembly GCA_917880725.1. NCBI lineage: Eukaryota > Metazoa > Arthropoda > Insecta > Lepidoptera > Geometridae > Selenia > Selenia dentaria. The sequence continues at coordinate 30,212,196 of OU862890.1, read as the reverse complement.
GGCTTATCAAGCAGACATTCTATAGCTTCGAGGAGTTTAGTAATAATAGTAATGAGTAAAATTTAGACCATGTTTTCATTATCTCTATAATTGTATTCAATTTATCATTGATTCTTCAGATAGATCTATCTACGAGTATTCTCATTTTCAATTACTGTAAACAGTATTAAATATTTGACATTTTGTTTTATTTATTTTAACAATTTCAGTACATATATCTCTGACTATAATAAAATTTGTGTAATGTCATCTTTAGGAAAGGGTTAATAATATAGTAAGTTAATAGTAATAATAAAGAGGAAAGAGATATGATTGTTAATTTGTTTGTAATAGATACACGTAAAACTACTTTAACCGATTTAAACAATTCTTTCCCGAGTAAAAAGCTACATTATGCCTGAGTAACATACCTACGCTAGATTTGATTCATCCTCATCATCATCCATCACCACGCTTGTGAAACTGCGGGGCGCAGCTAGTATGCTATAAATAACCAACGGAGGGAACTTTCCAGAAAGAATTTTCAATAAGCGGAATATCAGATGAAAAATACAATTTCACATACTTTGGTGTTTTGTTTGGAATAATATTGTGTCTTTTACAAATTGATTGATATCCAAATGTTCACTTATACTTGATAAGCGCCATTATTAATTGGTTAGTTGTAGATTTATACTTAAACTTAAGTTTTCTGAAATAGAACACAATTCGGCGATTATCTATATGAGTTTTATAGTTGAGTTCTATACAGTTTTAACTTATTGAAGTGTGGTGTTGAGTTAAAAAAAACATAGTCAAAACGATTTGCACGCTTGACGTTACGTATTTATATAATGTTCCTTGACGTCGGTATCGGTATGTGCGTTTTATCGTTTCTGTGGGAATGTTTCGATACAGCTATATTATTTAATCCATGTTATTACTATTCGTTTCTTAGTTATATTATAAAATCGCCCGACGGGAGCTCGCAGACGCCACTGCGCACTCGCCCTGAAGATGAGCATCGGACGTGATCGAAACCCGGCGAGACGTATTATTCGATCCCCAACGTGAGTGTTTTGCCGGTTAATAATAATAGTTAAATATATGTCAAACTCACGAGAAGAATACAAAAATTATAAAATCTTTTGGTAAAATCAGTTTCACCTACATAAAGTTCACGTATCCCCATTGATGGAGATTGTTAATGTTGATTTGTGGAATAACCCGTTGTTATGTATCATAAGATAATGCCATTTTCGGGAGTCCGACAAATTGGTTTGAGGAGACGAGCATGATGCTTGCCTGTTGTTAAGCATCACGCTTGCCCATAACAGTTCAGTGCCATTCAGACTTTGAACTACAAGAATTCAAAACCCCGCATGACAACGCACTGTTCCCCTGAGATATCTCTTGCCCTGGCATTACTTTATTATTATATATTATTATTATTTTACTAAAAACATTCCTTTCAACCATTCAACGAAGACAGTAATATTTGCACACTACTGCTTCACGATTGTATAAATGGCAAAGGTGTGATTCTTCTCCAGGCGTACTCTGCAAGTCCTACCACTACTTCATTTCAGCCATTGATCTCACATTGCATAAGTTAAAAATATTAAGATGCGTAAACATTCATAATACTTCCCTGAATTTCAAACTTTACAAGTGCAATTTGAAAAATTTTATACCGACTTCCACTCTATTACTTTGGTAAAAATCAGTTGTTGGAGTGTAACTCAAAAACTACTGAACCGAATTCGATAAAATTTAAATGGGACCACACGGGATGCACCAGCTTTTAAACAAAAAATCGAAATATAATTTCGAGAATCGGTTCACCCAATCGAAAGTTATGAGGTAACAAACATAAAAAAACAGTCTAATTGAGTACCTCCTTTTTTTGGAAGTCGATAGAAAAGTACTGTGCACTAAACTACGTTTATTGCCTTAAAACAAACATTCTTATGCTGAGTAAATCCATTAACTACTGTGCCTTAAGCATAAACAGAAAAATGATTGCAGGTCGCCTATAATAACCAGAATATTGTTTATATACGCATTTTATTTTATTTTACAATTTCAGGAAACTTACATCTAGGTTTAATAACTAGGATACTTAAATATTGTACTAAGGGACATTTACAAGTTTCCACATATAGTTTTGCAGCATTAATATAATAGAGCCCTATCATATATTAAAATGTATATAGGTATGTGTTTCTAAATAATATAATAAAAGCTCCAATTCATCAAAGTACAAAAAGAAAACGAGATCGGACTTCTAAGTAAAAGCACATTTCGACAAATCAAAGTTGAAAAATCCAGTTTTTTAAAAGCTCACCGTAGCCATGTTACGGCGTAACAGGTCGCCAGTCCGTAGCTAGCTACGCCGTAGCACAGACGCGTAATCCGCCGAAAGTTTTAACGGCGTTTGAGAACGAATTTCGTTACGAGTCGCTAACGTACCTACGGGGCACCACAGTTTAAATAACTATAAAAATTATATTGATATGTCAGACATTCTGTGATTGTTTTGACGCTATTTAAAGGCAACAGATATAACATCAAGGTAAGAACAATGAATACACCGTGTAGATTACTTGAACAAAAAGAGATCAACAAAACAGTATTTGTTTTGGAACGAAATTGATTTTGGCTCGAGGTATTTATTTCGCAGAATCATATTCGAGTCGGTAGCGGTATTCATTATGTTGTCTGTTATTGAATAGAATTATAATTCATTTTGTTAAATTATTTTGTTCGAAATTTTTGAATACTCATTTTGATGTGATGGCATAAAGGTTGGATATTTATTTTATTATATTGTAGAAAGGCAAGCCGTTCGCCTAATGATAAGCGTCGCGCTTTACCAGCCGCAGTGCGACCCACATCTTTAAGCATCAAAGTTTTGCGTAACACTGCAGTCCACTAGTCACCATGAAACTTAGCTGTGCAGTCTACAGCCACTTTACTTGCTTCAGTGACCTTCGACGCTTAGCACAGTAGCGTTTTATTACTACATCCTCAAGTAAGATTATCTGATTTCAAGAGGACAAGCTATTTCTGAAGCGATTAAAGTTTTGTGAGGGTCGGCTGCGACTAATCAGACTAATCAGACGAAATCAGGTTCGATCCCTAACTCAATCATGAACTTTTGGTGAAAACAACCTCGTCACGAAAACCACCGGATGATGGTAGGACATTTTATAGTGCTCGTCTGACTAGCTACCGCTGCCGCTCTCAGAATTTAAAATATGTTATAATGTAGGTTAGTATCCGGGAAACAGAATTTCTAGTCCGGACGCAAACACACATATCGTACATTTAAAATATTGATGTAATTTATATAAGTTATATTTAAGATGTTCTATTTTTGTTAATTATAACCTAATAAATTTTGAAGTTTGAAGTTTGTATAACAGCGTATTCCGGGAGCTGTCCTTAAGAGTCGTAGCATTGTTTATATACGTTCTTGTTAGACTAGTGCTTAATAGTAGCGATGCCATTAGGGTTTGGGTCCCGGGACGTCTCGTGTCTCGAAGTCCCGGGACTTTTTGTGATTTTAGTTGTCTCGAGTCCCGGGACTTTTGAGTTGAGACTTGAGACGAGACAGATTGTCTAGACTCTAGGCCATTAAAAATAGCCGTCTATTTTGGTCATCCTCGCTCAAAATTACCGATCGATCTTTTTTATAAGGTATAGGGTCACTTACTGATCATATAATCACTTATTATGCTGACATATCCAGGTGGATTAGCAAACGCCATCTTCATAAAAGTTTATAGCCGATATCCCGGAAGATATGCACTTTAAAGTAATGTTTAATAAGACCATTATTGTAGAGAATAAAATTTCACGTTTTTATCTTTTCCGTACACTTTTTTGTGAACGTACCGTTTACGAATGGCTCATTTAATGAACCGGTTTTTCTATCTTGGCCGATAACTCTTAAAATATTGGATTAGCCAGTCGTCAAATATATCTATCCATTTTTAAAGATTAATTTATTCTCTACAACTATTGCTTAATACTTTTTCTAACATCGATACTTTTTGAGTTATAATACGTTTAATGTAGAAATGCCGACGCTCAGCGGATGAAGCGGCAGCCCAAAGATAAAAAAAACTGTGATTATGAGAATTTACCATGTTGTGATTATGACCAATAATTAGGATACTAGAATTACTAGATAATAGTACCTAAAGTTATTAAGAATTAGGTAGTATGATTTTGAACTTAGTCCGTTTTATAACTATAAGATTTAAGTGCTTATATATGAATCTAAGTATGTGTGATTTAAAGAAATAAACTAAGCAATTATTAAGACTGAAATTAAATTTAGTTACTAAGATTTAAGTCATTTTTTAAAACTCGAAGTCCCGGGAATTCCCGGGACTTTGATTGTAGACTGTCTCGTGTCCCGGGACTTTGAAATTGTCGGAAATTTCCAAACCTAGATGCCATAGAAGGTGGTGTCACATATTACATAGTTGTTGAGACAGAGTGCAAACGACAAAAAATTATTGGTGAGGCGAAAGGCGACTGACCTGTGGGTTTCCTAAGACAGCAGCCTGGGTGCGTGGTCAGTGAGCTCGTTGTGTGGTTTCGTCCTCAGAGGTTTCTCAGCTCAAATCCATAGGGTCTTCGTCCAGTTGTTTCCTCTCCTCGCCGACTTCCTCGTCCGGCACGCGCAGGTGAAGCAGGCTTCCAGGTGGCAGCACCCACCAGGTAAATATCCAAAGAGTTCGTACAAATAAGCACTCGGACCAACCGATGGCACTGGTCTTTGTGACGAGAGGCTCCGCGATGGTCACTCCAACTTGATGGAGGAAATAAAATGGCGATATACGCGCTCGCGCACCTTGTGCTGGACTCGGGCGGTCCAGAAGACAGAGGATGCGCACTCTCGAGCGGATACGTGTGTCGCGCTCAATGGCTTGTCTACCACTCAACTGACGTCGGAAGGAATACCAACACAGCGGAAACATCCGAATGCATCGCAATTCTACCAACACCAACATACTCGTTAAAGTCTAGTTTGTTTGTGCATGGTCACGTGACAGTATCAATGCGCTAAGCGCGCGAACTCCAAAGTGATTGTAATTAAAGCACGGAAAGTATATTAAACATTATATAAGAAACTGGCTCTGTACGAACCATACCGCTCACCTTAAAAGAAGGTAACTTCTTTTAACCTAACTACTCACTACATTTACTACAATCACTACTCAATAAGCTCAACTCTAAGTAAAACTTAATAAAACTAAGTGGTAGGCACTTATAACAAAAAGGTACCTAACCTTTGTACCTACATCAACTACTCAATGGGAAGCTTACAAACCTTTGCAACTGCACGTTTGTATAATGATTTGCCGGCTTGTAAGGTCACTACTCTAACTTTATTATCGGTACCGGGATGAAGGGCATGTACACGAGCTAACTTCCACCTTAGAGGAGGAAGGTTATCATCGCACATAACGACAATATCGCCTACACGGATGGGAGCTCCGATATCCGTGTACCATTTGCTACGTTGTTGAATCTCATGTAAGTACTCGCGGCTCCATCGCTTCCAAAAATGTTGAATACATTGTTGTACCCATCGCCACCTAGGCAGCCTATCGGGGTTCGAGTCCGTTAGAGGAACATCCGGAAGGGCCGTCAAAGGACCGCCTACTAAAAAATGGGCCGGAGTTAAGGGCAGCGGATCAGCTGCGTCTGCACTCAGAACACAGAGCGGCCGCGAGTTGATCACGGCTTCGATTTGACACAGTAATGTGTGCATCTCGTCATAAGTCTGTACTCGCGTACCTACAACACGATAAAGGTGTCTCTTGGCTCCCTTCACCCACGTCTCATGCAAGGCTCCCATGTGAGGTGAGGTTCCTGGTTGGAAATGCCAGGTGATGCCCTGTTGCAGGGTTTGAGAATTCAACGAAGCTTGAACTGAATCGTTTCTCAAAAACTCGTACAACTCTCGTAAGTAATTGTTACACCCAACAATGTTTCTCCCGCCATCAGAATATAGATCGGTAATTAGGCCTCTGCGGGAGGTGAATCGCCGCAAGGCCGCCAGAAATCCCTCCGTTGTACAATCGCTCACTAATTCAATGTGTACCGCCTTAACACTCATATCTACAAAAATAGCAACCCATGCTTTAATGACCTTTGCATTTCTAACTTTATTAGCTCGCACAAAGAAGGGTCCAGCATAGTCCACGGTCGTCCGTACAAAAAGACGTTGTGGTTGAACTCGCACGGCGGGCATCGGTGCCATAGCGGGGCGCGACGGGACCGGCCGCGCACGGAAGCAGCGTACACAGAGGAATATCTGTTTACGTATAATGTCTCGACTCGATAAGATCCAATACTTACGGAAGAGTAGGTATTGAACAGTTTGAGTACCGGCATGTAGGTGCATAACATGGGCATCGTCAATAATTAAACTAGTTAAACGATGTTTTTTAGGTAAAATCAGCTGATGTTTCGACTCGTAAGGAAGTAACGATTTGTGTAAACGTCCTCCGACACGTAAGAACTTCGACTCATCAATGAATGGATCAAGACGTTTCAGTTGATTTGTTGGTCGTTGACCTCTCGATATGTTTTGAAAGTCCTCTTGAAAAACTCGATGTTGTACCAAATAGATCAATCTGTTTAGAGAAAAGTTATACTCGTGGACTGTTATGTACTTTGGATGAGAACATTTATCATTCTTAACTCGCGATTTTAGTATATGGTAAAACCGAAACAAATAGGATGTGACTCGAACTAATTTACCTAAAGTTGAATATTTATCAATAATCTCAATTTCTTCTACTTGAGTTGCGGGTAACGACACGATAGGTACATTGCGTTTCTCCTCGATCGTACTAGGGATGTGCTTCGATTTAGGCCACGCAGTGGGTTCCTCGCGAAGCCACGGTGGACCGTGAAACCATAAATCATTCTTTAAGAATTGCGAAGGTAATTGACCTCTAGAAGGCGCGTCACTCGGATTAAGGGCCGATGGGACGTACCCGAAACGACAGTTTGGAATTCTAGTAAGAATCTCACTTGTTCGATTGGAAACAAACGTCTTCCACTCATACGGCGGTGATCGAAGCCACGCCAGCACTACGGACGAGTCCGACCACGCGTATGACTCATCAATACGGACATGGTCGCGGTAGGTATTTTGCACCTTCTCGATGAGCCTAGATAACAACACGGCTGCCATAAGCTCAAGACGAGGTATGGACAGACACGGTGATATCGGGGCGACTCGCGTTTTCGCGAGGATAAGGAATGTCCGAACCAGTTTTGTGTCATCGTCTGTAAGACGGACGTACACGCATCCGGCCAGAGCACGCTCACTAGCGTCACAGAAACCGTGAATCTGAACACTGTTCAACGGAAAAAATACCTGACGAGGTATTGACAACTGCGATAAGAGAGGTAGCTCTTGAACGAAGGCCGTCCAAGCATTAACAATATCGAGCGGAGGTCGTTCGTCCCACGAAACTCCCCGGATCCACAAAAGTTGCATGAGGCATTTGGCAAAGACCGTAACTGGTGAAATCCAACCCGTTGGATCATATATCTTTGCAATTTGTGAAAGAATAGTCCTCTTGGAAATGACATTTGAGGTACATGTCACACCAAATGTAAAATGGTCCGCTTGGGGCTTCCACTGAAGCCCTAAGACCTTAGTTTGGTTGTCCCTCTCCATGGGAGCGAAGAACACCTCCTCCTGCCGCTCACCATGAACAACTGGCGCCTGCACTGCGACAAGTAGTGCTGGCGAGTTGCTATGCCACTTATGTAACTCAAACCCGGCTGATTTACAAATACCTATCAACTCCTGTTGCAGTAATAATGCACTCTCCTCATCTCTTACAGTACAACACACATCATCGACAAACATTTGGTCCAACAAAACCTTGGACGCAAGTGGGAAAGACTCTGCTTCGTCTAGGGCCAACTGCCGCATAGTACGAAGCGCTAAGTACGGCGACGACGCTACTCCAAATGTTACCGTACACAAACGATAATCTCGTATAGGTTCGCTCGGCGAAGTGCGCCACAAAATTCTTTGAAGGTCGCGATCGGATTCACGAACATTTATATTCAAATACATTTGCCTAATGTCGGCTAAAAGCGCGATATTATGCAATCGAAATTTTAAAAGAATGTCAACAATGTCCTGGTGAAGTTTTTGACCTGTCAAAAGGACGTCATTCAAAGAAGTACCGTTTGAACTGGGACATCCCGCATCAAACACGACACGAACGCGAGTAGTAGTAGATGACTCTTTAGTCACGCAGTGGTGAGGAATGTAGTATGTACTACCAGCAGATGGAGGGTCGATAACCGGCTCCATGTGCTTTAACACCAAATACTCCTGTAAACACGCATGATACTCTGCCTTGAGACTCGGGTTCCGCTCCAAACGATGCTCCAGTTTATGGAACCGAGCAAGGGCAATGTCACGTGACTCGTCGAGAGGAGGGGCATCAGGTTTACGGGGTAAAGCAACTGTATACCTCCCTCTGACGTCACGAGACTGTGTACTCTCGAAAATGGACTCGCATAGACGTTCCTCGGGAGTAAGTACCTTCACTTCAGGAACTGACTCAAGTTCCCAGAATTTTTTCAAGTCGTTTTCGCTGTCATCGGAAAATGAGCTAAAGCAAGCTTGAACTGGGGACGGAGTCGGAGAATCGAACGCTAGCTTTCCCAACAACACGTAGCCGAATACGCTATTGATAGCGATCGGTGAATCTGGACCTCCGGTGATTACGTTACCTAACAATACCTCTGATAAGATATCTGCTCCTAAGATCATATCAATCTGTTGAGGTAAGTAATACGAAGGATCCGCTAGTTTTAAATGTCGAATGTGGGGCCACCCGCAAGTAGGTAGCTGGACGTTCGGCATTTGTGAATGTGTGAGCTTTGGTAAAATCAGCGCGTCAATAGGTATTGACGGCTGCAGCTCATCTCTGGGTGTGACGTTAAAAGACACAGCCCCTCTCGGGCGAATGGGGGCATTATCCCCAATGCCAAATATTGGCGTATTGACGTGGCGCCGCTTGAGCCCTAACTTACGCGCGCTAGCTTCAGTTATAAACGTTGCCTGCGATCCGGTATCCAGCATGCACCGGACTGTTGACAACTTCTCCGAACCAACATATACATTGACGAGTACCGTCGCAAGCAATACCATCCTAGTGACGTTCATAAGAGTGTCTATGATACCTAAACTGAATAAATAATTTTTGAATTTGAATTTGAATTTGAGTGGGAACTGAGCGCGCAATGGACGACGTGCAATGTGTTTGTGCTGCTGCGCTCGCTATCGCGTTATTTTGAGATAGTGAGGACTCAATACATTTATCGGAAACTGACACACACTTGTCACTCGGAACTTCATTTTTAGTTTTAAAGCAAATTGAAGTATGGTGATTTTTGGAACACGACCGACATACAAACTTCGAAGTACACTGTGACACAGTGTGCGACCTGCCTAAGCAATTAAAACATACATCTCTTTTCTTAATAAACTCGTAACGCTCATGGGGTGACCAACTCGTAAATTTACTACATTTCGGCAACGAATGTTGACCATCGCAACACAAACATTTGTTATCTCTGCTCTCAGGACGTGATGTTCGAGACTCGTTTGAACTCGGAGACTTATCAGTGTTCGAAGTGTGAACACTAAGCGTTGGGTACGTTTGTTTTTGATTCGCTGACGACACGTTACCGCGTGACTGAGGAATTTTCAAACTACCCACATTTTGATATTTTTTATCACCGGAATCGACAATTTCGCTCGCTACTAAATCCTTTTCTAAGAAATGAATCAACGACTCGACATTAGGTATCTCGGAAGGTTTATTTAATGACAATTCGAAACGTTTGCGAATGGAAGTGGGTATTTTACGTAGTAAAATGTGCAATAACAAGAAACTCCACTCTTTAGTGGGAAAACTCATGACTTCGAGTGCTTTGATATTTTCTAGATATACATTCAAAATATTACGCACACCTGCGGTAATACTTCTCTCAGAACACGACTCAACATCAAAAATGCGATCAAGATGTTTGGAAGCGATTGCTCGTTTGTTTGAATATCTAGATATTAAGATGTCTAATGCTACCGAATAGTTTTCATCCGTGATAGGTATCGACTTAATTAGGTTATATGGCTCATTTTTTAAGGTAAGGAGTAAATACCTAAACTTCTCTGACTCTGTGTAGCTCTCATGGTTATGTACCACTGAACGAAATAAATCATGGTACGAGGTCCACTCGGTGTTCTCGCCGGAAAATGATGGTAATGGTAAAACAGGCAATTTATTTATGTGACAATGACCATGATTAGATTGCATCGAACTATTTAGTAACACTGCTTTACTCATGCGCCTGCCCTCATCATCCTTTCGCTTAAGCTCGTCTAAATGACTTTGAATAGCGTAGTATTGATCATTAAACTTATGTCGAAAACTTAACTGCTCGTCTCGATCAAAGGTTTGCAATTTTAACAACGACTTCTCAATTTTAGTTTGTAATTTCATGAAATTCCTATGAATTTGTTGAATGTCTCTCGCTCTAATTCTAAATGGTTGCTCATCCTTCTCATGATACTCTAAAATACGTTTTTATCACATTCATCGTACGTATCATGCGTTCATGCGTGTTTACAAAATCACATAAGTATAATTTCTCGCTCGTAAATATCTTGTTCCGCCATGTTGTAGGTCAAGATCCGGCGCAATACAAAAATGGGCAAAAACAAGATGAAAACTCAATTAAAATATTGTCGGGATTTGTAAGATCGCAACGACAATACACGAAATAGATACGATAAACTCGAAAAATAAGTACGATTGCTCTAAAACTCACGGATATTTTTACCTAACAGCGGTATGACGACTTCATAGAATGCGACAAATATGATACAATGTGACGGAAAAACGTGACCACGGCACAGAAAACAACAGATCCGACTCGAACGGATCAAAATATGGTGAGGCGAAAGGCGACTGACCTGTGGGTTTCCTAAGACAGCAGCCTGGGTGCGTGGTCAGTGAGCTCGTTGTGTGGTTTCGTCCTCAGAGGTTTCTCAGCTCAAATCCATAGGGTCTTCGTCCAGTTGTTTCCTCTCCTCGCCGACTTCCTCGTCCGGCACGCGCAGGTGAAGCAGGCTTCCAGGTGGTAGCACCCACCAGGTAAATATCCAAAGAGTTCGTACAAATAAGCACTCGGACCAACCGACGGCACTGGTCTTTGTGACGAGAGGCTCCGCGATGGTCACTCCAACTTGATGGAGGAAATAAAATGGCGATATACGCGCTCGCGCACCTTGTGCTGGACTCGGGCGGTCCAGAAGACAGAGGATGCGCACTCTCGAGCGGATACGTGTGTCGCGCTCAATGGCTTGTCTACCACTCAACTGACGTCGGAAGGAATACCAACACAGCGGAAACATCCGAATGCATCGCAATTCTACCAACACCAACATACTCGTTAAAGTCTAGTTTGTTTGTGCATGGTCACGTGACAGTATCAATGCGCTAAGCGCGCGAACTCCAAAGTGATTGTAATTAAAGCACGGAAAGTATATTAAACATTATATAAGAAACTGGCTCTGTACGAACCAATTATAATAAAGTTGCGAAACACGTTTAATTTATTGCTAAATTTTGTTATGTCGTTAACATATGAAAGGTACATGAAAAGAAGGGGCTCATCAACAAAACTAACAACCAGAGATGATTGCCAATCAAACTTTGAAATTTAAATGACTACTTAAAAAGACATGGTTATTACTAATGAATTGTATGTTTAATACCTTACATACCCTGTGTGACTGAAAATATAGTTTTGAATCAATTAAATCAATCAAAAACTCCTTCGTGCGTATGACGCGTTTTTGTATTGAGCATAGACAATGAACCTTCTTTACCGGTTTCGCATGCAATGTGCACTTTTTATTCAGGTTTGAGCTGCAATGGGCCCCTTTTAGTCATGGATAGATACAAGCTCCTTCTATACTGTTTCGAATACATCATAATCGAAAAGCCAATTTACAACGAATCTAATCGTAAAGTTAGTTTTATTTATGCAAAAATGTCGATGAGACCCTTTTTTTCGTGCACCCTTCATATACTAATTAATATATTTAAGGTTATAATGCTAACCATATGTATATACATATAATAGCAAGACGGCAGAATAAATGTAGTTGTTACATTATTAGGCAGATTGTAAAATGATGAATCATCGATTATGTATAACGTACATAGTTTTTCTACGCAAGTGGAACTGCGGGGTGCAGCTAGTAACTTATACGTAAGCATTGAATGGAACCTAGAGTAGATGATTCAATTTACTCGCAAACCAGTCAAGAGTCAGAGGAAAATCATATCTTACATGTTTTATTCTAATAAATATTTCATGAGTGAACGAATTTACCTTTATTGTTCCTTTTTGTAATATCAAATATTAATCATAATATATGCATTATTAATTTGTAGCTTTTTAAAGCGTTCATGTTTTAAATATTCAAAAGCTAGACTGATATATTTGCATAGTTTTCACTTTTAGTATATAGCAAAAAATAATACATAGTCAAAGTCAAAGTCAAAGTCAAAATCATTTATTCAATTTAGGCATCAAAGACGCACTTATGAACGTCAATTTTTCATTATAATGTACTTTAAAGCCTACCGCCGCGTTCCAAAATACATAGAGCCAACCGAGAAGAAGCGGCAAGAAACTCGGGGCCATTCTTTTTATATAGATGTTTTTACAATGTTTTTACTTAGGTACTACAAATATTAGCTCCAGTGTGTTGCCTTACAAAAGAGAACATAATAATGGTATCAGTAGGGCAAGACACGCTACACTTTGACATCTTAGTACACGAGTAGATAGATCCTTTTTTTTTTTTTTTTTTTTTTGTCCCGGGGAAATCCTTTATGGATACCACCCACCACGGGGAGGGAGGTGGTTATGTGGGAGTCCGTATACCCACCAAAACCCCGGGGTGTTCCGTCACTGCCGCCCTCGGCGGGAACGCGGGACAGATTTTCCACACGACCGCGAACCCGCCGTGGCTGTCCGTTGCTGGACCCTTCTCTTCGCGGCACGCCAGAACACATGGCGCGCCGCAACTGCCTCGGAGACCAAACTCGCCAACAATGGGCGCCAGACTTCCCCGTGTCTGGTCGCCCGTGGTCTCCCTGCGGTGGGTCGGATACGTAGCCCCACCGCCTGCTACGTCAGCCACAAGGGATAGCCCCCCCGCGACCCCACCTCCTCGAGTCTGCGCCGAGCGCCCGGACCCCACCTCCTCGAGCCTGCACCAAAGTGCCCGGGCCCCCCTCCTCGAGCCTGCGCCAAAGCGCCCGGGCCCCACCTCCTCGAGCCTGCGCCAAAGCGCCCGGGCCCCACCTCCTCGAGCCTGCGCCAAAGCGCCCGGGCCCCACCTCCTCGAGTCTGCGCCAAAGCGCCCGGACCCCGCCACTCCTATGTGGGCTTGGCGGCCAAAGCCCATAGGAGCGGCCCGCCTGAGCCGGCCAGCGCACCCCAACGCCGGCGCGGCCCCTGGGTTCCTCTTGGCTTCACCGTGGTGTACCTAGCCACGGTTACTGAGCCCCCCCGCCACGTCAATGCGAGAACCCTTCGGGGGGGACGAGTAGATAGATCCTGGAGTGATCAGTCCCAAGCTGTTTTATCCTCCAAGTAATCCGAAATTTTGTAATAACCTTTTTGACAGAGTTTAGTTTTAATAGTAATTTTGAACTTATTAATAGGCAAATCTCGGATAACATTGGGAACTTTATTATAAAATCGTATACATTGTCCCATAAAAGAATGACTTATTCTGTGGAGACGCGTTACATGTACGGATAGCTTGTGCTTATTTCGCGTGTTGATGGAATGAGCATCACTCCTTTTATTAAAACTGCTAATATACATACTACATTGACCCGATTCAATGGGTCTCGAAGGATAGTGCAGATCTTTAAATATCATTTCATACTTAATCATACATTAAAGTGGTTATCACATTTTATAAGCTGTGGACAAGAACTGTATTACATTATGTAAGTAGATAAGTATTGCAGCGATCGAATTGCTGAAAAAAGTTAGAATAGGTGACTTCACTACGCATGAGCAAAGTTTAGATTAATGTATTGGAAAAACAATATCCATAGTACAAGTCCATAAGTATCGCAGCCTCCTTGGACAGGTGCGCGCCATTACTACAACATTCCCAGATTCTACATTTACAAAGTGAAAACGAATTTATTAATGTATTCCTTTTGTGAAACTCACGCTTAAAACTCTCCAAGCGCTTTCCAGTTCAACAAGATGTGCTTCATTAGCCGGGATTCACACAGACTTAATGTATTTAGATTTACAGACAAAAGGTCTATTAGACCAGGAAGTTCATGATTATGGTCATATTTGCGTTTGCTCCAACCGTCGTCTATAAGAAGATTGTTTATTTGTAATTGTAATTATATTTTATAGGTTAAATTTTTCATTGTATAAATTTCTTTGATACAGACTTAATGATGCATATATCTATTAATGAAATGTATGTATTATATAATCTTATTAATGATATTATGAATATTCATAATAATATAATAAAATTACGCTAAATAATAAACAAAGGTTAAAAGAAAATACTAAAACAATTAGTACACCATTCGTTGAAGGAAAAGTGCCCAGAATACTGGCTGAATTTCCACGTTGAATAGCTATGCTAATATTGTGTGCAAAATATGAAAATATTTGTGCAATTTGTCATCTGACGCTTCAACCAAACTTTTAGCCAAGTCCCTGTATATTTCGTATGCACCTAGACTGCACGGAAAGTTTCTATTCTAAACGACACAAATATGTAACCTCCATCGAGATTGGCGTATTTGCGCCGCTTAAAGTTTTAGCCATTTGTCGCTGCCACACCAGCCTGCCGGGCGATTCTTTAAGAGCAAACATCGTTGCATCTTTGACAACATCCCTGAAACAAATGACGAGATGACAAGAAACGTTGGAAATTCAACCATGTGACAAGGGCGATATCTCATAAAGTATTTGACATCGGTGAGCTCGTCGACGAGTTCGTCGAATTTCCATAATTTCACAAGGTTGAAATTCCAACGTTTCTTGTCATCTCGTCATTTGTTTCACGAATGTTGTCAAAGATGCAACGATGTTTGCTCTTAGAGAATCGCACGGCTGAGCGTAAGTTTCTCGAAGATATACGAAATAGGCTCATCACGTGCCACGGTAATGGGTACCCCGAGAGGGCCGTGAATCTGCAGTTCATTAACGAACGTATTGTACGATTGTAGTTCCAATCTAGTTGTTCGCTCAGGAAATGTACTTTTAAATAAACTCTTATTACAAGCTAAAACGGATAATAATGTAATGCTGCTCCCAACACTCACAAGCCACTATTACTAAAACTGCTACCAATATAACAATCACAGCATTATTTGTAGCAAGGGCTACCATAGTTGTTTTAAAAAAACAGCCTTGTGCAAGTTGAGCTCGCGTACCGAGGGTTCCGTACATAAAGAAAGCATTTAATATGCTCTAACTAAAAGACAGCGCAATTGAAGCGCTCTTAGCGGAGCTCGACTTGGCGATCTTAACCGATCAACAAGTTGAGCAACACTTGCTGCGGTCAGGACTTGGATGGGTGTGTGTTAGTGGCATTATTCAACTAAGTGCTTCCGTGCTTCGGAGGGCACGTTAAGCTGTCGTTCCGGGGTTTTTGGCTATGGACAACAGTCGGTAGGCTATGTCGAGGGTCTTCGGGCGGCCTGAAAACTTCGACATGGGTTGGCCACTTACCTATCCACCAAGCCGCACTGGGCCCGCGTGGTGGATTATGTCCCAACTCCTCTCTCTGACAGGAAGGCTCGAGTCCCAGCAGTGGGAACAAAATGGGCTGATTATGATTATGGTTATGATATGAACTAAAAGACAAAACATTTTAAGGCACTTAACTTTGCCGTTCTATCTCTAGACACGATTACTGCACAAATGATAGGTAAGTTTGTACTGAATAGTAAAATCACTTTGTTTTAATATTGAGCTACATATTTACGGTTTTCAGATTTATTTCTTTATATGCACTTTAAGACATTACTTCTTGCCAAATTTAATGATTCTAGGTCAACGGGAAGTAGGTACCTACTATATGTTTTGATTCCCGTGTAAAGTCGCAAACATATGATGACATGGAGTATGCAACATAACGGTCTACCTTTTGTACGTGTTGACTTTATTCACAGCTGAAAGAGAACATAGACTTAAATATTCGATATAAATGTCAACTAGATACCTCTACGCGTTCCTGCCGTGCGATTCTGACAAACAACAACAAACAAGAGCAAACATCGTTGCATCATCTTTGACAACATCCACGAAACAAATGATGGGATGACAAGGAACGTTGGAAAAACAACCTTATGTACAAGGGCGATATCTCAAAGTATTTAACATCGGCGAGCTAGTCGACGAGCGCATCGACGAATATATACGTGACTATACTTGATGGTGGCAGTAAGTCGACACAAGTAGCATGTCACACAAGAGGCCGTCCCATCTTCCAAGAAACAATTCTTAACCCGTCGCGTATTGCGCGTACACTATGCGTACGTTTAAAAAAGTGCTAAGCGCGTGCATGTCGCGTATACACAAAGTGTATACACATTTTTAAGCCTCGAGTTTGTAACTAATTTTATCAAATCCAATTTATCACTCCACCGGCATAAACTTTCTTTTAGTTGGTCAAACTATTCTAGAGTAGTATTTTTTTATTGAACTTTTATGCGTAGTTCAGAAAATAAATCGAAACAACTAGACATTTTTTTTTTGGTATAAAAACTAACGTGGTTTTCAATCATTATTAATAAAAATACGGGATTACTCACGTAATATTTATCGGACGTCTCGCTTAGCGTCTTGTTTCGCGAATGCTAAGCGAGACGTCATCGACGCGGGCGTCCCGATCACTTCTTGAAAAAGGCCACCGAATGTGGTCGAAACTATAGTTGGACCTATCCGATAAATATTACGTGAGTAATCCCGTATTTTTATTAATAACAACTAGACATTGGCCGGATTAATCTGTCCGAATCAGCAAGCCTCATAGGCAAGTTTCATTCATAAATCTATTGTTATTTTTTGTCCTGATGCGAACAGATTAAGTATGCCATCAGGCCTTTTACCGTCGCACCGTATCAGTCCATTAGATTCTAGAAATGAAGGTACGCCGACACTGACAAAGGCCCGACGGCTGACATCGTTCAAGCTGGAACTTGGCAAACAGCACCTAAACGCAAAGATAAGGTAGCCTGAATGTGTTTGAATTGAACGTGTTGTCCAAAAGATTGCCAACATTTTTGAGGGTATCATTTGTAACCATGGACCTGATTCCCTTCTCAAAGAACCCAAAAGATGAGTAGAATTGGAGGAATTAATTAATTTGTTTCGTTCTATCTCACAGAGTGACAGGTCCCAAAGCTTTTGGGATGCTAGGACTTTTGGCAACTTATGGTTGGACAAGCTTTTGTTATCTTTATTTGGTTATCTTTGTTAACTTTTCCATGCCTCTGTCAATTAAGTTATTTCATAGTCGGACAAAACTAGTTGATAAAAATGAACTTATTATTTTTTGCGTACTATTGACAAAGGAAAAGGAAGCTGGTAACGATTACTAGATTTTTTAATATACTTAGTTTACATAATTACATTATACATAACATTACTAATTATCCATTATAAAAGCACAAGGAATAAAGAAAATGAAGAAAGTGGATTAAATAATCAACCATGGTTTATAACAACAAAAAGAACTATAGAACAATAATTTATTTGGCCAGTGCCCGGATAAAATATCTCAGAACACAACTGCATATTGTATTAAAAACTCTTTGCTTCGTTTATCGTTTTTCCGGATTAATATATGTAATGCATTTTTCAATACTTCCGATTGATTAGAAATTAGGCAAACTTATCTAAGTAATTGCAGTTAAAATACAATATTTTGAGTCTGAGGGTATCCAGAGGGAATCCCTTTTACTTTTACTATACTTATCCCCAACTCATCCTAATCAACTTACAATATTAGTTACATATTTTATAACAGTTTATTTGATCAAATATACTTCTTTACAAAAACATATTACTTTAGCGTTGATAATATGAAGAGAAAAAGCGTACTTTCTTATTACCCGGTTAACTGCGCTGTAAAATAAGGTAAAATAAGGACGACAAAAATTAACTCTAAAAGAAATCGTAAACAAGTCACTTACAGGATGGGCTCAGTCGTAAAAATGTACAGTGATGGAGACAGGTTACTTAAAGAAATACAAATAAGACTGAAATTGTTAAATAAATCTGAAGTTTTTTCAAGTTCTAAGGGACTTACGCGCGCCATTCGTAGTATAATATACTACATAAATAATTGTTATAGTATAAATAATTCTTTTAGCACGGGCATCGCTCGAGTAACTCTTCAGCTAATATCTTGCTCAAGCGATTTGTTAGATGTCGCTGGAATATCTTATAATACAATAAAATGTTTCGTTATTGGACAGCAAAAATCTTCATTTTATAATTAAAAATATATTTATGGAAACGACGTAATTTTAAGTTATTGCATAGCTTCTATCGCGGGCCTTGAGCGTGGAGACCGAATCCAGAAATTCCGTAACGAAAATAACCTAACACCCCCCACTCCGACTCCATCTATCAATGAATAGCAGAACTTTTAATGACTTTTTGAAATATCACGCTTATCCCTTTAGTTCAGCAACTCGCCTATAGATGGCATTGGTTAAATAATTATAATTGCACAAGTTGATAAAAACAGCTATGCAATAGCTTTACCGCGGCAGTCTCCGAGTGCCACACGTCTTTTTTATTTCCTTTTATATATTTGGCATAAGTTTATAGACGTATATACATACACTCTTAGACCCTTTAAAAGAGAGTAGGTGCCAAGCATCTTGATCAGTTAAAATTGAGAGTATTTTGCTTATGTACTTCTTAGAAATACTAAATGCTGAACTTCATATTTGTAATATCAACTTCACTAAAAAAAGAAGTCATTGAAAAGCTGACTATTTCAGGGAACCCCGCTTTCCGTGGCGGAGATAGAGTGGCTTTAAAATGGCTTCAAAGATAGATACTAAATTGCAAGGTGCTAGTCTTGTCATTTTTGCTCAAATTTAGATGGTGCACTTAAAATATCTATAAAACTAGAATATCGTCGAAGATAGATTGGGGTCGAAAATGACACAATCTTAAAGTTCGCTCAGAGCGCGCCCGGCCGCCCGGCCTATTTGGTTGAACTTGGCTGGCACATTCGGCGCGCATACAGATATAATAATACAATAAACCAGTTCATAGTTCAAGTCACTAGACTTCCACTAGTGCTACATGTCCTTGACCGTATCATCACTTCATCATCATTATCATCATCATCATCATCATCTCAGCCGTAGAACGTCCACTGCTGAACATATGTCTCCTCCATAATTTTCCTAAAGGACCGGTTTGAATCGTCCTGCGACCTTTATCAGGTCGTCTCTCCACCATGTCGATGGACGACCTACGCTGCGCTTGCCGGTCCGCGGTCTCCACTCCAGAACCTTCCGGCCCCATCGGCCATCTGTTCTGCGTGCTATGTGCCCTGCCCACTGCCACTTTAACTGGCATATTATATATTCTTATGATCAGTTACCTCATTTCAATAGTGACAACGTAATGTTACAAGCATTAATTGCTAATACTGGTGAATTTTTTTTTTTCATATGCAGTTTTGTTCAGCCCATTGGCAAGAAAAAGATAATATTATGGGTCCACATTGAAAATTATAAAGTTACATATATCTAATATATTAGTAAAAGATTGAAAATGTAATAATATTACTGTATGAAAGTAGGGGAGAATTGGGGCTTCTGCCTCACACTCTCGCTTCGCTCGAGTGCGATGCAGAAGCCTCAATTCTCCAGCACGACATCGGCCGACCTACCGCATCGTATCATGTCATGGCAAGCCGATGCGCGATGCTAACGTGCTTAATTATTATCGGCGCGCGATAGCGCATCGAGTGTCTCGAGTAAGACACCGCGCGTGCCGAGGCGATACGCGATACAATGTTTTCATTTGCGTGAAAGCTATTTTGTTACACGACTGGTTGATGTAACTAAGAGATCTTTCCTGTGTAAAGGAGACTAATCAATAATATGCTCGCCTCTATTCGGTTTGCAATGCGTTTTGATACTGCTGCGGTTTGTATAGAGACTGCATAACATTTAGTTGTAAAACATTTGACTTATGTAGTAGCCTTACATGTCTATCTAGGTCACAGTTAGCTTGTTTTGTAATCGTCCATGTATTAAATACTAGAAAGATTGATTCATATAAAAAATCTCTCCAGGGGTTGCTTTACGGAACTCTAGTCTCGGAAAATAACATTAAATATTTATCCATCGTATCCACGTAAAATATAAATCCAGCCTTCGTCATTTCACTTGACTTCCAATGTTTTTATTTTTTAGGTCAGAGTGACATCGTTAGATTATGAGATAGTAAGATTTTATATTATTGACGTTCACCTGATGGCCATTAAACACATCTGCTCATAACAGTAACAGATCCACATAAAACTTTGATCGACAAGATTTTGTACCGCCCTGCGCTGCGCTCCACACCCTCGTAGGCAAAAGATGTTATGCCTCACAATGCCCAATAATTTCACTGTCTACCATGCACTTCAAACCAAACACAGCGATGCTGGCACATAGCTGCTTGGTGGCGGAATAACTCGCAAAGCGGTGGTGTCTACTCAGACGAGTTTTAGCATACGAAAAAATCACCTAGTAAATGCTAAGAACTTTTATAGTAGGTAGGTAAAACTAAACTTTAGATCTTTATAGTATGTGAACTAACAGTTATAACTGTAATACTTAGACGTTTGTGCGATGTTAGCAGCCAAGATTGATAAGGTTATTTTCAATTAAACAACGTAATAACTACAATAATAACCTTGAAGCGATGATAACTCAATGGTTGGCGTGGTCGGCTAACGTCCCGAAAGGCGCGGGTTCGAACCCCAACAATGAGCATGAGCTTTGGAGACAACATCGTGAGGAAACCATAGCATGGTGGTAGGGCATTTTCTAGCTCGTGATCGCCTGGCTAGCTACCACCCTCTTGTAGAAAATCTGTTGACAAACACCTGATGGTGTGTTCCGGCAGCCTCACTCGAGAGCCAGTGTGCCATTACAGCTGGTAGCATTTGCCACCATCTTCGGCTACAGCGTCACATAACATCAAGTGACCTGGTAGCCAAATACCTAGACTGTGAACTGTAAAAAAAAAACAAAACAAAAAGTGAATAGAATATTACTAGTTCTTGAAGTGTAGAAGTTGCTTTTTAAGGGGTATAATTTATTATGTGTCGCATAGATGTAATTAATCAAAATATAGTTTTAAATTCCCTACAGAGCCAAACAGTATATAGGGGCTTGTTTTTGGAACATTTTAAATTATCACTTTATGTATCTTATCTGTGAACAATAAGTAAAGCATAGACCGAGGTTTAAGGATAATTAAAAATTAGTTTAAGAATATTTAGCACAAAATTGTGATTTCATTATGTTTGTGACTGAAAATAAGGAAGGGCTATGCATCAAAATACCAAATAATTAGTAATTATTAGGATTTATTTCAAGATATGGGTGGTTTTAGACCAGATAAGTACATGCGACTTCCTTATAAAAATTTCGTCTCAGGTATCCGCGACGGCGAGGCGTCGCTAACATAAATGGAATTGTGAATAAAGCCTCGACCACGGTGAGCGTTCAATGCTTAAATAAATTTAATCTGTATTCGCATGCGGCATACAGTTCATTACGATCAGTATCATATAAATAACATGTCAGCACTTCAATATAAAAATTATGAAATGGTGTGTGTGTACGCGGTTTAATAAAGTGATGTTATAAATAGATGTGCATCGAATAATTTGCTCATATATTTTATTGTTCTGCGATCTGTGAAGTGACATTTGGATCGGAAAGTATGTAAGTGTTTTTTTTAATTGCCCCTCAAATATGTTAACATTTCTATCCTGAATAATTTTAGTTTAACTTCAAATTAATAGTAATCATCATGAACTATTCCTTAGACAATATTGTTTTAAAATATTTGGCTATAAATTATTAATTTTTGATTTTTTTTATCACTTAAAAATCAGCCTAAATTCTTAACTTAGTAATTAATTTAGGTACTTATTTTGACATCATTTTTGATGGTATTTTTATTTGTTGTTTTTTTATACATTGAGCTTTCTTAACGATTGATAATTTCGATTTCGCAGGCCGGGTTGGTCGCAAAACCCTTTCTGGGCTGATGAAACGGACGCTGAGTCCGATGTAGAAGCGGGTGGTAGTCTACCGCTAACACAAGCAGCTCCACCTCCATCGGAAAAGAAAAAAGAAGGCGGTGCGAGCACTGCGAACAAGAAACGAGCCAACAGCACTTCGTCAGCGCCGAAGAAAAAGAACAAGACGGTTGAAAAAAACTCTGAAACTGAAGATTTGTCCCTAGGACAAAATTTATTTCTTGAGGTAAGATACATTTTGTTATCTATTTACATTATTTCATAGTGAGTAATATTATAATATATTATTTTTGTACTCAATTGCACTTATCACATATAAACTGAATTGAATATGGTGTCATTAAACGCTTGTGCATAGAGTGGTCTAAAATTAAAATATTTTGATATTTCTGTACTACGAGTGTGTGCGATATTTAATTGAAATCCTTACAATAACTTTATTTCGTATATTTTAGGAGGCGGTTGAAAGCAGCTTGAAGCAGTTGAAGCCGGTTCGAGCGGCATCACTGCAAAGCTTCTTGTCTCAGCGCGGGGCGAGCGGCTACACAACTCAGCGAGATCTCGTAAGAGCTGGTGAATACTACATCGAATTGAGGGTTTACAACTGTCGTGAAGCGGAGACCGAGCCAGCCGACGAGCGTTGGAAGAGAGCGCTCGTCACCCTCAAGCTGTGCACTGATGCAGACACAGCTGTCTGGCGCGCTGTGTCCAGCCTTGTGCAGGCTGGTAAACAAGAATTTAAATCTATTCAGCCTATTATGTATCCGAAACCGCGCTGATGATATTTTTACATTTTTATAAATAAATACCATATATCTTTCGATTTTATAAGCCTAATTTACTTACTTTTGTTTCCTTTACAGCATACATATATGAAATACTGAAATGTCAAATGCAAATACTGAAATACAAATATTGAAATTCAAATACTGAAATTATAAACTCAAAATTTGAAATGACAAAACTGATTTAAAACTTAATTCATATATTATTATTTTTTATCAATTAAACATTATTAAGCAGATTTTGTAATTGAATGTTTCAGTTCCTAGTTGATTTCATGGCTTGGCTGTAAAAAAATAATTAGTTAATCATAGTTGTTACGTACTTACCTTGGTTTATTTACAGCTCACAAATATCAAATACTGAAATGTCAAATGCAAATACTGAAATACAAATATTGAAATTCGAATACTGAAATTATAAACTCAAAACTAGAAATGACAAAACTGATTTAAAACTGAATTCATTTTTTAATTCATAATTGAATGTAACAACATTGACATTTCAGTAGCTAGTTGATTTTTGTGGTTTGGTTGTAAAAATATTATAATTAGTTTAACATAGTTGAAGTTAATTTAGCACTTATTTACATATCAGAAAAACAGAAATCTATGAACATAGCCTACTTTATCTTGCTCTTCTATAATTAATATGACTATGAAATTAATTCACTATTTGAATAAAATCTAAGCGTTATAACTATATAGAGACTGAGATTTACTATTTTGAATATTGATACGCGGGTCGCATTCTGAGTAGGATCAAAATGGTATTTTGTAATGAGTGCGGGGTTTATGTTTCTCACATATCTTCACATAAAAAGTCACTTTATCATAAATCAAAGTGTCTCCTTAACTCAGAGTTTCAAAATGTGCATATAATCGCTAGCGCCTTCAAAAACAGAATAGTGAGTTACAGAATAAATCCTGATACGGAAGATATCATCACAGCGCCTGAAATTTTCTTGAATAATATTTGCGCAACGGTCAATGAACTAATAAGAAAGTCCTTGTCTAAACACAATGCTTTAAAAGTCAATATGGAACTATTTGTGTCATATTATTTACCAAAAAACAATGAAAAGTCTATAAAGTCTTTTAACGTTCAATTTACTACAGTATTTCACAATACGGATTTACCTTCATTTTACAAAGAATTTTGTGAAAAGTTGATATCTAAATGCTCAGAATTTGAACAGTCAGAATCCGGATGGGCGATAGAATCTGTCAATTATTTAGAATTGAATATTAACAAATACAACCCATTAAGAGCGGGTACTTATATTAAATTACCGAATAAAATACAAAATACTAAGTCATGTATAAACATTAATAATGTGAATGATAAAAAATGCTTTTTATGGAGCATTATTGCGCACATGTATCCTGCAAAGAGAAATCCAAACAGAGTAACATCATATCTGCACTATGAAAACATTCTGAATATTTCAGGTATGAAGTTTCCTGTGAGTTTAAGTGATATTAAACTATTTCAGGAGAACAATCCAAATATTTCTGTAAATGTGTATGGCTTAGAGAAAAACTGTGATGTGTCCGGACCTCTTTATAAAACAGCTCATCGAAAATTAACACATGTGAACTTACTTTTAGTGCAAAATCATAGTCAAAACCACTACTGCTTGATAAAAAATTTTGAAAAACTTATACATAAGCAGCTTACAAAACACAGAAGCAAAATATTTTTATGTGATGAGTGTTTTGTTTATTTCGAATCGCAAGAAAAACTTTATGACCACATTTGTGCGCGAGTTAAAACAGTATTGCCTCCTTCAGGAAGTAAGTTATCGTTTTCACACTTTGAAAGAACTCGAAATATCCCAATTGTAATATACGGTGATTTCGAAAGTTTACTTAAAGAATATTCTGATAAAAACAAATCACAGCATGTTGAAGGAATACAAATACATGAAGCCACCTGTTTTGCTTATTACATATGCTGTAAATCTAGACCGTCTCTGAACAAGTTTGTTAGTTATCGAGGTCCTGACTGTGCAAAAGCATTTGTTGAAACTCTTTGTAATGATGTAATGGAATTACACCAAATATTATCAACAAATGTAGATATGGTGTCATTAACCGAAAATCAGAAAAAAACTCACGAAAGCGCGACTGCTTGTCATCTTTGCAAGAAAGCTTTTATAAAAGGTGATATAATTTGTGCAGACCATGACCATTTTACCGGATATTATCTAGGCGCTAGCCACAATACGTGCAACTTAAACGCGACAATATGTAAATTTATTCCAATTATATTTCACAATCTTACCGGATACGACTGTCATTTATTTATTAATGAATTGTCAGCTATTGTTGGTCGAATCAATTTAATCCCAAAAACAAAGGAAAAATACATATCATTCACTAAGTTCATACCTGTTAATGCCAAAAATGCTGCACAGCTAAAATTTATTGATTCTTTTAACTTTTTAAGTTGTGGATTGGATAATTTAGCAAAAACATTACATCCTGATGATTTTATTAACTTGAAGCACTTTTATCCTGATAAAAAATCATTCATAATAGTCAAGATATATAATAATCAAGGGTACATACTTGAAGTAGATCTCGAATACCCGACAGAAATTCATGATTTACATTCAGAATTACCATTTGCACCTGAAAAATATATTCCGCCTAATGGAAAATGCGAAAAACTAATTGCAAATTTGCATAATAAATGTCAGTATGTTATACATTACACACATTTAAAAGAGTGTTTAAAACATGGTCTAAAGCTCTTGAAAATACACAGAGTTTTAGTTTTTGATCAGAAAGAGTTTTTGAAACCTTACATAGAACTAAACACAGCACTCAGGCAAAATTCGTCATCAGACTTTGAAAGAGATTTTTTTAAGAAGCAAAACAACTGTATTTTCGGTAAAACGATAGAAAATAAAAGAAATCAAATTGATGTTAAACTTGTTAATGTTTGGAAAGATGTTTCAAATAGAACCAATAAAATATGTGGCGCTGAAAAATACATAAGTGCTCCGAACTTCAAAAATTTGTAAATTTTTTCCGAAAACTTGGTAGCTATTCAATTGCAACAAAGTAAAATAATCTTAGACCGCCCAATTTATATTGGTTTTACAGTTCTTGAGCTTGCCAAAACCCATTTATACAAGTTTCATTACTCAGTCATGAAAAAAATGTATGAAGAAAACATTCAACTTTGTTACACAGACACTGATAGTCTTTTATATTTGATAAAAACTGAAGATTTTTACAAAGATATGAAGGGCAGCCTACAATATTTTGATACCAGTAATTTCAGTGATAATAACTTGTACACCATACCTCGCGCTAATGCTAAATTGCCAGGCTATTTCAAAGATGAATTAGGCGGTAAAGTTATTTCGGAATTTACAGGATTACGTGCTAAGCTTTATTGTATTGATACTGAAACCTCATCGATCAAGAAAGCTAAAGGGGCAAAAAAGTCTGTAACCAAAAACCTTACTATGGAAAAATTTAAACGATGCCTATTTAAAAACGTAGATATTAGAGATGATATGTATGTAATAAAATCTAAGAATCATAGAGTCTTTACCCAGAGGTTAAACAAACTGGTGTTAAATAAATCTGATGACAAGAGACAGATTTTCAAGAATACTGTGAATACCTTACCTTGGGGCCATTACGCCAATATATTGTAAATTTATAAAATACTTTTTCATTTGTAATAAACTAACGTGTGATTATTACTTTTAGGTTAAAAAGTATTTTACTTATTATTTCAAATGTTATCAGTTACTGTAATAGAATTTAAATTGAAGTGTTTATCTTATTTTGTAATCTTTAATAAATAAAATTGTACTTAATTATCTAACATTGTGTTTGCATTTATTATCTATTTCCGCTGACCAACCTAAATACTTAATATTATAAGAAATTATTGAGATAAAACAACCAAAATACATGATGCCAGTTTATTTTTCAATTACAATAATTTATGCACAATTAAATTAATTTTAATGGATAAGGAGAAATATTTTTCATAAGTCACAGTCGTAAAGTTTTTTTCCTATTTGTCTTATAAGTGAATTTGCAGCATCCATTATTACATCATAGTTATGGTTTTCTTCAACAACATACTGAGCGCTTACACTCGAATTCTCACTATCACTATAGTAACTGCTATCATCTTCTGGATTCTTGACATCATATATACAGATCTTGATTAACTTTTGACCCGTCTTCAAATGAGTGCGACGCACAATATTTGTTGTTATTGAAAATGGAGGAGATGCAAAAGATTTTCTCTTTCGAAAAGGCTTTCTTGGTTTTACGAGCGATTCTTCCTTATCAGTATTTTGAGAATTTTTAGTTTCATGAGTTGCAATTTTTGTGAAGTATCTTGAAGTATCATCCGTATCTTGTGCATAGTAAAATGGGTTGATGATAAGATCTTCGCACTCTTGAGACATATTCACCTAAAAAGAGAGAAAATTGATTAAAGTAATTAATATTAATTCATGTTAAAGTAGTTATTATTACAAGCTTAATTATTATTTTTTAATCAATTCAAATATATTTTTTAAAACTTACTTAATTTTAATGTGTTTGCTGAACAAATGTGAAGACGAGTGTCAGCTGCAAATGTGAGCAATGAAATAATGAAATGTTTTTAACAGGATAATACTTGAACTTTCGCGGAACTACATAAATGGCATGCGCATATTAAATATTATTTATTACTGTGATGTGATCAAATAACCCCGATAAAATGGATCAAATGAATCATTACCTGGAAATGTAGAAACAAAATGATGGTGTAATTGGAACATATGTACATAATAGCATTACATTGCATTCGAGTAACAAATACGATGCTATTTAATAAGAATACGCTGTACACCAGTATCAGACATCATTATGAAGTTGGTCAAACAGCCCACTACCTTAGAAATTAATGATATAGAAGTGAGATCACAACCCAATACTGTCAGACACAGCGTTTTACTCCCTAACACCATTCGCTGTATAATTTGTGGGCCATCGAATTGTGGAAAAACCAACGTTATGATTAACATGTTATTGCATAAAAATGGACTTAAATTTCAGAATGTTTATCTGTACTCAAAAACAACGTATCAACCAAAGTACTGTTTTTTGAGTGAAGTGTTCAACTTGATTCCTAATTTAAATTATTTTATGTTTAAAGACAGCAAAGATGTCGCTGATCCTGAAAGTGCTCTACCAAATTCTGTTTTTATTTTTGATGATGTCGCATGTGAGAATCAAGTAAATATTCGCAATTATTTTTCTATGGGGCGACATAAAAAAATTGATTGTTTCTATTTATCCCAGACTTATTCTAAAGTTCCGAAGCAGTTAATACGAGATAACGTAAATTTGTTAATTGTTTTCAAGCAGGATGATATTAACTTGAAACATATTTACAATGAGCATGTCAATACTGATATAGACTGGTTACAATTTAAAAAAATGTGCTCTGAAACATGGAAAGGACGACACTTGTTCTTAATAATAAATAAAGATAGCGAGTTAAATAACGGTAGATATAGACATGGGTTCGATACGTTTATTAAATTTCAGTGACTTTATATAGAAAATACATGCGTTTTATATATTCAGTACAACAGCTTCAGCCCAAATTACTGGTTGTGAATATACTAAACTTCTAACATGGAAAAAAATATGAAAAAGCGAATACTTACGTCAGTCAAAACAATTAAACAAAAAATAAAAGCTATGAAAAATAATGAAGATACTATCAACTATAATTTAGATAAAGTATTTAAACCTCTTATTGACCCTTTGAATAAAATTGCTGATTGTAAGGAAATTAAGTCACCAATCAGTGATAAATCTACTCTTTACACAGATGTGGCAAAAAATTCCTCAATGCTCTCTAATGATTCTAGCGATATAAGTGAAGATAACTTTAACGATGATGCTAGTTCGTATAAAAGTGTCAATACAAACTTATCGTATGATGGCAACAAGAGAGAATATTTGACGCCGGTTAAAGATGAAAAAATTGTGACCATGCTAAATACCCCTTTAATGTCTTTGTTAAACAAAGATAACTTACTTGAGGAAAATAATAGTTTAAATGTGCCGTTTGGTATACGAAGTGAAAATAATAAATTGTGGATGGGTAGCGTACCAATTTCTTTTAAATTGATTGGCACTCACTCTAGTGGAATGCAAATATCTTTGATTTCGATAGGCGATAAAAGTTATGAAATAACAAACGGCATTAAAGAGCTATTGTTTAAAAAGAAACCAGACTTAAATTTAGTTTCAGAACAAGACCGGATTACTTACAAAGACATATTAGAAAACACTCATGCTCATAAACGAGATTTTAAAAGTACTAGTCAAATAAAAGGTGATAAAGGAATGAAATACAATCAAATAATTAAACCATTATTTTACGAATATGATCAACTCTTAGAAAATAAAGTTATTAAACGTGGTGGTAGTTTACCTTGTTTGAAAAAATCGTATAAAAAGAATACTGATTTTATTTATTGGGATGATCCTAATGAACTGATCGAAAGACTTAAACTATTAGTAGCATCCAGTGATGCTGGTAATACTAATCATGACAATGAAATTATATCATTAATAGAAGAATTGAAAGAAGCAGGTATAATTAAAGAATAAAATGACAACATTCAATGGAACTTGCTTAGTTTCAACATTCTGCTCAAACATGAATGTCGATAAATTCGGTCTCCACATATACAAAAAACGTAAAAATAACTACGGTTTTAATATAGCTCCAGAATGTGTGATAAAGCAAATTGATGCAAAAAACTTAGATGCTCAAAGTAAAAGACTTAAAAATCTTGGACACCCTCAGGATTCATGTGATGCTGTAACCAAAGATTATGTTGACAAATGCATAACTGACCTCTGGAACAAAGTTTCGACGAACATTAAATTAATTACAGAAATAAGTAACACATTAACTAAATTAGAAGACCATTTTCAAAACAGTAATAAAAATGAGCAAAAGAAGCGTAGTAAATGAAATTCATAAATATGCAAGGATAAATTTTCCCAGAAGGCATGTTGTGATGAGAGATATTGATGATCTTTGGCAAGCTGATTTGATAGATATGCAATCTGTTTCAAAAATAAATGGTGGCTACAATTATATTTTAGCAGTTATTGATACATTTTCAAAATACGCCTGGACGATTCCACTGAAAAATAAAAATAAAGATTCAGTTTCCGAAGCATTTCAGTCTTTATTACAAAAAGGTCGTATCCCTAAAAATTTGCAAACTGATCAGGGCACAGAATTTTACAATAATAAATTTAAAATAATACTTAATTTGCATAATATAAATCATTACTCAACATACTCTACAAAAAAGGCGTCTATTGTTGAAAGGTTTATTAGAACTATAAAAAATAAGATTTACAAAGAATTCAGTTTACAAGGATCTTACAAATGGAAGGATGAACTATTGGACAAAGTAATCAAAATTTACAATAACAGCGTTCATAGAACGATCGGTATGTCGCCAGCGCAAGTTGGAGATAACAATAAAGATCTTATATTGAAAAGGTATAATGAAGTGTGTAAATGTTACAACAGAAAAGAAAGCAACATATTGAAAAATGGTGATTTTGTGCGTATTAGTAAGTACAAAGGAACATTTGAAAAAGGTTACACCCCAAATTGGTCCACTGAAATTTTCAAGATTATCAAAGTTCAAAAATCTAATCCCTATTCTTATTTAATTGAAGATATGAGACATCGCCCCATATTAGGCGCATTTTATAAGCAAGAACTTCAAAAAACTGAACACCCTGATGTATATCTTGTGGAAAAAATATTGAAAAGAAAAGGAAATAAATTATATGTTAAATGGCTAGGCTTTCCATCTAGTGAAAATAGTTGGATTGATAAAACAAACAAATTATAAAGTAAGCGCATCATGAAAAATTAGTCAGTTTCTATTTGTTTATGAAAGAGAATAGTCATCTTAATAGTTTGATTAACAAACTGCCCTTCGAACTTCACCTGCCTGGGTATAATTATTGCGGACCAGGAACTCGATTGGCAGAAAGACTTGCTCGAGGAGATAAAGGAATAAATCAGTTGGACGAATATTGCAAACAGCACGATATAGCTTATAACAAATCATCTAATTTGGTTGACCGACATAAAGCGGATATAATTTTACTTAAAATGGCTAAAAAGAGAGCAACATCGTCGAATACTAGCTCTGGAGAAAAAATTGCTGCTAATTTAGTTAATACAGCTATGCTAGCAAAAGTTAGTGCTGGAGCAGGACTAAAAAAGAAATTTAAAGCTATTGTATCGCACACAAAAAAACATATTCGTAAAATGAAACCTAAGTGTCAAAAAATGGCAATCGAATTGGCTTTTGCTGCTGCCAAAGAATTGTCCAAAGATTTGCCTATTCAACTACCGCGTGTTATACCTGTGCCCAAAACAGGAGGCTTTCTTCCTTTAATACCAATTTTTGCAGGATTATCTGCTGCTGGAAGCCTCGCTGGTGGTGTTTCGGGAATTGTAAAAACTTACAATGAATACAAAGCTGCGAAGAAACGTCTTTTAGAATTAAAGAGACATCATGATAAAATGGAGGGGTTAACCATAGGTAAAGGTTTGTGTATAAAACCTTACAAAGAAGGGTTAGGAATATACATAGCAAAAAAAAAAAATAGTCCATATATTACCTAAGCGAGCTCTTACTAATATAGACCTAATGAAATATTCTAAAAATATTCCATACTTTAGAGGTGTTTTTATGAGAGATGGATTACCTCAAATTCCATTTCCTATTGAATGCGGTATAATTAATTTGGACAGCTCACAAAATTCTGGTACACATTGGGTGGCGTACACTAAAATTAATGATTGCGTTGAATATTTTGATAGTTATGGAAACTTGAGGCCGCCAAAGGAATTTATTAGGTATATCGATGGTCATATGTTGACACCTCGTAACTAAATTATGTATAATTTTACAGAGCACGGAAAAAACTTTATTATATCTGTTAGAGTTGCGATTTAAATAAAACAAAAATATAGTTGGTAGATAATCAGTTTAGTTTTTAAAGGAAATGAAAATAAATAGCTACACTTAGGAATTTTTTTTCAATAAGAAGAAAAGAAATTCGATACAAGGAGACAATTTAAAAAAAATCGTACAACGATTAAGTTACGAGAAGTCAATTCAATTACTCAATGTGGCAAGTTGTCATAAAAGCTGTGGTAATCTGCAGGTATAACACTTTTAAGAGCTTGCAAATCATTAAACTTGGTGGATGTCAGTGTCAGTGGCTCTTTGAAAAGTTGTCCGTAGGTAACTGGAGTATTAATATTTTTTGGTCTGTTTGGTAATGCGGAATAATAATCATCCGTGAAATTGGTTTTGTAATAAATAATACCGTCTGGTTTGTACATAATTGCTTTCAGATCAGTAACCACGGGATCTCCTTTTTTCTTCCCAGGTCTGATGCTTTCGTACCGCATTACTTTGGGGTCATCAAATTTTTTGAAAAAGTCGTATTTCAGACTTTTTACTTCGTACGGGTACGGGTCCTTTCGAGATTTTTTTGTGATATCAGCGTATTGACTTGGAACATAAATAGCTTCATGTTTTAGTATACCTCGTTCAATATTGGCATGGACACTATCGACTTCCATTTGTGTATGGCCGGGCTCTAAATATTTATGGTAAATTACTACACTATTTAAAGCAGCAAAGTTTGATAGAGCAGTTGCTAGTATCGCATTCCGGTTTTGGTAAGTGCAACCGTCACTCCAAATAATGATGGGTTTTCCATTAAAGTCATCTTCTGAATTTCTGATCAAATCAACTAAATAGTCCAGTATGCAGCTGACAAAAACCGATGCCTGAGTATCGCCATTGACTTCTGAAAACCAATAACATCTCACTTTTTTGGATGGATACTCATAAACCGTGAAATTGTGGTTGATCAGCTTTCTGCGATAGTAGGCACCGCTAGCTCTTAGATATGGACAAATTTTGACTGCTTGTACATCCTGTTCTAAAACGATGCATTTGCCCTCAACTGATTCTTTAAGATCTCTTTCTTTTTCAGCTCTTGCGCATTTTTTTCTTGTCTGATGGGCATTATATTCCTCTTCAGGAATATGGTTAGTGAAGTGACTTATGCACGTGTCACATAAATCTTTTTTGGGTTGTTGGAATCCAATATTCTTCTCTTTTATAATTTTATCGAACATGGTACGACACAATGGTTCCAGACCTTTTTCAAGACTAGCTTCGTTATAAGTTTTGTATACCTCCAGCATACCTCCAGGATTCGGTTCCAAGTATATTTTACTGGTATCTTTGCGGCAGTAATGCGAAGGCAGCTTAGGTAAGGTTTCAATGAATTCGACCAAAAACTCTCGTGACAATCTTTTCTTTTCTCCTCTTTTTTTCTTCTCTTTTTGCGCAGTTGTTGGTTCTGCAAACATGCCGCTATCTGAATCGCTTATCCACCTTCTGACTGACCATTCTCCGACATCCAAAGTGTTGAGATACATTTGCTTACATATTCTTAATTTTACATCTCCTTTCTTTAAGTAATACTGAAGCGACGCCGCTCTTCTGCTGTTTTCGCCTGTTGGTCTCAATGTGTTGTGTTTTTCAGTAGAGTTTACAACAAACATTTTTTTTTGATCCCAGCTTAGACCCCAAAACAAATCAAACAAGCGCTGTCTACACTCCTGTGTAAACTCGTTACAATGACGTTCTTTGGACTTGCGGCAAAATGTAGAATTGCAAGTCTCTTTCATTTGTCTTGCAGATCGTGGTGTATTATGTGTATTACACGAATTTTCATTTCTTTTCCACCCTATGTAATCTTTTCCGGACTCTCTCAACTTTTTGTTCTTGCAAGCTTTCTAGAACTCTGGTTCAGCCAAACCTTTTCTTTTTTTTCTCTTGTTGGTACTAATGTGTTGTACATTACTGCCACCTTCATCTACAGAAGAACAGGATGTATTATCAGGATCATAACTAGGATCATCATTTGTTATTACAGGTGACACCACACGAGAAGTTGAAGGTCCCGGTACCAGCATTACGTCAGAAGTTTCAGATTCTTGAATGTTACCAGAATTCTGAATCTCAAATTCATCACAACATGAGTCCAAAATGTTTGGAGAATTGGAATCAAGCCTAAATTCTTCACGCACCTCAGCAGTATTTTCAAAGCTGGCAATAGAATGTGGGCTGGTAGGCAGATGGGTCTGGGTCAGGTATGGTGAGGTAGCGAGTTCCTGGTCGTGCAGATGATTAAGCGATGAACATCCAGAAGTATTTTGATTGCAAATTTCATTCAAAAGCAACATCTCTCCATTTTCAGCTATTTCATAACTTAAAATTTGTACATTGCTCGCATTCGGCGACTTTGAGGATGTTTCTTGCGAGTGAATTGCATATACAAATTCGGTTTTCGTTTGACGTGAAACGTTAACAACGAGTCCTAATTCTTTACCATCAGCAACAACTTGTCTAAAAATCTCTTCATCACTATCTCCTTCCATGATTAGGCCAACCTATAAAAAAAACATACTTTCACAGAAACATACAAGGTATCCATAAGGTATACACATAGGATCTGAATGGTATCCATATTTGGTATTTTACAACAAAATGGTACTTATATTCCTATATAAATAATATATTTTTCAAAAAAACTTATCACCGGACTACAAGACGCTTGCTGACGTCATCCATTTATGGTTAACCACCTATTCAAGCTATAACATACCACCGTAGAAGTAAAGCGCTTCGCTTCTACATTTATCATCCGAGCAGTGAAGAAGTGGAATTCTTTGCCAGAGTCTTTGATCCCCGATCAGTATAATCAGAAAGTATTCGAGTCAAAAGAAAATAGGTATTTACTAGGTAAGCATGCTACATCTTTGGCGAAATCATCACTTTCAGTCAGGTGAGGTAATAGCAAGATGATCCCAATCACATGTTAGCTACAGTGATTCGAGAACAGGAGAAGTCATAAAAACTTAAAATTCGCGAATTTTACATACTGTATATAACCTGTTTTCCCGGGTACAAGATGTCCACCCAGCGGCAATCCTCAAAACTGTATATATATCACGGTTGACCGGGCGTCCAGCTAGCGGATCATCTTCACAGTTAATAAAAGCTTAAATAACAAAACTCACCTTTAAAACTGTTGTATTCAGCTATAGTACACTTTTCACAGATAAATTAACTTGTTTACTTATTTTAAAACAATTAAAACTCGCAGTGTCGTCCAACTCTTACAAATAGTAACGGACCACTAATCATATTTATTTAAAGGTACGTTCATACAAAGTATAGTGTTGACAACTCGTAACTGCGCGCAAAATCTGAACAGGTTGATACTTGAAACTTGTGAGGTGTCAACTTTGGACAGAAATGTTTGAATGACATTTTTTGTGGGTTACGAGCTAGCAATCATTCGATTTGGCGCGAAATTTTGAATTTTTTCATGTACATACATTATTTCATAAAAAAATGTAAGTTACGAGGTGTCAACGTATGACCATCGATATGAAAAAGTGTAAAGTTATCTATAAATACGATAATTTTCAAAAAAATAATTCGTATAACTGCGGTCATCTATGTCTAGGGTTTTTAAACAAATTCTGGCGCAAACTCAGCATTTTGAAATAACGAATAAATAGCATGTTATAACTATCTTTTTTCAGTCTTTGTAATATCTCTGTTCAGCTCAGGACAATGTCATTCACTTTATCATTTTCCGGAAGTCAATCTGTGTTAGAAACAACGTTTCATCCCCCCTTAGTTTTAGAAGAAAGTTATGAGTGTGGTTTATTATATTTTTCTGTATTTAATGATATACCTAACGTAACTAGCAATAACAATGTGTTTATTTATGGTGAAAATAATAGTCAAATTCAAATACCAAATGGTTCGTACGATTTACAAGATATTTATGAATATATAAATAATAATATTGACTGTGAACTCAAGATTGAATCGAATTGCAATACTTCAACAATATCTATATTCTGCGCAAAGAGTATCGATTTCCGAGCACCGAAGAGTATTGGGAGAATCTTAGGATTTCGAAAAGAAATACTAGAAGCAAATAAATGGCATGTCTCTGTAAACCCAGTCAACATTCTTCCAGTGACCGTGATAAGAATCGAATGTGATTTGGTGCAAGGATCTTACAATGATGGCATATCATCTCATATAATTTATGAATTTATACCAAACGTTTCACCAGGCTATCGATTTATTGAAAAAGCAATAAATGCCATATATTTTCCAATTAAAAATAAGAACATTGCATCCGTTACGGTAAAAATTATTGATCAAAACGGAAATAACATTAATTTTGGTGGAGAGAATATTCAAATGTGTCTTCATTTACGAAAATCAATATGATTGTATTTAATGATCAAAACTCTAATATAACATCAAAAACAAAGTTAAAAAGAGCTATTCTAACAGAAACACTCAAGAAACAAAGACGTACCAAGATATCGAAGATTACAAAAGAAAACAAAGATTTCTTACGAGCTCTTGGTTTCAAAATATGAGTATCTTAAATATTGACGATTCACCCCATTTCGATAACTCTATCGAGGGTTACGAAATTCATACCTACAACCCATATAGTAATAGCTTCAAAGAAAATGATGAAATCCGTATATCGATTCATCAGCAGGATATATACGTATTACCATCTTCAAGTTTTATATATATTGAAGGACGCGTCAACGTTTCTATGAAGGATGCCTCAGGCAAAGTTGCAAAAAAGAGTTTGAAATTCACAAATAATCCAATAGCATTCCTGTTTCAAGATATTCGTTATGAGATTAATGGTATAGAGATCGATCGTATTAGAAATGTAGGAATTACTTCTACAATGAAATCATACGTCTCTTTGAACAATGGAGACAGTAAAGTAGCAGCCGTATGGGGATGGGATATGAATGGGTTTAAAGTTAAAGATGACTCCTTTAGTGTTCTGATACCACTTAGTAAACTGATAGGGTTTGCGGAAGATTATAATAAAATCATTTTAAATTGCAAACATGAACTCATTATGAGTAGAAATAATACTAACAGAAACAGTGTTATCTCTGATCAAAATGATACTATTCAAATTGATATACTAAGGGTTCAGTGGAAAGTGCCACATATTAAAGTATCTGATCGTGAGAGGCTTTCTTTATTAAAATATTTAGAAAAAGACAAACCCATACATATAGCTTTTAGGAATTGGGACTTGTATGAGTATCCTCTATTACCCAAAACTACAAAGCACTCATGGTCTGTAAAAACAGCTACTCAATTAGAAAAACCAAGATATATTATTTTTGGCTTACAAACTGATAGAAAAAATAATATAGCCAAAGATAGTTCTTTATTCGACCATTGTCACCTAACAAACGTGACATTGTTTTTAAATTCACAATATTACCCTTATGATTCGTTAAATATAAACTTTGGTGAAAATAGATACAGTATATTATATGAACTGTATACCAAATTCCGTCAGTCGTACTATAATCTCCCAACCGATCCGTTGTTAGACATAAGAGAATTTAAAGAAAAAGCACCTCTGTTTATAATAGACTGCTCAAGGCAAAATGAAAATCTGAAATCTGGCCCTGTAGATGTTCGTTTGGAAATAGAAAGTTCCCAAGATATTCCCGATAACACAGCTGCTTATTGTCTTATCATCAACGACCGAGTTGTTGAGTACAAGCCTTTGAGTAATATTGTGCGTAAAATATCATGAGTGTGTTTGTGGACGTGCAAGGATTCAAAACGGACTACAATGAATTCATAATAAAAGAAATAGCGATAAAATCTGGTCAACAGTTTATTACACTCCAGTTTAAGCCACCATTTTCCTACAACGAATTAACAAATACAGAAAAAAAGAATGTTTGTTGGATAGAACGAAACAGACAGATATTTTGGGATGAAGGATTTATACCATATTCATATCATACAATTTATATTAGAGGACTCATAAAAAATAAAACTATTTACGTTAAGGGCTTAGAGAAAGTGACATGGTTGAAGAAAATTTTAGGATATAATATGGATCAAAATTCATGTATTTTTAATCTAGAAGATAAAGGTTGCCCTAACCTGCTTAGTTTATATAAAGACTACAAGTCATGCTTAGATGTATATCGATGTATAAATCACTCCTCGCATTGTGCTTTACAAAATGTTACTTGTATGCAAAAATGGTGCTTAGAAAATAAATGTTTTTGAAGAAACCAATTTTATTTTTAATTATTAATTCCTCATATACCCTACCCTACTAGAATAACTCGCTCTCGCTTCTAAGATGCAGCAGGTTGGTTGTAGAGAATAAATTATTTTTTAAGAGAAGTATCTTTCAACTGATTGAATCAGATCATTGATTGAACAGAACCAGTTCAGATCAGATAGATAAAGTACAAGCTGTTCATGAAATAACAGACTCAGTTTTAAATGGTTGTGACCCGATCAGATATGGTTGACCGATGTCACGCTGGATAATTAGGACTATCTGCTTCACTTGCTTCTACGATGAAGCAGGGCGGCCGATGTCGTGCTGGAGAATTGTGGCTTCTGCATGGCGGAAGCCCCAATTCTCCCCTACTTATGAATTCCACAAATTAAAATTAATTCTATCATTAACGAAATTACTAAATAATATGTAAAAAAGTTTTACCAAAAAGTGGAACCGACTTCAACACTAAATAGTGTGAAATAACTTGTTGATGTCAGTACCATGATAGTTCGCAAGTACCTATTATCACAATATTGTGTGCATGGTGCCGACTTCGACAAGTTATTTCACACTTTTTAGTGTTGAAGTCGGCACATTTTTTTGGTAATAAATGACCACCCTATTTAGTGAGCCTATTTATACATATAATTAAAATGTAACGGATCGCTGCCTGTACAGTAAGATATATAAGAAAAAAAATATTATTGGGACTTTTATAAACGAAAATAGCATGAACGAAAAATTATTTTCAGAATGTTTGTCTGTTTATCTGTTTGTCTGTGAGTTTGTGTACACAAATCTCAGAAATGGCTTATCTATTTAGATGTGGTTGTGTAAGCTTCACTTAACATTTATATAGTATTTGTTTCATGTCAATCAGTTGATAAATAAAAAAAATTGAAATTTAAAGAACAACTTTCTCTCCACTACACGAATACAAAAGCAAGCGGAGCCGCTGGAGGGTCAACTATATAACTATCAGTATATGCGTAACACTTTTCAGTTCAAAAACCGCTTCACCGAATTTAATTAAATTTAAACTAAAATAAAAACCTCGAAAGTATACTCTACCAAATAAAAAACATAAAATATTGTACTACTATATAAAAATTTATGATTAATCATAAATATACACTTCGAAGTTGAGAACCTCTTACTTTTTTGGAAGTCGGTTGAAAATGTGTTATTGAATACCAGAAACAAAATGATTATTCTTTAAAACATGTATAAGAACACATTGAACTACTTGAACCAAAAAAATATACTTATTGACAAATAAGTAAATAACCGAAAAACCTTTAAAAATAAACTGTTCATTATGTTCCTAACCCCGCGAACTCAAACCAGAA
Organism: Selenia dentaria; assembly: GCA_917880725.1. Lineage (NCBI taxonomy): Eukaryota > Metazoa > Arthropoda > Insecta > Lepidoptera > Geometridae > Selenia > Selenia dentaria. The sequence goes on along the minus strand of OU862890.1, from coordinate 30,172,354 downwards.
CCACATACGAGATTTCACTTCAGATTCTTACGAATGAAATTTAATTAAACATACGATGAAATGCAGTATTCAGAGTAATTGCATTTCTTATTATATAACATCCCGAGATGTTTCGGCACCCACGTCGCCGTCGAAACAAACCAATGTACTAAAGAAAAGCAATCTGCCGTGCGGTTCTCTAATGATTCACGATGAGCTCACCGATGTCAAATACTTTATAAAATATCGCCCTTGTACATATGGTTGCTTTTCCAACGTTTCTTGTCATCTCGTCATTTGTTTCATGTATGTTGTCAAAAGATGCAACGATGTTTGCTCTTAGAGAATCGCACGGCAGGCAACCAAGAAAGAGACGCAAGAATGTGTCAATCTGGGGATGTTATGTCACCAAAACCGCTATGGCGAAGTGCGAGAGGGGATAGTTACGAGTAGATAGAAGAAAGCGATTTTTTTCTTCAGTGGTCCCAAGTGTGACGTATTCGCTGATGAATCTAAGGTTTAGTTGGAATGCTTGAAGTGAATGCATGATTGCTTTAGACTAATTTGATTGTCTAATTATTCATAATTGTTTAACAAACGTAATATATAATTAAAGTTCACTCATATTCGCTGTGTCGCGGGAGGCATAGACACACACAGCGCAAACATCCCACACCGGTCCTTTTGGAAATTTGTGGGGGGGGGGCGTACGTTCAGCAGTGGACGTCCTACGGCTGAGATGATGATGATGAAACATCCCATATCCAGAATAAATAAATGATTAAATATGCCGAATAACTAATTGAATTTGCATACGGTTTGAAACTTTGGGGCGATTTCGTTGAAATTTAAAAAACTTTCATGCAAGTCTGAGAGTTATAGCATGTTTTTAATAACAGTAAAATTGTTTCGATCTTTATCATAACTATAATACAATTTATATTACATAAAAGCGGAACACAATTGTCAAATTTTAATTTAAACTCTATCAGTCTTATTGCAAGCTAGCTATGACGTGTAAAAGGAATGTTTTTACTAACAAAACGTAGTTTTACATAAAACTGTTAAATAACTTTGAAATGTCGATGAAGTAATTGAGCAGTTTTAAAGTAATTAATGAGACACATTATATATAAAAAAAAATCAAATTTAAATTGTCTCTGCTTGATAATTGTCTTTTACTATTCCAATAAAAATTTTTTGAAGCTTCTCACATCATAATCATAATCAGCCCATTTTGTTCCCACTGTTGGGACTCGAGCCTTCCTCTCAGAGAGATAAGTTGGGCCATAATCCACCATGCGGGCCCAGTGCGGCTTGATGGATAGGTTAGTGGCCAACCCATGTCGAAGGTTTCAGGCCGCCCGAAGGCCTTCGACATAGCCTAACGACTGTTGTCCTACGACAAACAACCGGGACCGACGTCTGAACGTACCCTTCGAAGCACGGAAACGCTCAGTTGAATAATGCCACTAGCACACACCCATCCAACCTCTGACCGCAGCAAGCGTTGCTTAACTTGTTGATCGGTTAAAATAGCCAAGTCAAGCTCCGCTTCTTCCCGCATAAATAATATTTAATCAAACTTTGACGTAGATACATCATATTTTAATTTCATTTAAATATTGTTTCTTGACAGTTCAAATATTAACGGAACATTAAAATTACATGATAGTATTTATAACTAAAACCTGTATGTGTTTTATGTTTTATTTACTCTAAGTACTTACATCTTCGGCCTTATTAATAAACTTGGCTTACACCCGGAGTAGTTAAAACATCTATCTGTAAATTTTTCGCTTGCAGTAAATGTCAATATAATATAGGTTTACGCAACGTTTATTAATAAAGGCCCTTATGTACATATTGGTACGGCAGAAAGTAATGGACATTTAAGTAGTTTCAGCGATCCATTTGCTATAAGTATACAAAATTCTTGTGGATAAATGATTTAAATTTAAATTTTAATTACCTATTTGATAATTATTGTCCATTTTTAATTAGAATAAATGTGAAGAAACAAAATGTGTAATACAATATGTATAAAACAAGTAAAAAAGCTTTTTTTACGTTTTTGTTCAGTAACACAAAAATATACGCAAACATCAGAATTTTAAATCCTCCATTACAAAGAGCGGCGACAACCAAATAAAATGTGTCACACAAATAGCCGTATTCTCCGTGATCCCAATATAACGCGGTCGTCTCGCCGAATGAAGCAATTTCAGGCATCAAAATAATATATGAGCCGTAAAAAATATGTTTTGTACCTCTGAGGTTGGGAAACGAGCCCTTTACGCAGACAGGGGGCTACAGAGGCACCACAACTGACGCAATCGAGTTAGAGATCACTTTCGAAATAGACATATTTAAATCAGATTGGCACAAGTAAACCTGCCATTCAATTTCATGCAATAAAATTGTACGTCGGATTTGAACTAATAAAAATTTGCATTGAGCTTAAATGTAAAAAAAAGACTAATATGTAACTAAGTAGTTATTTTGAAAGACTTAATAACTTTTTATCCCATAACATATAAATAGCTCTTTAGCCGAACTGGAACTTATGAGTAATCTTGTAAGATATAAACCTCTACGAATGTAATGTAGATGAATGTAGATTCTACCGTTGCATTCGATACGATTAAATTTTAATTATTTTCGATGGTACTGAAACAAAACAATACAATAAAACAAAACAGAGTTCGTGTCGAAATTCAATTCGAGTAACCTGTATACTTTCAACTAATCCATCTCAGTCATGTCAAGGCATTCAAGTCCAGAAGTTGACGAACACCATTCTTCACTCGCCTATCAATTGTTCACTTACCTACTGCTACGCTAACGATCCCTACGGAGTCAGCTTTGCTGAAAACATTAAAAAAAATGATATTATTTGGTAAGGTAATTGTAAATGTAGATTTTATTTTGAACGTTGCACACCTCTATAGGGGTAAGTTGTAAGGAACATCTGTTATTATACCTACTTGTAATACCTTTACTTACCTACAACTGGTAATAAAGAATTTTGAATTTGAATTTGAAAACAAAAATAAAACATTTTTACACTCATACTACTGCACTAGAATTCGCTGTGTCACGGGAGGCATGGATGGATACTTACAATAACGCTTCATAACATCACACACGAATCTAATCTAACACACATTTCTACTAATCGCACAACCTACACAGGGATCGAACTTGGGACCCCGCGCTTCGGCGACAGGCTCGCTCAACTGAGTTAACGTAGCCGTCTAGTCACAACTATCAATAGCTGAATTGGCTGATTTGTGGCAAGAGGGACTGCAAAAACAAATTGTTATTTTTTCAGCATTTAAAAGAAGTAGCTGGAAATGTCTCTATTGAATTTTATTTTACAAAGGCTCTAGTTTATTATTGAATTTCATTAAGTGTTTTTCTACTTTATTTTTATCTCAAAATTCATCAGGTGTTTGTGTCTTTCCAGGAAACTCATTTGTCATTTTGTATATATTATGTAAGCGGTTATTAACGGCGTAGCATCATGGTTTTCGATGTTTAACGGCTGTTTGTGTTTTGACAGTTCCCACTGGGTTGAAACGACAGCTTTATGGTTGACTTGCTGACCCACCAGCGGCTTTGCTCGATTGGTCTTGGTGTAGTGGTGGAAGCGCCGCTTTTGAATCTCGTGGTCCTGGGTTGGATCCCCGAGTTGGACAGTTATGCGGATTTCAGACAAAGAAATTCTCAATAGCAGTCTGGAGTCTGGAACAGTGTCCCGTAGATGGGAATAGGCTCGCCCCCTATTACATGGGACCAAAACTATAAGTAGGGTATTATTGGGCGTCCTACTCCACCTTCCGTTTCTGAGGCTCACTCCGTTCGCCTCATCCACTCTCGGTGGAGTAGGACGCCCAATAATACTTCGAGATCGTGCAACATATGAGCTTACCTTGATTAAGATATCATCGAGTGTTTGGTCTGGGCGCTGTTCCACTGCACTACTTCACTACATCAACAAAGATTTACAATTCAACCCTATTCCACTTTTCCAGTTTTTAAACCTAACCGGATTTATATTATTTTATATATGTCGATGTAATAAATGAATCTACTCATTATTAATCAAACCATTTCAACCGGTGGCCATGAAATTTGTAAAACAATCACAATCGTTAGATTTAAACAGAATCTGCGTTGAGGCTGGAAAGTCTGATTTACGTCATGGAGAATTATTGCCTGATTCGGTTCGGTGCATTATTTGTGGACCATCAAATTGTGGAAAAACTAATTTACTGATTGGTCTTCTAATACATGAGAATGGTTTAAGATTTCAAAATGTGTATGTTTATTCAAAAACCCTGCATCAACCGAAGTATATTTTTTTAGAACGAGTTTTGCAACATGTACCAAGCCTTTCATTTCAGAAATATTGTGAAAATGAAGAGGTATTAAGTGTTCAAGACGCAAAACCGTATTCTGTTATCATATTTGATGATGTTGCATGTGAAAATCAAAATAACATGCGTGATTATTTTGCGATGGGGAGACATAAGAACATTGATTGTATTTATGTGAATCAAACATACACTAAAATCCCGAAACAGTTAGTAAGAGACAACGCAAATGTAATCGTACTTTTTAAACAAGATGAAATAAATATGAGACACGTATATGATGAACATGTTAATACAGACATGACATGGATTGAATTTCGTGAAATGTGTTCTAAAATATGGAGGGAACCCTTTAATTATGTTGTAATTAATAAAGACTGTCCCAAGAATAAAGGTTGTTACAGAAATAAATTTGACACTTTCGTAGTCTTTGATTAGGAACATGAGTTATATATAAGACCGTTACCTGTGCGGTAATATTATTCGTCAGACAACCCCTAATCAATTGTGACCTATTTTAAAAATATGGATAAATCATTGAAAAGGCAAATTGTTGATGCAGCAGAAGCTGTGAAGAAAAAAGTACGAAAAATGAGAGATGATGAGATTAACAATAAACAAGCACTGGAATCGGTTTTCAAGCCTGTAACAGAACCTCTCAATTTAATTGCTAGCGCCAGTCAGCAAACTCCTCTCGTGCATGCTATGGAAGATGAAGAGACCGAAGTTCCATTTATTGATAAAACTTTGCACAAGGAACCTGACTATCAAAGCAGCAAGGAAGATGAAAACGAATACGAATCTGATAGCGACAGTGACATTTCATATAAATCAGTAGGTGATACGTCATCCTGGTCAGTATCTTCAGATGCGTTAACAGACATACCGTTTGGTGTTAGTGTAGAACGTGGGAACCTAATGTTAGGTTCTGCTCGCATAACTATCAATGATCAATACATCATCGTGGCAGGACGTAAATACCGTAATACGCCTGGTTTGAAGCAGTTGCTGTTAAAGAAAGACGTGGACCTGAACTTGGTTACAGATAGTGATATGCAACATTATAAATCGATGCTAATCGAAACAAATGCACATCGACGAGGCTTTGATCCAAGTAAGCCAATAAAAAGTTATAAGGGACAAAAATATTTGCAAGTAATTAAACCTCTTTTCAAACTGCGAAATACAGTTCAGGGTATCCAATCGAAAGGAAAAGGACTACCGCTGACAAAAAAATGGAAGAAAAACGTAGATTTTGTGTATTGGGATGATCCGAACGAATTAGTGGAAAGGCTAAAATTATTAATTGCATCTCGAGATGCTGGTAACACAGGTTTAGACAACGAAATAATATCTATTATTGAAGAATTACGTGAAAGTAAAGTAATAAATAAGTAAAGTATTTTTTTTATGTTTCATTTTATCATTGACCATTCATTACAATACACCCTAATCATGAATGTCGATAAGTTCGGTCATTTTATTCATAAAAGAATGCGTTTATCAGAAATATTTGACTTTAACGAAAACGCATTACTAAAATCAGAAAATGGAAATTTCAATCTGAAAAATTCTAGATTGGGAGGAATTAAACCTCCCGTAGAATTAGACGATGCTGTTAATAAGGATTATGTGGATCGATTGAATACTAAAACGATAAGAGAATTTGATAAACTGATTGGTTCATTACGATCTCGAATCATATTAGACGTACACAAGATAGCTCAGGATACTTTAAAAGCAAAGATACCTGAGGTTTTAATTCAATTGGAAGATAAGTTTTACACTAAAGCAGATGTAAATAAATTAATAAAAAAGACTCCGTAATGTCAAAACAGCAAATTGTAAATGAAATACACAAAGCAGCACGAAGAAATTTTCTTCGACGTTGTGTTATTCTTAAGGGAATTGACGACTTGTGGCAAGCAGATCTTATGGACATGCAAAACTTGAGAACGTATAATAAAGGACATAATTACGTTTTAGTAGTGATTGACTGTTTTTCAAAATACGCCTGGACAGAGCCATTAAAATCGAAAAATAAATTTGAGGTTAGTAGGGCATTTGAACGTATACTGCTTAGCACTCATCGGCATCCTGTTAATTTACAAACTGATATGGGGACAGAGTTTTATAATAGCACGTTTCAAACGCTCATGAAGACGTACAACATTAATCATTACTCATCGTTTTCCACAAAAAAAGCTTCGATCGTAGAACGACTGATTAAAACGGTTAAAAATAAATTATATAAATCTTTTAGTTTGAATGGAAACTATAAATGGTTAGGTTCAACATTAGAAGATATACTGAAGACATATAACAACACAATCCATCGAACTATTAGATGTAAACCGGTTGATGTGAATAAATCTAATGAATCAGTAATAAAAGAAAATATTAAAAAAACATACAAACATATATCCATCAAACGACTGCCTAAGTTCAAAGTTGGTGACTGTGTTCGTATCAGTAAATACAAACACAATTTCGAAAAAGGTTACACCCCCAATTGGTCAACTGAACTATTTACTATTAAGAAGATAAATAAAACCATACCAGTAATATACCACATAGAAGATCAACGAAAGAAAGATATAGTAGGAGCATTTTATGAGCAAGAACTTCAAAAATCTAATCATCCTAATGTTTATTTGATAGAAAAAGTTTTAAAAAGAAAAGGACGTAAACTGTTCGTCAAATGGTTAGGTCTAAACGATGAAGAAAACAGTTGGATTGATAAAGCTGCAATAATGAGTTAAGATATATAACTAATGCTGATGTAACATTCCTATCATTACACTTCGAGTAATGCAGGGTGGTGGACTAGTAAATAACATAATCAATAATCTACCGTTTGAAGTTCATTTGCCTGGATACAATTATTGCGGACCAGGAACTAAACTTCAAAAACGTTTATTACGAGGTGATCGAGGTGTAAATAAGCTAGATGAAGCTTGCATGCACCACGACATTGCTTACGCAAATCATACAGATCTATCCCATCGTCACAAAGCTGACTTACAATTACTCAACATGGCCAAACAAAGACTTAAATCAAAAGATGCGGGAAAAGGTGAAAAGTTAAGCTCATGGCTAGTGAGCAAGGTTATGAAAGCAAAACTGAAGTCTGGTTCCGGAGTTAAAACCTTCAGAAGCTTGGTTTCAAAAATAAGAGCAAAAATAAAAAAATTGAAGCCTAAGAATAGTAAAACTTTGATTAAAGTTGCTTATTTAGCAGCTAAAAAAATGTTTCCAGAAATTAATCGAATTCGAGTACCGCGAGTAATACCTTTGCCAAAAACTGGAGGGGTCCTGCCTTTAATCCCTATTTTCGCTGGTTTATCAGCTTTAGGCGCTTTAGCTGGTGGTGCTGCTGGTATTGCAAAAACTGTAAACGATTACAAAGCAGCTCAGCAAAATTTGCGAGAAACAGAACGACACAATAAGGCTATGGAAGGTTCGGTGCTGGGCAAGGGTTTATACATTAAACCGTACAAAAATGGTAAAGGATTGTTTATAAAATCATCAAAAAACTAGAAAGTTTGCTACCTGATCGTCCTCTGACTAATGTAGATATTCAAAAGTATGCAAGAGACATCCCATATTTCCGAGGGATCTACATGAAGGATCAGTTACCAAGAAAACCGAAGAGAATTGAATGCGCTATCGTAAACTTAGACGATTCTAAGAACGAAGGAACTCATTGGGTAGCTTATGTTAAATTATACAAGTATTGTGAATATTTTGATAGCTATGGAGATTTAAAACCTCCAGCAGAATTAATGCGATATTTTAAGAATTGTAATGTTTATTATAACTACACAAGATATCAAAGATTCAATACAGTAAATTGTGGTCACTTATGTTTAGAGTACCTGCTAACTTTTTGGAATAAAAAATTATAAAATGTATGTTTTTCTTTGAATTCAAGCATTATCACAATGTCACTCACATTGTCAATAACTGGAAATTCGTCAACGTTATCTACATACTATCCAAATACATTGCAACTAGATGGTGCTTATGAGTGTGCCTTATTGCAATTTTCAACATTTAATTCAATTCCAAATGTTGACAAAAGTAATAATAAGTTTTATTATGGCTCTAACGAAGTTATTGAAATACCGGAAGGCACTTATGAATTGCAAGATATCAGTGATTATTTAAAAACTGAAATAAATGATGCAACTATAAAACTACTGTGCAATAACAATACGTTAAAAACTACTATTTTCTGTACAAAAGACATTGATTTTAACAAAGAAGGCTCTTTCAGAAGACTGTTAGGATTTAATAAGCAGATTTTAAAAGGTAATAAATGGCATGTATCACAGTTCCCAGTCAACATTTTACCTACGACCGTGATCAGGGTTGAATGTGATATTGTTAGTGGGTCGTTTATAAACAACGAACCAAGTCACATCATTCACGAATTTGCACTCAACGTGCCACCTGGATACAGGATCATAGAAATACCGAAGAACGCAATATACTTTCCGATAAATCAAAACAATATAAGCTGTATTCACATTAAGCTATTAGATATAAGGAATCGCTTAATAAATTTACGTGGTGAAGAAGTGCAGCTGTATTTGCATCTCAGACGAAAAAATGATTGACTACAATAAATATGTACCTCAACAAGTAAAAAATATCAGTTCTACTCGAGCTATCCGCCATACAAGACCCCGCTCTAAGAAGAAAATAAAATTAACCAAAGACAATAAAGCATTCCTGAAAGCAATCGGATTACTAGAATGAATATCTTAGACGTTTTATCCACTCCGACTTACGACACCACGATAGAAGGCATAGAATTTCATTCTTACAAACCCTACGTAACAAGTTTTAATAGAAATGATGAAATACGTATACCTATCAACCAACAGGACCTGTACATATTACCGTCAGCTAGCACTTTATATTTGGAAGGAACCGTTATAGTCAGCAAAAAGGATCCGAAAGACAAAGCTACTAGTGTCCAATTCACCAACAATGCTCTACTTTACCTATTTCAAGATATTAGGTATGAGCTAAATGGAGTAGAGATAGATAAAATAAAAAATGCTGGTATAACTACAACCATGAAATCGTTAATATCAATGAATGAGAGTGAATCAAAGATGTCTAACGCCTGGGGTTGGAATATCGACGGTGTAAAAAATATTAACGAAGGAAGTTTTTCTGCTTCTATCCCACTTCGCAATATCCTCGGTTTTGCGGAAGATTTTAAAAAAGTCGTTATAAATAGTAGACACGAACTGGTACTGTTACGAAGTAACACTAATTTAAACGCTGTAAAACTTAACCCTGGGGAAGTAGTGGATGACATTCACATCAACAAAATCATATGGCGTGTACCACATGTTAAAGTATCAGACAAGGAAAAAATTTCTTTGCTTAAACTGTTAGAAAAAGATCGACCGCTTCAGATGATTTACCGAAATTGGGATCTGTACGAATATCCAGCTTTACCTAAAACTACAAAGCATACATGGTCTATCAAAACTGCATCTGAAATCGAAAAACCAAGATACGTCATTATAGGCTTACAGACAAATAGGAAAAATAGTGCAAGTTCTGACATGTCTCAATTCGATCACTGCAATGTTCGTGACGTAAAAGTGTACCTTAATTCAACTTATTTTCCATATGAAAGTCTTAACGCGAATTTTGCTAATAACAGGATTGCTTTATTATATGAGCAATATATCAGATTTCAACAGTCGTATTACGGACGTTGTCCACAACCGTTGTTAAGTGAGAAACAGTTTAAAGATTTAGCACCGCTGTTTGTGGTTGATTGCTCTAGACAAGCAGAGAATCTAAAGACGGGTCCTGTTGTAGATGTAAGAGTAGAAATTGAGAGTGATTCGGAACTACCAGATCAGACAGCCGCTTATTGTCTCATTCTGAACGACTGCATTGTTGAATACAAACCATTAAGTAGCATCGTAAAGAAGATATCATGAACGTAGATACCATCATAGTTGACCTCCAAGGATTTAAAGATATTCAAAATAATTTTATCGTGAAGGAAGTGGCCATTGTAAGTCAGGAGCTTACACAAACATTCTTAGTAAAACCACCATATTCGTTTCATTATTTGTCTGATGAAGAAAAGAAGCAAGTAAGATGGTTAGAAAGAAATCGAGGAATTTACTGGAGTGAGGGTTACATAGATTATAGAGAATTTCTACGTGTTATAGTATTATATCTCGAGAATAAAAAAATAATGACAAAGGGTTTGGAAAAAATACAGTGGATTAAAGAATTGTGTACAAAGTGTGAAGTGATTGATATTGGTGAAAAGGGATGTCCTAATCTTCCAACATTAAAAAAAAAAATTTAAAAAAATAAAACTGACTTTAACTGTGTGCATCATAAAATTAACTGTGCATTAAATAATGCTATATGTATTAAAAAATGGTGTTTTGATAATCACATGTATATGTTTGATTTGTTTAGAAAAAATAAAACATAATTGATTTATAACTAATAGCAGTTTTATTTATTATATCATCATACCTATACACTAAACATACAGTGTTCATATTTCATTATCATAAAACTTAATAACAAGAAATTAAATACTTATATACTTTAACTACTTACTGCATAAATTTAAACATTTTGATTACATCTAAATTCTTAATTATTTACAGTAAATGAAATTAAAATAGTAACATTTCTTATACCAACACACCTTTAATATTTACACATAACTAGAGTCTTCACATAGTTTTTTCGATATTTTGTTCACTAATCTTTCTGCCTCATCCATAATGTTGTCCACTGATTCACTCACTACGTATTGCGCACTGATCAGTATATTATTATCATCTTCACTGAGGTCTACCACTTGTATTTGAAGGAGTCTTAAGCCTTTTTTCTTTTGATTATTGATCACGTAACTATTAAGTTGCTTCCGTTTTTGAGGCTCCCGCCTCGTCCTCGATTTTTTATTGACCGGTTCGTCTTGTGGTTCAGGAATATGCCAGCTTGGATTTGGGCTCGGAAATCTTTGACCATACTGAGAGAAAATATCAGGTGAATCATTCATTATTGATGATAATCTGAAACAATAATAGAAATTATTTATTTGTACATATAAAAGGTAATCCTATAATCATAAGATTCGTAAAATATGTATAGGTACTTACGATTTATTAAATCGATGTGATCACCACAACAAGCACCAGCTTAATGATTAATAAACTAATATTATTGTACGGCGAATGCATAGTGTAACATAAAACTTATGACACAATTTGATGTTTCCTTCCAACAAGTTTGAACTTGTTTCTCGAGCACAATGAGTGTTGGAAACACCTGACTAATATTATATTTCAAAACTTTATATGTTTTGTATGGCAGTTACTTACTGAGAAAAATTATATCATGTTTTGACAGGTTTGTAAATTATACAACAGGTTTCAACTTGTCTTTGTAAGTGATATATTTCAAAAACTTTATAACCTTATTTTATACCAGTTAATTACTGATTAACAATATCATCGTATGTCAACAGGTTAAAGCTTGTAAATCCTTCGACAAGTTTGAACTTCTTTCTATATATTTTGTATAGGTACCTACCAGTTAAACACTGAGAGACAATAATATCAACAGGTTTGAACATGAATGCCAGTTAATTACTGAAAACAATAACAGGGTACCTTTTTATTGAATGTACGACTGGCTTCTATTTGGTATAGTACATTCATAGACGTGGTAGGTAGGTATTACTTAAATGGATAAAAATAAAAGAGTCTATATATTCACACAAATGTATTTATTTTCACATAAAACTTACAATTTATTTTACTACACAGCTATTTTTAATATCTTTAAATAATATTTACGTTACATTAGCACATAGTATTCTATAACTATTTATTACTCTGTATACAGTAGAAACATTTAATTTATAACTAATAATTTAGAAATATATAGATACATTACTTTAATATAGATGCATTACCCCAAGCTAAAGTAGATACTTTATCAGGTAATAGCAAACGTTTATCGTCATTGCTAGAAAGTGCTATTTTATTAACACTCTGTGTAAATATTTCATGTTTGATTGACCTAAAGAGTAAATTTTTCTTGCGGATGACATTACAATTATACAAAACATTTTTATAATCTATCATATGTAAATTTTTCGTTACACTTTTTTTTTGTTCCCTTTGCTTTCTTTATTGTTTTGTCTAAAGTTTTTATACAGTATAGCTTTGAACGCAGTCCTACAAATTCTTTAATTATTTTACCTCCCATTTCGTCCTTAAAGAACCCAGGTACTTTTTTATTAATAATTGGCAGGCCAAACTTGTTATCAGAATTGTAATTGCTAGTATCAAAATATTTAAGGAAATAATTTTTAATATCTTTGTAAAAGTCATTCGTATTTACATTATAAACAAGACTATCAGTGTCAGTATAGCATAATTCAACATTATTGCCATAAAATGGTTTTATAGTAGAATAGTGAAAATCGTACATATGACTCTTTGATAATTCTAACACAGCGAAACCTATGTATATCGGTTTATTAAGAATAACACGCGAAGGTTTCATTTGTATTGCTACCAAATCATCTGAAAATACTGAAGCACTATGAAAATATGGGCTGGCGATTAGTTTTTCAGCACATGTTGATTTCTTGGTCTTATTTTTTAAATCATGCCATTTGTTTACTAACTTTAAATCAATTTTATGCTCATTGTTTTCTAGAGTTTTACCAAAAATACTGTTGTTTAGTAATTTAAAAAAATCTTGTTCAAACTGTGACTCGGCTTTTTGACGTAAATGAGTGTTAAGATCAATATATTTTTAAAAAAAATTACTTTGCTTAAAAACGATAGCGCGATGGATCTTTTTCAATATTAAACCGTGACGTATGCATGTTTTTAAATGAGTATAATGAATAACATAGTGGTATTTATCATACAAGTTTGATATTAGTTTTTTATTCTTACCACCAGGGGGCAAGCACTTTTCTGGACAAAATGGAAAGTCATTGTGTTCAGTGTGTAAATTCTCAGGGTATGTTAAATCAACTTCGAGAATATATCCATATTCCACGTTATCACTAATATCAGTCAAGTTCAAATGTAAATTATCTATTTCATTGCTCGACATAAATCTAAAATCTGAATACGGCAAATATTGACACATGCTATGTCCATATAAATTGTTACAGTCTAAATAAATGATGAATGAATTTTGACGAGTCTGATCGTAAGTATCTAAATATTTGTGATTGGCTTTTACGTGTCGTTTGAAACACATACAAATACCTCCGCGAATACCTTTTTGTATCATTCTAAAAATTTCTACATCGCTAATAAGGTCTAATTTAACGCTTGTTTTCAAAAGCATTGCATCGAACGATAGACTTGGTGCTGTCAGGTAAAATGCCGGATCAAGATTATCATACCGTTTGCAAGTTTTTCTAAAACTTTCAAACACGTCTGCGAGCAATAACACATCGGTTTTAAGATATAAATCTGTGTACATACCCATATTTTTTTATATCAAACTCTAACCAAATGGAATGCGCGTGTGCATAGTCGTCATCAGTGATAAGCTCATTTGTCAAGGAGTTATAAAAATTAGTTTTGCTGGGCAAACACGTATCTTCATAACGGTTCAATTGTGACATATAATCATACGGATATACTCCTTTTCGAGTAAGGAGCTCAAATTGTCTTGTATCAGGAAAATACGATTTGAGTAATTTAAACTCTTGTTTTTTCATTGTATTAACTAATTTTTCTAAACTAGTCCCTAAAAACTTGAAAGAATCTACAAAGCGAACCTTTATACTTTCTTCTTTCGAAATAGGAATGAACTTTGTGAGCGAAATATAGTTTTCTTTTGTTTTAGGTATTACTTTTAAAGACCCAGGAGCTTTGCCTAATTCTTTAATGAAAAGGTGACAGTCATAACCTGATAAATTATGAAAAAACACTGGTAAAAATGTAGGCAATTTATATTGCAAGTTACAATAACTATGAGCCGTGCCGCGATATTTACCGGTCAAATGACAGTGGTCTCTCTCTCTAATGAGTAGATTCATTTATTACATCGACATATATAAAATAATATAAATCCGGTTAGGTTTAAAAACTGGAAAAGTGGAATAGGGTTGAATTGTAAATCTTTGTTGATGTAGTGAAGTAGTGCAGTGGAACAGCGCCCAGACCAAACACTCGATGATATCTTAATCAAGGTAAGCTCATATGTTGCACGATCTCGAAGTATTATTGGGCGTCCTACTCCACCGAGAGTGGATGAGGCGAACGGAGTGAGCCTCAGAAACGGAAGGTGGAGTAGGACGCCCAATAATACCCTACTACTATATCCAGCGAAACATAGATGTTTAAAACACCGCTGCTTACCCCTTCGAGGATATATAGGTGTGACGATTTGTTACGGCGTGTTTAAAAATAACATGTACACTTTTTTATGAGACCGTGTAGCATAGAGAGATCAAGCTATCCATCTCTCTCAAGGTAGCCATCTTGTATTTCGGTAACGGATCAAGATAATAAATTATAGTTCGGAGATCCGGGCTCTATTCTATCCATATACCAAATTTCATCGAAATCTGTGCAGTAGTTTTTAAGTTACGAGCATACGGAGAGACAGACAGACATTTTTTTTAAAGACATATTCTTGTTCAGTTGGTAATTTTACCTCTTCTGACCCACTTCTTTATTTTTCTTCAAAGTAAGCTTTAAGACTTTTTGGCCCTTTATTATATACATATAAAGTATAGATTTACTCGTTATTTTATTGCTTAATATTCTTGAAGGAAACAAAGATTTCTAAAAGTCATGCGGCCAGATGCAAGCTCTATTTGTTTCCTTTTTAATAATATAGAATCTCAACATGAAAAATGGGAAAAAAAGAGAGAAATTATTACGAAGTACCTAATGGCATAATCATTTTTTCCGTCGTCCCAAGAGTCATGCAATTTAGTGAGATAGGTATTTGTACTTACATTTATATTAATATCTCCTATCGTTATTACGTCATTGGTTAAAGTTTAGTTCAGCTACACCTCCGACCGTGCTTTTACCTCTAGACATTTCTAAGCAGCAGTAGGTACTAAGTGGCATTCGTATCGTACATATTATGGCACGTACTTTTCATAAATGGGCCATTTATTTAGGCCATATATTCAAAAGAAGAAAGCAAACATTAATTATACCTACTTTAAACATTGTACGGAGTTATAAATGTTTTTATATTATTTACGTTAATAGCTGACCCGTCGCCGCCGCGGTTAAGGCTGTATACTGGCCTGAGTTTACTAAGTATACGATTATTCCACATTAAAACAAAACAAATAATAATTTTACTACGTAATAAATGTTATTAAAATAAAGAAAGTCGGTACCTTGATAGTTCAAAAGTACTAACTATCACAATATTGTATTGTGACTGACTTGTTAATGAAACTGTTTCAACATAACATAAATAATATAATAAATTATATGTAATAACCAAAAAGAAGCTACGAGTACATATAAGAATATCTACTATTATATGTAAATGACTTGCCTTGTATAACGTCCACTGTTGTAATATGGCCAATAAATGATTTGAATTTGAATTTGTACGCATGGTACCGACTTCGACAAGTTATATAAATTTCAAAAACTGTTTGACCGAATTTGATGAAATTTAAATGGGACCACCTCGGAAGTTATACTCTACGAAACAAAAAAATAGCTTAAAAAGAATTTTGAGAATTGGTCCACAAATGGGGGAGAAATAGAAAAACACCCATACATAAAATACATAGATTTAGATTAAAAAACTATGACATAATAACTGCTATGGGGATGTGTGGTATGTCTAGGTATATGTATGTGTGTGTACTCGCTCTAATCATTTTAGCTCTTTTAAACAAATCATTAAGTTTAATGACACACACGTGTTAAAAAAATGTCGTAATTGTATATTGACATCACTTCAGACTAATCCTTACTAATAATGTACTGAGTATTAGTGAAATATTAGTTTATGAGTCAGGAAGTAAGAGGTGTTATCTGGACTTACTAAGCCTAATCTGTAAGTTCTTTCACTACAAGCCACGTTATCCCCGAGTGATATAGCCTCAGTGAGTATTTTTTAATCTGATATAGGTGGGATGTGATTTTTATGAATTGAAGTTTACTCTATACAACGGATATATATACCAGAAGCAAATTAATTCTGTATATGTAGCTGTTTTCATTATCCTACTAATATTATAAACGCGAAAGTTTGTGAGTATGGATGTACGGATGTATGGATGTGTGGGTGTATGGATATGTGGATCTTTGTTACTCTTTCACACTCAAACTGCGAAGCCAATTTTAATGAAATTTGGTTTGGAGGTAGATGAGGCGCTGGATAAACAAATAGGACTTTTCATCATAATCATCATCATCATCCATCACCATGCGGGTGTAAAAGCGTAATATTCTTGGGCATAGCATAGACAAAATATTTTGTAAATACTGTAATTTTTTAATGTATTAATTTTTTTATTTAAGAGTATGCACTATTTCTGATGATAATACAATGTAGGTCGTAGGTCTAACCGGCTGTAACATTGCAACTATTATTAATTCTGTATACGTATAAATCGAAAGAGAATTTAATCCACTTAACTTTACAATCTGTAAACAGCTTCTTACTCCAAAGGGTAAAGGGATGAAGGGAACAAAAGGTACCACAAACAATGGTGTCTCTGCAGAGAGCACAACACGGTAGGGAGGAAAGTAGAGTAAAAACTCACTAATAACAAATATGTTTGTGAGTGAGATGTGAATGCTTGTGACGTCATTGCGCTGAAACTGCTCGACCAATTCAAGTTACATTTTGATGGAGATATTGTATACCCTGCTGGATAGCCTGCCTGTCTAGCTTAGCCAAACTGCTAGCCTGAAACTTAGTCTATCTCCAATTTTTTTTTCGGTAGCATAGCCACTTTAGGGCAAATAAATCCGTGGGGCACTGCTAGTATGACTTTTTTTTAAAACTAATCAATACTAAAATCCCCCAATTTGCCCAACGTTTACCCACAATTTGGTCTTGATTCAAAAATACTAGGTAGTAATAGTAAAAACGTTTAGTACAATCTTGGTACAATAATATAATCCTGCACCAAGTACGCGGAGGCATGAACACATACATTAACAAAAAATTTAAATAACTTTTGTAAAAACCATTTTTCTTGACATATTGAAAATAAACGAGTTATATAAACAAAAATATATCCTTAAATTCAAGATGGTGGGGACGCATCGGATCGATAACCACGCAAAACAAAATTTAGTCTGCCAGTGACCTTCCCCAACGAATTCTCAAGAAGAATATTGTTACTTATATTTTTTTCCGGTGCAAATCCTAATTCGACTGGGCTATAACGTTACAAGATATAATGAAATGAGAACCAAGTTAAGTAACTAGAAGAATTAAAGAGAAATAATAAAAAAACGCATGAAAACTTAATCTCTCACAGCTGCGCTCTAGAGTCTACACTAATGTAATTAGTACAAAAACCGTTAAGGCGAATGTTATCATCAAGCGAGTAGCTTTATGCAGGGTGATGCAAACGACAAAACAAGTTATATTGCAATTGCGTGACATGTATGTATGTATAACATATATATTAACGCGTTAGAACACTTTGTGAATGAGTTCATCTGGGGAAGTAGGTAATGACAACATTTGACAATTAAAATTCAAATATTGTTTATTTGGACAACAATTGCGATCCATATTTCTCTTTTGTATGATAATTGTATAAATATAAAATATGTAATAAGTACCTACATATACCTTAATTATAGTAAACACGGAAGAGCGGGGTCCTCTGGCACAGGCATTTTAATATGTCTAATGAGGACTCCTGCCTATTTTTGTAAACCTTAAAATATGTGAAAGAAAATAAACATTTATTTAAAATAAATAAACATTTATTATATTAGGTTAGCCTAAATGCAACAAGTACAATTTAACACCGACTTCCATTCTATTACTTTGGTAAAAATCAGTTATTGGAGTGTAACTCCAAGACTACTGGACCGGATTTGATGAAATTTGAATGGGACCACACTCGAAGCACCAGCTTTCAAACAAAAATAATTAATTATTATTATTAAAAATTATTAATTATTAAAAACAAAATAATTTAATTTTGAAAGTCAGTTCACCGTATCGTAAGTTATGAGGTAACAAATATTTAAAAAAAACCAGTCGACTGAGTACCTCCTCCTTTTTCCAAATTAAAATCACGGTGTCCGCCCGGATACTAAGATATGAAGGATAGAACGAGACTCAGTCTCACTCGGTCATTACCGTGACAAAATGCCTCCACTCAGGCGCCCGTAAGTCTTCAGCAACGATTTGCAGGATACTATTGTAATACCTTTCTCTACTGTGAAGCAGTAATATCTGTAATACTGCGTTCTGGTATGAAGGGTTTGGTAGCCGGCGAAATGATAGACTCGACTTAATGTCTTATGGTTATGCGCGCCGTGCAATTATTCACATGTGACGAAATACGAGTACATCTATTTTAGCCAGAGGCAAACACTTAACACCATGTGGGCGTCGTGCTTGTACCGTCTTATAATAACATTAAAAAAACGTAAAGCGTAGTAATTGCGCGCTCTATATTGGCTGCTACACTTAGTACTTAGTCGATGCGAAATTGAGCAGCTCAATAATAGTGAATGTGTTCAATGTGACAAGATTTTTAAGCACAAAACAAAAAATGTCGCTGTCAGTCAAGGCATCATCTATACTGTCTATAGTTCTAATCATATAATAAAATTATCTGTACAATTTATATTTTGTGAAAATTAAAATCGAGGTGAACTTTATTATTAATATAGAAGTCAATAATAAATTGTTTACAATATTTGACTCTTGTACGCGCATCACTCCCTCTCGACATTACGTAACAGATTGTGATGAAACTATACACAGTGATAACTAATATTGTGGTGTAACATATAGGATATTTTATCCCAATAAACAAAAGGGTTATTCTGGAATTAGGGATAAAAGTGAAAAAATATTCCAACTCTTTGGTTAAACGGATTTGTATGTAATATTCTCTGTTAAATTTGTCTTGTTTCTCTTGTCTCTGTTTCTCTGTTAATATTAAAGGTTAACTTAAATTCTAAGCTACTTTTTCAACCCTCTATGATATCGGAAAGCTAAAAAAGACTTTGTTGAAGACTAGGTTTTATGAATAATAGCTTCGAACACTCTGTAACGGTTAATAGCAAGGATATGCTAATTCTAATAGTTATCATTTAGAATGTAACTGGTTATTTTTATTCGTACTTAAAAAATAGTATGTATACTTTGAGTAAAAAGTTAATATTGCCATCCAGCGTGGCAATGCTGCCAGCGTTTTGGCCACTTTTCCTCCTAGGTACCATGGGCCTTATATATTTTTAATTACTTTTAATGTTTTGTAAATATTTGTATCTAAGCAAGATAATTATTATTTGACTTCGTATGTAATGTCATTTATTTTGAAAAACTACCCGTAGATGGTGTACTGTAAAGTTCAGAAATTCATCAGAAAATATTTCTGATGCGATTCACCCAAAACTTAATTAAAAAACTTTAACGAAAATGATGAACTAAGTACATTTTATTTTTAAATACAAATCGTAACGTCTATAAATCTTTGAAGGGGCAGGCAGCGGTGTTTTAAACACTGCTGCCCCGGTACAGGGGCTCAGTACAGTTCGACACTCGACAAAATGCATCTGTTATAGGACGAAATTACCACATAACATCAGGTGAGCCTCATACTGGTACCATTACCTAATAACATAAAAAACAACTCTATTAATGTAGAGATTGTAGAGTATACAGAGAGTCTTACAATTTTGACAAAGTTCGATCGTTAGGACTCCTCTCGGAGAAACTGTTGACCTATTATAAGAAATGGCATTTGAATACAATTAAGCGTTATTATTATATTCCCTTTTTTCTTTGTTTTAAGACAAATATTGACTGAAATGTTGAAACCAAGAAAAGGTTAAGCATTAAAATATACAATGTAAATTTACCTTTCTAAAAACACACATAATTACTAATCTGAGGAACTGCGCCTTTTTTGAAATGGGTTAAGTTTAAAACTTAAAATATATCTTTCTAAGGGTACATAAGTTAATTGTTAAAAATTTATATCCATTTCGCCAGCCGTGCGATTCTCTAAGAGCAAACATCGTTGTATCTTTGACAACATCTGTGAAACAAATGACGAAATGACAAGAAACGTTGGAAAAACAACCTTATGTACAAGGGCGATATCTCATACAGTATTTGACATCGGTGAGCTCGTCGACGAGCGCATCGACGAATCCGTCTATTACCAACCGACCAACCACGCTATCCACCTAGTTGGACGGTTAGTATATATTTTTCTTAACCGACAAACTATCCTAGTATGTTCGTTAGTAATCTACATTTTTATTTCATTAGAGAATCGCATGGCTGGTAACGCTATAACTTGAGAACGGATGGAACAATCACGCTAATAATTTTTTTGTTGTGTTAATTATTGTCAGGAGAAGGTTCTTTTGAAAGAACAACCAAGAAAAGATGGGAGGTTATGACGAGGTCGAAGGCCGAGCCTACTACGCGAACGAAGTAGTCGTTAGTACATAATATAAACGAAAGGCTGAAATCTGACAAATCAACAAGGAATTAGGGCTTAATATGAATTAAAATCGTGACATAAAAGATAATTTATACAAAAGAGATCCCAAAGAAGTTGAAAACGTAATTATAAACATTAATGTCGTTGTTACAGGATGAGTTCAGAAGCGCGGTCCCGAGTGCAGCAGAATGACTTGCTGCTCCATGAAGCAGTGATTAAGAACGAGCCTGATGCAGTGCGGGAGGCACTGCAGAGGCCTACTGACGTCAACTGCCGGAATAACGTAAGTGTGCTCAGTGCTAGTAAGTGAATGCATTAGACGAATGAGACTCGCATCCATCTAACGCAGGGGTTCCCAAACTTATTTTGTTTACTGCCCACTTTGAGAATAAATTATTTTTAGCGCCCCCATTTTTCCACCTACTTAAGAACCACTATAACTTTAAATTAAATTAATTATTGTGAGCCATATTAACGGAGAGTTAAATATCATTATAAACGAGACGTTTACTATAAAACGCAAGAGTTAACTTGAGATCTTAGCGCAGTAGGTAGTACACAACGGCGTAGTCTCAAGTTAACTCTTACGGGTTACACCTGCCAATGAGAATGATAATTGAAACGCAACTTTATAGTATTCTGACAGAGTATCTTTTATTCATAATAAAACAAACATATAAACAGGAATTACCACCACACCCACCGATGGGTGAAGCCAGTGCGTGCACGGGTAGCGACGCATTAATTCTAATATAAAAACTAATATGAAGAATGAATCTGATGCTGTTTAATAAGTTTATTGATATCAGGTTTCATTTTTTTCTGAGTCTCTCACTGCCCCCCTTTAGGCCTTCAGCGCCCACAAGGGGGCGTTATCGCCCACTTTGGGAAAGGCTGATCTAACGTCTGAGCGCAGTGTTATTTCATGCACGCAAAACTTTGCATCCGTTTAAATACTTGTGAATGTTTTTGCAACTATCCAAGTCCTTCCATGCTGTCTTTATATCTACGATGATTTTAAGAACACGAAGCACGAGGAGATAGAACAATATACCTTTCATGACCACCTTACTGATAGAGAGCGTGTTGAAATAAAAAATGATACCTGTACAGATTCATTTTGAGTTTCGGTGTACTGCAAGGCAATATTTGGGCCGTGCAATGTTTCAATCATCAGTCATCGCATCATCGCAGAACAAATAACTCGTTGTATTGAGGGTACTTTATGTAAACTCTAGAACGCTAGAACGTTATGATTCATTATAGTTCTAGCGCTGGGCGAGTCAACATCTCCTGAGGATGCCTCGTGTAGAGGAAACACGTATCGAAAAAATTCTGGTTGAGTAAGTTGCATGTGTGTACTTATTCTGTATACTTCCAGCATGAATTATATGCGGGAGGGAGGGCGGTGCATACAGCAGCCCTTTCGCTGGAAAGTTGCTTAAAGGGTTAAGCAACTATCCAGCTATGATTTTTATCACGTGTACAAAAACTTAGAAAGAAAGAAGAAAGAAGAATAACCACCAACCCGATAAATACACACTTTCGCATTGAGAATATGATTGTATTAATTATTTTCTGTTCAAAATGTCACATCGTCTATTTTTAGACATAAAAAGCGGGCCTCTAAACCAGAACTCATAGTTTCAATGAGTTTGAAAATAAACCACTGCTCAAATAGTTAAAATGAAGAGTATTCCAGTAATAACAAATGTTTGAAAAGCTACGCAGAATTCAATAATTATCTTTTGTGTAGGTTCATGATCATTATTCTGTGAACAAAAGGAAATAGGTATACTATGAACTCTTCTCATATTCTTTATTGCACACAAAACACAGATACAGTGGAGGTATTAGATAAAAGCATGTACATAGGCGAGCTTAACCCCAAAGAGAGTTTTCTTCCAGCAACCTTAAGGACAGAGAACTAAGTATAAGTAAGTAGGTTTCTGTGTACATCAACCAATAAGATATAAAATAATCGTGATACTACTACTACTACAAAATAATATCTAGACCCTACATAAGATATACAAACATAATATATAAATATAAAAATAAAATACTAACCAAAATATATACATTCAAATCATTATAAAATACATATTAGTGTAAAATACATATGAGTTTCAAATACATATTAGTCTATAATAAATATATAAGCAAAACAAACATACGCCAATTAAGAATTAGTTGGAGAGGTAATACTCTTTTACTCTCGCTTTAAAATCATCCAGGGAACGGCTAACACGGATATCCTGAGGAAGTGAATTCCACAACCTCACAGAAGTCACAGTACTCTTCTATTGACTTGTCTGATCCTCATTATTTTACGAGTACTAGTACAAACTTTAGTAATAAGCTAGTAAGGTATTAATTTTTTTATGGGTTAGGTTGGCAAACGAGCAGGCGGGTCACCTGATGGTATGTGATCATCGTCGCCCACGGACACCCGCAACACCATAGAATTCTCGAGGATGCGTGGCCGGCCTTTGAGGAAGGAATAGGCTTTTCTTGAAAGCGAGTCGATTATATTCGGAAATAGGTACCTCAAATGGCAGCTGGTTCCACATAGTAGTGTGAGGCAGAAAGTGCCGTCGGAATCGCACGGATGTGGACTCTCACACGCCAACATGATTTCTATGTTATTTCATATTCTGTTTTGACGTCCGATAGCGAAATTAAGCTGCAGGTATTAGACCGAACAGTCCCTCGGAAAACTCCCCGTTCTTACTCGATCGAATATCTCGCAGTGCCAAAGAGTCGAGCCGATCGGAGAGAGCTTGCATGGTCGTCGACGATTCGAGCCGCCCTGCGTTGAATACGGTCAAAGAGCTGGTACTGGGGAGCCTCCACCCCGAGGTGAGAACAGTATGGAGTGCTGTGTGTGTATATACACATGACACAGGAGTGTGAGCCGAACTTGAGCCTAATAGAGTTGTAGGCGATGGGCCGACGTGAAGTGATGTCTCGCTTTTCCAAGCACACAAAGCTTCTTACAGGCAAATTTAGCCTTACCTTCCAATTTACGTCGCTCGAAATGTTAACGCCAAGAATTCCGATACTGGCTAAGGTAGTTAGGGAAGTATCCTCAAAATGAAGGGGTACAACCAAGGGAGATAATTTAGCAGTAATCGCGCAAACTTGTGTCTGCTTGGGGTTAAATTGGACTAAGTTCAGTCGACTTCGAGACATTGGAAGTGTCGATATATTAACACCGAGTTAGCTACCGTAACTTCAGTTGTTAAATCGCTTCAGTCTAGGATTGTGTGGCGTGCGTGCAGTGCTACCCGTTGCAAAGATGTTCGCAGCTAAGGTAAACTTCGAGTCTGTAGTAAATTACCCACCGTCGTCAGTTGTAAAGCGCTCGCTGCCTATGTTGTTACTAGGGTGGAATTCCCTACATAGATAGTGATCGTTTTCCCAGGCTCACGTAGCTATAGTCAAACCTTTCCATAAGCACTGCTCTAGTTCTGATCCATAAGTTTGTCTCTGAAAGGAAGTCCAGTATGACAGATGGAATATAATGGTCGAGCTCATTATATTTCATCTGTCATACCGGATTGACATGTAGCATGGGATGCCTCCTATCTAAATCAAACGCAGCTCTCTAAAAACCCTTCGTAGACATGTGTGCTTCAAACCTAAACATAGTAGTTCTCCTTTACAGCTTCTAGGTAGAATAACTGGCACTGTGGTGGAAACTAACTAAGGCTGTCGGTTGCACAAGATGGCATCCATATCTTGGAGGAAACTAGTCTAACTAGTCGAGTTTCCTCGCCTCTAACGGTTCGAATCCCGATGGTGTAGGTGTAATTCATCACGCTATCTGCTCACGGAGTATAACACTACTATTCGCGCACACTTTGACCTCTACGTTTCAGCCAAAGTGGACGGAGACTAGCGGGCTCCGAATGATGGCAGCGTCAAGTTGAAAATGCCATTAGCAGTTTTCCATACAAGTAGTTTAAGCATTTACGGACCGCCGGGCGAGCTCCGCTGCAAGCGCTTCACAAATGTAACTTATGTTCTGTCGTGTAATACGTGTTATTCTCCTTCATATATTATCCTTTCGTCTTTGTCTGTATTTCCAAATCACTTTACCAATATCTAATGGAGTATTCTTGGAAAATCACATTTGTTTCCCTTCAGAGCAGTGAGCGTGAAAAATAAATAGCCTCTCAGAAAGTACCGCAATGATTGATACAACGATAAGCGCACCATACATCAGCCAGAGAAATAGTACGCCGAGGCGTGTCCACTGAACATTGTTAAAGTATTGATGTACATCACTATTATTCAAACCCCTAACTAACCCGCGTTTGCACAGTAAAATGACTATAACATTAAAAGTGTCCTATGTTCTACTATAGTAACTTTTCTAGGAAAACCTTTTTTTAGCGGCCCGCACTGGGCGACTGCAAAAAAACAACCTACAGAGGAAGCAGAGTGATCTGATTGAAATTGGACTAGTGATTTTTATTTCACATTTAATTTCTAACAGGAAACCAGCTGTATATTTATTTTTAAAAGTTACCAAAAATTGGAACCACCTTCAACACCAAAAAGTTCTAAATAACTTGTTGAAGTCGGTACCATGATATTTGAATAGTACCAATTATCATACTATTGTGCACATGGTACCGACTACGAGTATTTTTTGCCCCTTTTTAGTGACCTTTGCTACTTACGGGATCGATTGTCATTCACAGTCAATGATGATAGCATCATCATCATCAAAATAGGCGAAGCACTTTCAGTTTTTTTGGAGTTACCACAATAACATTACATTATAATACTAATCTATAGTCGAGCAATGAACGTTCTTACTTAAGTAAATACTAAGTAGGTATGTACTCCTATCAAAATTAGATATATTTTTATACACTTGGTTAATAATAATAATTTTGTGCCGTAGTCTCTTCCATAGCCCACTATCTTCTTATCACTAATAAAATCATTTCAATAGCCTTGCCATTTTACCCATTTCTGTAATAGATATACCATGTCACCATCCATCCAAAATGTTTCTGTTTTGATACTCCTTTGTATTTTTATACCAAACAGGCCTCTAAGTGTTGGCTATACAGCCCCACTTATGCCTTTGTTAAGGACCGGATGAAATCCGTGAATTTTTTTGAATAAAAGGAATAGTAATAATAGTTTATTACCTTAAGTAGGTACAAAAAATTCAAAACTAAAATTTACTATTCTATTTTAACACTGTAGGTCTACAAATTATAATAACTATATATCAATACACATGCATTGAGATTCATTGCTTGCAATATAACATTTTTAAATATAGTTAGGTATTTTAATCTCTCTAAAATTTCGATGTTTGCGATAGTGCTTTGAAAATGAGTTATATGCATACAATGAGATTTAAGTAAGCACAAATGTAAGAGTGCTTAAACAACAAAATTAAATGAAAGATTCACATCTACCCTCCGCACTTGTATTAAATTGTTGCGTTTAATTTTTACATCATAAAAGATCCTTCACAATTCAGACTTGTGTGCGAATGTCATTTTTATACAACTTGACTTTTGCAATAAGAACGAAAAATTTACCTATTCTCTTTATGTGAAGGAAATGGTGACTATTACTCGGCTAAGAATACTAGCTTTTAACAGTTCTAACTTTAGGCAAATGCAAGTTGTTTATGTAAATTACTTTTCCTTACGCAATTACTTTTACTTGTAGATACGGCACTAATTATTACGGTGTACCTAGGTACATAGTGAACGCAAAGAGTGAATCATCTGAATCCTTCGGGTAAACCTGTAATCCGTTCTTATTCCCCACTGACGTTTACCAAACGGCCGCTCAACAGCTGTAATCCCGGACCGTGCACGTTGCTCGGTGTTTCACGTTGCTCCGAAAATCCCCGGGATTTTCACATTACACGTGTAAACAATATGAACACAGATAGGTAAGTTACTTGCTATAACCATGCGGAATGGTATCCTCTATCCTCTAATATTATAAATGTGAAAGTTTTAACGGATGTTTGTTACCCACAACCGCAAAAACGACTGAACAAATGTGTATGAAAGTAAAGCAGAATAATTAAGCACTTGATTAACATACAGGATATTTTTCGTCATCGTTTAACACAACGCCGGTGGAACCGCGAGGCGCAGCTGGTTTAATAAAATAACGATTATTAGAGGGAAAACGATGAGACTATGGTAAGAGTTTTAACTGATGTAAAAATTCTCGCATGCCCATGCCAGTTGCTGTGCTACCCAGTGCTTTATGTCAACCACTACACTGCATTCATCACCCCGAGACAGGAAAACGTTGAGAATATCCATTTGTGAAGCCTAAAGAAACATAATCAAAACATATAGTGTATACACATAATATTAGACTTTGCGAAGTTTACAATAAGTAACATAATTAAGTTACTAATTATAATTATGTAAATTGTATACTTATTAAATACAATTATTATTTCTTCAGTTCTAGTCGTTCGAAAGTACTAGGTATTACTAGTGTTCTATGTACTAGGTGACCATAAATGTAAAGAGAAAACTTACAACACATAATAAACTAGGAGAAAAGATTTGTTTTTTCCTTTTAATTGAGCTCCAAAACTACTGACCCGATTAGAAAAATTCTTTCACCGTTACAATTCTACATTATCCGAGATGAACATTTCATCATCACCACCACCACGCGGGTGAAACCTCGCAGCGCATCTAGTAGGTATTCACTAAGCTTGATAATGGTATCTGTTCCACAGTACGGCAGAGCGCCGATCCACTGGGCCGCAAGCCGCGGTAACGTCGAGATAATCAACCTCCTCATCGACGCGAAGTGCGACATAGAAGCTGCTGATAAGGTACTTATCTTTAACCATAAATAACGTTATTACGTACGCTTTATTTTGCTTACATCCTCGATGTAAGAGAGTATAGCTGTAGCTTAGTAGTTTACTTTGCGAGTATCATTTTATCCATAGTAGGTTATTTTTTAAGATTATATTTAACCTCAGAACCTCGAAACACAAAGAAAATCGTCTTAATAACTTACCGAATGGCGTCCTAGAGAAGGAACAAGACAGCGTAGGAGACCATATCAAAGATGGAGTGAAGAGTAAAGAAAACTGCATGAGAACTGTTGAGCAGATTATATTACAACGGCAACTATTGGAGGAAACTGAAGGTGACCTATGCGGAAGCAAAACAATCTGCGTAAAAACAATTCAGGTAAAACAAAAACCAAAACAAAAGAAAATAAAACAACAAGGTAGCCGTCCCATGTAACAGAAGTTGCATGGAGAACTAAAGGGATTAGGCAAGTTGTGCTGTGAAAGGTACTCAGTGTCGCGTTGAGTGCGAGCGAGATAGCACGCGACGCAAGCGCAGGCCACTACCTGCGGTGATACCTACCTTATGTACATTCCAACTTGCACATTATTCCGAGAAATATAATAATAATTAGGTTTTATTCCACATAAAGAATAGATGTTTTAAGTTTGTTATAATATATATATGTTTATGTATGTTTGTTATAATATATATGTAAGATCAGGAGGGCCTTCATTCGAACTCATTATAGATATCGTATCGTATTGTATTGTGGGCGCCTTTGGGATCGGAATTCGTAACTAAAAGTGGCTTCTTCGAATACAAAATATATTAATTTCACTTGTAGATACAATGGCAGCAAAATACAGGTCTTAACACGTAGGCAGTAACTATTATAATCAACATCGAGATTAATCTTAATGTAACACACAACTTTAAGGCGGATTTAAAGCGATTCGTCGAAGACGTGGTGCGCTTGCGGTTCTCGTTTTCAGTCTGTCAAAAACAAGATGGCCGCCCCGCTTCCACAGACACGACGCTCCGCTAGAGTAACTTTGACAGCCGAATTACTCTTGGACTTGATGTTGCCATATCGACGACACGACGAGGCACTCATGCGCCGTCATATATAACATATATTTTATAATATCATCAGACTTAAATTACAACTTAATTCTAATAATGAATAAAAAAATTGTTAAGTATTTGGTAATGTTCTTTTAGAATATTAAGTTTATTTTAGTTGGCCGGCACTTTAAAATTAGCCCAAAAATGTATGGCGGCTGGGTGATCTCGTTTATTTGGGATATAACTTATAAGAAGCTTTAGTGTTTTAGAAGCGTAAACATACTGAATACGTAGATCAATATCTGCGCAGCAGAATTTAAGTATAATCATTAAGCTAAAACAGTCTCTGTATCTCTATCTCTCGCACACACACATAAACACACACACACACACTCGCACGCACGCATGCACGTAACGGGTTTGTTACAATATCTTCGGGGAATGGTCGTGGAATCATACAATTTTACGGTTATTCCATGAAGATATCGTAACGCCCCGCGTTACGTGTTTGATGTCGTAGCGAATAAGGTCCCTGACCTGAGTGATAAATACTAAGCATATAACATACAACATATATAGGTAACACCTAGGTAACACATAGGTTTACAATGTTTTAATATGATAATAATAATTATGATATTATGTATATGATTTCTAGTCTATGTATATACATTTGTAATAATATTAATTAGTAAGAGAAAGCAATTCGCACACTGTGTTGAATGTCTCCATGCACGAAGTTGCGAATTCCTGAACGTTGGAGACTACACATTAGATATTTTATGGTACCAGTAATATAATGTCAGCTGTAGATGCGCATGCCTAGAGTAAGGGTGCTTTTCCACCAGAGATGTGCTATGATGCGTTGCAATGGATGCGTTTGATATCCACCAATCATATTCATTGTTCCATATAGCATAGTACCTACTGGTGGAAACGGATTCAACTCAGCTATGTTTTTATATATAGAAGGATGCGTGCTATGGATGCATGCTATGGATGGTGTTGACTCGTCGAGTGCTAGACCGTTAGTATTTTATGCGGGAGGGAGGGTGGTGCACGCCCCCAAATAGGCCAAAATCATTGTTTTCTTTTCAGCGGAAGTGTCACTAAATATATTTTAATATAGTTTTTTGATAATGGATTTCCGCAAAGTAACGCCTGAATCAATAAATTATTTGTGGGTATATATAATGCAGATTACCCATAATTTAATAGAATAACAGTATATAGAAAACTGACGAATGTGGAATTTAGTATAAAAATAATAAGAACTACCTTTTTTAACGAACTGCAGTTTAGTGTATGTCCTGCACTAGCGAATAACTAACAGTATCCACAATCAAATTAAGAAGGTACATTTTATTATTGTAATATAGGTATTTTTATTTTAATAAACATATTTATTTATAATCCTCACGTGAAAATGCTAAATTATTGTCTTAATTTCCTAACAAGCATGTAACATGTAACACTGCTTGCCAAGTATTCGCGAAACTCCTCCAATCTTCGCCGGTTGGATCTCATCAAACATTGACTCCCGAAAATAACCTTTCATAAATAATAAAGGATATTGGAGCTGGTATACAGCCTCTGGCGTGTTATTGCCTTTTTATGATGTTTTCAAATTAAGTTATTAAAGACACGAAATTTCAAAAGACTTGCCAAAGTTAATACTTGATTGATGCGCATAATGATTGATTTAGCGGCTCAATTAGATCAGTTGGTAATACCCACTCCTTCGAAACTAGGGGTCCTAGGTTCGATCCCTGTCCGGGGCTAGACAATATTGATATTGCTACTTACGGGATGAAACCCGTCATATTTTTTTTAATGAGCTCCCGATATTTCGACACTGTTGCAAGTGCCATGATCGCGGGACGACTGGAGATAGCGGGTGGATGAATTAACATTAAGAGCAGACATATCTATCTACCCTGTTTCTCTGTCTTTTGCTACGCGCACTGTTGGAACTCGATCGTAATTGTTTAAAAAAGTGCTAGACAATATTTCCCAGATATTTTTACCAGATATTTTTGTTCTCGGGTCTTGAATGTCGTGATGTGTTGAAACCACAGACCATATAACCACTTGACTGCGTGTAGGTCAATTTCTTCTAAAAACACAAGTCACCGCTGCGGGTCGGGGGGCTACGTACAAAAAAGGATTTTGATCGGCCGGCTCAAAATGTAGCTGTACTCATAGTACCTAAATAGTGTTGTGGTACAGCATTATGTAATCACCTTAATTGTCGATAAAGTTCATTACAAATTATCGTATACCTTAACTGTACAAAGACCTGAAATATGTATGTAAGTATTAAGCAAATAAGGTTATGTAAACAACACTTCAATTAATGAAATTATCTTAATAATTCATTCGATGTTTCACGGTGAAACAGAACACATTGATCTGAGTATGTTTATTTTGCGTTTTAAAAATAGTTATCACTGTCTGTTTATCGTAATCTTATTGATTATTCAGTATGTAAGTACTTAATTACTTACCACTATAAAATAAGTATATATTGTTCATCATAGTAAAACAACATCGTAATAATTTTAAAATAGTTGTAATTCTACAAAGTATCTAAAGCCTTTACAAAATATGTGATTAAATAATGTATTCAGTATGTAAGTACTTAATACCACCATAAAATAATTATATATTTTTCACCATAGTAAAACAACATCGTTATAATTTTAAAATACTTTAATTGTACAAATTATACAAAGCCTTTACACAAAATGTGATTAAATAATTATTGTAAACAAACAATTAGATTATATTTATATACTTTTTGGGCACTGTATATTATACAGTCATTAGAATACAAGGATACAACACCTCATTCTATACAATACTGGATTTGTACGACCGTAAAATTTGTCAATGTACGGACGACACCTACAAATTATATATATTTTTGACTGACTCGCACACACAGAGTAGGTGCTAGGTATAGTGATTATATTTTAAAAAAATGAAGTATATTATATTTTACGACCATTATCCAGTATAACGACGTCTTCAGGGTGCTGATGCGGCTGCCTCGCTTCTGCACCGCATCTCAGATGTTCGCTGAAGCACACACGGACGACTTTCATGCAATCATTCGCAAGAAAGTCGCATCCCTACGACAGCGAGTGCGAGCCAGCCGCAATAGTATCCTGCAGATGGTTGCTGACCGACTTGACTGTCCCATACAGCACAAATGGATGTCTGTGCTCATGGGACAGAAGATATAATAATTGTTTTGTAATAGTGTCCCTAAATCTGTTTGTAATGTCGTGTGTTTTTGTGTCTGTTTTCAATAATTTTCGATTTAAAATGTTTTAATTATAATATGATCGTCTTATTAATTATTTTAATGTATATGGAAAAAAATATACTGAGGACTGAGGAACCTCCTGACAATACGTGCCGTGTCAAGGATTACTGCCTTCTGTATCTGGCTCTTGATCCAACCGTCTAGCGAGAGCCTCTTAAGATGTTGGTCGAGGCTTTTTGCTATAAGGCCGTTTGCTGAAACCACTATCGGAACAATGATCGTCTCGTCAACATCCCACATGTCGGTCACCTCGTGAGCTAAGTCAAGGTACTTCCTGAGCTTGTCCTTCTCGGCCTTCACGAGATTCTCATCATGAGGAATGGTGACGTCAACAAGCATTACCCGGCGCTGAGATCGGTCGATCACCACGATGTCAGGCTTATTAGCAACAACAGTCCTGTCCGTGATTATAGATCGATCCCAATAACATTGTTGTTATTTGCGCAAGTTAATATATATATATATATATATATATATATATATATATATATATATATTTACTGTTCCACAAAAAGTATTTAAAGTATAGATCGCATTATTATTTTCAATTAAGGTATTACTATTTGTGATGTTATTTAATCTATCATATATGAAAAAGTCCTACTAATAGATTGCTGTTTTGTCTGTGGTTTATTAAGGTTTATTGGTAATTCTTGAACTCGCTTTTTATACTCTTTTTTTCTCGGCGAACATCTTAGCCCGAGTTCAGGAATCCACTGAAAATCAGTGTTATGGTAGCTCCTTGACTGGTGTGGCCATAACTCAAACTGAGTGTATTCCTTTTGCTATAAGTTGTATATTGTTTGTAAGAAATTGTATGTCATTTATTTTATTTTCTGTAGCAATTAATTATTATTCTATTCTATTCTATTCTATTCAATAGAGCGTAGCACGACCGTTTTCAAGAACAGGCGTAGGTGCGTACTTATAGTACGGCACCTCAGACTCAATAAGGCCGTATTGAAGTGCAAGTTGCTGGTGAATAATCCTGGCTACTTGGTTATGTCTGTGCAAGTACTCTCTATTAGCAAGATGAGAACAACCGGAAATAATATGTCTGAGTGACTCTCCAGGACGTCGGCATGCCCGACAAATGTCGACTGTACCGTCTTTCAGAATATATTTCCGGTAGTTATTCGTCTTGATAACTTCGTCAGCAATTGCACAGACAAAACCCTCGGTTTCACCAAACAGATCACCGAAACGTAGCCAGTTCACTGACGCGAGCTGGTCTACATCAGGTCCTGTTAGGGCCTTGTAGAATCGCCCGTGCAGCTCTTTGCCCTTCCATACGTCTCTTCGGTCTTCGATGCTTAGCACCACTGGTTTACGCCAGTTCTCGTTTGCCAAGGAGAGAGGCGTGAGGCTCCTATCAACTGCTATGATATTATTATATTATATTATATTATATTATATTATATTATATTATATTATATTATATTATATTATATTATATTATATTATATTATATTATATTATATTATATTATATTATATTATATTATATTATATTATATTATATTATATTATATTATATTATATTATATTATATTATATTATATTATATTATATTATATTATATTATATTATATTATATTATATTATATTATTATTCCTTTTATTCAAAATAAATCACGGATTTCATCCGGTCCTTTACAAAGGCATAAGTGGGGCTGTAGCCAACACTTAGAGGCCTGTTTGGTATAAAAAATACAAAGTACTATAAAAAAAACCAGAAACTTTTGGATGGATGGTGACATGGTATATCTATTATAAAAATGGGTAAAATGACAAGGCTATTGAAATGATTTTATTAGTGTTAAAAAGATAGTGGGCTATGGAAGAGACTACGGCACCTGCCAAATTCAGTCTCATTTTAAAATGTTTGAGCAGGTGGTGACTTGCCACCCACTAAACGGGCCCCCCATAAAGCCCACCATGAATAGTGACAGAAAGGGCAACGTTGTTGTGGCTGGCTAAAGGGTGTCGAGAGGTGTGCTGCGGTTTCACTGAAGCGCTACTACCGGCGTTATGCCCTTTAACACTTCCACCCTTGGAGCTTTTTGTTACTTGCTCTTGCGTCTCCACCCCCAGACGGCCAATTAAGGCAAGCCGGGGGTCAGGGGTCTCATTTATATTATTATTATTATTATTATTATTATTAATTATATTTCACATTACACTCGGGTTATTTCGCGTGTATATTTACATTTATTAGATAAGATATTATATAAATTTTACTACATAATTGATGATAACGTGAAAGCACATCTAAATATAAATAAAACACCGAATATTTATTTGTATTTATATGCACTCTTAAAATAATAAATGTATTGTATAGAAGAATTATTTTCCTCACAGTCGATATATACAATCGATAAGGTGCCCGTTAATATGGTAGTACCGCACTAATTTACACGTGCCAGTGGGTAAAAGGGACGGCGTTATCTACAACTGCAAAGAACAGTAAGGGATGGCAAAAGACATCAACGCGTTCCAATATTTTTTTTTATTTTTGAGTCGCTGTTTAATTACTTCATTTGTGTATTTTGTTTTCTTCCAATAATTAATAAACTAAAATTATCTGTGAAATGTAATTCCATCCTTTGCATACCTGGATGTCTGCCTGTTTTTTCGGTACCACTTTACCAATAAGGCATAATTTGATTTGTTTTAATTATTTTTCATCCGCTTGTTCTCCCCGCGAAGTCAAACTGGTACTGACGTGTTGGTTCGATACGTTAGCCTTTTATTGTCATAGTCTTGGCAGCTGAGGGGAAGCCGTATGAGCAGTCAAGTGGTTATATGGTCTGTGGGGTGGGTGGATGAAAATAACATTAAAAGCAGATATACTCGTATCTATCTACCCTCTTTCTCTGTCTTGCTACGCGCACTCTTGGAACTCAATCGTAATTGTTTAAAATAGTGCTAGACAATATTTATGGTATGAGCAGATATTTTTGTTCTCGGGTCTTGAATGTCGTGATGTGTTGAAACATAAACCGTTAAACCGGTACCTGCCACTTGGCTTAGGGCAAGAATCTTTAAGCTATGTCAGAGGCTTTCTAGAACCTCGAAAGTCCGAGACTATGAATGGTCACTGGTCATGCAAAGCGCACTGGCCTCGCGTGGATGTTTATGGCTCGTACCTTCTCCCGCTGAAACCAGCTGGAAAAGAAATTGACTGATGATCGTGATAATGGTACTCTTAATAACCATAGGAATACAAAAAATCATAACCATATTATTTTTCGGTGTCTGTAATAAAATATATTATAATAAGTTTTTAAACTGAGATGGTCACTAATGCAAGAATTATCTTTAGAAACGGGATATTTACCATGTATTGCATTTATTTAGCTCTTAATAATTCGGCACAGTTGGATCACGAGTAAACTGAAGTATCTGCGGGTAGGTGTTGTTATGAGCAGACCTATCGAGAGCTCAATATAAATACAATACATGATAAATATCCCGTTTA
This sequence comes from Selenia dentaria, assembly GCA_917880725.1. Classification (NCBI taxonomy): domain Eukaryota; kingdom Metazoa; phylum Arthropoda; class Insecta; order Lepidoptera; family Geometridae; genus Selenia; species Selenia dentaria. Next base: position 30,136,603 of record OU862890.1, on the reverse strand, counting down.
TTTTGTTGATTCTTGAATACATTATTAGTGCATGTATTAAGGTGTTTATTATATACAGTTCGGCATGCGGCCACTCCTGATGGCTGCTTGGCACGGACACCTGGATGCTGTGAAGATCCTGGTCAAGGCAGGCGCATGTCTTGCCGCTACGAACAAGGTAAGTACGTAATCCAGTAGTCGCCGCGATCTTGTAGCGTCAACTAACATGTTATGTCAAATGAAGGAAATCAAGACGAAAGTCACGGTAATGTAATGTCATCGTTTCAAAGTGCATCAAAATTTTCTGAACTTAGGCCTATGAAAAAGGCGATGAATTTAGTAATAATTATGAAGTCTGAATTTAGACGTATTCGTTTAAGAAATTAAGTGATTTAGCTTTTCGCATCTTCCTTCCAATTCGGTCACCGAAATAAGAGATCAGTGTGTCCTAACACGAATAACTGCGTTGCGTAGGTGTAATGTAACGTATTGTTCACGTGAAAAGAGTTTAAACTGTCATGTAGCTAGGGCAACTGTGACACAGATAACTCACAGTTTGTACGCTGAAGCGTGACGCGTTGACGGTTACGATAAGAATACTTTTTCACAAATTGTATGCGCTACGGCCTCGGCACTTCAGTAGTGAACGCACGGGCGCGTGCGTCCTCTTGAACGCTTGACCGCGTGACCGCTCTCTGTCTGCACCCTGATGATGGGCTTCGAAGCATAGGTCGATAATGTCTGCTTACTAAGAGAGTAAAGTCAGGATTCAAACAAACTTCGGCTCAGCATTTATTAGAGTTAACACGCTGATTTTGAGTTGGAACGAATGATCACGAACATCTCATTATCATTATCATCTTCTAAGCCGTAGGACATCCACTGCTGAACATAGGCCTTCCCCGCAAATTACCAAAAGGACCGATTGGAAGCGGCCTGCATCCAACGTCATCCTGCTACCTTTATCACGTCGACAGTCCACCTTGTCGGTGAACGACCTACGCTGCGCTTGCCGGGCCGTGGTCTCCACTCCAGAACCTTCCGGCCCCATCGGCCATCTGTTCTGCGTGCTATGTGCCCTGCCCACTGCCACTTCAACTGGCTTATCTTCTGAGCTATGTCGGTGACTTTCGTTCTTCTACGGATCTCGTCATTTCTGATTTGATCACATAGAGAAACCCCGAGCATAGCCCTCTCGTACGTTGTGCGACTTTGAGCTTGCTTATGAGGCCCATAGTAAGAGACCACGTTTCAGCGCCATATGTCATCACTGGTAACACACGTCTATGTCACGAACGTCTAGGGAACAAAAACATTGTTATACAAGGTTGCTGCAATCAAAACAAAGATAATAAGACTCTATTACGTCTGTTAGATTTTATGTGATCGGCAAGCGATATAAAACAGTTTTGAATATAAAGTATATTCAAAACAAATTTATAATATTTAAAGATTTTAAAGTCTTGATATTAATGAGTACCTTAGGTACCACTTATCACTACGGCCATTGTGGAAAAGGGACGCGAGCAAGGTGGTACGAGATTCAAGGTGGTGGGCCACAGATTATCCATCCATAAGGATGGCGTTGAGCTAGTACTGTTCCAACAACGTCGAACGTCTAGATGGGAATAACATAGAGTGCAAAATCAATAAGCCCAAAAACATAAAAATAACTTCGATAGTTTGGATCTATAGATAATATAAATAATGTCAAACACAACTATGGAAAATATTGGATCGCGTACATATCTTCTACGTACAATGGAATTCCGCCTCATTATTGTTATAGATGTGGTTGGCCTATATTTTAGGAAAATCTATATATGACATAATAACGTCGTAACGAAAATAACCAAACGTTTGTAAGAACTTGACTCTTATCGTCTTGTTTATAGGACTCGTATTAAGTTCGGTTTCATATCTTTTAAATAACTATCTACTTATTTTAAGAGTAAAAAAAAACCCCAAACTTGCTTTTGAAAAAACTTATAGTAAATAAAACTTATAGTACTATTTATTTGATAATGGTTGTTTGACCGCTACTCAATATTTTTTTTACGAAATTTATATATAATTGTCTCGCACGAAACAAGCTACTTTTCTCCTCAACTTCGAAGTTTGGTATTACCACTAAGCAAGCGGTGATCTTTCAAATTAAAAATCCACTAAACTAATAGTAACTAACACTACTAATAGTTAACATATACTCATATATGTTAACTATTAGTAGCTACAAAACAAACAAAAATCGTAATCCATGCCAGCCATTTTGGAAGGCTGAGTTTGAAAATATACATAGAGCGACCGTAATAAGTATTTTATTAAGGGCTTTAGTATATTATAATTTATTTTGTCCTTTTACTACATGATGAATAACAAATGAAATGTCATATAATAACCTACTTGAGTATTAACAACATTGCTTCTATGTAATCGACACGACGTGAATCAAAACACCTTACCTACTCCTTCCATGACTCACTTAACTTTCCCGTCAATACGTACACAACACAATTAGTAAGTAATCGAGCGGGGTTTGATATCACAAAACCATTATTTTGCCCGAATACATATATAGGGTGTGTATTTGCCGAGAGTTCACGGTACTTCTGGTTAATTAATGTTTTCGCGAGCGTGACCCAATTATAGTGTTCAATACTCCATGAAATAAACATAAAACATAATATTTGCTGTTATTTTATTGGAATTGTAGAATGTCCAGTGCATGCTTTAATTATAATTAAATAATTATCCGAATCCTTAATTATTTTTGCCTTAATTATTTATTGCCTTTTATTAGTAACGTTATTCAAACCGACAGTTTCTGTTTTAAAAATATTTTCACATGCCTAAATGCTTTTATGTAGTCCTGAGTTTTTATTATCTCGCAGTAGGTATGAAAAGTAGAGTATGCACCTCGAGGATAAAGCCTGTCTTCGTCTTGGGCGGCTTGAACCCCTCGTTTCACTCAAGACTCTAAAATTAAATTAAAGATCCCAAACCTGGTCTTGGAGCTTGTAGGAGTAGAGGTTACGGCACCCCCAGTGCGCGAGATTACAGAATCACAAATTTTTCGACATAATATTTCGTAATCTCAGTGATGAACGAAATTCGAAATCGAATCTTATTAGTATAGGGACAGAGCGCCATCTATCGGAGATCTTGAGAAGCTTTATTTGACGGATGGAAGGGTACTTGTTGCAACCTCAGCGTTATGTCCCGAGCTTCTCTTTAAAATTTTTAACCGACTTCAAAAAAGGAAGAGGTTATATGTTCATGTATATCATGTTGTTCATGTAAATCAGGTAACCTACTCTACCACCGGGAGGGCGACCAACAGTCCCAAGGTGGTGTCGGGTTTCTCGTCCACAAGTCCCTTACTAACAACATAGTTAAGATCGATAGCGTTTCCAATAGGGTCGTATACCTAATACTCAGAGTATCCAAACGATATTCGCTGAAGGTCATTCAGGTATACGCACCGACGAAGTCGCACCCGGACCCGGAAGAGGAACTCTTTATGATGAACTCTTTCTTTCAGAAGCCACCTCACAGGAAATGGACCTGGCTGAGTCCCGATGGTTCCACGAAAAATGAGATTGACTTCATTATGACCACCAAAAGGCAAATATTCACTGATGTCTCCGTGATCAACAGGGTTAAAACCGGTAGTGATCACCGAATGGTAAAAGGCACGGTGAATATTAATGTCAAACTGGAGAGGTCTCGTCTGATGAAGTCTACGCTCCGACCCACTCGTGCCCGTATTCAAGACCCCGAGAGCTTTCAACTTGAGCTATCCAATCGCTTCGATTGCCTTGAGAACATCGCTTCAGTGGACGAGATCAATAACAGGTTAGTAGAAACTGTCCATACAGTGGGTTCCAAGTACTTTAAACCCCACCGTACAGATAGACCACAGAAACTCTCCAACGATACCCTCAACCTCATGGCTGAACGACGCTCATTGAAACTGCAGTCTTCGAATGATGCTGAAGCATATAGGATGCTCAATAGACGAAAATGGAAGTCCTTGCGACATGACATCCGGATCTTTAATACAAACCGTATTAAAGAGACGATAGAGCGGAAAAAAGGCTCCAAAGTGTTTGCAAGAGACATGTCTATTGGGCAAAGCCAGTTGACGAAGCTGAAGAGAGGAGACGGCAGTGTAGCGTCGACCAAAGCGGAAGTGTTAGGAGAGGTCGAAAGTTTCTACGGACATTTATACACCTCGGTCGCTAAACCTGTTAGCAGCTCGGTCAAAGACCCAAGAGCCAAGCTGACCCGACATTATACCGAAGATATCCCTGACATCAGCCTGTACGAGATTAGTATGGCCTTGAAACAGCTTAAGAACAACAAGGTAACGACGGTATCACATCTGAGCTTCTGAAAGCGGGTGGAACACCGGTACTTAAAGTCCTTCAGAAGCTCTTTAATACCGTCTTACTCGAAGGTTCAACGCCAGAAGCATGGAACAAAAGCGTGGTGGTGCTGTTCTTCAAGAAAGGTGACAACACTTTACTTAAAAATTACAGACCCATCTCGCTTTTGAGCCATGTTTATAAGCTGTTTTCGAAGGTCATAACGAACCGTCTCAGTCGCAGGTTTGATGAATTCCAGCCTCCGGAACAAGCCGGTTTCCGAAAAGGCTATAGTACCATAGACCACATCCACACGCTACGGCAAGTTATACAGAAGACCGAAGAGTATAACTTGCCTCTTTGTCTAGCGTTTGTGGACTATGAGAAAGCCTTTGATTCGATCGAGACGTGGGCAGTGCTTGAGTCTCTCCAGCGGTGTTGTAATGACTATCGGTATATTGAAGTGCTGAAGTGTTTGTACAAAAACGCCTACATGTCAGTCCGATTACAGGAGCAGAGTTCGAAGGCAATTCCATTAAAAAGAGGCGTGAGACAGAGAGACGTTATATCTCCGAAACTGTTCACCGCTACATTGGAAGACGCCTTCAAGCTTCTGGAATGGCAAGGACTTGTCATCAATATTAACGGCGAATACATCACTCACCTTCGATTTGCCGACGATATTGTAGTCATGGAGAATCCATGGAAGACCTCAGTACAATGCTCGAAGGCCTCCATCGAGTTTCCCAACGGGTAGGTCTTAAGATGAACATGGACAAGACGAAAATTATGTCTAATGCCCATGTTGTACCTACCCCAATATCAGTTGGGAACTCAGTTCTCGAAGTTGTTGACGAGTACATCTACCTGGGACAGACAGTCAAACTAGGCAGGTCAAACTTCGAGAAAGAGGTCAATCGTCGAATCCAACTCGGCTGGGCAGCGTTCCGGAAACTTCGCGAAGTCTTCTCGTCAAAAATACCTCAGCGCCTCAAGACAAGAGTCTTCGACCAATGTGTGTTACCAGTGATGACTTATGGCACTTAAACGTGGTCTCTTACTATGGGCCTCATAGATAAGCTCAAAGTCGCACAACGAGCTATGGAGAGGGCTATGCTCGGGGTTTCTCTACGTGATCGAATCAGAAATGAGGAGATCCGTAGAAGAACGAAAGTCACCGACATAGCTCAGAAGATTAGCCAGTTGAAGTGGCAGTGGGCAGGGCACATAGCACGCAGAACAGATGGCCGATGGGGCCGAAAGGTTCTGGAGTGGAGACCACGTACCGGCAAGCGCAGCGTAGGTCGTCCACCGACACGGTGGACAGACGACCTGAGGAAGGTCGCAGGACGACGTTGGATGCAGGCCGCTTCCAACCGGTCCTTTTGGAAAATCATGGGGGAGGCATATGTTCAGCAGTGGACGCCCTACGGCTCAGATGATGATGATGATGATGTTATATGTATTTTTACGTGTACCTATTTGTCGACCGATTCTCGAAATTCTTTTTTGTTTGGTAGATAGAGTATACCCGAGGTTCCCATTTAAGTTTCATCTAATTCGGTCAAGGTGTTTTTGAGTAACCTCAATGAAATGAAAAGTATTGATTTATATTGATTATGTATGAGTTTGACAATAACGTCTACTTTGCGGAAACCAAATTTAGTAATTATAGAGAGATAAACCCTGTGTAGGGTACAAAGAGAGGACTCAAATTAGCGTCTTCTGATTCAGCGAGTCAGATGTCCTGACGGCTTAGAATCGGAAGCACTGACCAAGGATCAAATTCGATCGAATCTAGTCGTATGAAGAATCATATAAGTTTAAAAAAAGGAACCTTTTTTAAACTTATATGATTCTTCTCTTCTAGATCATTTATCAAGGTATCAGTTTTAACTTTACAAACTTCTTACGTAAATTTTTGTATGTTTGTAACTCTTTCAAACTCAAATGGCGGTGCTAATTTTGTTGAAAATTGGTATGGAGGTAGATAAGGCACTGGATTAACAAATAGGATACTTTCATCATCATTATCATCATCCATCACCACGTGGGTGAAAACGAGGGTCGCAACTAAGTACGTCAATGTATTCAAACTAACTTTCTATGCCAACAGAAGCAAAACGACATCCTACAATGCGCGAGCGCACGCGGTGCGACAGCCGTGGCCGAGTACGTGATCTCCCTCGGTGCGAGGGTCCAGACTCTGGACTCTGCTGGTGACGCTCCGCTCGCCCTGGGCGCCAGATCAGGGCATACTTCAATCGTGGAACTTATACTGGAGAGAGGTGCTTACATCGATGCTGTTAACAAGGTAATTACAACACCTGCACTGCGCAAGGAACTCACAAGGAATCCACATAATACAAAGTCAAAGTCAAAGTCAAAATCCTTTATTCAATTTAGGCATCAAAGATTCACTTATGAACGTCAATTTTTCATTATAATGTACTTTAAAGCCTACCGCCGCGTTCCAAAATACATAGAGCCAACCGAGAAGAAGCGGCAAGAAACTCGGGGCCATTCTTTTTATATAGATGTTTTTACAATGTTTTTACTTAGGTACTACAAATATTAGCTCCAGTGTGTTGCCTTACAAAAGAGAACATGATAATGATATCAGTAGGGCAAGACACGCTACACTTTGACATCTTAGTACACGAGTAGATAGATCTTGGAGTGATCAGTCCCAAGCTGTTTTATCCTCCAAGTAATCCGAAATTTTGTAATAACCTTTATGACAGAGTTTAGTTTTAATAGTAATTTTAAACTTATTAATAGGCAAATCTCGGATAACATTGGGAACTTTATTATAGAATCGTATACATTGTCCCATAAAAGAATGACTTATTCTGTGGAGACGCGTTACATGTACGGATAGCTTGTGCTTATTTCGCGTGTTGATGGAATGAGCATCACTCCTTTTATCAAAACTGCTAATGTTTTTCTTTACATACATTAGATTTTCAAAGATAAACTGAGAGACAACAGTTAGAATGTTTATGTCTTTAAATTTCTGTCTAAGGGAAACTCTGGGAGCCAAACTGTAGATCCTGGTAGGCGTTCGGGAAACTTTGATCCATCTTTTTATCCACAATACCTCAGAGCCTGAAAATTAAGGTGTGCTGCCAGTGATGACTTATGGCACTGAGACGTGCTCTCTTACTGTGGGCCTCATTAATAAGCTTATAGTAGCTCAACGAGCAATGGAAAGGGTTATACTTGGGGTTTCCCTGCGTGATTAGATCCGAAATTAGAACTAAGGTCATCGATATAGCTTTCAAAATAAGAAAGCTGGAGTTGCAATGGGCAGGCCATATCGCTCGCAGAACTCTAGTGAAATAAAACTCGAGTGGCGACCATGCACCGGAAAACGTAGTGTAGGCCGGCCCCCCGCTAGGTGGACCGACGACCTCGTCAAAACCGCGGGGAATCGCTGAAGCAGGAAGTACGTTCCTAGTAGCGCCCTATAGGGGATTTCATATGTTCAGCTGTGGATTTATTGCGGCTGATAATGATGATGATGATGATGATGATGATGATAGACTAGTGCTTGCAATTAATGGTCAGTGATGATGCGATCGAAGATGTCATGCCACCTAGAACAACTTATTACAATATATTAATGAAAACTTAAGGACACGAAATCAATTAATTTAATAAGTATCATAATTAGTAAGAATTACAAAAGCAATGTTCTCAAATTTCGAATTAATAAATGGTCAAAACTATAATTTGTTAGTTATCGTCATTATAATTAATACAATTACATATTATTATTATTAATACATTAATATGCTCTCACACATACAAATTGTTATTCTTAAAATAACTTGGCATTTTATAATAGGTTTTAAGTTCTATGCAAATTGAAGTATTTTTATACAATGTAGGTACTCTGGTATTGTTATGAGTAAACAAAACATGGGCCTCACCATAATTCCATACTCATGCAAAACCAATCTGCTAACTCACGTACCGGCTTGATTAATTGGATGAGTGGCGTAACACTCACGCCGAAATGGAACCTTGTATGTATGCCGTATCGAAAGATGGATTGACCAATGTATGGATGAATACGTCACTGCCATAAAGATCTAGAAAGATACCAATCCGTGTGCTGAGTCCAACAAGCAGCGGCCGTATTCCGCGATGCAACGTATTGTTACCTTCAATAAGTTAATTATACACTGCGGTATTAAAACTTAACGTTTGAATATTCGTAAGTACAGAGCAAGCATTGTAAACTGTTTACATGAAATATCGCGACCGGCGTTCAGTCACATAATATAAAAGTTGCGAACCGCCGTGAGCAATGTGTTCTGTTTTTGGGCATATTGCTGCGACACCGGCTCCGCCCCCTTTTCATATCCACCTTGTTTCTGTGACCTGTGGCCACTGCTATATACACTTACCTATATATTTATTTATTTCATAGGAAGTTCTTATAAATTACGCACCAGAAAGAAATTACAGATCCTCATATATATATATATATATATGAGACAGATTTAAAAATTAATACAGTGAGCATTCGTAATACTAATCACAATAAATATGTATAACAAAACAGCTGGTTGAAGATATTATACACCCGGATCGACGTATCATTCTCTTAAGTGAGTTGAAGCCGGTTAATTGTTAGTCTAAGGGGATACGTGTCAAACTCTCGAGAATTGTATTACAAAAATATTTAAGTAATTACATCTACTGGATAATTTTTGCAGTTACTCATAAAATGCAAGCCTGCAAGGAGGTCCTGGTAGAACCGATATATTTTATTTATGAACGAAATAAAGGACATAAACCTGAAGAAAAAGAGCTTTGTGCCTACTCGCCTCGACACTCAATCTATACCAGCCTGTTGTCTAATTGCTTTGAATGACGCGTCACACCCGCCGATAGGAAACCCATTTTTTAACGTATTACTTACTAGGTAGTTACACATCGGTATACACATCTATGAAACAATTTATAATGCAACTATCGAAATGTGTAAACAACATATTTGTTAGTTATTCATTTCTTTTTGGCCCTGTGTATTTATTATATAGGACAGTTCTCTCCGAAGACGCCAGGATAATTCCATATCGCCCCATTCGATGATCGTAAACGCCACTAAGGGGAGAACTTTGTATGGGAAAAATGTAGGCAATATGTTGCATTTAGACATTAAATGCGTGTAGCATTACATCACTCTTACCATTCTTATGTCTCTAAAGATGGATTTCCATGTAGCAACACAACTGTATTAGGAACATAACTGGTGGAATTCCGGGTGCTTATTATCCTCTACTTGTCCTATTCTTGAGAATTGAGGCTTGATAGATAAGATCAGGCCATTATGTTCTTGGTCTCCTCGAGAGGAGTATCGGCTATAATGCACGCGGGCCCAGTTGACGGATGAACTAGTCTAATCTCTAGTATTGTTTGTAGATGTCAGGCCACTCTTATGCCTGCGACATACTGACGAGTATTGTCCTAACGGCGAGTTTCCATTCTATAACCCTTCTATCTATGGTTTCCTTTCCTTGAGATATAAATTAGACTTAAACTTTTACGCACACTCATTACTCGCACTAGACTAGATTCCCTGTGCCGCAGGAGACATGGATACAAGGCGTCAGGTAGTCATCCACCAATAAGCCGATGTCAAAACCTTAACATTAAGTGCCTGCCGGTAAGTGAAATACCTACATGTATTATTTAACGACTGCACCTCAAAAATGTGACAAGGTTAGGAAGAGATTGTCGGACCATAGCCGAAACAAAGTACCTTTATAAAGACGCTTCTGTACCTCAGTTATTCAGATAGTTTATCGTTTACGAGAGGATTCGGGAAAATTCCGGACCATAAAATAACATAACTGCCGTTATATTCTCGTAAGAAAACTGTCGAGAATGCTTGTAATCATGCATCATCCCGTTTTGTGTAATCTATGTGTATGCTGAATACCAAACTTAGGCCTCGAGCACACGCAGTAGACCTTCAATACTTCTCTTTTGTTCTCTTTTGTTCTTAACTCTTCAATGATGTTAAAGACAACCTTGCTGAGGCTGTAACTGGGATGAATGAGCAATAGGAAAGCCATGCCTGTACCTCTACCATGAGTTGGCAACATAAATGTCATCTATAGTCGATACCTGATCTCGCCTATCTGTTAAGCTTGTGATTGGCGTACTCGCTGTCAATTTTAGTTCTACAATTGACCGTGAGGTGGCACTGTTCTTTTTTCATACATTTTTTCGCGGCATTCATAATCGAGCATCGATCGGTGTCAATGTTGTAAAACCTACTGAATACTACCGCTAGGGGTTGTGTTAGCGATTGAGATATTTATTTCATATTAATTTGAATGAATAGAATTTTATGTTGGAGATAAGTACATAAACTAAATAATTATGTACATTTATTATTTATATATTAATATTTACATAAAATATGAAACAAAATCCACACACAGGTCTTCAGATCCTTAACTAAACAGAACTGTATACCTACTGTGATAACTTGATGACTATTAGGTATACATACAAGTTGCGCCCTAGATTATAATGTTGAAAGTAATCTTTTAAGGTGCGGTCCAATCCTAATTTTAAAAAAATTTCGGTCCTTTACATAAGGTTGAGAATTGCTTACCAGAATGGACTTGGATGGATTTTTATATTTATTTCGTACAAACAAATGATTAAATTTTAATGATAAAGCAGTCCATAGTTCACTAGTAAATTTCATTGGAAATTCGAATATGATGCATTCATTGAAATATATTTGCTCATAATTGAATAAAAATGCCTTTTCCCACGAAGCACGTAAGAAAAATTGCCAAATTTAGGAATGTTGCCGATTTTTTCTATCGGTCCAAGTTTGCTCAATCTCGTATTGGCTCCCATACATCATAAGAACGTATATTAAGTTACACTACGTTTTTTTTTCGAACTTCGGTTATTAGGTTTAAGCGTCAAAAAACTAAGTTTTTGCGAAGTCGAATCATGAAATTTGGATCTCATTTCGCCTTAAATCAGTTTAGTAGTTTTTGACTTTATTCATTACAAACATAAAAAAACAAATCTGTCCTCTACATAATATTGGTATAGATAATTTTAAAGCTTGTAATTCTTAAGCCCGGAATAGCACGCCGCGGAGAAAATCCTACCAATATTATACTCGTAAATGTGAAAGTTTGGATGGATAGATATCTGGATGTTTCTTGTAACTCAATCAGGGCAGAACGGCAGAACGGATCTGCTTGAAATTTGGCACAGAGATAGGTTTTAGTCTGGAATAGCACATAGGCTACTTTTCATCATCATCATCATTATCCATCATCACGCGGGTGAAAAAGCGTAATATTCCTGGGCACAGCATAGACAAAAAACAAGATCTCCGCCTACGACAAGATCGTAACGATGACAGATCCATCAAAGTTTGTGGCAGTTTCTGATAGCTTAGTCAAGAGCACGCTATCATTTTGACAGCTCGATACACTAGACGTGCTCGATGACCGTCAAGGGCGATGACAAATATTTAAAATATCATCAAGGGTGTTGAAATGTAATGACAGTTTTTCCATGGTGATTATTTTTTTGTACGTACGTAGGTACTTTATTTTATTATTAGTGTTTACTGGTTGATTACCTAAGTACTTCAATTTCCTCATATAACCAATTAAATATTTTATGACATTTTGGTATAAAGATAGATATGGCTATTGAACTTGGAGAAGATAATAAGCTACTCGAAGAACTAATCCTGCACAGACGACGTCGCGGGCACCAGCTAGTAACATATATATTTGATCACGATTCTCAGTGCTTCGAATTCAAAGCCGTTATTATAAATTTGAGGTTTATTAAATCAAATAAGCTTTTATGAAGGCTAACAAGATTCTTCCGTTGCTTTCAGAAATAGACTACCGGGGAGGAAGTGGCAAATTCAATTAGTCGAACACTGTTTTAAACTATCACGGTTGTTCTCTAAAGTTATATGATTATTAACGGGATATTTACCGTGGTAAGGTTGTGGAATGAGCTCCCGATATTTCGGCGCAGTTACATGCACCATGTTCACGGGAAGACTGAAGAATGCGGGTGGTTGGTCAAAAAGTTTAAAAGTTAGGTGCAGACATAACGATCTACCCTCTTTCTTAGTCTTTTGCTACGGTTATCACTGGAACTCGAACTCGATCCTAAGTCCCGACAAAACACACTCACTGTATCACTGCGTATAGTATTTTGAACACATTTTGAACGCGGACTTTTATTTTTAAAACAACCTAATACTGGATTCCACGCACTGGCGAGTTGAAAACCATCACCTCGATTGAAATTCTGGCATTTCGAGATCTCAATAGTTTCCTTTACTAGCCTTGGTATGTAATGGCGTTCGGTGGACAAGATTTTAGGGTTATGGAATTCAATCCAGTGGTTAGGACCCGCGTCCAGCAGATGCTCAGCTATGGCAGATTTGTGTCTTTCATTGTTTTTTTACTGCCTTTATGTGTTCCTTGATGCGGCATGAAACAGTTCGCTTCGTCTGTCCTATGTACGAACTTCCGCAGCTGCAGTTAATTTTGTACACCCCGGGATGCTGAAAAGGAATCTTGTCCTTAGGGGAACGCAGACATTGCGCAATCTTCTGATTAGAGGTAATAAAGAAGAAACTGTCTGACAACAACATTTCGATGGAATACGCCAAACTGCTAGAACACTGTTTATCTTCCAGTTATTTCTTATACAGAGGCCAGTTTTACCTGCAGATAGATGGAGTAGCAATGGGTAGTCCAGTGGCCCCTGTGGTTGCTAATCTGTGGATGGAACACTTTGAAGACCGGGCTATATCCACCTGTCCCGTAGAAATCAAGTGCTGGAAGAGATATGTGGATGATATCTTCTGCATACTTAAGGGCGGTGAAACAGAAGTGAGCAAATGCCTGGAACATTTAAACAGTGTTCATCACGCTATGCGGTTTACGGCTGAGATTGAGAAAGATCGAGTGTTGCCGTTCCTGGATGTTCGAATAACAGCGAGGGAAGACGGGTCTCTGAGCCACACAGTGTACAGAAAACCGACACACACAGACCTGTACTTGCATGCCACCTCTCACCATCATCCCCGGCATCTTAATTCTGTGGTCAGTTCACTGACAAATCGGGCCTATGATCTGTGCGATACAGAACACCTTGAAGAGGAACTATCCCACGTACAGATGGTGTTACGCAGGAATGGTTATAAGGCTCAGGTCGGTATAACCAAGCCAAGGAAGAAACTGATGAAACCGAAGGTGGAACGACAGCCGACCTTTTTGCCATATGTTAAAGGAGTCACAGACAAAATAGGTCGAATTCTTGACAAATATGCTATCAAGACCATATTTACTCCTCATCAGAAGATTGCGCAATGTCTGCGTTCCCCTAAGGACAAGATTCCTTTTCAGCATCCCGGGGTGTACAAAATTAACTGCAGCTGCGGAAGTTCGTACATAGGACAGACGAAGCGAACTGTTTCATGCCGCATCAAGGAACACATAAAGGCAGTAAAAAACAATGAAAGACACAAATCTGCCATAGCTGAGCATCTGCTGGACGCGGGTCCTAACCACTGGATTGAATTCCATAACCCTAAAATCTTGTCCACCGAACGCCATTACATACCAAGGCTAGTAAAGGAAACTATTGAGATCTCGAAATGCCAGAATTTCAATCGAGGTGATGGTTTTCAACTCGCCAGTGCGTGGAATCCAGTATTAGGTTGTTTTAAAAATAAAAGTCCGCGTTCAAAATGTGTTCAAAATACTATACGCAGTGATACAGTGAGTGTGTTTTGTCGGGACTTAGGATCGAGTTCGAGTTCCAGTGATAACCGTAGCAAAAGACTAAGAAAGAGGGTAGATCGTTATGTCTGCACCTAACTTTTAAACTTTATGACCAACCACCCGCATTCTTCAGTCTTCCCGTGAACATGATGCATGTAACTGCGCCGAAATATCGGGAGCTCATTCCACAACCTTACCACGGTAAATATCCCGTTAATAATCATATAACTTCAATTAGTCGGTTCGGCTGAGGTTTAATAATCTAGTTTAATGTATCACCGACTTGGGTCAACTAGAGCCTAACTTGATAACCCTAAGCTCTGGGTTAAATCCGTTGAACTGGCGCCATTGCGAGATCAAAGTAACAGGTTACGAGGTTAAGTGTACCCAATCACGGGTAACTTCAGTCTTGACGTCAAAACATCCAAATGGCAAAAACCTAATTTTGTGTTTTCGGCGGCAAAATGTCATGGCGCTAAAAGGCACTGATTCTGGTGGTTTAACCATTAAGTAAGAGTCTATAATTATTATAGTTAAGGGGCTATGCTACCTCAGCTCGAATTTAGATTTCGCCCTTACTTCGTCGCAACGATATTAGATTATGGCCCATATTGACAACTAAAATTCACCGCAAGCGACACAAGTTCCCCGCCCGAAAGCCGAAGCGAGACTGAGCATAGACTAAAATATATACTAGGAAGACTGAGTCGGGGGCCGAGCGGCAGGGCGGCCCTGTCTGAGAATGCTTCTAGCGCTTGATATTTTATATATTTGCTCTATAAAAATTTATTTGAAGGACATTTAAAAAAATCAGCTAACATAACACCTTGCTTTTATAAAGTTCAATTATCATAGAAAGTTTCAAGATCTTATTTAAAGTATTCATTTAGTTATAGACGCTTGACGCTTATTGACTTATTACAATTTGGAGGCCACTGAGATTTTTTTCCATCGAGAAAATTTAATTGAATCGTGTTTTCGTCTGACATGGTACCTATTTAGACTATATCCTGAACTTTGCCATAAGTTAATTTCAAAGTGAAAGGAGCAGTATATTTGAAGATATGGAGGCTGAAAATAAACAATTTGAGGTAGGTAGTACCGGCTCTTAAATCTGCAAAGTTTTGCAAATGTAGAACTCTAAAATACTTAGTATGCCACTTGTATGGTATATAGACTCTTTAAGCGAGGTAAAAATGTGATCGGTAGGGCACCCAACCATACTTCAATAATCAGTTTTATATGTGCATAAAATCTTAGAATTATATCTGTTACCCCTAAGCATGTACGTAAAGGTAGTTTGTATGTTTCTCGCTGTATATGTTAGAGAAAACAGCTTACTAATTTTCAAT
This sequence comes from Selenia dentaria, assembly GCA_917880725.1. NCBI lineage: Eukaryota > Metazoa > Arthropoda > Insecta > Lepidoptera > Geometridae > Selenia > Selenia dentaria. Next base: position 30,121,090 of record OU862890.1, on the reverse strand, counting down.
CATTAGTTATTTGCTGTATAGAGACTAAAAATACTTAAATATTTAGCTTTTGAATACATTTCTAAAGTGATGTGCTGTGCAAGTTAAAGACAACATGATATAGAATATTCAGTATCAAGTTTTTAATTGTAATATTTGCCCAAGTTATACAGGACAATGCTGGATCTCCACCTTATGCGGCTATTAGCTCTCTAACTTGCTTTTATTTGAATATCGTTTATCTAACAGTTCTTCGTCCGATTGATATTAAGCTTGAAAATATATTATTAATTTATTACAGAACTTATTAAGCTTACAGAGTTATTATAATCCAAAAACTCTTTTATTCTATTCTAAAAATCAAAACTGCTTAATGTGATTTTATTTTGGTGTTATCTGGCTAATGTGTTGCTTGGGTAATTACGTACCATCTTAGTTACAATCAAGTGCTAATTGAAATCTTTTATTATGGCAGCTTTACGTCAGCTTTGACAACTCTAGTAGGCAAAAACGTTAGTAAGTTGCTGACTGGACCTGTCAAAAGTGACATAAAGCCACAATGTAAAAAAGTACGAGTCGTTTCATTTAAGACTACTTATTACAAATTTTAAATTCGAATCCAGTTTATGAAAAAAACTCAAACACAGCTGTAAAAATAATTGCTGTCTCATCCAAGTTAGGATCATTAAACCACAAATTCACCGTCCGCGCGAACTTAGCCCATTATAACAAATTATGTGCAGTTTTAATGAATTTATATTCTTGAAAACTAAATTGAAACACTAATCGCATTATAAATCTACACATTCCTTCGAAAGGCAATACTCAATGCTCGCTAGATCAATCATCATATTATGAATAAGACAGTTTGTTTCTAATAGCTTCATGTCAATATTCAAGTACCTACTCGTACCCTGATAACTTCATATTGGATTAACGAACTTCATGTAAATTCAGCAGTAAACTTGTCAAAGTGTGAATAGGTCCCTTGTCAAATTAAAGTCAGATGTGTTAAGCTTCAATTCTAAGTACTAAAATCTACTATAGTAGATCCAACCGTTTATCCTCTTTTTGACAGCACCAATAGAACGTAACATGACGATGTTACGCAAAAGTTAACTTATAAATGCGAGGTTTTAAAAATATGACAACTGCTTAAATTTGCTCCTTGATCCCGTATAATAATCATCTTTCACAAAATGAGTCCATAAGTGCAGTAGTTTTTTTATAAATTCCATAAAATAACAAACGTTTTTAAAAAATTACGTTCTATGGCTATCAACATAGTGATGTTACGAAGTTACGATTGAGATATCGATATTGTTTATGAACTATTTTTACACGGGTGTTTTCCGTTCTCGGCACATAATATCGGATTTATTTTTATGTAAAACCGTTATATTGATGCGCCTCAGGAAAACATACAGCATTATTTGAAGACGTGTTTATCTCCTGGTGTATATCCAAAAAAGAACAAGGTTATGATGACTATGATGATTACAAGTACAAGTCATACTTGACGAAGCTGTTACCGGTTAAATCTGGGATGGCCAGCGAGCAACACGGAAGGGAGTAGGCATACACAGCGTTTCCCCTCTGTCAAAGTACAAGTCCGCATGGACCATGGAGTTTGATAATATACTGTGGGGTGAGGGCGGGGCTAGATTTGTGAATGGTGCTTTATTTTTTATGTGTTAGTGATTTGGTTGTGTGAGTATGATCGGCAATGGATCGGTACAGGTATGTTTTGTATGTAATAGTGCGGCTTTGCGCTAGTGTGCAACTTCCCCTCCCGCAAGAAATGACAGAAAGATTTGAACAATATTTTTTAGCTAAGGCTACTCCCTTCCGTGTTGCTCGCTGGGGATGGCAGACATTAAAGTCTGCCGTTTGGTACCAGAAAATAGTAAAGTTTGAGCAACCCCAATTCCAATTTAAGCAAACGAAATCTAATCTTTTATTTTTATTTATTTATTAATCAAAATCAGATTCATCGTTGCTGTCACTCGAGCTATTGCCGACATTTATAATTAATTGTTGACTCATATAATCTATCGCCACGTGTTTATCCCAATCTGCCATTATAGTTTCTTGTGTTTTTTGAATTACATTTTGCCAGCTTTCCGCAGTTACTTTCACACATGCATTTTTTAATAAATTTACCATTTTGTTTGCCGTGAATGGGGGTTTTGTGTTATTTCTAGCAGCGTGTCCTTTAACTTGAGCCCATATTAATTCAATGGCATTGTATTGACAATGATAGGGTGGAAGTCTAAGAACCCAATGACCATGTTCTGCAGCTATTTCGTCGATCACATATCGTTTTGGGAAGTGTTTTTTTGTTCGTAATATATTTAGTAATTGTACTTTTAGTAAGGAGTTATCAACATTTTCACCATGTCGTTGAAGCCAGTCAATGATTACTTGTTTTTTGTCGGCCTGGGTCGGCATTTTATCAATTTGGCGTGAGTGATAGGATGCGTTATCCATAATAATAACTGACGGTTCTTCCAATGATTGTACCATTTCCTTAAACCAACTTTCGTAAACCTCAGAATTCATTTCTTCGTGGTACTCAACTGTTTTTTTGGATTTAAAGGCCAACAAAGCATCTGGCATGAATCCTTTCACAGACCCTGCATGGCAAATGATTAGACGTTCTCCTTTTCCCATCGGTACTGAGGTAGTGGAAGCAGCGGTGTCATCAGTCCAGCTCTTAGACACTGTGTGGTTCGCATTCAGCCAAGTTTCGTCAGTGAAAACAACATTTGACCAATCTGTAATTTTTTTGGCTTCGCTCAAAAATTCGCAACGAGCAAAAGCTACGTCGCGACGCTCCATCAATATTTTGCGTTTGTCCGATTTTTTATAAGTAAATCCAATTTCATTCAAGACCTTTACCAATGACGATTTTTGACCTCGGAACAAATCACATTCACGCAAAGAAGCAACAAGTTTTTTAAGTGTTGGAACTTCTTTACGTAAGTAATAGTTATATATATGACGGCGTATAGCGTCTGCGTCAAAGTTGTCAACCGAAGTCACACGACGTGGTTGGCGTTTTTTCTTCGGCGTACGAAGCTTATTCTCCTGCATGCCGCTTGTTCCGTAGGCTTCGGTAGTAATTTTTGTAATCGTAGATGCACTAATACCTAACGCGGCCGCAACGCGCTCTCTCACTTGCGACAATGGTAAAAGCGGGCCGCCATTTTGATACTCTGCTTCAAAGTAATTACGAAGCTTGATCACCATTTCTCTCGTCTGTCCTTTCAGCACTGATCCTTTCGGCATTTTATAGTTCCAATATAAAACTCAGCAAATAATTACTAGCACGGGCGTCTTGTTGCGAGTGACAGTGACAAATACAAAACGGCGGTGGACCATTGAGTTTTACTACCTTGATAAAATACTACTGCTTACCCATAGACAAAAAAATTGGCAGTCATAGGAATTGCCGATAGAAGTGAAAACTTATAACTCAGAATTTGATAGCTTACCTTGGAAACTACACGGGTGTAACCGGACGGCGTGGCCTCGCCATCTGGGCATGGCCATCTAGAAATGCGTCAGCATTTCCCATTGGCTGATGCGTTTCTAGATGGCCATGCCATGACGGCCTGTCCACGCCCTTTCAACATTCCCCATTGGCTGACGTATTTCTAGATGGCCAATAGCCATGGTCATGGCGCCATTCCTAGGACTATTCTCTTTCCGCACAGACTCGATAGAAAAATGAATCGAAATCGTGTCCACTATAATCACTTGGTCACAACACTTTAACTGACAAATTAGATCTGTCAAAAAGAGGATAAACGGTTGGATCTACTATAACGCACTAATAATAAATAATGCCAATTATTTTAGTAAGTTGTGTATAGTAATTATTACAATATTGTAAGACCCAATATTTCCTAAGAGCTCTGACTGCCCTAAAGTAATCTATATATACCTAGTAATTCAATATAAAGTTATTTTTTTAAATTAGATACTTGATGAGCAAGTCTTTTACGTGATGGTAAACGTCATACAACTCAGAGCAGTTGCAGTATAGGCCAGAATTTAAATTTATATAAGTTTGCATGATTCGATTTATTCTAGTGTCTTTTAATTCATAACCCGTCTTTTATCTATATCGAATCTATACTTCTATAGTTATCATACTATAATATTATAAAGAGGAAAGATTTTTATGTTTGTTTGTAACGAATTGGCTCAAAAAGTACTGGACCGATTTCAAAAATTATTTCACCATTGGAATGCTACATTCACCCTGAGTAACATAGGCTATATAAGATTCATCATCATCATCATTCATAACCGCGCGGATAAAACCGCGGAGAGCAGCTATTTATATTATAAAGCGGAAAGATTTGTTTGTTTGAATTGAATAGGCTCCGAAACTACTAATCATCGATCACTAGTATAATATAATACTGGTGGAACTTCAGAGAGGAAATTTGAAGTGGTGGAAAATGTGACTGACTCACCCGTGATTCTTCGATAGCCTTTAGGTATGGCGCTGGTCCGAGTGAATCGGTCTTCCTTCGCCTGAGGGTCCACTATTCCTAGATGAGTTTCCGTTGAATGGGCACTGATATGCCGCTGAACGCGGTCGCGATCTCGAGCCCGTATCATGCAGCTGCACTGATGGCGAGTTAGGCGGCGACGCGCGGTTTACTTCCTTGTTAGACAAGATGTTGATGCGAGCAAAGTTCGCGGCGATACAATGGCACGACCGATAGATTGGCGCGGCTATGTAGATCGGCTAACTTTGGCTGCTGCTGTGCAAAATGGCGGATAATGCACACGGAACAAATACGACTTGTATCGTTGAAGTCTCGAAGGGTTCTCGTCAGTCACTTGACGTTTGGAAAGGTAGGGAGGTGTTTAGGAGTTACCAAAGTACCCACATTTTATGATTTTTGGCGTTATGGGTGCGTTCAATATTAACCATACCGCCTCCCAAAGAGCTTCTCGGCTCTTTCAAGTATGAGATAAAGTTTTAGCTGAATCTAAGTGCTATGGTAATGAATTCGAATTGGAAATAAAGTTAAAAATTAAGATAAGTTAAGTGACAAAATTAAAGAAAAAAATACGTTAAATTATGATAATCATTAAGTTGAGGTTATTGTTCGGCACATGGCAGCAGAGGACACAGCTTCACCGCTGGTCTAAGCAAAGTGCCAGATGATGTCTTAAGTTCGACGACCCTCACCGTACCATCTGTGCCTGGGCAGATTCGAGCGACGCGACCCTTTCGCCATTGGAGTGGTGGCAAGTTTGGTTCCTTGATGAGAACTAGATCACCTAGCTGCAAATTTTGAGATTTGAGGAACCACTTCGGGCGCTGCTGAAGGGTGTGCAGATACTCAGTCTGCCAACGCTTCCAGAAATGTTGAGTGATTTGGCGAAGTAGTTGCCATCGCTTCAATGGGCTTATGACTTCGTCACACGAGTCCAGCTCAGGGAGAGCTAGGAGAGGTTGTCCTATGAGGAAGTGGCCGGGCGTTAAGCTCTCGAGGTCGTTGGGATCATTGCTAATGGGACACAACGGCCGAGAGTTCAACGCGGCTTCAACCTTCGTAAATATGGTTGCGAGTTCTTCGAAGACAAAAGAACGGTCGCCGATTAAACGGGATAAGATGAGTTTCGCTGATCTGACCGCCGTCTCCCACAAGCCGCCCATGTGTGGGCTTGCTGGTGCCTGTAGGTGCCATATAACTTGATGACTAGTTAAAGACTTCTGAATGTCTGACTGAGAGTCCCTAAGAAAATTGGTGATTTCCTTCAAATAGTTACGTGCGCCTACGAAATTTGTGCCGCAATCACTGTAGACATCGCTAGGGAGTCCTCTTCGTGATACAAAGCGGTCAAAGCATGCTAGAAAAGCGTCAGTAGATAATTCAGACACTATCTCTAAATGACAACACTTCGTGGAGAAACAAACAAAAATGCACAAATAGGCCTTGACGATTTTAGCATTGCGCACACGAGAAGTCTTCAACATGAAAGGCCCAGCGAAGTCAGTACCAACCCTTTGAAATGGTCGACAACGCGTCACACGGTTGGCCGGTAGATCAGCCATGAAAGGTTCAATAGATTTTGGCCGTAGACGGTAACATCTATGGCATTGAAAAATACGATTGCGTATGACTCTACGCGCAGACAGGATCCAAAACTTGCGTTGAAGTAAACTTAAAAGTGTATTCATACCAGGATGCAAGAACATCCGGTGGTAGTGATCGACTAAAAGATTAGTGACATGATGAGATTTAGGGAGCAAGAGCGGGTGTTTACTGTCGTAAGCTAGGCTAGATTTGAAAAGCCTACCGCCGACTCTCACTAGACCTTCAGAATCGAGAAAGAGATTCAAGCGCATCAGACTGCCCTTGGGAGCCTTGCTGTTTTGCAATGACTTCAAGGCTTCGGAAAAGCACGTACACTGGACTAATTTAACAATGGTGCAAACACTATCATTGAGTTCAATAAGTGATAGAGGTCCAGTACGCCTTTTGTTTGGATGGCGTGCATTGTGAATAAACCGTTTGCACCAAGCTACGGTAGACCGTAACTTGGGAAACGAACTGAATTTGGTCAGGAGATTTTCTGAAGATCTAGTACTCTCAGGATTTTTTCCTTCCGCAACTGGGAATGTTTCCGCCAGTTGGACGGTGTGAGAGCAAGAGCTGGAAGTCGCAGGTTTGAGTCCCGGTAAATCTGCATCGTCGATAATGTTAAAATCACCAGGCCATGACGAAGGATTGTCTTCGAGCCATGCTGGTGACCACCACAAGGAGTGGTTGACCAATTCTGATGGTGTTAAGCCACGACTGGCAGGGTCGCATGGGTTTAATGATGAAGGAACGTGCCGCCAAGTAGCATTTGGAACCAGTGATTGTACTTGAGACACCCGATTTCCCTCGTAAGTTTGTAATTTATGAGGTGAAGTTTTTAGCCATGACAGCACGATTGTGGAATCAGACCACGCAATCGTACTGTCCAACGAAAGTTTTCCGTTGAGCAGATTAGTGACGTGTTCCAACAAGCGAGCTAACAGTAAAGCTCCGTTTAACTCGAGCTTGGGAATAGTCAATTTTTGCTTGAGCGGCGCAACGCGTGATTTAGCCAGCAACAGCTGAACTAAAACGCGACCGCAAGCGCTTTGAACGCGCAGGTAGATGCATGCTGCAAACCCGCGCTCAGAAGCGTCACTGAAACCGAGCAAAATAATGGACACCGGTTGATCAGTGATCACATATCGTGGTATTGAAATTTTGTTCAAATTGTGAAAGTCTGACATAAAGTCAATCCACATTTTATGTATGTCCGAAGGGAGAGGATCATCCCATCCTGAATCGATAGACCAGAGTCGTTGCATAAAAAGTTTGGCAAAAAAAGTGACCGGAGATAAAAATCCGCAGGGATCATAAAGCCTTGCAATGTTGGACAAAACACCGCGCTTTGTAAGAACGTTGCTCATTTCGGAGACGTGATAGACGAAGTAGTCATTATCAGCATTCCACTCGATGCCCAGGATTTTAAAAATATTTTCGCCACGCTCTTCTATAAACCGGTAAGGAGATTCACGATGATCGACAGGGAAACCCTCTAAAAATTCTTGGGAATTGCTGGACCATTTCCGCAAATGAAAACCTCCTTGAGCGAGAATATCAGCTGTAGTCTGAGCCAGTTTCTGGGCAGAGTCGATGTCTCGAGCCCCGCTTACAACGTCATCAACGAACGTGTCCTCTAATAAAGTTTTAGAAGCGGCGGGATGCTTGTCCGCATTGAGGTAAGCTAGCTCGTGCAGAACACGAATAGCCTGGAACGCCGAACTTGAAACACCGTAGGTAACTGTGGTTAATTCGAAATGCTTCAGCGGAGCGTCAGGAGATTCGCGCCACAATATGGTTTGATATTTGCAGTCCTCATCACGCATACGCACCTGCCTATACATCTGCTTAATGTCGCAGGTGAAAACTATACCATGCAATCTGAAACGCAAAATTATGTCCTCAATATTTTGTTGAAGTTTTGGACCCGACATGAGTACTTGGTTCAGTGATACACCAGATGTGCTAGATGTCGAGGCATCGAAAACGACGCGAAGCTTGGTGCTGGTACTGTGTTCTTTCAGTACCCCATGATGGGGTATATAATAGCGTTCACTCGAAATCGGACATGGCACTTCACGCATGTGACCGGCTTCAATGTAGTCCCTCATGAAGGCTACATAAAGTTCACGCAGTTGAGGCTCCTTGAGAAGCTTGCGTTCCAAATTATGAAAGCGCTTTAAAGCAACAAGATGAGTATCACCTAAGGGCTTATGATTGACCTTGAAAGGTAATGAAACTGCAAAGCGACCACCACTGTCACGGGTATAAGTTTCTGAGAAATGTTTTTCAGCTTGAATATCTTCTGGATCTTGAATGGGTAATTTAGGGGATTCTTCAACCTCCCAAAACCTGGAGAGAGTACGATCGAGATCCATAAAGCAGGCCATTGATGCAGCAGGGTGTGCATACACAGATGCTGCGGGTGCTCTACCCATAATGATCCATCCAAATATGGATGAGTAGGCAGTGGGCATGTTGTCACCTAAACTGAACTTCCTCCCATCAAAAATCTGATCGTAAAATTCAATACCTAAAAGCAGGTCAATTGGTCCAGGAATGGTGAAGTTATTATCAGCTAAAATTAAATTACTGCAAAGAGCTAAGACACTAGGATCAGCAGGAACGGAGGGCATATGACCCGTTATTCGCTTCAAAATAATAAAATCAGTTGATAAAATGTATGAATCATCCCGTACTGGCTTGACACTGCAATGAACCATGCCTCGAGTTTCTCGAACAGACACGGCACCTAGTCCACACAAACCACCTGACCTAGTGCGAGGTAGCTTTAAACGTTGAGCCATGTTCTCACTCAAAATGCATACTTGAGATCCAGAGTCAATTAAGGCACGAGCGGAATGAAACTGACCATCAACATCCTGCAGGCGAACATACGCAGTGCCTAAAATCATGGTGGACGATGTATCAACACCATGTAATGTTTGAGGCTGGACTGTGGAGCTATGAGTCGACACAGCAGGCTCAAAAGACTTTGGTGCAGATGTTGAGTGTGATTGTTGATTTTCAACTAGTTGATTACCCATTGAATGTTTATTTTCCATTGCATTGTTTGAAATGTGAAGTTTGGTATGGTGCCGTCCACGACATACCTGACATACACTGGATGATGTACATTTTGAAACATGATGGTTGCGCAGGCAATTAAAACATAATTTATGTTGAACCACAAATCCTTTCCTTTGAGAAGGAATCATGTTGAGAAATTTAGAACAGCGATATATGGCATGATTCTCCTTGCAGCATGGACATGTGGCAACTAAACTTGATTTTTGATACGATTTGTCACTATCTAATATACTCAAAGTATTGCCTGCATTGGTCCTAGAAGTAGAACCAGAAACATTATCCAATATCCTGAGTTGGGTTTCTAAAAAGTTTATCAATTGCTTGAAAGATGGAATCATCATAGTATCAATTGATGACTCAAATTTGGTGCGTAACTCACTTGGCAATTTTTTTAAAATAATATGGAGTAGTAGAAAACTCCATGAATCAACGTCAAATTTTAAGGCTTTTAGAGCGTTAGTATTTTCCTTCAATGTATTTAGAAACTTTGTCAAGCTTTTGGAATTTAGCTGCTGTAAGTTGGCCAATGATAGTATGTCACTGACATGACGATCTGCTATAATTCGCTTATTTTCATAGCGTTCAGTCAATAACCTGTAAGCTACGTCATAGTTTTCACTAGATATGGGCAAATGTTTGACTAAAGATAGAGGTTCTTTGTCTAGAACGCTTAGAAGAAAATGAAATTTTTGCACTGAGTCAAGACTTTCCCTGTCATGTATCAAACTATTGAAGATATTGATGAAGTTTGGCCATTCAACATGGACTCCAGTAAATCGTGCTAGTGAAATTTTCGGAAGGTGAAAGTCTAAACTTGGTTTAGATATCTGCTTTTGATTCACATCTAAGACATGCCCATGCAAAGATTTCAAGGAATATACCATATCTGAATATTGTGTAAACTTGCCTTCTATGTCTTTCCGTTGAACGTCGTCATCCAAATTGGCCATAATAACAGTGAATGCTGTCTCTAACTTCTGCCAATGCCTATCCAAGTCACGAAACCTTGCGATAAATGTCGCTTTTTCTGAATGACTGATAACTTTAGGCTGAGATGCAAGACGTGTTGATAACGCGTATAACTCTTGTATAAAACGACCACAAAAGTCAAACTCTACACTGGATAATTTCGCGGCAGTCATTTTGAAACGTAATTTACTCAATTTTACTTGTAAGCACTCGAAAACCGTAATAACATTGAAATTAACCTTGAAATGCAAAAGTAAACAAACTTGATTGCACAGATTAGAAAGTATCCTTGCTTGATTGACGTTTGATAAAATTGGCCGGTGTTGCTATAGAATAAAAATAAAATAAGGTTCGCTACACACTCTGAAAAGTATACCGATTCGAATAAATCACCATAGACAACATGAATTAAGTAATCTTTGTATGCAGAAGTATGATCTTATTTGCTAATTTGAATCTTAGCGCCAAATGAATTTGCTTGTATTGGAAATGAAATGACAAATAATTGCATAATAGAATTAAGTATGGCGGAGATATGAAAATACAAAATATGAATTGTTAGATTGAAACTTAGCTTGAACGAAAAATTATATACGGATGAGAATTATACTTATCCGCGAATGCTTAGGTAGGTACTTATTTGGGTAGAAGGACCAAGGAAATGGTGGAACTTCAGAGAGGAAATTTGAAGTGGTGGAAAATGTGACTGACTCACCCGTGATTCTTCGATAGCCTTTAGGTATGGCGCTGGTCCGAGTGAATCGGTCTTCCTTCGCCTGAGGGTCCACTATTCCTAGATGAGTTTCCGTTGAATGGGCACTGATATGCCGCTGAACGCGGTCGCGATCTCGAGCCCGTATCATGCAGCTGCACTGATGGCGAGTTAGGCGGCGACGCGCGGTTTACTTCCTTGTTAGACAAGATGTTGATGCGAGCAAAGTTCGCGGCGATACAATGGCACGACCGATAGATTGGCGCGGCTATGTAGATCGGCTAACTTTGGCTGCTGCTGTGCAAAATGGCGGATAATGCACACGGAACAAATACGACTTGTATCGTTGAAGTCTCGAAGGGTTCTCGTCAGTCACTTGACGTTTGGAAAGGTAGGGAGGTGTTTAGGAGTTACCAAAGTACCCACATTTTATGATTTTTGGCGTTATGGGTGCGTTCAATATTAACCAAATACATTAAACTAAATTAACAAGACAAAATAATACATTAAACTCAAAAACTACGGGACTGGTTACAAAAATGATTTCGCTATTACGTAGAATGCTACATTATCCCTGAGTAACATAGATTAAGTATATATATTAATTACCATCATCATCGTCCATCACCACGCGGGTGAAACTGCGGAACGCAGCTAGTATACTTATATAATAAAGCAGATGAGTGTTTTGTTTGTTCGTTTGTTAAGCGCGCATAGCTTTAGGAATACCAGTCAAATATGAAAACATATTTTTATATATGCTTGCCTGATTCATGAATCATAGTTATAGGCTATTTTATCCCGAAAATGCGGGTAATCCCGCAGGGACCAGCTATAGTGTAAAATGATATACCCGATATATTTTCTCGTATGCTGGATAATAGGTAATTCCGTGGCTATAGGCGAACCAATCATAATACTAGTAGTTCTGCGAACAGTAGACCTCGCGAGCACATAGTCTTATTAGCAGCAATTTTTCGCGGTACTTCACAACCTATTATCTTGGAAACCACTTGACCAATTATGCTCATATTCGAAATTCCTCTTCAGTCAGGTACCTAATGTGTGTACCAAACTTTATCATCTTCGGTCGGTAAATAGCGCCGCAGCAAACTTGCCCCATTTTTAGGAAAAGTACACCCCTAATTAAAATCGCCGACGATAAAGAAGTCAACTAAATAGTAGAATATACATAGGTACCAAACTTCGCCAAGATTGGTTGAAAAATGCGACCTGTACGGGAGGACAAACGAACAACCTAACAAACATACGGACAGATGAAAGTTAATTTGGGACGCTTCGCTCGCTCGGCCAATTACTGAAACATGAGAGGTCCAATTGGACGAGTTGAACCAACAATCTCCCCGAATTTAATCCTGCCACCCTGTCACTCTGAGCATATCCGGCCGGTACCTACTGACGGCACGGACGGCGGTGTCCGTCCTGCCATCAGCAAACAATGTATATTGGAGACGTCACAATGTTTATACTATCTGTACCTACGGTAAATTGGTCACGTTCCGACTGCATGTTTTGCGAATTTCTTTAAAAAATAGTTAGTGTAGTAGATTGTTGAACCAAACAGCAAGTAAGTTATTACTACACCGAGTGCTTATTTGGCGCCCGCGCGCTAGCGAGGTCTCTAAAAAGCACTTGATGCGATATAAATTTCTTAATGCGAGGTGTATAGCTTATCTGCTTTTCTTTCTTTCAGCTACTGCCAGGCAAGTAGGTGGAAAATAAAACTAAAGAGAAATTTTCCACTCATATTTTTTTATGGGCTTATATACTGTTTGATTCTACTGACATGTACAGCATCACCGGTTGGGTAATAAAGTTCTCATACGCTTTAGGTAAGCAACTTTCTGTAATAAAAAGCTATTCTATGAACATATGAATGCACGCGCATATTTTTCAGTGAATACTCGTATTAGCCCAATTTACTTTCCCTTTTTTTTAATTTATTTATGGCCAGTTTTTAAGACAAGCAATACATCACTTCACACGCAAACTGTGTAACTCCATACGGCCGTCAGCGAACGCATCGTAAACCTAGGCCAGTTTTACTTTTAGTAACTAACATGTGCCCAAGTCTCTTAGCTAATGACAATCGCCACACTACTGCGACGCTTGTGCGATTGAACTGCCTTTGATGTCAAATTCGGTAGTGTGATGTTAGATCTAATTCTCAATCGCAGCTGTATAGCAATCGCATCGCTGTCATGTGGCTGTGCTACGGATTGCGAATGTTGTCGCTGAAATAAGATTGAAATTGTTCTATCTATCTTTCGGCAGTCAAAACACCAATACTGTTATTTCTTACAAATACAATAGACAAGTATTTTTTTTAAACATTTTGCTCCCTAAAAACCATCAAAAATCACGGAAACTTAATTTATGGATCAGACTGCTAATGTTCGAGTATAAGTACCCCTGTAGCAACGCAATCGCAACACAATAGTTTACACTGTAAACTTTACAGCATACTTATCAAGTCAAAAACTATCAATAGCAAGCCGCTGGCCCGCGATCGAACCTAAATAGCGAGCAAACTACAAAACCTGTCAAAATCGTCAATTTTCATACAATTCAGTTGCGATAACGCTGTTCCGGTCTGAACCTGGCTATTACGTATCTGACTTTCTTTAGTATTTTCAGGAGCCATTTTTCAGGATTTCGTGATCAAAATCCTAAAAATCCAACTCAGTTACAATCAAATGTAATATGGCGGCCTCATGTCAGTTTTGACAACTCCAATAAGCAAAAATGTTAGTAAGTTGCTGACTGGAGCTGACAAAATTGACATAACGCCGCCGCATTTAGATTTCAATTTAGATCTAGATTTCAATCAACATTTGATTGCAACTGAGATACGAAATAGCCAGCCTAAAATGTGAGCCCGCGACTGAACAAACTGTATTTTAAAAGAACCCCCTATTTAAATAGGTACAAATAAAATAAAACATATATTGTACAAAATAACATTGGTAGGTACATATTTTTTAAGCGAGGTGCTTTTTTAAGGAAGCGCTCGTAGCGGAGCTCGACTTGGAGATCTTAACCGATCAACAAATTAAGCAACTTTGTTATAAAAACTAACGTGGTTTTCAATCATTATTAATTAAAAATACGGGATTACTCACGTAATATTTATCGGATAGGTCCGACTATAGTTTCGACCACATTTGGTGGCCTTTTTCAAGGAGTGTTCGGGACGCCCGCGTCAATGACGTCTCGCTTAGCACTGAGTTAACATTTGCTGCGGTCAGCACTTGGATGGGTCACCGCTAGTGGCATTATTCAATTGAGCGCTTCCGTGCTTCGGAGAGCACATTAAGCCGTCGGTCGCGGTTGTTTGTCTTAGGATAACTGTCGTTAGGCTATGCCAAAGGCCTTCGGGCGGCCTGAATTCTTCGACATGAGTTGGCCACTAACCTATCCACCAAGCCGCATTGGGCCCGCGTGATGGATTATGGCCCAACTCCTCTCTCTGAGAGGAAGGCTCGAGTCCCAGCAGTGGGAACAAAATGGGCTGATTATGATTTATGACATATTTTTAGTTTTCCGGAATGTTTTATAGTGGTGCTTTTGTAGGGTACCTGATACAGCTGAAAGCTTAAGGTTGTGTACGGAGCCTACATCTGGGACTGCGACTCGCACTTGGCTGGTTTCATTTATATACGATAATGTATCTATTCGATATCCCCGAAGCATCCTATACACGAAATATGAGGACATAACGCTAGCTCAGGAAAGTGGGACATACAACCCCCATTAAGATAAAAATATAGCTTTTTAAGTGGCAGTAATGGTTTCTATGGGGCCATCGTTAATTTTGTCATGTGTTGAAACAGGATTATTTTTTCGGCCATTCGAATATAAAAAATTAACAATAAGAAAGGGGTCACGGAGCTTTGTGTGTACGTACTCCAATATAATGTTTTTAGACTCCAGTGTATATATATATTTTTTTTTAATCTTGACGTATATTAAGTATTACAGTTTATAAGCGCGGTACATTTTGCACCAAAATTAAGAATAACACTATTTTTAATAGAGAGAGAGAGAATAGAGTTTATAATAGAATATAATATCATTAACACATGTATAGGTATTATATTTTAAATTATTTCAACGGTATTTTCACAGCGTAGGAAAATTGTTAGGATAAGCGAAAAAAGTAGGTAAGTAATAGTATTAATAAAAATGTAACACAACTGAAAATAAATAAGATTTAGTTTTTTAGATTTAGTTTTTTAACATAGCCATTTATTGGGGAGTTATTTTAGTTTGAAGTAAAGAAACAATGAATATAAAAGAATGACCTACATATATTCTTTTCGTGAGTACCAATCAATATAATAATATTATGTATTTGAAATAATAAAGTGTGGTAGTCAATATATTATTTATAGGTATATTGATGACTAGCTACTACCGCTGTTTCTCTTGCGTGATGATCATGTTAATGGTGATTTTTTCATTCCTAAACCCCGCATAAATGAAAAGAGTTCTTGATATCGGTAAAGTCGTTGTAAAGTCCTGGTGGGTACAAGGGAAATCTTGATACATTTATATATAATCCACAATATTATATAGATCAGAGACATTCTCCTCTTAATCCGTTGAGCAGCAATTTAATTTTTGTATTGAAATATTTGAAGAACCAGCTTCTATGACTTTACACTCATAAAGTGGCATTTTGATAAGATTTAGTATCCATACAACGTGATTTTCCAGTCCTTGTCTGAAGCATGAAGGCGGAGCTAGCAAAGATGTTTTGTAAGAATTCTTTGTTTTGTATTTCAGGAAATGTACGCTATGTAACACAAGTGTTTAAACATTATAATCAACGTTCATAACAAGAACTTAATAACCAGCTATGAAATAATACTATTGTTCGCTGTTTTATAACCAGTTACTAAAACATTATTTTGACATTTTCATTAGATAGTAGTTTCATTTACGTTCATAACTAGAAATTCATAACCAGCTACGAAAAAACAATAGTGTCTGCTGCTTCATAATTAGTATAGGTACATGAGACTAGAACATAGAGACTAAAACCAATCAAGTCCTACAAAGTATATATGTTTTTGATAAAATAGAGAAAATAGATTTACATGTTCTATTTTCTATCTTATATCTTTTTTCCCTGAGTCTATTTTAATAAAATACAACGAATATTTATCTTATGAATGAACGGATATAACGGGTTTTCTACCGTTTTACATTTTCACTCTAGGTTTAAAAAACGTTTAAAAGAATAAAAATAACACATGAGAAAGGTACACCGCAAAGTATACAGACAGGTTATTTTATTGTAATTACGTATGTATCTCAATTTAAATAGCTAATCTACTTATCATATTTTCTCCAAACAGAAAGGCCGTACAGCCCTACACATGGCGTGCGAAGGTGGACATGTTTCCACGGCCATCGTGCTGATGTCCCGTGGTGCCAGTAAGGAGGCCAGGGACAACTCTGGGCGAACCCCGCTTCACATAGCGGCAGTACATCGGCATACTGAGCTGGTGAGAAGTCTTCTGGATGGAGAGTGTCAAGTGGATGCTACCGATAACGTAAGTGACGAACACCATCGGTCAATCGCACCATGATTTTAGATCCTGTTGAACAATGCTGAGAAGTCACAGGGTAGTGCTTCCTTTTTTACCGCAAGCTGTGACCCTGTGACTCCAGCAAGCTATAATGATGAAGTTTTAGTTACGAAGCCAGGACATATTGAGAAAAATCTCCTTTGTAAACTGTCGTGCATGTAGACGCCAAACTGATAAAGAGTCTACAGAACTCCAGTTGCATGCTACTGGTAGGAATAAAGGAAACGTAGGAAAAAGTTTGGTAAGACGAATCAATGACGTTGAATGAGTATTCAACATCATTGATTCGTCGCACCGAACTTTCAGATTTCTCTGAAGAGTGATCGAGGAACTACTGATTATTGGTACCGAGGCCTTTTTCCTGGTGTTTGGATGAGAAAGAAATAATTGTAGTGAAAATTTAGATTCAATATGTACTACCAGAGATAAGCTAGTATCTGGGGTCATGGGCCCAGGTGCATACGAAATTTTTAGGGACTTGGCAAAACGTTTGGTTGAAGCGTCAGGCGACCAGAATGCTGGTTCATATTTTGCACAAAAAATGAGCATAGCTATTCAATGTGGAAATACAGCCAGCATTGTGTATTACTCTATTTTTTCGTGAATAAAAATCATTTATCATTTAGCATTGAGTGGGCCTAGCACGATAATGTGTGTAAGAGTAACGTAATCGCATCGTTAACGTATTCAGTACAAACTGTCATTTATATAGTACAATAGTGGCACAGACAACTCGTAGTTTGTACTTAATACGTCAACGATACGGTAACGTTACACTTGCGCAGATTTTCTTGCTCGGCTCACTGAGCACATTTCCTTCAACAAATGGTTAAATACATTTTTAAGTGTCTTTTAATCTTTGTACTTAAACTAGCGGCCACCTGCTTGTCCTTAAGTTATTTTTATCCAGACGCTTTGCAGTGTGCTTCATTCTTACGTACTGATTTCACATCCTTGTGTATACTGTGTTAAAATTCACATGAAGTGATTACACAAAGAAAATCCAATACCAACAAAGATGATATTGTGAAAACTGAACTTTGTAAACTCAATTAATTTTTACATTATTTCCATAATAAGTTTACACTTCGCTCCCATACGTTCTTAGAGTTGGTTTCCCACTACCTGGAATCCTATTTAAAAGTTCAATAAATTAATTTAATTTGAATTTGAATTTGATGGAAGTATGAAGTGTAATGCAAGCAACAACCACAATAAATCCATGTATAAAATCGTAGTCCTTGTCGAATGATAAAATTCCACGAATCGGAAACCGAAGAAATAATAATTTCAATTTAAAATGTATACTCAATTATCCTCTTCATCCAATCTTTATACAGGTATCAGTTTCACATTAAAACTGATCATTTCAGACATCACGATTCAATTATCAAGAGAAAGGAAGAGAAAAACAATTCCAGAAAAGATATTTCGATGAATAAAACATGCCAGCTCATTACGACTTTGACGAAGCTAAACTGATATCGTCTGTGGACTTTGTCACGGGATCTTGAACTTTTAAAATGTGCTTGATAAGGTTGTTTGTTGCAGAACGGTGTAACGGCATTGCAAATGGCCTGTGCACAAGGCTGCCGAGGCATTGTAGAGCATCTGCTCGCGTTCGGCGCTAATGTCCATATGCAAAACAACGTAAGTATAAACTAAAAGCGTGTTTTTTCTCTTTCAAGTTAATTTTGTATATAAGGTTGTAGTTTTTATTATAGTAACAGTCACAATAATAAGACTGTCTTTTTGTTATAAAAACTAACGTGGTTTTCACTCATTTTAATTGGTAATACGGGATTATTCACGTAATATTTATCGGATAGGTCCAACTGTATTTTCGGGCACATTGTGTGGTCTTTTTCAAGAAGTGTTCGGGACGCCCGCGTCGATGACGTCTCGCTTAGCACTGGTGCTAAGTCATCGATTTTTCTAATTACTCGTATCAAGTGCAATTTAAAAAAATTAATACCGACTTCCATTTTATTACTTTGGTAAAAATCAGTTATTGGAGTGTAACTCAAAAACTACTGGACCGATTTTGATGAAATTTAAAAGGGACCACACGGGAAGCAACAGCTTTCAAACAAAAATCTTTCAAAAAAATTTTGAAATCGACTCACTCAGTCGTAAGTTATGAGGTAACAAACATAAAAAAAATATAATACAGTCGAATTAAGTACCTACCTTCTCCTTTTTGGAAGTCCGTAGAAAATAAGTCTGACATTAGGTCACTGTCTTGTTAGGTACTTATGTCACGAAATAGTAAAGTGGTGGTTGCATGCATTACTAAAACTTTCTAGAACGATTGACGAAGAACACAAAACAATATTGCATGATTTTGTACACCTTGTCTACACTCGTGCACCGTTACCATGAATAATCCGCAATTATTACACGTCAAAACGCAAGACACACAAATCTGGGAAATTAAAACAAAATCAATGACATTCGTTGTTTTTTTCCGTCATCCAAAAGAGTGTATGTTTACTCCAGTTCCCGAAAGAGTTGTTGGCAAAACGCATAGAGATCTAGAGAGGTGCCAATCCGTGCGCTGAATACAAAACCTGGTGTCGCAAGCAGCGACCGTATTCCGCGATTCAACGTAGGTATTGTAAGATTCAATAAGTGAATATTCGTAAGTACAGAGCAAGCATTGTAAACTGTTTACATCCAATATCGCGACCGGTGTCCAGTCACATAACACAAAAGTTGCGAACCGCCGCGCAAGCAATGTGTTCTGTTTTCGGGCATATTGCTACGACACCGGGCCCACCTCCTTTTCATATCTCCCTTGTTTCTGTGATCCGTGGTAAAATGTAAACGGCTTCACAGAATTTTAAGGTTATGTATTTATATATAATGCAAATGCGTGTACTTCACATGTCCGAACCCCGACCAAGCGTCAAGGTTGGCCGCCGCTACTTACACTCCGCGCAGTGTCTGTAGCAGCCGGACACACGCGACAACTTAATTGCTTGATAATTAACTGCAATAGCCCAAACATTTCGAGCCTCCAAAGACAAGGCCTATTTACCATCACAGAAAAGTTATTATCAAATTATATTATGCGTAAATTCACGTAATCCAATTCATTAAAAACTCGGCAGGTAGTTTCACGGTTGGTTTCAATACAAATCGTTATATGTTATTTAGTGTCCACATGTCACATACTAAATCTGTGTTATCCTTCGATCAAAAGCTGGTATCATAAGATTCGTGTTATACTCGTATAAATCAGTGTTCTCAGGAATTGTATTATTTTACATTTTGTTATTTAACAGTATTTTCATCACGTATTTTTTTTTTTTTATTTATTGCCCTTAGCTAAGGAAAAAGATTTTCCATTTTTTCGGATAATCAGTAGCACCAGCAGCATCTCTGTGTCCGCCGGGCTATCCACTAACTACCGGATACTTTGTTTATCATAATAAGATCTAATTAAGTATTCTCTCGTTGGCAAGGCGAGTAGAATGCAGAACAGATGGCTGATGGGGCCGAAAGGTTCTGGAATGGAGACCACGGACCGGCAAGCGCAGCGTAGGTCGACCACCGACAAGGTGGACTGACGACCTGATAAAGGTAGCAGGACTACTTTGGATGCAGGCCGCTTCCTACTGGTCCTTTTGGAAATGTATAGGAAAGACCTATGTTCAGCAGTGGACATCTTAAAGCCAAGATCATGATGATGAATCATCTTGTCTACTTGTCTAGTA
Organism: Selenia dentaria; assembly: GCA_917880725.1. Taxonomy (NCBI): domain Eukaryota; kingdom Metazoa; phylum Arthropoda; class Insecta; order Lepidoptera; family Geometridae; genus Selenia; species Selenia dentaria. The sequence continues at coordinate 30,100,890 of OU862890.1, read as the reverse complement.
AGAGTTTAATATGTTATCAGTGGCTTTGAGGCTCATATAGTGAGCATCTAAGTGTGTGTGAATGCGCCCTTAAACTTTGACCGTGTACCTAGGTGGGGTCCTCAGCTTTGCACGCCGCGTGCGCTGCAGATGCCACTGACATCGTGGAACTGCTGCTAGCCCATGGGGCGGACCCAGCACTCACCGACCAGGTACAATGATATAGATAACGTTACAGAGCTAGCAATTAGCCAGAGTGCTGCACCGAATACATTATGAAACAAGTACAATTTGAAACACTCAATACTGACTTCCATTTTATTCAGTTATTGGAGTGTAACTCAAAAACTACTGGACCGAATTTGATGAAATTTAAATGGGACCACACGGGAAGCACCAGCTTTCAAAAAAAAATAATTTTGAGAATCGGTCTACCCTATCGAAAGTTATGAGGTAACAAAAAAAATAAAAACAATACACTCAAAATAAATACACTCGAATTGAGTACCTCCTCCTTTCCGGAGCCTTCTTCAGGATCTTGAGTGCGGTGCGCTCGACGTTGCGTCCCGCCAAGCACTTGTCGAAACCATAACATTATCGATCATGATATCGACAACGCGTAAGTCTCACCTCAAGGCGCTGTCAGCTCAGCGCTAGGCAACGTTCAATTTTCTTTACTTGAAATCAAGCAAGCGCATCTCGTAAAAACGTACATAATTCATAAAAAAAGATTGTGCACTCTTAAATAAAAAAATTATACGTCAATGTATGTGTATTAAAAATTGTTATTTTATGATATATGTCTCATGACAAATACTATTCTCAATAAAGAGCAAAACTGTTTTGGAGGTGAAATTAAGTGGTATGTTTGATTTTTTTATAATGTACTCTAGTATGTTAAAATATGTTTTTAATTCCGTCAATGTGTACTTAGTAGTTTTCTAAATGGCATTTTATTTTTTGTAGTTAAAATTAAATCGCTGCTTAAGAGATAAACTGCTTTAAAAACCCTCATTTTTACCGACATCATGATATGACAGCACCTTAATGCAGATTTATTCTTACAAAAAATAAATATACAAATATTTATTTTTTGTACGGCTTAAGAAAGACAATCAATTTATGTCTTTCTTAAGCCGTCACACGCTATGCGCGGGAATGAAATACAAAATCACTATACCATACAATGTATATTATTTTATACGCGATTTGTATTGTTTACGTATTCAGTACAAACTATGAGTTATCTGTGCCACTATTGTACTAGATAAATGACAATTTGTACTATTAACGATGTAGTACATTAACGATGCGATTACGTTACACTTAAACAGATTTTCGTGCTCAGCCCACTGTCTATTTCAAATTCAAATGTATTTATTGTTTCAAAAAGATTCATTCTTGAGATCATTGAATGTGCTTAAATTAATTTACAATTTACTTGTTTCTATAATATAGTATAGTTCTATATTCTTGTTATAGGTTACCAATTTATATATTAGAATAGAGATGCGATACATAGTTAGGTACAGAGTGAACAAAATAAACTAAATACAAGAATTGACAGTCGGAACAAGTTGCAATGTCGGTTCCGCACGTGTACTGAACGACTATTTTTAATACAGTTGCGAAAAAATTAAGCAATTTAATAAAATAAACTCGTGAAGAAAATTTCTGAAAAATGGCGCCAACCGTAGAATATAAGCAGAGATTTTTTTTCTTCACCCATTCTGGTAGGCAAAGGGAACTATGCCCATAAAGCCAAGTCTTCAGTAGAATTTTTTTATTGATATGAAATGAAAATGAAATTTAATGAGATGAAATGAAATGAAACCTAACCTAACTCATTCAATCAAATCATTAAATCTGATATTGAAACAAATTAGTAGCTTCTTTTTAGAAATATACGTATTTGCATGAATCATAAAAACTTCTATGAATTTTTTTAGTAAAAACTTCATGGTTGGTTTTTCTTTTTAATAGACATTATTTTAACATACCTGTGTGACAAACACAGTGTGTCTATATTTGATATTGTTGTTATCGATTTGCCTAAAACAATGGGTCTCATCTCAATAAATCTCAACTTACATTATTATTATTTATTATATTTTACAAAAATGATATTCTCCATGGAGTAGGACATATTCTACTCTACGTTTCATCGCCAACATATTTTATCGGAACAGGTTTCTGTTACACTGCCACCCATAGCTTACAACTGTAGTTTATTTTAGCACTGCACTGCGTTGCTCACCCCGAGATATTGGCTTTTGAGTCTCTCTCGCCTATTAATTTTACTTACTATAGTGCCATTAGCTCCCTCACACAACTGCGTTGGCTTGGGTTAGGTTAATTAACAGTTTGAGCTCATTTATTTCATATTTTATTTAACGTAGTGTTTCCATGGCACCACTTTAAACATAAACATTTAAATAATATAAACAAAATTATAAATAAATACAGACTCAAAATTCACCAATAAATATAAAAAACTAAATAATTCTATAACTAAAATTGTATAACGTTCAGTTGTAAAAAATAAAGCAAAAGATATTGTCAGGGGACACCCGGGTTTGAACCGGGGACCTCTCGATCTGCAGTCGAATGCTCTACCACTGAGCTATATCCCCGTGTCTATGGCATGCGAAATACTCTACCGTTACTATCACAAAAATAAAAGATGTGACGTCACCTTATAATGCTAAAAGGTTGTATTACAATGACTCTGCTGCCCGCATAGGTAATATTATATATACCTACCATCAAGGATGATTGTAGTATAATTGCTACCATATAATTATGTAATATTATGTCGGTACCATAGTCATCGACTTGTCCTGCCTAACGCAATCACAGTATCTTGCTGATAACAGTTATCAGTACGGAATAATTTAATTAGAATCGTTTGTCATAGATTTAATAGAGATGAAAAGGCAATATGGGTACTTTTTTAATAATTACTAGCTGCGCCTCGCGGTTTCACCTGCGTGGTTATGGATGAGGTTGAAGATGTTTTATTTTATTTTAGGACGTCTCTGTATCAGAGCGCCCAAAACAAAAAATAAGTTAGTCATTATTCAAATCGTAAGGTCGTTTGGAAGTTTATTATTTATTTATATTAGCATTTGGAACATCCAAACTTGAACTGTTCAGAAACCTTCGTAGTTATCTACAATTTTGATTGGAATAATATACTGTTATTATACAATCGTGCTATTCGGACGAAATTGTGTCTCATATCATACTCAATTATCTATTGCAATCATATGTACATTGTACACATATTACAGTTATGGTAGGAAACAACCCTACTTGGGTGTAGCAATATGATTTATGAGTGGGCCGATTCATTCAAGTTAGTCAAAATAATTATTTAAAAAAAAACCATTAAATGCATGAATCATTCATGAATTCTTTCAAGTTGTAGTAGCATTTTGTTAGTAGTAGATCTTTTATACGCTTTGTAAAAATATAATCTCTTCCTTCAGCCTTTAATTCCTTTGGTATTTTATTGAATATCTTTATTGACATAACATTTGGGCCAGAACTGTGCGTTTTTAATTTAGATACAGGTAGTACTAACTTATATTTAGATCTTATTGGACACCGCCGAGGTAGGTCAGTTTGTTTAATAAAGGATTGTGGGTATTTTCTAACAAAGGTGGCTACTTCTAATATGTCATGTTCAAAATTTTGTAATAAATAAAAAATGGTTTGCAGCTTTCTGGCTCTTCTATATTAGCGAGAACACGGATTAACTTTTATTGGGAAAAAAGCCTCTTCCGCATCTACACTGTTTCCCCATAACAGTATTCCGTACCGTAGCCATGCAAAAGCATAAGCATATATAACATGACAAAGCTGTTTTGAGGTCAGTTGCCTTACGTATTAGATATCTCTTTACGTGAAACTTGAGAGTTTGTTCTTAAGACGCGGTCCAACCCCAATTTTAAAATAATTTACGATGCTTTACGTAAGGTTGAAAATCGCATGTTATATTGGACGATGTCATGCGAGAATGCATTAATTTTGTATACTTTTTCTTAATATATTTCGATATATATACTAACACAATTGAAAAAACTGCTGGTTACTAATTTAGTATTATATGTTGGCTATGTATTACCTAATTAAAAAATAATAGTGTTATCGTTGAAAATTCTGAGAGATTGGACGTCAAAGTTTATTTTTATGGACCTACTCAGGATTTTTTTCTGCAGAGAGCGAGTAATATTTAGGGATTCTGTTCGGTTATTACTCTTTGCCGGTTCCTGTTCTAACCTAAGTATTTTTTTCATACAATATTATCGATCTGTTTCGTTACACTAGTTGTTTAAAGATTCTGCTTTTTACTATTACCAGGATACGAGCGTGCCTTAATTGTTTCGATGTGACTTTTCCAATTAATGTGGGTGTTATATTTAATCCTGATAATGAAAATCAACGCATTCGAATTTGGAGTTATTGTAAGTCTATCGCCAATGGGGGTTTTTAAAATGGCTTAAATTGCATGTTTTTAGTATTTGAATAATTCATGTCAAGATTATGTATATTCATCCATTTTATTAAAATATTAAAAATGTCAGTGAAGTTTTGATTGAAATTATTATTATAATTACATAGTGTCAATATTGATATGTCATCTGCGAATAACACACATGAGTCATTTATTATCTTTGGAAGTTCATTAATGTATACTAAAAACAGGATACATCCAAGAACACTGCCCTGAGGGATGTAATTTTTTACTTACATACAAGGTATTTTTTGAAGGTTGGGGGGATAATGCGCTAGTTTTCGCCGATAGATCCTATGTCGGTAGTGTCATGGTAGTTTAGATATGTTTTTTTTAATCACACGGAATCTTGCCTTTAAACCGTCATAACTTTTTTGTTTGTGGTGTAATACCACAAAATAACTTATGATTGTATTCTGCTATGTATCCTTATTCTAAATAAATTATTACTTGATACAAATAATATTAAAAAAAACTTATGAGCTTTCAAAGTGGGAAATCTGTGTAAATGTTATGAAAAGTGACAACTTTTAAATTCATTACAAAAAATCTAATCTAACTCATTTTGAAATATTTCTTTTAAAAAGTTCTTTAGTTATTACCCTTTCCAACGATACGCTACAAGACAGAAATCATACATCAGGGGTTGACATAAGAGATACTTGGTTGCTAGGGTCAAGATTAAGAAAAAAAACTTTTTGTAACATGATTTTAAATTGAATAAAACAATATAACAAGAGTTGAACTTAAATAAATACCGGTGTTTAAAGCGTCAATGGGCTGGCTTTTTTATTGCCCCTAAGTACTTGTACTTATTATTCTGTGCCCTAAGCGTCTGACGAACAAGTTTACTCACATCCTTACAGTATTTTTACTCGCTATACAGTAATTTCTAAATAATTCAGTAAAGTTGTTTATTTTATAGTAATTTATAATTTAATGTTATCACTATTTAATTATTATACAATTTCTTAATAATTAGTATTTTTAGTCATCGGGCCTTTGAATAGATTACGATGCCTCACGGTGCGCGGAGTCCAGTCTTGTAATATTATACCGTTTAAAGTTGTGTAATTTTATAGTAAATGCGAAAACCTAAAAAAAACTATCAATACTAATTTCAGGCTTCGTAGAAGTCTAAGCCTTAAACGACTTATTAGCCTTTCTAGTCCTATATCTTAATAATTGGGATCCGGATAATACAAATACTTTGTGCAATTGTGTAATAAATTAATACTACGTGATAATTACGTGAGTAAAGTCGATTTTGATATTAAATAAATCCCTAAAATGTTTCGCAGTATTACCTATTAGTTATTCTGTGGCATTACACATCACAGAATAACTAATAGTACATTTGTATTAGGTACATACGTTCGTAAGTACATATTATTTTATGGTGTTACCTATCTTGTATTACAGAATCGGGCTGCGTAGGTTGCCTCTGAATTATTGAAAGGTGGCACGACCTCTGCGCTAGCTCTACTCTCCTGGTATATATTTAATAAAACAAAATAGTGAACCCGTTAATATTCTGGAAGATCTAGGGTCCTCTATTCAATTGATATAAAATAAGATGTTGTTATTATACCTATTATATAATGGTTCACCACGTGGTTTTTACTTCCGGATACGCATAAAAAGGGAAATTACTTTCGTAAAGCAGCATTGAGGTAAATCACCAAAACCTTTCAAAAGGAGGTTGGTTAACGAAAAATAATAAGGGGCTGGTCAATTCATGGTAACTTATTACTTTTACTTATAAATTTTTTAATAATCATTTTATATGTATAAATGTGTATGTATAACAGTTATAATATTATATGAGTTATTTTGGCTGATTTTACATCAGCATTTAACATTTATGTTTACGAAGAAAAAAGGTATATAGGCATAAGGTGGCATTAACTGCTATCATCACTTGGTATAAAAAATTTAACATCATGCAACTACATTATTTTGTTCTTCAAATACAAAACAACAGAATAGTAATTACCAAAATGAAGTCAAAATATCATATTATAACTCACACTTTGCGTAAGTTAATAAAAAAGTCAAACATAACTGTTCCAACATTTCTAATGTGTAAAGCAGTGGAATGTTGCTCCAGGGAAATCTCGACTCGAGGAAACTATGAGGTTTTACTTGCCTACCGCGTTTAATAACCTCGTTTAGAAACTTTGATTTTAATATTGTGTAGACTACGGCATAGAGCAGTGTGGCATCTAGGCTTGAAGTGTAAGTAATAGCAAAAGAAATTTTACCATAGTATATTACTATTACCATTTACTCTGTGGTTTTGCCTACTGTTATGGTCATAGTCTAGGTACAGTCCAATTTATAAATTGCAATTTTATACATTTTGTCTGTGATGGCAGGCTCCACGTGTGCCCGCCATGACGCATAAGTTACAGTTGTCACCCAGAGCTGGGTGACAACAGTTCAATCAATGTCACTCACCTGGTGACATTGATTCTACGTCTCAAACTTACTCTGTACAGTGGCTTTTGTGATTTCACATTGTATGTATACCTACATTTATTGTTCCGAGAAATATCTGGCGCTATAGTGGATCTATCAAGATGGAGCCTGTTAGAGTATTATGAGAAATGGATTAAATATGCACATATCAATTACAAAATATTCTGCGCACCCTTCTACCCGTGACCATGTTCACTGAAAAGTGTTCGAAACGTCGGGATAAAATATACGTGATTTAATCCGTTTAAAGTTGTTTAATTTCAATCTTCTGCATAATTCATATTGTTCATGTTTCATTAAGGGTCATTTTTTATTATATACAACAACACTCCACAGACTCGAGAGTCCGTGCTTTTTATTAATATATTTTTTTATATATTTATTTATTAATATATTTATATTATTTGCAATTTATTTTTGACAAACATTTATTTTTAAAGGCAAAAAACATGATAATTTAGGTGACATAGGGGAACTACTTATTTTCTAAAAACTATAGATACCCTAAGATCTCTCTGTAGATACCTACTTTATTTTTGAGTTTTACTTCCTACTGTCCTACTAATATTATAAACGCGAAAGTTTGTGTGTATGGATGTGTGGATGTATGGATGTGTGGATCTTTGTTACTCATTAACGCACAAACGGCTGAGATTTGTTATGGAGGTAAATGAGGCACTGATTGAACACATAGGATACTTTTCATCATCATCATCATCCATCACCAATCACCAAGCAGATGAACAAACGTAATATGCTTGGGCACAGCATAGACAAAATAATAAGATCTCCGCCTACGTCAAGATCGTAATGATGACAGTTATGTCAAAGGTTGTGTCAGTTTCTGATAGCTTAGTCAAAAGCCAAGTCAATTTGGTAGCTCGATACAATAGACACTTTCAGCGACCGTTAAGGGTGATGAAATGTAACACAAATACCGCCAAAGGTGATGAAATGTAATGACTGTTTTTCCATGGTGATTAATTTTGTTTTATTATTATTGTTTACTGATTGACGTACTAGTATTTTAAAGTACTCCAATAATCCAATTATAACAATTGCGTTTGACCATGTACATATTTTTTGACATTTTAGTATAAAGATAGATATGCCCTTGAAGAAATAATAATCTATTCGAAGTACTAATCCTGCGCAGGCGTAGTTGCGGGCACCAGCTAGTGTTAAATAATATCAGGTTGTTAGGGTTTTACACTTAGAAAGGCCCTTAAAATAATATATAACCCTTATATTGAGACTTCAATAACATGCAGTCAGTCCTTTCGGTAATCTGTCAGTCGGATCGACTCCATGTCGCAGCCCATTTTATTAGCAAAATTAGAGCAAAATACTGATATTATCAAATTTTAAAATATTACAGATATCGCTACCCTTAAGTTGTGAAAGGGTTTCAACTGTAATTTGTGGTGGAAATTAAACCTCATCGCTTTCGAAACAGAACGTGTGCTTGCGGATAAAATTTAATTCATAATCATGCAATGACTCCATAACTATTATTCAAAACCACTATATTAAGAAGTACGAAACCATTTTATATTTATATGTTTTACTACTAATAAAAACAGATATACAAAACAGACGCGTATAAAAAAAATTGGTTATTTTTTATAATGATCGGAAACGTCCAAAATTCCTGTTCCCCTTACAGCCGTGCGATTCTCTAATGATTTGTCGATGCGCTCATCGACGAGCTCACCGATTTCCAATACTTTATGAGAAATCGGCCCTTGTACACGACTGGGGAAGTACCACACTCTCACATAACACCGACGTGAAGTTAGTCCAGTCCAGTTAGTCAAGCATGTGCTGGAGGCTTGGGAGAGCTCACAGGATGCCATTGGCGTATTTTGTGATCTCTCCAAAGCTTTCGACTGTGTAGAGCACCGCACTCTAATTTATAAGCTACACCACTATGGAATTCGTGGAGCTGCTCTGAATCTTGTAGAATCATACTTATCTGATAGGCAGCAAAAAGTTGGCATTAATGGCGTGACATCTTCTGGATCTTTGGTCAGTATGGGGGTTCCACAGGGGTCGATCTTGGGTCCGTTCTTATTCTTAGCATATATCAATGACTTACCACATATGGTTGAGGGCCTTGCTGACATAGTTCTTTTTGCGGATGATACTTCTCTGATTTTTAAAGTAGATAGGAAAGATAGAGAACTAGTTCAAGTCAACAACGCGTTAACTATTGTTTCAAATTGGTTCGCCGCAAACAACCTGCTTCTCAACGCAAAGAAAACGAAATGTTTAAAATTTTCCATGCCTAATGTAAGACATATAGAGCCAAACGTATTACTCGACGGAAATAAATTGAAAATTGACAAGGCAATAGTCTTTCTAGGTATTAGCATAGACTCTAAATTACAATGGGGTCCTCATATTGATGCACTATCTGGAAGACTGAGCTCAGCTGCATATGCGGTTCATAAAATTAGGCAACTGACAGATATAGCTACTGCTCGACTGGTCTACTTTGCATACTTCCACAGCATAATGTCATATGGTATCCTGCTGTGGGGGTCAGCGGCGGACATAGAGACAGTTTTTATATTGCAAAAGCGGGCAGTTCGAGCCATCTACGAAATGGGTCCCCGCGAATCCTTAAGACAAATGTTCAAAGAAATTAACATATTAACTCTTCCATCTTTGTATATCCTAGAAAATATAATGTACGTTCGTAAAAATATAAAGAAGTTTAGAATAAATAGTGATATGCATAATATTAATACTAGAAATAAGGATAGGATAGCTGTATCTAAATTTAGACTCACGAAAACTAAAAATAAGTCCTTCTTTGGCAATTGTGTACGTTTCTATAATAAAATCCCGAAAGACATTACTGAGCTCACTGAAGGGAAATTCAAGTTACGTGTCAAAAATATATACTAATGAAAAAAGCCTATTATAAATTGAGTCACTACTTAGAAGACAAAGATGCCTGGAAGCTTTCCACTTCTGCCTAGTAGCCAACTATTGAATAAATTTGTTATTTTAATACTACTCATATGTAACCTCAATGTACAAAGACTTGAAAAAATAATGGCCCACGAGTTTCTTGCAGCTTCTTCTCGGCGGTGGTTCTTTTCCGAAGACAGCGGTAGAATCATTTGAAAATTATTGACGTTCATAAGAGTGTCTATGATGCCTAAACTGAATAAATAATTTTTAAATTTGAATTTGAATTTGAATTTGAAGTAACATAGCTTGCTATTGCGTTTCGTCGTTTTGTGGGAGGTTTTGCAGGTCCGATTCTCCCCTTCCCCATTCTCCCTCTCCTTCCCCCTCCACCCTCACCCCTTTTATCTCTTCCTTCCTATCATCCTTTCTCAAAGGTCGGCAACTCATCCTCGAGACCTCTGGTATTGCGGATGTCCGTGGGCGACGGTATCACTTACCATCAGGTGAGCCGCTTGCTCGTTTGCCAACCTATCCCATACAAAAATCTGGCCCACTGTAACTACTATATCATATATTATAATATATAATACAATAATAAAATAAATATGTAATCGCGAAAACGTATTATCACATGGTTTACTTTGTTTTGCCGACGATATGAACATATTTAGGGCTATTGAAACACTCGATGATGTCGAGAGAAGCTTCAAGCGGACTTAATCCAGCTTGATAACTATTGTTTAGTGAATAAGCTTGACCTCAATCCTGCTAAATGCTCAGTGGTTACATTTACTCGCAAGCTAAATATAATTCCATCAGTCTATAAATTAAAAAATTAAGTAATGTCAAAGAACACCACCGTGCTTGATCTTGGAGTTATTCACGACTCAAAACTATTATTTGACGAACATATTGACCACATAGTGAAGAAGGCATCAAAAGCATAAGGGTTTGTTCTGCGTACTTGTGCTTCCTTTTATAGAATAAAAACCTTTAAAATTCTCTATTGTACCTTTGTACGCAGTATACTGAATATGCTTCACAGGTATGGCACCCACGATATGAAATATATATCAAGCGAGTTGAGGGTCCAGATCCAGATGAGATTTATTAAGTATTTATGTTTTCGGTTAAAAATTCCGTTTCAATCCAATGATTCACATACTTCCTCACTCTAAAAGGAGAGAAATAGCTGATATTGCTTTCCTATTTAAAATTAATTCTAATCTAATTGATTCTCCCGAGCTATTAAGCATGCAGCTAATAAGCAATTTCAAACTCCTACAGTAATTAAGCGTTTCAATCCTCTTCTATACGTTCCAATTGTAAAAAGTAACTACAGACAAAATTCATACTTGTGTCGAGTGAGTAAAAGCTATAATAATTTAGATAAGCGATTTGGCTTAGACTTATTCTGCACTAGTTTGGCATCGGCGAGGCGGCTGTTGAGCAGAGAATTCTTTGACTTAGTTGTTTGAGTACATTCCATTACCAAATATTGAGACTGTATTGTAGTGTTCATAACTTATGATTTTTATTTAGATGTTAACCGTGAGGACCTGTAATTGGCTTTCTGTTGTTATTTCTTATGTTTAAAAAATTATATTGCTGTTGGTCTTCCTCAAATGAAAAAATAAAAAAAATAATGGTAAAAACATAATAAGCAAGTAACTACTCGTATAATGTGCTGCCGGACTAAAGATTATCTAATTGTTTTATATCCTGGGTAAAGAAAAAACTATTAGTAGAGTAGGTTTGGGTATTATGGCCTAGTCGGCCAATATGGCCTACACTATTTCTCCGAAACCAATACAACGCTAGCGCTAAACATTTATACCATAATGGTGAAACCCTGCCCCTTGCCTCCGTTACCTCCGAGTGCGTCCGTTTGCAGCACACAGTGTGTGCGAGGTCATCCTGAATTACGTCATTCGATCTTATTTTTTGGTATGTCTGAATCATTTCAGTTACCTATACGAATTGTGAATATTTTAAAATTGTTAGTGCACTGTTTTGAAGACAAAACCTTAACCTGCAGTGTGGTGAGAGTTTCATACGCATATTTCCTCACTGGTTTTTAGGTTAGAATATGTTTGGCCAAAAACGTTCTAGCGGCTAATATGGCCAGCTGGTATGTAAGTATAATAATAGGCCTTTTATTATACGAGTATTTTTTTCATGTTTAGGCAATGGCTTCACGTACACGATTTTATACAGATAAACAATGACAGCATCAGCAATCAAGAAAACATCGTACCAGAACCTATTACAACTACTGTTGCTCCTACTGATGAGTCTATTGATCATTCACATGATCAATAGACTCATAAAGAATGCTTAGGAGTGAAAACTGACATTTTCATCTGTGAATTCTGTTCCGCAAAACAGCAAACAGTGTATTATTAACTTTTATATTTCTAGTGAGTAATATGGCTCACAGCATTATCGGCCAACACGGCCCTAGGCCATATTATCCAACCATGAGTTTTCAACGAATGTGGAAGGTATTAAAAAAAAACAACATTTTTAAGTTATGCTTTTATGTTAAATAGCGTTAAATTCATAGTTTTTGATTACTTATAAGTTCAACAACTGATATAAACAAAAAAGACTGATTGATCTCAAATATTTCGTGTTTTATTACGGAAAAGGCTTATAATGTGCCATAATACCTACCCGAAACTACTCTACTTGGTACCGTGGGCACGCGCCTAGTAATAGCGCCGGCATCCATATTGATAACACTTAGCCAACAATGGCATCATATCGAGCTGGATCCAGCTACTGGATCATTCCAAATCCAACTCAACACAGTAATAAACTAATCAAAAAGACGAGGCTTAAGTAAACCCGCATCTTCAAACATGCTCCCCATTGTTCGTTGTTTCTTAAAATTTGCCAATATGTGTGCTATCTGGAACCACAGAACATAGATACCATCAGAAGTGAAGCTCATGTATGTACTTCACTGTTCATACCTAAACACGGACGTCGCACTAGGGTTATCTACTCTGGGTTATGATATAAAATATTATCGTGGTAGTGGCACTTGTATCTACTTCTTTGATTGATTGTTGAAAATAAAACAAGAAGAACGGAAATAAAAATAAATCAAATTTTAACGTCATTGTTATACCTAGTTTATACCGGTTTAGATTTCTGCTTATCAATAACTATTTTTACATAAAGAACAAAATGTAGTAAAAACTTGTAGAATATGCCATCAATGTCGCTGCTTTTACCATTAACAAAGAAATGAAAATGAAAAGCCGTTCGAGTGCACGAAACTTTTACACGTGCCGTTTATTTTGGAAATCATAAAAAAATATTTGTAAATTGTTTCAAGACTTGAAATAAGGTTTCCAATGGTCTGAGTTGATAGTCTCTACGAATAAACCAATTGCTGCCAGGCGGTGATGGACGCTCAAGTGTGTTTTTAAGCTCGTCGCGTGGCAGCGGTGGATGCTCTAGCTAGGGGTTAATGAACACAAGGCTTACGCAGCATATACTACAATAAATAATATAAATTGTAAAAATATTTAAAGGTCACAAATTCATGTTCACTAAAATACAAAGTTTGTGATCAAATCAAGCCGATCGTTTTAATACAGTTTTTATTAAGCGATTTTACTTTTACATAGGGATTAGATTTTACCTTTCTCATATAATATAATGACCAAATTATTGGACAACTATCCTCTTATACAAAACTAGCTGCTCTCCGCGGTTTCACCAGCGCAGTGATCATTGAGGATGATTATGATGAATCAAATATAGCCTATGTTACTCAGGGTGAATGTAGCTTTCCAATGGAGAAAGAGTTTTTGCAATCGGCATAGTTTATGATTTTATTCATTACAAACATACTCTCTCTCTCTCTCTCTTACACACACACACACACACACACAAATACAAATTTTTCCTCGTTATAATATATACGAGTAAAAATTAAAGTTGAAAATTGGCTAAAAACGCTATCATATGAAGAGACTGAAGAAATTTAATAAATAGCAGTTCGATATAAGGGGAGGAGCGCTGTATGCTGAAATACAGATGATGAGCCCAGTTCAGCAGCAGATACTCTAACTCTAGCGTACAATTTTTTTTAGCGTTTTAATTGTATTATATACCTACATTATATTATCTAATCGAAAGAAATATTTTTCTGCGCGTGGCACTTAACTACGTACTGTTCCGTATTATGTTAATGTACAAGCAAATACCTACTTACCTCTCTGATACAAGCGGAGCGTGAAAAGCATCTCTCAGCTTAAGGCTGCACTAATGGTCATTGCTTCTTGATTCCATCTCCACTTTCCATCAGGCGAGAGGGAGTCACTTTGTTGATTCTTTATAAAACATAATAATAATAAAAACGTTATAATTTTACTTTTGCGCTACTTTTACGCCCAAGCAAAATTACTGCGTCACTCCGACTGCGGTGACTAAAGCAAAGGTCAAGAGAGTATACATTTCTGTAGTACCCACTATATACTTACGCCCATCTACTTATCCCTACGAGGCCGGACGGGATATTAAACAACGTCACATCCTACGAAGAAATAATGTCAGGAAGCATAACTCAGAACAAATTCCACACAAAAATTGGTCCTTCAAACCAAAACGACGTATGATTCCAAATACGAATTACTTTCGAGGTTACAAATAGACATGTTCGGTGATTGGTTAAAATTTCTGAAGGAAAGTTGGGATTGGTCCACGCGCGTGGTGCAACGTCTACTATGACAGCTGAGTCATAGCGGCGTGAACGATGTCATTGAATTAGCACGACTTTTATTGGGTCATTTTTTTATGGCAGTACCTACTCTTCCTGATATTATTTCTTCGTAGGTCACATCAAAACAAAGCTATTCAATAGCCAAATATTGCATTACAGCTTTTGTTTCCATCTCACTAAGTCAAAACAAACATCTCCGGACTCGGGAGGCTGTTGACTTAGGTCCACATTACTGATGGATACGCGCCAACTTTCTGAGTGCAACTTCTCAGGATTCCAACTTTGAAAACATCCATACAGGTCTTCGCATGATTCCAACTTTTTTTTTTCATATACTTTTATTATCACTTTTCCAACTGGACGGTACAGTTCCGTTTATTTTTCTCGTACATGACACCAATGATTGATGAGAAAAATTAATATAAAGCTCATTGGTGACCAAGGAATATTTATTTTTCACAAAACTACAATATGGTATTGTCATCATCATCGTTGAAAACTTAATGAGTTTCTATCAAATAAGCAATATGTGCGTAACTGTACCGTCCAGTTGGAAAAGTGCTAATAAAAGTGTATGAAAAAAAAAGTTGGAATCATGCGAAGACTTGTATGGATTTCATAAAAGTTGGAATCCTGAGAAGTTGGACTCTTGCGAACAAACCATTTAAAACTAGTAGTTCTGCGAACAGTAGACCTTGCGAACACAGTCTTATTATCAGCAATTTTTCGCAGTCTATATAAGCTATCAAAATCGTCCAGTTTTTAAATTTTACTTTACAACCTATTATCTCGTCAACTACTTGACCAATTATATGCACATATTCGCAATTCTTCTTATAAGTCAGGTTTCTTAAAATAATGTGTGTACCTAATTTTATCAAAGTTGGTCTGTAAATAGCGGCGCAGCAAGCTTCCCCCCTTTTTAGGAAATAAATCCCCCACATAAAAAACGCTGTCGATAAAAAAATATACTGAACTGAAACAAAAATATATTGAATAGTAGAACATCCATATCAAGTTATATCAAGATTGGTTGAAAAATGCGACCTGTAAAGGAGGACCAACATACAACAAACATACGGGCAGATGAAAGTCAATTTTGCTAGTTAAAGCTGAGACGCTTCGCTGGCTCAGTCAATAAACGCTAGACATCAAGGATGCTCTAATAACTGTAAGATTTCTTTTTCAGGGACTGTTCCCTCGAGGATTTTGTTACCTATGTGCTACGACGAAATAATATAAGGAAAAGTAACTGCCTTAGAAAAATGACCCAATAAAAGTCGTGCTAAATCAATAACATCGTCCACGCCGCTATGACTCAGCTGTCATAGACGTCGCAGCACGTGCGTGGACCAATCTCTGCTTTGTTCTGAATTTAAACCAATCACCGAACATGTCTATTTGTAACCACGAAAGTAATTCGTATTTGGAATCATACGACGTTTTGGTTTGAAGGACCACTTTTTGTGTGGAATTTGTTCTGAGTTATCCTTTCTGACATTATTTCTTCGTAGCCTATGTGTGATACTCACGTTGGTTTTCAAACTCTAAGTATATATTATTTTGTGTTAACCCCATTTCCGTACTATTTTACAATTCAAAGCTCTATTATTACGGCGCTTATACGAGAAGGCAAGCAGTTGGCAGCTTTGCGTACCTATAAAAATATTATAGGTAGGTAGGTTTTACCCCCGAACTTATCCTCATTACGTCCATAACGCGTCCTATAGTGCCGCGGGTAGTGGAGCACAACCTGCTTCAGCTTTGAAGCTTACTCACGTACTTTCAGATATGAATAATTACTTAGTACGGTCTTGAGGAATGCTATATTTGCTATATGCTATATAGTTGTTATACATACATAATTATTGTGTATAAGCTACAGTCTTCAGACTAGGTTATAGGCGAGCTAGAGCGACTCGGCGTGAAAAATATTTATAAATGAACGACTAGCTACCCAACTAACATACGCTCGTCGCAACACCACGGAATAAATGTGTTAATAGTTCTACGTACTAACCACACCACGTGAAAAAAGTAGGTACTGTTAACAATATATAATTATTTCACTATAAAAAAACATACATCATAGACAAATTAATTGCAGTAGGTTAAAATTAGCAAAATTGTTGTATTATTAGATAAATGGAATGTATTTGACTCGCAGATGTTTTCTAAATTCACCGCAAGGTGGCATTGTTGACGATCATGGTAGGAGAGTTGTTCTACCGCTAAAATATTGTTATAAAAGTAGTAAGCGTGGCGGAAAGCGGCCAGTCTGTTCAGTGTTGCCATATATACAGATTTATCTGTATTGGTACAGATTTTTGGCTCCTGATACAGATGCCAGATTTCACTTTAGGTTTATACAGATTTTTTAAATTCAAATTTTCATGTGTGAAATTGTGAATACAAAAAATAATATAAGTAAATGGTTCAAACTTTAATACATTTTGGTCCTAAATATTTATTTGTCCCTTAAACTGGATGCTAAAATTACTTTTGCTATGGCAACCCAATGATAGCCGAGTGTTGTTGACCGGGGATTTACCGAAACGTGTATTAGAATATTACTCGACCAATTTCGGAAGATGGATTGCGCGGAAGAATACCTATTGTATGTTCGTCTTTTTAGTTTTGTTAGGTTATCATCACTCATAATTTATATCATTCATTATCCAGACATCTTGTCTAGATTTTCATATCTCGTAAATCCACTATAATGTTAGCTAAAAAGAAACGGAACTCGCAAAGTTTTAATCAAAGTTGGTTGGAAGAAAGTTATTTCTCGCCATGGTTAAAAAGGAGTCAAAAGGGTGAAGATTACGCATACTGTAAATATTGTTTAACCGACCTTGCTATCGGAGGAGGTGGTAAAAACGATCTTGCGCGCCACATGAAAACTACCAAACACCAAGCATCAGTTCCTGGTACAAGTGCAACACAAAAACCAGTCACCGATTTTTTTATGAAATCCAATATTACTGACGATGTTAAAAGAGGTGAAATCCTATTGGCGTCTTTTGTTGCTGAGCACAACCTCTCCATGAATGTTATGGAACACCTCCCCCAGTTGGTAAAAGCTGTATGCTAAGATTCCACAATAGCAAAGGAAATTTCTTGTAGTCGAACAAAAACCACAGCTATAATAAAATCTGTAACAGGCGCTTCAGAAAAAGAACAACTGGTAGCTGATCTAAAAACCAGCAAATTCTCCCTTTTAATAGATGAAAGTACAGATAGAGGATGTGTGAAACTTTTAGCTGTCGTCGTAAGATATTACAAGAACGGGGAAATAAGAGATGCGCTTCTTGGTTTGGTACCCGTGCAAGATGCTACCGGTGAAAAACTTTATGAACATCCTGTGAAGTTATTCAACGATAATGGCATTCCCTACAAAAATAATATGGTTGGTTTTGCCGCAGACGGAGCAAATGCAATGATGGGTCAGCACAATTCGGTGGCAAGTAGATTACTAATAGATATACCCAATCTCTATGTTTTGAAATGCATTTGCCATTCGTTTGCGCTATGTGCGTCGTATGCCTGCACAAAGCTCCCGCGTGAACCTGAAGGCCTGGTGAGAGATGTTTTTAACTATATCAGTACGAGTCCAAAACGCACGGGTGTTATGAAACAATTTCAAGAGTTTCTTTCGTTAAAGCCACACAAAATGTTGCACCCGTGCCAAACTAGATGGCTCTCACTGCATGCTGCTGTAATGCGTGTTTTAGAGCAATACGAAGCATTAAAATTATATTTTACTGAGGCAGCTTTCAGTGATCGATTGAATTCAGCGGAATCAATTTTACAAATGCTCAATAACCATAACCATACAACAAAATATATTTGCAATTTCTGGAATTCGCATTGGATTTTTTTACCAAACTGAATAAAATAATGCAGTCAGAAAAGCCGCAAATACACAAGTTACATGAAAACTTGAGCAATACTTATAAAACCTTTTTGGACTGCTACTTGGACAGTGCATATCTGATGAGAACTGAACTCCAGAACGTACAACATGACAACCCTCGACACTATAAACCAATCGAAGAAATTTATTTGGGCGTTAATGTTGCCTCATCTTTATCTTCTTCCAATTTGAGTCCTAATGACATAAAACTTTTCAAATTACGATGTCTTGAATTCTTTATAGAAGGAGCCAAGCAAATAAAGACACGTTTCGATTTCGGAATTCCGATTACAAGAAGCCTGGAATTCCTTAATCCGACTATCATTAAACGTCGCAGTATACAATCATTGAGTCACATTGCACGTAGTTTTCCTAATGTAATTCAACAAGAACAGTTACAACGAAAAAAACGAGCCATGTTTCAAGCTAGTAAAAATATGATTAATAAAATGAATAAAAGTACCTATGTATCAACAATAAATATGTTTTTCACTTGTCTACTACTTTATAAAAAGTTTAATTAATACAGATTTTATACAGATTTTAGCTTTTTCGTCGTATACAGATATAATACAAATTTTCAGACTTAGCGATTCAGATTTCGAGGTTTAAGATATGGCAACACTGAGTCTGTTCTCGCTAGCCGAGGTGAACACTAGGAAACGTTGAACGTCGAATTTATGTCGGCACAACTATAAAATCTAAGCAAATCTTTATTTAAAAGGATATGTATTGATAATTTAATAAATAAATTGAATAATTTATACTTGTGGTTTAACATTGTTAAACAGAGATAAATAGTATTAACTGCGAAGTATAGTGATTAGTGAATTATTGAATAAAATGTAAAGTACCAAGTGATTGCTCTGTCTTATTTAAAATATCATATTAAGGAGTACATTCCTTATCAAGTATGCATACTACAGCGATAATGGTAATGAAATGTTACAGTACATAGCAAGAACAGTTTTTTAAAATCAAATCTGGCCTACCTTGTTTAAAATACCCGCCAAGTGCGAGACGGACTCGCGCATGAAGGGTTCCTTAGCATTTTCTATAATAAATATTTTATGTTTCTGCCTGTTTTCGTTATTAAGAACATGAAAAAAATTAAATAAATCACGTATATTTTATGGGTGCCCAGTAAAATGATAATTTTATTTTATTAACTTATTTTTAAATTAATAAATATCATCATCATCATCTCAGCCGTAGGACGTCCACTGCTGAACATATGCCTCCCCATGATTTTCCAAAAGGACCGCTTGAAAGCGGCCTGCACCTTACGTCGTCCTGCGACCTGACCGTTATCAAGTCGTCTGTCCACTGTGTCGGTGGGCAACCTACGCTGCGCTTGCCGGTCCGTGGATTCCACTCCAGAACCTTCGGCCCCATCGGTCATCTGTTCTGCGTGCTATGTGCCCTGCCCACTGCCACTTCGACTGGCTAATCTTCTGGGCTATGTCGGTGACTTTCGTCCTTCTGAGGATCTCCTCATTTCTGATACGATCACGTAGAGAAACCTCGAGCATAGCCCTCTCCATAGCTCGTTGTGCGACTTTGAGCTTAGTTATGGGGCCCATAGTAAGAGACCACCAAATCATCTTATACATAATTTCAAGTGTATTATCAGTTTCCTGTTGCTGTTATCAATATCAAGTAATAATAATAGGGTCCCGTTTTACCCTTTGGGTACGGAAACAAACAACTCATGGATTTTTTTTATACCTTCTTACAATAACAATATTGCGTATTATAGGAATAACAATCTCACGTTAGGGATCGAACAAGTGGAACTGGGTCGAATAATTTTGTTTCATAAATACGAATTTATGAAACAAAATGGGGGATCGATGTGGTTTGTTACTCAATCACCCCAGAGCGGCATAACGGATTCAGATGAAATTTGGATGTAGATAGACATACTTAGAATACTTATCATCATCATCTATCACCACGCATCCACCATCATCATCACCTACACAAGCTTTTTGCTTGAATTACCTAGAGGTTCAAATATTCCACTAACATTTTCACGGTAATGCGAAAACAATGTTATTTTCGACGTCGAATGGAATGGGAATATAAGAATCTGATTGATTTCGACCTTCATACAACAACAGGAAATAAAAATGATCGTGATGTATGTACAAAATGTATTACAATAATACCGTAAACTTACGGTTACGTAGCTCCAGGTTATATATTTTGGTATATGGTAACTAATCCCTGGATAATATTACCGTGGCAATGCTGAAATTTCTAAGAATTTCATTCCCGCCATTTCGTTTTCAATGTTGCGTTCGGAAACTGCATTGCTTTTGACATTTTTATGAACATGAAACTAATATTTTAAGAAAGCGGTATTGGTATTTTTGTTTACTTGTACCTATTTATTTTTTAATAATACGTCTTTGAAAAAGCAATGATACGATTAATAAAATTAAATATTAATAAAAAACATGTGTAACTACAATTTTTTTTTACCAATGATTAAACCGACTTCAACATCAAAAAGTGTGAAATAACTTGTCAAAGTCGGTACCATGCGCACAATCACATGAGTAAATAAACGGAGCAGAGACAAAGCTTCATACTCGTAGAACCGCGCGAATCGGTTGCACTAGGTACTGCTAAAAGTCTACTTAAATAACTAAACAAATATTGTTTGTTCGTAGTGGTCACAGTCTCCAATGAGCGTGGCCGGAGGAGCAGCCGCGGTGGAGTCCCCACCTGAAGGCTTCAGGCGAGCCGCCAGGGGCTCCTTCTCCGCCATACTGGACCTGCTTACTGCTACTACTAACTTGGACCCACGACAGGTAAGATCTGACTGGTTATGACATTATGTTGTTTTATATACGATTACGATACTACAAATCACTCAAAAATCGTCATCTTCTCTTTTTTTTGGTATCAAATCTTTGTAATAACATCCTACATAAATTATATTCAACATCAAGATCTAAAGTAAGAAGCGTGCCACGTGATCTATGACAGAAATTTTGCAATTTTTCTTATGTGCTGCGTGGGAAAAAGGATTTTTATTCAATTAGGTACTTATGGGAAAATATATATCAATGAATGTATCATATTCGAATTCCCAATGAAATTTACTAGTGAACTGTGGACTCCTTTATCATTATAGTTGAATCATTTGATGGTACGAAATAAATATAAAAAGTATTAGCACGTATTCAACTGCATCTTCGCATTAAATCGTCCAATCTGATAAGCAATTCTGAACCTTATGCAAAGCAACGTAAATTGTTTTAAAATTTGGGTTGGACCGCGCCTTAAATGCGTGAATAATATTAGGAATAATATGAATAATATTACCTACCTGGTACTTAGTAAAAAGTAGGTGATATATGTAATATATTTACAAAAATTATAGGTTTTTTACATAATATAGTATACGTATTGCACTGTGAGCGTGTATTGTCGATAGGATACAATTTTACAATACCTGTCATACTTATCTCTGTCGCGATAGCTGTATCGTGGGCTGTATTTTATCGATAATACCTACCTGTCAAACTTTCTGACAATTCAGTGCAGCATCCCTAGCACGCGGCGGAGAGTGATAGTCTTTCCACCGTTTTTATCCACCTGTCAGTGGAAATAATTGTCTTCTCCACCTTACAGAGCACGGCAACCGGGAAAAGAGATAAAATGTTTCCTTTTGACATATCTCGTAGATAGTATGTCCCGCTACTCCCGCTATAGAGCACGCACTCGTCGAAACGTGGATATAATTCTCTCCGATTGACATAACACGGAGAAAGGTTAACACCTTCTTTGAAGGTGGTGGATAAAGGTTTATTTTCATCCAAAAATGTCTCGCGCATATTATAATAACATTTTGTAACGGGAAATGGAAACAATGGAAAGAAAATTACACCGAAGAGGCATATCCGAGATGTCACTAACCCCTTTGATTACCCAGATAATGAATTCAAGCACATATTTCGGGCCAATAAAAAAAGGCGATGTAATGCATTGCAGCCTCGAACCCATACGAATGGTTTGCCGGTGCATATCAAGGTTATTATTGTATTACTTTCATATCTACATTCTGTGAAGTAGCTAAGTTAAATAATTCTTATTTGTTTTTAATCTACAATAGGTCCCCACTTCCATACGCTTATTGAGTCGTAAGTAAACGAAATAGGATACTACGTATGGATATCACACGCTCCTCAGAGACTTTTGTTAAATTTGCTATAAATGGCACCTACGAAGTACAAACCATAGGAAACGCTACTCCCGCCGTCTATCCACGTAGATAAACTATCCTCTGACGTTGCCGTGCTCGCTAGGGAGATAAAAATGTCATGGTGGAATAGATTTCTTTCCTCTTCACGGGGAGAAATAGTCCACTGCCCGTACTAGCCCTGTTGGTAGCACAACCAGCTGTAGCTGTGCGATGAGCGCCAGTTACGAATTGTAGTTGATTTGTTGGCAGTTGGCACTATTCTAGGGCATCATCATATTTCTATTATCAAAGTACTTACGTACTTATCTAATTGTGTATGTGAGCGAGATTGTGTGTTTGCGCGTGTATTTGTACGGGAAAGAAAGAGTAGGTATAGCACTGCTATCTAATCTGTTACTGGGATATAATAGAATTTTTTTATGAATAAAACTTTCTCATCTACCCCCACTTAAAAATGCTTTAGGCATCTTGCACGACGGTTAAAATGGAATCTGCAAGTGCTTAGCTTGATAGTATCACATGTTTAAAAAATTATCAAGACAAGAACAAGAAGCCATCAAAAAAAATCAAACGTATGAGCCTAGTAAACAATGTGTTGATTACATGAAAAAACTGTCACTGAAATCGGACAATATTAAGAGGTAGAAAAGAGTTTTTCATTTTCGTATGGACAAGTACCAGCTATACGATCCGCTTAACACATGTAATTTAAACCTCACTCTCCGATCCGTACCAAACTTCCTTCATTTCCACAGTATACCTACCTGTACAGTACAGTATCAGATGACAGATGTATTGGCTCCGTAATATCAGGGAGTGGACCGGGATTAAGACCGTGGAGCAATTGTTCAGATTGGCGATTGACAAAGAAAAATTTAAGAAGCTGACTGCCAACCTTCAGTAATGGAGAGGCACTTAAAGAAGAAGAAGACAGAACAGTACCTTTTTAAGACCCAATTATTGTATAGTTTTATTTTATGCATTCTGTGATATCGTAGCCCCTACACAACTGAGTCGAAATTCAATTTAAGCTACCGATAAAGTTACAAAGCGCAATCCCCACAATATTAAACAAGCCATTAGTAGCGCTGGAACAACACTGACATTATTGCGGCTAATTGAATTGCCGGCCAATATCGAATTGCCGGATAAATTGCCAGCCGCTCGGGTAAAGTGGACAGAACCACGGTAATGGACAGAACCCGAGCAGCTTGTACCGAGCCGGCTTCTACTTTCTAACTTGGGTAGTTTTAAAGTTTTACAAAGTTCATTATTCCAATTTGTATGAACGTAGGTATTATACTTTCTATTTTATGCAGGTAGGTACTTACTAAATTAGATTTTCTGCTGGACCAAAAAAAGCGCGTTTATATGACACAGTGTTAGCGTGCTAATGAAATCGAAACGGTAGGTAAACAAAGACAGCAAATCTGACCTATCTGACATTATACAAATGTCACAGTTGACATATTAGGCTACGATGCTTACGATAGTTTCATGCAAGTGCAATATAGCACTGTAAGCACATAAAACATTGCAACTTTATTGAGAAAAATGAACATCCTCGGACGGGATTAGAACCCGCGTTTTCCAACAATCCGTGCCGCACGCCATGACCACTAGGCCACCAAGGCTCGAGGTCCGAGAATCGAATTTTAATTTAACTCTATTTGAGTTATATGATTATTAACGGGATATTTACCGTGGTAAGGTTGTGGAATGAGCTCCCGATATTTCGGCGCAGTTACATGCACCATGTTCACGGGAAGACTGAAGAATGCGGGTGGTTGGTCGAAAAGTTAAAAAGTTAGGTGCAGACATAACGATCTACCCTCTTTCTTAGTCTTTTGCTACGGTTATCACTGGAACTCGAACTCGATCCTAAGTCCCGACAAAACACACTCACTGTATCACTGCGTATAGTATTTTGAACACATTTTTAACGCGGACTTTTATTTTTAAAACAACCTAATACTAGATTCCACGCACTGGCGAGTTGAAAACCATCACCTCGATTGAAATTCTGGCATTTCGAGATTTCAATAGTATCCTTTACTAACCTTGGTATGTAATGATGTTCGGTGGACAAGATTTTAGGGTTATGGAATTCAATCCAGTGGTTAGGACCCGCGTCCAGCAGATGCTCAGCTATGGCAGATTTGTGCTAAAATCATCGGGAATATCATTTTATACATACATATGTGAAACTTCTTGATTGCTCTTCAATACGGTGTTACGGTAAGCCCTTATGTTTTTCAAACCAAAGAGAATATTTATATTCTCGTTGTGGTCGTTTGGTTTGAAACATAGTGTTTATAAACACTATGTTTCAAACCAAACGACCACGGTTTTAACTTTAGTTTATAATGTTAATTTGTGACAAGACGAGCAAGTATCTCGCGTGATTTTAAACGTTACGTTTGTCTATACAGTTCAGTACCATTCAGAATTTTAAACTACAACAGTCCAAAACCCTACATGGGGTGATATAGTTGCCCAGGTGGACTCTGCAAAGTCCTACCACTACAAAATTAATATTTTGGCATGATTCTACCAAAATCTAAACTCTTAACCGTGTAGATACTATTAAATGTACTTAGTTACCATGTCGTGAAATTATTTATACTAATTTAGTTCTGGGGCGCACTGTAGGTATCCAGTAGGCCACACGAACGAAACCAGGGACGGGCCAGTTAGTTAGAAATAATACACATGAGTAGGCTATATATAACTACTCGTGTTCAGTCCCTTATTAGCCGAACCCACGGAGGTCAGACACGGCCCAATTAGGCCGAACATGATACAAATGGCAATGATCGGATTCCCAACCGATGTTCCTAACCAATGTTGGCTGGTGTTGGCTATATATAAGGTACGGGCGCTTTAAAAGGTCATTTTTTTGTAATAATTTAATAATTACAAAAAAGGTTTTTTTGCTGAATACAAATTTTATTACAAAAGTCCTCATTTATTTGTGAATACAATTAATGTACAAATCAACAAGTTTAATTAAATTTCTAAACGAAAATAATGGTTTTTAAAAACCTCTAAAGCGGGCCTTTTTAGGAACATAGGTACTTAACATAGTCCGACATTAATCATAATTAATCAAAATAATTTCGACGTTTGAACCTGATGCAGAAGAATTGATAACTGGTCTTCGTAGTACATTCTGTCTTACTAAATCAGACGTGCTTGGAATTGGAGAATTAAATTGTGACGCCCTATCACATAAAGTCATGCCTGTTGCTGAAAGTTGTTCAGCAATATCCCCAAAAGCAGATTCATAAGAGGAACTGTAACTAGTCGACTAATTTTCTACATCCGTAAGTTAGCGGTTGACTCTGTGGCTGAGAATGAGATGAAAGTGGTAGTGGTAAATATTCAGACCAAGGCTGAGGCAGATGCTGTAATGTTCTTGGGCAATAATCAAATGTTTGCACATTTTCAGTTATCAGTGACGGCGATATACGTAAACTTTCTTCACAATCTGTGTCAGTCATTATTGTGATACACAGCTGATTCTCTAAAATTTTGAGCTGCAGGATCATCTGAGGTAGAATTAGTTTCCTGGAAAATAGGCCTCTGAGTGTGGATAGAAGGTGCAAAAGCCTGCTCGGGAATCGCATTTGGGTTATAGGGGTGTAGCCTCGTAGCTCTAAAACCGTTTTTTATATCATCTTGAGTTACGCATTTAGGCCATACCTTTAAGAAAATTTTGTTAAACTTTGCCTTTGTGAGCTAACGATCTGGATGACGATAGGCGTACAACAATACTTCTTCATCCCAATGGTGCTCGTAAGATTTATTGGCCGATTTGTCTAAAGGTTGCAATTCGTGAGTGGTATTGGATGGCAGACAATATGTTGTTCTTATCTGCGGCATCCACTATCCTAGCATCTAGATGCGAAGCAGCGCCATCAAAAACTAGCAAACATTTCCCAGGAAACTTATAGTTCCCAAGATGATGTATAAAATCAATAAATAAATCAGTAATCATACTACCTTTTCGTCATTTTGACTATAGTGCCATCAGGTAAATTGTCGTTAAGTTCCGGTCTTAATATTTTACCTTTGAAAATTATCATTGATGGAACCGAATTACCTGAAGCGTTTACACACATTGCGATTGTGATGTTTTCTGCATGTTCTTGTGCAATAAAATTGACTCTCTTGTTCCCTTTTTGTGCAAGAACATGTTGTTGGTGATGCAAGGTTAGCCGAAAACTTTTTTTTCTATATTATATAAACGCTCTGGATGTCGAGGAATATCTAACTCGTCATATTTTTTTTTGATAGCTGTGAAATGTTGTTGTACAATGTGTTTATTTAATTTTTGAGCTCTTGCAGGATTTAGAAACTGTGCTTTATGGACAAAAATTTCAGGGTTACGTTTTAAAGAAAAATTTGGTCAGACCCGCAGGGCAAAAAAGAACAAACATTTGCTTAGACCTGTTTTTGTCGAATTTTAACGTATCGGCAATCCACGCTTGCAGTAAGTAGTCGCAGTGCTGCTATGGAATGGAAGACGTTGCTCTTGGGCGGTCTAATTTACTTTTATTTTACTACTGAAGTGTACAGCAAAGTAATCTTAAAACAAGGATGATTTATAATCATCCTCGCTTAAACCTAAAGCAAAAAGAAAAGTTATTCCTGGCCTGGATAAAATAAATTTATTCCCTAGCTGAGCGCCAGCGAGCGTGTGAAATTATTCAATTTTCGAGTTCCGAGCGCATGTCCCGGGAGACTAGAGATAGTTTCCGGCCAATTTGAGTGCTTGTAGGTATAAAATAGGTACCTACTTACGTACACAGCAGAATGCACCCTTTTAGTGTTTTGTAAAGACACGATTTTCTACTGTAATCGTACCATATACGATGTAATGTAGGAGGTAGGTAGTATGTTTAAATAAATGTTTAGGTACTCTATTAAGTAGGTATAAAATGGGAATACCAAATCAAATAATTAAAACAAGGTTTAAAAACACGTTTCTTGTATGGGTGGTAGTGTAGTACCTAATAGGTACTCGTACCCCTTATTGTGAATAGGTAGGTAGGTAGGTACCTACTTACTTTAATAAAACTGCAACTAAGTTTGTGTCTGTACATAATATAACAAGCTCAATATTTTATTGGTAGATAGGAAGTAATTAGAAACCAAACCAACATTTTTAATTTCTTGTAAGTACTATTAATTGTCTTGGTACCGTCTGTAGTACCTACCTATTCCATGCAATGGCGAAGAACTGCGAATGATAATATCTACAATATAAGTAGTAGACATTAACTATGCTTCACTTTCTAGGTAAATGCTTTGAAGTCAGAGTGGCACTGTTCACTGTTGTGGGTAGTATCGTACCGATGGGCAGGACAATAAGACGCCCACCAATAGGTTAGCCTTCAACGATATTTTCACTGGATCCCTTGAAAAACGAAGCTATTTCTAGGTGTATGCAGACTACTTACACAAGTATTAGGTACACAGGATTTATCATCATCATTATCAGCTGGAAGACGTCCACTGCTAACATAGCCTCCCCTTCATACCGCGCCACTTGCCTCCTGTATCTAGCGGTTCCCCGCGGTTTTGATGACGTCGTCGGTCAACCTAGCGAGCGCCGGCCTACACTACGTCTTCCGGTGCGTGGTCGCCACTCGAGAATCTTTCTGCCTTCATCGGTCGTCAGTTCTGCGAGCAATATGGCCTACCCATTGCTACTTCACCTTGTTAATTTTGAGAGCTACTATAACCTTAGTCCTACGGATCTTAACACGCAGGGAAACCCTAAGCACAGCTCTCCAATGCAACTTTGAGCTTGTTAATGAGGCCAACAGTAAGAGACCACCTCTCAGTGTGTCACAAGATGCAATTGTAAAAAATAAAACTACCTACCTATATTAGTAGGTCCAATAAAGTAACTAAATGCTCAGTTAGCCTAGCTAATTCGTAGTTATTGACCCTGCCTTCGAAGCAGAATGTTTCAGGTTCGATCGCTGGCCGGGGTATATATTTGTATGACGCGCAGAAATGACTGTTCTGTGTTAATGTGTCTCCATGTCTCGTAAAGCTAATGTTAGCAAAGTTATGTGCACATGGCCGGTTTCTATCAGTAAAATATTTATCAAAATGAAGAGTGTATCTACAAATGATGATAAAACCTTGCCATACGTTCATTACATATACCTACAATACAGTACAGTACATATACAAGCTTATTCTTTAAATTAAACTTTTTTATTAGACTTTCTAAACGGTATAAGTTTCCTGGTAGGACCAGACCAATATAATAACATAATATTAGGTACCTATGTATCGCTATATGTTTGCTAAAATGTACCTAGGTACCTACGTACCTATTGAATTTACAGGAATCGGACGGATCGACAACTCCTCGCACCGATGACAAATCTGGAGGCCGCTCGCCTGCACGCAGTGAAGGTACCTATGTTGGCTTTTATTTTATTCACTTTCAGAAACATGCTTGGTAACACAGCCGAAAGACAGAAAGTACGTCTAGCCTGTATTTCGAATAGGTACTTAGGTCTACGAATAATAATAAGTCAGGAACAGTAACTGCGTTAAAAAAATGACCCAACAAAAGTCGTGTTCAAGTAGGCGGGGCTTAAAAGTCGTGTTCAGTACGTCATCAGTCGGACATTTTTCTTACAAGCGAGCACACGTGAAATCTTCGCATACATTTTAATTTTTACCATTGTGAACTACAGCTGTGAATCATCATGCCAGCATGTGTTGTGAAGTGGTCAGGATCCATACAAGATTAAAATGTTCAGGCATCACTTTTATTAGTACGTAGTAGCAAAATTATATTTATATTCAAAGATGTTCAAATACGTATACAAACCGAGATGGTCAATACTATGCAAAATAAAGTCAGTCTATTTTTGTTTAATGTACTCGTATATTTTTTTACAGAACTGAATATTGAAATGTAACAGCAATGTATTTTGCTTATTTTGTTTTATTTTCATTTTCTTGTCGATCCAATGCAGTAAAAAATGCCTCTCTGCACTCAAGCTAGAAAGACAAGAGCATGACTAGATGCCTGTGAAAACCAGCATTATATACTTACTCCGTTCATTTTGAAGAAAAAAAATTAAAAAGTGAATTGAAAGATATTGTATATGTACCATGTTACACAAAACTGCAGACCCTCCCAGTTTGTACAGTAAGTACTACTATTTTTTTAGTTACGAGTATATTATTATGTATATCAAATCTTATATTAAGCATTTTAACGCTGATAATTCGTCCCAATAAAAAGTCAACATCTCTAAAAAATACTACAGAAAATGAACAATTAACAGTAATAACCGATTACCTACAGTTGCATAATATAGCATTAAAAATAGTTCATTGGTTGGTTGAATTACGTAAGTACGTTTAATTTTTCAAGCTAATGAAAATTCACCCTCTGTCACACAATCTGCCAGTAATATCAACACAATGCTTTTCTAAAATAATTGATAATGAAGGTATTCTGCGACCACTGAAAAACGCCCACCAGGCAAATAACGAATATCCTATCCTACTTATATCCCACTAATATCATAAATGTGAAAGTATGAGTGGATGGATGGATGATTTTAATGAATGTTTGTTACTCAATCACGGCAGATCTGATTGAAATTTGTCACAGAGATAGATTATAGTCTGGAATAGCACATAGGCTAATTTTCATCATCATTATCATCACCCACGCGGGTGAAACGGCCTAATATTCTTGAGTACAGCATAGACAAAATAACAAGATCTCCGCCGACGCCAAGATCGTAATGTCCTACTTTCTGTCAATAGAGTTCTGTCAAAGTAGTATCAGTTTCTGATAGATTATATAGTGCGTTCGAATAGCCCCAAGTTGACGAAAATAACGCTAAAACGCTCACAATGGCGTTCGAATTGGAAATTTGTGGGGAAAATGTCGTTTAGGGCTCTTTTTGTCCACCGTCCGCAAAGCTAAAAAAGGGTTATTTATGCCACCGAAAAGTACAATTATTAACCCACGTCCGGAGCTGCGGTTGTTTTTGATCATTTTTTGACACAACTATCTATTTGACAGCACAATCGTGCGATTTTAGGTCTTATGCACGGCTTAGCGTTCGAGTAGAGTGTGGGAATAGCGGCAATAATAACGATTTTGAGCTTTACGAACGCATTAACAAAAAAGCCAACAATTGCAACGTCACCAATGCCCTCATTGCTAAACGAACGCACCTCGAGTCAAAAGCACGCAATGATTTTGCTAGCTCGATACACTAGACGTGCTTGGCTATAGAGTTGGAATGTCATACGTCTTTGTTGTTCAGCCGACGTAGTCGAGCGATTCCGCCATCACGATTAGGTGAAACATCAATCCAGCGGTCTTGAGTGAATCGCCCGCAATACTTACTTGGTTATTTTTAAACACAACATAACAAATTATATAGGATATATAGGTTTCGCCTATATATCCTCGAAGGGGTAAGCAGCGGTGTTTCAACGCCTACATTTAAGTTAAGTTTGTTTTTTTTGTTTGTGTCGCTCGTATTTTAACAGCTCGATACACTAGACTCAAGGGGGATGAAATATAACACAAATACCGTCAAGGGTGATGAAATGTAATGACAGTTTTTTTAATGGTGATTAATTTTATATTTGTATGTACTCGTAATACCTGTCTTTTATTATAAGTGTTTACTGATTGATACACTTAGTATTTATTTTTTCTCTTGGATTTCTATTACAACAATGGCGTTTGACCATGTACATATTTTATGATATTTTGGTATTTTTAGATGGATGTCTTG
Organism: Selenia dentaria; assembly: GCA_917880725.1. Lineage (NCBI taxonomy): Eukaryota > Metazoa > Arthropoda > Insecta > Lepidoptera > Geometridae > Selenia > Selenia dentaria. Next base: position 30,069,315 of record OU862890.1, on the reverse strand, counting down.
TCAGGGTGAGGCCTTGGAGAAGATAATATGCTACTCGAAGTACTAACTACATTGCGGAAAAAGAGTTTCTTCTAATTACTTCTATACGAAAACTTAATATTTTGCGGGACATAAAGTTCACTGAATTTTAAAAAGTAACCGATATTAAAAAAAAAACAAATAAAAAACATTGTGTATATTGACTTGGTCCAATCCACTTGTTGCATTACATCGTCCACGCCGCTACGACTCAGTTGTCATAGTAGACGTTGCAGCACGCGCGTGAACCAATCCCTGCTTTCCTTCTGAATTTAAACCAATCACCGAACATGTCTATTTGTAACCTCGGAAGTAATTCGTATTTGGAATCATACGTCGCTTTGGTTCGAAGGGCCACTTTTTGTGTGGAATTTGTTCTGAATTATGCTTCCTGACTTATTATTATTCGTAGACTTAGGTACATAATTAAATTAAACATAGGATTACAAAGCTGGGGGCTTTGTAATCCTACTGCAAACAAACCGTAGGTAGCTGAACTACTGGGTACTACTACTAAAGTACTAGTAGGGTAGTAGGTTACTGACGTTTTCTTATTCTGCTGGTGATAAACAGTCCAGCCGCAGTTACGTTTCTATCGACATCACCGATCGATTAAAACTTTACTACATTAATGTGCTACCTAACTAACGCGATAGTAGTATCTAATGTATCTATTTTTATTATATGGTAATAATATATATTTACGTGACGTTTCGTCCCAATCTGTCTAAATAAATAGAATGCATTTTTGGTTAATTATCAAATGACAAGAGTTGAAATGCAGTTGCAGTGGAATAGATTGTTAAACGTTGTGAAATATTAGAATTGACCCTGAACCTTCTGACAAAATACTTAGTTCTTAGTTGATATAAGGCTGGACTTAAAAGTTGAAGCAAACGTGTTTTCGAGATGATTGCGAATCGAAGGTGTGAAGTGTGCTTAGTGGCTAAATTATTATGCTTAACAGTACCTAGTCATGACGGACGCCTATCTAAGCCTGAATCCCAGTGTTAAGAAGATTGCATAACTAGTACTTTCCGTTTTACTAGTATTTCAAAGTACTATAAATTTCCTTTTTAAGAACTTAAAATACTGAAAAAATCAAGACGTACGAGCATAGTAAACAATGTGATGATTCCATGGGAAAAAAATCACTGAAATCGGGCAATGTTAAGAGGTAGAAAAGAGTTTTCTCTTTTAGTATGGAAAGTACTAGCTATGCAATCCTCTTAAGCAGTCTTGTAATATACATAACTGATGCCTATATAATCTCAACGTAGGTACATAACGTTTGAAAGATAAGCGAAGTCGTTTCTCAAACCTTACATACCTGCGTCACAGCCTGCATACCTACAACGTTTAATTACACTACACCCAAACGCATGCACATTTTAACCCTTAATAGGGCATGGCAGCAAAAGTGTCGTGATTGTTGTGAATTTTTGGATTTAAGGTCTTAAAAGGATTTAAAATAATGCTACGAAAACAAAATTCCTATTTATTAGTTACTTTTTTTTTTAAACCATGTGGTCACTATTGGACCATTGCCCTATAAATATTTTATTTTTTGTTGGAGATGTGGTCTCCAAATGACCATTTCAACCATTTCAACCATTTCACTGGTTCTGGCGAAGGTGGTATCGCATTCCTAGCTAGCATTAGTGGTATGGTGCCCCTCGCTGGTAGTGGCGGTGGCGGTGAATCTTCGTTGGCTGAAACAGCTATACGAACTTTGAAACTACCGTCATTTGGTTTGTTTGTAATTATTTTCGCTGATTGAATTGGCTTTTCCGATAAACTGGGTCCCGAAGCGGCATCATCAAAAGGAGTAAGCTTGATACTCTTCATTGAAGCTTTACTTTGAGATGGCTTGTTTGATAAAATATTTTCGAGTTCATCTAGTGTCATATCCATATTACTTACACTGTCTAATGCAGCATGTATATCGAAGGCAGGATATGGACCATCCCTACATCCAATGGTTGTGGTCTTCATCATCTTCAGATGAATCAGATTGCATCGCAGCCAAAACGCGTATAATTTCGTCGTCATTTACGTTTTTACGCCTCTGGAAAGCGATAAAATTATTAGAACAACAGTAAAAAAAAAAATTTAAAGGGCAGGAGGCCAAATTTGTACCACATAATTTGCGCTTTCATAGTTTCCAAATTATAAGCATTATACGAAAACTGTGGTACCTAATCTATTACTGAATTCATAAAATCTAATAAAAACGAAGATAATGTGACTTACCGTATTTTTTCGCGACATAGTAATAAAAAACATGCACACTCAAACGAAAAAACGATCAACGACTGACACTTTTTTAAACTTTGCGTCACAGATAAAAGAAAATTGTTCGGATACACACTTAAACTGTTTCATTCTGTAATGTCATTCACTCACTCGCGACATTTGACATTTAGTGGTATAAATATAGACAATAAGTGTGTTCAAAACCGCGAAAACCGATGTGGTACATTTTGAAACCAAGACCCTATTAAGGGTAGAGGGCCTGTTTTACGACGTCTATTGCTGTTCGTTATTCCAAATCTGGTACAAGGTCGCCCTATATCCGGTAGATTGAGCCACATTCCACTGACATTGAGAATCTATCAACCACTGATTTCAGGGGTAGATCCGGACAACGAAAGATGATGGTCAGCCTCCACGCTCTTGGACCGGCTCGCGCAACGTGGGTTCGCTGCCGATACGCGCCTAGCGTTGCCTCCTACAGGTAATGTACCCAAAATTTAAATACCTATATCACTTCCTTACACTTCCTTACTTAGGCGAAGGGTAAGGCAAATAATGTGTTTTAGACACGTTTCTTGCCAGGAAACGTATGTAAAAAAAGTTAAGTCATATAGAAGTTTGAATCTAATATAATATGGAATATATACGACTAAAGGCTCCATAGAAAAAACAACATAATAGGTACCTACCTACTACTTTACAAAAATACTCAACTATATTTTTACAAAAAATATGTGTAGGTATTATCGCACATCAAGTTTGCCCCAAGCGCAGCGCTGAAGTTCAGGCTGAATTGATATTTAACACTACAGCGTTCTGTTTCTTTGAACTGGCTATTGCCGGGTGACGTGTTCAACCGGACTACTGAGACATAAAAGCCTCACTAGTTCGGTCACCCTGACTAACAACCGAACTACCGATACTAGGCCACTTTGACCAGCTTATTTTGACATACCTTTCGCCTAAAATAATTTCCATACTAGTTACGTTTTTAAGTGCAGAGTACCTACCTACTACTCTTTGTGAATGAGTTCGTCTGGGGAAATACCTGCCATCATACCTTTTTCTAACGTGAAGCAGTAATGTTTGCAATCTAGGCTGTGTTCTGGTTTGACATAGTATGAATTGAAATTACAGTCACATGAGACTTGATAAGTTAATGTTACTATGTAATGCTAGGGTAGGGTTACAGGAGCAAGGGCTCCCGCTTTGGCGAAGCGGGGGGCTCAGTAGCTATGGCTTGGACAACCACGGTGAAGCCAAGAGAAACCCAGGGACCGCGCCGGCGTTGGGATGCGTTGGCCGGTTCAGAAGGGGCCACTCCTTATGGGCTTTTGCCGCCAAGTCCACATAGGAGTGGCGGGGTCCTGGCGCTTTGGCGCAGGCTCGAGGAGGTGGGGTCAGGGCGCTCGGCGCAGACTCGAGGAGGTGGGGTCGCGGGGGAGGGAGAGTCGGTGTGGCGACACGCTGCTCTCCCTATGCCTTGTGGCTGACGTAGCAGGCGGTGGGGCTACGTATCCGACCCACCGCAGGAGGACCACGGGCGTCCAGACCCGGAGAAGTCTGGCGTCCATTGGCGGGTTTGGTCTCCGAGGCAGTTGCGGAACGCTATGTGTTCTGGCGCGCCGCGAAGAGAGGGGTCCGGCAACGGACAGCCGCGGCGGGTTCGCGGTCGTATATGCAAAAGGTGTCCCAAGTTCCCGTCAACAACGGCAATGACGGAACAGCCCAGGGTTTTGGTGGGTATTACGGACTCCCACATAACCTACCTCCCCGTGGTAGGTGGTATCCAGAAAAGTATCCATAAGGAAAGAACAAAATGGGAACAATCCGAAAACCGAGAAGATTATTTAAAATCCGGGAAGACGTCATTAAATCATCGCTAGAAAAATTACCGGGGGCCTTATTCGGCGGTGGACAGCTGGACAGGCGGGTGGCAGGTGTGTAAGTGCCGCTGTTTGCCCTGCTCACATCGCGGACTGGTTTCTCTGCTCGGACCGCTGACCGATAGCCTTGCGGCTTGCGGCTGACCGACAATGTTGTTCATACATAATGCGGGCTGCGTTCAATTTAACCTGACCGTAGACCAGTACCGACCGTAGACGCATCCAGTGTGGCATTAAAGCCTGTAACGCGGCGCATTATGCCGCGTACAGACCAAGCGAACGAGACCGAGCGAATGCTAACGAGTGGGATTTGCCGATCAGTACCGCACGCTCGCTTGCTTTCGCTGTTGTGTCCACACTAAAAGAACGTGTGGGTCGTGAAGCGACACCACGGGTAAATTTTAATGATTTTAAGGTATTGTTTAGAGGCCGAAAGAAATGAATATTTTATTATCGATTGGACACTTGTTTATTTAAATATTGGAAGTATACATGTAGATAAGTTATAAATTTAGGACTACGGAGATTGAACAATTAAATAATAAAAATCGCGACGAGCGGCGTATAGCGATCCCCGTGTGCGTGTGTCGGCCGGCAGAACGGGTCGCAGCAGCGCGGCAGGCGATAGCGGAGGCAGCGCGCGGCGCGGGTGGTCACACAACAGATAACCGGCCATCTAAGGAGCTGGACCAAGATCACAAGAGGTAGCGATTTAATCGAAATGCATAGGGTTGGTCCAACTCATTAGATGACTGAGTTATGTGAGTGTACGCCACAAATGTATTGAAGTTCGTCGACAATCGGCGAACCACAGCGAATCCAATGATGTTATATATAAATGGAGGTAGATACGTCTTCTTCAAACAAAAATACATTTAGAAAAAAATGCCTTCTTGTGTGTTCAGAAACTGCAGAACTACTGGGACGAGTGTAAAAAGAAGAATTATATATCTTTTTATTTTTATGTATTCTTTTTCTATATTATCTATCAAAAATGGAAAATCAAAAAGTTGTATTTTAATCTAAATTAAATCCGACGACGTTGCCGCTTCGCCACCCACGCGAACGAGACAGGTAGCGAGCGACAGAGAGAACGAGGCTGTCATTGGCGGTCGAATGGTCGGCCACAGGCGAACATTGTTAATAATATGTTGATCCCTTTCTGACAACTAGAATTAATATTATCTTCGTGTTCTTCTAATCTTGTCAGTGTAGTTAATGTCGTTGTGCGAGTTGTGTACTATAGCTATAGGTAGGTATAGTATAAAATTTGCCATGTTTAATCTTCATATTCAAGGAGCAAAACGTCTCTATAATTAATCTCATTGGTGGTTGTTAAATGAAATTGTGTGTGTTGAGTGGAAGCGCTCGCAGTGGAGCTTGACTTAGCGATTTAAACCGATGTTACAATCAACAATGAAGCGATCAACAAGTTAAACAACAATTGCTGTGGTCACGACTTGGATGGGTGACCGCTAGTGGCATTGTTTATCTGAGCGCTTCCGTGTTTCGGAGGGCACGTTAATCCATCGGTCCCTTTTGTTTTTCTTTGGACAACAGTCGTTAGGCTATGTATCGAAGGCCATCGAGCGGCCGGAAAACTTCGACATGGGTTGGCCACTAGCCTATCCACCAAGCCGCACTGAGCCCGCGTGGTGGGTTATGGCCCAACCTCCGAGAGAGAGCTCGAGTCCTAGCAGTGGAAACGTAATGGGCTGATAATGATGAAAACAATTACTTAAAGCAATCGTCGATTTCGTTTACTTTTTTTATGTTGTATTCAGCATACCTATTTAGGATTTCAAAGCCTCGGTTTCTGCTTATAGAGCTTTATGAGCATTAGCAATCTGTCTTAGTCCATTCCATAATCGTAAATAAATACAATTTATTCGCTGGAACGAAACGACTGTCGCGTGCAACCGCCGCAACTGAATGAGCATTCGTTCGTCCGTCCACACCGCGGCCGTACGTTCGTTCCATTTATCTTTGATGTACCGACATCCGCCGGAGCACGGCCGAAGGCGAGCGAAGGCTCTCGTTTGGCTTCGCTTGCTTACGGCATGCCGTCCACACTGATTCGTTTGCACTCGCTCGTTACCCTTCGCTCGCTCTCGTTCGCTTGGTCTGTACGCGGCATTACGATATCCTCAAGTGAATGTGGATTAAGAATGAACGAGTTACTCGTCCAATGTCTACTCTACGCCGATGATCAAGTTATACTTGCATCTTAGTGAGTGAGTTACAGGAGATGGTAACGCTTAAGTATGGAGCGTTCGAAAGAAAAGGAATGAACGCTAATGTTAGTAAGACGAAAGTAATGGTATTTGAAAGGGATGAATATATGTATTATATGGAGAAAAAGTGGAACAAGTGAGAGTTGGTAGGTATATCTGAGGACTTTCTTTAGTAGAGACGGGAAGCATGTCAATGATATCGCAAGGAGAGTTAATCAAGTGAATGGAGCACTTCACACTTTTATGACCGGCCGGAGTTTGTCTCATGAGGCACGACTGACCGTAGATAGAGGAGTGTTGGTGCCGACACTGATGTATGGTAGCGGAAGTTGGGTATGACAGGAGAAGCATCAAAGTAGCATGAAATAAATAAAGCTGAGATGAGAGCTTTGTGCGGACAAGAGAGCGGTGTGGAGTGAATGAAGATGTAGTGACTAGAGTTGAGAAAGACATTCGTGGATGAAGTGAATGAAAGAGGTAGACCTTGTCGAACGTATTCCGATCAAATCGGATATGTTCTTATGAAAGGCAAAGCCAAGAGTACCTACGCGAAGCAGAGGATTATGTAGAAAGAATGTGATGCGAGGCGATGAAGCAAAAGAGATATGCCAGGATCGTAGCAAGTGGAAATCTGTGATATCTGCCTATCCCTCCGGGAAACGGGCGTGCCGTTATGTATGTATGTATGTTTAAATAAAAATAATACGATAAGTCCCCCCGCGACGATAAGTCACTTGTTTTAACTAAATTTATACTAATAGGTACATAATATTATCTTTAATGTCATTTGTCTAAAAATGACCGTTTAGTCCTATATATATAGCAGTATATAGCAGTTCGCGGCGAAAGCTCGCTACATGTGCACGTGCGCTATTACGATCGCGGTTTTCAGCGACGCGTCTTAGTCGCGCGACCGTTGCGTTATTCATTTTAAAATTATTTGTGCTGTTTTGTTTGGAACAATGTCGCTTATTCATCTTTCCCCGGATATTTTACCCGTCGCTTAGCGGCTCGAATGGATAACTTGGAGTGCGAGCTGCAGACCCTCCGCGAAATGTCTACCAAACAGATAGAACTTATCCAATTGCAAACAGTCCGTAAAAAATTTGACTACTAACTGATGTAGACACAGCTAGAATCGTTTATTTTAGTTATTTCCATAGCGTTATGACTTATGGCATACTGCTCTGGGGATGTCCTGCAGATATTAATTCTATTTTCATACTGCAAAAAAGGGCAATACGAGCTATCTACAGTTTAGCTCCCAGAGTTTTCCTTAGACAGAAGTTTAAAAATATAAACCTAACTGTTGTCTCTCAGTATATCTATGAAAATCTAATGAACGTCAAGAAAAACAGGAACAGTTATGAAAAAAAGGAGTGATGTTCATTCCATCAATACGCGGAATAAGCACAAGCTATTCGTTCATGTAACGCTTTTCCACAGAATAAGTCATTCTTTTATCTGACATTATACGATTCTATAATTCTAAACTTCCCAATATCCGAGATTTGTCTATTAAAAAGTTTAAAATTACTATTCAAACTTAACTCTGTCAAAAAGGTTATTACAAAATTTCGGATTACTTGGAGGATAAAACAGCTTGGGACTGATCATTCCAGGATCTACCTACTCCCCCCCCGAGTGTTCCCGCCTTGCCGTGGCGGGGGGGCTCAGTAGCCGTGGCTTGGGTCACCACGGTGAAGCTAAGAGGAACCAATGGGCCTGCCAGTGATAGCCGATAGCTGGCGAGGCCCGAGGTGGAACCGCTCCTATGGGCTTTGCCCTCCAAGTCAACACGGGAGCGGTCACTGTAGGTAGCGGTGGTGTATGGGCGCCACTGCAACTGAGGCGGGCTGCGGTGTCGTATGGGCGGCACCGCGGCTGAGAGTTAGGGGCCGCGGCGGGAGAGGAGTGCCGGTGTTACGGTCAGCCGCTCTCCCTGCCTTCCGCGGCCTTGACGGGGCCGCCACCGTTAGATGGCGGACGCGGTGGGGTCGCAGGGGAAGAGGACTGTCGGTATTGAGAGGCGCCGCTGTTCCTATCCTCTGCGGCCGAAGTAGCAGGCGGTGGGGCTAGTCACCTGACCCATCGTAGGGGGACTTAGGGCGCCCAGACTCGGGGGAGTCTGGGGTCCATTTGCGGGCTAGGTCCCCCGTGGCGGTTGCGGCACGCCAAGTGTTCTGTGCGTGATGCAAGAGAGAAGAGTTCGGCAACGGACAGCCGCGGCGGGTTCGCGGTCGTGTGCGAAATCTGTCCCGCGTTCCCGCCAAAAGCGGCAGTGACGGAACACCGCAGAGGTTTGGTGGGTATGCTGCCCTTCTGGCAGAGACTCCCACATAACCACCGTGCTCCCCCCGGGGCCGGTGGTATCCATAAAGGATTACTCTGCGTCAAAAAAAAAAAAAAACCTACTCGTGTATTACCATGTCAAAGTGTAGCGTGTCTTGCGCTACTAATACCATTATTATGGTCTCTTTTGTAAGGCAACACACTGGAGCTAAAATTAAACGAACATTTGTTATATACATTAAGAAATTAGCGATACAAAAATTTTTATTAAAAAGACAAGCCCGCTGAATTTCTTGCCGGATTTTCTCAGTCTTGTCGCGTTCCGATCCGGTTGTCGATTTATAATAATAATAATAATAATAATAAGCCTCTATTGCCAACTAAATAAGAGTTACATAATTTTTCAAATTAAGGTAAAATACAATATTATTATGTAAAATACTTAATAATTTTAACAATCTAACTACCTATGTAATTGTATTTAGTTATTGGGTGTTGGCGTGTCTTTGCGACACGAAGGCCTCCTCCAGCTCTTTCCACTCTCCTCTATTCTCGGATATTCTGTGCCTAGACAATTTTTTCATGTGGAGACCCCATTTTAATTTAGCGTCTATAGTAATTCCTAAAAAGACCAGTGACTCCACAAGAGTGCAACTCAAGTTCCATTTAATTGTATATTGGTTTCTTCTTGTCTCACATTTGGTGTCGAGAACTGTATACCATTAGTTTTCTTCTCATTGAAGAAAAGATTATTTGCATTGAGCCAATTCACAACTTTAGCAAAAGCATTGTTAACATCGTCATAGTATAAAAACTGCCTTATAATTTTAAATAAGAGTGAAGTGTCGTCTGCAAACAATACAATCTCGTGATTCTTCTCGACGTAATAAGGTAAGTCATTCATATACCTACATTAAAAACTAGAACGGCCCTAGTATTGAACCTTGTGGAACGCCCATGACGATTAAATTTTCTACCATTTATGTCAAACCTTTGAATTTTATCGTTTAAATATGAAGTCAAAAGGTAGAGAACCATGTTTCTAATATCATAGTGTTGTAATTTCCTGACAGTAAATCATGTCAGACGCAGTCAAATGCCTTAGACAAGTCACAAAAAATACCTAAGGCATCCTGAGAGTTATCCCAGGCATCAAATACATCTTTTATAAGTTCTTTACCTGAGTAGAGCAATGTCTTGTAAACCCAAATTGATTTATATGGAAATTATGTTAGCACTAAAATGAGTTTCTAATTGATGTAATATAATCGTTTCGAAAATCTTACTTAGCGTACTTTTATTTGCGGATGACACATCTCTGATTTAAAAAATGGTAGTGAAGCATCAACGCCTTTTTAAAATTATAATAAACATTTAATATTATTATCTGTATTGCTTAAAGATCTATGAGTCTGTAATTATATAATTTTCGCAATCATTACATACTAGTTGTTAATAAACCCTCAAATTAAGCCAGGTATATTCTTGTCAGCTGTTTTAGTTTTACTAACAGTCTGAAGAGATGACGTTAGCAGTATCGCAAGGATAGAAATACGCTTTAACAACCGAGGCACTGATTGGCCAGAGGGCTCGCCTTTTAACGTATGATATCAGATGGAGGGTAGTTTGAAATTATTTACATCCACCTCGAATGTTATTATAACGCGCATGAGAATGGAAGATTCACGCACGCAAGACAAGTGCCACGGCTCATTAATATTTTTCGCTATTGATACTGTAAATTCTCCTGAAATAACTTTAAGTAGGTAGATCGAATAACATATACCTACGTGCAGTGTACAATATAGTGTAGCAATCATCAAGGGAGCGACACAAAATTATATTTCTACGGATTTTATAACGGTGTCGCCGGCCGGCCACCATCACAGGCAGAACATTCCGATGAAATGCGAATCTGTTGTAAATCCCGTGTTGAAGGATTTGTCGGTGAACTTGGATGGTCTACAGGTACGTGGGCATATTTATCACTGCAGTGTAGATATCTGAGTTTTCAGGGGGTTTATCAAACGCCACGGTCAGCCATACTTTCTTAGGTATTGATCTCTTTTTAAAATAATCGTACGCAAGTACACACGGTGTAGGCTATTTACACGCCTCACCAAATGGATGGGTAAGCTAGAACACTAATTCAAATAAACAACGCTCTGTCTAGTATCTCTAAATGGTTCTCAACTAATAATTTATCTGAATCTCTGAATGATATACAAAAAAAATAGGACTGCAACTGTCACAGCTAATACCTTTATCGGTGCTAGCTATGACAGCTAGCTATATTTTTTAGTCGAATGTAATCTAAGTCTGAAATCCAAATCATTAAATACGTCTTCAACTGTCACTATGACAGCTGTCATAGCTAAGACCTATATCGGTGCCATTTCTAAGTCGAATATAATCTAAGCGTGAAATCAAAATCATTAAATACGCCATCAACTGTCACTTTTACAGCGGCCACAACTAAGACCTATATTGGTGTTATTTTTATGTCTAATGTAGTCTAATTGTAAGATCAAAATCATAAAATACGACATCAACTGTCACTTTGACAGCTGTCACAGCTAAGACCTAAATCGGTGTTATTTTCAAGCTAATGTGTGAGATCAAAATCATAAAATACATCATCAATAGTCATTATGACAGCTGTCAGAGCGAAGACCTACATCGGTGCTATTTTTAAGTCGAGTGTAATCTAAGTGTGAACTCAAAATCATTATATACGTCATCAACTGTCACTTTAACAGCTGTCACAACTAAGACCTATATCGATGTTATTTTCAAGCCAAATGTAGTCTAAGTGTGAGATCAAAATCATTAAATACGACTTCAACTGTCACTTTGACAGCTGTCATAGCTAAGAACTATATCTATATCTATAATAACTATATATATACTTAGTTATTTTCAATCCGAATGGTAGTGCATTAAGATATATATACACACAACTAGTGACTACGGGAAAAAAGTTAAAATGGCTCAACTGGTTAAGCCTCGTGTTTTAATCTAGGTCCCGGTTGAGCCTTCGACACATTTTTTCTAATCGACACAACCAGTTAAGCCCATCACACACGACTAAGATAATATATATTATAGCGTCGAATATAAAAGTTATGTTAACTTAACCAACCACACACGGCGCAGATACTATAATATATAGCAAGCGTACATTCTATCGGAGTCCGTCTCGGGAGCCGCACGTCTCGATCGTTCACACTGTAATATACAGAGTGTTCATATTTATTTTGCGATGATTCGTATTTCGTTGCTAGACCTGTTGGATAGTTCCTCAGATGATGATTGGGACTGTGAATATGATATAACCGTCATACTAGCTAAAAGTAAAAAACGATAAATCTGGATATATCACATAAAACACAGGAAACACAGTAGTCAATTTAAAGTTTACAATGATCTTTCAGAAAAAAAACAGCTTTTTCTTGCACTTTCATATGGTTATTTGCACGATACCTACCAGTTTTTTAATTATTTGTCTGTCTGCCTCTATAATCCGGGTAATTTCTGAAAAGGCCAATTTTGATGGGGTTTATACTGAAAGCATTAATTAAAGGGCCACGCGAACGAAGTCGCGGCTGCAGCTAGTCTAATAATATAACATAGCCTTATTTCATCAAGAATACTAACATCGATTTACCTATTTTATATATTATTTATTACCTACAACCTAGAAAAACCTATGGAGGTTAGGCCCATAGAATTTTGTTAAAAAATTCTACTAAGATAAAATTGTCATACCGCTAGTTCGGTTAGTAGATAGAGTCTCACTTTTTCGATGATTTCCTTTGTTTGACATTCGCGTTAGTCAGACGTTAGTTTCATTTTTATTTACAAAAAATATTTCTACAGATTCGAAAAAATATAGGTTCATAAGATAATGTGAAGCTTTATTAGTTTTTTTATGAAAATATAAATATGTTCGGTAACTGAAGACCAGAAGTCCATTTACTGCAACGGTTTTGTCAACACCTGTATTTGATCTTAAGATCAGTATCGGACATGATCTTAAGATGTCTTCATGATTTGCAGTAGTCTTAGCGTATGTTAACATGCCGTTCGAATATCGGTAGCATCTTAAGCTACTCTAAGGTAAAATATTATAGTATATTCACCGTGTGTGGTCGCTCATTGCATTATATGGTGAGCGATATGTCCGAATCTGCTCTAAGATAATTTATATTTTATCTCAACTGGTTGAGCTTAGCAAAAATTCCCGACCAAATATACGCAGGTAATATTCCTTGGAATGGCTTCGAATTATTGGCTTTACAATTCAGGCTGTGCAGTATTTTGCTGCGATTTACCAACACGGGCTGATATTGCTCGGGCAATAATACGCAGCCAGGAAAAGGAATCCATTCAATGTAGGTACATGAAGTATTGGCTGTGCAATTATTATTATTATTGCTGCATTATCAACACTTACCAATTTTGTACAGGCAATAAAACACGGCCAGGAAAAGCCGACCATGTATTTCAATTATTGTTGTACCTACATTATTGATTTCCACAATTTTACCTATATGTAAAATAAACGCTATTTCTATATAACTATCTTGCCTCACTTATTCTAATCGGTATGTTGCAGGCTGTGCGCGTTACCGCGAGCTGTGCTACCGCGCTGCGCATGCGCACCTCCCCGACGAACCACCGCCACGTGCCTGCGTCTGCACTAACTGCGTGCGTCGACGTCGCTCTGCTGAACCCTAATTTTTTGCCATTTGGCATCTTTTTTGATCTTATTCATTAGAATTTTGTAATAATAAAACGGGATTAAAGTGAGTTACACGTTATCGATATCACGATCGACTACTGTTTCGGCTTCGTCCGGATCAGCCGGCCTAGACAAAAGACGTTTCTGTTATCGTTAACGCCAAACGACAACTTTAAAATGTATGGCGTTGACATTACCTGCGGAAAAGTCACATGACGTCGCGTTAAGTTTATATACACATTTTTGTTTGTAGCGTGTGCGGAAACACGCCTGTTTAATTTTTGTCTAGGCCTGCAGGATCTTGAGTGAGGAGGCTCATCGTTGCGTCCCGCCGCGATTTGCGAATTATCGATCGTGATATCACTTAAGTTTCACGTTAATCCAATTTGATTATTACACAATCTTTTTAGACATTGAATTAATATGCAAAAGATATTTTTTTTCATCTATGTATGTACCTGTTGATAAAACAAATTTTTCGCCTCTTGATATAAATTCTAGCGATTCGCCGAAATTCGTTGAACATATGCGGTCGACTCCATCGATCACAAATCTAAAATGTAAATGAGAGAAGTTTTTTGAAGTTACGTAGACATTATACTTGAAAGGAATGTTTACTAAGTAAAGTAAACCTAGTCTAGCATCCAGAGCCTTAGATACAGAATTGAATACAGCTTAAATATTTTTCCATATAGATTTCACCAACGGAGGTCAGTTCTATGCGTCCTATCTTTGGTATTTTAGTACATATTGCTATTGTTTGCTTGTCCTAGTGCCTTACCTCGTCTGCTTGTGTAATACTGAAACTACCAGACATTGATATTTTATGCTATTATTACATTTCAGCAGTAGAGGTAACTGCTACCTTTTCAAATTTATAGTATTATTTAGAATAATAAAATCTAATAAATTGCACATCCACATCGCTTTTATAGTTAAGGAAAAGTATCACAGATTTTGTGTGAAGATTAATATAATATCTTTTAGAATAGCACTTTCTATCTACTTACTTACTTACTTTTGAATTATCGTGAAATCTTATCTTTAAGCAAAGAAAAGTGTAAGTTATTTCCACACATTTTATTTGGACGTATTGTATGCTACTTAAGAATTTACTGTTATTCTAATTGTTATAAGTGTTAAAAAAGGGTTCTATTGAATAAAGCCAAACTAGATAGGTAAGTACTTAAACAAAATTAAATATTACGCGTAGTAGGCGGCGAACATTATTTCAATGGACCAGAAAAACGATAACGATTAAACTAGAGTAATAAAATAATGCGTGTTTAAGTATTTTACGTCGAATCTAGAATTAAGCAGGTAACGACTAGGTTTAATTTACTTTCTTTATGACCAAATCTTTCCCTCTGTACAATGAACATTAGCTGATTTTCTATTTATAATGTACATTTATAATTCTATTTTATGATACATCTTTAATGTATAAACATTTTTTAAAACATACGTTACATAATTCTGATCTATTTTCGATTGTACTTACTACCTGAAGTCGATTTAAGCGTAATTATTAAAACATATTAAACAAGGCCTATCTAATATCATTATAAAATGCATTTAAAACGAATCAAAAATAAAATTTATAAAAACCGTACTAGGTATTTTATTATTTGCAATACGAGTGAGATACGTTAGTAAAGCGATCTATCTACCTACTTATATAAAACACATAAGTTTCACATAAGTGCGATAATGATGGGTATAATACAGTATCGCTGGAATGCTTTGCGATAACCGCAATAAGTTCACGCATAGGTTGGTGACTACAAAAGGTTACCTAGCCAGTCTTGTTGAAATTTAAAAATAAAACTTAATATTAGTAGTAATTTTATTTAAAGATAGTACAAACGTCAATCGAGACCGATAAGGAATTTGTTCCGGGTGTAAGAGCACACATAACCACGCATTCATTTCAACATCTGATATTGATCAA
Organism: Selenia dentaria; assembly: GCA_917880725.1. Classification (NCBI taxonomy): domain Eukaryota; kingdom Metazoa; phylum Arthropoda; class Insecta; order Lepidoptera; family Geometridae; genus Selenia; species Selenia dentaria. Next base: position 30,053,934 of record OU862890.1, on the reverse strand, counting down.
GTAAATGCATACATTAACTCCCGTATTACTCTACGAAGTTTTCACTTCTTAAAACTATTTTACAACAGGTACAGAATGTTTCCGAAGATATCAAAATATATCTCTACATAGATATTTATTAACTCCCACCCAATGTTAATTATTACAAACACAGTGGTTAAAAGTACCTAACTGCCAAGTGCTTGACATTAAATAACTTCATATGAAAAGAATTCATAATATTAAACGTCCTTACCAGTAATAACTACAATATCAAATATCCTCGAATACTATTAGAATGTTATTACAACTGAGAATTTCAACACTAATGCTCACTGGCAATAGCCAAATGCTACCTACATAATATGTCCAAATGAAAAACTAATCTAACTTAAAAAATATTCGGGAATGAGTCTATGAGAAAACTATTTTATCATAACAAATTAAAAGCGTCAAAAAGGGTATAATATATAACATACGAAAGGCGTACCTTACTTATATCTTGTGAAACTGTTACCAACTAAGTTCATGAATATACCTATATCACGTTACACATTCTTCAGTAACCTAGGCTAGGACAATGCTAATCTTTTTATATTCTAGACTTGTCCATGCGGTACCGAAATCAACGGCGACGTATGATTTATCTTAATTTAAAAGTCAGTTTTGGGGTACAGATCACACCAATGCACAAAAGCTGCATCTCATCGACTCGTCTCCGATAAAATAATTTACAAACTCGAATGATTGCGTTTGTAGAAAAAAACTATTTTACACACATACGGGACAACTCCGTGAGAATTACTAGTTCAGGGGACATCAACCAAATGTTACTCATACTCCCCGAGGATGGGGATTAGACATGCTCGAAACCTAGCTCGATAAAGTCGGCTAACTACGTGAGTAAAGATGCGTCTTAATATTTCATAAATGTTATTATCTTCATCTCAATAAGACTGCTGCAATCTACTTTGTTATACGGGTACATTGATATTTCCTGTACTTTTATTGCAACTTGATTTGTCTAACCGCTATTTATCATCTAATTTACCTTATCCTACACTGTTACGATTTGTTAAGGAATTCTGTAAAACACAATTATTGATCATTTTTGTAACATTATCAAGCGTGTACCCCTTGGAACTAGCAATCTTCAAAGTATACCGTAAGCTTGATACCAGATTGGTAGTCTATTAGCTAACGCCTGTAAGGATGGTAGGAAGCTGCCGATGCAGAGCCGCTGGTAGAGCTGTAGCTGCGTTTCGAAGACCGCTGGTATCCATCGCCTGAGCCGCCCGTATACTCGTAATCATCACCTGTACACACAAAACAGGCGTTGCAACACTTGCAACAAAGCTCACAATTAAACAGCAACAATTGAAAAGCAGATTGCAGTAATATAGGAACGATATTAATGAAAACACTTACCGCACCACGCACAACCTTCACTCACCGTTTCTAACGTCTAAGATAAGCGTGTGTCAATATCATATTATCTATTTAATGAAGGTATTGTTAAAGATATATCTAGTATCTACCGTACTTATTTCCTATAACCTCGAAACTAAGGCCCTACTCGCACGTTACTACATAGATATTATAGGTTTTAATATTATTTTGACGGTTTAACTTACGCAGTAGGTAAAGTAGAGTATCTCGACCGGTTTCGTGACCGTCCGGGTCACTTCTGCATGGAGTACTTGCGCACCACTTGCGTAAGTTAAACCGTCAAAATAATATTAAAAATACATAATACTTACGAAAATATCAATCAAATTATATTATGGTTACCTAATATATCCAATACAAAACAGTTTACTAACTAAAGAAGGATGATTGATAATAATGTATAAGGACCTACATAATAAATAGGGGTTCTATAGAAATGTAGGTATAACCTGATACGTCTGAGACGTTACAAAAGGACGCCTGCGGAGACACCATCCCGCCACAATACATCATTTGGACCTGTCGAAATCGATCTTGTAGTAGATCTATCCAGTTTATAAATGACATAATTCTAAAATGACTTCTACATGATATCAAATGCGCGTAATGTTATGGGTATATATTATAAGTTATGGGGTTTCTTGGGTTGGCTTCACAGAATGTTAAATGTATTCAAAAATTCACGGAAGATATTAAGAACTAAGTATCCGAAGCCAAGTTATATGAATGAAGGATTTGAAAGAGTCCTATTTATTTATGATTATTGATGAATGTCATTCTATGGCATGATCTAGTTATTAATTTCATGCTAGTAAACCTGTGGAGGAGTTTCCATAGGCTCGTTCATTTGTGGAATCACGAACTTCGGACTTTCCGCGTTAATCGCCACACCACAGTCGCCCTCTGCAGGAAGACGGTAGGTACTTTTAGTTTCCTCTGTAGTCATCTGGCTAAAACAATGCTACTGTGTCGCCATCTATCTAAGCTACTTTGTTGCTTACATCTACGTCTAGTACGTGTCGCCCTCTGACACTAAATACAGAACTTTCATGGAAGGTATAGACGGGGCAATTATCATAAACCACTACGTCAACATCAATAGCAAACTGTAATTTAGTTCTGAGGTCTATTTTTTTTAAATTTATACCATGATATCGAGAGGGATAAGATGACAATTTGGTATATATTATTAGTCTATTCTAAATGCAAAACGAAAAAATAACCAAAAGAAAGTCATTCTCCTGCATTATTTACTTACTGCAGACCGCATGGGTGGCTTATAGCAGCCCCAATAATGTTGAATAGAAACAAAAAAACCTGCATTAACCCGAGTACCAGAGACGTAAATTTACGTGCCTTTCATTCATTAATCTTGTTTTAATTATCCCGGTACAGAAAGGGAACGAGTTACAAAATCAAACAACAATGACCACATCTTACATATTGAAACCGAATAAACTCATCAATAGGTACCTAATAAAATTATGTCCTATTGTTTTTTTTTAGCTTGTAGACAATAAAACTGACCTTCACTGTAAATAAAACGTACGTAAAACTGAAATATATAAAATCTAACAATTATCAACCAGTAGGGCTCGCACTTCCTAGAACTCCTAGTTGCACAGGGCACGGCCCACGAAGTAAATGAATTCCGAAAAAATTAGACAATTGGCAACAAACATTCATTATAGCAACCCCATACGCACAAAGGTCAGTTTTTCGCTTTGCATTTGATGTAGACTATACCAACTTACGGTCAACTTAACTCACACAGCCGCTCATGGAAGAAAAGGGATGGCGAAGCGAATTTATGTTATCATTCCGTTTTAAATATTACCTACAGCGAATAACGTACAAATAAAGACAGGCGAGTTCGCCTGTGTTAGTAACGGGAATTAAGATTCTTGGTAGTTCCATATCTCGTATCTAATTTGTATGTACCAGTAGGACTTACAATGAAAATAATGTTAAAAACACAATATAAAATTCTGGTAATCTTATAACTTGCGATTTGTGACCATTAATCACATTTTTATTAGATGAAATACATTTCTTATGTACATATAAGGTGCGATCACTATTTTTCGACGAAGTTAAATGATGGGTCTGCAAATGGTCAAAATGTCCCGGCCAACTTTGAATGTGGGTGCAAGTCACAATCCATTCCTAGTCATAATCAGCCCATACGATAAGCCCCTACGATTAATGAAATTTAGTCTAATCTTCGAGGTAAATAAAATAAGTTATCACACTCCAAGTCAGTCTCGTACTTAGATGTAAAAATTTATTCTACCCTAAAAATTCCCTTCGCTGGCCTACTCTTCTCTTTCGCAGCAATGTGAGTGTGAGTTGCCATAAAATGAACACATTCAAAAGCGTAATATTATCAAAATAATGTATAAAAGTTTACCTTGGTATATTCACGAATATGAAAAATAAATTGTGTGCAAAAATACTACATATAATAATTAGTAAGTTAGTGTGTTAGTAGTGTGTGCGTAAAGAGAAATGTTTATTATTAATATTTTGGAAACGAATGTCTAAGGGATTTTGGATTTATTTAAATGTTATTTTCATTATTAGGTATTTAGTTAGCGTATGTAAGACTATTGGAAGTTTATTTACTTTATGACACTACATAAAAACAAATTATGATAATCCTGACTAGTTAAACTCACTGCTCCATAATAGGTACGAGTATATATCTATCCCTTAACTTCTATGGGATTGGGATATGATTAAACATTAAAAATGCCAGTATTATTTTGAAATTTTTGATTTCTTTTAATTATCTACGTTTTATAATGTCCTTAAAAGTAGATATAATATTTCATCATAAGGTATTATTTTTAATATTTGCAGTGGTAATATTATTAATTTTAATTAATCAACCAGTAGTAATTACTTAATCCATTAAGATAGAAGAAGCTTAATAATAGGAAACTACGACAAAACTGTTTTTCAAATACATTACAATCTACATACTTATGTTACCAGTTAAATCTAACACTAAATACATACCCAAAATACCTATAAAGAATATGTAATGCATATTTCTACTAAGAAAGACCTGTGTTATTTTATGTGATAGCACATTTTTAATTACATCAACAAACTTTTCGCGTACAAGCAGCTTCTCGTCTTAATTTAGTGCTTCGATTAATATTATTAATAATTAGAACCGTAATTAACTAATTATCATTAGGTAATTGTCGTTATAAAGAAACAACAAGGACACTCTTGTATTTCTATCATAATTTTAATTTTTATATAACGAACATAAAGTAAACTTATGTGAACCGCGCGGGATGCAAGATGGCGGCGTCCAGCGGCCATCTTGAACCACACGCAGTGCCCAGGCTTCAGGCACCGCGTGTCATGTGTGGAGGCGTAAGGGCTAAGTATAGATTAAATATTATAACAAATCTAGATAATAGTCTTACAATCGTAACATACTTAATTTGTGGCTAGGTCGCGCTCACCGCGTCATTTAATTACATTTTAGAAAATTAATACAAATATTTATTGAATACAACGCGCCGTACAGTTAAACTTATATACTGCCGTAAGTATCCGTTACTTTATATATTGTACATCAGTCGATATATCTAACAATTTTGTAATCTAATCGATAGAGAATTATGTACTTTAATCCACTAAGAAAATATAGTTATAGTTAAATAAAAAATAAACAACACCAAAATTTTAAATCAACAGAAAATAAATAACAACTTGCCCTAGGTTTTATATTAATTAATATGTTATAATTATTAACTGTAAAAGCCCGTGCATTTAATTTTACGATTAACTTGGGATTCATAATTACATTTATATTTAATTCTAGTATAAATACGAGGTTTTATAGTTAGTAATACCTGCATCGATTTTAAAATAACTTTCCAAAAGACTACAGTATAGGTAGGCTATTAGTCGGCCGATATTAAATGCAAATTATTTATATTTAGGTATATGTGAAATATGAACTTAAAAAAACGATGAGTCGAATGGCTAGTCTAACATTAACACTAGGGTTCTTGTCTTGTATAATTAGTCAATTACGATCATAAATATATTATTTATTTTAATTAATGTAATATAGAAGCGGTTTGCGAGCGGCCGCTGGCTCGTCCTTATGCCGCCGCTCCGCCGTCCAGTGCGGCTAAGTTATAACTATACCAAAATACACTTAAACATGTTTCCTTTATATACTACCGAATAAACATACACATATAAAAACCGCATACACTATATAATATTATAAAGTAATACAAACAAGAGTCGAAATGTTAACTACACAACAGTTCTACAGTTAAGCCATGATTATAATTATTATTCCATAAACATTAATATATTTTAAGATACAGTAATATATCTTATGTCGATATTACTCAGTGTAATATTAAAATGCAAAGATGATTACACTCACGGTTTGTACTTGAGCGATTGTCAGAAAGTTCGTGACGTAGGTACGTGTGAAGTTACGTCATTAGTCCGTGAGTGGCGATGATTGAGTGCGTGAGAGAAATGACGCCGCGGGGCAGGCCGGCCCGAGCGACCCCCACGTTTGACAGACGAGCCTCTAACGAGTCTTACCGTATTTGTATTTCGCTAACTATTTTTAATTAATAAATTCATCCAATATTTAAATGTTTCTCCTATAATAATAATTAAAAACTCATATAAATAGTCTCAATTGATTTTTTTTCATTCACAATAATTTGCACTAAGTTTAATGTTGAGTAAATCTAAAATTTCTAATACATATTATATTTTTATTTTTAAATAAATTATACTCTTTATAACAAGAAGATTGCCCCGTTTGGTTCATTATAAACTAAGTTCTTAATTGTTCCAAGATTTGTGAATGCTGGGCTCGAGCCCATGTCTAACACACCTTAGTGCTAATCTTTATTAAACTGAACATAATAAAAATCTATACGCATCACTAAGCACTTCATATGCGTTATTTTCTAATATTAAAACAGATGTGAACCATATCGTTCGTATCATCGGTGGATGTATAATTATATCTATATAGTTAAATTATATCGAAATGATGGTACTGATATAATGCAAACTGAACATAGTGACGAGGAAATGCGGACGCGTACGCTCGAGACGTACGCAAGATGCGTGCGTGTGCGTAACAGTACCGAAGCGGGGAGGTTAGAGCAGGAAGGCGACAGTTACAAGTGGCAAGAGAGTACGACCGAAACGAACGACTACCTAAGTTGAAGTAAACATTTAACTGAGGAATGAATCGAGACAAATTAACCTAACTAACATAGGAACGAACGAGTAAACGAAGCGATAATGAAGCGGCACACCTATACGTAACGTAACCTAACTGGCAGTTGGGCACCGACGTCGTCTAGTACTTCAAATTAATTTATCCATTACTTGTTACCAAGGTATGTGTTCCCTTGTCGAATGAATCCTAATTATGGAACTTGTCAGTCGAGTTTGTAATTATATTAAGGCTACATGACATGTACCAATGTGTTAATTATGAGAATTACATTAAGGCGTTAGTTAATATTCTTTACTATTAGTTAATTTGGGTCACCGCACCCCTCGCCCCGGACCGCGAAGCTTATAATTTGCTTATTACTCCTCACAATATTCCTCAATAGATAAATTATACTTATGGAGCGATCTTAAATAACCCTATTCTAAACGATCAAATTATGCAATGTTAACAATTTGTCTATTTAAAACATTTATAACAAATCTTATCACTCGCGGCTCGCCGCGGGTTCTATTATTTTATTAAAATTAAAGGAACAGCGCCCCGAGAGTGAGCGGGCGCGGGCAGTCTATTCGTAATAGGTCCGTAACTCTTAAGATAATTACAACAAATAATGTCGGAGCCCAGCGAACGCCGCGTCAATCTCCTCGCAATCTGCGCGATTAATTACTTAGCTTATCACTAAAATTTTAATCAGTCGATCGGTCAAACGATTGAGCGATATAGTACAGTAAAAGACTAACATTAAATTTAATCTAATAAATGTTATTTTAAAATTATAACTCACTTTGCGAGGCGCAGCGCGAGGAGGGAGACGAGACGGCATCGGCCCGCATTACGACTAACGTATCGGCTCGGTGGCCGCACAACACCACTATACAGTTTTAAAGATATTTGGCAATCACATAAATTAAAACTTTAAAACTATGTGACGAGAGAATCGATTAAAATTATGCTTTACACACAAGTAGGTATATAAATATGTACAGAGCGTCCGCGCGAGGGGTGCGTTCGGCGCGGTGCCGTTACTCATCTATAATATCCTAAATGCTTGAGCTCCATTACGAGTTAACTTACCAAGTACCACATTATCGTTTGCTCCTTCATAATTTGGCAGGTAAATTTAATTCATTAAAATATAATAAAAACCGTATTATTATCATTATTAACTTAATAATTGCGATATAAACTAAAATGCATATTAGAAAACAAATTAAAATTACGAATATTTATAAAAGAATTGTTCCCCTTTTTTTAAAAATGGGATTCATTAAAAATAAATAATTACGTTCAGTCATACTATGTTTCGTTATTAACACATAATTATTTCATTACAACTCTACCGTTTTCCTAAGTCTAATGGGTGGTAAATAACCAAAATACTAATATTAAATATACATACCGATATATATATCAGATATTTATACAAGTTTAGCTTAAGTTAAGTTTTAAAGGTCATTTCCCTAAATTGGCCTTGTTTTACATGTCTGTCAAACGTACGTCTCTCGGGCGCCATCGCTCCGCCCCGCGAGCCTACGAGCTACACCTACCGAGACCTGCGAGGTCCACAACACGAATACACCAAAGACATTATTAAAAGAAATCATTTAAAAAGGAAAAAGAATATTAAAAATTCGAAATATTTTCAAAGTTAAATTAAAAAAGTTAAGCCCACATCCAAATAGAATATTAAAAGCAATAAAACTGCGTACTAGCAGAGTACGCGCGATTACAGCGTCCTTCGGCTGAGAAGAGGGGTCGCGAAAATCTTCCGTTCGGGAAATATCAAAGAGCTGGTACGGATCGTTTGCGATTCGTACAAAGATTAGCGTTCAGAGACGTCACGATTACCAAAGACAAAAAATTTGAAATATCATTTCATCAAAAAGGAAAAGCTTCAAAATGTTATCATTACCTATGTTACTCAATTATAGTAGTTACTATTTTTATTAGATATCAAAAATTAACGCGTACATAACGCGTGTGGGTTTGTGTCAATGCAGTCGTCGCAACCTTACACAAAAGTCGCCCTTATAAAGGCTTTAAATTTAATTACATTTCGTTTCGTTACACTAACAGTCCATAACTTAGTCTGTTTTAACGTATATATGTAACATCTTGCATTGCAATAAACTAACTAGTTAAACGTCCAAGTTTTAGACTATAGTAAAAAATGTCACCTAAATATCGAAAAATCTACTCGTAAAATCGGATCGCGCGTTGTGTACGTGTCGTTAGTAACGCGCGTAGTCACGTGTAAGAGCCGGCTAGAGTGGGTCGGTGGTAGTCGGTAGGGTGGGTGCGTGGGTGCGAGCGAGGGTACGCCTACGCGGCGGGCCACTCCGGTAGTCGGTAGTGCGTGTGCGAGCGAGAGGGCACGCCTACGCGGCGGGCCACTCCTTGTTAAACTCGTTGGCGTTGAAGTGTTTGGGAGCGTGGTGCGGATGCGCGTGCACACCTGGCGGCTGCGCGGCGCCCGCAGACCCGTGGTACTCCCCGCCGGCGTAAGCACGAGACGCGCCGCCATACGAAGACCCCTACCACACCACACGGCTCGTTAACGAGACGCGACCATACTCGCCGCGCCCCGCTAACGTCATCAGAGGATCGAAATGAGGCCACGTCCTCTATATCAACCGCTTTTATTATACATAAGTTATAACGGGACCGTAATACCCGATAACCCCTTGATATTAACGACGACGGTATGATCGTGTACACTATTTTGATTAAACATTGATCTGAATGCGCGCGATGCGACGGACGATTGTTCGTCTCTGAACACTTAAAGTACAGCTCTTAATATTATTGTTATAGTTAAAGTTATTTAATGAACCTGTAACAATATGAAAAATCCAAATTTTACTAATTTGTACTTTAAATGCCAATTTACAAGTGAGATGAAACGTGGCAGACGGATCATCTCGCAAGACTACATAATGCGTTATGAATTACATATACAGAACTGAGCTTATTTCTAGTGCGATGCGATGCCTTTTTGATGAGCGCACTATCGTCGCAACGACCGAACCGTCCATAGTGAGAAATCCCCAGTGTTTCGCGACATTCCCTCATCGGTTACCCGCCCTTATCTCTAATTGTCTTTCTGGAGGAGCCACTCTTGGCCCTGATCGACCAACTGGAAAAGAAGAACACGACATTGAGTCCCACTCGCCACAACGTTCAGCAGGTTTATGTAAGTAGCGCAGCGCGTGAAGATGGACCGGGCGAAAGCGTGTGACTGACCCGAGGGCGAAATGAACTCCAGCGGAGAGCGGGGCGGTGGTGGGGGGGTAGGGGGAAGGGAGGTGAGAGAGCGGGACGGGGATACCGACGCGCGGTGATGAGAGACCTTCAGCGAAACTCGATAACATCACTAAACTTGTCGATTTTCACTATGGATAGCGGTGCGAGCGCCACCTATTGCCAGAGTGCGGCCCGAGGCGTGTGCGCCGCGTCATACATCATTCTCGCGTTACCGACCGCGGCATAGCTTTCCAAAATCAAAAAGACATCGCACATTTTGATCTCGCCACTGTGAACATGCAGACAGCTGGTTCGCCGGAGGGCGCGTATGTATGGCCTTCGTGAATATAAACAAGCATTTGGTACACAGCACACGGATGCAGGGGTGGCAAACTAATGGCTCTATAACATTTCAATCATGCTGTATTTTAGCCGCGACTCGCTTGGGAGAGGCTACTATTTCGCTGAATATCACTCTTTCACCATTGTTTCCTCGATCACTATCACCATTCACACCCGTATCGCAAACAAACACTAGGTAAGTACAACCAAATTGAGCTATGCAGAAAATTAAAATGAATAAAACTTTAATTTCATTCGTGCTGATCGAACGTTTTCAACTTTCCGTTGAGAACCGTGGTCGTAAACATTATTACCGTCCATTCGGCCGTGCACACTGGGTCTACGCGGTAAAAAGTACGGGAAAATGGTTGCAGGACAAAATAAAGTGTAAAGCGCAGGAGTAAAACATAGGTGTTGGGTGGGTAGGATGCAAGCCCCGATATTGTGATCAAATAATACAAACAAAGGCGTATGGCGAAAATATGATCAACTTGGCTGTACTTTTGTATGATGATCTATCCTTTTAGACTTTCGTTACAACTGTACTTTGAACTGAATTGCGTAAAGTCAAATAGTTATTCTGTTGACAATCAACAAATGAAAGTGACACATATAGCTTTGAATTGCCTTCAAAACCACGAGTTCCAAATCAAACTAACTCAGTACAAGATTCAGTTGGAAACGAAGCTAATAAAGGGTTGATTGTTTGCGAATAATTAGCATGGACAAGCAATGTTTTAGTCAAATGATAGAAATGAATAAAGCCTTTCCATTCAACAAAAATCCACACTTTTCAGACAAATGCTAAAACCAGACTACTTTTATCTTATACACTTTCTGTATCTTGTCACTAGTATTTAATTAGAAGCGAGAGTCAAACCAGTTTAACTTCGCGGCCGACCTTTCACTCGAGGTCATATGTGAATGGCTTTAGCAAATGTCCGTTAGTTTGCGATCGCGAGTATTGTTAGCAGATTGTCTGCTTCACAGCACGACCCACTGACATGAAATGTGTTCTAACAATAGTCATTGTCTTAAACATAAAAAATATGGGTAATACGAATGGTCTCTCTGTACAACTGTTTACGGTATTGAGAAATTATCATTGTGCCCGTTTTAAAATACGTCTGTTTTTCTATGTATTACGAATTATTACACTGGGAAAAATATCATAATAATAATCATAGAAGATCAGTAATTGGAAAAACATGGGAGAGCAAAGACAAATTACCGAATGGTTGTATGTTTTTACTAATTTTAAATTATTATTAGCGTGTTAAAGTTGCAGACACAGACATTGTTACGTAATTTTATTCAATACTAGAGAAACCATACTGTTACTACCTCAAATAAATAAAAACTAGTCATTATTAGAACACGATTCAGTACGAGCGGAAAACGAATTACCCCTCAATATACATAATGATAAGCATGGTGAATATTTTATACACCTAAATTAACTGTTCAATACATATTATTTCTTGTATTTATTACAATGTTTTTATAGACAATAGACTCCATTGTCACATATATTTATGCAATCTAATGTAGAAAATAATCACCAAATTTCACACTTCCGTACTTTGTCGAAAATGTTTAATATAAATAATAGAATCCTAGTAAAAACCATACCAACACCAGGGCAATGTTTATTCAAAATAAAGTTTAAATCAAATATATCCCAAATATTCCAAATGGTCCATGCATAAAGCTGAAACACATTGGACATTGTTTATAAGTATAACATGTATTTATGTTTCATCATTGTGTCATCATCCCCACTGGCATCCATTTGTTGAATGAACTGAAAGTCTCAAAAGTATTAAAACAAAATACAAGTCATTCTTATAAGCATATCCGTCATAAATTATCATTATTTGATTATTATCATTGATTTTTGTTATAAAAAAGGACAGAAAGTTGTCTACATAATGGTATGAGTAATATGTACTAATTAAAACTGCAGTGTGTACATAACTGCTTCATGACATAGGGCACAATGATTATAATCATTCTATATACTTAATTATCCGTAAAATGTATGGTAGTGCGAGAGCTGTTCGCAGTGCCATCACATAACCAAGGTATAGTAATAGTGCAAATCATATTCGTGGTTTCAAACAAATATAGTGAAATCAAATTGTTTGAAATTACCATCATCGGCAGTTGTGTAGTAAGCTTAGTTTCACAATGCAAATTGGTATGGCATTTAGGGTCAATTGTATGCCTTAACAAATATGGTAATCGTGAACAAATTTTAAATGTTAATGGTAATTGAATTCAGACTCTTATTTGAAATCATAGCAATCTGGTACGGAAGACATGGCATAACATTATATAAGTTTTGTTATTTATATGTAGCAAAATATTGCATAGCCGGTAAATACATTGGATTCATGAGAATCTCCTTTGTACTATAGACTTTAAATAGGCATCACATGGACCTGTTCTATTTTTATGTAATATTTTCTTAAAAGTTACTAAATCTCTAAATATTATAATTCGGTTAGAACTTGTGATAATGAATACCAACATATGTACTATTGAATACAATCTGCAGTGTCAGACGGATTCCAAAAATTTTCAATTACAAATGTCAAACATACTGATATGTTATTGAAACCTTAAAACAACAGCACTTCAACCAGATTTATTGTCGATAGAATAAGATAGGATAAAGTTTGAGAGTATATATCGGTAATATAGCCCGCGATATTGCTGTCGCGGCTAGATCCATGTGAAGCAAGATAGCTGATAAAAATCTGATTATCAATGTGACAAGTTTATCGTAAAGTTCACAAGAAAACAAAAAGATATATACATAAGCAATATTTGGGCAGAATAACTGAGGTATTTGGACGCGAGACTGTACAGTTTTGTGCAGCCTACGCCTTCAGAAATCGTGTAATATGTATTGTGATAAAATATTTACGGCGTGAAATTAATTTTATTGTATAACAGAACATGTAATGTAACTGTTGATTGCCATGCCAATTTGCAGTATGATGAGTTGGTCAATGTGTTCATAGTAAGAGATCGAACTTAAAGAAGGTTATTTTGATTTTTAATTAAATATTTTACAACATTTACCAGAAGTATGTTTTGTTTAAAGTGGAAATGTTTACCAAATGCGAAATTATCTTTGGAATACTTGAATTAACAGTGATGTAAAAAGGTCAGATACTTTTCTTCATACCAACATTTGAGGATCTAATACAATGAATTTGATATAAACATTTCTAAAAGGTTAGATCTGCACACTTCAATAAAGTCGTGTTTCTGTTTTACGTCCACAATGCACGATTTATAAAATGTTTGTTTGTTTTCACACAACTTCTAGCCAGAGTCTGCCCTTGTCACAAATACTAATGACATGACTTTCGGAGTAAGACGTTATCTCACGAAATACTGTTTGTATGTCTACAATTTATCCTTTATTTTGGGTTTGATCTGTTTTACGGTACTTGTTTGTATATATACGTCAAATTCTGACGGTCGATCAGAAATCAATAAATAGATCATATATAGATGTGAAGTAAATCCCCCCTTCCCCTAATTACAAATACCTTTCCACATAGAGAAGGATATCTGGAAATCGCTAAGACGTAAAACAAACACAGAACACCAGAAATGTGACATGTTGTACTAGTAATAAACCTCTAAAGCTTTTGAAGTGTGCATATCGACATCAAACCGTTCCATCTCTTACGTCATTTTTATATCACTCGCGCGAATAAAAAAAGATTTGTAGTTGGCGTCCACTGTCATGCTAAATCATTCCACTTTAATCACAATGACAGTAGCCATTATTACAAATCGTTTTTTCACGTGCTCAATTTGTATCATACCTTGCTTTCAGAGTGGAGTCAAAATTTATTTTGGCGCTGGGATCGTCATTCCAAATCAACGAAAGCGCGACAACGTAGATCCATGTAACGTCATGGGTTACGTCACCAAGGACGCTATTTTGCAATTTCAACGACCACGCTACGAACTGCAATCACCGTGAGCAGTCAAAACTGACAGTTTGTTGATGTGTGGGTGATGCGCTAGCATCTGTTAGTCTGATTGTGAGAGCGTGAGCGTGATTTCAACCATTCCGAATGACTGACAGATCTCACCTGTCCAATAGCGCGATAATGAATCGAAATGGTGTAATATTGATAATAGTGATAATATCGCCAAAATCGGTGTTGACGCCACTCGGAAAGCACTCATTGTGTGTATGTAGATGCGTGTGTATGTTAGATGTATGTTCATACCTGGTCCTGCTGGTACGTAGGCGGGTACTGCTGGTAGGTAGAATAGTCGGCCGATGAAGACTTGGAGAGTGCGGCCGAAGACAAGGCGCCGGTGAGAGCAGGGGCGCCACCGCCTGCTCCGCCACCACCACCGCGACCGTACATTTCTCCGCCTTCAGACAACGGCACGTACGACCCTGCTGTGAACAACGGGACGAATCACGAGTGGGCTCTAAAAATTATACTTCCCTTTCCTTACACACATATTTTGTTACTTGGTAGCGGCACGCAAGTTTAGCACTGACAGAGAGAGTATCGGCGCGAGGGGCGGAATACGACTGGCTAGCCAACCGGCGGCGGCGGCGCTACACACTGGCGCCCTTCGTCCCCTGTGATACCTAATTTTTAACTTCTGCACAATAACGGCCAGCGCTAGAGTTTTGTGCCGCTACCTGTATACGGGCTTAATATGTGAGTTAGCGTCGAACTATAGAAAAATAAAGATACACAGTTTTCAAGCGACGAGCAAGTTAATTACACCATTAATTACAGGAGAAAAGCAGTTTTATTCCATGGTACTGTAGATAATCTAATACATAAATGTTTTAGTTGCTCAACGCTAACTGAGGAGTACTCTGTAAGAAACGCGGCATTAAGAACACACACTTCTATACAGGATATTGATATGGTGACAGCATATCAACACCATGCTCAAACATATATTACAAAATTAAAGTTCTTATTGCATGCCGGTTTCTTACAGTCGCAATCACGACTTATATCTATTTCAGGTATATAAAATCATAGTATTTCAGCTCTAATCTACCTCCGGTGAGTATAAAAATATCTATTTCTATTGACATCCAACTTAATTGCCCAACGAGGCCTACTGCAAAACTTGTAAATGTCAAGTTTATCTATCTAAAAGCGAGTTTTTTATTCTAGTCTCGCGTTTATTGGGTGATATGTGTTCTGTGTACGTTCGGTTCGACTCACCGGAGCCAGTAGAGTTGGAATTCTGCGGCATGTTCCAGTTGGTCCAGCTACCGCCAGCCGATGCGCCCGCCGGCGCCGAGCTGTAGTTAGCTGCACACCAAATTGGCTACTTTAGCTTTTTATCTCACGCAGCTCGATACTCATTTTATTAGTGTGTTATATAATACAGCTCTTTTAAATTAGCGCAAAATTTGTAATTGAACTTAGAAAATTCATATATTATGTCGTTGACATATTATTATTGGATTTCTTTGTTTTAATATTT
Organism: Selenia dentaria; assembly: GCA_917880725.1. Classification (NCBI taxonomy): domain Eukaryota; kingdom Metazoa; phylum Arthropoda; class Insecta; order Lepidoptera; family Geometridae; genus Selenia; species Selenia dentaria. The sequence goes on along the minus strand of OU862890.1, from coordinate 30,038,168 downwards.
TGTACTGTGATGCAACCGCCCCGTACTGACCACTGGGCATATCGCAACGGCAGTAAATATACATATTCTAGTTATTAATATACAATCGTTATAATAGTATAAAACGCGGCCCTTTTTAACGCTTTGCACCAACAAATCATAATGTATTTAATTACTACGTAGAATTCAAAATAAATGTTTTTATGTTTTCTATAGCTTCCATTTCAGTTTTAGTTTATGATTGGCTATGTTTGCCAATATTTATTAAATACATAGGTCGACCATGAAAATACATTTAATACCTAATCTAAAACATTGTACCGTAGTTGTCAGTGAATGCTACTACCTGCTTTACTTACAGTACCTAGAAATGAAGAATTATGCACACGCAACCAACAACGCGTGACCTATTTTCTTAAAATTGTACATTACAATTATGGTCAAGATAGCCTATGGCACATCTTTTGGAGATATTTGTCGCAAACGTATTATCCAAATGTTCAAAGAAAATGAACACTAGGTATATTGTATAATCTGCGTGTTTATGTCCCACAAACATCAGAATGTACCAACAGCATAAAAGCTGAGGCCACTACCTGGATGTGGATGAATTATTTTTATTGATGTATCCATAGCCGAACTACCAGTGCTCTGACGAAGGAGACGCTTAGGAGAGGGCCTTATGTAAACGCTCGAATAAAGCCTATGTTAGCTTTACATATGTGACGGGTTTTGCCAAACCAGATTCCAACTCCAATTATACCTAAATATCGACCACTGTGCAGGACCTGTTGCGCGCACTATATTGGTGCACAGGCTCAGATGTAGACACGTGGACTTATATACATATGAAAGGTAAGGGGAAAAAGGATAAAAGCCACTATATTTCTTGAGATTGATAGAAGTTTTAGTGACTTCTACAATAAAAGTAATGCTCATACCTAATCTGTAAGTAAAATATTAGACTAAAGTATTTAAAACAATATTCTCTTTTCCAATTAATGTTTACTTGTACAAAATAAGAGTCTCTTTTATTACTATAATATTTCTTCCCCCTTGCCCTTCATATATAGATAGTAGAGAAGCACTGCTGGAAAACCGGTGCACTGGCAGAGGTTGCTGGACTATGTATTCATAACACTAAAGTATAATTAATGCCTATGCACTGACCGTAGCTGGTGTAACCCTGCGCAGGGGGTTGTGTGTGCTGCGTGTAGTTGTTAGACGCAGGCCAGGCGGGCGCGTGCGGCGGCGCCTGCGGCCCTGGCGGCGCGCCCCAGCCCTGGTAGTTCCCGGGGCCCGCGCCCGCACCACCTGCGCCGTATCCGGCGTACGATGTCTGGCCTGGAGATGTGCCCCAGCCCTGGTAGCCCTATACAACAAACACAAAATGCTACACTCACGGAAACACACATGAAATACTGAACAGCCGTTTTATCTTTACATACAGCCCATCAATTATAAATAAATACATATCTAATCATTTGTATTTTTAAAATGTGCAAATATGTTCTGAATATGGTCTTTCTAGTAATCTTTCTGGTAATTTGGGTGACTTGGCATAATGCAGTTTCTTGGCTATTCCTTGGAGTGAAGCAGCTAGAAAACTACAGAACTCAGCTCTGTCAATTCACGACGTCGATAAAAATCAGAGTTTTCAAAGCAGTTTATCAGCTATTTACTTCAAACTTCAAAAAATAATATGACATTTCCAAGACTTTAAGTACACATTGACGGACTTGAAACCATATTTAAACATACTAGAGTATATTAAAAAATTCAAACATCCACTTAATTTCACCTTTAAAACAGATTTGCTCTTTATTGAGAATAGTATTTGTCATGAGACATATATAATAAAATAGCAATTTTTAATACTCATACACTGACGAATACTGTTTTTATAGAATAGTGAATATTATTTTTTAAAGATATTTTGTATGTTTTTACGAGATGCGCTTAGTGCAATAAAAAATTTGAAAAATTTCAAGGTCTGAACTGACAGCGCCTAAATGATCGCAAAATATATCATGAACAAAAAATGCCACTATCACAATAATTACTACAATTAAATACTAATATTACTATAGTCTAAATGCCATCCATGAAATTAATATTTAAAAGATATAAGAGTTGTGGTTTCGATATAATCTGGAACAATGTTAAAAACATTAACTGCAATGACGTGTCATTCTCAGTCAGATGTCCGTGGACACCGAAATATAAACCCCGATAGGAAAGTGCACATAAATAAAAAATGCACACAATGCCATCTAGTGCTTATTTTTTTTAGTACTTTTATCTTTCTCTAACTGCACTTCTTACTTTCTGTGTGATCTTAGCATTAACAAGATTACTTGAGTAATCCATGCATGTAGTTCTAAGCATACAAGTGTAGAGAAGTACATTTTAAATGCAAACTTGTATACAAATGTCCACACAATATGAACATATGAGACATCGATTTGCATGTTAATGTCGCAAAAACATCTGAACGTACCAACAGCAATATAGCAGAGGGCACTGTCTGGATGTGGAGTCAAATAAGTGAGACTTTTCAGCGTGAACCTATCTTGACAGATACACAACCACAGTGACAAGATATATTACCTGTAGGCAGTAAGTAGTGTGCAAACATTACTTTATTTAGATTACAAAGATAATGTAGCAATTAAAATTAGGTAGAAAAAATTGTATGGGTAAACAAGACGTCTCTGGGTCAACAACACCATCACATATCAAACAGATTTAATATTACATGTATGACTCTTGTACCCCAATATCAATGGACATAAAAAAACATTTTTTTAGATACACATCTACGAAAAATTCGTCAGTATCAAGTACTTAAGGGATCAAGTGTGTTCCATGTCTATTAGAGAGTTTTCTTCAGCAAATCCATGAGCAAAGAAGGGCACGATTAATACTGAGAATGATTTAAATATCCCATTACATAAAAAACAGGATTCCTAGTAAACAAAGCCTTACACAACTTAACTAAATAATATGGTGCTCATGATCACCATTCAGATTGATCAACGAGAGATATACACATACTATATATATATATATATATATATATATATATATATATATATATATATATATATATATATATATATATAGTATATGAGGCCTGATTCAGGGCATCTTAGCTGAGCTAACATATGATGCAGCAGAGACGCTCAGTCTACTTCTATGATGCTCATACATAATTTTTTTTAGTAATTAATGTTTAGACTGACAGTCATAGCACTACCCAAAGTACCTAAATAAAAAAACTTTATAGTGGACCTACCTGCATGATGTTAGGTCCGGGCATAGGCATATTGATGGGTGGGCCGCCCATCTGGCCGTTGTGTCCTTGGATCATGTTGATGGGAGCAGTTGCCGGCGGGCCCCATTGCCCGGCCTGGGGCGCGTCTCCCGGGGCTGACATCCCGCCGCCGCCCATGCCTCCACCACCGGACCCTAATTTGCCAGACCCATCGCGAGGTTCGGCGCGTTTTATCTCCACCTGTATAAAAATAGTAACTTTTTTTTATATTCTATGACCATCATAGAATATAATACAACGAAAGCACCAGTATCTGAGACCACAATCCAAAAAACAGAATAGTGTATGTTTTTCACAATTTCTGAAATGGTCTTATTTTCTCGAAAACTAGGCACGTTTTTTGATTTTCTGGACCATCATGATGTTCCCTATCTGTAGGTATAGGGTTATCCATTAGGTAATTACGCTACATCCTGTATAGTAATGTATATCTGTACTATAAATATATCGTATCGTAAGTGGCGTGAGAAATAAATTAAATCAAAATTTAAATCTATGTTTTACATTGAATAATGATTACCAGCTTAAATGTTAATATTAGTTTTTGGAGAATTCAGATCTTTTTTAAGATTAATTTGGTCAAAGTGCATATTTTGTAAACAAAGAAAGTTATAAACTGGAAATACGTATCTACAGAAACGGTACATAAAACTGTAAAGCAATTCAATTAATCAATTCGATTGTATTCTATGACGTGTTTTCGAGTTTAATTTTACACTCTTAAAATAATTTATTCTTGAAACATTTTCTTCATTGGTATTATTTCTTCAGTTTGAAAGTAAGTGAAATTAAATATCTCTACAATATAAAGAAGAATGGCAAACCTCTGTGTGTTTTGGGTACCCTACATAGACGGACCTACGAGAAAGGAAACCAGTAGTCCTTAGTAAGACTAAGATATTATAAAATTATACCATATTTTTTTAAGTTGGGTTTTAAAAGTTATCAGCATTGATATTTTTTCTAGGTTAGGTTAGATAGTCAGAATTCGTTAGCTTAATATATCTGACTGGGTTTTCAAAAGAAATCTATCATAAAAGAGAAACAGGTGCTTAGCATTAGGTATCGTTATCGTAGATATGGATGCAACTACTAATATTGTATGTGATAACATGATAAAACTAATACGAGAAATGGCAAATGAACAAAACGTACGAATCCAATAACAAAGGAAATAACTATTGGTGTCACTTTGTCATGTCATTTCCACTCTTTTGGCAGAATATACGTAGTATCAAGAAAGTTGTATAGTATGCTATAGTAGACCTGAATAGTTTCATTATTGCCCACAAGCATTATCTGCGTAATAATTTTATTGTGTTACATTTAGGTTATCATTTTTCCAAACTGCTAATTAAATATAAATATATGAATTATTTGCATCTACTAATAATAAATAAATTTGGCATAGTTTCATTCTCCATGGTTTTCATTCTCTGTGGGTACCCCAGATGACCATTCTCCTTTTAGGACGACGATTATGTTCACTAAACATTGAAAAACACAAATGAAATTACAAACGAAACAAAGTTGAATGTCAGAATTCCGAAACATTAGCTTTTGTTTCTCCCACGATCAACTGTATGTATAAGGCTTCTCTTCTCTCCTTTCAATTTCACGACACATAAAATCAATAGTTTATTTTTAGATTATTCTCAACATCTATGGCTTTGGGGCGTAAATATTAGGTACATGTATAATTGATTTTTTGATCAAATTGTTGCAAACCTTTTTGGCCAAGTGTCCACATGAACATTGGAGTTAGTATAATTTGCGTGTTAATGTCCCACAAACATCTGAACGTACCAACAGCGAAATTGCTGAGGGCACTGCCTGGATGTGGTGTCATATTACTTAAGGGTCAACTCTCATGGCAGAGAGAAGAAAGGGAATCGAAGAGAGGGTAAGGAAGCGAAGATTTTATACAGTAGAATAATAGGCACTGCATTTTGAATAATTGTGTAACATACACATTATATCTAAGATCAAAACAGCTAGCGCGTCTCGCGAAGGGTAGCAACCTATCCGTTTGGGTTAAATTTAAATGACTTTTACATTTTACTAAAAACAGACAGGTAATAAATGCAATACAAATTATTAATGAGAATTTTCCAAACCCACGCAATAAGAGTTGACCCTAATGCAAACAAAAATATAGAGTATATAAAATAACATAAATAATAAGCATGTCTGAAAGTAATTTGGTAGGGACGAACGAGTACGAAATAAGTAATCAAAGATGAATCCAGTGACGAGTATAAACATCCAAAAACATTTCAATAAGTGTTATTTTTTCAATCACTGAAATTTACAAGCATCATAGTTGTTGTCCCAGATAGGCCAGAACTATTTTGTTTATCATTGTTTTCATTGATAAGGTTAATCAATTTTTCATTGCAATCGCTTGAAACATGACAAAAATGTATCCAATCACAGTATCAATAATAATGAAACCTCACCTGCTTGCCGCTGAGGTTGATGAAGTGCTCCTGAGTCACACGCTCAACAGACATCTCGTCTTCAAACGACAGGAACCCAAAGCCTGCAACAGAGAACAGATATTGACGCTCTTAGTAGACTCAGAAAGCACACTCGGCGGTCATTTCAGCCTAACATATATCTATCTACCTCGGTGTGATGGTCGTCTCTTTGTCTCATCACTCGTCACGTCGAGGCCATCCGAATCCATGTATTCTGAAATTCCAATATTCTAGCAACATTGATTCAGTATCAAAACTTTAAAACTAATTTATTATAACAAAATCGTACGGCTCGAGACCGTGTTTGATATACAAATGTTTACATCTATATAATTATTTTAGCATAAATATTGGAAGTTTCAAGAACATGTTTATAAATTGTTGTGGTATGCTATCAGTGACTAAACTTGCTAGTGTGTCGAGGATGGTAAGCACCACACTTGTCCATGACACTCATGTAGTGGTATGCCTCTAGAGCCAGCATACAGTTCTGTGCAGCATCTTATTATACCCAGTCCTTCCTACTGTGCTCATAAAACCTCAACTGATAATGGTCTCCCATAAGACTTGTTGAAAAGGACAGGCTCTTTGCAACATGTCAATCTACCTAGTCAATATATACTCTTTAAGAATGTCACTGATCCAGGCAGGTAATGTTCTGGTACTTTTTGAATGTTAAGGCAAATTGTGGATTGAAGAGTCACTGTACCAACCTGAAAGTATTGAACGCAGATGGATGTACTCTTTCAGACGAAGGCAGTCATAGATAATCGCTATTTGTACTACAACATGATCACACATACAAGAAACGATCGGGTAACTCTTCCCTAAAAAAGATTTTCGTGATTGACAAAAAGTCACGAAACTGCATGTGGCAGTTTTGTATGTTGCAAATTTTGTAGTTTCAATGTTCACATGAACAATAAATATATGCTGATTTGCGTTGTTGTCCCACAAACATTAGACGTACCAACAGCATAATGTTGAAGGTAATGCCTGAATGTGGATGAACATTTTCAAACAGGTGGTACCTAAAGGCCAACGCAGACCGGGACGGGATGGCAAAGTATTATGCAGTCAGTCAGCGCACACTAGCCGCTTAGATACCGTGGCATTCCAGCGCCATGCCACGGCGTGCCGTGGCACGACAAAGTTTGCCTTGGCAGCACCTGCTGCCAGATACACATTTAGTCTTCAGTTGCAGATCGAGTGTACCTCAGTTTTAAAATTGTAGATTGTTAATATTGATTATTGCAGACGAACAAATGCACACACGCTATTAATAATTATTTTCACCCCGCGGTATGTCACGAGTGCCGGCGGCGTCCTCAGCATGCCGTGTCGTGCCGTTACCTACCGCAGTACGCCACGGCATTCCGCCGCGGGAGCCCGTGGCGCGTCTTTCAATGCCGTGCAATGGAATCCATTTCTATGCCACGGCATCATTTTAAAGCTTAGCAATTTATGTCGTTTTTCTATAACAATACGTTTGAAATTTCATTGGTACAAATTTAAATCCCTTGCCATGCCGTCCCGGTCTGCGTAGGCCAATATTAACTCAAAAATTACTAAACTGACTTAAGTTGAACTACCTGATGTTTTCTTTTGTCAATTACAAGATACTAAGGTTAATTCTGTACACTTAACAAAAACAATCTTTATCTTATCATTATCATGCATAAATTTTAATCCAGCCACCATTTTGTCAACGATTTGAGGAAGTACACAAACTTTGTTGATAGAATTTAAATATTTACACAATGCAGTATCTATAACTCTGAAGGAATTAAGATATTGTTTGGCAGGGGCTAAGTTATTGCGAGTTTTGTAGTTATGTATAATAGTGAAAAAATACAGAAGAACACGAGTAAAAGTACCTGTTAATAATCGAAAAGAATAGAAAAGCCATCTCACCTCGCGATTTCTTCTTCTCTTGGTCGTACATGATGACGACCTCCATGACCTTGCCATAGCGACCAAAAAAGACCCTAAGGTCAGTCTCGGTGACGTTGGACGGAAGACCCCCGAGGAACACCTTGGGGTAGCCACCGCCGCGCTTCGGCTTTTGCAGCGTGCGAGGGTTGCACGGCTTCGGGTCGATGGTTCTAATAGACAAATAATAACATGGTAATGCCACCGCTACAATACGATGATCAGGCGAAGGTTTGTATTATTGTATCATCTTATCGCCATACTGTAGTCGTAACATCAAGCAACATTGTTGGTGATCTCTGCAATTTCAGGTTCATCTATCATCTAACTGCAAGTGAATCAAGAAGTGATTTATATAAAATCTTAGCGAAATATAACATTTGAAACGCAATTTATTTTGTCCATACTGTTCGTTCATAGTGTGCTTTGCAAGAGGTATATAATTTCTGACAGATACAGTGAATGGAATACATATCACAGTCAAGATGTGTCCTGTACATTGAACTTATAGGTGATAATAATGGTATTGGGAGAGTAAAACAAGATTTGATCTTTGAATAGTTTTAATTACTTTACCTATTTAAAATATGCAAATTCTTATGCGAAAGCTTATGCAAAGTAATGAATAGTGAATATTGATTTTAATTATGGTGCTGTGAATGTATGGTGTGGCGTGTGTACTGATTCTTATATATCGCGAGATCAGCCGGGCATGAACAAAACCTCTAGGGGCCCCGAATATTATGCATGTGATGATTCATCAAATTTATCCAGTCGCAAGACTTACGACTCTGCGAGCGACCTGCATTATTAATTTAAAGTGAAACGGCGTTTATAAGGTCGTAAGTATAAAATATTCATTGCAACTTGCAAAGTCCTTGAATTCCTGTGAAAAACGTTATCAAAATGTTTACCACACTTTTAAATTGTTTACATTCTATTATTGTTCCTTTCACGACCATTTTCGATAATTTCGTTTGCTCAGGTGGGTGCAGAATTCTTTTAAGTACAAAAGCTCTAGCTAATAAATTTTTAAGAGATAGGTACATTTTAAATGTTGCAAACCTAATGTCAAATGTCCACACAATATGAACATGTGATAGTGTAAATTTGCATGTTAATGTCCCACAAACATCTGAACGTACCAACAGCAAAATAGCCGAGGGCACTGCCTGGATGTGGATAATTGAAACTGGTTATTACTTGTTCAAAATTGAATGAATGAATTGAGCTATAACTGTAGATTACCATTAAGACCAGGAAATACATAGATAAATTCCATCACGCCTTTTCAACCGAAAGTTAAAGAGTACCTACTACCAACATCGATACATGATAGCCAGCTGTCGTTTTTCGATGACACACGTCACTCTCAAGGCACCATGGGACGCGAGCATGAATGCATAGTTTTACAACCGAAAGCACAATTAGGATAGTTAACTTACTGTAACCATTGCGTAAACTTACTCGTATGATGCGGCTATAGTGTCCAGTTGGAAAGATCTGAGGCTCTAAACACAGATAGTAATAGCATTACAAGCTACTGATGCAAATGAAACTCTCTGCAGTCGAGATAACGAGCAAAATTGTTTCTTTACATGACATACGATGTCGGTACGCTATCTAAAATATAATGCCCTCTGATGGCAAAACCCGTGTACCGGTATTACCAATGTATCAGTACAGGCAGACAGAGGCTGGCGTAAAGTAGTCTTCTTTTATAATTTATGTTTTCATGTCAGTGCTACAATGATGAAAGAGTTTTTTTTTTCAGTAACCTCTGTAGTATTTGTGAAGCGTACAAGGTTAGATATAAAGGTTGGTGATTTGGGTCGAATAATAAAATTTTTCTTTATCGAATCCAATTCAATCTTGTTAAATTTTAATTGAATTGTGCTAGTCTGAATTATGTGTTATACTACAACATAATAAATTAAGCGTTTTTATGAACATTCCTTTTGCAACAATAAAATCGCCAATTGTATGAGGTTACCGACCGCTTTTACGTATAACGAATGTCTCGTAAATAACTATATAGGTGGATAAAAATATACGGTCTTATTATAAACGCTGCTTAAATTTAAATAATGTCATTTAGCAGTGCGCAGTACAAAATGACGTCATTTAAAGTTGAGCAGCATTTTTATGCAAGACCGATATTCTTAAAGTTACCAAGTTAGGTACGAACAACACGATAGGTTGACGTTTGCGACAACATATTTTCAATTTTAATACAAAGAAATGCGTACGCATTTTAACGCACATATAGTAGGTAGGTACGCGTTATTGAAACAAACTGCTACTGAACCATTATTCTCGGTTGAAAGTGAAATAACGTCTAGAAGCAATACGTACTATTAGCATGTTATGCTGAATACCGTTTCTTTAAATTACAGTGTATTTATTTCATAGATATGATATACCTAAAGGTGCTCCCTCACTTCGAGTATTTACATATTCGCCTGTAATGTAATGTTACAGATTCGAGCATTACGTTGGTCAGGGAAAAGCACCGAGCATTACCAAGTGTGCAACATGATACTTACAATGTGTAATATTATGATACATCTTGTAACACAACCTACAACATAAGAACCAAATGCTCGTCAAGTCAGGGAGGCAGTATTGTAATGCAATGCTCAAATCGAATTTAAAATATTACAAGTGAATGCTCCAGGTGACGCCTCCTCCCCCTCTTTAGTGGGGTCACTGGCGGAGAGTCGGGGGGCTCTTCGCCGGCTTGCACGGCCCTACACGTCTAGGGGATGACCGTGGTGAGCAAGATCATCCCTTCACAGGCGCTGAGGCCCGGTCAAGACCAATCCGGGCCTACCACTGGGGCGAGATGGTGAATGCTAGCGCAACCCTATCTCGCCCCATCTGGCGGAGGACTGCTCACGGGGGGGTTTTAGTGGGTCTGAGCCCCACATACCCCCTTCCGTCAACCCCCGTAGCGGAAGGGAAGTGGACAGCATTTCCGCCCCTCAAAAAAAAAAAGGTGATGGCACCTTGCTGGGTATGCTTTTTAACCCTTACTATACGGTGATAATCAAAACAAAACATTTATGAATGAAACTCGCGTAAATTGAAGTCTCTGGTATGCAAAGGGTTAATACATAAAGGAATCCAGCTGATGTTTTCTACCTTGGCAACAATATAGTGAATATGACACTTGTGGCATTGCACAATTTGCTGTGAATAGAATCCCTTAATCATTTATAAAACCTGTGTTACCAGTGTTGAACAGGTGTATGCCATCATATGATTCTATTTCAGTTAGATAAAGATGCTGGCTGGCTCTGAATCCGACTATGAAGCATGGCAAAGAAAGCAATCTCTTGATTCACTCGAGCTGCTTCTTGATATGAGATATGTATGGTAAAAACATAATACCTATATGCCTAAAAACAAAATGAAGTCCCCACCCATCTCACCCTAACCTAAAATATATAGTCACTTGTACAGTGGTTCACAAAGTTATGATAAAGAAGAATGACAAACTTCTGTGTTTTGGGTACCCTACATAGACAGACCCACGAGAAAGGAAACCATGCAAAACCAGTAGTCCTTAGTAAAACTAAGATATTATAAAACTGTACCATATTTTTTTAAGTTTATATTTTTTCTAGGTTGTGGAAATGGCAAATGTACAACACATACGAATCCAACAACAAAGGAAAAACTATTGGTGTCACTTTGTCATGTCACATGTCACACTCTTTTGGCAGAATATACATAGTAACAAGAAAGTTGTATAGTATCCTATAGTCTATGAACTGGATAGCGTTTGGTTATTGCCCACAAGCATCTTCTGCATATTAATTTTATTGTTTTACATCTCATTCCTAAATGCTGCTAATTATATATAAATATACGAATTATTTGTATCTACTAATAATAAATAAATTTGGCATAGTTTCTTTCTCTGTGGTTATCAATCTCAGTAGGTACCCAGATGACCATTCTCCTTTACAACCTAGTAAGTGTTGGTGTTGTCAAGAATGTTTATAGTAATAACATTGATATAATCATTGTTTGATTAGTTTCAATCTAATAATGTACAGATCAAACAGCAGGGGCACGTTCACGACCTCAGAGTGCGGTTGTTTAGTTGTTTTCTAACTTGCTGTGAGGTACGGAATGGCCACGGTTGTTTTCTAACCTCAAACAGACTATGACAAATTCGAAATTGACAGATCACCTGATCCTTACCTAATTTTCTTTGAGAAAAGAGAAGAAGAAGAAGTTGGTTGTGGTCTGATTGGTCAAAGTTATGTCAGATGCGGGTTGCAACCGTTTACCGATCGATTTTGCTGGTTAAAAAGATGCAACACTCCGAAGTTCAGAATGCTCGAGTTGAGAACAACCGAGTACTTTACCCTGAGGTTCGGAACGCCGTTAGTGCGAAAAGCTGCATTCCGAGCGCACTAACCACCGAGGTGCTGAACGCGCCCCAGCAAGATTAAATTTAGACTTTTAATTAGAAAATACATTTAAACAAACAGAAGTAACTTTTGTACAATACAAATCCAAATTTTGTGTTTACGAATTAACAAATAATATTAATTCATTTAAGCACCCAGGAGTACATATCAATACACGGAAAGATTGGTACATTTATAAATATACAAACTCAAATTTTAGGTTAAGTATGGGTTAGTATGTTTGAGATAAGACAGTGATAATATGGGAATAGTCTACATCTTACCTGCCATCAAGCTGGTGAGGCCCGTTTTGGAGCACCACATTCACCAACGAGGGCTCCGCAAAGGTGACGAAACCAAAGCCTCTGGACCTCCCCGACTCGCTGTTCTTCATCACCACGCAGTCGATCACATCTCCGTAGCGGGAGAAGAATCGCTGTAGATTCTCCTGGGATGTCTCCCATGACAGACCGCCGACGAACAGTTTACTGGGCCCATAAATTGAAAATTTTATTAGGTGTTCAAGATAGTCTAGGGTTTAGAAGGATGCAGACTTTGGAAGAGACAACAGATATGATTTAGAGAGGGTTTGTCACGAACAGTTTACTGGGCCCATAAATTGGAGGGTGGGTTTGTTTCCTATGTAAGGCTTAAGTTTACCATGCCACTAATATTGTGCGTAAGATCACAGCATAGTGGTAAGCCACTTTCTATTGCTCAGCAGGCTGGATACCACCATCACATTGTAATTAATTTATTCATACACTGATGAGTAAGGCATAATGAGAGTGAATGAAACAAAATTATGAATAATCACTAAAAATAATTCACAACAATCCTTAGTTTATGGAGTAGTCTGAATGAAAACATAACACTCAATTTGTGAGCATGATCAGCTACAATATAAAATATATACAATAGCTCTGTTATACATAAATGATAGAGATAAGTCAACCAACTGGGTTTGTAGGTCAATAAAATTAAATATTCTGCTTTTTCATCTTTTTGTGAGAGTAATGCATACTTAGAACATAAAAGTATAGGTGGCAACAAAATGGCAGCTATAGTCTTCTAGAACACATAAGTAACTCAGAAAATTGTTTGTCTCAAGTGTTTTGAAATGTTGATATGCATGCAAGTTCTAAGTGGAAGTGCATGAAGATTGCAGATTAACACGTATAATTAATAAAATCAAAAGTTAAAGTTTGCAAATGCAGAGGAATTAGTATAGAAAATAAAGACTATGGAATAAAAAAAAGAGGAAAATAGGTATTATGAGGCTTTATGACCCCCCATAGTGAAGAAGAAAGCTGATGGTACATTTGTGAAGCAGTGCATCTCATGGAAAAAGTAAGCCCTTTCTGAATCTTAGGCTATATGTACATACAAAATATGACATAAAAGGTGAATAAAAATTTTAATCTTTAAAATTTCATAGAAGGTATCTATGGGTAAGGTATGAAGAACCCTTTAAGTATTTTTTAACCTGCACAAGTTTAGCTTCTATAGCAGTAATGTATGTAAAAAAAGTATCAGAAAAAATCAGAAATTTACAATGTGATGTAGGTATATCTAAACAGATATACCTACATCACATTGTAAAATGTACTCCATACATGTAAAATGTGTTTTTTTTTTTGCCTGACCACTTCTTGTGTTCCTTTTATATAAGCGGTATTAATTAGATAAATAGAAGAACACAAGCTTCTACATGGATAATAATAATAAGCCTTTTATTGTTTCCTTTTTTTTTTTAAATTTAACATAGTATGTGTATTAGGTTTCTTCTACATGGATAAACCTCAAAAATTCAAATATCAATTATTTACAGTAGTTATTTGTAATTGAAACTTCATGAGTAATGAGTATGAGTTAAGAAAACTGATACATGGAATTAACATTTTTATCATAACTGGTTTTCTGTTTTTGGTAACTCAATGATAACTTAAAAATTGGAACATTTAAAAATGTCAACTCAAATGTGTGTCAAGTATTGTTTACCAAGGATTTTTAAAATGAAAGCTGATAGTGATATTATTTTCTGTAACTTAGTATTATTAAGAAGCAATATGTTGTACATAAATTTCACGCATTCTTCAAAGGTTAAGTGAAAAGTTATTTGAGATCTGGAATAGAAAACAATATGTATCTATTTTCCATTCCAATATTTCAAGAATACATCTTGCATTCAAAGAGACTCATCATCTGTGTTTGAATTATTAAATATAATAAAAATATTAGGGATGTAACGATACCGATTCCGATACCGATATATCGGCGGATATAATCGGCAGGCCGATATATCGGCATCGCCGATTATAATACAACCGATATCAAGCAGTTCGAAAATATATAAGTGAAGAGTCTGCTTGCTTGTCATCAAATATTTCTGCTCATCCTGAACAAGAAGAGATGGAATCTAAAATAAGATGTCCAAATATTCCAATTAAACAAGATTCAAAGAACTATTGGCGCAATGCAGATAAATACCTAAAGTAAAGCTTGCGCTTAAAAACGTGTCTTATCAAGTGAGCTGAGTTGCCTCAGAACGTCTTTTTTCAACTGCAGGCCTCATACAAAATGATTTGCGTAACAGATTATCTACTAATAATTTAAATACTCTTTGTTTTCTTAACAAAAATCTACCAAAAGTAAACTTTGATTACTGACTTTATGTATTTGTTTATTTTATAACTATGTGTAGATAATAATTACTTAGCTTGATTTCAGATAAATAAATGAACTTACTTTGAATTTTGATTGAGTTTATCTGCTTAATATTTACATGTCTTAAGACTCGATCTTAAACATAGGTAACTTTTATGCATAATAAAGACAAACAAGATGTATAATTCATTATTTATTTGATTAATTATCTACTTAGCCATCGATATCGGCATCGGTATCGGTATCGCCGATTATTTCCAACAAAAATCGGTATCGGTATCGTATCGGCAAAATGATTTATCGTTACATCCCTAAAAAATATAAATGTGAAAGTTCTTTTAACCCATGATAATTAAAACAAAAGATTTATGGATAAAACACATGTACATTTACATCTCTGATATTCAACAGGTTAATAGATAAGTAGTATATGCCCATGGTTGTACTTAATACAAACACTATTGCTTTCTGTACACCCCAGTTTCTGTAATCTATCCACAGTGTCTCCTGCTACAGATAGAAATTTGATTTAAGCTTCATACAAAGTGTGAAATATCTATCTGTGATTTCTAGCAGGCATACTTTGACATAGACTGTACAAAATGTGATTACTAGACATAGTAGAAATAAGTTTCGAAGTATTTTAAATTATTTTGACAGTTTAGTGCACCGGAGTATGACTGGGTTCATGACCTTGCTACCTAGTATCTATCTGCCCATGGCTTCACCCTTACATAGTTAAAATGAAGCAATTTGACAGTTATCCATTTATTTCAAGTAAATACCTCATGTAAATCAAAAGCTATCTTTATTACCAATAGGTACATCCAAATCTGCCAAGCCATTTCAGCATGACAGTGTTAATATTAGCATGTCTGCATACATGCCAATTTAAATGGGTGTGTAATGTTTAAGGTACCATTGTCAGAATAACATGTACCCAAGTGAATCTAATATTGCAAATAAATTATTATTAATAACAAGGTACTAATTACATATTCTCAATCATTCGTAAACTTTCACATTAATATTGGTTTGACAAAGTGTACACAGTTAATGCAGTAATGAAAGTTTCAAAAAATCCAGTAGTTAAATTAAACAACTTATACCTACTTGGACAAAGGTAAACCATTTAAAAATTTGTAATAATCCAATGTCACCTACATGAACAGCTTATAGACTATTTTACCTACTATAAACTATAAACAGCATATCACTTATAAAGGAATATATTGCTAAATAATATTACTAAGCCAAATGATTTTTAACTCTCTATTTATCAAATGCTTCTTTAAACTCCTACTTCATAACCATGGACATAATAATAGAAAAGTTTCTTACTAAGCATGTCCGAGAGGTGAAAGTAACATTCACTTTTTCTACTATGACTACACATGGCCCATGATTTCCTAGTAGTTAGAACTTATCAACAATATTATAATTTTGTAGCAGATATGTTTAGCCATTGAGGCTTTATTTTCAAATTCAGCTTACTTATGAATTATAGAATGGAGCTTATTTAAATGGGTTATGTTTTTTTTTGCTTTCACGCTTCACAAAGTATGAACATAGCAAATTCTTTTTTTGTTGACTATATAATGGAGTTTCCTAAAGAAATATGGACAAAGCAAACTCAATGTTCCCATGCTGTTGTTCCAAGGTGAAAAAGTATTGTTTTATCATAGTCAAATATGTTTATTACGATCGATACGCACGCAACCGCAAATTTACCACGAGTAGCAATGTGTAAGTGCTTCGATATATACAAATTAATCCGACAAAACGGCGATGTTAGCAACCATATGCAAATGAATCAGCACGTTTCGTCTTGGAGGTAAATGAGAGCAAGCTACGCGGCAATCAGAGCATTGATCTAATAACCTCATTAGCAAAACGAACTCTGCTAACTACCAAATCTTAATGCCCCAACGCAAAATACGACGCCAACACAATTCTATGGCAAAATCAAAATCATCGATAAGAGAAAGCTACGATTAGTCACAGAAAGGTTAATTTTACAATATTGCGACGCATCCACATCACAGATTTTGATGATTTACCGAAACAGTTACATAAACCGCTTTTGTGGATATTTTAGCGATATAATGAATAGGATCAGCGTAATAATTCATGGGAAATTATAGCTGCCATGATTGTACCACGCAAGTCGCGCGGCGAGGCTTGGGGTCGGTGCCCGCTAGCCGGTATCAAGTAAATGGGTAATTGAGAATTCGCGGCCCGTAACAAAGTCTGGTTACGGTGACACACGTCATCAAACATCAGGGATCTGGAGAATTTCATGAAATCTTGAGAAGCCATTTCCTACTAGGACCATCGCGCTTCCTGAAGGGCCGAACTGGACATTAGTGAAATGCGGCGAGTGGCGACACACCATCGCCACACCAAGCGAACATGCTAGTTTGGTTGACCTATTAGCAGCGGGCACATTGAGACTATCTTTTAGTGAAAATAATATAAATTAGAATACACTCACCCCTTCTCATCATCGTCCATGTCAGGATTCATACGCATAACTTATTACTAATTAAAAATAATGGTTGGCACCGGTGAAGACACCCAAACCACACAAGCACAGACCCACACGAATAGTTATGGCGGACCAACCATTTCCGCTTTCTGGAAAAAGTCATGGACGACGGAAATAGTCAAAAACGTACTAACAAATTATTAACAGTTATGTCATGTACAAAAAAGTTCCTTTTCTGTTTGTTTCACCTAAATTAAAAAAGCATTTTTTTATTTATACAGATATTGATTTATAGAAAACATAATTAACATTATTTATTTTAAAAGTTATGAACTTAAAACAAAAAATAACCGAGTTTAAGAAACTCTCCACTAGGTGGCAAATCGAATGTTGCCATTGCTAACTATTTAACAATACCATAAAAAGTACATATTGCATTGCAACGCCAGACCAGTCTGACTGGCCAGGCGCATAGACCAATATAATTATAAATGTATATACTGGGAAAGCCTGGCGTCAGCAGTCAGCGGCGGATGGATAAAATATAAACGGAACGGATGATGCTAATAATAAATTTAAAAAGAGCGGAAAAGCAAATAGCAATGTGCGTGAATTTATTCAATGTGTACTGTAACTGCATGGCAATAATGAGAGTCACAAATTATATGGTCATGTTGTATCACTGAGTGTGTTTCAGGATGCAATGCCATTTTGTTTTCTTTACTAAATTTAGGGACGCTATATCTTAAACAAAAGTATCGTTACCTTCCCAGCTAAGACTTCCAGTATTGGTATCGAAACAAAAGTATAGGTTGGCCGTTTATCTTAGTCCTCGCCTGCGCGGTACGGAGCGCTGGGGTACGACGTAGGGGTATGGGGAGTGGGACTAGGTGAGAGAGGTGCGGACGATGGGCGCATTTTTGTTATGACTCATTACGGGAGGCAATAATAAACAACCATATTAATGCACAGCCAATTAGAGTACTGCGTATAATGCAAGGCCAATAATTCATCTACATGGATTTAAAATACATAGTCGGTTTTTCCCGGTCGCGTTTTATTGCCTGTACAAAATCGGACCGTGTTGATAATGCACACCCAATGATCCGTGTACTTGCTTCCAATTATTGGATGCGAATTATCAGCATGCATTAATTTAGTCTGTGATGTACATGGATTATTGGCTGTACATTATCGCCATGTACAAAAAGTGTCCGACCAGTATTTCACGGCCAATAATTCAAAGCCATTCCACGTTATATTGGATGCGTTTTATTGCCTGGACATTATTTAATAATGAATTATTGGCTGTAAGTACATTAAGGGACTCTTCATTACAATCGCTACGCGGGCAGTCGCAGGCAGCGATAGCACGCATAGATACATCATACTATATATAATTGTTCATTGTCGCGGACGCTTTGTAAGAGATACACATTACACAGATTACACAGATTGTATTCTCAAGATGAAAGATATCCGGACATAAAGTTCAAGCAAATAACTTTGACGTATACGAATATTATAAAACTCCTTACAGAAACTTGAAAAGTATTTTTGGTTTTAGGCTAAAGTTGAAGAAGCATTTGCTTGAGTTTCAGAAGACAGCTTCAAAAGAGGGGCGGTTTTTAAATAGTCTTTATACATTCTAACTAATTTTGAGACATATAACTTGAGCATCGGTGTGCGTGTGTGTATGAGGGTATGTATTAGACTTGCCCAAATGTATGCTCTCTATATTATGTTTATTGTTTTATTATTGTGAGCGTTTAGTCACCTATTTTTTTACTCGTCGTACGAACATTACGTTTACACTCTCATGACTCTCATAAAACACTCGCTCTACGATTCCCATTGTCGCGGGAGTACGTGCTATCACTATGCCAAAATATTGTTTTATTTTTATTTTATGATATAATTTTCTTTTTATTATTTCGTTCGTTTTTGTTCTTATTTATTTTTTGATAAATATTGTTTACGTATGTTTGGGGTTGTCAGGTACTGGTCTCTCTAGTATTATGTAATTTAAGAGCCTAATTGTTTCTTAATTTACTGTGTTTTATATTTGTCTTTACAAACATAAAAAAAAAGCGCATATGTCTATTCCGGTTCTATATAACTCAAGTATTTTTTCAATTTTAATTTCCCGTGCTTATTCGAATTTTTTTTTTCTTTTTACTTATACACCTAATTTGTATAATTACCAAAAAAAACAGCACTATATGCTGCTGGTACTTAATACATACATGGGAAGAAAATTTAAAACTACTTTAAAAAAAAATTCCCACATAATCATCAATATTTAGTCAAACGTCTAGATTGATTCACTCCTACAAATTTTATTCTAGGCATTTCCACTATTTATTAAGATATACTGCGCGCGGTTTATGCATGAAACTAAACACCCCTACATAGAAATGTATCATTCATTCATAACATTCGGCAAACTCGCATCCTAGCTCGTTAGACCTGGCCACCGGACCAACCCCGCACCTTCCGCCCTGCCACCGCGCGGCCTTTGTTTCTTCCGAAAACGAACGAACGAAAGCCGAAAGTCGACAATCTCTTTCACACCGAACGCTCGGGTGGGGGGTGTAAGAAAGAGTAAGAGAGATATTTTTTCACTGACGCGAATCATGTGTTTTCATTAATAAGTTGTACATAGGCATGTAGTATTTTTGTTAAGATGGTGTCCATACTTTTAGATGGAATTTTCGAAAACTTTAACAATTAATAATTATTTCACTGTGAAGTAATAAAAAAAATTGACTACACATCTACAATGTATTAACACTTTTGTACCGCCCATTTTTTTTTTGGTAATTATACAAATATACAATATTAGTATATTATACAACTATATACAATTTTAGTACCTACATTTTATTATGTTTTGATTTTGTTATAAGCTGTTTTTCTTTGTTTTATATTTAATGTCTATTGTTCGTTGCGTCACTACGGGTTGAAGCTGAAAACCAGCATTATGCTGAGCTTTGACCCTTTCTGACAGCACTGTACATGGCAGCTATCCTAGAATATCTTGACGTTTTAGACGTTTAGAAGTTTTACTGTATCTAGTTTATCATATTCGTTTGTAAACATTTATTTTCGTCATTTACTACTTGTTGTTATGTATAGTGCTTGTTTGAATAAGCGTTTTTCTTTCTTTCTATAAAAAAAGAAAATGAACCCAAATTCTATTGAATATAAACAAGACATAAATTTAAACAAAACCGTAGCAGAAGTTACTGGACTATCAGAAAAGACTGTATTTAGAACTGTACAAAGTAAATTATTCAAATAGCCGAAATAATCATATTTCGTTCACAGAAAAAGAGTGGAATTAGACGATTTTACAGAAGGAATGGATAGAAGAAAAGTCACTCAGTTTTATACAATTGATAAAAATACCTGCTCTTAAAACATTGAATGCTAAGCTTAGAAGATAATATATTACACTGCGGAAGGGAATATTTTAAACTGTTGTTACATGACCTTGGTTTTAAATTAAAAAAATTTGGTTCGTAAAGGAAACTCTTCATTGAACAGTCAAATATAACATCGTGGAGGTGGAAATATCTAAGGACTATTTCACATTTTCCTAGAGAAGGAAGACATTATTTTATATCTTGACGAAACTTATGTGAATGCGTCTCATAACGTTTCAAAATAACCAATTCAAAAAATCCAAGGACGTTCATGGCTTGCTATTTCATATTGGTAAAGGGGGCCGTTTGTTCATCGTACATTGTGGAGGTCAAACTGAATTTGTAGACGGAGCACTTGTGATATTTAAATCCAAATGTAAAAGAGGGGAATTTAGTCGATTCTATCAATTTCGTGAATTTCATTAAATAGATAAATGAAAAGCTGATACTTTAAAGTGGCAGTGGGCAGGGCACATAACACGCAGAACAGATGGCCGATGGAGCCTTAAGGTTCTGGAATGGAAACCATGGACCGGCAAGCGCAGCGTAGGTCGTCCACCGACACGGTGGGCAGGCGACCTGATAAAGTTCGCAGGACGTTGGATGCAGGCCGCTTCCAACCGGTCATTTTTGAAAATGATGAGGGAGGTATATGTTCAGCAGTGGACGTCCTACATTACATTTTGCTCTTGGTAACATGGTAACAAGCTACTTTCAGGTTGTGATTTACTAAAATATATGTACAATCTGGTAAATGTAGATCACATCACTACAAAAATAAGTATAACTGCGGTTGTGCAGTGCATTATGGTATATTAGAAGAAAATAGTAAAAATATGATGGTTATCACGGTGGTAGAGCCGACTATATATATATCACATGACAAGGTGACAGATGTCAATTTGACAGATTTCAATGTTTACATTGCGGTACTAGTTATTCTTCTAAGATTGAGCTGTAAATTTATATTTTTTTCTTGCTCTTATTAGAGTTATAGAACTTACCGCCAATGATTAAGTTGACTGTGCCATTGAAAATTCTACGATTATAATATAAATAATAAAATAAAAATAGGCATGAAAATATTTTCGAACGAAAACTACATACGAGTAGTATATAAATAGTATAAGATACTGTTGCCAGCGCAATAAAAAGCAGTTTTGTTTTAAAATTATTTAAATTCAAGATTATCTTATAGGTCTTCTAGGTACCTTCTGAAAATTGTTCTTCCATTACTGTAATTGATCCTGCGCAACATCACCACTGTCAGCTCGCATACGTTTCAGCACTGCTGGTTTCATTTTAAAACATTACGATGCGTGTATCAATGTATTTATGCAGGGTTATGCGCGTAACATAGTGCCCTCATATTGTGACGACGTCATTATATCAATGAAATTTCTACTGTGTCTAGACGTTAGACCTTTGATTGATTAATTTTTGTCTCTTACTTTTTAGTACGTGTCACCAATATTTTTAAGCTAGGTATTTCTTTTTTAACACCCTAAAACGACGGGAAAAATTTACCGTACTCTCCACCTGCCGTCAGTTTTATCAAGAATCGTATTCTTATTTTTACAATAACTTTAACATATTATTGCAGGCATACATTTATAAAATACAGATTATAATTTTAAATAATATTATGTAATCATTAATAAGGATAATTATACTCAATTTAGTATTTAGACAAAAAAACTAGTGCTACTTTTCTGGAACGATTTCACTAGTCACTAAGGCAGCGTTCTGGTAAGCGCCGAAATCATTCGCGGCGTTCGCGCACCCATTCCCTTACTAGCCCACGATCATAGTGATCGAGCTCGATACGTCATCGATGACGTCACCGATAACCTCACGTAGCGACCACAAGGCACAACGCTTACGGTTGGGTGGAGAGTTTTTGTCGTTGCAAGCTGTCACTGTCAAAGCATCAAATATGTATAGAATCTTTTGAATTTCGGCATAAAATTTGGTGCGCATTTCGCAACGCGTTAGTGTTCCATAAGGTTGGGCATTCTATGCACTGGAACCAAAGGGAACGGCAAACCGACTATCGGGGCGTGACAGTTGTGAGCGTTGACGGTGCATATCGGAACGGGAAGGAATAATGTACAACAATAATAATGCACAGCCAAATAATGCACAGCCAATAATGCTCGGCCAATAGTTCGTGTACATGGATCAGAAATACATGTTCAGCTTTCCCTGGCCGCGTTTTACTACCTGTAAAAAATTTGTCCATGTTTATAAAATATTGTACAGCCAATAATTCATGTACGTGCTTCCGATTTCATTATGCGCATTATTGGCCGCATTTCACGGCCAATAATGCGCAGCCTGATATTTCATGTACTTACATTGAATTGATTACTTTTCCTGGCTGCGTATTATTGCCCGAGCAATATCAGCCCGTGTTGATAAAACGCAGCTAAATAATGCAAAGCCTGTATTGTACAGCCAATTCAAAGCCTTTCCACGGAATATTGACTGCGTATTATTGCCTGGACATTATTTGGTCATGAATTATTGGCTGTACATTATAGGGCTCACCGAAACGTACCCTACGTACCTACTCATGAATAATCACATGTAGGTAAATATCGAAGAGGAAGTCACAATGTGATAATTAATATAATAAAAGCTGTATAGACTATTTTTGTTTATTAATATAAGTACACTTCATGATATCTAACTTTATCCAGTAATATAATTTACTTGTGTATGTAAATATGCAATAGATTCGAAACTACAACGGCAAACTATATCCCACGATTTTGTTATCTAATAATGTTAACATAATAGTGGTAGGTATAAGTTACTCAAATAATTTAACAAATTATTCATTATGTATTGGATTAACTTTATTTTGAGGAAACAAAATGTGTATAAAAGTTGCTAGAAGTCACGTGACCTCAAAAGGAAGTACAGGCGGAAATGGTGTCGAAAGGGCAAAGTCAAACGTGTGGTATGATAGTGTTTACTTATTAACAGATCGAGAATCAAGCAAGTGAAGACAGCATCAACCATTATTGCTTTAAAACTAAAGACATACCAGGTCAAAGGACAAACTGTTGATCCATAAACAAGGTGCCGCAACCGCAAATAATAAGTTTGTTTTTCTTGTTATCATTCTTGTTTTTTACATTTATGGATTTCAGTTTTTATTTTTAATGAATGAAAAATGGCCTTAGCAAACAGACAGAGGAGCAGACGGACAACAAAATGATCCGATAAGGGTTTACTTTTGTTATGGAGGTGGAAGACCCTACATAGAACAAATTATGTGGCTAAAATGTAGGTTTATTTTTGTAACTGCACTGAGTTATAAAGTTTTTTCAAGTAGTACACTTTACTGACACTCGTACACCATTATGAACATCAACGCTTAATGATCCATCACTATTGAACGACAATACTCGAGAATAAACACAAAAGAAAATAAATTACAATAATCATTGTTGCTTTTTTCCCGCCATCTCCACGTTTGAACATGGAGATTGCAAGCAACCTCCAAGCAAACAAAACGTTTTATAATAACAACACTATTTGTTTTTGCCATAGTCGACGTCGTCATACGACGTATGAATTGAATAATATCGCCATTGAGTAATGTTTTAGCCTTATATCTATATATATAGTCTCCAGATGCCTAATACGTCAAAATTCATGCAGCAAAAAAATGTTACCCTAGCAGGGATACTTGGTTTTCACTTGTCAAATTCAAAATCAGTTGACAAGTGTCACTCGCTGTTTGCTGTGGATACTGGGGGCGTTCCGTACCTCAGAGCGCGGTTGCTTAGTTATTTTCTAACTCGCTCTGAGGTACAGAACGGCACGGTTGTTTTCTAACCTCAAATAGACTTTGACAAATTTGACATTGACATATCACTTGGTCCTTACCTAATTTCCTTTGAGAAGAAAGAAGAAGAAGAAGTTTGTTGTAGTCTGATTGGCCAAAGTTATGTCAGATGCGGGTTGCAACCGATTACCGATCGATTTTGATGGTTATAAAGTTGCGACGCTCTGACGTTCAGAACGCTCGAGTTAGAACAACCGAGTCCTTTACCCTGAGGTACGGAACAACCCCTTGAACGCGGCCCTGAGCATGAATGTCTTCCCACGTTAAAAAGCCACATAAGAAGAAGAAGAAGAAGAAGAAGAGTATGATGAAAAATCAAAAATACCATTTTGCGCGATTAGATTGCGTAAAAATTAGAGTATGTAAAATAAAGCAGACCACGGTCGCCCTTCACGCAAAAGTAATCTCGTACACCTATTTTTAAGTGTTTTAAAAGAGATTTTTCTAATAGTATGCAAAACCCAATCAGTGTTACCACTCTACTCGTTTAGTTTCTCTATCGGATGTCATTTAGGTTCCCAAAAGATCCAGTTAAAGATACACTTTAGTACATATCAATATTTTTATTTTACTTGTACTGAACTGACTAGTTTTTACCAAAGTACCAAAAAAATATCCGTGTCTACGTGTAAATATACACGTGGACACGGATATTTTTTTGGTTTAGATAGATAGATTAACTCTTCATTGTAACTCCACAATAAAATATATATGTTACAAATTATGAAATAAGAATAAGTTAATAATACAATCAAAAATATTTCACAATTAAATACTTAAAATTAAAAGTGTTTCAATGGCCGGTCTTATTCCTCAGAGCAATCTCTTCCAGACAATCATACACGGTAAGAAGTAGGCATACACTTATAAAGGCGGTGGTGTATAAAACAAGTGTAATAAACACTACATATAGCAAAATTACTTATAATATATACAAACTATACTTATATAATTATACTATACATATATACTACAAAATATATTCATAACTATACAAACTATACAAAATTATACCATTTAATTATTATAACTAAGATAGTAAGTAGGTTTGCAGTTAGTTTTTTCGCAAAGTAAAATGCTTTGACACGATGTTTGAAGATGTGCAGAGGAGGCACGCATCTAATTTCGTAGAATAAAGTGTTCCATATACGAACAGCTTCGACACAAAAGGAGGAACCAAAAAAAGTGGTGAGCCGTATCGGGGTACTTAACATTAAGTTCTCTCATGATCGTAAAGAAAAAGAGCTTCAAACATGTAAAAATTCCACATTTTCCTGAAGATAGCGTGGGAATGACGGATTTTACAATATACTGTAAAGAAGGGACAATATATGAGCATTCCGGCGACAACGATGGGAAGCCACTCGAGTTTAGTGCGGAATTCAGAGACATGGTCATATTTGCGAAGGCCAAATATAAACCGTATGCAGAAACTTATAAAACTTGTTAAACTTATTGTACAGTAATCTTTTTTGATCAAATAGCCCTAAAAACCCAAACCCTGATTATTATTTTGTTTTATAATTTCGACTCCAGATTGGATTTTAGTAGACTTTTGACTAAGTTACGAGACCAATACTGGGATAAAAGTTTGTTTACAGATGATTGTAAAACCAACTTTTATCCACTCAGTTTATCAATGAGTTGACAAGATCAAGTCAAATACATAACAGGACTAAGATTGAACCTTGTGGTACTCCGCATGAAATTTGATAATATATGGAGGTAGGTGAGGCGCTGGATGTATATTGAGATGTTGACTCGTCGAGCGCTAGACCGACAGACGGCTATTCCCACGCTTCTACGCTACGGCTAATCTGTCGGTCTAGCGCTCGACTAGTCAACATCTCCTGAGGATGCCTCGTGTAGAGGCAAAACACGTGTCGAATCGTTTTTTGTTTATTTGGGTTTTCTTGTGTGTTTTTTATTTTTTATTCTTCCTATTAGCAGTTTGTGCTTGCACACCCCCAAACAGGCCATAATCATTGTTTTTTTTCAGTTGAAGTGTCACTAAATATTTTTTAAAATCGTTTTTAATACTATATATCCTGCGATTGTGTAATAAGTGGTAATTATAATGATGATGAAAAAAGGCGCATAAGTGTTTATCTATGGTACCTATCTGTATTCACTGCTGCGAACCCCCATATCTTCAAAGTATCGGCAAATATTGTTCAAAATGTGCAAATCCCTCCAGCGTGAAAGAATAATAAATACACAGACATAACACACATACAAGACTTCGTATTAAAGCGAACACAACACTCAAATGTATTAGCATTAAATTAGATAGTTTTGTTGAGAAAACCACCTAATCCGTTCATATTTTAATTACCCGATGATTCGGGTAAAAGTTTGTCTATGGCAAGATATAACCATAAGTATTGTTTTGTAATATTGTCTGTCAGATCTGGCAGGATGGCCAACCCAAAAAAGTATTTATCGCTTCACTTTTATTTTAAAATTTTTAGTTGTCATTTGTATGAAAACTATCCTTCTGGACCTATGTAAATAGGGCGAATTCTGTGTTTTTATTTAGCGCCAATTTTTTTTTAGTTTAGAGATCTAAAAAAAGAAATGCCAGGTGTGTATTTCGGTGTCTTGAATAATTTAACATAGGTACATTAAAGAAGGTCAAAACCCCTATGGTAGCAAATTTAAAGACGTTTCCGTATTCACGTCAAACACAGCAACATAATCGGGGAGAGTAGCAGTAGCCCTAGTAGCATTTTTTGTTGGCTGTTTGTTGGGCCTCCGTCCACTTTTAGTTGGCCAACGGTGAGGTTTGTCACCCCTAAAAACAGTTAGTCCGACAGTAGAATCAACGTAGGCCCTCACTTGTTTTTCAACGTTGGGCCAGTCAAGTCTTTTATTACAGTTACCCAACCGTAGACCTTTTGTTCCAAAAGTTAGTTGGGCCAATGATAGCAACCCAACGTAGCCCCTTGATTGCTGGGCAACTGTGAGGTTTGTCACCCACAAAAATAGTTGGTCCGACATTAGAATCATCGTAGGCCATTATCTCTTTTTTCTCTTCTATCACGCATCTTCTAAACTGAGGCCCTTCCTACTTATATTTGACGTTGGGCCATTGTTGGGTTATTAGATTAGATTTAGTTGTGGATAGATTTAGAACATAGAATTTTGTACTTGACCTGAGAAGTTGCTTATACGAGCCCTAGCGGCAGTCTGGAGATACTATACATACCGTACACAACAGTAGGAAATTATTAGCAGGCGAAAATTTTTACGATTGCCGGGATGCGAACGCGGTGATGCGGCGCGCAAGTCAACTATACACTTCAATGTGCTACGACAGATGTACTCGTTTGCGTGAAAATTAAGAAGTTATGTCATGCCTGTCATACAATTTTTACATCTCACTGTTATATAGTATATGATCATGGAACAATTCCCAACAGAAAATCGGTGTTTGATGATTGTTTTTAACTGACTTCAAAAAAAGGAGGTTACTCAATACTACCATTTTTTTTTATGTGTGTTCGCGGATAACTTCAACGTTTATGAACCGATTTTGATGATTCTTTTTTTTGTTTGTAAGAGTATACTTCCACGGTGGTACCATACAAATTTCATCAAATTCGGTGAAGTAGTTTTTGACCAAAAACAAAACCAAAAACTGAAAA
The DNA here is from genome assembly GCA_917880725.1 of Selenia dentaria. Lineage (NCBI taxonomy): Eukaryota > Metazoa > Arthropoda > Insecta > Lepidoptera > Geometridae > Selenia > Selenia dentaria. The sequence goes on along the minus strand of OU862890.1, from coordinate 30,009,927 downwards.
GTGTTGATTTATCTTGATGATATCGTCATTGACGGGGTATCCCGTAAGTAAGGGCACTAAAAAGGATCAAATAAGTTGTTTATCAAAAATAGAATCGACGTCTACTTTAAAAAGTGTGAAATAATTTGTCGAAGTCGGTACCATGAACGCAATATTGTGATAATAGGTCCTTTCGACCTATCATGGTACAGACTTACAGAAATGATTTTTTCTCAGGATGAGTTTATATTATAATTTTCTTAGAAAAATCCACAACATTTATATTATTTGGCTACAAGTTAGGCCTTCGTAAAGTGATCGGTTAGAAATACATGATACTTATCAATCCTTAATAACCATCGTCCATACGTTGGGCCGTACCTAGTAGGAAAGTTGTTCGTTATAAAATCTATCGGAGTTGTATGCCTCAGGTGTCCTGATGGTTGGTAATGCCACGAAAATGTATCATAGTTGGTCATTGTTCTATAAATGACCAGCTAGACTATCGTTCATATCTACATAGTCAATATCTCGTTGGATCACAAACCGTGAAGTTAGTAAGTCTAATGTTTCGAAGTCGTTAGCCTACTTTCGTCGTTTCCTGGAAAATATTTTTGTGGGAAAAACAACGAAAACTTTGTTGGCTGGTCGACTGTTTAGATCGTTGCTTTTAATTTTTCGTAGTGAACAAAACGTTGTCTTACCATCGGTTAGGCCAACATTATACTTGCGGAGTTAATTCGTCGTTGGATAAACAAATGTAGAAATAGTAGGCCTATTGTTGTATTTTTGTGGAAAATTCAACAAAAATATTGTTGGCTGGTCAACTGTTTTGATAGTTGGCGCCCTATTGTTATATCGTGGTAAATTTAACGTTGTTTATTCATCGGTTAGGCCAATGTTAATCCAACATAACCAGTTGCTCGTTGGCCCACTGATTGTGGATTTAGTAGGCCCGATGTAGTATTTTTGTGGGAAATTCAACGAAAATATTGTTGGCCGGTTAACCGTTTTGATAGTTGGCCTACTATTGTTATATCGTGGTAAATATAACGTTGTTTATACATCGGTTGGGCCAATGTTATTCCAACATAACCAGTTGCTCGTTGGCCCACTGACTGTAGATTTAGTAGGCCCAATGTAGTATTTTTGTGGGAAATTCAACAAAAATATTGTTGGCTGATCAACCGTTTTGATAGTTGGCCTAGTATTGTTATGTCGTGGTAAATACAACGTTTTTTATTCATCGGTTGGGCCAACATTGATTTACGGAATAAAATTGTTGTTGGTTTCCTAACCATAAAAATTGTAGGCCCAACGTTAATATATAGTGAGAAAAACAACAAAATCTTTGTAGGTTGGTCCAATGTTGGGACTTTGTTAGCATGCTTACTACTCATCTCCCAACTAAATACCAACCGTTGGCAACTGTTGGCGACGACACCCCAACGGAAAATGCTACTAGGGAGAGTAAACAAAAACAAGCCCAGTACCAGGACTTACTGGAGATTTAACGCGAATATTATAAAGGCGAAAGTTTCCGAGTGTTTTTGTATGTTTCTTACTTCTTCACGCTCAAACCGCTGGACCAATTTTGATGTAATTTGTTGTTTATACGGCACATACATAAGTACGAGTATTAAGATTATAAATGCACTCTCATATAGGTACATATAATCGTAATGCAGGCAACTAGGATTCCATGTGTCGCGGGAAATTATAATCCTAGTGCGGGTAACTGGGTTTCCATTTGTCGCAGGAATTTACATACCTATAATCCACAGACCATATATCCACTTGACTGCGTGTAGCTTAATTTCTTCTCAGAACACAAGTCACCACTGTGGGTCGGGAGGCTACGTACAAAAAAGGATTTTGATTGGCCGGCTCAAAATGTAGCTCTACTCATAGTACCTAAATAGTGCTGTGGTACAGCATTATGCAATCACCTTAATTGTCGATAAAGTGCACTACAAATTATCGTTTACCTTAACAGTACAATTACTTGAAATATGTATGTAAGTATTAAGCAAAAAGGTTATGTAAACAAAACTTCAATTAATGAAATTATCTTAATAATTCATTCGATGTTTCACAGTGAAACAGAACACATTGATCTGAGCATGTTTATTTTGCGTTTTATATTTAAATTAAAAATAGTTATCACTGTCTGTTTATCGTATTCTTATTGATTATTCAGTATGTAAGTACTTAATACCACCATAAAATAATTATATATTTTCACCATAGAAAAACAACATCGTTATAATTTTAAAATAGTTTTAATTGTACAAAGTATTGAAAGCCTTTACACAAAACGTGATTAAATAATGATTGTAAATGGGATACAAGGATACAACACCTCTTTCTATACAATACTGGATTTGTACGATCGTAAAATTTGTCAATGTATAGACGACACCTACAAATTATATATATTTTTGACCGAATCACACTTTTTACTTTTTGAAGCCAGTTCCATGTTATTGTTAAAAAACTATAGTGTATAAGTCATATAAAAAAAATGCCAGCGGGGCAGAGAAGAAGTAGTAGAATTATCCAATTAGTCAAACTAAATAGTCACTTACAGAGGCACAAACAGAGTAGGTGCTAGGTATAGTGATTTTATTTAAAAAATATTAAGTAGATGTCAATACTACTTCTTTATAAGATCATTATTATTTATGTTTCATATTACACTCGGGTTTTTCCGCGTTTATATTTACATTATTATTAGATGAGATATAATTGAAGATAACGTGAAAGTATATCTAAATATAAATAAAACACCGAATATTTATTTGAATTTTATGTATAGAAGAATTATTTTCCTCACACTCGATATATACAATCGATAAGTTGCGCGCTAATATGGGAGTACCGCACTAATTTACACGCGCCAGTGAATAAAAGAGACGGCGTTATCTACAACTGCAAAGAACAGTACGGGATGGCAAAAGACATCAACGCGTTCCCATTTTTTTTTAATTTTTGAGTCACTGTTTAATTACTTTATTTGTGTATTGTGTTTTCTTCCAATAATTAATAAACTAAAATTATCTGTGAAATGTAATTACATCCTTTGCATACCTGGATGTATGCCTGTTTTTTCCGTACCACTGTACTGAATAATAAGGCATAATTTGATTTGTTTTAATTTTTTTTCATCCGCTTGTTCTCCATGCGAAGTCAAACTGGTACTAACGTGTTGGTGCGATATGTTAGCCTTTTAGGCCCTTTTGCGCCAACTAATTAATCTGAATGTTAATGCCTAATCCTCGATTAGATCTTAAAATTGTCTTGCACCAACACAAATCCGTGATTAAACTAGAGTTATCTTCTGTCAAATTTAATCCTATATCAATGGCGAATTAAAGTCTCTAATCAAAGATCAATGCAGTGCTGCCATATACCTAGGTATTTATGTTATTTCTATCTGTAAACAAAAGATGTCATGTCAAGGAGTATCTGGGGTCTAGCTCTGTGGGCTGTGGGAAAAAGGCGCCGGTTTGGTCAAACTTTCGAAGTGTATTCAGATTGTTGTTGAAACTAAAATCTTGGTTTTCTTTGATAATGACTGATTTAACTGATGTATCATTTAGCGACGGTGATGAAGAAATATTAAGTTTTCTAGAATCAGATTTTTTTAATAGAACTGTATTAGAGAGAACTGATAATTATACAACGATTCGGGAGCATGCTTTTCATCGAAGGTTTCGCCTAATAAAACCAGCGCCGACTTTTTGTTGCAGAGGATTCAGGACAAATTGACGTACAATTCTAATAGGTAGGTAGATAGGTAATAAAGTAACTACCTTCGTACATATCTACTAACTTGTTCGAAAACAATGACTGAAATCTTTGTCTGGTATAAATTGTATGTTGCACGGAACATCCAGTAGGTATTGGCACTGGGTCTAATGTGCGAGTGACAACATACTTCATGTCTACATTACATCTACTCACAGTTGTTCCATTACTATGATCTCACATCTGTCTATCACGAGCCACAAACTATAAGATACTATGTGCTAATCTTCGACCACTATATTGTCTCTTTTATTAATGACTAGCTGACCCGCCCGCGGATTCGCTCGCTTGGTATCTGTGTAGTGGTGCTCAACTTCGTTTTGGTTGTTTATTTTCCATGTTTAATTCCGTAGTATTTTGAATTTTATATATATTTTCTTTTAAATTTAATTGATATGAATTTTATATAATTTTGTTTATATATAATTGTTTGGCCGACACCATGTAAATTGAAATCAATTAATCAACGTCGCAATAACAGATTAGAACGCCAATAGATTCGATGTATGTTTACGTAGGTATTAGGTACTTTACTTTCAGAATAGTGAATACAGACAGATAAACATTTTTGTCGCCAATCGCCATGACGAAAAATTTTGCCCTACAAAATGAAAAATACCAAAAACTACTAAGTTTTAAAGAGACAGATAGGTATATTGATTTATTTTATGTTTAAAAGAGATAGAAACACAGTGATAAATCACTTCAGAATTTGGCCACTTTACTATTGAACCCTTATCGGTCATTCGTCATTCATTCAATTAATTTTGCAATAGTGGTATTTTATCAGGATTAGTTAATTCTAATTTCTTTTACGTTGGTGCAATACCAATTTCAACAATCCGTAATCAGAGTTTGATCAGGATTTCGTTACACGCAGATTAGCATACCTAGTTGATTCGTAATTTGGTGCAAGAGGCCCTTATTGTCATAGTCTTGGCAGCTGAGGGGAAGCCGTATGAGCAGTCAAGTGGATATATGGTCTGTGCTATAATCCTAGTGCGAGAAACAAGGATTCCACGTGTCGCGGGAGGCATTGACACACACAACAGTATATCACCAACGTCCAAGACTCCAGAACAGACATTTCTGCTCTTCACACAAATATTTGCCTCAACCAGGGATCGAACCTGGGACACTGCGCTTTGAAGGCAGGATCACTACCATATAAGCTAACGGAGCCGACGACGATTTGGTCGTCGTCAGCTTTCCAATAGTGTTCAGCATTTGCCTAGTCATTTGTATTTTTTATTGTTTTTTTTGTCAGCATCCACGCAAAGGTCTTCAGGTCCCAAACTAGGCAGAGCCTGTACTATGTAACTTGATGAATATTATAAATACTACTATACTATACACACCCAGCCACAGATCAAACAGACATGTTCATGCACACAAAAATAACGTCCATACAAATAGCGCCAAATATTTATCTCTAGTAAGGTAAACCGGCGATAGATAGCGCGCGATAGATGGAGCGGTGAATATGGGTTCATAATAATTATTATAAAATACTTATGTATTTTCTTTTACTTTATGACCAGTTATCACTTCCAAACCACCCCGTTTATTTATTTATTTATTCTTTAGCACAAAACAAATGTACAAGAAGGACTTAATACTAAGTAGCATTTTCTACCAGTCATCCTGGAGATGCAAAAAAAATTGTAGCCATGCAGTAAAGTAATATATTTGTAGAGAGATATTAAAAATATAATAAATACTACCTATAAACATTTGTATAGAACCAATAATAAAATAACAATATATAAAACATATAGAGTGTAACAGCAGTAAAACATTACATTTATCTATAAGATAAATATTTTAAAAACGAAACATATTTAATATACATAAAATAGAAAAGGTGGTGAAATTATTAATCAAGTAGTGTTTACATTAGTACAGATCAGGAACATGGGATCTGCGGATGAACTTTCTAATGTAAAATAGGCGAACTTTTCTCTTAAACGCATCCTTCTTACTATATTATTATGTAGTAATAATATACACGAAATAAAAATATAAAAACACACTGAACAATCTTTATTGGCTTATTAAAATAATTTCATTAGAAACTACATCTTTTTTATTAAATTACTTAGTAGGTAACCAAGTAATTTGTTAAGGTAGGTAATGGTTTGTAAGTTTGTCATGGCAGGATAATGTCATCATTATTTTCTGGATACACACCTCGTGAAATGCACTTTTTATTTGTAATCGGTAATTTGCATGGAATTATTACTGTAATACTACCATTGATTTCATTGATTTATATGTTACACTGAATGATTTTGTTTAGCTCAGTGAATACTACCTATACAATTTCATGGCAACTCTGCAAAAATGAAACGAAACCTTAGAAGCACTAGAAGTGTATCATTAAGCGAACGTAAATGTTTATTGTATGCATGAAAGTAGTACATGCGACCGTTAGTATCCACGTACAATTGTAAAATAAAACAAACGTTGAATGTAATCGTCACATGTCAAATAAACACCGGAAATATGGTTATTAATATCTACTTATACTTTACATAAAATAAAGAAGTAGAGGCCAAAAAGTCTGTGTTGGGTAGTAAAATAAAAAAATTGGATTACAAGACAAGAACAGAAAAAAGGTGTGTCTGTCTGTTTGTCTGTATGTTCACTCATAACTTAAAAACGATTACTCAGATTTTGACTAAATTTGGCATATGTATAGAGCTCGGAGCTTACAAGTTTGAATCCATGCTTTGGAGTCGGCTCTAACTTGTTATCTTGATCTGCCATATAAATCCAAGATGGCTGCTTGATCTCTCTATGATACACGGTTTCATATAATATCGGCATGAGCTAAAAACCTACGTTACACTCCGGACTACTATTGAGAATTTATTCATAAAAAACCCTAAAACGTGTCCGAACCGGGTATTTAACCCTGGAGATTCCAAGCAGCGCTTCCGGCACTAAACCAAGACCAGGCGAGCAAAACCGCTGGCGGGTCAGCTAGTATACAATATAAGCTAAAAATTAAACCTTTCTTACACGATAAAGTGCTTTTTCATCTTATTGAATACCTGCAGGACGAATACATACAATATAATTCTGGTAAGTGCATAATTTGAATAGTAACAGTATCCACTATGGCTATGGCAGTACACTGTAAATTTAATGCAAAAAATAAATAACATCGCCTAGTTACCTAAGTTCTCAAAAAAATATTTACTTGTATGATTTCATAATAATGACGTGATATTATTATGTTTGTTTGTTTTTTCTTATAAAAATAACGTTTCTTAGTACGTGCCTACATTATCAAGATGCGTCGACGATTTTCTTAGGTTATATACAATATATTCTATTCCTAGGTAAGCTGCCTATAATAAATGTTTTCTACCGACTTCCAAAAAAAAAGAGGAGTTACTCATTTCGACTGTATATTTTTACTTAAGTATATTTGTTACCTCATAACTTTCGACTGGGTAAACCGACCCTCAAATTTATTTTTTTGTTTGAAAGCTGGTGCTTCCCATGTGGTCACAAATTTCATCAAATTCGGTCCATTAGTTTTTCAGATACACTCTAATAATTGAATAGAATGGAAGTCGGTATAAAATTTTTCAAATTGTACTTGTGTTCGTTTTACGTCTACCTCAAAAGGATCACACTTTATAGGTAGGATCATACTACATCATACTTGAGATGAGTAGGTAAGTATACCTAATTAAAAATCGTGATGAATTACAGGGACAGATGCCACAGTCACCGGTATGTCCTCGATTTGATTTAAGTGAAAAGGAAAGCAAACTCCCACCTGAAAATGAAATGTAATTTATTAATATTATTTTATTAGTGTATTATATAATATATTATTTAGCGATACAATTTTTTTATAATGAGACTAGGTTTGACTTAATTTTGTGATGACGGAATTTTCATTATGTAGACACATAATTAGATAACCGAGATACGCCAATCCAACCAATTTTATTAGTAGTATTTCTAAGAGACTGTAGACTGTAATTTGATATTAATTTCTACGTGATACCTTCACCACAGAATAAATAATAGCACTACTTAAGTATTGATAGACAGACAGACGCACAAGGGAGTGGATTCTACAAGGGTATGGAACCCTAAAACTTACTCTAAATACGTAAGATATGTCAACCATAGGTTCTTGTGAGTTTATACTTGAGGGTGTGACTTGTGGTATCTCCATAGTTAAAGTGCATATTTCCGAAATTGATTTTCCTATATTTTTATTGCTCACTTTGCATATCTTTTTTTCTTCAATAGCCCACCCAGAAAACACCGTGTATTGCAGTTTCTGAAACATGTAAATAATAACGAATGAATCTTCCTTTAGAGGTCAATATACATTACAACTAAATAATAAAATATAATGCACTAAATCAATATCTACAATGTTATAATAAATAATAGTCTGCAGCCCTGAACACCGGTAGACTTGGCTTTGCTGCATCTATACGGCAAATTAGGATTAAGTTGTTTTTTATTTAGTGTATTCTAAAATTATTACAATAATATTGTCCTAATTTAAATTGTCCTGCCCCAGCAGGGAACATAATGGGCTGATTATGTGTAAGTTTGTGGGTAAGTTTTCGTATAAAATTATGTTCTTGTTGTTTGTAGGTATATTTAAAGTTTCACCAGTGCTGACCTCATAAGGTATAAGTACCTATTTATATAGGTGAGATGGTATGTTTATGGATATGTTTTTCTCTTTCAGTCCCGCAAAATCATAATATAGGTACATAGTATGATTAATAATAAAAATCATGCTCCACAAATCACCTAGCACACGAAAGCCTGGTTGACTCATGGCTCGACTTGTAAGAATAAACTAAGTAGATCATAGAATTAAAACAAGGAGTATAAAATTTGTTTTTTTAAGAAATTTACCTTAAGCTTTGGAGAAAAGGGTCACCACTATTAAGTTTCTGCCCCAGTTCTAAAGAATCCTAGATCCGGGACTGTTGTATTTCAATTTCTATACCAGGCTTGACTTACAGACTTTGACTTGACTTGAGTGGCAGACTTACTTGTACTAATGTAATGTTCACTTCCGAAATTCTTATCTTTCTCTCGTTATAGATAGTGAGATCAAAGGGAATCATTTGTCTTGAAGCAATACCTTTGTAGGTTCTGATATAAATGTTCACCCTTTCAGATGGATTCTTGACTATTTTACTGAATTCATGTACCCAGGGAGTCTGAAAAACCAAATCTCATTTAAAACATTTGAAGTGATGGTCAGAGTTGTCGATAAAAAACTCATAACGACGATAAAGTATCGCTACACTAAAATGTATTACAAAAAGTGCGATATTTGACTAATAACTGTCCTACCTATCACAAAACAAAGTACGTGTATTATTTTAGTAACAGTCTAACAGTAGAAACTCCTTTTGAGCGAGTTCGCCTGAGAAAGTACTGCCACATGCCACACTATACTGTGGTGCATATGTTGTGGTTTGAAGGGTATAGGTGCCGGCGAAATTACAGGAGCCTTACTATCAGCTTTCTATAAACCATGCAAGTTCCGTGCAGTTTTTAAACCTGGCTTTAACAGTTTTGAATGAGATCCTACTATGACGCTCATTTAGGTGACCTGTTTGAACATTGTTTTCCTCAAAGGTGAACTGATAATGTTAACTCTGGCATTCTAACAATTTACTATAACCCAAAATGCAGATGCCTAGATGTTTGTAAGCTGATAAACTGAGCGGATTTAGAGCGACAGGTGAACGGTTTTTGTGCGGTTCAATAAAAAGCGGGGGCAGGCCTGCTATAACGTTGTCATGGTACGATTAAGTCGGGTAGTTTTTTAGAAGTCCTGCTTTTAGAGCATATAGTTAGGCCCCAGGAAGATGATAAAATAATAATTGTCTCAGGGTTATGGGCGCGATACAAAATGCGTCTGTTTTAACCAGAGTTAAATATTGCTTGTACTCCCATAGCTAAAAAACAAAATAAATAATAGTTAGCTTAACCATTACAACCAGTTTATATTACTAAAGCCATCTTAAAACAGAACCAAGGCCACTTCAAATTAACGTATTAAATAATGGCACCTTGCAATGAATGCAATTTTGATTTAAGATTTGTTGGAAGAACAAGCTTGAAAATATAGCTAATCATATGATAAAGAAAATCAAGAAGAAATTATAGAAAATCAGCCAAATTAGAGAATGCGTCTGGGAAATTAAATTGACGTCTTCATGATGCTTATTCTGAAAAACCAACAGGAGAGGCACTCTTCATATCAGTAATGTATAATGGGACCGAGAACGATTAGCAGGGTTGGTTCACTAGTCAAATGCTGGCCGAGTTTCTGAAGGATTGAATACGTAACGGGGTGGAGCTAAAAATTTATGTTATCATTATTGACAGCAAGATTAGTGTTAGAGCTTAGGTTGGTGACAAAGAACTGGCCATATTTTTATCAATTGTTGGGGAAGACGTACTGGAGTGAAGAACTGGCAATGTAGAAGAATGTATTTGAATGGCATGGCATAGTAGAAGAACATTTTCTTTTTCTGTTTTGGGGCGGTAAGTACTGCAATCACGACCCGCTTATTTTGCATTCCACCGCCAGCTGATTCAACTTTTTTGTACGTAGTATTATTTTTTAGTAGTTAGTTGTAATGTGGGTAGTTCTAAAATGATGGATTCAACCCAATGTAGTGGCATCTTTTGTTTGTTTTGTAATTCTCTCGTTAACCCTTTGCGTCGCAGAGACGTACATATACGTCAGTTTCATTCATCAATCGTTTGTTTTAATTATAACGGTATATGAAGGAATAAGCACTGTATTTTTACAAATTAATTATCTTGGTAAAATACGGGAATACTTACGTAATAATTGTCGGTTAGATCTGAATAGTCGAAAGTTTCGACCACATCCGGTGGTCTTTTGCAAGGAGTATTCGGGACGCCCGCGTCGATGACGTTTCGCTCAGCACTACCATGTGATATGGTCGGGATATGTCTCACAACTTTTATTATGTGAGTAATCCCGCATTTTTCAGTAAAACAAACCACGTTAGTTTTTATAACTTACTTATCCATTGAATATAGGTACAAGAAACATACCAACATTTCATCCAAATTATTAATATTAACATTGCTTTGTACATTAAAAGGAATTTTTTTTCTTATTTTGTACTTTGGTTTACTTTTGATCTTGATGGCATAATAAACTCTTGCAAGTGAAGTTTTAAACGTCGATGGTAAATCTTGAGGCAAAGCAAAGTGGAATGGATAACTATATATCCCTGCTCGTATTACGTCCCCTGGAAAATAAAGTTTAATATTAAAATAGGCCCCCAATAGATATATTGGGGTTTATTTATTTTACGATTAAGTACCTATTACCTATGTTATTTAAAAATATATGTTGTATGATATTTAAGTATAATGTACTAGCTGGACTCTGCACAGCTACGTTCACTCGGCATCCACACTAAGTGTATTAAAATATATCTATCTATAATCTGTATATATAAAAATGAACCCCTATTTCTCCTGGTCACGCTAACTTGAGAACGGCTTTACCGATTTCATTCATCTGTTTTTTTAAATGTTTTCTAATACTTCGTAAAGGATCTTGCATTAAAAAATCAAGAAAAGATGGAAGGTTATGTCGAGGCCCAAGGCTAAGCCTACTACTCGAACGAAGTCACGGGCAATCGCTAGTCTATATCTATATATATAAATTAATCCCTATTTCTCCTGGTCACGTTATAACTTGAGGACGGCTTTATCGATTTCATTCATATTATTTTGCATGTTTTGTAATACCTCTTCATAGAAGGTTCTTACATTTTTAAAAAAACAAGGAAAGACGGAAAGTTATGGCAACGCCGAAGGCCGAGTCTACTACGCGAACGAAGTCGCGGGCAGGCGCTAGTCTATATATATAAAAACTATTTCTCTTGGGCCTATACTACGAAAAAACTAACTATGAAGTTTCGGTTGACGGAGTCACAATTTCTACTGTGAAAGTGAAAAAGCACAAATACAGTCAAGGGTGATCAAATGTAAGGCACGACTTTCCATTAACGTCCGTCGAGTTGAGAGGGGAGAGGGGTAGAGGGGAGACCCCCCCCCCTTCGAAGTAAAAACTGCGGATCCCCCCCTTTTCGAGGTTTTTAAATGTATAAGTCTGAGAAAGTTATATATCCTTATTGAGGTGTAAGTCAGCCTAATTCTGGTGTGGTCACCATTCAACCTAACGCTCCTCCTCGCTTCACTCGTCGTCGCACCTATTGTGACTTTGCTCTGACTAGATACTCCGCTACTGTCCGCTACTGTGAAATATATGTGTGCATGAAAACTATTAAAATAACTACAAAATATAATTATTTACGTAAATTTATGTAAAATAAAGTGTTACCGGACGTATGACAACTTAACCGTACGTAAAACGAAACGTTCAATGGCGAGAATTATGTATGATTTGTGGTAGGTATTGACGTAAATATTGCAAAAATAATTGATATTCAATATTTTTTTTCTCAAAAACTACGCGTCTCCACAGGTTGAAACTTGGTGTCCGTGCTTATGATAATATAAGCTTTCTGTATATATATATCAACCCCCCAACTCGACGGACGTTAAAGGAAAGTTAAGCCAAATGTAATATTGAATGAATGCACAGCCCAACTCAGAATACTTATCTCCAGGTGCTTTTCTGAACCGTCTCGGCGAACGGAGGATATTACTACTACACACAGCACACAGCCCTACTGTTATAAGTAGGACCGTGAGTTTCTGTGGTTGTGAGATGGTGCGTGCTTGAGTTTAGAGTGTTTTTAATTTCATCACGCACGCGGGATTACGCGCTTGGCTGTTGCCCAGTATCACACCCCGCGTTTTTTCATTTTTATTGACTCTGCTGTTTACGGGATCGATAGTCAATGATGACATCATCAAGATAGGCGTAACACTTTTTAGTTTTTAGAGTGTTACTCTAACTCAAAAACTGTATGACCGAATTTAATCAAATTTAAATAGGACTACCTCGGAAGCATACTCTACCAAACAAAAAGAATTTCGAGAATCGGTCCTCAAATGAAGGAGAAATCGGCTAACATACACATAATACAAATATATACACACGAACATATAACCTCCTCCTTTTTTGAAGTCGGTTGAAAAGGACATTTGCGGGTGTCACGCGTGCGTGTTGAAATCCGCACGATAGTAAAAACGCCCTTAATATTAAAAAAGCCGAGCCGAGAAGAAGTGATCTACTTTCTACACTATATTTAAAAAAATTTGCATTTTATACAAACTTTCCCCTTCTTCTTTCTTTTAAACTTCTTTCATTCATTACTGTTAAAATAACAATAAGTATTTTATTATATAAAGTAGGTACCTAATACATTTTACAGATCCTAATTTTCGAGTCTCTATCTTAAAATATAGGAAACTTTATACAGAAGTTTTACACCTCAATGCAATAACTTTTTCGTCCACATCAAACGATAATTTTTTAGAAGTAGATATTTACTTGCGTCATATAATTAACCCAATAGCAGGTCTTTTTGAATTCAAAATATAGATTTTCTTTTAAATATTAAGCCACAATTTGTGACTGTAATTGTGTTTACCCAATAGCAGGTCTTTTTAAATTCAAAATATAGATTTTCTTTTAAATATTAAGCCACAATTTGTGACTGTAATTGTGTTTACCCCCGCAAAACCCTTTCTTAACCATACCCGACTTACCTATAATACCCGTTGTTAATGAAACAAAAATTCACTTCCTCTTTTGGGTATGAATCGAGAAATATCGATCCTAGGAAAAATAATGCGACCCAAAATAATAGAAAATTTAATTCTCAACAACTTTTGTATTCAATATACAAAAAATACCCTGAAAATCAACAAGAATGACTCAACGGCTCGAGTACCACGCAAAACTAAATTTAAACTGCCAGTACGAATTCCAAAGAAAAATTGCTCAAACATTTTTCTGGATCAAATCCTAATTCGACTGGGCTAACTCTACATCCCGTGAACTATCTGTCTGCGAAATGTCAGCTTCATATGTCACGTTGTACATAAAAAAGAAACACAAATAGGTATTGATATCTACTGCACAAATGAGATAAACAAATAAAAGTTCACTAACAAAAAATGCATACTTACCACGCCTGAAACTTCCAAATATATTAGCATATTTTATAAAGAGAATCTTTTTCTTCTCTGAATAAATTTTTATGTAAGGAACAGTAGGCATCGTTCTTGTCCATTGCGCTTTGCTTATTCCTATCACTTCCAAGTCTATACCTAAAATAATTAAAATTAAAATCAACGATCTCTGATAGTGATAATAACCTGACTAAGATAATCATCAGAAATAATACCAGAGATTATTCAATGTGAGATTTAGAGGCAGGCACATAACGTCGTAACTATTGCATATTTTCACATGAAAAACTGGTTATATTGTGACATAACTGCGATATTTAGACATACCTACACACATCAAAAAAGTCTAAGCAACATGTATACTTACTAGTTTAAATTTTAGGATGGTTCTTCCCATTTTAACGTTTATATATTATTATTAATTTTTTTTTTAGGTTCGTAATGATGTAAAAATAACAGCTCTTGTCTTCAATAGTTCTTTTAATAACATAAATTAACAATATTATAATGTACTGTACAAACTAAGGTTACTACATAAGAAACTAAGCTTTTTATTAACAAAATGAAATTACTAAAGAAAATTTATTTATTGTGAAAGAATTGGATAATTTAATACTAGGTATGGCCTCCTCTGCCATTCAGAACTTGTCTCAGTCATCTCGTGTTAAGCTGGGTTTCCTGTATTATTGTAGCGCTGCCAAAAACGACAAATAACACTTTTATGAATACCAAAATGCCAAGATACCTGAGATTGATTTCTTCCCGCTTGCAACATCCCTACAGCTCTTTGCATTTGATCTGCCCTGAAATGATGTCGCTCCATGATGTAAAGAATGTCTCACAATCCAATTTTGTCGTTAACTTCATTCAAATTGTTGGTAAAATTATAAAATCAAGACTACACGTAGCAATAAAAACGCACTTAAATTGAAACAAATTCGCATTCGTTTCAACATGTGTTAGCATCTATACAGTTTGTGCGTTTCAATTTTATGAAAAAACAAAACATAATCGAAAAGCTTTTTTTTACAACCAGCCAGTATGTCACCAAAAACAAAAAAGTTTACGTACCTACGCACCTTGAGCGAGTAAAGACTTAAAAGTTGATTAATATACTTGGTAAAATTTGTGACATGATGCATGTTGCTTAGACTTTTTGGATGTGTGTATATGAAGTCGCAGACTTTTTTGTAGATATCGATGTCTTCTTAGAACTGTAGTACATCACTTTGCTATATTGTCTATACCTAGTTTCCATAGCATACGCGATATAAGTATTTATTGGTATTTTTTACACCATGGGTCATAGCGTAGGTATGTAATCAGTGATAATGTAGGATTACAAAAGTGAAAGAAACCAATTCTGTCCCATAGTTTCGGA
This sequence comes from Selenia dentaria, assembly GCA_917880725.1. Lineage (NCBI taxonomy): Eukaryota > Metazoa > Arthropoda > Insecta > Lepidoptera > Geometridae > Selenia > Selenia dentaria. Next base: position 29,994,593 of record OU862890.1, on the reverse strand, counting down.
GCCTATTTGATTCAAACAAACAAATCTTTCCTCTTAATAATTATTAGTTATAGATACAGTAAAGTTTTTAAGTGCATGACAAAAAGCCTTTGATGTAAAAAATATCACGCTTACTCTCTATCAATTGATCCTTGTCTAAATTGAGGTTTACCGTCCCAGTTACTATATCACCAGTATAAAAACATCCTGTAGAATCACTGTTCAAATTCACCTTTACACACTTATCCCATGGCATTGTACGATTTTAAGTAAATTGATTATATTTTCTAAATATTTTCAAAAGAAGACTTTTCTTTAGAAATAATCCATATTTTATGTATCAAAATTATGCGATAAGTCAACGTGTTGATAAAATAATGACGATAAGAGCGTAGGTAATTGATAACATTATTCAAGATTAGGGATTATGAACATAATATGAGCGTGCGAGCTACGAATAATAATAAACGAATAATAAGAAGACTTATTATTATTCGTAGCGTGCGAGCCACGCTTATTGACCGAGCGAGCGAAGCGTCTCTGCTTAACTGCCAAGTTAAGGGTTAACTTGTCAAAGTCGGTACCATGATAGTTCAAAAGTGCCACAATAATGTGCGCGTGTAAAAAAAATCCATCATAGGTAATAACTATAGTTTGTGATAGTTTCCAGGTAGGCGAACCAGCAACATTTTAGGTACAGTCCCACCATCTTATCTGTTCAGGTGACAGCGTCGCTAGTGTAGAATTTTGGTATTGCAACCTAAGAAATTCACCAAGAAAAAAGAGAAACAAAACATAGGGCAGTCTTTCAAGCCACTCATTAATTTGCAAATTCTACAAAGAATCCTACTAATATTATAAACGCCAAAGTTAGTTGGTATGTACACTGTAGTTCCAATTTTGCCCACCTGAACAGATAAGTTGGTGGCACTATACCTACCTACTTTAAAATTAAGGCGCCGACTTTTAAGGGCGCCGAGTTTTTATAATTTTGCCACACCCTTCTGTGGTACATCCGCGTTTGCGTGCGCATTTATAAATGAGTTTGCATCATTGTAATTGGAGAAAGAAAGGTTTGTTCTATTACGCCCTGTTTTACACTTACGTCTATTATATTCCTAACGTTGTATTTTTTTAAGAATCTCCTAAAAGTAACGGGGTGTAATGGGATCAATGGCTGCGGTCCGGGCGCTTTTCTCCCAGAAAATTATATCCAGGTTTTGAGACCTAACCTGGCCTCCCAGATCACCTGTAGGCTTACTATGAGTTTACAACATTAACACCAATGCTCGTTATCGACTGCCGCTAAAAAATGTATGGAAAAATGAACCGTGCCACGTTGCGTTCAATTGTAGAACTAAAATTGACAGCGAGTGCGCCAATCACAAGCTTTATAGGTAGGCGAGATCGAGGATCGACTATGGCTACGTTCCGGGAAGCGCCGTCAACGCTCACAACTGTCGCCCCCCGGTTTAGCGTTCCGGTTAGAATGAATGCATGCAATGTTCAACCCAAGCGGAACGGTTACGCGGTCACGAAAACTTTTCTGTCAAAAATCGATAGAATCCTATACATTTGATGCTTGACAGTGACAGCTCGTAAAAGACCGCGAAAACCCACCTACGATCTGCGAGCGTTGTGAGCGTTTTCGGTGACGTCATCGATCATCATCGATGACGTATCGAGTTCGCTCACGATGACCGTGGGCTTTTAAGGGAATGGGTGTGCGAACGCCGCGAGTGATTTCGGTCCTTCCCGGAACGTAGCCTATAGATGACATTTATGTTGCCAACTCATGGTAGAGGCACTGACATCACTCCATGTGACTCTTTCTTATGGGGCTATCTAAAATCTAAAGTTAATGTTAACTAGCCTCGCACAATTAATGACCTCTAAAAAAATATGACATCTTAAATCGAATCAAATTTGAATGTTTGCTAACTTGCAGACTCGTTTAGGTACAGTGTACTGTAGAAAATGATATGAAAAAATAATCTACGAGTATCTATCCACAGTTTTCCTTAGTACCGATAGAAATTTGACACAACGTCCATACAAATAAAATACAAAAAAAAAGTTAAACCGACGATAGATAGGTTATTGGCACCGGCCGATAGACGGCACCAAAAATAAAATCTCGCATTGTTAAAGTTTCTATTGATGTGATTAAATATAATATAATAATTTTTAAACTTTCGCGATTTGAACACATGTTTTAAATGTTTATCGGGACTTATCACGTGTTATTTAATACAGATAAAAATATGTACCTTTCGCTCGACGTTTCAACCATGTTACAATGGCCGTGGTCACGAGCTGACTATTAAATAACACGTGATAAGTCCCGATAAACATTTAAAACAAATATAATATACTATTAAAAACTTTTTTTTTTGTTCTTTAAAATTGACCTTTGCCAGTGGACACACTACAAAAGTAATTACGATTTTTCTATTCGCGCCCGCCTAGTTTAAAGGTTTCCCGCGTCTTTTTTCTAAATCGAACTTATCCTCTTTCCGATTGAAGCCGAAATCGATTTTGGTGCTGTGATCGTCATTCCAAATCAACAAAAGCGCGACAACGTAGAACCGCGTGATGTCATGAATTAAGCCGGAATTACATTATTATGTTGTGGTGTGTTGTGGTGTGTTGTGGTGTGTTGTGGTGCTCTCTGACGTGACGGCGAGTGTACAAACTATTCTGTCGTGTCAGGGCGCGCTCTGATGTTATTTCGAGTCAATACAGCGGTGGCCTTTGGAGTAAACGCACGCGTCTATCTATCAGTCATAAGATATTTTCCATCGGCACGGATAGTGATAATGAAGAAAATCTTGCGTGTCTGCTAATGTTAAGTTTATATAAAAATAAATGAAAGAATAGGAGATATTAAGTTTATCCATTAAATAATTTGAGAGCGAGTCGAACTGAATATCATTTAAACTAGTGAAAGAACTATTTTGTACATTCCGTATAATACAGTTCAATGTTTAAAGCAAAACACAGCGCGTTTTATTAGCAGCGAACCGGTTTTGTGGAGCCGAGCACCAACGCAGCTGTGTGCGTAATAGCATTGTTGCTTGTGTCACTTTTATCAACTATTTTAGCTACCTGACTTACCTTTTACACAGAATAGATTAATAGTACTCGTATGTGCTACCACTATTCTTATCTGTCTTATTATTGGTTTTTGTTTATGTTAAGGTTAATTTGTTGTTATCTTCAATAATATTCCTAATGATGCTATGAGCATTCATATAAACCGATATGCGGTTTCTGTAATGCTTTTAAATAAAACATTTATAAGAAATGCAAAAATAAAATAGGTAAAGTGTGGTAAACATAGATTACATGAATATTTCAGGATGGCAAAAATCAATATCTTGTGAGAAAAACGCTACCGAATTCTCTAGCTAGTTGACGCGCCATACTGCGCGAGATTCTCAGTAACACACTAGTGTGGAGTGAGCTGACGCGACATAACCCCCACCACCGTTCTGTCGTCGATCAGACTCGACAGATCTCCGTCACGACAGAACGCTTCGCGACACACTGCGCTTTAATAATATAATTCTAATCATACTAAATGTATGGATACGATATACTTATGGCGCGTCACGACACACCCTGACACAATAATATAATTCCGGCTTTACGTCACCAAAGACGCCATTTTGCGATTTCAACGCCCACACTGTACAAAATTTTTTGAGTAAACTATAGGACTGCGATAGTCGTTGCACGACTCAAAGTCCCTAATTTAAAAAAAACGACCACACTACGAACTGAAATCACCGTGAGCATTTCTGACAAAAATATGACCGTTTGTCGATGCGATGTCGTATGCGTGATGCGATAGCATCTGTTAGTCTGTGTGAGTTTACTTTTATTCGTTTCGGCAAATCAATAGTTCATGTGGCTTATTCTAAACATATATTTATGGTTTATTAGTAGTGCGTTCGAATAGGCCTTCTTTGAGCATTTTTAGCGAAAATAACGCTAAAAACGCTCACAAGGGGCGTTCGAATTGGGAATCTGTGGGTGAAAATGTCGTTCATGTCTCTTTTTGTTCAGCGTTCGGAAAGCTAAAAAAGAGGTTGAGCGTTCAAATAGGGTGTGGACAAGAGTGGCATAAGTGGGAAAAATAACGTTTTTGAGCTTTACGAATGCTTTAACAAAAGAGCCATCAATAACTACGCCACCAATGCCCCAAAAGCTAAACGAACGCACCTTATTTTGTTTTCATATCATCTTGTTGTGGTAAGAAAGAGAGAAAAGGGAAAGAAAGCTTAAAAAGAGATATTTTTTTCATTAAAAAGTGCAATTTTTAACCCACGTCCGGTGCATGGTTGTTTGCGATCGTTTTTTGACAGCTATGTATTTCACAGCATAATCATGCGAGTTAAGGACTTAGGCTCAGTTGAGCGTTCGAATAGGGTGTGGGCAAAAGTAGCAAAAATAACGTTTTTGAGCTTTACGAACGCTATAACAAAATAGCCATCAATGACAACGCCACCAATGCCCTCATAAGCTAAGCGAACGCACCTATCATATCTTTATATTTACTCCCTAACCTGTGTATGACATGACATGACTGACAAGAGATAAATCACATTGTCTGTCAGATTTGACATTAAAATTTATCTATCAATAATCGGGATTTTGTGTTGCTTTTGTTTGGGTATTTCGCGACACATTTTGCCGTAAATTGATAAAACAGAAATAGTTTCTGTAAAACTTGAATATCCAATGTGTAGATATCTAAATTAGTTTACTTGCCGTTTGCGCATCCTGTGTGTGTTCTACGCATAAAGTGCGAGGTTATGTTTTGCCCTTTGCATTTACAGGCTGAATGGTAAGTTTGCTCTAGTTAATTTGTTATTTTTTTCTGTAACTACTTCACTTTAAGCTTTTTATAACTTATTTCATCAAGCCATGTTACGAAACGTATATAATTACACCCACTGTAGCATTCATTTCTCTGTTTATCATGTTATGTGGATGACTTGAAGAATGTAAATATTTTCTATATTACACACACACATTTGTAGAGAAGGCTTATTTCACTGTATGTTTACTGCTTATTGTAATGTATACTGTGTGGTCTCCGAAAGCGGGTATGGACTATTTTGATTATCTAAAAATTAAGTATTCCAGGATTTTTACGAAAGAACCATGTTTTACGATTTTGAAGCAGATTTCAGTATATTACCCGATTCCCAAGCACCAATCTAAAGAAACAGCATTCCTTAGTCATGCTAGATCACACATATAGTTGCTAGTTTTCTTTTATGAGTGGCATGTGCGGGTTCGCCACAATTCTGCCAGTGTCCAGTAGATAGAGCAGACAATAAACAAGAGAGAATGATCGGTGGCTTTAATAGCAGTCCTCATTAATTTAATTTTGCATCCAGGAAAATCTGAAAATATACACAGGATGGCACAAATTCACACATATAGAAGGCATAGAATGATAAGTACAAGATAACTTAGTAAATAAGTAATAGTATTGTCACATGATTCTAGATAAAATGTAGTTAACAGTACACAGTGCATTGTTGATACAACCTATAGTAAATTTTTATCCTGCTGTTAACCATTCTCCTGGAGACATATTTATGAGCTGATTTGTCAAAATACTTAATACAGTTTTAAATGCCTTGGTTACCAATAAATATATTCATATATTGTGATAAATTTGCTCTCCTGTGGTAATTTTCCTGGATTCATAATCATTATCTACTTGATGGTATGAAACATGAAAAATGATGATGTTGTTTTTCTAACAAGCTTACTATTTTGTTTAATTATTCTCCTAACTTACACTTATACACATTTTTAATGTCAAACCAACATTACTAAATTAGCTGATGGTTTCAACTTAAGTTTGGGGCATGTTCCATAATAATTAGGCTTTCCATCTTCATCATCATCTGCTACTGAACATAGCCTCCCCCACAAATTTCCAAAGGGTCTGGTTGGAAGCGGCCTGCATTCCAAGCATGTCCTGCAACCTTTATCAGATTGTCTGACTACCTTGTTGGTGGACGACCTACACTGTCCTTGCCGGTCCGTGGTCTCTACTCCAAACCCTTCCAAGCCTATCAGCCATCAGTTCTGTGTTCTATGTGGCCTGACACTGCCGCTTCTACTGGCTTATCTTATGAGTGATGTTGGTGACTTTAGTTCGTCTACAGATCTTTTACTTTCTGATTAGATTGCATAGAGAAACCCCCAGCATAGCTTGCTGTGCGACTTTGGCTTTCCTTACTATATAAATTATGGTGACTGTATTACCATACATTTTCAGCTAACCAGCATCATGGACCCCAACATCTATGCCCTGGTGCTAGATACCCTCAACCGGGCGACTAGCCAGGACACAGAGATACTCAAGCCAGCTGAAAAGCAGCTACAAGAATGGGAGAAGGAACCTGGATTTTATTCTGTACTCTTGGTAAGTTTTCTCTGCTTTAACCCTTCCCCTACCATAATTAACTGAAATAAAAGATTTCATTCCTGGTAGGGAGAGGATTAAGTTTATATACTAAATTCCTAAAGCAAAATACTGAAAATACACATGAAATCGATCCTGTTTCTTATAAGGATCTAACTCAAATTTTCTCAGCATAAACATAATAATGACTTGAAATAACCCAAAAATTTGAATCATAATATTCAAAGTTTGAAATTTAAAACTTTTTTACTTACCTACTTTGCTGCCAGTCTTCTTAATAGCGGATTACAGCGGATCTACCCATAACAAGAAGTTTGGCTAATTTTAAAGGTTGACTCTTTTACCGAAATGTATGGAAAAAGTTTTTCGAGATTTCTGACATTTCTAGTACTTAAACCTCAGTCGGTCTGGTAGAGACTTTTGATCCTTATACTAAACAGGATCGATTAGCACCCAAAAAGAGTATTTGAGTAAAATTACTATTTTCTTGATGACTATACATTTTTCCAAAATCTGTAAATGCAGTTCAGAATACCTTACAAATGTATGGTTAGTCTCCTAAAAACGTTTTCCTGTAACTATAACGGATAAGGTACCTGCCCTTACTGTCCCATCTCAAAAATTCATGCTTTATAATACTATATATCTAAATGGAGAAGTGTAATAACTTTATAATCACAATTAACAATCTCACATGTCCGTTAACGACAAAATATACTGAATGAAAACTGGCTACTAACTAAGTGGGGCTCTCTCTATTTTTCGTGAATATAATCATTTAATTTAATTTCATTTCATTTGTGTTTGTACTTGATAACATTGTCTCAGCTTCACTTATTGGCAGCACAAGTGTTTTATGTCCCTCGGGGTAACAGTGTCACTCTCTGTGTCGTTTGATTCGAATACGACGCCACCACTTCAATGCACTCCTTAACGCAAACGCAGAAATTCATTTAAGGTGCGTTTGTTTAGCTTTTAGGGCATTGGTGGCTTGGTACTTGGTACTTGGTGGGCTGGCTCTTTTCCGCAACCAGGCCGCTGTGGCGCGGCCCATTTTGCGTGATAGCCGGGTGAAGCTGACCAGTCCAGCCACCCGGTGTCGCCCAGGAAAGCCAGCAACTCCTTCAGCTTGGCGCAGGCTTCCCACACAGTCCTCGGCGAGCCGAGGTTTGCTGCCCTTTGTGCCGCCACGCTCCTGCATTCAATGAGCAGATGCGCAGCTGTTTCTTCCGCCTCCATGCAGCCTCTGCATAGGGGGCTGTCTGTAACACCTAGATTAAACAGGTGTTTGTTTAAGGAGCAATGACCGGTCATAATTCCGACGATATGTCGTACATTATTTCTTTTAAGATTGAGGAGTTTTCTGGAGAATTTCAGATTTAGAATCGGAAAAGCCTCCTTCGACTGCCTACAACCCTCGATACTTGCCCAGTAGTCCTGATGCTGGTCCTTAGTTTTTTTGCGAATCCATGCACGAATTTGACTGAAAGGTAGGGGGATCATTGGTTCTGGTCCTGCACACGTCATTCCGGAACCTCTCCTAGCTAGCTCATCAGCCGCATCGTTACCTCTGGAATCGCTATGCCCCTTTATCCATTGGAGTGTGACATTATTGTTATGGCTACTTACTTCCTCCAATAGTCGATGACATTGTATAATCAGCCCCGAAGAGTGGTCGTATCTATTTAGGGCTCGTAGTACCGCAGTGCTGTCGCAGAGTATCCTAATATTACTATCGGTTACCTTTCTGCGAAGTACTGCTGCTGTGGCTTGGATGACACCCACGCACTCTGCTTGGAATATAGAGTTGTGTTTACCTAGCCCTGTTGCTATGTGTATGTTTAGTTCCTCCGAGAACGCTCCCGCTCCGGTACCTGTTGCCATCTTAGAGCCATCTGTGTAAATTCTGATTTCATGAATACCTGAGCAGTCGCTTGGCTCTTCGTTTAGTTGTACGCGGTAGCTCTTTGTAAAGAAGTGTTGCTTTTGTACTCTATCATAGATAGACTTTATTAGAGGGTTTCCAACTGCAAAGTCTTCTATGATTGTTGTATGGGGTGCTAATTGGTCCTGATACCAGAGGTTTAGTGCCTTTAGCCTGTACGCAGCTGCCGCGGCCTCTTGTTGTATGTATAGGTGTAGTGGGGTTAGGCCTATCAGGGCCTCAATCGCGGCGGTTGGTGCAGTGCGCATGCAGCCTGTTACGGCTACACAGGCAAGTCTCTGAAAGGTTTGTAGCTTGGTTTTGGTGGTGCTCAGGGTGGTTCTGGGCCACCACACAATTGCACCATATGTTAGTGAAGGTCTGATTACAGTTTTATATAACCACAGGGTGATCTTAGGGCTTAGTCCCCATGTTTTACCAATCATCCTTCTGCATTGCCAGAACGAAATACTGGCCTTGATTAATTTGTTCTCTAGGTGCTTGGCCCAATTCAACTTGCTGTCTAGTGTGACTCCCAGATATTTCACTTCTTCTGACAGTTTCAGTTGCTTGTTAAATAGGCTAGGAAGTGTAAACCTGCCTAGGGTTCGTTTGTTAGTGAACATCACCAGTTCGGTTTTAGCTGGGTTTACGGAGAGTTCGTATTCTATGCACCATTTTTCGACAACCTTTAACGCATTTCTCATCAGGTCACATGCCACACTGGCAAAATGGCCTGATATGAGTATTGCGAGGTCGTCTGCATACCCTACCGTGAAGAAGCGACTTGTATTCAGCCTGGTGATTAGATCATTGACTACTAGATTCCATAGGAGCGGGGACAGGACACCTCCTTGGGGGCACCCCTTGGCCACCACTCCCCTGGTTGTGCCGTTTAAATCAATGCGTATCGCCCTTAATTCTAGCATGTTAATGATCCAATCGATCAGGGTCAGGTCTACTTTATGTTTAATTAATGCTGCTCTGATGCTGCTAAAGTTAGTTTTGTCAAAGGCTCCTTCTATATCAATGAAAGCTCCTAGACATAGATTTTTACTTTTAATATCCCCCTCTACTTTGTGTATAACATTGTGTAGGGCGGATTCGGTAGACTTACCTGAGCTGTAAGCGTGCTGTTTTGGGTGAAGTGGCGCGGTAATGAGAACTGTGTCTCTGATGTACCTATCACAGAGCCTCTCCAGGGTTTTCAGGAGAAAAGACGTAAGACTTATCGGTCTATAAGCCTTAGCTTCTGTGTAGTCACTCTTACCCGGCTTTGGTATAAACAAGACCTTGACCTCTCTCCACCCTTTGGGCATGTATCTGTGCGCCAGACATGCCTTGAAGATAGCGCTCAGTGTCTCGTTTATATGATATTCACTCCATTGTAGGAGTCCTGGGAATATCCCGTCCAAACCTGGCGTTTTGTACGGTGTGAATGTGTTGATTGCCCAGTTTAGTCTCTCTCCTGTAACAACAGTCTGTGCAACAGCCCAGTCTGTCGCTGTAGGTGGTGCCATGAGGTGTTCTGTCCAAACATTCGAGTCTGATATTAGGCACTCAGGAAAGTGTGTTTCCAGGAGTATTGTATGGGTTTCTGTTATAGTTCTTGTAAACGTATTGTCGCTTTTCTTTATGGAGCCGATGTCGCGGTTCGGGTTACTAGCTAGTATTTTCCTAACCCTATTCGCTTGTCCATTCGACTTGATGCTGGTGTTGTAGTTTTTCCATGATCTGCGTGACCGTATATCTTTCTTGTATTTAGCCTTGGCTATTCTATAGTTATCCCAGTCCTCGTCCATGCAGGTATTCATGGCTCTATTGAACAGCTTGCGTACCTTCCGCCTCTGTCGTTCCAGCGCTTTGGTCCACCCTTGATTGCCTCCCCTGGCATTTGGCAGAGATAGGGGGCATGCGCTCTCAAAACTCATAGTGAGACTATACGTGAGTTGTTCAACAGTTTGCTCTATTTCTTCTATGTTTACCAGTTGCGTGTTCGCACTTACTTTGTTCATGTTTTGTTCAAGGGACCTTGAAAAGATCGTCTTGTCAGTCCTGCGAGGGTTGCGGATTGGTGTTAGTATCTGTTTGCTTATTTTTAGTTCATACCTGATCCACCTGTGGTCGGAGCCGGAGTATTCGCCTGATACTTCCCAGTTCTCTATGAGGTTTGTATTACCTGAGACCAAGGTGAGGTCGATGATAGTACGGCTGCGTTGTCTAACAAAAGTTGGCTCCGCGCCTGTATTTGCTATAAGGAGATTTGTAGTAAATAAAAAGTTTACCAGGTCTTCCCCTCTGCTGTTTGGCGTGGGCATACCCCATATAGGGTGATGGGCGTTTGTGTCTGCTGATATTACTAGTTTGAAGTCATTGAGTTCGCAGTATCTTACCAGGTCCGCAACGTCTTTCGATGGGATCTCCTCGTCGCCGGGCATGTAGGCTGACGCGACGATCACGTCCCCAGCTTCCTCCCCGAGAGTACCCCGGAGCCTGGCAGTAGCCAAGTCTCTGGAACAGAACTCGGTTAGAGGCATTGATGCAATGTTGCTTGGTACATATATACATGCTCGAATGTTGTTGGAGGTGTTGTCATATATTAACTTACCCCTTAGATTATTGAGACCACACACACGCCCCGCCCTGATCCACGGCTCCTGGATCAAGGCCATGGTCTCCTCGCTGTCATCCCCCAGCACTCTGCGCAGGTTAGCCGTTGCAGTGAGGCTGTGCTGGAGGTTGGTCTGTATGACTTTACACGTCATGGAGGATTGGGTCGCCATCATCCAGGCTTCCCTCCTCCTCTGACTCTGCCTTGTTGTTGGCCCCGTTTGGATCCCTCCACTCTCCTCTAGTAGGGGGGTCAGGATCCACACTCATATCCTCCGTCGCCTTTGAGGACGATGGTTTGGGCGATGAGTGTGACGGCTCGTCCGGAGTTTCCCCCGTCTTGCCGTCTGGAGCCAGCATGGTATCCGGTTTGTCTGCCGGTGTGGACTTGCTTGCTGGTGCAGGTGGTTCGTCCTGAAGAGACCCGTTCGCTGCATAGAATCGAACGTAGACATTCCCCAGGTTGAAGGCTAGCCTCCGCCCTTTCTCTACGAGTGTAGGTATAAGGGGTTCGGGAATCCCCAACGTGAGGAACATCGTGTCGTCTCCGTGCATGCTATGCGCGAACAGTCTCCAGGTGTTCACCTGGGCCCACTTGTTCTGATCCGCCAGAATCAAGCTCGTGTCTTCGACTGAGCTGTCACATTCCGGTATGAACAGTGCTGCTCTAACTACTCGGGTTAAATCTCCCTGTCGTTTGACAGTGAGTTTTACCCCTGAGTCAGCTGACAGATTGCTAACTGCCTTGTTGAGCCACCTTAGTGAAGCATCATCCTCACACCACAGCTTCAGGGCTCCATCTGCAATGATGGGCTTCCCTCTGAAGCAGGGGGAGAATGTGATGTTCGGATCTTTGACATCAGCTAGTATCCTGTTGACCAGGTACTTCTTTACTTTGGTGGCTTGCTCTTCTTTCAGCTCTTGGCTTTCCCCCGTCACCGCTACGCACAGCTCGTTCTGAGCAATATCTGCGTAGCTGGTTAGGGTGCGCCGTGAGCTGTCCAGTCTGGGTCTTTTGTGTCCACCTCTAGGTGACACCGTGTCATCCAACCGGGTACGCTTGCCGGGCTCAGTGCGGGGAGGGGCCTGTGCAGATTTAGAGATGGCCACTGCCCCACGCCTCTGGCGATTGTACCGGTTGCCGTATCTAGGGTGCGACCACTTGCTCTTGACCCCTGAAGGTCCTGGTTCTGCCGTTAGTGGTGTTCCAGTCTTCAATGGTTTGGCAGGTGGTGCGGTGCTCTGTCCTGCTTTTTTAAAGAAGCAGCTCGGGCCAGGTGCGCCGTTGCTGGCATCTCCAGTCATCTGCTTCTGTCCTTCCGGATGGTCTCCTGCCTTGGGGACTCCAGCCTGCGGCTTAAGTCCCGTTGGGCTAGATCCCGTACCGGTGTTTTCGGCTTCTGACCTTTGACTAGCCAGTCGCGCTTCGGCCTTTTGCTGCTTCTTTAGCTTCTGCCTTAGTCGGTTTCTTTGACTTTTGCTTAAGTCTTGAGTCTCTGGGACTTGCGTCCCCTCGAGTCTCTTTTCACTAGGGAATCCAGCCTCAGGCTTAAGTCCCTTAGCGTTAGCATGGGGGAATCCAGCCTTCAGCTTAAGTCCCTTAGCGTCAGCATGGGGGAATCCAGCCTTCGGCTTAAGTCCCTGTTGCTTATCTTTTGCTTTTTTGCCCTTCGGTCCAACAACCGTCCAGGCAGAGGTGCAGGGCTCCGGGGCCGACATGGCCGCCACGAGCTCCTTCACCGCTTCACCCAAACCCGTGGGGGTTTGCTCTCCTCTCTCTTCTACCACTTCTTGCAATATTTTGCCCCCCCCAGAATACGTGGGGCAGCCCGAGCTATGCTCAGGGAGGGATTCTCCGGATAAACCGGTACCCTCCTGGGGTAGTTTGTTTTTAATATTTGCAGCCATTGTGTGGTTGGATTTTTATACAGGGGTTTCCTTCCCCCGGCCAGATTTATCGGTTTTGTGTACGTTCCATCTCCCATTCCGCCCGCGATCTGGATCTAGCTACGAAAGTAGCCCGTCCCATTTCACAGGCGGCGCAGGAGATGGGCATGTCACATGGGCGCCGATGATTCGCCTTCGCACTGCATACTTGGCTGTTATGGTCTCGAGGTAGATGTTATAGGCGGGCTCGTTGGGGACCATAACATTGCCCGGGGAGGACGACCCACAAAGATGTTAGTATGTGGGCCCAGCCCTAGACCGCGGCGGCAGTCTAGAGATGGCGTGGACGTGTATGGAGCACTTGTTGGTGTGCGCCTGTAGTCTAGATCCGCACTTCTAGACGTACGCAGCTGGCATTACTTAGCATTTATAGAGGCATGTTCATTGGCTTTGAACATACCCCACTAAGACCAAAACCAACCCATTCCCCCCCTGGGCATTGGTGGCGTTGTCATTGAAGGCTCTTTTGTTAAATTGTTTGTAAAGTTCTAAAACGTTATTGTTGCCACATTTGCCCACACCCTATTCGAACACTCACTACAAGACCTAAAATCACATGATTATTCTGTCTAATACATAGCTGTCAAAAAACAATTCACAAACAACCATGCTCCGGAGGTGGGTCAAAAATTGCACTTTTTGGTGGCAAAAATACCTCTTTTTTAGCTTTCTGAACGCTGAACAAAAAGAGACATGAACGACGTGAGCGTTTTTAGCGTTATTTTTGCTAAAAACGCTCAAAAGGGTTCTAATCGAACACACTATTAATGTGTGACAAATGGAATGTTATTGTGTGTGTACTGTTAAAATATTGTAATATATGCTTAAAGACCAGTGCGATACACCCTGTTGTTCACATTTGTGAACAACAAACATTTCTTTCTTAATCCCAGTCATAGTCCCTGATTATCTAATGAAAATGAAAATTAACTTCAAAGTCTTCAAAAACCTAATTTAACCCCCCCTCAACAGAATGTCCTGTCAAATCATTCCATAGACAGCAATGTCCGTTGGCTCGCAGTCATGTGTTTCAAGAACGGCGTGGACCGGTATTGGCGAAAGAATGCTCCCAACGCCATCACAGATGACGAAAAGGAGAAGTTGAGACAAGGCCTTCTGAATCCAAGCGTCTTGAGCGAGCCTGTTGCGCAGATTGCTACGCAAGAAGCAGTTTTGATCTCAAAGATTGCCAGGTAATTGTTGTATGTATATGTAAATGTTGTTATAATATAGTCGAGATGCTTTCACTGACTTCATCGCTTCCCGTCCGGCAGATAAACAAACTGCCATCAAAACGGCAAAAGTATATAGAAAATTTCGGCCAGTACTTCCATTACCTAAAATAAAAAAATACCAATATGTTAATATAGTAAAATTTTCATACAAATCTCCAATTCCATTAAGGCGAAATGAGTGTAGATTTCGACCAAATTTCATGATTCGACTTCGCGATAACTTAGTTTTTCGACGCTTAAACCTAATAAACGACGTTCGAAAAAAAAGTAGTGTATATTGAATATACGTTCTTATGAAGTATGGCAGCCAATACATGATTGAGTAAACTTGGCTCGATCGAAAAAAATTGGTAACATTCCCTAAATTTTGCAATATTGCTTCGTGGGAAAAAGCATTTTTATTCAATTATGGGCAAATATAATTCAATGAATGTATCATATTCGAATTCCCAGTGAAATTTACTAGTGAACTATGGGCTCCTTTATCATTAAAATTTAATCATTTGATTGTACGTAATAAATACGAGTATAAAAAAGTATTAGCACGTATTTAATTGCATCTTCGCATTACATCGTCCAATCTGGTTAGCAATTCTACACCTTATGTAAAGCATCGCAAATTATTTTAAAATTAGGATTGGACCGCGCCTTAAGACCTAATATATTATAATAGTGTGTATTGTCGTAGCTCTTGTTTGTCATGTTGCATACATATTAACCACGCGTCCATATCTTTATTGTTTACATACAGTCCGACCTTAGGTTTTTGTAATGTAGTGATAAGGTTGCCCATGATGACTCTATTTCTATTTCTGTATTGTAAGTTCTTAAGTAATTCTTGTATAAAAAATTTTGTGAGTTTGACACACTATAAACTATTCCGACAAAACACTCACGTTAGGGATCGAATACGTCGGCCCCGGGTTTCGAGCAGTACAGATGCTCATATTCAGGGTGAGTGCGCAGCGACGGCGAGCACTTAATAATAATAATAGTTTCTCGTGTCATGGTCAACTGAACAACTCTCCCAACAGATTTGACTGCCCCGGTGATTGGCCTAACTTGGTTCCTGACCTGATGGGAGCATTGAAAGCACCACAGCCGCTGGTTCAGCACAGATCCTTGTTGATCTTCCATCACCTTGTCAAAGCTATGGCTTCAAAGAGACTCATTGGGGATCGGAAGACTTTTCAGGTATATATGCTTAGATGATTAAGTGTTATTTAGGATGTATAGCAAGTTGTTTAATTTTACTATGTAATTAATGATAGAATTAATTAATTAAAAAAAATAACAAAGTGGAACCGACATCAACACTAAATAGTGTGTAATAACTTGTCGAAGTCGGTACCATTCGCTCAATATTGTGATAATAGGTACTTTTGCACTATCACGGTATCTTTATAAAAACAATTTTTCACCTTTTTAGTGACCCTTGCTGGTTACGGGATAGATTGCCATTCACCGTCAATTACGATATCTTCAAGATAGGCGATACACTTTTATGTTATTGGGTTGTAACCTAAAAACCGCTTAATCTGTCCGCATCAGGACAAAAAATAACAATAGATTTATGAATGAAACTTGCCTCTAATGAGGCTTGCTGATTCAGACAGATTAACCGAACTTGAACTTGATGAAAGAATTATCAAAATCGGACTTCCAGCAAAAAGTAATGCGTGATCATAAAAAAAAATACTCTTATATAAGCGTCGACTTAAGAACCTCCTCCTTTTGCTTTCAAAGTCGTATGAAAATTAAATTAATAAAAGCATTTATTTTTTATAAGGCTTATAAAATATATTGGTTAGCATTCGAAAAACTCTTGAGTTTTGCGACTGACCACAGACAGTTCGGGCGACAAGGTGCTAAAGAAGACTCAAAAATCATAAGCAACAAAATGTAGCTGCATGAAGACAAATTTGACGGCAGTGGTGAGGTATTTATATCGTACTGGCTGCGCTTCGAGGTTTCACCCGCTTGGTGATGGATGATGGTAATAAAAAGCATCCTATGTTCCCCGGAATATAATCTATCTCTTTGCCAAATGTCATTACGATGCGTTCAACCGTTTAACCAACTTATTGAAGTTGGTGTATATTTGAAGGAATGCTGTAGCATCCAATTTTCTTTAATTTTCTTTATACTCGTACCATTCCAAAGCTGATTTTATTCACTGAAAACAGTGAATAAAAAGGCCTTTTAAGCACTATTATGGTGTTTGAATTTAGAACACACCAATATATTCGATCTCCATCTCAATGCTTAATGCATCAAACACAGACCATATATAACCACTTGACTGCGTGTAGTTCAATTTCTTCTAAGAACACAAGTCACCACTGCGGGTCGGGGGGCTACGTACAAAAAAGGATTTTGATTGGCCGGCTCAAAATGTAGCTCTACTCATAGTACCTAAATAGTGTTGTGGTACTGCATTATGTAATCACCTTAGTTGTCGATAAAGTTCACTACAAATTATCGTTTACCTTAACTGTACAAAGATCTGAAATATGTATGTAAGTATTAAGCAAATAAGGTTATGTAAAAAAATCTTCTATTAATGAAATTATCTTAATAATTCATTCGATGTTTCACGGTGAAACAGAACACATTGATCTGAGTATGTATATTTTGCGTTTTAAAAATAGTTATCACTGTCTGTTTATCGTATTCTTACTGATTATTCAGTATGTAAGTACTTACTTAATACCACCATCAAATAATTATATATTTTTTACCACAGTAAAACAACATCGTTATAATTTTACATTGTACAAAGTATCCAAAGCCTTTACACAAAATGTGATTAAGTAATGATTTTAAACAAACAATCAGATTATATTTATATACTTTTTCGGCACTATATATATTATACAGTCATTAGGATACAAGGATACAACACCTCATTCTATACAATACTGGATTTGTACTACCGTAAAATTTGTCAATGTAAGGACGAGACTTACAAATTATATATATTTTTGACCGACTCGCACTTTTTACTTTTAGAAGCCGGTTCCATGTTATTGTTCAAAATAACTATGTGTGTATATCTAAATCATATAAAAAGATGCCAGCTGGGCAGAGAAGAAGTAGTAGAATTATCCAATTAGTCAAACTAAATAGTCACTTACACGAGGCACAAACAGAGTAGGTGCTAGGTATAGTGGTTTTATTTAAAAATATATTAAGTATATGTCCATAGTACTTCATTTTAAGACCATTATTATTATGTTTCATATTACACTCGGGTTTTTTTCGCGTGTTTATTTACATTATTGTTAGATAAGATATATAAATATTGAAATTTATAGCGAAATAAATTCCATCCTCGGACGGGATTCGAATCCGCGTCTTCTGAGTCTCCGTGTCAGACGCCATTGACCAACTAGGCCACCGAGGATCTGGTCCGAGCATATAATTTTAACTCTCTATTTGACTAACCGTCTTGCGGGGACGGAGCGACATCCATTGGACAGTTTAACAGTACCATCCAACCGAAAGAAGCATAATTTTGAAATACTTAAACTTTCGTATTGACATCGCAGTCCTTGTAATTGTTGTTGTTGTTAAAATTTCAATGTTTGAGATCGCTAAAGCAGGCGTTAGTGCTTATAACATTAATACTATAAAGATATATAAATGTTAATACATAATTGATGATAACGTGAAGGTATAAATAAATATAAATAAAACACCGAATATTTATTTGTATTTTTATGCACTCTTAATATAATGAATATATTGTATAGAAAAATTATTTTCCTCACAGTCGATATATAAAATCGGTAAATTGCCAGTTAATATTGGAGTACCGTACTAATTTACACGTACCAGTGAATAAAAGAGACGGCGTTATCTACAACTGCAAAGAACAGTACGGGATGGCAAAAGAACTGAACGCGTTCCCAATTTTTTTTATTTTTGAGTCACTGCTTAATTAATAAAACTAAAATTATCTGTGAAATGTAATTCCATCCTTTGCATACCTGGATGTCTACCTGTTGTTTCAGTTTCACTTTACAGAACAATAAGGCATAATTGAATTTGTTTTAAATTTTTTTCATCCGCTTGTTCTCCACGCTCAGTCAAACTGGTACTGACGTGTTGGTTCGATACGTTAGCTTTTTATTGTCATAGTCTTGGCAGCTGAGGGGAAGCCGTATGAGCAGTCAAGTGGTTATATGGTCTGTGGCATCAAAGGTCGCACGGCCAGACACAATAGAAATTTCATTGTTATAATGACATCGATCCTTGAAGGGTTATACAACTTCCTTGAGCAAAAAATACACAAACTCTTTGCGCAAAGAATACTCGACATACAATTTATTTGTGCAAATAACTCCTCGAATTTTGATTAATCGATATTTGCGAAAAGGAGTTTAGTATTCTCCTTAAAAACTGTATTGTGTTCTTAGCTGCCATTGCAGAAAAAAAATATAATAATAATAATAAGACAATTACTCTTATTTTTAGTAATTGTTCTAATAATTTTAATGTGAATTTTAATTAATTTAACCTTCCTTTTTTCTTCATTCAATGTCTATTTTCGCTTAATTTCCTCTTTTTCTCGTAGTCATGGTATAAAGTATAGGATACACCTCTTGAATAAAACGGATTTACCTATATCGAGGGCCATGAATCACTCAAATCGCTAAAAGATTCTAACCCTTGAATAACTCGCTACGCTCGTGATTCGATAATCACGAATCACTCCCTGCGGTTGTGACTCAGTCGTTAGAATCCTTCACTTACTCGTGATTCATCCATGGCCCTCGCTTTAAATCCGTACTTTATTCACTACTTGCATAATATACTATTATCTTATTTACAATGCCAGTCCAGAGGTTGCACCCACTGGTTTAATCCTTATTTTATTGTAGCTACGTTCATTAGATCAATGGGTGTATCCAATGAAAAGGATTTACTTGTACATTTCTAAATTGTTTTATTTCTTTTAGGTCTCATAGTTTTGAGAACGAATGTAGGTATTTAAAAAAATATTGTTAAGTTCAATGCAAAAATACTTATGAGTCAAACTGTTGAATGATCGGTAATCTTACTTTGGGACCAAATTTTATAAATTTTTACATAATAGTAGCTGCGCTTCGCGGTTTCACCCGCGTGGTGATGGATGATGATCAAAATATATAGCATATTTATGTTCATCAGGGACAATTTGGGAAGCTAATGGTGAAAGAATTTTTCAAATCGGTTTCGGTCTAGTTGTTTCGGAGTCTATTCAATTCTAACAAACAAAACTTTCCTCTTTTTGATATTACTATTATATTTTGAGTGTTTTTCAGTCTATACGATAAACATTAAGACGTCAGGTAGGCGATAAGAGTAATGAAATGTATAAAAAAGAAATGGGGCAATGTTTATATATGGTATAAATAGGGTTTGTACAACTCGCCAGATCGTCCAATGGGGGTTCCAAGCCGATATTACCTAAATCTAGGATTGGTTCGCTACCTTACCTCCTCCAAACTTTGAGTACAACCTTAATATGGCTACAGCGTCACGGTGGTAGCATAAATTATGATATTTCTTAATTAATTATATAAACAGGTGGTGGAGTTTTGCCCTTAGTAATTTCGGCACGAATGCCCGACAGTTTATACAAAAATTATGACGAGATGATTCCGAGAACATGAAAATTAAACAACTCTCAGCGACAGCGAAAACAACAAGACTTCGAATTTAAAAATCATCGTGTAGATAAAAAAAAGGAAACTAAAAAAGGTTGCTAGTGCAAAAGTTAAAAAGTACCACACAGTATGTGATGATACCAGTCGAAAATTTGAACCCTTTTGGCTAAAGTGAACAAACTATAGATAGGTTAAATTGTTTCAGGAATTAACAAACGCCGTATACCCTTTCATCCTGAACCTTTGGCACGAGAATACGGACATATTCCTCCGCCACATCCAAGAGGGCGCGGCCACGGAACTGATCACAGAACACTTGGAGAAAGCCCTGCTTTGTCTCCGAGTGCTCAGGAAACTGACAGTTTTCGGATTCAAGAAGGCACACGAGAGTCAAGATGCTATCGCGTTTTTGAATGTTGTGTTCGAAAGTGCCAAGACTAGTTTGGAATGCAGTGAGTTTCTTTTATAATTCACAAGACACTTTTAAATTTTAAAATTCGCGGCGCACTATGAAACCTCTGTATATATCGATAAAGGCTATAAACAAACAAAAAGTGCTTATAACATAAAGTCCTAAAGTTCAAGTTTTGGGGGAATAAGTTAGAATTTTTAACCATATGGGATATTTAACATGGGTTATCTTGATAACCTTTCGCTTTAGGCCTCTATCATTTGCCACTTTTTGTTTATCTATATAGACTCTTATATATATATACGATTTAAAACTTTGGTAACTTTTATACTGCTTAATCGGTTGGAATCAGCAAGCACCCGTTCATTCATAAATCTTTTGTTATAGTGTAAACCTGATGCGAACAGATTAAATAAAAATATTTAACCCAGCACAGGAAACATATTGGTTGATATTGGATATGCATAACCATAACTGTACAATTTCTATGTCACCTCTATACGTCTCCGAAGCAAAGGGCGTGCTACCGATATGTGCATGTTGACAGTTGATGTTAATCTAGATGTTAACTTCTTCGTTTTGTGGTTTACTTTGTAGTCACTACTGTCCCAAGTTGAAGAAATACACACAAATTATGTTACAAAATCAAACTAATAAAATCCCAAAGCCATCACAATACTGCAAGACCTCTGAACACATTGAGTGTCTACTGCGTGCATCGGAATAGTTTTGATTAAATATGATAGAGGCGGTACACAAAAATAATTTCCATCACTTTATAACAGACAACTGTCATCCAGTCTACCCGTGACCATGTTTACTGAAAAGTTCGAAACGTCGGGATAAAATAATATAAAACTATACGTAGTCAAGTTTCAAGGGAGGCGAAATGCGTTTTTAAAAACTAAAAATGATAACTAACTTATGTGTTGCCGATTCGGATGCAAGAAATATAATAAGTTAAATATTCTAATTATTAATACAGGATGGCTTATATGCTAGATCAGCTTATATCTAGAATGCATCGTTAGCGCCTGGGTGATCATTGTGAGAATGCTCGATCAGCCCTGATGGAGTACTGAGGGTTGAGGTACACACATAACGACGTACAAAATATATCCATGTAAAGTTGATTAATTTCAAAATGTCTTCTTTCCAGGAAAGCTCCTTAAAGGCCGTGGAATCTACCCCCTGGAACTGTGCGAGAAGTTCATCATCCACCTGACCAAAGTAGCCCTGGGTGTGCTCAGTAATCACCCATTCTCCTACGTGCCTCTTATCAAACCTTCCTTGGAATTTGCGTTGTACTACTGTTTTACTGGTAACTATACCCATTTATTTTTAGGCAACAACTGCCTCGGTTGATAAAGCTCCTTGGAATTCGAAGACATAAATGTAGTGCAATTAAGGTCTAGTCCCTGCGGATCACAACTAGTCTTCCACTGCGCATATAATGTCTGCGGGCAATTCAATCTGGTCTACTACATAAGTCTCATTGTTGGCGATCTCCACCGCTATTAATCTTTTTAGCCTATATGTTCTAAAATTATATTTAAATTTAATAACAATGGAATTGTAGTGTAATGTCAACATATTGTCAGTCGAACGGGAATAAATGAACAGTCTACACCAGGGGTTCCCAAACTTATTTTGTCTACTGCCCACTTTCGAGAATAAATTATATTTTTAGCGCCTCCATTTTTTCATCTACTTAAAAACCACTATAATTCAATATAAATTAATTATTGTGAGCTACATTAGCGGAGAGTTGAACATTAATTCTAAACAATACTTTTACTATAACCCGCAAGAGTAGAGACCTGAGCGCAGTAGGTAGTACACAACGGCGCTCAAGTCTCAAGTTCCCTCTTACGGGCTACACCTGCCAATGAGAATGATTATTGCAACGAAACTTATATATTATAGTATTAAGAGTATCTTTTATTCAGCATCTACACAACACCCCCAATTTTTTACTGGGTCTCTTACTTTACTTTATTTCTTTCTTTTTGTCTTTTACTTTCCCAAAGTGGGCGATAACGCCCCCTTTAAGCCTGCAGCGCCCACAACGTTATCGTCCACTTTGGGAAAGGCTGCTCTACACGAACAACCTAGTTACGTTATTTTATACCCTTATTACTCATTCTATGACTTTTAAAGCAATACTCCGGCTTAACAAAATCGAAAGTTGCAACTTTTAGAAATATTGCAAATGCCGCGTCCTTTGGCAATTAGGTGTGTGACCACTAGGTCAACAAAGCACCCATCCGAGCATCGAAATTGTCACTGCATGATTATAGCCGTTGTATGGGGACCGAGCGGACTATTGAATGACTTGACAAGTTTTACCAGAGTATTGTACTTGGTACTTGGTGGGCTGGCTGTTTTCCGCAACCAGGCCGCTGTGGCGCGGCCCATTTTGCGTGATAGCCGGGTAACGCTGATCAGTCCAGCCACCCGGTGTCGCCCAGGAAAGCCAGCAGCTCCTTCAGCTTGGCGCAGGCTTCCCACACTCGGCGAGCCGAGGTTGGCTGCCCTTTGTACCAACACGCTCCTGCATTGGATGAGCAGATGTGCAGCCGTTTCTTCCGCCTCCATGCAGCCACTGCATAGGGGGCTGTCTGTAACACCTAGATTAAACAGGTGTTTGTGGGAGGAGCAATGTCCGGTCATAATTCCGACGATATGTCGTACATTATATCTTTTGAGATTGAGGAGTTCACTGGAGAATTTCAGTTTTAGAATCGGAAAAGCCTCCTTCGACTGCCTACAACCCTCGATACTTGCCCAGTAGTCCTGATGCTGGTCTTTAGTTTTATTGCGAATCCATGCACGAATTTGACTGAAAGGTAGGGGGATCATTGGTTCTGGTCCTGCACACGTCATTCCGGAACCTCTCCTAGCTAACTCATCAGCCGCATCGTTACCTCTGGAATCGCTATGCCCCTTTATCCATTGGAGTGTGACATTATTGTTATGGTTACTTACTTCCTCCAATAGTCGGTGACATTGTATGATCAGCCCCGAAGAGTGGTCGTATCAATTTAGGGCTCGTAGTACCGCAGTGCTGTCGCACCAGAGTATTGTTAGAAGACGTGAGTTCGAATTCCGTTTATGTATAATGTATATAATTAATGTCATTAGGAAACGGTACAAGCACAAGGTCCATCTGATGTTAAGTGGTAACATCTGCCTAGAACAGATGCATTTCCTCACAAGTGACGAACTGCACCACGCTCATAACCCTGAGACATTAATGGCCTTATAAACGGTGTTTAACTTTAAATGGCGTTATTTAGTACTGCGCAAAGGGAAAATGTTCTGCGCCATACAAAGTGACGTTATTTAAATTTAAGCAACGTTTATAAGTACAATGCGATTAAAATAAGAATAGGACCGGCCTAGCGCCATGTTGTGACGTCACTACGGGAACTTGGTATAGTGTGCAAAAAAGCAATGTTAAAAAATATTGGCTTGTTTTATATTGTAATAGCACGTACTTTTTTATCTGATGGGTAGAGAAAAAAATATTGTTAAAAATAAATTATTGCTCATTGTAGAACAAATTAAACAATCAACAAAAACAAATTATCAACAAAAAGGGCGTAAGAACATAAAAATGCACTTGGAAACGTGTCGTGTAGTACACTGACGGATAAATAAGACATGTGTCATCAAATCAAGATGGCGTCTCACCAGTGTTGCAAAATTGAAAAATTAAATTCGTTAAATTTGCCATCTAAAAATCGGGAGATTTTTATTCGGAATAAAACAAGAGTATTTTATGTTAATAATATATTCATTTATTCAAGATCTTTTAGTTTTGCCGTATAAAGAATATTATTTTCCATGTTTATTTATGAATATTATTTTACATTAGATGATAATTCTAAAATCGGGATACTGAATTGCTAAATCGGGATATCGGGAGACAATGACCAAAACAGTAGATCTCCCAATAAATCGGAAACTTTTGCAACACTGAGTCTGTGCTGCCAACCTTATAAATACGAGGGTGAATCAAAAAGTTCTTAGAAGTGCATATATATGAAACCTTTTTGGATCAAGTTCGATATTCAAATTAAAGAGTGTCTATCACACTATATTTATGCAGACTGTCACTTGTTTTTGTCATTTCGTTCGCATGTAATAAATTTTTTTGTGCAACGAGTTGCTAAAAAGTCAAAATTATGGATAAAAGTGAGTTACGTGCGGTGATAAAATATCTCAGTTTGAAAAAAATGTCTACGAAGGAAATTTTTTTAGACATTCAGCAGACATTAGGGGGTGATGCTGTACCCTATTCTACGGTTGCGTACTGGGTGGCTGAATTTAAAAGAGGTAGATCAAGCTGTAAAGATGACCCGCGTTCTGGGCGGCCTTCAACCTCCGTTACAGAAGAAAATGTCAAAAAGGTTGAGAATCTGGTTTTGGAAGACAGAAGAATGACTATAAAACATATAGCTGAGATCCTAAAGATATCTTTTGGTAGCGTTCAATCCATTTTAATTGATTCACTGGGGTTCAAAAAAGTGTCTGCAAGATGGGTGCCACGAATGTTAACCGACGAAAACAAAAAGCGACGTTTGGAAATTTCCAAGCGTAATCTCGAAATGTTCCAGCGTGATTCGGATAATTTTTGCCGTCGTCTTGTCACCATGGATGAAACGTGGGTCCACCATTTTGATCCTGAAATTAAAAGACAAAGCATGTCTTGGAAACGACCATCCTCTCCATCCATTAAGAAATTTCGAGTTTCTCCTACCGCTGGCAAAGTTATGGCCTCTGTGTTCTGGGATAGTGAAGGAATCCTTTTTATTGATTACATGCCAAAAGGCCAGACGATTACTGGACCCTATTATGCAAATTTAATCCCGAAAGTGCGTGAAGCGATTAAAGAAAAACGTCGTGGAAAACTGTCGTTGGGCGTGTTGTTCCTTCAAGATAACGCTCCTGCTCATCGATCGGAAGTTGCGCTCAACGCAATCCGCTGTGCTGGCTTCAATCTCCTTGACCACCCACCATATTCTCCGGACTTAGCCCCAAGTGATTTTCACTTATTTCCAAAATTAAAAGAGGAAATTCGTGGAACAAAATTTCACGATAATGACGCGGTTATAGCTGCCGTAGAGGACTTTTTCGAGAGTCAAGAAAATATATTTTTTTCACAAGGAATAAGGAAGTTAGAAACGCGTTATTCTAAATGCATTGCATTGGAGGGAGATTATGTAGAAAAATAAAATATTATTATTTAAATCTTTGCATTTTTTAATATTGATTCCAAGTATTTTTTGATTCACCCTCGTATATAAATTTTATAAAATGAACGATTTTTAGTCATTCATTTAAAATTAATCTATTTTTAAGTTTGTTCTGCTGACCGTACTTATATGAGTGAAGTTAGCCGAGAGCCCGTCCTATTCTTATTTTAATCGCATTGTAAGGCCGTTAGTTGTTAAGTCTCATGTGGCTGTAATTCCGCAAAATTTTAAAATAAAAATAAAGTATGGTGGCTGTGCTTCCCCGGACGAACTCATTCACAAAGAGGAACTTCATATTGTAAAGCTCTTTTCAGGTTCTTTACCGGAATTATAATTGTGCTACGAATGGAAGGTTACCGACTACTAGGAAGCCGTTACATTGCATTACGTTACATGCTTGTTCGCAACTTGGCTACAGAAACTTATGCTTGTCTGTTATATTTACAGAACAAGGAATGCCGCTCATATACGAAAGGTTTACAATACAGTGCCTCAACATAGTCAAGTGTATACTGCAGTGTGTCGAATACAAGCCGCCCAAAGGAGGGGATCTAGTCAAGGATTCTAGTGAGAGTAAGTTGACCGCTTTTGTTTAAGACTGTATGCATATAGACATACAGTCTTAAATAGACTTACACAGTAAGAAATACTATATATTTTAATACGTACTTTTGGTACTTTTGTAATGATTTTAATCATTAAAACTAAAAGTAGTTATACACGTAATTTGTATAATTACCAAAAAAAATGGGCGGTACAAAAGTGTTAATACATTGTAGATATGTAGTCAACATTTTTTATTACTTCACAGTGAAATAATTATTAATTGTTAAAGTTTTCGAAAACTCCATCTAAAAGTATGGACACCATCTTAACAAAAATACTACATGCCTATGTACAACTTATTAATGAAAACACATGATTCGCGTCAGTGAAAAAATATCCCTCTTACTCTTTCTTACACCCCCCACCCGAGCGTTCGGTGTGAAAGAGATTGTCGAGTTTCGGCTTTCGTTCGTTCGTTTTCGGAAGAAACAAAGGCCGCGCGGTGGCAGGGCGGAGGGTGCGGGGTTGGTCCGGTGGCCAGGTCTTGCGAGAATGCCCGAGCGCACAGAATGAATAATAATATGTACTAACGAGCTAGGACGCGAGTTTGCCGAATGTTATGATTATGAATGATACATTTCTATGTAGGGGTTTTAAGTTTCATGCATAAACCGCGCGCATGTAGTATATCTTAATGAATAGTGAAAATGCCTAGAATAAAATTTGTAGGTGTGAATCAATCTAGACGTTTGACCAAATATTGATGATTATGTGGGATTTTTTTTTAAAGTAGTTTTCAATATTCTTCCCATGTATGTATTAAGTACCAGCAGCATATAGTGCTGTTTTTTTTTGGTAATTATACAAATTACGTGTATAACACATGTCGTGCACGTATATAAATTCTGCACTGAATTGTCGATAGGTTAAAATGATCTGTAAAAGTAAGCCCGGCGTATTGCTATCGCGGCTAGAACAAGTTAAGATATAGCTGATGATAAATCGCTTTATCGACGTGACCAGTTTATCGTGAGATTCACGCTCAAACTGCTGTTTAGCTATAACCGCCAGTTATCACCACATTGTTTCGCCCCCAGTGACTTTACAAGCGCATCAAGCCAAAATGGAAGTGCTGGACGCGAACACAGTGTGCCATATGTGTCGCCACCTGGTGACGCATTACTTTGTGCTGAGCAGTGACGATCTCGCGCTGTGGGACGCTGAGCCGGAGACCTTCGCCACGGACGAGGCCGGGGAGTCCTGGAAGTATAGTCTCAGGGTATGTTTATGTACTAAGGGTACTTGTATTCCCTTCATAAGTGGACTCTTTCTTTTGTACATTTGCTTCAAGTTAATAAAATTCACATTATTTGAATGTGAATTTTATTAACTTATTCATTTCTAAGAATTTTGGATACATATAAACAATAGTAGTTAAGCTCTTAATGCTTCCATCAAAGTTCTAACTAAATAGGCGTACACGTATTAATTCAATATAATAATAATAATACCGCAGGGGCGGCTTTGTGGCGAGCCGTCGGTGAGTGGCGACACCGTGGACCCTGATTCTCCCTGGGGCTAAATGAGACCCCTGACCCCCGGCTTGCCTTTATTGGCTGTCTGGGGGTGGAGACGCAAGAGCAAGTAACAAAAAGCTCCAAGGGTGGAAGTGTTAAAGGGCATAACGCCGGTAGTAGCGCTCTAGTGAAACCGCAGCACACCTCTCGACACCCTTTAGCCATTCACACCAACGTTGCCCCTTTT
Source organism: Selenia dentaria (assembly GCA_917880725.1). Classification (NCBI taxonomy): domain Eukaryota; kingdom Metazoa; phylum Arthropoda; class Insecta; order Lepidoptera; family Geometridae; genus Selenia; species Selenia dentaria. Next base: position 29,966,807 of record OU862890.1, on the reverse strand, counting down.
GTCACCATTGATGATGGCTTTTATGGGGGGCCCGTTTAGTGAGTGGCAAGTCACCACCTGCCTAAATATTTTAAGATGAGACTGAAATTGGCAGGTGCCGTAGTCTCGACCATAGCCCACTATCTCCCGTATCACTAATAAGTACATTTCAATAACCATGCCATTTTACCCATTTTTGTAATAGATAACCTGTAACCTTCCATCCAAAATGTTTCTGTTTTTATACTACATTGTATTTTTATATCAAACAGGCCTCTAAGTGTTGGCTACAGCCCCACTTATGCCTTTGTAAAGGACCGGGTGAAACCCGTGAAATTGGTTGAATAAAAATAATAATAATAAAGCCTTTATTTCCGATATATTAGAATTTTTACATTATGTGTCTTAAATGTAATTTTTAGCTAAAAATAAACGTAATAATAAAGGATACTATTTTTTAAGTACATGTATTATTATATATTTTAGTATTAGGTACAATTGTATTAAAAGGTACAAATTAAACATTTTAAAGACTAAAACTGCACATATATTATTAAATATCTTTTCGGTTTGCCTTACGGCAAAGGCTTCTTCCAACTCTCTCCATTGTTTTCTGTCTGCCGCTACTCTCATCCAAAGTGACCCTACGATCAAGCTAAGCTCTTAATGGTTCTTTCAAAATTGTAACTAAATAGGCGTTATAGTTATAGTAAATTAAATATGTATATTTTAAGGCACTGTCCCGTGGAAGTCACGTTTTAGTAATGCGGTAGATCCATTACTAAAACTTTCTAAGGCGGTTGACGCGGGAAACTTCAAAACAACCTTTCTTGATTTTGTTCACTTTGCCTACACTCGTGCCCCGTTACGAACACATACCAGTTATAATCTTGGTAATTTAACCTAAGCCAACATTAGTCATTGTTGGAATATTTCTCCCACTCCCGGGTGTGTACGTTCTGTATACTTATGTTTGAAAGTTTTCGTAAGTTAAACACATTTACAAAACCGAATTTATTCACGTAATTATCCGACGTTATCAGCATCTCCGCGTCCCAGCCTCAGGAAGCTTGCGTTGTTAGATCGCTATGATATCGCAACGTAACAATATCATATCTAATTATATAATAAAAATGAACCCCTATTTCTCCTGGTCACGCTATAACTTGTGAACGGATGGAACAGTCTCGCTAATTTTTTTTTGTTGTGGGAATTATTGTCAAGAGAAGGTTGTTATGAAAGATAAACCAAGAAAAGATGGGAGGTTATGCCGAGGCCGAAGGCCGAGCTTACTACGCTAACGAAGTCGCGGGCAGTCGCTAGTAATACAATAATTATTTATTGCACATAACCAAACATATACAAAGTAAATTATTAAATATAATCTTAAACTCTTAAGAGTAGTACAATGAGCGACCTTATCGCAATAGCGAGACAAGCTTCGGATGGAGAGTATCATAAGAAGCATTAGACGGTGGTGCACAATATTGTGTTATTTTAACTATATACTATCTTATATACAATTTTAATACATAAATACTAATAACTATATACTAATGTGTATAATATATACATTATAAATCAAGGATAAAAATAATAGCCTGTTACATACTTGATAGTGATTCTTAACCATATATGTGAAAAGTTCAGTTTTAGCACTTCTGATATCAATGCATTCCATAGTCGTACAGCCTGAACTGTGAGCGACTTATGCGTAACGTAGATTGCATTATGCTAACTGCTAAGTAATACTTTACAGTTATGATACGATGTGCCACATGTGTCCTACCTACTCACTCACTTCAGTGTTCTAAACGGAAACAGTAAAAACGCAGTGTAGGGTTTGTTTTGTGTTTTAGTTTAGAAAAAAAAATATTTTACAGACAATATTGAAAGAAAATGATTATTTCATTTGAAACCCAGAATCAGTTCCTTAAAATAGTTGAGTAGCAGAAATTTTCCCTAAGAATTTTGTTATGAAAAGAACGTGGTTTATACTCTCACGCTCCCGTAACTAAGTCAGATCTTTTCAAACTATAGTTTTAACCACATCCGGTGGTCTTATTCAAGGAGGGTGCAGAACGCTCGCTGTTGCGTCTGGTCTCGCAGTTTTTCTAACAAATACAAATTTGTGACTTAGTCCCCATTTTACCCCATATCCCACAATACCCTCGGAAAGTGAAAATGTTTTTGAAAAATAGTTATTTGTGTTACAAGGGAGCAAAGCAATATTTTGAATTCAGAGCCAAACGTAGGATTCAATAGTAGAATCCCGAGCGTAATGAGGAACTAAATATACAAAACAAAATATCTTTGCTCCGGACACAGAATAACTGCTAGTAGACAGAAGCGTCACTCTAGAACAAAAGTTTAGTTTAGGTATACAAATTAAGCTATTTTTGCGACCGTTATCTGCTTGCACTCTAAATTAAAACTTATCGTGAGAGATGCCAGTGTTCATATTCTGCTGGGAGCCGCTGACTCGTAGCCGTGCGGGCCGAGAGCCAAACGGCAACCAAAAAACCGAACGTACCTAAACTGCGGAGTTAAATCCCCCTGCCAAAATGTCGAAGAATCCGCATAACGCAAAATAAATAAACGATAACCCTCAGTTTCTAGAACGTTTGTCAAAGCCTTGATTAGTTGACCAATACTAAACGCTCATTGGTCAATGGTATTCTATGACGCGATATGTGACCAGTTAGCGTTCAGTGCATCGTCTGTTTTCTATTCCGTCGTCTCCTTATTAAATATAATTTATAAATATTTTAAATTAGAGTTAAGATGAAGAGGAAAAAAAAAATTATCCTTAACCTTATTATTTTATTGTTATTACAACATTTTATTACAAACCTTAATTTTGAACTTAATTTATATATTTACTAATTATTCATTTAAATAACACTGGCTATTTTTACTATTATATTTTTTTCCAAATTGTTAAGACTTATGAAATAAAATAAATTATGTGCTGAAATATTTGTCCAAAATTCTATTACCAAGGGTACGGACCGTCTGTGGACTAATTAAATAAAAGTATTCGGTCGGTTAGCTAATCAAACTTTGACAAACGTTTAAAAAGTCTTACAAGTAAAATAATATGTTTGGGTCAATTTAGGTTATTTTTATTTCAGCCATGCACCGAAGCGTTATTCATGGAGTTATTCCCGTTCCGTGACGTCGTTGGACCGGAGTTGATCCGTTTGCTGTCTTCGGTACAACAACAGCAAATAGCTCCCGACGACTTGCCCGCTATACTGAACAAGGACGCCATTTATAACGCTGTGGGATTGGCGGCTTTTGATCTGTATGACGATGTGAGTAATTTAGCAAGTGCAATTTGAAAAAATTAATACCGACTTCCATTCTGTTACTAAGGTAAAAATCAGTTATTGGAGTGTAACTCAAAAACTACTGGACCGAATTTGATGAAATTTAAATGGGACCACACGGGAAGCACTAGCTTTCAAACAAAAAGAATTTTGAGAATTGGTTCTCCCTATCGTAAGTTATGAGGTAACAAAAATAAAAAAAATACAGTCGAATTGAGTACCTCCTCCTTTTTTTGGAAGCCGGTAGATAAAGTAACATAATTATTGTGTTTCGTGGTGCTCTTGTCCGTATTTTAACACGTCAATACTACATTAGTGCAAGTAATGTTGTGAGAGCTCAGGGGGCCGATTTCACTAAGTAAATCTATTCCAACTGCAATGGAACCGTAGTTGAATTGTACGTTTTCTTATGAAAATTCTATTGTAACATAGCCCAGCTGCAGTTACGTGTCTATTGAAAACAATCGATCAGAACTATAAAGTTCTGATAATATAAATATTTTGGTAACTCGATAAAAAATGTACGTGACGCTGACTCATATTCGTATACAGTAGCGTTTAATATATTTATTATAAAGTAGCGTTAACTTTTACGTGACGTTACGTTCCAAATTCTTGAATGGCTTTTTGGGTAACTATCGAATGAAAAAAGAGTTTAACTGCAGTTGCAGCGGAATAGGATGTTGTGAAATAGTATAATTGGCTCACTGTACACATACTTAATATAATTTGTGTGGTGGTTGCAATAGACAAATATATTGAAATTTTGAATCTTATAAACGGGGTTGGATTTGTGGCTATTTACAGAGCGGTCAGTCATCAAATGAGATTTTAATATTTCATTTTCATTACCTATGTTTTCAGTACATTAGGTTCTGGATATAATGACTGGAATACAGACTGGCAAGAGCAGCGTAGGTCATTCCACTGACAAGTTGGACAGACCAGCTGATAATAGCAACTGAACCTTTTGGAAATGTATGGGGGAGACATACGTTCAGCAGTCGCCCTATGGCTGAGCCGTTGATAATGATGATGATTTTTGTTACAGGTGGATTTTGACGAATGGTTCACAAATGTTTTGAGTCAGGAGCTGAAAATCAAAGATAATAACTATAGGATAATTAGGAGGCGAGTCTGTCAACTTATTGGTGAGTAAATACTTTAATTCGATCGCATTTTCAACAATTTCATTTTCATATCCGACGGCTGTTTCAGAACTAAAGTCGTAAGGCCATTTCGGAAAGCTGTTTGTCTGTAAACAAAGGTATTCCCACTAGGCACTATCCGTCAACCAGCACTGGGTTCGCATGGTGAATGACCCACACTCATCTCTCTCAGAGTGAGCCCCAGTCATTTGTATAGCCAGTGATAATCTTAAGGTATCCTTCTGAATTTCAATCCACACATTCAATAAATCAAGTCAACCGAAATTATTGTTCTTGACCATTTATTTATTATTAACACTAGCGAAGACTTAAACAAAAAAATATGAAATTTAGCCGAAGCTTGACCGATTTTAGCGGGATGTTCACTGGCAGACAGCCGATGTTATAAGGGTCTGTAAAGACGGTTTACGGACGATAAATTTACGCGATGACGTCATAAAACAAGCTGAACGCTTAGACCGATCATACCTTTATCGCTTGTTCCACGCCCTCGCTTGCACGCTCTGCTCGGGCGGAAAGTGACAATGAGTCCTACTTTTTCGTGCCTGCAGCTGGCGTTCATCGATTTATAAGACGTTATCACGTCAAAACTTTTATAACACTCTGTCTCTCTGTCTGTTGCCTTATCACGCCTAAATAGATGAACGGATCGTAATCATATTTGGCAGGGTTATAGATAATATCCCGGGGAAACACATACTTTTAATCATCATCATCCGTCAACACGCGGGTGTAACCGCGTGGCGCAGCTAGTTGCCTAATATTTTAGTAGGTACTATACAATTGAACTTGAGACTGTACTGTGTAAAGTTCATTAGTGCAATTTATATAACTTTTTGTTTGGTTAGCGATAAAAATGCGTTTTTTTTTCGATGTAGGCCAATGGTGCGGAGTGCGAGCTTCGCAATCCCTTCGGCCAGCGATCTACACCGCGTTATTGGAACCGCTTTCGAGCTCCGACGAAGACGCGGCCGTTAAACTGGCAGCCGCTCAAGCGCTGAGATGCACCATTGACGATTTTAATTTCGACGTCGAACAGTTTGCGCCTTTTGCACCACACGCGATTGCAGCGCTTTACGAATTGCTGGTAACTTGAATTTTGATATACGGCTTGATGAACTTGTTCTTACACTAAATAGACGGAAGTCTTCGTTTTTCTGTTATCCCCTAGAATAATTAATTATGGAACGATGTTCTTTGAAAAAATAATGTTTCCAGGATTGGCATAATTTTAAATAGTACAGAATAAAGTTCACTTTTGAAACCCATAAAAAAGAGTGATAATCATCATCATCATCATCATCATCTCAGCCGTAGGACGTCCACTGCTGAACATATGCCTCCCCCATGATTTTCCAAAAGAACCGGTTGGAAGCGGCCTGCATCCAACGTCGTCCTGCGACCTTCCTCAGGTCGTCTGTCCACCGTGTCGGTGGACGACCTACGCTGCACTTGCCGGTCCGTGGTCTCCACTCCAGAACCTTTCGGCCCCATCGGCCATCTGTTCTGCGTGCTATGTGCCCTGCCCACTGCCACTTCAACTGGCTAATCTTCTGGGCTATGTCGGTGACTTTCGTTCTTCTACGGATCTCCTCATTTCTGATTCGATCACGTAGAGAAACCCCGAGCATAGCCCTCTCCATAGCTCGTTGTGCGACTTTGAGCTTTTCTATGAGGCCCATAGTAAGAGACCACGTTTCAGTGCCATAAGTCATCACTGGTAACACACAAAAAAAGAGTGATAATACTTAGAGTTTATTCAAAAAGTAACTTAATCTAACATTAATGTAATTTACTTCTTGAAAATAACATCGTCTAGGTGTTCCCTGTCTCGCCGCAATCACTCTTCTAAGCGGAACTTAAGATTTTCAAAAACGCGCTGGCACGTTTCGCCATTTCCGCTCGAATGTTCTCTTTTAAGGCAGTTATTGTCCTCGGTTTATTGAAGTAAACCTTATTCTCGAGAAATCCCTACAAAAAGAAATCCGGTGGGGACAAGTCAGAGCTTCGTGGCGGCTACTCGATGTTGTCATTGTGTGTTCATTATCTTTGAGATGACTTTACCGGGTAACAGCTCCTGTACGACTTTCATGCTGGCATTAGACGTGTGGCAGGTGGCCCCATCCTGCTGAAACCAGATCAGGTAGTTGTACTCTTGCAGTCCAGCGAAGATTGGCTTTAAAAACTCTTGAAGTATTTCCACATATCGGTCTGTATTAACTGTTACTGCGTGACCTTGAGAATTTTCAAAGAAATAAGACTCAATGAACGCTTTGGATGAAATGGCAGCCCAAACCGTTTCTTTCTGGCAGTGGAGTGGCTTTTGATGCTTGCGCTGGCTCTTGCCAAGGCTGTTCAGCACTCCAAAAATGGAAATCCTGCTTGTTAAAAAATCCGTTTCTGTGAAAGTGGGCTTCGTCTCGGACTAAGCCCACTTTCATGTAAACGGATAAAAGGATGTTCCCGAAGTTGGAAAATTGCTCTAACATCAAGGTGGAATATGACGGCCTTTTTGTATGGTCATCATGAGAAAGTTTTTGTACCAACTAGATCTTATAAGGATGAAGCTTCAAATAAAATCCCAAAATTCGCCTTAAACTGCTTCGTGAAATCCCCAAAGTGGCAGAACGTCGTCGCGTAAAGCTCCGCTATTTCTTGAACAGATCGATTAACATCCTGAATGGCTTGCTCCGTGCGTGAAGTACGGGAGCGACCGTGTCGTTTCATTGGTAACGTCGAACCAGTTTCTTGAAACCTCTTCAGCCATTGTTTAAGTAACTGAGTGCTAGGACACTACCGGATACTCCGTAAATTGAACTTAAATCTGAACGTACGCCGCACAATAATGTAAGAATGACTATTTTCGTAAAACGCTTGAACAGCGAAAGCGCGGTGTTCCCCGTGAACTGGCCGTGAACTCATGGCGGCTAAAATTACGAGAGACCCGATCACACCCCGCGCACTCTGCAACCCCCCGCGCAATACAATCTATTTGCCAAAGAAAAGTGAGTTTTATTCTGGCCCTGTTTTCATTAGTCTCACAAAACCTGTGTGTGCATGTGTGTTAATATGCTTGTTGCTACTCAACACATACTTTCTCCACGGAATGTACTATAAAATTTGGTATATATAACTATTTTATATCCAGGACCTGACCATTTCTTGGATGTGTGATTATGTTTGTTATTATAGGAATGATATATATATATATTATATTCTAATATTTATTTCAAAATGTTACACGTAAATTATATAGCTTTACGTGGTGGTGACGACATAACTAGCTAGTCCTGTCTTCGTCTAATTTAAGACTTTAAACGTTTGTTGCTTTGTTCTTTTTAAATCTATTAGCTGCTAGTGTACGGTATGAAATGCAATATGCAATTTTATTTGTTAATACAGCTGTTATACAGTTTGGCATGTTTAACAGAATGTGGCGACAGTACAAATTGTATACTGTAGTTCAGTTTAGTAGAAAGTGCAACATGGTAATTGTATACAGCAATAAAAAGGGTTTCCTTCTTCCTACATTTGAATGATATACACTTTTATTTAGGTTATGTTAAAGGATTACTCGAATATTTTAAATTGTTGTTTGTGACCTAGTGTAGAATTTTCCTGCGTCATAGTAGATATAGTAAACTATTGCTAATCCATGGTAATTTCATCGCCATAATGATTTCTACCATCATCATAGTTATCATAAGCAAAATAAATATGAGAGTATTGTCCCGCTCTTGTATAATAAAATAGATAAAGAATATAAAATTAAAAGATATAGCTATAATGAGATTACAAAAGTTATATAACGAGGGCATGGATGGTATGCTGAATGCATTAAATGTCACGTAGACATAGCAAACACGATGTTGTCGGGATAATGTGTTTGCTAATTCGGAAAACTCAATTTTTATGTGATATGGTATCAGAACGGCTAAATAACGCTCTTACATACCACACACACACACACACATCCCATTAAACTTCCTTAAATTCAAATAAGATTTTATAGATGCATTTGATTTGGATCACCAACATTATTTTGTGTACTAATCTATTAATCCAAAATTTGATGTAATAATATAATTTAGCTTTATTTTAAGATTTAGCTTTACTTTGCACATGATAAATGTATGAAATAAATGTATGAATCCATTGATTCTGAACTAGTTTTCACTGTGTTTCGGAAATCAATGGCCTCTCCCATATCAATCGAAAATTATGCGAAATAGCAGGTTAGAATTTTAGTGAGAAAGTGTAATAAAAAATTAAATATGGAATAGGAATATTTAATTTTTTATTACACTTTCTCACTAAAATTCTAACCTGCTATTTCGCATAATTTTCGATTGATATGGAAGAGGCCATTGATTTCCGAAACACAGTGAAAACTAGTTCAGAATCAATGGATTCATACATTTATTTTGTACAAAAATCTATGTGAAATAAACTTATTTGTACTAGCCCACATCACATCAGCCATATACCTGCTCATATGATAGTGTTTTTTTTGTTTGTTAGGTGGAATCCGAAGAATGCGATACAAAGATGCACGTTCTCCACGTAGTCTCGTACGTTATGGAACGAATGGGCACATCTGTAACTAGAGGCGGCGGCACCGCCGCTCTGTTCGCGTATCTACCTCAACTGTGGCACCACGCGGCACATCATAACATGCTCCGTGCGGCTGCTTTGTCCGCAGTCGTGCATTTATTGAAGGTTAGTCGATATCCGGTTCGAAGGATCAAAATGATGTAGTTATATCGGTAGCATACAAATAGTACTGCAGTTATTTATATGCACTTCTACTTGTGATATCACACTACTATCGTAATGTGGTACCTGCTTTATAGATATTTGATCAGATCGTTTACGAATTGTGGGCTAGATAACTGTAACAATGACGTTGGTCAATTCATTTATTGCATGATAGTCGAGGTCCGGTTAGAAACACCAATAGCTTATTGGTGACATTGCAGTTCTTATTATATATTATTTCACACAGATCTCAGAACAAGAGAGATGGCGTGAGTAGGCGTGACCCCTGCGAACGCATGCGGTGCAATATGCACCTCATGCTACGATCGCCCTCAGTAGAAAGTCACGTTGTCGCGCAGTAAGAGCTCCGAGTTTCAACGATTTCTTATAAAAGCCGTCTTGTTCCGTTTTCGTTTGTATAAAAACAAGTCGCAATGTGAGTTATACGAAAGATGGAATCTCATTTCACATGGAAGTACTTAGAATATTATTGTTTTTACTGCAAATTCCTGAAATCATAATTATAGGGCGAAGACGTACCAATGTTCAATATTTAATGTCAGTAAAAACATAGTAGTGAACCATTGCTGGTTCTGTACCAGATAATTAATAAATACGCTGGTTCACACCGCAATGGATATCCAACGAGGAATACTTTCACTAATTCAATTTGAACTTAGTGCGGCCGCTGGTGGCGTCCGTCATATAGAGATGAGACCTTATGCATGTGGTTGTCGATATTGTAAACGTCTACACCGCCATGTATTTAATACCATTAGTTACTTACTAAAATGCTTAAATACTTCTAATAATTATTTATTTACGTACAGGAAATTTCTGAATTTCATCTCAGATTCATCAAATTGAAAGATAAAGGCGGCCTCATCTTCCCATCAAATTATGTAATAACCATTTTTAAGAGAATGGAAATAATAATAAAAACTTCAATTCTCTCGGATGACAAAATAAAAATTTCATCAAAGTCCATCCAGAAAAACTTATATCTAAATTTGTTTGAAAACTTAAACTTTCATCAATATAATCAATCTCCAATGAACAACCATTTGATAATGCTGACAAAAGCGGTAACGGAGAAGTATATGAATATCAGATTGCATTATTTAACCAAAAATGCAAAGCCAAAACTATCAAAGCGGCAAGTTTTAAATAAATATTTGCATTTTACTGGTCAGTAAATAAAATTGTTAATTAATGCAAACAGAAACTTTTAAAGATAAGTTTAACTGAATCTGAAAATACATTGAAATTAATTATTTCATTTTAAACTTTGCACAGCATTGAATGTCTTTGCAGGCGATTTGAATGCATAAACACTTGTTTGAAAAATAACTGATTTCTTATTTTTGTTAAATAATCAGAATTCTCCAAATGTTACTGCATACAAACAAGATTAAACACATAACTGTATAATTTTATTGATGTCTTATTTCACAGCCATTTAATATATAGCTTTATTCCCAATAATCGTTGGCGTCAGGTAGGTAGCCAGCCATAAAACCGAGCCAAAACTTCTACAATTTTTGCCTTTTATGTTGTCTTTAGTCCTGATAGCGTAAACATATTTTCTGATATGTTTTGTGATGGGCTTTATGTGTTGTTAGAGAAAGTCATAGTTGTACCGACCCCCATAAAGTAGGACGAGGGTGGGAAGATCATAATATATAGCTTGTTTAGAAATGTACAATAACGCACAATGCATGTGAAGAGATTTTATCGAATGTTGCCTATCGATGTCCACATTCCATCTCTAATTATACATGTGTATGTATTCCGAGTTCGTGGATACACGGTGATGCCCCGCCGCGTTTTTGTATGTGTGCTATAAACGAGGTAGTTGTGTTGTAGCAAAATGTTTAGTGTGCGTGATGATTTTGAGTGTGGGTACCGTCCATGTAGCTTTTGTTTTTGTGGTAGTGAAGAGAGTGGGGATCCGCGTGGACACTGGGTTTCAAATAGTAAATATTGCAAAACCTATCTCTCTTGTTCTGAGATCTGTGTTATTTCATCTGTTGATAACACTACACATCCGTGTGGCTGAATAATACACAGTGGATATCCGACCCGAAAATACGAAAATAGTGAGCCCTAGTTAGGACCTCGTTACTGCTACTGCGCTTTTGAAATATATTGACTGAACAGACATTATGATGAGGCGGCATAACATGTGTCAGGTTGCTAGGCACGTAGTTGAACTTTTGTTCATTGTTGTATTGTGGTGGCGCGGATATGCTAAATTTATAGTGGACTGTATTTGCGGTGCGTGATGTAAATACTGTGACCTAGGTAGGCTAGTGACACTTCCAGTAGGAATTCGAGCTGCTGCGGAGAAGAACAAAGAATACAGCACGATAAGGAAAGGAACTGCACTGATCTTTTCAATCTTGGATTGCTTGTATGTCCGGTGGCGTGTATAGGCCGGCGGCGGAGGCGGCTGGTCCTGGAGATCCCAGCACAACTCTATTTCTTAAGTTCTTTTGCTGATAATAGTTTAGCGGTCCTGTGTAATCACCAATCTTTAATCCTTGTTTTGACCGATGACCGATGCGCGCGCGTTGACCTTTTGGTTGGCAGTGATATAAGTATGTGACGGACGATCGGCATCGGCCATCGTTATCCATCCTGCTTGCACTCGCAGGCAGGTAGTGCGGGAGAAAGGAAGGGGAATAAGGATTATGCGGAAGTGCCAATAGACCACAGCGAAACAATAATGCTACATCGTTTGGCAAAAACAATGTTACGAATTTAGCGGCTATTTCGAATATACATACTCGCGCAACCATATTGTATGACCCGGCTCCGGCTGAAGCTAAAAACTGTGAGTGATTATTTTACTCTTTGCCTAATACATAACGAACGTGTGCAATTTTAAATAAAGCTCACTTACATTCGCGTGAAAATGATTAGTCAAATGTGTTCTGTAAAACATGTACAGATTTCATCTGCACGCATCAAACAGTATGATTGTTTAAATAGACACGAATGTTTGTTTGTGAATTTCATTTCATTGAAGAGCTGTGTTGTGAAACCACTCAGCAAATTACAATACTACTTAGTCTTAATTAGTTCAGTGATCATTGCTAATTACATCTTGCTCGAAGTAAAAAATACACCAAAACTAAACACACTGAAATAATTAAACAAATTAATTGAACTAACTAAATAATAAAACAACAAACGGTAAAACAAAACCCGTAGACTCGGCCAATAATACAATAGACTTCTCAGAAATCATACTACTTTTCTAGGAATTGCGACATAATTATGTGGTTAAATCGCGTATATCGAATACTTTTCAGTGAACATGGTCACGGGTATACGATGTAATTTTTTTTCTTTATTGATATTTTATACGTTTAAAGTTGTTTAATTTCAATGTATAAGAATCACGAAAACCCTACTAAGAAAAAATTACTTATTGTTTCTTCGTAGCGAAGACCTAATAAATCACACTGACACTAATTTTATTAAAGTTACGTAAATGTCTTAAAATACTACATTATTAATTACGGTGTAACAACATCCCGCTTGAAGGACGGGCAGTATATACTGCTTGTATATTTCAATCCTAAATCCTAATGCTAAATAGTGCTAATACATTTTTTTCAACAACTGTTTCAATTATTCAATAAATAGTCTTATTCCACAGGCATTAGGCGAATGCTCCCCAACCATCCGACCCTGGGTTTTATCTGTAGTGAACGAATCAACAACTTTAACGGAGCCGGCACACGTATATCTGTTGGAAGATGCTTTAGAGCTGTGGCTCGCGGTATTGGAGACTTCGCAACAATCTGATCCCGCTCTTACGCAACTAGCGGAAAACCTTTGTCCTATATTAGGTGAGAAACAGTTACACTTACACGATATACTATACGTACATTTATTCCCATGTAAAATAATTTCCTTCAATGGTGGGAAGCGATCTCTAGAGAGATTGAGAGAACCTTAATCTAAATGGAAGTCGGTTATTTTTTTTTCAAATTGTTTAATACTACAATGTTTTACTTTTTGTATTATTTTCAGAAACATCATCCGAACACCTTCGCATAGTAGTGTATATAATGCAAGCGTACACTCTCCTCTGTCCTGAGGAATTTCTCTCAGGAGCGGGAGGAAAGTGTATGACCTTACTCGAAGATATGCTCGCAGATATGAGGACGGAGGGAGTGATCACAGTCCTCAAAATGGCGGAGATATGCGTCAGTGTGACTTTCCCCGAGAGAAACACATTCCTTGGTGTCAAGGTTATATGGCCGATACTACTTAGGACTATACAGTGAGTAATATTATATTTTTTTACATTTAGCTAACTTTTTAACCGACCGACAAAAGGATGAGGTTTATCAATTCGACCGTATATGTTTTTTATGTGTGTTCGCGGATAACTTCGTCGTTAATAAACCGATTTTGATAGTAATTTTTTGGTTTTAATAGAGTATACTTTCGAGGTGGTCCCATTTAAATTTCATCAAATTCTTTCGAACCGATAACCGCTGGAGTAGCCGAGTTCTTGAGTGGAAACCACGTTTAGGCAAATGCGGTAAGGTAAGGTAGGACGCGCTGAGGTCAAGTGGAGAGAGGACCAGCGAAAGCGGCTGGCAGTAACTGGATGCTGAGAGCTGAAGACCGAGCTCTGTGGCGTACTTTAGAAGAGGCAATATCCAGCAGTGGACGAATGTAGCCTGATAATGAAGTTCTGTCAAGCAGTTTTTGAGTTACTTTTCACTAACTGAAAGGTATTTCGCCCATCTTAATGATATCATCATTGACGACATTTCCAACCAGAACACAGTATTGAAAATATTACTGCTTCGCAGCAGAAACAGGTATGGTTGCAGTACTTCCCCGGACTAATTCTTTCACAAAGAGTTCTTTTGCACTACTTTTCATTTATATATTATGTCATTATTCGTTATAATATTCTTTAAAAAACCTCCCCAAGCATTTTCCATCTACTTTTATACCATGCGTAACACCAAACAATGGAACTTCTTCCCCGAGTTTATGTGCTTCGTGACATACTGTTCGGGATTCTATAAGTGAATATTAAATGGGTATCGTCTACAAGCGTGCTACATCGACCGCATCGTGAATTAACATCGAGCGCAGCTGGTCTCTATATGAGGAGTTAAAAACAAAACATGATCTGTCACAAAAAATAAAACCTAATAATTGAATTTTGTTGTCTGTCAATTCGAGTCTCTTCCGATCCCACTTTTCGTTCAAAAGCTACTACAAACAGCTGTAAATACAAAAATAATTTTGTCCAATGGATGTTTTCATACAAATCTAATTTTGTCTATCTACAATCACGGAAAAGTCATCTTGTTTATGCATCTTGCAAACTTTTATATGGATAAGCAATCCATTTGACAAATCTGACTTTGGAGGGAATTTCACATTGGCTGTTGTGAATTTTTGTGTGCACTAAAATTCATATTCAATTTGACAGTTTTATTTAGATGACCTAATTTTCTAATCTGAGAAATGGATGAAGTAATGAAAACCTGTCCAATTAGCACGCAACGGATCTCGAAAAAAGCGAGTAACAGGCGGAAAGGGAGTCGAAAAAAAGGCAAAGTACGCTGCACCTATTGCTTCGATTTATTTTCCCTGTCAACACAATAAGAAACAATAAATTCCAGTGCTATAAAATAACTCCCGATGATATCAAGTCTATGCGAGAGGAATTGTACAAAGAACCAAGTAAATTACGTCAAGACTCAATAATAGCATCATTTTAATATTTTTGATTAACAACATAATATTACTGACTCTTAATAGAATATTACTGATTTCTAATATGTTATAATGTTCATATTTTGTCATATAAAGTAAATTGCTCCTCAAATTATTAATTTTAGGGTTACAAACATGACAACTTATCCGTCTAATATTCATGCATAAAATGTTATGTCCATGATAGTCATGCAAAAAATGATTTGTCTAATTATTAATAATCAATAAAACATTTATTTGTATGCAAGGGTATTACAGAGAATAAACTAATTCCGTCTTATTATGGTTGAAGGTTCAAACCTCAGTTCACTAAGTCTCGATCTATGGAAACTTTTGGTTTAGACTCGGTCTGAGAAACATCCGTACTATGGTCGCCGAACTATCGAAGGATCACATAGTCTCGAGTTTTCCCACAGATAATTAATTTTGTTCATTCATTTTCATTACTATTCATTCAAAACGATCCTATTTCTTCATGAAATTTAAGTGATATACCTAAACTAGTATCTACGAAGCTACGAAGTAAATGTAACGGAACGTATACGTTTTCCTTAACAATTTTTTTGATTTATCTATAAAGTTATGTAAACAACTTTTCTATCGGCATACAAATATCTCTTGGTTTGTTGATTTTTCAAATTCTGCACAGATATGTAATAAAAAGGTGCGAGAATTGAGGAGAGGAAGAAAAAGTGAGTCAATAAACACATCGTTTAACATTGACGAAAGTAAAATGTCTGCTGTAATCCACTCCATTCATATTTTACGTCAGGATTATATGCGACAACATGTAATGCTAGCAGCGCAGTCTAATTCATATCACTAATTAGAGGACGAAGGACAGACTTATCTTTTCTGTTGAGAGTTGAGTGCTATTGAGAACAAGATGAAAGCTCAACTCGGGCAGAAATAAAAAACCCAGAACTAGTGAAATGAGATGGCAGACTTTCTCTTATAACTTGGAAAATTACAACGGGCATGAAGCGTTTCCGAACTTGAAATCACAGAGCATATAATACTAGTTGAAATAGTAAAAGATGAATATGTCATCATATTGGAATAATATGTCAACAGGGCACAACCATGCAGCTTCTCACTTACCTACAGTTGGTCGCTGCAGATCAAACCTGTGTAGGTATATGGGTGTCTAAGATCCTTATCTCATTGAATGTGATTTCAGTGCTCCTACCTAGTCCAGAACACTACAGTACAGGTACAATATAGGAAAGGTTGACCTCAATGAGGCCTAATAAGCCTAATAATAAGACCTAAAGTGTGATTGAAGCGGCCAAAGTACCTACTTTGACTTATCGACTAAAGCGCTTTTTAGTGCCTTAACGATCGCTGCGATCCACTAGTAAGTGTTGCGACCTGCGCCCGCGTCGTATGTTGCGCCGAGTTGGGAACAAACGGCTCTTGTGCCATACCTTTAGCGAGTTATGAGACGAAATTTATGTCAGAGAAAGTTGAAAGACCAAGGAATCTGATACATAAACATTAATGTCAATTGTATTAGTAAAATATTATGTTACACGAGGACAAACCTGACGTAGCCGAAAAATCAGAGTTGATGTGGAAAAAAAATAGTAATTTTAAAATTTTACAATACCTATAGGGTTTTTTGCTGTTATTAAATAGTAAAAACACATATCTAACTAATTACATTCAAATATTTGAATTCGTAATAGAAATATTATCTTAAAAAATTTGCAATCTGACCCAAAATGTAAGTTTTAACATAACATTTTTAACATAATGCTTACCAAGACAGGATTTTGAATTGATATTTATAAATATTTTGAATGTCTAGAACAGTAATAGGATTTTTACCTAGTAACATATGCTTAGGTTATATTATTAATAACATAAAAAATAAGAGTTACTTTAAAATATTTTTTTCAACTTGGGGGCCCATTTTCTAGAATTAGACATGGTGATTTAGAATTTTTTTTTTTTTATATAAAATAGAAATTTTCATAGTTTCTTTTTAGTGGAATTATTATTAAAAATTCTACAAACCAAACTAGGTTACAAAGAATAAGTATAAATCAGAAATATTTAAAAAAAAAAAACAAATTTTGAATTTTTAGTACTAGCGAATTTAACTGTCCACGTGACAGCTAAATTCGCTAGTTCGATTTCGAAGCCTCAACACTGGTTGAGGCTTGTACTCGAAGAAAGCCAACCTGGCCTCGTATATGACCGGACCTCCGGTTCGGTCCGGTTAACTCATACTTAGTTTCTTTGGCGGGTAGGCAATAGTAAAACACTTACAAAAAGATCTCTCATTTTAATTAATTGAAATAATATAGTAAATAACATTTGAATAGCCTAAAACATATGTATAATTAAAATATAATCTGCAATACCTGCCGGGGTCTGTTATCCATACTGTGGCACTATCACAAAACACTTTTGTCACTATTGAAAAATACTGAGTTCACAACTCAAACAAAATGGACACCCTACAGCAAAGTGTGGCTGAACTACAAAGTCTATTCCTTCAGAGAATGGACTCCTATCAAGGTGAGCTTCAAGCAGCATCTTCTTCACCAACTGTAGCAGTCTTGTCAGCGGACTTTACTGCATTCCGTACATTTATAATGACTGCACTTCGCTGCCTGCAAGATCAAGTAGGCCTGGTTATGCAGCAACAGGATGCTATGGAGATGCGAGGGCGACGAAAGATTCTTCTCCTTCACGATGTCCCAGAAACCAGAGATGAAGATACTACCTCTGTAGTGGTGAAGTTGGTAACTAGTCAGATGAAAATTCCTGATTTTTCCAGCAAAGACATCAGTCGCTCACATCGGATGGGCCGTGCTTCAGCACCTGACAAACCCAGACCTATTCTATTCAAAATACGTGATCTTGATGCCAAAAATAGGATTTGGAGCGGTAAGACCGGTCTGAAAGGGTCCAATATCACGCTGTCAGAGTTCTTGACAAAACCGCGTCAAGACACTTTCATGGCTGCCCGCCAGAAATTTGGCATTCAAAAGTGTTGGACAAGGGATTCGTTTTTGTACTCGGCACCGATGGTGTGCGGCATCGGATTAGCAATCTCAAAGAGCTCGATAAGATTGCCGCGTCGAGTGCGCCTAGGACTGCAGGTACAGCTGCTGTCACCACCAGAGCCAGGGACACGGCACCGCCATCGAAAAGTCGACGAGCCCCTTCAGCCAGCAAGAAGTAGCACCGTTTTGTTGTTTTTTCACTTTTAGTTCTATTTTGTATTTGCGGCCCGCCGAGGTACCGATTCCTCGTTATGTACCCTTTTTTTCTGTTCTTAACTATATCATTTATCCACCCACAAATGTTTTAAATATTCAGAGTTTCAAACGTATGGCAAGTGTGTCAATGGATGGAAACCGCGGCGGTGAAGCATTTGTATTTATGTGATTGTGTTTAAATTAATGTATGTACTTACATACGGTTTTTTTTTCTTTTCTTAATATTTATTCTGTTTTGTTTAATTAATTATTGCGATTCCCGGCAGGTGGAGTTTTTGATAGTTTTGGTTATAAGTATTTGTATTTTTTACATATTAAAATATTTTATATAGTTAGTATTTATTACAATATTTATATATATTATTTTATATTTATATTATGCTTAATTTATTCAATGATAATGCAAGTAGTGATAGCGACCAATCATTCTTATCTTTACTTTCCGATGGTAACACAGACGATGGCAGTTTTGTAAGCTTACCATCCCTTGCAGACTCTCTTGAGGCTCAGTTTTCTGATGTACCTAAAAACTTTAACGTAGTCCACATTAACGCGCAAAGCATTCCGGCTCATTATCCTGATATGCAGGCATCCCTCCTTAACAAAAATATTCAAGCTATAGTAGTCTTTGCGACGTGGCTCAAACCTTGCCTTCCTACTACCTTGTACTCACTACCCGGTTTTCACCTCATACGCAACGACCGCACGAGTAGTAGAGGTGGTGGTGTGGCTATTTACCTAAGGTCAAATATTCCTTTTTCTGTGATCAGCACATCGCCTCAACCACCACCCTCCAACGCCGGCGAGCATCTGTTTGTGGAGGTAATATTATCTAATAACAAAATACTGCTTGGAGCCTACTACAGCCACACCTCAAGTGTCAATTACTTTTCATCTTTTGAGAAAATCTTAGAAGATCTTATTCCATTATATAGCCATAACATTATTTTAGGAGACTTTAATACCTGTCTCCTCAAGCAAGACCACCGCACTCATTCCTTTGAATCGATCATTAAATCTTGCAACATGCATATCCTCCCATTTAGTGCCACTCATCATGCACCCAATTATAGCCCCTCCCTCCTTGATTTGTGTATAGTGTCTTCTCCACAGCATGTTGCTAAGCATGGTCAATGTTCTGCTGACAATTTCTCATATCATGACCTAATATTTCTCTCGTATAAAATTCGACCTCCAAAAATTAAACCCAAAGTAATTCTTCAGCGCAATTTTAGTGGTATGAATAAAGAAAAAATGTTACAAGATGCTAGCAACATAGACTGGTCCCCGGTGACCAACGCTGTAACAGTCGATGACCAAGTTGCAATTTTCAATTCAATGATTACTCAATTGTACGATAAGCACGCTCCATTACGTGCCATCAAGCTAAAGCATCGTCCAGCTGCTTGGCTTACAGATGACATTA
Source organism: Selenia dentaria (assembly GCA_917880725.1). Lineage (NCBI taxonomy): Eukaryota > Metazoa > Arthropoda > Insecta > Lepidoptera > Geometridae > Selenia > Selenia dentaria. The sequence goes on along the minus strand of OU862890.1, from coordinate 29,947,150 downwards.
AATTATTAATGAGCAAAAAATGTAGTGCTAGACATAAATATAAATGCCGCCCTAATGACTCTAACAAAGAAAAATATGTGAAGTCCAGAAATCGTTGCAATATGGTGTGTAGGGATGCCCTGCGTCGCCATATTCATAAATCAGTCTATAATGATGATCCAGCAAAAGTCTGGCAGTTTCTAAGGTCTTTTGGAATTGGTAAATCTCTTCAAGATAGTATCCCTAACAACATAAACATAGATTCTCTCAATCTCTATTTCTCTTCAGTGCTTCCTATTGATGTATCTGAAAAATCTAATACTATTAATTATCTTTCAACGTTACCGATTCCTGACTACTCTCCTTTTGTTTTTAATCGAGTGTCCGCTTGTGATGTTAAGAAGAGCTTATTATCGATCACTTCCAATGCTGTAGGCGGTGATGGAATTAGTCGCAATATGATAGTGCCCATCCTTGACATCATCCTTCCTGTTCTCTGCCTTATATTTAATAACTCCATGACAAACGGCATTTATCCCACTATCTGGAAAGATGCACAACTTATTCCCTTACCCAAAAAACCCAATCTCAAATCTTTTATTGAATATCGTCCTATATCCATTCTCCCATTTCTATCAAAAGTTCTTGAGCGCCTAGTCCACAGCCAAATAAGCAAATATTTATCCTCTCATGACCTACTAAATCCTTTCCAATCCGGTTTTCGTCCTGGCCACAGCACAGTAAGCACTCTCGTGAAGATCACTGATGACATTCGCTTATCCATGGACAACAGAAACTTAACTATACTCACATTACTAGATTTTAGTAATGCTTTTAACACAGTTGACTTTGACATACTTCTAGCCATACTACGCTCAATTAACATATCTCCAACGGTACTCGATTGGTTTCACAGTTATTTATTTGGGCGCCGGCAACGGATCCGTCTAGAAGAGAAGTTCTCTTCCTGGTATGATGCAATTGCAGGTGTTCCACAAGGCGGCGTTTTATCTCCTCTCCTTTTCGCAATATTTATTTATTCAATCTCAAATAATTTTTCTTCCTCCTACCATTTATACGCAGACGATCTACAAATCTACTCTAAAGCCCCTCTTGACCAGCTTTCTGGAGCCGTAGACCTAATAAATGCTGATTTAAATTGCATCACAACATGGTGCAGACAATTTGGTCTGAAAATAAATCATAGCAAGACGCAGGTAATGATTGTGAGAAGTTCGCAGTTAATCTCAAAGGTGGACTTGTCAACGATTCCATCCATTCATTTTGATGGAGTCCCTATTCCCTATAGTACATCTTTAAAAAATCTAGGGTTGACAATCGATCATTGCTTAAGTTGGGCTCCTCAGCTACAAGTTACTAGTCGCAAATTGTACGCCACCGCTGGCGCTTTAAAAAGGCTGCGCATTTTTCTTCCTGTCACCACTAAAATTGCTCTAGTTCAATCTCTTCTACTCCCAATTCTAGATTACGCTGATGTCTGCTATCCAGATCTCACTGAGAATCAACTAGATAAGCTTGAGCGTCTTCAAAACTTCTGCATAAGATGTATATTTGGTTTGCGCAAGTATGATCACATATCTCAATATCGATCAAAGCTCAAGTGGCTCCCTATACGTCTTCGCCGGAATGCTCACATACTCTCTCTCCTTTACAATATTTTGTTCAATCCTTTGACCCCGCGCTATCTTAAGGAACGTTTTAATTTCCTTCACAATGCCAACGTTCTCAATCTTAGGTCATCAGAAAATCTTGCCCTCAGTATGCCTCAGCATGGCACAGTATTTTATGATCACTCTTTTTCAGTGAAAGCTGTTCGCTTATGGAACTTATTACCAGTTACTATCAGGCGTGCACAATCCTTGTCGACCTTCAAAAGCCAAGTAAAAAGTTTCTATCTCGCCAATTAGTTTAACCCGTGTGAACTTGGGTATTGATTATAATACATCAAAGAATTAATGTATAAATGTATGTATGGAAGTATATTGTATTGTAGTGTATATATATATATATTATGTTAGTATATCAATGAATTAATTATATGTTTATATATATTTCAATATGTATTAGTGTATTTTTATGTATTAGTAGATATTTTTCTTTTCTTGTTTATAATTTATTATTAATTTGATTTAGTAATGTATTATTGTCTTGATTTGATTGTACCTTTATCTTTATATTACGCCCCGTCTTGTTATTCCTGTATTTCCTCTCCATCCTAAGGTTGCCTGGAAGAGATCACTATTAGTGATAAGGCCGCCCGTTGTAACACTTTATTTTAAGCTTTCTTTTACTTTTATGTTATTTTTGTATATTAAGTGGTGTAACAATAAAGAATTATCTATCTATCTATCTATCTTAGTCAAGAAGGCTTACCTACTGGATTCTGCAGTAATGTACTATAATTGATCGATTTATCATATTGTACATTATTGCATGCCAATTGGCTTTGAATTGACCAATAAATATATACCCTATCTACATTTTTCACAATATACGTTTTGGTTTGATTTGATTTACCTTTGTTCCAGAGTGCTTCTAGAAAGCGACGATTTACTGATGGTTCTGTCTGTCCAACTTTGCTTGGTGTCCCGTGTGATTCTGATCTCTACGGACCTCTTCTACAAAGCGGTGCAAGAGGCCTCCACCGGGCTCGAGGACTACGACTCCGATCCTGTCAAGGTTTTGGATAGGTATCTTATTTGTTTATTAACCCTTCCTATACCGTGATAATTAAAACAAAAGATTTATGAATGAAACTCACGTACATTTACGTCTCTGGTATTCAACGGGTTAATTTGTGTTATGTTTTAAACATTTCAACGTGGATGATATATATATATTATGTCCCTGGGTCTTGAAGACATGTGGGGCGTGAAAAAGCGTCTATCAGGTCATCATAGGGGTGGCGTTTAGTGCAGCTAACAGCAACAGGGAGTCAACTATTATAAAAAAAACACTGACTACTGTTGGATCGGAAGGGCAACGTAGCAAAACCAAGTTACTTTACAATGTCTGAGTTTGTATGTCTTGTAGTGAGTTCAAACCTTTTTTGTTTTTAAATGTCTTGGCCGGAAGAACGTCATTACCATTAACCCTTGAAGCTCTAAAGGGAACTATAATTTGCGACCAGCGTTCGCGAAAAAAAAAACCGTGCAAAATCCGCCATTTAAAAAAATGCGTGCGTTCGCGGTAATTTAATTGTAGTAAAATAACTATTGAAGATATTTTGTATCTGTAAACGGCATAAAGTAATACTAATTAATACTACGTACTAGGCTCGAATGTCGAATTGACGTGCTAGTAATTTAGTCTAGAGCAATGGGGTTTTTATGACGTTTTTGCAAAAATAAACAGCCAGTCACAAAACTATTATACTGTTGTTTGATTTAGGAGAAGATACAAGCACGAGACCCACCTGATGTTAAGCGGTAACCTCTGCCTATATCAGATCCATTTCGTCACAAGTTTGCCCCTGTAACCCTGACACTTTAAGTTGTTAATCTCATGTGCCTGTAATACCCTTCAAATCAGAACACAGTGTTGCGAACATTAACTGATTCGCGGTAGAAGTAGGTTTGGTGGCAGTCTTCCTTGGATGAACTCGGTTACAAAACTAAAAACTTTCATAGATTTTTTAATCGTTAATTTTTCTGGCTAATGTCATTGATAATAATAATAATAATGATAATAATAATACACCCTTTAGCCATCCACACCAACGTTGCCCCTTTTGTCACCACTCATGGTGGCCTTCATGGGGGGCCCGTTTAGTTGATGGCAAGTCACCACCTGCCTAAATATTTTAACATGAGACTAAAATTGGCAGGTGCCGTAGTCTCTTCCATAGCCCACTATTTTCCTTATCACTAACAAGTTCATATCAATAGCCTGGCCATTTTACCCATATTTGTAATAGTTATAAGTACCATGTTACCCTTCATCCAACATTTTTTCTGTTTTTTATACTACATTGTATTTTTATACCAAACAGGCCTCTAAGTGTTGGCTACAGCCCCACTTATGCCTTTGTAAAGGACCGGATGAAATCCGAGATTTTGTTTTGAATTAAAGAAATAATAATAATACTAGGCAGAGCCTGTACTATGGTAACCTGATGACTGATATACATACTTATATACATATACACACCCAGACACATAATTGAATTGATTAATTTAATTTATCTTTATTTGACACATTGAATAAGATTTCTTAAAATTTTAGATTGCTACATGTGTGGACCGAAAAGATGAACCTTGTGGCACAAATGGAAAGGTGGAAAGTAGTCGGTAAGTCAAAGTATTAACTATATAATATTTTTTGGGTGTTTAAGTCACCCACGTACATAGGGATCTATCCAGAGGGAACCCGCGCTTCTTGTTTCCAGGAGAGTTGTGTTTATTCCACTAAGGTCGCTATGACAATCCAAGAAGAAGCGGAAATCTTTGATTTTGAAACCCTAAGCCTGGATATCTACTACATTGGTCCATCCGGCTTGAAGGGTTTGATGCGTAGAGTATTCAGGTTCCAGTGGGTTCAAACGAAAGCGCTTCATGTCTCCATGACGGTTGTTTTCTACTGACTTCCAAAAAGGAGGAGGTACTCAATTCGTTGTTACCTCATAATTTTTGGCTGGGTAAAGGTGAGGTCCCGCTCCCGTGTGGTCCCATTAAAATTTCATCAAATTCCGCCTTAAAATCAAGATTTGATTGCAACTTGAAGATTCCGAGAGAATCTTAATATATCGTATTTTTAGGAGCGGTGCTAATAAAACACAGCCTTGTTATTGAAATGTAATCAACAGAACTAAAGCTTGTCTACCTACATAAAAATACCCTGCATATTTTAATAATAGATACGTCGGTAATTACACACCTGAGATAAGTAATAACCCTGCTGCCTTATTGACTAACTAGAATGAGAATGAAATGTCACTTCATTCTCATTCCCCTTTCAGCCAACAGGCATGAATGGTTTCGCCCAGAATGGGATTCAAATGTCAAAATAAAGTTTATTCCCATTCTCCGTAATGTTAAGACAATAACTAAAATAATAAATAATTAAGGCTGCTGCTTGTCGAGACGTAACTGTAATGCAGATGTGACGTATATCAGACTCAAACCAATTTCTCATCCCGTAAATAACAGGTATAAATATCCACTTACAGGTTTAGGCTTAGCGGCGCTGCTGACGACACAAAACGCGACAGTGCTGCAGAAGTTCCCCGCGATACTTCTCAATTTGACGGAAGTGCTCAACGACGTCATGAAGCAAGAAGACAACGGCACTTATGTTGAGTGAGTAAGATCTTTTAACATCAACATCAGTCATTAGTAACATTTTTTTACTGTGTATAAATGTTTTAATGAAAAAAGCTTATTATAAAGTCCGACATTATATAGAAAACAACTATGCTTAGCTAACTCCACATCTGGCATGTTGTCATCTGCCACCCATAAAATGTAATAATAGCAGTACCTAAGTAGAAACATTGTAAAAATCTATATGAAAAGAATGGCCCCGAGTTTCTTGCCACTTCTTCTCGGTAGGCTCTATACATATATGTTAAAACGCGGCGGTAGAGTCTATAAAGTACATTATAATGAATAATTGACGTTCATAAGTGCGTTTTTGATGCCTAAATTGACAAAATTTTTTTGACTTTGAATTTAATCCGTGAAGGGGGGGGCAAACTTATAAGATATTCTTTTCACCGTCAAATGCAAATCGAAAGAGGCGAGGAAACCGATTTTCTAGTTTAATTTTAACCAGCTTCAAAAAATAAGGTGCTATGTTTGAATGTGTATGTGTATTTTCGCCTATCTTGATAATATGGTAATTGACGGTGAATGACAATCGATCCCGAGTATCGATCGAAGTAAGTAGCACTTAAAAAGGTCACTAAAAAGAGTGAAAATTATTTTTCTTAAAAAATTAAACCGACTTGAACACCAAAAAGTGTAAAATAACTCGTTGAAGTGAAATTAGAGCGTTAATTTCACGATCTTATTTGAGATAAATCGATATTGCTGTACTGGACAATTACATGCGAGCAGCGGCCGGCAAAATTGTATAAAAATCGGCTTAGCGGCCAAATTAATTACATAGTAAACTCACTTCTAGTCTTGTATATTTAAAAATGAAACGATATTTTACTCCGAAACATGGCAACCAAGGAGGTAACTTATTCTTAGGTGCTACAAATATTACATTTTATGGGTGGCAGAGTGACAGCTTGCCATTAGTGGAGTATTCCAAGCATCTTTGTCTTCTATATAATGTCGGACTGTATCGCCAATTTCTTAAATGATATAACAAATGTTCGCTTATTTTTAGCTCCAGTGTGTTGCCTTACAAAAGAGAACATAATAATGGTATCAGTAGGGCAAGACACGCTACACTTTGACATCTTAGTATACGAGTAGGTAGATCCTGGAGTGATCAGCCCCAAGCTTTTTTATCCTCCAAGTAATCCGAAATTTTGTAATAACCTTTTTTGACAGAGTTTAGTTTCAATAGTAATTTTAAACTTATTAATAGGCAAATCTCGGATAACATTGGGAACTTATTATAGAATGGTATAGACTGTCCCGTATCTGTGTAATGTGTAGTTTAAAGTTAATCATTGTTTATAATTGTTGTTTAGCGGTCTAGTAGCGCAGCCGGGGTCCCGCGCGGCGTCCCCGCTGGAGGGCCGCGGTGGTGCGGCGCGGTGGGGCGGGGGAGGGGTGGTGGGAGTACAGAGCATGCACGAGGAGCGACGGAGACAGCTCGCGGCACTACATCCCGCGCACCGCATCGACCTGCGCGCAGTCGTAGCACATCAGGTCTGTGTCTTATACAGGGGATAGATTATTCAAAGTTGTTGGCTCCTATGAATGTACGGCCTTACAAACGTTGCAAGAGCAAACTTCTAGGTATTTGAGCGGGTGAAACACTGGCCGTGACAGGAACAAGCGTTCGTCTGTAAACACGATACATTTTCGCAGTTTTAATTTCTAATAAAAGAAGCCACAATGGTAAAAAATATAGATAGTTCTTTGATTTAGTCAATTATCTTTTTTCTGAGTACTAAAACATAGTAGTAAAATATAGTAGTTGTCGCTCAAAATATTGAGAAATGCGATACGAAAGATTTCTGATTTTCTGTCGTTTTATTTCTTACTTTTTTCTTCCAGGTGCCAGATAATTCAATATTATTATATTAGTCTTTTTTAATACTCTTAACTATGCATTGTATTGTTTTAAAGTTTGTATCAGTAACTAGCATGTCTGAACTGTGCAAAGAAAAACAGCGTTTTACGAAAATTTGTCTTTGGACCGATCCTTAAGAGCGTTCTTGGTAAACCGGCCTGGTCGGGCGCGTCAGGTGGTCTCGATCAACGGACAGCTCGTTTTGATCCTTCGACGTTTGGATTATGAAATGTACCTGAACTGACATGGTTTATATTTTTTCCTTTACAACTATTCGTATCTGATAATTTATTGATTCAGGCGTTACTTTGCAGAAATATATATCTTAACAATATTAAAGATATATTTAGTGCGGCAGTGTCTCTAAATATTTCTTTTAATATCATTGTAATTAATCTAATATCATGATTAAATTATTAACGTATGAGTAACTAAATATTGTTACGTTATTATTAGAAACACAACTCGTGACTATGTTATTCATAAGTCAAAGAATTTAGTTTACCCAAGTAGCTGTAAGAGGTAACATTAGGCATGTTGTAAATGTACGTAAGTAGTACGATTTTATCAAAATGGGTTGAGCCGTTGTGTAGTGAGCGGACATAGGAGCGCATGAGAAAGTATTGCTATTTACGAGTAATTTCATTTAATAAATCCCGAATTTACAAATGTTGCCGTGAGAGATACTTAAATCAAAATTAGTCCAGCTGTTTGAGCCTGAACAAGTAACAAACATACAAACACACTCACAAACTATCGCCTTTATAATATTAGTGTGACAAAGGTTGACTATAGCAATTTCATACACGACCTTAGAAAAAAAATAGGGTTTCATTGGTTTACTTGGCGGAAATTTTATTATTATTATTAAATCATTTATTTCGAAACACATAGGAATCATATTACAATAATAATTAAATTCACTAAAAAACACAACACAATTATACACAAAATTTACACAATACAATTAAACATGATGAATGTCAATCAAAAACAAAACAAATTAAAATATTAAGATATATTAAATTAGGATATTATGATAAAAATTTGGAATTGGTGAATTGGATTTGAAATGTCGACGTCGACAGAATCAGTTTTATTAATTATAAATGTCATATTTGAAATTTAGATCGATACATTCGACAATTCGGTATGCTAAAAAAAATTAACCTATGCCAATTCCGAAACCATTTCGAGATTTTATGTTACAAACCCTTATTTTTCTACTCTGACCTTTTAAAACGATAAGATGCCATTTATTTTAACAAAAAACGATGAAATAATTCGACTTTCATTGACCTCTAAATGACGCCACTTTTTTGCATTTTATTATCTGTGTGACTATTGAAGTAAAACTTTATCTAACAACACGAGCGGACTTTTGTTTTGATTGAATAGAGACTTACGAATTAGTAGGTGTCACTGTCAAGTGTCAAAGTAAATTCTAGTTTCTTTTTTTTTACTAGCGTGCTTTTCTTGGCTCCTCAACGCAACTACATATTTGTGCAAAAAAGTGACGTCATAGGATTCAAATTTTCAAAAAAATATTATAAAATAACTACTGAATATAAAACAAAAATATTGAAATTAGTTTCTTATAATGACCTAATCTACGAAATAAAAATATAAAAAAAATACCAAAAAAAAACTTTACATACCGAATTCAACGTAGACAGAATCGGTTTTATTAATCATAAATGTCATATTTGAAAAGTAGATCGAAAAATTCGACGTCGTCAGAATCAGTTTTATTAATTATAAATGTCATTTCCCTTTAAGGGTCGATGTCATTATAACAATGAAATCTCTATTGTGCCGTGCGACCTTTGATGCAATATTTGAAATGTCGATCGATAAATTCGACAATTCGACGTCGACAGAATCAGTTTTATTAATTATAAATGTCATTTCCCTTTAAGGGTCGATGTCATTATAACAATGAAATCTCTATTGTGCCGTGCGACCTTTGATGCAATATTTGAAATGTCGATCGATAAATTCGACAATTCGACGTCGACAGAATCAGTTTTATTAATTATAAATGTCATTTCCCTTTAAGGGTCGATGTCATTATAACAATGAAATCTCTATTGTGCCGTGCGACCTTTGATGCAATATTTGAAATGTCGATCGATAAATACGACAATTCGACGTCGACAGAATCAGTTTTATTAATTATAAATGTCATATTTGAAACGTCATATTTTAAAACCTTTTATTGATGTTATATATCGAATTTATCGATTGACAAAGTACTGTGCTTGCATTGCTGCATTGTATATATTAACCTGACACGCAATAAATGATTAGAGTTTGGTTTTAATAATAAATAATTGATTGCAGTTGGAGACCCTAAAGCTTCAAGTCGGCCCCGAGACATTCAACCGCCTTATTCAGTCTGCAGATGCAGAGACGCTACAGCAAATCAGAGAATATATACCTATTTAAGGTTTTCGAATGCAAGAACATTGTTTATTCATGGTAATAACTTGCTCATGAAATTCTATGACGGCTATCACGAACCATTTGGCAGTACTCACTAACAATATATCTATTTATCATCATCATCATCATCATCATCATCATCATCTCAGCCGTAGAAAGTCCACTGCTGAACATATGCCTCCCCCATAATTTTCCAAAAGGACCGGTTGGAAGCGGCCTGCATCCAAAGTCGTCCTGCGACCTTTATCAGGTCGTCTGTCCACCTTGTCGGTGGACGAGCTACGCTACGCTTGCCGGTCCGTGTTCTCCACTCCAGAACCTTCCGGCCCCATCGGCCATCTATTCTGCGTGCTATGTGCCCTGCCCACTGCCACTTTAACTGGCTAATCTTCTGGGCTATGTCGGTGACTTTCGTTCTTCTACGGATTTCCTCATTTCTGGTTCGATCGCGTAGAGAAACCCCGAGCAAAGCCCTCTCCATAGCTCGTTGTGCGACTTTGAGCTTATGAAGCCCCATAGTAAGAGACCACGTTTCAGTGCCATAAGTCATCACTGGTAACACATATTGGTCGAAGACTCTTGTCTATATATTTACATAGACAACTTATAGACAAGAGGTTTAGCTTCTGCGCTACGATATGGGGTTGTTTAAAAAGGGCGTCTTTGAAGTTCTTAGAGATCGACAGTGCGTTGGTAACGCCCTTGGTGTAGCAAACGTCTATAAGCGACGGTGGCCACTTTTCATCAGATGGGCCGCCTGCCTGTCTGCCTACATTTAGCAAAAAGTACTATTCACTATAGATATTGTAGTAAAATGTTTTAGTATGAAAACTAATGTGGCTTATAACCCGGTGGTCTTTTTCAAGAAGAGTACAGAACGCTCGCGATGTGGTTGAAATTATAGTAGGAAAGATATGACTTATTTACGTGATTTCCGTGGCTCGTATAAAAAAATGGAGTATGCGTTTTAATAACAATTTACTCGGATTGTATTACGATCTACAGCTCCTAGTTTTGTCGAACCAGCGGTGCGAGCATGGATTGAAATAAAATAAAATAATCGATAAAACACACTCCGCGATATAGCTATCGCAGCTAGGTCCATACTAGAGACAAAGTAAGATAGCTGATAAAAGTCAGTTTATGGATTCGACAAGTTTCTCGTGAGTTCCATGCTCGCGCCGCAGGAGAAGTGAAGACGATACGAGAAAGGAAACACTTTCCGGAAAGATTAAACTTCCACGAAAATGCTATTGGAAATCTATATCAGATATAACTGACCCAGAAAGTATGGCTGAGATGAAATGGAATATAATCCTAGTAATGTGTGTCTACGAGAAATTTAAGTTAGCTTTTCTATAGCCCAGAATAGCCCCTACAAATCTATGCTACCGAAATCTTCCTCTGAGCTTCGAATCCTAGTTTTATTTCATTGTCTTAATTTTCACTTTATGTGGGAGGGAGAGAAATGCACACTGCATGCCTGTCATACTCCTTTTTCTAGCGGTAGTGTCAATAAATATTTCTTTAATATCGTTTACGATTTCTTGAGCAAGTTTTTACCATCTTTAATATATCAATTTAAGGGCCATTATCCATCGACGCGAATATAACGCAAATATGACGTGATTCGTAAGCAACCAATCATAACTCGTTATTTTCACATCACGTCATTAGCACGAAATCCTATTGGCTGCGGAATGATTAGGGGAAAATGTTTGATGATAAAGTTCTCACGAGGTTATATTGTTATATATTGTTCTTAGCTTACGATGCCGTTCATCTTGGCTTTGGTGGATCGTGGCCTTAGATCTAAATATCCCGTCTATACAATTATTTGTACACTTTGTTTTACTTGTTTGAATACATTGTATTTTTTAATTTTGTATTAAGGTTTTCTTTAGACACGCCAAATTTTACATCTTTAAAGATATAATTAATTCTATAAATCTAAATAATACGTGTGAATGTGTAGACCGTATTAGTTGCATAATCAAAAACATAAAGCTAGTTATTTGTGCCACAGTTGGAAAACTAAACAAATTATAGGACCGTTTTTACGTCAATGTTACGTTTCACTTTTTGTGAACTTTGTGAGATAGTAATAAAATGTTCACGTTTTAAGAAAATTTCGGGAGTTTTTCGAGTACAGATTATCAAAACACTGTGCGCGAAAAGGTCCCTATATAACATGACAACATTAATTCTATTCGTAAAGGTAATAAAATGTTATTTAGAAATCTCATAGTGGAGCGCAACTCCCAAAACTTAATGCTGGGGTCTCTATAAAAATGAAATTAACCGTTTTGGTCACGCTTCGCAGCTTTTTGGCAATTTTTGTATAAGTATTTATCCGTCTTATTATACATGGACTAATGTTAGTCTCGAGTCTAAACTATGGTTAAAGCAAATTTTATACATGAAATTCCCTTCGTCATTATTTTGTTATTTCCATCAACATTTGTTAGCAACTGCGATATATAATGAGATACATAATAGCCGTGCATGTGTGACAAACTCGCATTTTATGTCACGGTTGACAGTTTTACTTTTCGGTTTCATTTTGTATATAAATCTAAAGGCTCTTTTACTATTTACTGTTGCCAAATGAAATGTTTATTCGCATTTTTTGTACCAACGAACTGAGAGTGATTGATACCACAGCCTTATTCATAATGAAATAACAGCGAATTGTGTGTATATGTGATATACGATTTCCTATAATATACGTAGCTATAAGTACTTGTATGATATGTGGTATTCTGTTTGTTTTGTGATAAAACAATAACAATTGTTAGCGTAAAATGGAAAAAAAATGTTAAAAGTGCAATCGAAACTTTAGTTTTCAGATATGTATGCAGTTTATAAGCAATGTTGTATTTTTTAATACTACTAAATATGAAAGGTCATCAAAAGTGAACAGTATAAATTCATTTATTTTTATGACAATGTAACATGTTCGATGCCGGCCGAATTAAGAACATTGGGTCGATCCACGGACTTACGAAGGGAGGGGATATGGTGCGGGGCTTCTACTGATTAGCATATAGTAGTTTTTCAATTCCCCACTTCACTTCACACCTACAAAGGAAACAATAAACTCATAAAGTAATACACTGAACGCAACGCTCTCATTAGCTACTTACAACTCATTACAATGCACAGTGACAAATAACCAATAAACGCTAAAAACTCACGGCGCCGATAGTAGCGGCCACACTACGCGACGATGTGCGCTGAGAGAATTGTTATACGCAATACTACAATGCGGCATTTGTTCGTTTAGTTGTAAAACATTTCAAAACACTATCAGCAATGGATGTCGAAATGAATATGCTACACACTGGCACGCCGATATTTACGATTTTAGCCAACAAGTTCTCTGGAACTTGTTGCTGCGACACGTGCCAATTCTCAACACATCCCCTCCTTTTCTAAATCCGTGGTTCGCCGCCAGGCCGCAAACATTTGTGTGATGAACAGGAAAAGTCGTCAAAGATGACATTAATGATACTGTAAATATTTATATTAATATTTAAAAATATTCTACAGCATATATACCGGGTGAATTTGAATTAACGGGCATCCTTTTAAATGAAGACACTATTAATGATACTGATTTCATTAGGGCTAATATTACGAAAATCAAAAAATTTGTTATTTTAAAAAAAAAGGCGTTGATTTCGACGTTTTTAGTATGAATCCCAAAAAGAACAGAATACCATCAATAATTATTATAGTTATTATTAAAAATGTATAAAATAATGCGATACTTGTGTATTCTTATGCTGTCTAATGTCTTATGTGCATCGATAGAGTTTGTCAAATGCCGTCGGGTGCAGACCTGGACAAAACAACAGGAGGCTTAAAAATGAGGCGTATATAAAGTAAAATTTTTGCGTCTTGTTTTGCTACAGACTGCGCGGCCCATAATAAAATAAACTTAGATATTCATATTTACAATGAGTCAATCATACTCCCACCAACACACAATACAGACTGACAATATTACTTTAATACTATTTAACATTTGAACAGTTATACTTTGTGTCAAAAGTCGCGTCGGAGTACACGAATTGAGTGAACTATTTGATATGACGACATAAAACGCGTAGATAAAACGCCTAGCGTAATCCATTAAGCTTGCTAAATAGACGTGGAGGTACCAAATTTAGTGGTGAGGTTTAAATATACTTTAAGGTACTTTAAGAGGTGGCAGTGCTTTGATACCGCCCCTAAAACCTTGCAGCGGTCGAACACTACTAAGAACTATTTAAAACAAACTATTAAGAAAAACTGTTTTTATAGTTTTAGGGAGAACTCGCTGAATAGAACAATCATTGTAGGTAGCGCAAACAGAAAATAATAAGAGTATGTAATATATATATATATATATTACATACTCTTATTATTTTCTGTTTACATATATATATATATATATATATATATATATATATATATATTTCATTTAGTGCATTTTTCGAACCACCTATAATCGATGATAAATTTAAAATTTACGTGCACAACAGTGACTTCCAGACGAATAACTTCAAATGAGTTCTGCGTTTGAAACTGCGGTTAGAAAAAAATCCCGATAAATATGTCGCGAGTTCTAGCCGGATTATAAGTAATACTACTACTAACAAAACTATTCTGAATGTGTCATTCGAAACAATATTATAAAACGGTTTTAATACCTCTGCGTTTGTTCAAAGTTTACAATCAACTACTCAATCTCTTGTTCGGCTGTAACTCGTAAGGTTATTGCCTCACGATAGGCGTGATTATTTTGATTGTGATTTCGTAGTATGTGCTAGTATTTATAACTTTCTTAGATTTAATTTATGGTTTGGAAGGTAGATGATAATTATACCAAATAGTTCATAAATGATTTCGCAAATAATTCTTAATTTATGTAAAATTGTTAGTGAAACAACTAACGATACCTCATTCAAGGGATAAATTAGACACCTAATTTCATGTAAAGCGCAAATCTTAGGTAATTTAACTCCTTCATATGGGTACGGCCCCCGACTTGACTTAAGTTTTACAGCCACAGCGCAATTACGCTCAGTTACAACCAAATGTTGATAAATATTGAAAAATGGCGACGTTATGACAGTTTTGACACACACTAGTAAGCAGAAACGTTAGTAAGTTGCTGACTGGAACTGATACAAGTACAATTCGAAAAATTTAACACCGACTTTCATTCTATTCAGTTCTTGGAGTGTATCTCAAAAACTACTGAATTTGATGAAATTTAAATGGGACTACACAGGAAGCACCAGCTTTAAAAATAAATATTTTGCGAATCGGTTTACTCAGTCGAAAGTTATGAGGTAACAAACATTCGAATTGAGTACCTCCTCCTTTTTTTGGAAGTCGGCAGAAAAGTGACATAAAGCCGCCATTTTTTCAGATTTCACTCAATATATGATTGCAACTGCGATACGTAATAACCCTGCTGGGTTGACACAGCACCTCGTTATAGGTACATGCTGTATTTAATGAAATCCTTGTACATAATTTTGTAGCTTACACTGAAATCTATATGAATTCTCCAAAGGTTATAGTAACATGGCATATTTTGCCATGTGGTAGACATCGTCACCAAAAAGGAGGGCAGCTATTTAAATCAGTATTGTGTTATGGTTAAAAACAATCAATCAAAAGTCTAACATTGCACCCCACGGCTTTTTAGAATATCAGCCAGTAGGTATTAGACAACTGTCAAAATAGCAAATCGTTCAAAGCAAAGCTGCTGACTAATGGCCGGTCCCAATAATCTATCTATAGCCGGTTTACCTTACTAGAGATAGATATTTGACACTTTTTGTATGAACGTTATGTCAAATTTCTATCGGTAGTAAGGAAAACCGTGGATAGATAGATTATTGGGATCCTCCATTAAAAAAATCCTGTGGCCATTCTTTATTTTTCTTTTAAGCATTCATTTATTTATTTTTGAGTATTTACTTAAATATGTTCGACGTTTTTTTCAATCCCTCCAAAGTAAGTATATCGTATGGCCAGAATTGTGAACAGCTCCTTTCAGCTCTGTAATCTGCCGTGCGATTCTCTAAGAGCAAACATCGTTGCATCTTTGACAACATACGTGAAACAAATGACGAGATGACAAGAAACGTTGGAAAAACAACCGTATGTACAAGGGCGATGTCTTATAAAGTATTTGACATCGGTGAGCTCGTCGACGAGCTCACCGACGAATCACTAGAGAATCGCACGGCTGTACTGTAACAGCATTAAAAGGAGAGATTTCAAATTGCCGTGTTAACATTTAAAATAATTATAAAAAGTTATCGAATGCTACACTGTCGATCTCCACAAGACATTATGTACTGCTAGATACCATTCATTTATTTGTCTCTTATTTTATTGCTAGGCGGTTTTCATCTTAAGGCCTAATGGCTTGATTGAAAAACTCTCCAAATGGAAGGCCCCAACACGATGTCATTATAAGATCAGCACTTGACAAAATGATAATATATTTGCATTTGATAGAGACAAGATGACGTTTTACATTGCTAGGACCGCATTTTGGACTGCAGGTTCACTATCAAACTTATTGTAACGTGTATTTTTAACAATGCATTTCAAGCACATTTTAAAGTATTATAGTATAGAGGCGTTTAAGACACCCCAACTCTATAAGGCAGGTATATGTCTGTGACCGAATGTCGACTTGAGTAAAGATTTTCTCATATACATACAATATTTACTCAGATCTGTTATGCAAGCCCTGATTCACAACTGCAGTTCTGGAATACAGCCTAAGTTTCCTGTATAATGGTTCATTAAAGTGACTCCCTCTCGCCTTATGGAAAGCGAAGAAGGAATCAAGAAGCAATGACCATTAGCACAGCTGTGTTTTTTACGCCCCGCTTGAAACACCAAGGGTCATAGCTGCAAGGAAATACGTGCGCCGGCAGAGCATTCCACAATTTACTTAACGACAGAGGTAGAACTAGGAACTGCCAAACTTTTTGGTTCTTGAACAGTAGGTATATGGGTGCAATGCTAGGCCGGAACGAGTAGTGAAAGAAATGAATTCGTAGAGGTTTTTAAAACACCGTTGTATTTTAATGTTTTGTTTGAAATCGGCGGAGAAGGTATAACGTTTTATACATGTTTAGTATTAATCATGTTTAGAAGTTTTGAAACATTTTAGAGGTCGTGCAAGTTGGCTGACTAAGGCTTGTCATAGTCTAGACTAATTTAGTCTATGTTAAGGCTAAGTCTTTCGCGACATCACGAACAAGTGAAGCAATAATGCCCAGGGGTAAAAAAAGGTCGATCGACTATTAGACGGCCATGGGATCGATCCCCATCTCCGGCTTGAATTCTCGGCGAATTTAACATCGTTATGAAATCCACAGCTTGATGTAGTAGGGCACTTCTGTTGTCCGCCTGGCTACCAATCTACGTTTGTAAAGCTGTCACTAAGCTATATAGCTTGTGTGTTCCTGCAGCTGTCCTTATGAGCCAGTCGCTATTATAGGTGTAGTGTGATACCAGCTTCGACCGCATCATCACTGACCATCAAGTGAGATAGTGGTCAAACACTAGCCTATCAAGTGCACGACTTAATTATAGCTTGACCGCAACCGCAGTACCGCGCCATAGGTATATGCTCTGTGAGCCTCGGGGTTTCGCCCGCTTATTCGCTGCCACGGATTACACTATAGTTACTCAAGCGTTTCCTGACCGCACGACATCTGTCACACCTAAGGCGTGGTGCAGCGGTTACAGTCGACCTACAAAACAACATTTTGTCTATCAACTTCAGACAAAAGACAGTAGGGACAATCGTCTTGTTTTTTGTCAAGTGCTAATCTTATTTAGTATGATGTGCAAATGAGCCTTTATATTGTTAGAATTAAAGATGATTTGTGTGTAATGTATGGACTGGAAGGAAGTGGTGATTCGTAAAAAAAAGATTGAGCTCCGGGCAATTTAAAAATATGAATTTAGAGTTATTTTTTATGGGTGAAGTTGTAAACTATGTTAAGTCCGGCATCCACCAACACTGGCGCGAACAAGAACCTCTAATAGGGTTTGGTTATGACAAGCAGGGCTATTACGTACTTCAGTTGCAATCAGTTCTTCGTTCGAAGCTTAATAATTAATGGCTTTATGTCACTTTTATCAGCTCCAGTCATCAACTTATTAGAATTTCTGCTTACTGGAGCTGTCAAAACAGACATAAGCCGCCATTTTTTAGTATTGTATCCAACATTAAATGTTTGCAACTGAGATATGTAATTGCCCTGCAGGCCGTATGATATAGCTCCAGCGCTTAACTGTAGCAGTGTCCAATAAAATAAGTAACACCCTAATATAGTCATAATATAAGTAGGGTGTAAAATAAAGTTTCTTATATTTTGCAAATTACACAATATACTTTGGTCAAAATTTGATACTGAACCCTCTGGGCTTCTGGTGCCAATCGGCGAATATGATTCTCATTTTGTATTATTAAAATGTTCGGATCTCAAACGTGAATATTTATCTAATACAACTGAAGCGTTGGACGTTGAAGTATTTAAGAACCCTAATTGTTTTTCTAAAAGAAAAGTAACCTAAATTGTTCCGTAGAACATATGCTGCCTGACAGTGAAAGTACAGTCAATATCAGTGCAACCGTTTCGGAGGTTAGCCGAAACAAACAAACAAACAGACAGAAAGACATACATAGATTGTATTTATGTCGTAAGTTCCGTATATATTTTCATAATGTATTTAGGATGCTGTCCAAGCAATCAATTTTATTTATATGTACAGAATGTATAGACGATACAATGTACACCTTCAGATGTATTGATAAGGTTTGTGAAAAGTGTGTATACGGAAAGCAATATGTATTGATATGTCTGAATTCCACGCGAATACGTGTTTGTAATATTACAATATAATTAAAAACATGTAAAATAAAGTAATGTAATAATGCATATTTTTTTATCGCTCGTATGTATCTAATGTTAGCTTCGAATATACTTATACTGTACAGTTTTATTAGTCAGCCCAGTATACATCAATCCTTAGATTGTTAAAAATATGTTTTACTAATAAGTTATGGACCTAAGGGTTTATCTATACTGGTCACTGTATAATCTTGTATATTGCACGAATATATGAAAATGTACTATTGTCAACAGATACAGAAATAAAATAGTGTCTCATGAAATCGACTTTGATTAATTGCTTTTAGAATTAACGACAACAAAAGTATTTATTCAAATTAACAAAAGTACATTATATACATAACATTAATATAATCTTTATCCCGAATAACCTAAAAAGTGATAGTGCACTGAAACACAATTATAAACGGGTTAATCGCGTAGAAACGTTTGGGACATTTGCACGTCGATCTGTAGCTCTACAATGAATTGGCAACATAAATGTCATCTATAGTCGATAATCGATCTCGCCTACCTATTAAGCTTGTGATTGGCGTACTCGCTGTCAATTTTAGTTCTACAATTGACCGCGAGGTGGCACTGCATTTTTTCATACATTTTTTCGCGGCAGTCGACATCGAGCATCGATTGGTGTCAATGTTGTAAACTCATGGTAGACCTACTTGTGATTGGCGTACTCGCTGTCAATTTTAGTTCTGCAATTGGCCGCGAGGTGACACTGTTCTTTTTTCTTAAATTTTTTTGCGGCAGTCGATGGCGAGCTTCTATTGGTGTTGATGTTGTAAACTCATGGTAGACCTAGTGACTGGTGTTGCCTCTTTGGGTCTCTCAGTTTCGAGCCGGATTGGCATACCTACTGAAGTAGAGGTTTCGGAGGCGATGTTGGGGAATATTCTCCCATTCTTCCATCAGGACCTGTTATGGGGAGTTAAATGATTTATTATATTTACTGAGGTGTAAGAACTTAATAAAATTTAATGAACTGAACAAAACTTTTCAATATTAGAAACAAATTATACATCCTCGGAGGAGGTTAGAACGCGCGTCTTCCGACAATACATATCCGAAAGTCCATGGTCATGGTGTCTGTCATGGCAGAATTGTGATAATTAGTCGCAGAAGCCATTTAATAAAGAAGTCAAGTATACTTGTTCATTATACTAATATTAATACTTATATCAGCATGCAGTAGACTATGCTAGCCTTGAAACAGCGAACGCCAAGGTGCCGGGTGACGACGGTATAGGTATCAGAGCTTTTGAAAGCGGGTGGGACACCAGTACTTCTGTAGAGTCTTTCCTGGAGTTCTTTAACTTCGTCTTTCTCGATCAACATCGAAACATCGACGGTTCGCCTCAAAGACCGACGCAAAATCGAGCACTTGAAATGTGGTGCTAGTGCCGACTGCTGCGGATCCCATGGACAGCGTTTCGGACCAATATCGCGATCTTGGAGGAACTGAAAATCAAGGAGTGATTACCGTCGACTGTGCAAATAAGAATCCATACTTCGGACACATTGTTTGAAATGAAGGCAAGCGGTCATGCGGTCGATCACCTACGCGTTGGACAGACATCATAAAAGCTGCAACACAAACGTCCATTGTCCAAAGCACCCGAAACGCAGAAGACCGCAATGGAGGGAGCGCATTGCGAGGGCTGCATTATTTAAAGAAAAGGCATTGTCTTCAACCACGACCTCTTGTCAAGAGTGAACGGCTAAGGAGGAGGACTCGATTAACCTGTTAGTTATTCTTTGGTTTAACGCCAGAAGCATGACACAGAAATTTATGAGCGAGGCATATGATCAAACAAAAAAGTGGACGTCTTGCAACTGAGATGTAATGACCGTGAGGTATAGGTAAGTAATTTATATGTAGGTACAACTAATAGGTATCGATTTATTACAGAGCTTGCGAATTTTAAGCTACTTTTAACAACTAACGGAGCTTAGACCCTACGAAGAAATAATAATTTTTCTTCGTAGCGTAGACTAGATAATATTAGTCCCTCGGTGCACCAAAATCCTTAAAAACCAAAAAGATTAATTAATGGAACTCTTTGAATATATGCATGTCCACTTTATTCCTTTATCCAGGATTTTTAGCTAAGTGTTTTTTTTGAACTAACGTGTGTCTAAAAAACAATTATAAAATGGGCCGGGCGACACATGCAATCTTTATGAACACTTTTCCAACTTCCCCGATGAATCATAAATCATTGGCTATGCCTTTACTGTACACTTAGGTATTTCAAATAAATGTAGTCTAAAGAACAGAATAGAAGAAACACAAGATACAACACAACTTTCGCACTATCTTGAAATGGAATTGATGAACATTATACACATAGGATACTTTTCATCATCATCATCCATCACCACGCGGGTGTAACCGCGGATTGCAGCTAGTTTGTTCATAAAATAAGATTACATGGGACGCCCGGCTCATTTATAACGTATTTTATCTACACTCACAAAATAATATTCTAAATATGAATTAAAAAAAAGATTGTATAAACACGTAAATAAGAACTAATCTTTTTCGAATTAGTTAAAATTTAAAAAAAATTAGGTGAAGTGCAAAATTTTCCTTCGATTTTCAAACAACTGCATCATAAAATAACAATTTAGTCACAGAAGCCATCCAATAAGGAGAAGAAGAACTTTAATTTTTATAGCACACTTTTACTTTTTATTTAAGGGCGCGTATGGGCTCATTGACTTACCTTATGTAGAAAAATAGTGTAATTGTCTATGGATATGGATGCGCGCGCTGTGTAGTCATGCGCAATGAGAATCTAAATTTCCCCCCATACTTATTCTGTAATCTGTGCCCATACCCTCAGACAAAATAAAAAAGTCAAGACAGAATGTTGTGAACAGAGCAGTGAGGCCGGTTTTCTATGCATGTAGTGCGTGAATCGGTGCTGCCATGATAATTTAAATTACCCCATAAAAATAACGTTATCAAATTATTAACGTTATAAATTTAATAAAGTTATAACGTTATTAGTTTTAATATAATAATAGGGTTCCTACATTAGGTGTCGGTAAAAAGTAGTGGCATTGGGTAGTGAAAGAGAAAAGACAAAGAGTTTCAGAAATAAAATTACTCGGTGTAACTGCTAGTTTTATTTAAAAACCTTTATGCTGAATTATTTTTTTGTACGCTTGTCGTTTAAGTTAATGTTTAAGTATTTCTCAATTACACACCGTATTAAATTAAGTTTATGTTCCTGCCCAACATATTCATGTTTTGACTGTAAATTGATAAAAATCTGATTGTTTCCAATGAATTTCTTTAATATGTTCAAGACTATGGTATAAGTGTATAACTGCTTCACAAGTGACACAAATGTCAAAAAGATCCTTAGACGGGAAGCGAAAACCGCCCTTGTTTTTTAAACTAATGAGCTTGTGAAAATAAAGTTTCTCATCAGTCTGCAAGGCATCTTAACATTTAGAGCATTTTATGGTTTTAACAAGATAGTGCACTGTACTTCCAGATATGTAACCAATTATCATTTTTCTGTAGTCACCATAATATGAATTGTCATGTAAACAACTGGCCCAATCTAATGATTCATTAACAATTTCATTAAGAAGTTGCAACGAAGAATTTTCAATGGTTTCTTCTTCTTCTTCGTTTCTATACGACGATGAAGTGCTATTCATAATTTTAGTTGTTGAAGTGCAATTAAGTATTGCTATGTGTTCTAAAGGAACACAATTACTTTTTGCAAGACATTTTAATTCTAAATGACATAGTATTTTTTGTAGCTTGCTTGTAAACTTTCTTACGTTAGGGTTATCGTTGAACCCTCCATGCATCCTAATAGACGTAAATAGAATCTCCAAATGATCCTGGCTTAATTTATAAGTAGATAAAAAAAACAGCCTTTTTTCATATTCTATGTACTTCGTATAAAGCGCTTTTAAACTTTCAATATTTATTAATGTACCTATGAATCCTGCTTTGCATTTTTCTTCTACGACTGGTTTATAAAATCGCGTGATGACAAAGACTGGTCGACCATCTCGTATAACTTTCCGCATACTAACTACACACAACAACATTCAATATAGATACACCCTAAAAACAAAAGACTTCAATAGAAATATGGTTTATTTTTACAAAAATACATAACCGCCTTCAATATGTACGAAATTGAAAATCCAGTGTGAAATTAATGCGAGTCCATATTTAAGGTATCAGGTTTCCAACAAAAAAATAATTGTTCAAATCGGTTTATAAATAACGGACTTATGAGGTAACAAGTATTTAAAACAATAGAACCTAATTGCGAACCTACTCCTTTTAGATGTCGGTTGAAAATAAACTAAAAATAAAAAAAAAGAATTGCCTATTTTTTTTAATTTGCTTTCAAACGACGGAACCGGTTTTGTATAAAGATTGTGTTTGTTGATTTGTGATTGCGTCGAGTGTCATACAATATTATATTTAAAGAAAAGTCTAATTGAGAACCTACTTCTTTTTTGAAGTCGGTTAAAACACGTTAATAAACTATTATAAAAACGTACCCGTATTAACGTAACATATATACTAAATATTAAGATTACCCAATAATAGGGTAAACCTTACAGGCTTTACCATGGCAACACTTTCTATGTTCCAAGCAATAACCTTTATTTTTATTTATTTAAAATATTGCTTTCCAAGTTACTTACGTGTGAAATGTGATTCCATCCTTCTTTTTATATTTTGATGTTTGTTTTATACACCGTTTCACGACACAATTCGGCATTTTGACTGGTAAATTTGTTGATTTACTTTACGTGTTGCTTCCACGCGCAGCGATAGTTCGACTGACGAGTCAAGGCGTAGTTTCGTTGTGCGTATGTGTGTGTAATTGTGTATGTACACGGCGAGGCGTAGTTTTACCGGCTTCACTTTTCTGTTCACAACTTTCTGTCTTGACTTTTTTATTTTGTCTGAACCCATACCACATAATTTATATTTTTTTCCGTGGCTGTGTTGTGTTCCAGTCTCTGGAATGTTACTAATGTTGTTAATATCTTACTTTATCAAAAAAAACAATAACTGTCCAATCAGGCGATCGAAACCATGACCTCGGGGTTCCGAAACGGAACTTCCACCACTACACAAATACCAAGCGAGCGAAGCCGCTGGCGGGTCAGCTAGTAATAGAATAAAGTGGACAAAAAGATCCATCAATAGATCTTTACAATGTAATTTAGTGGACCGAGTAGTATTTATATATTTTTTTCATACGGGTTCTTGGCATTAAACATCAGTCTGTTCTACTCGTATTATAATAGATAGGTGAACCTACCTGTGTGAAACAAACGGGTTACCTAATCCATAATTATTAACTATGAATTTTTATTTTCTTTACATTATATTATATTACATTAGACTTCCCGATATTTCGGCTCCGTTGAAGCCACCATGTACCACCATGGTCACGTGCCAACTATTATTTGTTTATTACTAGCGACTGCCTGCGACTTTGTTCGGGTAGTAGGCTAGGCCTTCGGCCTCGTCATCTTTCCTTGGTTTTTCTTTCATAAGAACCTTCTCCTGACAATAATTAACACAACAAAAAAAGAATTACTGTGATTGTTCCATCTGTTCTCATGTTATAGTGTGACCAGGAGAAATATATAGGGTTCATTATTATATATTAGAATACATTATTATTTAAAAAAATATGTATACAATATTGTAGATTGTATCATAAGGGAGCAAAATTTAAAGTTATTCAGCCAGCGGCGCATCTATGGGCCGTCGTATCGTACCATAAACTTTTTATTAAAATAATGTTTGCGTTCGATTTCTTTGGCGCTGAACACAAAGATGTTCCAAATTCAAGAAGTGCGCGGCAAAGATTGCAGCGCACTTTTTGGCACACTTTTTTAAAGAGGATTAATAGTATATTAGTAGCCAAGGGCTGGCCAAGGCATCAATTGCAGCCCGAGATATTTAGGCGCACGAGCGCAGCGAGGGCGCCTATAGTTCTAGGGTGCAATTGATGCTTACACCCGAGCTAACTACTCTGCTTTACATCTGGATTGTGAGGTAAGTAGAAAAAAACCGGCATTACAAAAATAAAATTGATGACTATTATACTCATACGAAGACAAGGCTGAATAGCGAAGCGACCTCTTTTGTCATTGGGCTGAATGCATGATGTCTATTGCCAGTATGATGGTTAGATGTACGCGAAGTTTTTGAAAGAGTGAATGTTTTTTTTAATAACTTACCGCCCTAGGGCTTTTCTAGCTACATTATTACCCTAGAGCACTAATTGGTCACCTACAAGCCCCATTTAGGGGTAATAAGGACCTACTTATCGGATATGAGAGATGTAAAAACTCATTACTGCCCGCTAAAAGTTTCTTATAGAAAACACCACCTTTGGGTGCACATCACTTTGTCGACAGAAACATCAGTAATAACTAAGTAGGACAGAAGCAGTGGGGATAAATGCTGATGTTTCAATTATAATAGTATATAAGCTCCACATTTTGTATTTTTAATTAATTATTATTGTATTTAGACATAAGTTGTCACTGTCAGTTGAAATAAATAGACTTTTTATAACAAGTCAGTCATCAGTTCTTTGGCGCTATATATTGGTAGGTATATATCTAGGTATATTAACCAATAGTCTATACTTTCTACGTATCTAAATTTAAACTAAGTAGGTACGTAACCTCTACTTTCCTTGGAACTTCCAACATGCAAGCATCAAATCAATTTTTGTTAGCCCTGCGATTGCCTGCAAGAGCGATCACTTGGCTGGCTGCCAAGACCCTGGTTCGGTTCTCTCTACCCGAATGCAGTCCTATTAGAGTCGAGACGGGCCCTCGAGGACTTGAGATCACGCGAACCGTATAAACTAAGCTGGTTTGCTTGGTAAGAATTTTTCGCGACGAATTTCCGAGTTTCTGTGGTTGAGTGTTCACTTAGTAAAATTTTAGCGACTCCATGTGTATCTACCTATACTATCCTATATAGCAGAAATCCATAAAAAAATCTTACTCTGGAAACAAAAGAGGTATAATATTAAGTAATTTTCTGCTAAGAAAGCGTACTTTCTAGTATTGAATCTCAATATACTAAATTATAGGTATAGACAATCTATCTTTTATCTATCTATAGAAATAAAAATGAATTTTAGAAATGTATGTACCTACGCTCATAACTTCCGGACGACTACACCAAATTGGATAATTCTTTTTGCTTTGTGTTCGTTATTATCAGGACAAGGTTTGTATAAAAGAAAATTAAATATAAATAACAAATTGTTTATCAATCTCATAATATAAAAAGTTAGTGAGTTCACTATATTTACATAATAGTGAAATAAATAAATTGACGTTTTTGACAGATTGACGTTTAGTTGTTTTAATTCAAATAGACTATACGTCACAACTTTAGGTAATATTCTAAGTTCTAAGCGTAATAATGTCCATCGATCAACACTTTCAAGATTGATGACCACAAAGTACATTGTAATGGTGACATTAATTCATACACAATTACCGCTTCCTTCGCAACAGTAAAACGATAATATGTGTGTTTTGATGTGTGTTTAGAGGTTTGTTAAGGACTCATCCCTCCTATAATAAGCTAAAGTAGCACCAGACATGCACTATTCTAACAAAACTGCATCGGCCAGCGACAAGTATGAACATAGAGGTCAGCGTGCAACGTGACGCCCGCGACTGCACGAGGCACCGCGGCAATGAGAATGCAAGCGCCGAGTCGACGAGCCTCAGTTTATTAACTATAAGTCACTCTAATTTTTTACAGCGAAAAATTGACATATTTTATATTGCGATTTATTTTTAAATACATTTTTTAGAACCAACCCTGCGACCAGACGTAATTGGTTAATTAGTCGTGTTATTTATTGTTATTGTTAAGAAAATACTACCTGTGAGGCGTCATAATATCGGTCGGCGTACGCGTGACGCAAGTCGAGTTCACAATCTTTGAGACAATGGGACTGAAGAAGAGCGTCCGCAGCGATTGGAGACAAACAGAATGAGTATATTTTCTCAAGCGAGATCTATTACCACTCCAACAGAACCCATACCATCGGCTTCAAGCGGAAGGCAACAAAACAGACGATTAAACTTAACAATTATCAATAAAAGTTTGGCGTTTACGTATGATACAACAGTCGTTTACGCCGGCGATAAAGCGGTCCATTTTGGAATAATGAGCACTATTTGGCAATATTGTATTGCTTTTCGGTTTCGACTTCAATACAAAATTCATCATCATCATCATCTCAGCCGTAGGACGTCCACTGCTGAACATATGCCTCCCCGACCGGTTGGAAACGGCCTGCATCCAACTTCGTCCTGCGACCTTCATCAGGTCGTCTGTCCACTGTGTCGGTGGACGACCTACGCTGCGCTTGCCGGTCCGTGGTCTCCACTCCAGAACCTTTCGGCCCCATCGGTTATCTGTTCTGCGTGCTATATGGCCTGCCCACTGCCACTTCAACGGGCTTATCTTCTGGGCTATGTCGGTGACTTTAGTTTGTCTACGGATCTCCTAATTTCTGATTCGATCACGTAGAGAAACCCCGTGTACAGCCTTTTCCATAGCTCGTTGTGCGACTTTGAGCTTGCTTATGAGGTAAGAGACCACGTTTCAGTGTCATATGTCATCACTGGTAACACACATTGGTCAAAGACTCTTGTCTTGAGGCACTGAGGTATTTTTGACGAGGAGACATTGTGAAGTTTCCGGAACCCTGCCCAGCCGAGTTGGATTCGACGATTGACCTCTTTCTCACCGTTGAACCTCCCTACTTTGACTGTCTGCCCCAGGTATTCGTCAACAACTTCGAGAACTGAGTTCCCAACTGATATTGGGGTAGGCACAACATGGGCATTAGACATAATTTTCGTCTTGTCCATGTTCATCTTACCTGTTGGCATTGTACTGGGGTTTTCCATGGATTCTGCCATGACTACAATATCGTCGGCAGATCGAAGGTGAGTGATGTATTCGCCGTTGATGTTGATGCCGAGTCCTTGCCATTCCAGAAACTTGAAGGCGTCTTCCAATGCAGTGGTGAACAGTTTCGGAGATATAACGTCTCCCAGTCTCACGCATCTTTGCAATGGAATTGCTTATCTATGCCTACCTATATGGAAAAACCTATCTTTGACTTATTTTAGCAATTTTTTCTTCGATCGATTTGTATTTTATTTTCCTCACCCATGTCCATTCCATATTGCAGGCATGTATGTTTAAATAGCCTTTATAATTTAAGTCGAATTTAAATTTCACTTGCCAGATTTTAACGAAATAAACATACTGACTTATTAATACATACAAATGTGAACTGAATAAAAAGCTTGTAAAACATATTTTTTTTAAAGCTGGGGGCCTCATTTGGCTTTGTCGCCCCGGGCCTCTGACGAGCTTAGTCCGCCACTGCAGCGCTGATGACTTAAATGCTTGCTTGAAGGCATCACATTTATAGAGATACGTGTAAATATCAAGTTAACAACGAATATGCGAGTGGCGTTACAAAATGACATATAGGTGGCGTTGTTTTCAAATTATACATTTTGAATTTACCAGAAGTGCTATATTTCCGAAGTTCGCCGGGTCAGCTAGTAAGTACCTATATATAAGTTATAAAAGTAGATCTTTTAAATATAATTCTGTCTCTATCAGGGGCGCTTACTACGTTGCATTTTAATTTTTATTTGTAAAATGGTTAGAGGCACCATAAAGTGAATGTTTGGTCAGACGTAGGTACCCCCTATTAAGTACCTACCTCTGCTCATTACAGGAGAGATGACTCCTTAACAAATATCTAACACATATCGAAACACACGAAACATCATATTGTTGTTGCGAAAGAAGCGGTAATTGTGTATTAATTAATGTCACCATTACAATGTACTTTGTGGTCACCATACTATCAATTTTGACAGTGTTGATAGATTGACATTATGACGTATGGTCTGATATACTTGTCCTGATAATAATGAACACTAAACAAAAAGAATTATCCTTACAGTCGTTCGGAAGTTATAAGCGTAGGTACATACATACATTTCTTAGATTAATTTTTATATATAACGATATACAGGGTTATTGGTAATTAGACTGGATCCTTTTAAGGGGTGGTAGGGAATGCCATTTGCAACAATATGACTGTACATTGTGATATCCGGAAATGAATCATGTCTGTGATATTCTTTTTTTTTATTTTTTTTGGAAAATCCAGTTTTACTACTTTAAAATTCAATAAAAAAAAAAGTAATCAACCGATTTCAATTCTGTTCGCAGTTTTAGAGAAACCTTGTTACAGCTCTTAATAATAAACAATAATATCGTACTAATGTAGATCCATCCAAAAACTAGAGGCTTTTTCATAATTTTTATTTGATAATTTTTGTAAGATGCTTTACAAAAACCTTTATTTTCTCTACAAAAACGATAGTAAATTAAGTCTGCATTTTATTTAAAAAACATCTACAAGTCTTTAGCTATCCAACGAGGTAAAAAAATTAGCACTTTATTGCACAATTGCAGAAATAATGCGATAACAAAGACTCAGGTAGAGACATTCCGAGAAAGGGTTTTAGACAACGGTATCCATGTTGAATGCGCCGTCTCCCTCTCGCTTATGTTTGTTGAACGAGCAATGAGAACCCAGTTTGCTCAAGCGCATCGTACTGTTCAGACGCTCTTTGGCAACCCTTTATTACGATTAAATTTCGACCTTGATAACGTTATTGGACTTGTGTAACTTCATTTTCTGTGATTCGGCTAGTGAACTGGACTTT
Organism: Selenia dentaria; assembly: GCA_917880725.1. Lineage (NCBI taxonomy): Eukaryota > Metazoa > Arthropoda > Insecta > Lepidoptera > Geometridae > Selenia > Selenia dentaria. The sequence continues at coordinate 29,917,754 of OU862890.1, read as the reverse complement.
TTGATTGATTGCTTACCCGACGACTTGGCTTGTACTTAAGGATCTGATCATGACTGCGGAATCCCACGACCATCTACCTCGGCTTCGAGAGTTCACAAACGAAGATTATGCGGACATACTGTTTTGCTATGGTTTTGCCAACAGCGTCGCTACACATGCTCGAACGGAGTATCAGTCTCGATTTCCACAGCGCCGTTTACCCCATGTGAGTGTATTTGACGGAGTGTACCGGCGACTACGAGAAACTGGTCAAGTTCAAAGACGACAAAGTGATGCTGGACGATCTCGTATTTATCATTCGGATGAAGAGGAACGATAATTCGCATGTTTGAGCAAGATCCTACGACTTCAACAAACATCATTGCACGACGTCTTGGCATGTCGCAATGGAAAGTATGGAACACAGTGCACCGCTCAAGACTCTACCCGTATCATTTGACTCCAGTACAAGTTATCCAAGACGGAGATCCTGCACGTAGAGTCGAATTTTGCAGATTCATGTTGAACACCGATATGGAAGATGCCAATTTTTTATTAAAAATCTTATGGACCGACGAATCCAAATTTAATCAGGATGGAATATCAAATTATCATAATATTCATTATTGGGCCCCGAAAGATGACGGTGACCCAAACAAGAAAAGATTACAAGGATCACAAAGAAGGTTTTCCGTTAATGTGTGGATGGGCATTATTAAGAATGAATTGATCGGCCCTTTCTTTCTGCCCAACAACCTCAATGGTGAAGCGTATGAATTTTTTTTGAGAAACGAACTTTATGAGCTACTCAGTGAAGTACCCCTTGAAACCCGCAGAAACATGATTTACCAACATGATGGTTGCCCCGCACATTTTAGTTTGAGCGTCCGTGAGTGGCTCAATCGTCAGTATCCCAATAAGTGGATTGGCAGAGGAGTACCCATTCCGTGGCCGGCCAGAAGTCCCGACTTGACTCCCGTCGACTATTACGTATGGGGTCACATGAAAAGCTTGGTGTACGACGATACTCTTGGACCTGTGGCAACCATCGAAGAACTGAAACAGCGCATAATAAATGCAGCAGAAAAAATGAAAATTAATTTAAATACAAGTGTTGTTAAAAACAATTTACGCAGACGTATGCGTCTCTGCATTCAAAATTCTGGCTCACATTTTGAGAACGAACTGTAAAAATAATAAATACAGACTAATTACATCTACTCTTTTATTTCTTTAAAAGAAATTAAGTTACCTTAAGAAAGTATTTCTTCCATAGCTACTTCTCATGGACTATTCTCATTCCTTTCTCGGCCTTTTGTAATCGCATTATTTCTGCAACTGTGTAATAAAGTGCTAATTTTTTTACCTCGTTGGATAGCTAAAGACTTGTAGATGTTTTTTAAATAAAATGCAGACTTAATTTACTATCGTTTTTGTAGAGAAAATAAAGGTTTTTGTAAAGCATCTTACAAAAATTATCAAATAAAAATTATGAAAAAGCCTCTAGTTTTTAGATGGATCTACATTAGTACGATATTATTGTTTATTATTAAGAGCTGTAACAAGGTTTCTCTAAAACTGCGAACAGAATTGAAATCGGTTGATTACTTTTTTTTTTATTGAATTTTAAAGTAGTAAAACTGGATTTTCCAAAAAAAAATAAAAAAAAAGAATATCACAGACATTATTCATTTCCGGATATCACAATGTACAGTCATATTGTTGCAAATGGCATTCCCTACCACCCCTTAAAAGGATCCGGTCTAATTACCAATAACCCTGTATAGATAAATATACCTACATTGGTATTGTATGGGTTATTGGTGGGAGAATTAGTGTAAAGTTACTTTCCTCTGTAGTGTTCAATGATAATATAATAAATAATAAGTGTAATTACTGAAAAGAATAAATAAATGAAAGAGAAAAGAAGCTAATTAACAATCTTAGGTTCAAACCAAATTCTAGCGAGATTTGGCTCAAGAGTGACAATACCAAAATAACATTATTCACATATGGGTAGGTCACTCTTAGACGTATTATATACCTAATAGTTTATTATGATACAAGTGAGCAAGTTGCTCACGAGTTTCATATTTTCTACACGCGAGGAAAAAACAAACATGTATTGCATAAATCGTTTAATTATTAAAATAATTGGTGAATGTACTATTTTCAAAACGATATTGGATTGTTTTTTTATGGAAATTTCACAGTTTGTGTTACATTGGTACTTGCAACTTCTTTAGTACCTTAATTTACTTGTTGTGTAAATGTTAGTGACAAAGGTAAATCATACAAATTACTGGAAGCAGAAGGCACCAAATAACTCATGCTACGAGATGTACATGGTTGTGGTTCGGGGTAAAGCCTTTTTGCCTTTGGCTTCAAATTAAGGCAATAACGTTAGTAAACTATAGCTTCCAAGAAAATTGATTAAATGTCCAATAAAAGGTTTTTATATTTCATAACTCTTACGTCTATAGTTTAGGAGTACCTAATAGGTACTCTTAAATAATAAATTATTGGAACTTTAAAAATGTGGTATATTAAGTTTTGAAGGTCTTTCAGCATGAAGAACTAACAAATATACCTACACACTCACCAACTCACCACTCAATCACAAACTTTTTTTCTTATAGTGATTACTTACTGCTATTAGGTATCTAATTAATTATGTAAGTACCTATAGTAACAAAGTATATAATAACTGATTTATTTTCTTTTACTTTCACCGTAATATATAAAAATACGGTTCTGGTTTGAACATACAGTTATGAATATTAGATACTTTCGGCGATATTTTAGCACCTGAAGTTTCGTAAAATAATGGACTTTGTTTGGCTAATCACTTTAATTTATAACAAGTTTACAGACAGAAACACATTAAATGTACCTAAGTAAAGTGATTACTGGTTGATCTATAAACATACATCAGACACGCAGTAAAGTTATCACATTGTGTATGTTAGGTGTACATCGTCTTAGTTATTACAACGCATAACCTTAGGTTTAGTCGAACTGAAGGTAATATACAATACAAAGGTGTTTTGCCTACGTATATAAACTCAGAACAAATTCCACACAAAAAGTTGTCCTTCAAACCAAAACGACGTGTGGAATTACTACCCAGGATTATATTATAATATAATACAGGATTGATTTTAGAGATGGGGCAGCAGTATCTTATAGTTTGTATGGGGCAGTAAGGGCAGGTATCATAACCGTTTAGTTACAAAAAATCTTTTCTAAGAAACCTCTTATAACTAATTTTTAACGGACTTCAAAAAACGAGGAGGTTATAAAGTTCGAATGTATGTATTTTTTTGTATGTTCACCAATTTCTCCACCATTTGTGGACCGATTATTAAAATTCTTTTTTGTTTTAAATTCATTCTAGCAGTTTTTGAGTTACACTCCAATATCTGAACAGTGATACGTATATCTTGATGATATCACCACAAATGCTAATCGTAAGAAGCAAGGGTCTCTAAAAGTGGCGAGAATTTATATTATACCGAAAAATGTAACTGGCTTTAACACTAAAAAGTTTGAAATAACTTGTTGAAGTCAGTACCATGCGCACAACGTTGTGATAATAGGTACTTTTGAACTATCATGGTACCGACGACGGTAATCACGGCACTCCGTCTCTCTGTCTGATTTTTACCTTATGACGCCTTGATACTTTTCATCATCATCATCATCCATCATCCATCAGCACGCGGATGAAACTGCGGGGGCAGATGGTGGTAAAATGACAGTGGTGAGTACCCAGCCTTTAGAATACGGGTTCAAAAGTTTATGAGTATACTGTAGTACGTACGGTCTTCCTTTGCTTCTACTCCTCTTCTTCCCTCTATTTTCTTCCCGTGGGCGTCGTAAGAAACGACTAAAGGAAAAATACCAGAAGGTGGGCAGCAGCGCTTTCTAAGGAACTGCCATCTACACTGCGATCCTCAAGTTGCCTGCCAGGCATGGGAATTATGTTATACCCCCCTATTATAGGGGAGACCTTGTTCAATTGTAGTGATATGATGAAGTTCTACTACTATAGACTACTTGTTCAGTATTAATGTTATTTAGACAGTTTAACTTACGCGGTAGGTATATTCGAATATCTCTACCGGTTCTAGCGCTAGTACTAGCGCGAACGCAGCCGGGTGCGCAAGTCTTCCATGAAGAAGTGACCCGGACGGTCACGAAACCGGTCGAGTTATTCGACTATACCTACCGCGTAAGTTAAACCGTCAAAATAACATTAAAATGTGTAATACTCACGAAAGTTTCAATCAAGTTACTTGTACAGTGTCTAGAAAACTTATTTATGTCTCATCTGTGGAAGGAGCTCTGCCGTGCGATTCTGTAATGATTCGTCGACGAGCTCACCGATGTCAAATACTTTATGAGATATCGCCCTTGTACATAAGGTTGCTTTTCCAATGTTTCTTGTCATCTCTTTGTTCATTCACATCATTTGCTTCACGGACGTTGTCAAAGATGCAACGATGTTTGCTTTTAGAGAATAGTATGGCAGCAAACGCATCATTTTGGCTTATTGTTAGTCATAGACAAGAAAGTTAACACGTAATGTTCCGAGTGAGCTCATTTAGAGCGATTCTCTACAATTTTTTTGCAGTTTATTTAAAATGTCAAGTACCTCTCAAACGGCCTTATTAATAAACTTGGCTTACACCCGGAGTAGTTAAAACATCTATGTGTCAATTTTTCGCTTGCAGTAAATGTCACGCGTGAAAGCAAGACAAAGCATGTTACGCCTAATATAGTTTGGTAGAGGGACCGACAAACCAAATGAGCGTGTTCGGGGGACCACTTGGAGAATACAAGTTGGCCAAAAAAATCCCCGACCCCCCAATATGTTTAACTTTTTTTTGGGATTTTTCCCTTTTTCTCCGAAATTGTACCTATTTACCACCATAACATTTGTAAAATCTGTTTTAGGCCGGATGTTTTTAGTTGAATTTGGTCTCTAATACACCTTCAGGCCACGCAAAGCAAAATTGGATACAAAACAGAGCTAACTAACTGATTTAGTAAAAAAAAATTGAGGTGTCGGGGATTTTTTTTGGCCAACTTGTATTCCCCGAACACTCTCAATTGGTTTGTCGGTCCCTCTACCAAACAACCTGTATATTTACGCAACGTTTATTAATAAAGGCCTATCTATGTATCTGCCAGTAAATAACTTGGTGAAAGGTACTTCGTACAAGTTCCCTCAACCGTAAGCAATCAAAAGCTCGTTTACCATATCAAGAGGTTGACTTTAACTTTACCCTGCCCACCCTTATCACGGCTGGGTATAAGCCAACTCGTCGTGTGAAAGAAGTTACGTAGGTATACGAGTATGTACCTACTCGTTCCAGTTTTGAATTATGAACCGACTTCGAAAAACGAGGAGGTTCTATATATGACTGTATGTTTTTATTATGTATATTCTCCGATTCCTACCCCATTTGTGGACTGATTTTAAAAAAAAAAAAAAATATTTGAAAGAGTACCAATACTTCCGAGGTGGTACCATTTAAATTTCATTAAATTTAGTCAATCGATTGTTGAGTTACACTCCAATAACTAAATAGTGTTTCGCCTATTTTGATATCCTTATTGACGGTGACTATCGATCCCGTAAGTAGCAAGAGCCACTAAAAAGGGAGATTTAATTTTTTTTTGTTAAAAAAAAACACGTTCACGATTTGGTATTCTCCAAATTTTATGTTTCCTAATTCTAAATTTTACGATAGTTCATTGTTGCATGTGCATTGTTAATCTTTTTATCACTTATGACGATGGATAATGTTAATCTTGATTAACTCCTGTATAAGAGCGAACAAAACAAAAAGCAATTATTATTAAATTATTAAGCCGTTTTTGAGATTTAACGAAACTAACGAACAGAAATTGATTTATATTTAAAAGATAAGGATATTCAAAAAATATTCCGTTATGTACTTCATTCTAGTTTTCTATATATGTCCCGTCCCTTTCATAGACATGAGTTGAACTGCAGCTAAGGCAGTTATGATGTAAAAACTGTCGTTTGGAAAGGGATGGAAAGAAAAGTTGTGATTACGTGTTTGCTAAGTGTTACCAAGGATAGGATGGCGGGAAAAAAGCCATCAATGTCTGTCGTTGATTTAATTTAATTATACTAATCCTGAGAATAACTAATCCATGACTACATTAACACTGCCGTTTATGATCTAAGAGTAGGGTTATTGTTATCTAAAAAGGCGTTGATGTTTTTAAACTATTACCAGGACATAAAAGGGTAGTAAGTAGTACACATTTATTTAGCCTTTCCAGATAAAGCAGTGGCTTCGGGCCACGGTTAAACTTTTCCAGAACGCTATCTCCGCTAATTACGCTTCGTCTACACAATTTCTGAACAATTTTACGCGGGGGTGACTTAAAAAGAAAGTGCTCCCAAGATGGCAGTCTTAGGTCTGTTTAGTTATCAGTGAAATTGCCTTGTCTTCTGAAATAATAAGCGCTTTAGAATAAACAGCTTTGAGCTCGCTGCGGTGCGAACGTCATCAAACAACTTTTGGGAAGTCATTTGTGGTTAGTTTTAGTTGCCTTGTAATACCGATTGGCTTACTTTGGTAAGCATACATTTTAATATTCAGAGATCAGATAGGTCGTGTCAAAAGTATTTCGTGAGCATGATGATTTAAAAGTTTTATTTTAATTGTAGGAAGGTAAAATATTGCATGTAAAGTGCCAAATTTGAGGTTTTAACGAAGGTTTAAAATATTGTTATATAATTTATTTTATACTAGCGACTGCCTGCGACTTCGTTCGCGTAGTAGGATCGGCTTTCGGCCTCTCCATAACCTCTCATCTTTTCTTATTTTTTTATATATAAGAATCTATTAGAAAACATTTAAATAAGCTGCGTGAATGAAATCGGTAAAGCCGTTCTCAAGTTATAGCGTAACTAGGAGAAATAGGAGTACATTTTCATACATATATATATAATAGATATATTATTGTCTTCTCTTTATAGTAGGGCACACTTAGGCAGAGTGGTCACAGTAGTGGTCATGGTGACGGTAAAAGGCGGATCCTCCTCGGCTTCCATTTCCTGGGATGCCGATCGTCTCGCGATGTCTCTCCATTTCTGGCGGTCAATGGCAATAGTAACATTGTGGTGGAGTTCGTGGCCTTTTAAATCAAGTCAGTCCAAAGTGTTGAAAATCCATGATTGTCTTACATACTTAATTAAGTATGTTTAAGACAGATATTAATAATGCAATGCGACTAAAATGGTAACTTTGGTATCGCTAAGCAGGCGTTAGTGCTTTAAAAATCGTATTATAAAAATTGTGAAGGGTTGCGACATCAATACGAAAGTTAAGTATTTGAAAAAGCTTTATATGACTACAGTAATATTATAAATGCGAAAGTTTGTAACATGAGTTAGTGTGTTAATTTATTGAAAAATGGCTTTGCTACTTTTTCTACATACAGAGGTTTCTATGTTATTCCATGTGAACGAAGTCACGGCCAGGCTCTAGTAGAGTCTGTGCAAAAAGGGAAGCGTCCTAGGAGTTTAAAAGTCGTGCGTGTGCTCATTTAATGCTCACTACTGCTTGCTAATAAAAAAAAAGTTGAATAAAATGGCTGCTTATTGTATATCTTGTATTATATATTTCTTGAGTTCACACTTGATAGTTAGAACAGCCGTGCGATTCTCTAAGAGCAAACATCGTTGCATCTTTGACAACATCCGTGAAACAAATGACGAGATGATGAGACGAATCATTAGAGAACCGCACGGCAGATACTAGTTATATTGGACTTGCCATATAAAAACGGGCAGATAAAAACAGCTTTAACGTAGTTCTCACGTGTCCATCAGGTTGTTTTTCCAACGTTTCTTATCATCTTATTATTTGTTTCATGGATGTTGGCAAAGATGCAACGATGTTTGCTCTTAGAGAATCGCACGGCAGCACTACGCTAAGCAACAACAGGCAACTACGAGTATAAGTGAATCTCGAATAAGAATTTTTTGCAATTTTTATAAATTATATTTTTTATAACAAAACAAAACATACCTACATAATATTTTCAGAAAGTGTGGCTTGAACTTGAATAAAAGAGCTGAGCCCTTTTATTCTCTGCCAGTGTGCGCGCGAGTTATCTTAGATTTCTGACGACTAGGCACTAATCTGATTCCTTGTTTGCTGCACATCTTAATTACTTCCCTCTGTTTCCTTTGTTTACATGAGATTTTTTGTTCGCTTCCGTGTCTACGTAGAGATAATTATCGCTGCAAAGGAGTATCTTATAAAAACGGTGTTCTACTATGGTTCGGTTGGAGAGAAGACTTTTTCAGTGGGATATTTCGAGGAATATTGAGGAATATTTCTTAGAAATTGAGTGTCTGCCGGCGATCGGGCGGTTGCGGTTTCTAATCCTATTTTGGACTTGAGTTTCTAGAGAAGTTTTTGGGAACACATACAACATGGTGATAGGTACACTTTTCAACCTTTCACCCTGGTTAGTTACGAAGGTTTACAATCTGTTAAATCTGTTGTTCAAAGCACCAGGCTGCATGTTCCAGGTGTGTCTTTGTGAACCAATAATCATTCTAAAGGTACCTAGTACTCGTACGTGTCATCAGTCACCGACGTGGTAAAACGGTATCCAGCCTACTTTTTTTTATTAAACTGTAAATACTTACATCTACATCTACGATGTTTATCGCTCGTCGACAGTGTAACTATTGCTAATAGCCTTAAAGTCCTATCTTGAAGAAAGCGGTTTTTTATCTTTTCTATTTAGATTTGTACGGATGTATATTTGCCATTCCTGAAGTGGTATACTTAAATATTTATGGTTGCATCAACTTCATGGGCAAATCATAGCTATTGTCTGCCTACGATCAAGTTAGATTTTTATTCAGAGTTACTCACAGTTAATATAAGCGTTTGATTATGTCATCGTTCTGTATAAGTCACTAATTAATATAAGGTTATAAATAAAAAAATATATATTAACCCTAAAAAACAGTGATTTGTGTGAACAATACATATCTAAAACTTTGTAAAATAAGAACAATATTGAAATTTCACTAATGTATTCAAAAATTATATATTAATATATATAAATTAAATCATAGAATATACAAACAAAAATTTACGAATAAGTACAAAAATATCTAATAAGTATTTCTTAAATATACCTACATATTATATACATTACTGTTCGACAGTGGACGTTACGGTCAATATGATAAGAAATACATTCAAACCAAGAAAAAATTACCAAAAACTGACATATTTAAATTTATTCATCATTTATAATTTTAAAATATCACTAAAATGGCGATAACCTACACACGGACAAAATCGCACGCAGTAGCTATAGCAATTAACAATGTTTGTTTGAAACCCAATAAAATAGCAACCCATTATTCATCAAAAGTTCGTGAAAATCTGCTAAAACTTACAATTTCAACGAATTTCATAAATTTAATTTAATTTAATTATTTTTTAATTAAATTTAATTAATTTAGTTTAATTAAATGTAATTCTCGGTGGCCTAGTTGGTCAATGGTGTCTGACACGGAGAGTCAGAAGACGCGGGTTCGAATCCCGTCCGAGGATGTGAATTTTTCTCTCTATAAATTTCAATGTTTGAGATCGCTTAAGCGTGCGTTAGTGCTTTGAAAAGTAATACTATAAAAATAACTGATCTAATCGCTGACTGGAAATATCTAATTTTGATTCTTGAGGTGTAGGTGAGAAATACAGAATCTTTTACGGTTACACTTTTATATATTGACTTTTGAGACTGTCCCTACCAAAGAATTTACACTAAGATGCTCGCCTTATCTTCATCATCTCAGCTATAGGACGTCCACTGCTGAACATATGCCTCCCCCACAAATTTCCAAAAAGACCGGTTGGAAGCGGCCTGCATCCAACGTCATCCTGCTACCTTTATCAGGTCGTCAGTCCACCTTGTAGGTGGACGATCTACGCTGTGCTTGCCGGTCCGTGGTCTCCACTCTAGAACCTTTCTGCCCCATCGGCCATCTGTTCTGCGTGCTATGTGGCCTGCCTACTGCCACTTCAACTGGCTTATCTTCTGGGCTATGTCGGTGACTTTCGTTCGTCTACGGATCTCCTCATTTCTGATTCGATCACGTAGAGAAACACCGAGCACAGCCCTCTCTATAGCTCGTTGTGCGACTTTGAGGCCCACAGTAAGAGACCACGTTTCAGTGCCATATGTCATCACACACACATTGGTCAAATACTCTTGTCTCTTGGCTCGTCTTAACGAGTTGCGAATTTACAAATGGCGTTAGCTGATTTTCCGCCGCTTTTTGCACTGACTTTATTCGTAGTTCCTCCTGAAAAGAACTACACAATCTTCAACTCAAACTGCTGCTACCTTCATCAAGTTAATACTTCATAGCATGGCTTGATACGTTTCATAGTTAGTACGGCAGTCCTCCAGTTCATTAACTAATTTATTCTTGAGAAAGTCCGCGCTATCCGTAGAGCAAGAAGGAAACTAATGGCGTCGGCAACATGAGAACTGACTTATCTGGGGGCCGGGTAAGAAGTGAGAGGTAGCGGGGCTAATGAAAGTTTACTTGATTTAAATTCTGTGATAAGGTCAAAGGCAACAAAACATTTTTTAAGGTGCCTCTTTTCACATGAAGGGGGGTATGTATGTAGCGGTGCCTTCGTGCGGTCAGTGGCATTGTGGTTCTTTCGCCGGAGCAATGAATAAGATTTAATAAAAATTTAAAAATAAATATGTTTTCATGATCTGTTATAAGTAGATTCCAAGCCACTCCGTTAAAAAGGCCTTATATAAATATGTACCTATATATGTTTTTACCTTTCCTACTAATGAACTCTATCAAACAACCAATGTACTTTCTGTAAGAAAACTATTTACATATTTACAAATGTATTAACAGATACCACAGAGAAACAGTCCCTTATTTGCCTATAACCAAGAAAAGACTTGTCCCGTTCCCATTCCCAGTTATCAGTGCATGATAGCATGGAGACACTATAATCATTTAGCTCCAATATTTTACAATAAAATACATGGAAATACTAAATTAAAACTCTGACTTTGTACAAACTTAAACATATAGTTTATGAATGGGTTAAACAGGAAGACTAGCTGCATCATCAAGTACAATCCATCCACACATTATTACTATATTCTCAGAATGTTTGATTATAGATGGAGAATACTACCTTCATTACCTATTAGTATTGATCTTATCTTATGTCGTTTTCATTGTTAAACTTTAAATTAACTTCATGGAAGAGACTGCCTTTTGTAACACATTTCTTACTAAAACAAAAGGCAGAGGTACGAGGACGAGAATGTTTATACTATGTAAAGTTTTTCAATAAAGATGATTATTATCATAATTGTAAGGTGACAGATATAGGACGATAGTTAGTTGGGTCGGACCGATCCCCTTTCTTCGGGATTGTTTGGACGTTTGCCTCACTCCAAGCCTCCGGCACAATTCCTGACGAATAAGACAGGCGGTATAGTCGGGTCAGCACAGGGGACAACTCTGGTGCACATCTTTTCAGAACTAAGGCTGGAATACGTCAGGTCCACTTGCTTTCCTAACATCGAGTGACAACAGCTCTCAGCGCACGTCACACTGCCTAATGCGGACAGCGGGCATGGTGGTGCTACACCGGGGTATTCTTGGCGGCTGCGCGCCATTGTCATCGAGTCGGGAGTTCGCCGAAAAATTATGAGCGAGCATCGGGATATCTCAGCGGAGGTAGAGAAGGCTGGTAGAAGTTTGCTTGGACCGTTTTGACCAGTTGCCAGAACTGCGGCTACCTGTGCGGTGCGAAAGAAGGTTTTGGCCAACAAGAGCAACTCGTTGGGCATCCGCTCTTATGTATGCTCTCTTACAGTCTCTGGTGGCTTTACCTGTTTACCTCTGTCTGTCACCAGGCTGTATCGCATGAACCGTGATAGACAGTTGAAATCTTCACATATATGTATTTCTGTTGCCGCTATATCAGACGATAATTATAGTATGGTACTCTTCGTGCGCGAGTCCGACTCGCACTTGGCCGGTTTTTTATTGTCATTGTGAAAAAGATTATGGCGATGAAGACCGCTTTCGTCTTCCATCTTGTCCACTATAATAATTTATGAACAGAAACCGGCTTGGGGACGCGGCAATTAGCCGAAGCATAACGAACGCTCCAAATAAATATCATTTCATGATTAATGTCGCCTTCATAAATATGGCGTCCACCGGACACTGACGGCCCCGGCCGTCCGATATGAAGGGTTCATTTGTTACATTACATAAATGTGCTGGAAAATCAGGGGATTTATGTCCCCTGTGATTTTTAATCCGGACATGTGACAATAAGCCCGCCGTATTCGGGTTTGATTGGATTGCTCCTCGTGCGACCTCGTTCTCCGACGGATAATATTGTCTCCGGAATCAGAGTTCATTCTAATTAAGTGCGGAAATCAAATAAGGTTTTGATGTAGCAACATTGCAAGCTTGGCAATACTATTTCACTGGGCGGTGTTAGGTCTGTCAATCTTAGAAATACTATACTCATCATACAGGGTAGTTTTTTGAGAACGGCGGTCATGGCCAAGTCTAGAATCACGAGATTTAGAGAAAAATCGTGTAAGGAGACATGCCATAACAATAACTGCATTATATGCAATATACAATACAACAATTCTTTATTGCACTTTAACCAATATACAAAAATATTAGTTACAAAGTATAATCTTAAATTAGGAAAGTACAATGGGCGGTCTTATCGCTTATATCGATTTTTTCCAGACAACCTTTGTATGGACATTATCATAAGAAATAGTAGACGGTGGTGCAATATATGTTCCTTTAACTCTATGTTATTTTATTCAAACTCCAATACATAAATACTTATAATTAAATACTAATACATACAAAAAATTACAAGGATACAAATAATATCACTGTTACATACTTGATACATAGTGATTCTTAACTATGTTTTTGAAAATTGCCAGAGATTTAGCACTTCTGATATCAAGGGGCAGTGCATTCCACAGCCGTACAGCCTGAATTGTGAACGATTTGTCATAGTACCCGGAAGTATGACCAGGTGTTCGTAGTTGAAGGGTATTAGAGGAACGTAAAGACAAGGTGTGTGAAAGATTTAAAAATAAAAATCGCTCTTTGAGATAGGTAGGAGTTGTAGGAACAAAGAGGATACTATAGAGAAGGGATAAAATATGAGCATTACGGCGCAGGCGGATAGGTAACCACTTCAGCTTTTTCCGAAAGTCAGAAATGTGGTCATATTTCCGTAAGCCAAATATGAACCTGATACGGAAGTTTTGCAAGCGTTCTAACTTATTTAGCTGGTCTTGGGTTATATCTAGATATGAAGCGTCCGCGTAGTCTAGGATAGGGAGTAAAAGTGATTGTACAAGCGCAATTTTAGTAGTAATAGGTAAAAAATATTGTAACCTTCTAAGTGAAGAAGCCGCAGCAAACATATTACGACTAGTTTCAGCTATCTGCGGCACCCAGGGTAATTGTTGGTCCATAATCATACCCTAATTCTTGCACGTGTCGCGAATTTGAATTACTTGGCCATCAAAGATGACTTGCGCAAGGCGAAACCAATCAATGAGAGAGATCATTCTAAAACTTCCAATGACGATAATTTGTGTTTTCTCTGGATTCACTTTGATACCGTAGGAATTACTCCAATTAGAAATCCGTATATATTATCCGAAATATATTAAAATTGAATACATTTGTCCCGTTATAGAGGGACAGTGTAATATTTTTGTAAGAAATTATGACCACAATTTAGTTGCTTTTGGAGCTCCCAATGTTTCGGTACAGGTATACATATTATATACAGTTATGATTTTGAACATGGTGTATGTAACATACACCATGTTCAGAATTATAACATTTTATGGAAGTTATTAAAATAACACCAAACACCAGATCTCGGCACGTAACTAGAACTATGACCTTAAATTGCAAAGAGGGGCCGTGCGTAACCCATAGCAACGCGGCGCACAACAACCACACTCCCTATAGTACAATCGCACCTTTTTTCTTTTTTTTTCTGTATGCTATCTATTGACTAAGAGTTTTCCTACAACTAACGTTCCAAATCCAAATCACTTTACACCCATGGGAGTTTCATACAACGTTACAGCCCCGGGAATGTAATGCCTTGCTTTACGTTGATATTGCGTGATATGTAATTGAACATTTTCGAGCAGGTGGTACAGTAATTTTATTCAGGTGACATCGCCATTGCTATACATTTTCGCAATCAAGGTAACCAAAGAGAAACAGTGGTACACTGTTCTTTAGAAGTCATTTCCATTGTCTTCGTATTTATCTTCATTCGATAAATTTTTCATTATGAAAGTGTGAAATAAACATTGTCACTAACGTAACTTTCTTCAAAACAATAAAAACGACATAACGTAATCATATCTACAGTACAAACACAACCTTTGTTATCGTATTTAACACGAATAATATATTTAATAGTCTCTTTCGTTGCTGGTTTTTTCATTCCAATGCGCTTACTTTGACGTACCGACCTGATGCAGTGATGCTGTAGTAGCACGTTTACATTGCAGAAAGTATATGTTCACTGACACGTCTTGAAAAATCACAAATTGTAAAAAAGTAAGTGTTGGTTGAAAAGTTCCACTAGTCATCCCATTTCATTTCCAAAAATAAAGCGACTTCGATGATCCCAGTATTTGGAAACCACAAACTATTTGTTTTTACGTCTCAACTCGCTTCAGGTGCTCTAGGTTAAGTTTTAATTGCCGCGGGAGCGATATTGGAAAATTCCTCGTGAGTTGAACAATTCCGTTTTTGTCAGTTTAATGAATTTAAAAGTACACGATTAACCTTTCGGTGCGAAAGTTACTTTTATTGATCATTGCTATTAAGAATAAGTACTTAACCCTTCCTATACCGTGATAGTTAAAACAAAACATTTATGAATGCAACGCATGTAAATTTACGTCTCTGGTAGGCAAAGGGTAAAGTGATTTTTTGTGAATATAAGTGAGACCCTTTGGAAAACATTTCTGTAAGCTGTAACGGCTATTTAAGGTGAGTCCGGATTCTATACGAAATAGTTACCAACTGTAAACATTTTGCTGTTGTATTTATCAAGGTATTTTAGCGCGGGGGGAAAGAAAATTAGAATTTTCCATCCGCTGTCGTGTGACATATCTTTTGTGCAAAAAAAGTGTGTTAGTACTAGGGTGGTACCAATCATGATTCCCTAGTCTTAAACCTTAAGTACCTTAGTTCGATTCCTGGCTGAGATAAATATTGTTACAAATATTATTATCTGTGATGAACAGAACAGGTCTTGAACGTTTGTGTGCCACAGGGAATCCTGGTGAGGGTATGAGTTTGTAAAGGTTTATAAATATGCCTCAAAGCAGTCATGTGGAAAGGTTAATGTGAATGCGACTTAAACCTAATGTGCATGACGACAAATGCAGTGCAGTGAACCTGCCACGAATAACTGCGTAAGTCAAACGTAACATGTCGTTCACGTGAAACAGTACACACCGTCATTTATCTTCGGCAACGATGACACAAATAACTCATAGTTTGTACGACGAATGCATGTTGACGCTAATGATACTTTTTAGCTAAGTGTTTGTGCTACGGCCTCAGTTCCACGCAAAATTTCAACTTAGAACTTTGGTACTGACTATAGCATCATGATTTACCATTTGCCGTCGCCTACGGATCCACCGATCGCCAATTGTTTCGTCCAGCTGTCAGCTGCTAGCGGGTGTTGAGTTGACGTCGTCGATGAAATCCAGCAATTGCACCTCGTAAAATGTGTAAAAATTCATAAAAATAATGTATACTATTAAATAAAAAAGAAATCCATCAATTGTATGTGTATTAAAAATTGTTATTTTACTACATGTGTTTCATGTCAAATATATTATAATAAAGAGAAAAACTGTTAAAGGTGTAATAAGTGGTATGTTTGATTTTTTTTAATGTACTCAAGTATTTTAAAATATGTTTTAGTTCCGCCAATGTCTACTTCAAAATCTTAGAAATGTCATACATCGTACTAATATTATAAATGTGAAAGTTTAGATGGATGGATGGATGCGTGGATGTTTGTTGCTCTTTCACGCTCTAACGGTTGGGCCAATTTTGATGATAGTTGGTATCGAGGTAGATGAGGCTTTGGATTGACACATAGAATACTTTTCATCATCATTATCATCATCAACATCACCACGCGGGTGAAACCGCGGATTGCAGAGAGTTTTTTATAATTTTAAGTCAACCAAATTAAGAGATGAACTGCTTTAAAAATCATCCTTTTCATCGACGCCAGAAGCTGGCAGCGCTAGTCGTTGCGATGTCTCTTGACATAGCACGATGGTAGTACATATTAACAAAGTGTTAATCCCGTTTTACTATTGCAAATTGTAATGAACGTAAGTTTTATAGACATTGACGTAATTTCGTTGGTCTATTGGGCTCGTTTTCGATCATGTTTAATACCCTTATCAAGGGATAAGTGGCACTCTCGTTGTGCTTTCAAATCGCTCAGAGGAAGGAAGCGGATTTCTCATTCTAAGTTTCTACGTCTACATTCCACGAATGTTTCGTGCATTCTTTTAAAGCTTGATGTACCTATGTGTAATTTATAAAGCACACTCAAATTACATCAACCACATGAATATTTTATTAATATGATTTCTGATACATACACATATTATTCTATCCTTTATTTTCAATAGCCTACTTACTATGCTCGACATCTTTAAGTAGTATTCAGGAATAGGTAATATTACTTCTTATCTATACAACCCGTGCTCCTACCTGTATATACCTGTTTTTTATCTCTAAACGAATCCATCTTAAACGGACCAACTTACTTCAATAAACCTTTTAAGGCCATATTTATTTATCCCATATCTACACAATACACCTCACGCGCACTAAGGACCAGTTTCTACCACAAACTTTTATCCCTTCGGCTTGTTACACAAGACCTTGCTCAATTGCAATATATCTTAAGACTTTGGTAAGACAGGTTGTAAAAAGTCAATCGTTCGTATCATATTGTAGTGATCTCCTTTCGATACTAATTACATGAAAATATTTTCCGTATACGTCGGACCGTAAAACGACATAGGTAAGTGCTCAGATTATAAAACAAAAGGCAGATGGAGCGTACCCAACACGCGAGCGTCCCCACCAAAGCGAATACAAACTCAAAAGCAAATACAAACCCGCGCTAGTGCTATACGCGACTTGTCCGAAGCAACACGTTACGACTGGTTCGTAATTTTAATGTAAAACATGCCGTCTTGTGTTACTAAACACTGTAAAAGTTGTTCCCAAAAAGAAAAAAAAGAAGATAGAATATCCTTTCACAGATAACTATTAATTATTTGGCTTATATAATTTTTAATCAACATAATAACTTTACATGTGACTCGGAACACAAAACTTCGACAGTCATACGCTTGTGTTGCCAGTATTTATTTAAACTAGTTAGCCGTTTTATTGGTAAAACTACATTTAGAAGGTCTAGTGGTTCGTGATGTAACGAAAGTTTGTTTTTTAATATCGCAAATGCAAATATTTTTTTATAAGTCTCGCTCACACGGTTTTTTTTCAAAAAACCTCATGACTTATTACTTTTTATGCCAGGTTTTTAATAAAGTTGAAAATGCGAATATTAGTCTCGTTCGCACCATTTTTAGGGTTCAGCACCTCAAAAGGTAAAAAGGGAACCTTTATAAGATCACTCTCTTGTCAGTCTGTCTGTCCGTGTGTCACCACCGATTTTCTCAGAAACGGGTGGACCTAGCAAGTGAAATTTATACCAGATATTGAAGTCTATAGTCTATAGTGTATAAAAATCAAGGTCAGTCTTTTTCGCTAAATCGTGTAAGTACCAAACTTTACCATAATTTTCAACTTTTTTTAGCCCAAATTGACAAGTCAACCGGAAGTACCCTATAGGTTTTGGGTCGAAAACCCATAATATGGTAGTTCCCGTTGACCTAGAATCACTAAATTTGGCAAAAAGCTAGGTCTTATAGAACAAATAAAAGAAAAAATATAAGGTCCCCCTCCTCTAATCTCCAAAGTCTGTGAAGAGAAAAATCTGAAATAATTTGTTACCTACAAATTTGTTCGGAACCCGAGATGAGCGAGTCCGATGGAATGTTATGTATGTTAATATAAATTAAAAACTACCTGTGTGCTAAATTTTATACAAATCAGTATAGTCGTTTTTGCGTGAAAGAGAAATAAACATCCATACATATGTACTTCCATTCTCACAAACTGTCGGATATATGTGTAATATTTAGAAAAGTAGGATACTATTAAAATATTAAACAAAAACAAACAATGAATTGTGTTATATTTACCGAACCTTCTTTATTTATTGTAATTTATTTAGTTATTAATAACTATTATTTTATCCAAATATTACTTTAGTACTGTATTTTACAAAAGAACGTTTAACTTTCCAATATTATAACAATTTGTTACAAAAATGTGGGAGTTAATTTTTCAATATCTGGTAACTGTATACGCACACAGATGCACGTGTACGTACAGTGTAGTGGCTCGTTGTCACGCACACATAACTATAAAGGTGGCGACACTCGCGAGTTCGGCGCGCTCCATCTGCCTTTTGTTTTATAATCTGAGGGTAAGTGTTTTTAATTATAACTAGCTGCGGCTTTGCTCGTGTCTTTGGTTTTATTTTGCGGGTGCCTCTAATTATTTTTCTAAAATAAAAGTATGCTAATTACTCCCTATAATACCAACTAAGGTTCTGTTGTAATGGTCCATTGGCTTTGGCGGCGTAAGACAGACACAAAAATTATAAATGAGTTTAGTTATATTAGTAAGTACCGTAAACAATTTTTTAAATTTGCTTTTAGTAAAAGGGAGTTATTTTGTCATTTTACATACGCTTGAATTTTTATTTATTTATATAGATTTATACTTTAGTGTTTGACCACTGACGTGGAGGGCGATGACGATGTCCAAACTTCTAAGCCAAGAACTAGATCATACCCAAACAAGTGGTCAAACTCAAACCCATTACCACCATATCGTCTACCAACTTTCACTACACCCTAATGCATTAATTATCGATAAGTAAATGGTGATAGTACTATGAATAGTTTAATGTTTGGATACAATTTAATGACAAAAAGCTTGCCACCCTTTTTACAATATTCATCCCGCTTAACAGACACATTACTACAACTACTAAAGTACCTATTGCACATTTGTTACAAAGGTAACAAATGTGCAATAGGTACTATGATTGTGTTTAATTAATATACTCTGTTTATTAAGTGTTACTTTCTTTTGGGTAAGATTAACACTGTTGCTATTCCCAAAGGTAACAAATATGCAATAGGTACAATGATTGTGTTTAATTAATATACTCTGTTTATTAAGTGTTACTTTCTTTTGGGTAAGAATAACACTGTTGCTATTCACAAAGGTAACAAATATGCAATAGGTACTATGATTGTGTTTAATTAATATACTCTGTTTATTAAGTGTTACTTTCTTTTGGGTAAGAATAACACTGTTGCTATTCCCAAAGGTAACAAATATGCAATAGGTACAATGATTGTGTTTAATTAATATACTCTGTTTATTAAGTGTTACTTTCTTTTGGGTAAGAATAACACTGTTGCTATTCCCAAAGGTAACAAATATGCAATAGGTACTATGATTGTGTTTAATTAATATACTGTGTTTATTAAGTGTTACTTTCTTTTGGGTAAGAATAACACTGTTGCTATTCCCAAAGGTAACAAATATGCAATAGGTACTATGATTGTGTTTAATTAATCTACTCTGTTTATTTAGTGTTACTTTCTTTTGGGTAACGATAACACTGTTGCTATTCCCAAAGGTAACAAATATGCAATAGGTACTATGATTGTGTTTAATTAATCTACTCTGTTTATTTAGTGTTACTTTCATTTGGGTAAGAATAACACTGTTGCTATTCCCAAAGGTAACAAATATGCAATAGGTACTTTGATTGTGTTTAATTAATATACTCTGGTACTCTGGAACATGGTGTATGTAACATACACCATGTTCAGAATTATAACATTTTATGGAAGTTATTAAAATAACACCAAACACCAGATCTCGGCACGTAACTAGAACTATGACCTTAAATTGCAAAGAGGGGCCGTGTGTAACCCATAGCAACGCGGCGCACAACAACCACACTCCCTATAGTACAATCGCACCTTTTTTCTTTTTTTTTTCTGTATGCTATCTATTGACTAAGAGTTTTCCTACAACTAACGTTCCAAATCCAAATCACTTTACACCCATGGGAGTTTCATACAACGTTACAGCCCCGGGAATGTAATGCCTTGCTTTACGTTGATATTGCGTGATATGTAATTGAACATTTTCGAGCAGGTGGTACAGTAATTTTATTCAGGTGACATCGCCATTGCTATACATTTTCGCAATCAAGGTAACCAAAGAGAAACAGTGGTACACTGTTCTTTAGAAGTCATTTCCATTGTCTTCGTATTTATCTTCATTCGATAAATTTTTCATTATGAAAGTGTGAAATAAACATTGTCACTAACGTAACTTTCTTCAAAACAATAAAAACGACATAACGTAATCATATCTACAGTACAAACACAACCTTTGTTATCGTATTTAACACGAATAATATATTTAATAGTCTCTTTCGTTGCTGGTTTTTTCATTCCAATGTGCTTATTTTGACGTACCGTCCTGATGCAGTGATGCTGTAGTAGCACGTTTACATTGCAGAAAGTATATGTTCACTGACACGTCTTGAAAAATCACAAATTAAAAAAAAGTAAGTGTCGGTTGAAAAGTTCCACTAGTCATCCCATTTCATTTCCAAAAATAAAGCGACTTCGATGATCCCAGTATTTGGAAACCACAAACTATTTGTTTTTACGTCTCAACTCGCTTCAGGTGCTCTAGGTTAAGTTTTAATTGCCGCGGGAGCGATATTGGAAAATTCCTCGCGAGTTGAACAATTCCGTTTTTGTCAGTTTAATGAATTTAAAAGTACACGATTAACCTTTCGGCGCGAAAGTTACTTTTATTGATCATTGCTATTAAGAATAAGTACTTAAGCCTTCCTATACCGTGATAGTTAAAACAAAACATTTATGAATGCAACGCACGTAAATTTACGTCTCTGGTAGGCAAAGGGTTAACTGATTTTTTGTGAATATAAGTGAGACCCTTTGGAAAACATTTCTGTAAGCTGTAACGGCTATTTAAGGTGAGTCCGGATTCTATACGAAATAGTAACCAACTGGAAACATTTTGCTGTTGTATTTTAGCGCGGGGGGAAAGAAAATTAGAATTTTCCATCCGCTGTCGTGTGACATATCTTTTGTGCAAAAAAAGTGTGTTAGTACTAGTTTTAACCCTTAAGTACCTTAGTTCGATTCCTGGCTGAGATAAATATTGTTACAAATATTATTATCTGTGATGAACAGAACAGGTCTTGAACGTTTGTGTACCACAGGGAATCCTGGTGAGGGTATGAGTTTGTAAAGGTTTATAAATATGCCTCAAAGCAGTCATGTGGAAAGGTTAATGTGAATGCGACTTAAACCTAATGTGCATGACGACAAATGCAGTGCAGTGAACCTGCCACGAATAACTGCGTAAGTCAAACGTAACATGTCGTTCACGTGAAACAGTACACACCGTCATTTATCTTCGGCAACGATGACACAAATAACTCATAGTTTGTACGACGAATGCATGTTGACGCTAATGATACTTTTTAGCTAAGTGTTTGTGCTACGGCCTCAGTTCCACGCAAAATTTCAACTTAGAACTTTGGTACTGACTATAGCATCATGATTTACCATTTGCCGTCGCCTACGGATCCACCGATCGCCAATTGTTTCGTCCAGCTGTCAGCTGCTAGCGGGTGTTGAGTTGACGTCGTCGATGAAATCCAGCAATTGCACCTCGTAAAATGTGTAAAAATTCATAAAAATAATGTATACTATTAAATAAAAAAGAAATCCATCAATTGTATGTGTATTAAAAATTGTTATTTTACTACATGTGTTTCATGTCAAATATATTATAATAAAGAGAAAAACTGTTAAAGGTGTAATAAGTGGTATGTTTGATTTTTTTTAATGTACTCAAGTATTTTAAAATATGTTTTAGTTCCGCCAATGTCTACTTCAAAATCTTAGAAATGTCATACATCGTACTAATATTATAAATGTGAAAGTTTAGATGGATGGATGGATGCGTGGATGTTTGTTGCTCTTTCACGCTCTAACGGTTGGGCCAATTTTGATGATAGTTGGTATCGAGGTAGATGAGGCTTTGGATTGACACATAGAATACTTTTCATCATCATTATCATCATCAACATCACCACGCGGGTGAAACCGCGGATTGCAGAGAGTTTTTTATAATTTTAAGTCAACCAAATTAAGAGATGAACTGCTTTAAAAATCATCCTTTTCATCGACGCCAGAAGCTGGCAGCGCTAGTCGTTGCGATGTCTCTTGACATAGCACGATGGTAGTACATATTAACAAAGTGTTAATCCCGTTTTACTATTGCAAATTGTAATGAACGTAAGTTTTATAGACATTGACGTAATTTCGTTGGTCTATTGGGCTCGTTTTCGATCATGTTTAATACCCTTATCAAGGGATAAGTGGCACTCTCGTTGTGCTTTCAAATCGCTCAGAGGAAGGAAGCGGATTTCTCATTCTAAGTTTCTACGTCTACATTCCACGAATGTTTCGTGCATTCTTTTAAAGCTTGATGTACCTATGTGTAATTTATAAAGCACACTCAAATTACATCAACCACATGAATATTTTATTAATATGATTTCTGATACATACACATATTATTCTATCCTTTATTTTCAATAGCCTACTTACTATGCTCGACATCTTTAAGTAGTATTCAGGAATAGGTAATATTACTTCTTATCTATACAACCCGTGCTCCTACCTGTATATACCTGTTTTTTATCTCTAAACGAATCCATCTTAAACGGACCAACTTACTTCAATAAACCTTTTAAGGCCATATTTATTTATCCCATATCTACACAATACACCTCACGCGCACTAAGGACCAGTTTCTACCACAAACTTTTATCCCTTCGGCTTGTTACACAAGACCTTGCTCAATTGCAATATATCTTAAGACTTTGGTAAGACAGGTTGTAAAAAGTCAATCGTTCGTATCATATTGTAGTGATCTCCTTTCGATACTAATTACATGAAAATATTTTCCGTATACGTCGGACCGTAAAACGACATAGGTAAGTGTTTTTAATTATAACTAGCTGCGGCTTTGCTCGTGTCTTTGGTTTTATTTTGCGGGTGCCTCTAATTATTTTTCTAAAATAAAAGTATGCTAATTACTCCCTATAATACCAACTAAGGTTCTGTTGTAATGGTCCATTGGCTTTGGCGGCGTAAGACAGACACAAAAATTATAAATGAGTTTAGTTATATTAGTAAGTACCGTAAACAATTTTTTAAATTTGCTTTTAGTAAAAGGGAGTTATTTTGTCATTTTACATACGCTTGAATTTTTATTTATTTATATAGATTTATACTTTAGTGTTTGACCACTGACGTGGAGGGCGATGACGATGTCCAAACTTCTAAGCCAAGAACTAGATCATACCCAAACAAGTGGTCAAACTCAAACCCATTACCACCATATCGTCTACCAACTTTCACTACACCCTAATGCATTAATTATCGATAAGTAAATGGTGATAGTACTATGAATAGTTTAATGTTTGGATACAATTTAATGACAAAAAGCTTGCCACCCTTTTTACAATATTCATCCCGCTTAACAGACACTCGTCGACACTTCGTACTAGTTCCTTACGGAATAATTAAGAATGACAACGAAACCTAGAAATTGAGATGAGAATCAGCTTATTTTGACTCGTTCAGTGAACGAAATGAACATTAAGGACCCAGTGAGTTTTTCGGCTACCAATGAATACACAAAAAAGATCGAACCTGACGATAATAAAATTAGTGACAACATATAAAATATTAGTGAACGGAAAACTAGTAATTGATTAACTCGACAAGTCCTTACCATATAACCACGTGTGCATCATCCCTTTCTGTTATTCCGCGCACGGCTGTCGATTTATCCCCGCGTATATCGATGTATCGGCGTGTGACGAGAATATAGACTGGCCATTCCAATTGTGGCCATCGAAATGAACGGCTCGAGTTATTTGCCCTCGTTTGGGGTCGATTGTTATGGGGGCATGGGGTAAAAGTTTGGACGATGTTGTTACATGCCTATTTGAATGTTCTACATTTAAATCATCAGTTATTTTGTTAGGGGAACACAATGGCTGTTGATTGCTCGCCGGTACACGGTAGTACGCGGAGATTGATTGATTGAGTGTTAGCTGACGTCCACAAGCTGCCTTTTTTGTATGTCGTAGACATGAAAATAGTATTTAACTACTACGTAGAACAAACAATTTTCATAGTCACAGCAGTGTCCTTTTAAAAACACTTCAATTAATATCTAACTTATTAAATTATATGCCGACCAAATTTACCTCCATTTTCTGTCAAACTGTCTAATAACAATGAAACGTAGTATTTGTACTAATTATGAGTCATTGAACACGTTAGGATCCTAATGAGTCTAATCACACTCCTTCAACCCTCTCATTCCGCGAACTTAAAAACGCACCCTCGTACTATGTACAACTACAAGCTATTTTCATAGTCGCAGCAGTGTCTTTTTAAAAATATCAACTATAAAAACTCTTCTATTCTTATCTGACTTATTAAATTAAAAGCCGACCAACTATCACCATTTTCTCTCAACATTGAACTAGTGAACCTTATATGAACCTTTTAGCAAAAGTTTAGAACCATGTTACAACTCTGGCTAAGGATGGCTGCGAAGAGTATTATACCACGATTTACGGGTACAAAAGTAACAACTACCAGCCTAAATGTGTTTCCCGTTAGTAAAAAAAGATGCTGACACTTCCTATCTGATAGTGCAACAATCACAGCAACACACTTCATACGATACATACCATAGTTGTATGCAATGATGCTATTCCCAAAGGTAACAAATGTGCAATAGGTACTATGATTGTGTTTAATTAATATACTCTGTTTATTAAGTGTTACTTTCTTTTGGGTAAGATTAACACTGTTGCTATTCCCAAAGGTAACAAATATGCAATAGGTACAATGATTGTGTTTAATTAATATACTCTGTTTATTAAGTGTTACTTTCTTTTGGGTAAGAATAACACTGTTGCTATTCACAAAGGTAACAAATATGCAATAGGTACTATGATTGTGTTTAATTAATATACTCTGTTTATTAAGTGTTACTTTCTTTTGGGTAAGAATAACACTGTTGCTATTCCCAAAGGTAACAAATATGCAATAGGTACAATGATTGTGTTTAATTAATATACTCTGTTTATTAAGTGTTACTTTCTTTTGGGTAAGAATAACACTGTTGCTATTCCCAAAGGTAACAAATATGCAATAGGTACTATGATTGTGTTTAATTAATATACTGTGTTTATTAAGTGTTACTTTCTTTTGGGTAAGAATAACACTGTTGCTATTCCCAAAGGTAACAAATATGCAATAGGTACTATGATTGTGTTTAATTAATCTACTCTGTTTATTTAGTGTTACTTTCTTTTGGGTAACGATAACACTGTTGCTATTCCCAAAGGTAACAAATATGCAATAGGTACTATGATTGTGTTTAATTAATCTACTCTGTTTATTTAGTGTTACTTTCATTTGGGTAAGAATAACACTGTTGCTATTCCCAAAGGTAACAAATATGCAATAGGTACTTTGATTGTGTTTAATTAATATACTCTGTTTAATTAGTGTTACTTTCTTTTGGGTAAGAATAACACGATTCGATTAATATTATTAATAACTACTTACGAAAAAATGGCGTACCTACTATTGAAAGTATTCCAATAATAAGCAAGTAAAAACATTATTAATGACATTTATTCGCAAACTACAACTTATAAGAAGAAATAGGTAGATGCAGTATAGGTATCAAATTTGTCACAGGCTCTGTAAAAAAGTTAAAACCATTGAATCACTGATTTCTCATGCATCAATGACCATGTGTATTTTTTCCATTCAGCGAACTCGAGGATGCAAAATGGTGTATTTAAAATGGCATTTTTACGATAGTCGCTTCGGGCTACGGCTACGAATTGATATTACCATACCATAGTCTCTAAATGGGTGCCTATAATGTGTATCTGACAAAAATAAGTGTAACTTAACATTACCTACTAGTTGTGTAGTGGTAAGGCTATGACAGAGTCCGGCATTTAACTGTGGAGCAGTAGTGTGCAAACATTTGTGTTTCAGATTTAAGAGGATTGGATAGTCTTGTCCATACTAAAAGAAATAACTCTTTTCTACCTCTTCACATTGTCCGATTTCAATGATTTTTTGCCATGTAATAATCACATTGTTTACTACGCCGGTACATTTTGATTTTTTCGGTTTTTTTAAAGTTCTAATAAAGGAAATATATAGTACTTAAAACACAAAACGTACGGGCATAGTAAACAATGTGTTGAATACATGAAAAAAAATCACTGAAATTGGATAATGTTAAGAGGTAGAAAAGAGTTATTTCTCTTAGTATGGAAAGTACTATCTATGCAATTCTCTTTATCCTTCCTATACCGTGATCATTAAAAAAAAGATTTATGAATGAAACTGACGTATATGTCTCTGGGACGCAAAGGGTTAAGGGTAATGTTTCCAGTAAAATTACAGGGCAAGAGATTTAACATCTTATACGTGACGTTTACCATTAGGCAGGCGACTTACTCGTTTCGTCATCGAATTTAATAAATAAATAGTTTAAGTAATTTTAGAACATAAAAATAACGCACGGCAATGGAAATCACGCGAGGGTGGCCGCCACGCCTATTATTATATAGTTTCTCGGTCTTGGGAATGCCTCGGTTGTGAATTAATTGACTGATTCATTCCGGACCCAAGATACCCCTGGAAGATACCCGTAGGGGTGCTACTGGAACTTGGATTTGGACTCGTGGCACCCCCAATTCAATTAGTGCAGTGCTTTTGGTATAACTAAACTGGATGCGAGAAGCCCAAGATAGACCTAAGTGGCGTGCAATTGGAGAGGCATATAGCAGTGGACTGCTACAGGCTGATGATGATGAGTGCTTTTGAATGTTTTGAACTTGAATTGAACTATACACATGATATTAAAACATTTAAAACAATGTTTTGTTTCTTACTAATACGAGTATATGATTTAATTTTTATGTTTAACTAGTTGTGCTCCGCGCTTTCACCCGCGTGTTGGTGGATGATGATAATGATGAAGCAAAATATATATTGCTTATCAGCGATTATGTAGGATTCTAATGGTAAAGTATTGATGATTTTTGTCATTTTGACTTTTATAATAATAATAATTCCGCAGGGGCGGCTTTGTGGCGAGCCGTCGGTGAGTGGCGACACCGTGGACCCTGATTTTCCCTGGGGCTAAATGAGGCCCCTGACCCCCGGCTTGCCTTAATTGGCCGTCTGGGGGTGGAGACGCAAGAGCAAGTAACAAAAAGCTCCAAGGGTGGAAGTGTTAAAGGGCATAACGCCGGTAGTAGCACTCTAGTAAAACCGCAGCACACCTCTCGACACCCTTTAGCCATCCACACCAACGTTGCCCCTTTAGTCACCATTGATGGTGGCCCTTATGGGGGGCCCGTTTAGTGGGTGGCAAGTCACCACCTGCTTAAATACTTTAACATGAGACTAAAATTGGCAGGTGCCGTAGTCTCGTCTATAGCCCACTATATATATACCTTATCACTTATAAGTTCATATCAATAGCCTGGCCATTTTACCCATTTTTGTAATAGATATAAGTACCATATTACCCTTCATCCAAAATGTCTGTTTTTTATACTACATTGTATCTTTTATTTCATACCAAACAGGCCTCTAAGTGTTGGCCACAGCCCCACTTATGCCTTTGTAAAGGACCGGACGAAATCCGTAAACCAAAGGAATAGGATGATAATAACAAGACTTTATTTCAGATTCATGATCCATAAAAAACATAATAAAAATTGAATAAAATAAAATTGTAAAAAAATAATATATTAAAATATCAGGTGGCAATTGCCAACCAACAGATATTATATTATATTATATTGCAGATGTTAGCAATTAGTATTATTTGGGTTTGAAAGTAACCTCCCTTCATTTAATATCTTACTTAACTGGTTTAAAATCACAACCCCCTTTAACCCCATATAAATTTATCACTCGCATCAATTCTATGGTTAGAGTCACGTCGGAGTTGTTACTGCAATGACCTCCAGTTTCTGGAACGTTTGTCACTGTTTGATCTGCTAACAGACGGAATACTGACCGCTGATTGGTCACATATCGCGTCATAGAATACTATTGACCAATGAGCGTTTAGTATTGGTCAACTAATCAAGGCTTTGACAAACGTTCTAGAGACTAGCCTCCAGTTTCTGGAACGTTTGTAAAAGTTAGATCAACTAACATACGGAATACTGACCGCTGATTGGTCACACATCGCGTCATAGAATACCATTGACCAATGAGCGTTTAGTATTTAGTTGGCCAGCTAATTAAAGCTTTGGCAAACTGTATACTGGGGGTGGGAGTTTCTTGTTCGAGCTATTTCCATGATATGAAATGTGGGTAAAATTTAACTTTAGTAGTTCAATCCCATCAAATCAAATCAGGATCACTTATTTGCATATATAATAATTGAAGATTTTAAGAAATACGTTACATACACATAAAAGTGATATATAATCTACCCCATGTCTAGCTTTGTCCAACATGCTTACAATGCAAAATTAAATATCGTGTTGTCAAGTTAATGCTACTGATTCGCTTGTGCGTACACTAAACTAAAATTCCCTAAGGTATTGGTAGTTCTTATTATGTTAATACAAAAATCCACATTCGTGTAACACTTAGAATTATAATTCTAAACATAATATGATTATTCTATTCAAATGTGGGTAGTTTAACATCAGTTTAGAGAGCACGAACTTACATGACGATTCAATTTGCACTAAACATACCCACAATTAAACAGAAACAGCAAATTTAAGAATTGTCATTTACAAGCATCATACTAATTTGGACTTTAGCATGAACAGAATAAGAACTATCATAATTTACTATAATAGATTTTAGTTCGCTAGTTTAGTTTGGTGTTTTGAACAAGCGAATTACTACCAGTACTTATAATTTGTCAAATTAATATAATAAAAAACCATTAAAGTAATGTACTACGCTCCGCGGTTTCACCCGCGTGGTAATGGATGATAGTGAAGATGAATCAAATATTGCATCAAAGGTCGCACGGCCAGACACAATGGAAATTTCATTGTTATAATGACATCGACCCTTGAAGAGCGTATGTTACTCAGGCATAATGTAGCTTTATACTCGTGAAAGAACTGTTTGAATCGGTTAAGTAGTTTTACGTTTGGGTTCACGTAATACAAACAAACAAGCACATATATTTTCTTTCTATTATTAGAGTAGATAAGAATAAATGCCAAGATACGAATAATGTGGCATGGTTTGTACCGGAGACTATTCCATATTTCAAAATGAAAAAGTATTCATTGTGACATAACTGTAATAGTTAGGTAATGTGGACTTCTTTGTAGCTATTGATGTCTTCTATAAAACTGTAGTACAACACTTTGCTCTATTTTCAATAGCATATACTAATATTATATATATATAGGTCAATAGTACCTGCAGCGTACGCGATATAAGGACTTATTTTGTTATTTTTTCCACACGTGGTTACATTATCTAAGTTTTCATACGAATCCCTAACTTTTTGAAGTTATTTTATAGCCTATGTTCATATATCAATATTAAATTATAAAACTGTAGACGTACATTAAAAATATAAGTACTGATACTTAGCTACCACTCTACAAAATTTTATGCAAATCCGACTGATTCACGGAATCTTCACTCCTTGGTGGACCAACCGTTCGTAAATTATCTTCGAACATACCATACAACAAACATACAAACGCCGATGCGCCGATCTACTACGACTAAGTTACGCCTCCTAAAAACACCCAAGTTTCGGCTGTTATGGTTAACGGTACGTTAACAGGTCTAAAAAATCATTTAGTGGGATCAATTTCTGAGCAAGAAACTCTACTTTGGTAAGATCAAGAGCGTTCCTTACAATTCCCCACAAAAATATCAATCAAATCTAATAATATTTAAATTGCTAGAACACATGTACAAAGTCAAGATCTTATTTTTATAAGATCTTGACTTTGTACATGTATAGGTATAGGTAGGTCACAATGTATTATGTCTGCTGGCAGATGCAAATTTTCTATATTAATACTGTTATATATTCAAAAAAATCTAACACAATAATCCCGAAATTCCTGTACATTATAAAAGCAATTCGAAAGAAACCAATCTGATAGTTTACTTTTATACAGTTTTCCATCCAAGGCCTTAATTTTATCGGGTAAATAATTATATAGAGTTATGCACATATTGTTCATCATGTTTTAAATGATTAATGAAAGTGTAAGTTTATAGATATATCTGAAAATAAATGAATTAATAATAATTGTACGCATTCCTTTTCCTTACGGGCAGGTGGTTGATATAGTAAATGTACAAACTTCACTCTTTTTTGTCGGGTAAAAATTTGTACACAGTTTTTTAAAAAACCAGGCTGTTGTTTCACTAAGGCAGAAACATCTCTAATATACATACACGGTAGAGGAAGTATGTTACATGCTTTAAAAAGCGGTCTGCAACTGTATAAAAACCACGCCCTGTGTATGACTCTTACACAACTCACACCCACGTCATATATGGATATATGATACATGAACGTAAATATATAATGAACGTAAATACCTACGTTTAAACACACGTCATATATAACAAAAATTACGTAAGTATACCTCTTTAATTTATTATCCTGGATAGTCTAGTACAGCCATTTTCCTCGCGGGTTCATAACTACGAAGGAGTTTTTCATAAAGTTATCTATTCAAACCCGGGCAGTGGAGGCGGGTGTAGTAATTGCATTTGACACAAAAGTTTAGTTGCAATTAGCAAAGAACTGCGGAAACTGGTCGTTTGCGACTGCTCTCAGGGAGTTCCTGTCAAGGAATACTTGTTGCTGGTAACTTCCAGCTAGGTTTAATCATATTTAGTCAAACACTAGTTCACCCGTTAGCGGCTTCGCTTGCTTGGACTTGCTGTAGGTAGTAAAGAGAGAGTTATTCATTAAATTTCAAAAACTTTTTTTATTGACCGATTGACATGAAACAAACACTTAATGTTAAGTGAAACTTGCCACAATATACTAGTGAAAACTGCATCTATTTCGGATAAGCCGTTTCTGAGATTAGCGTGCACAAATGTACAGACAAACAGAAAAAATTAAATACAATTTTTTATCATTATATTTTTGTTTATAAAAGTCTCAATAATATTTTTTCTTATGTATCTTCCACGTACAGACAGCGCTCCATTACATTTTAATTATATGTGTATGTGTGTATTTAGATAATTATATTGATACCTTAATATTTTTGTACGTTAATGGTAAATATTTATAAATACATATTAAAATATTTAATAAAGTGTAAACGTTTACACAAATACCCCACACAAAGGTATGTCATCAATACGTCTCACAAGAGCCATAATGATACCCGAGTTATCACTACAAAACATTTGGTGAAAGGGTATTTCTGTATGCATGTGTGTGTAGGTGTGTGTGCGTGAGTCTGTTCTCTCTATCTTTCTCTGTTACACACGTAAGTAAACGATGTATTTGAGTGTGTACGGAAGACTGTAAATGAGTGTGAATGTGTGCTATAATGATTGATGATACCTGAAGTTATCACTACAAAACGTTTCATACTAGGGTATTTGTATACGTATTTATGTGTGTGTGTACGTGAGTGTGTTCTCTTTCTATTTTTCTCTGTTACACACGTAAGGAAAGGGTATATTTGAGTGTGGAAGGAAGACTGTGTAAATTTGTGTATCTGTATGCTATGAGTGATGATTGATGATACGATACCTCAAGTTATCACTGCAAAACATGTGTTAATAGATGTGTTTGCGAGAATTTTATCTCTTTATTACTCTCTTCTTTATCTCTGTATCGGCGTAAATCGCGTCTAAGGTGTTTACATGTGTGTGTGTGTGTGTGTGTGTGTGTGTGTGTGTGTGTGTGTGTGTGTGTGTGTGTTGGTGTTTTTCATAGGTTCCGGAAATGAACCTGGATAGGTTTACACTGGCGAATCATCTGTGGAACAGTCAGTTTCCAAGCAAGTGGAGCCGCAAAGTGCAGCTAGTTATCTCTTTAATGTTCTCAAATATATCGTTAGAAAATATCTATCGAACTAAGTAGACTTTCCGCTTTGAAAGTCATTGTACTCTACACAAAGCCGCGTTTTTGTTTATGATAAGAGTTAACTCGTAAGAGTTTACTATGACAGAGTAGCTAATATCCTAGTCCAATATGTTGGTGAACAATCATTGTATGAGTGCACTCGGATTCTCGGTTCTCACATAACATGAGTGTGCATCAGAGTACACTATGTCAGAATCAATTCTTATCGCTAAAACGCGGCTAAGTAAATACTAGGTGCTTAAGCGGTACATTTCTCACGTTCTTTATGCTGTCCAAACCCCATCGTACTTATTATTGTCTACCTACATAAGAGACGAGGTTAACTTGTTGCGTTATATATTTTTCAATATCGAACTCGGCGAGAGACGTACTCCAAATATTACTGAAATTGTATTTGAAAACCTTTTTG
The DNA here is from genome assembly GCA_917880725.1 of Selenia dentaria. NCBI lineage: Eukaryota > Metazoa > Arthropoda > Insecta > Lepidoptera > Geometridae > Selenia > Selenia dentaria. The sequence continues at coordinate 29,884,758 of OU862890.1, read as the reverse complement.
GAATATTGTCCGTCTTTGTTTACCGTTGAATTATTAATTTGTATTTAAATCTACGTATTGGAGATTCCATGTTTACTTATTGTTTTAAAATTGAAGGATGTAAGTGATTGAATAAAGTCTTTACTGGTTAAAGACACTCATACACTGCAGTGCGGTGGATATAAACTTTATACCTCGCATAACTTGTTTTGTCATAACTGATTTGGCATAACGTGTTACGCATATTTTTTTATTACTCATAGTTTGACATAATTGTTTTTCAGCATACTAGTTCAGTAAGCACAAATATAGTTTAGGCTAATAGTTTTTGCCTAATTTTGATTCGCATATAGTTGTAAGGCATAAAGCTCCGGTGTACCTCTGAATTTCGAAGAGTTCAATACTTCGACAGTTGCTTACTTAGAAAAAAACATAGTTCGACAAGTCATTGCTACGACAGAACAAACATTCGATAAGAATTACTCCCACAGAACGTAGGTACGCGAAGTAGTTATCTAGTCAGAGCCAAATCACGGTAGTTGCGACGACGAGCGTTATGTTGAAGGGTGAACACACAACGCGCGAGCCGAGCGAGCCGAGCGAGCGTAGCGAGCGTGCCGCGTCAGCTGCCGGTGAAGCGCCAGAATCAGGCTATACCTCGATAAGGATATAAGTAACGCAGCACTTTTAGGATAAACTACTTGTCAAATATATGTCCTTTCGAAGCAATGTCTTGTCGATATATATTTTACGAAGTAAGCGACTTTTGAAAGTATTGAACTTGTCGAAATTCAGAGGTACACCCCACAAAATATCCAAAAGTGTTTTCCCGTATTATGCTTCAATATCATTATGCGTAAGTAAATTTAGGCTATATAATAGTATGCTTAACAATTATATTGCTTAAAGCAATTATGCTTCAAAAATAAAAAAATCGCCAAACGAATATTGTGCGTAACTTTTATTAGGATAAGTAAGTGTACCTATGCCACGTTAAATTATGTTAAAAATAGGGAACCTCTAAAATCTCTTTATCCGATGTTTGTCTCTCAGAAACACGACACCAATGGTTTTAGTTCTATCAATAAGTACAATGACTACACTGTGATTAGAATCTGTAGTGCTATGGATATTCGTATTTTGTTTTATGAGTATTATTGTAAACCATTTTTATATGATTCCTTAACGTCTTCGTAGAGAATACAATTTATTATTAGAGAGTAATATTTTTAACTTATAACCACTTTTTTACAATCACTTAACAACTATATGATATTTCCCTTTAAAATTATATTTATAATAATCACAACTCCATATGGCTACTACATCTTAACAGGAATGAGGCTCTCCGTCAACTCAACTCGGCCTTCAAACTTTACTCCTCATCCCTATCTCTATCCTCACGATTCCCTCCTACTCCACTATTCACAAACAACCAACAGACGCGCTTCGATATAATTTTACACAAGTGCAATTAGAAAAATTTAATACCGACTTCCATTTTATTACTTTGGTAAAATTTGGTATTGGAGTGTAACTCAAAAAGTACTTAACCGAAATGGATGAAATTTAAATGGGACTACAAGGGAAACACCAGCTTTCAAACCCAAAAAGGATTTTGAGAATCAGTCCACCCAATCAAAAGTTATGAGGTAACAAACATATAAAAATAAAGTCGAATTGAGTACCTCCTCCTTTTTTTGGAAATCGGTAGATATTAATTAATGAAGTATTTATCTACTTTGTATAATTTGTTAGAAGTATTGGCTTTGTGTTATTTGTTTAATACTTAGTTTACCTACGAAAAAATAGAAATTATTTCTTCGTAGCTAAATTACTAATAAATATTTATACATGTTGTGGAAGTATCTACTTTGCTCAAAAACCCTGTAACTAGTAAAATAAGTACCTAATTTACCTAATGTATACTTACCAAATACGTACATACGTACGTTTACCAAATGACCTAACCATATATAAAAAAACTGTCACGGTGTTTATTATTTTGAACTTAGCGTGTAGTGTAGGTCTATTTTTTCTTGAGGTGCTGTAAAAGCTTCACCCTAAAAGGTTTTAAACCAAATTCCTTTAGCCACACGTGCTACATGGGTTTGATTTCCGATGTAAGACTCAGCGTGACGTTCAGGTATTCAGTGTAATGTACGACAGTGTATAAGATTCGTCGTTAAGTGGAAAGATTCAAAATCCGTGTAAGCGCAGTGGATGTCTATAATCCTTACAGTGGATTTCGAATTTCACTCAAGTTTATTAAGCTGGTTTGGCGTGAAAAACAAACATTCACATCTAGCAAGATAAAGACAAATGAAGTGTAATTATTAACCGACTCCAAAAAAGGAGGAGGTTCTCAATTCGACTGTAAGTTTTTTGTATGTATGCTATCGCATAGAATCATTCCGCCAATTATGAATCGATTTTATTGATTACGTTTTTGATTGGTTGATCACACTTCAGAGGTCATAATTTATATGGGACCAACATAAATAATATCGTGTGAGAAAATGAATAAAAAAAATGTACCCAAATAAAGTTTTGCTTTGTGGGTGAAAGACACCACGCGAGTGAAGACGTGGACGGGTCAGCCAGTTTATAATACTAGCGGTTCTGTGAACAGTACGCCTCGCGAGCATAGCTTGCCGAATATTTCCAAAATAGTCCAGTTTTTAAACTTCACAACCTATTATCTCGGCAACTACGTGGCCATTTATGCTCATATGTACCTACGTAAGTACCAAATTTTATCAAAATCGGTCTTTTGCCGCAGTCACTTTCCCTCTTTTCAATAAGAGTAAAATTATATTGAATAGTAGAACATACATACTAAGATTCGTCAAGATTGGTTGAAAAATACGACATGTACCTACAGGAAAACCAACATAGGTACAACCTAACAAACATACGGACAGATTAAAGTCAATTTGGTTAGTTAAAGCTAGGGTTGCCAACTTTTTGTAGAAGAAATAGAGTATATCTGATTTCAAAGGAGGTAAATAAAGAGTATGGACATAAAAAAAAGAGTATCATTTATTTTAAATTTTTAAAAAGGTATTTTTTTGTACTTTTTGCAGCACATAACAATATTTCATTGTTTTTAAAAGAATTGTATGAGTCCGAACATTCTAACTCTAAATTTATATAGATCAAGAGCTCATTTTTAATCAATTTCAATGAAGCTCTGTTTCACTCTTCTCGCCACTTCACATTCATGATCGAAAAGACTCAGCCATGAAAACTCATTTTCCCAAAGTTGTGTGTACTTCTGTGACCTTTTTTTCGTCGTAACAACTTTTCGCTTTTAAGGTGGGGTGCTTGCGTTATCATTATGAGCACAGGATTCTTGATCTGCGTTATCATGTTCGTCAATCACCTCATCCATTACGAATTGGATAAAAGTATTCCAAACAAACAAAAAACAAAGTCACAATCTCAACACAGTGGAAAAAAAAACTAACCTCTAAGCTCAGAACAAAGCCTCAACTCAGAACAATGACATTGACACGTTTGACATAATGACATTAGTGGCTGCGTTCACGAACGTCCGAATGTGGTTTGAGGAATTGGGGATACCAACATAGTAAATAGTGGTCTTTTTGGTTTTGATTATGGATTTTTGCATAATATTATATGACTGGCACTAGTTTAGTAAAAATTGTGTAAAAAAGAGTATTTTAGCGTACTCTATTAGTGTTATAGATTATAGAGTACGCTTACATGATATAGAGTACAATACTCTATTTTAGAGTACGGTTGGCAACCCTAGTTAAAGCAGAGACGCTTAGCTCGCTCGGTTTATTATAGTTAGATGTGTAGTCAATAAAAGACATCGATAAAAGATGTCATTGTTTAGTTGCTAAAGTTCATTAGGTACTGGGTACTTTAATATATTGTATCCTCAGTGTAAATCTTAGGAGCGCACGGGAATGTCGGCTGTTGTTGCCGCCATGACAGTTTCGCAATTAGGCACCACAAAATGGCGGCGGTTTTGAATTGCCGCGCGTTGTAATGCTGTGAAGCATTCACACCGCGCCGGTACATTGGCTTCCTGGGCGATATTGCAAGAACGCTACGTTCTAAAGCCTTTTTAGTCATAAAGGTTTTGGTTAGAACATTATTATTTACTTACAATTTTGTTAACCGCATTACTCTATGAAAAATATACCTACATTACTGCAGCAGCCAGCAAAAGAGGCATTGAACCCACGCAAGCATTAAACTTGTAAATGTGGGCCGAGACGCCTTTTCTGAAATAATTAATGCGCGGAAATTTAAACTGAGTAGTAGTACCTACCTAGGCAGATCTTTCTATTTAAATAACAATTCCAGATAACTCGGGAATAATGATTTAAATGAACATTTTAACAAATGTTCATTTTTTAACAGCTTTTTCCATGCTAAGTTACCTCCTTGATAATCATGTTTCCAAGATCGTTCCATTTTTAAATTACACGATAGATATGAGTTTTATTTAGCTGCTAAACCAAGATAGGATGGATTTTTATATAACTTTTGTTGGACGCTGCTCGCTTGTACATCAATTTCGATTTATCTCGAAGAAGGTTTTCAAAATAATGCTCAAATTTCCAAGCATGTTTCCGAAAACTCCTTTTTAACAAAAGTGTTCTCTTATTACAGGGCGTTAATACATCATTACCATCAGGTAATTATGTCCTAACTGAACTACTTACTCACTGTAAAGTGGTCCATCTTTTCCATTCTCTACTAGTAAGTACTCGTAGTAGGTACTTCCATTTAAATACATCTAATTGGTTTTTAAGACCCGTTAAATATTCTTAGATATTCATTTTATTAATTTTTCCGGTGTAGTACTTAAATCGCATTCGGCTATTACCGTAAATTTTCTGTTGATTGTACAAATTTGTAGAAAGTAGTAAGTGATTAATATCTATTGCGGAATTATGGACGTTTAATGTCTACATTGAGTTTGAAAACTATCGCGAGAAATGTCCATAATTATTATATCAGCACCGGCTAGGACTCGCGTGATGGTGACGTGTTTGTGACGTGACTTGTGAAGTGACTTGTGACGTTTAGTGACGTGACTGGTCAGAGATGATTTCTGGTAAATATTGCGAGTCCGAGCCGGTTTTAATATACTAATAATACTGTAATACTAAGCTGTATTAGTTACATAGGTACAACAATAACAAACAATAATAATTATGGTAATAAAAATGTTTTTTATTCCCTAAATACTAGATGCTGGTTATTTACAGAATTCTATAGAATGAAACCAGAACTACATGTAGGTATCTTGACAGAAAAATCAATGGAGTGTGTCATTATGTCTCCAAAAACTTTACTGAAATGCCCTTAGCCCATTTATAAACTTTATTTAATAAACACCATGAACTTCCCTGAAAGAATACAGAACTTCCTGTGCTTAATAAAACGTAAACGCGGCTTTACGTGACTCGCTCTTAACTTCCGTAGTGGCGGGTGATTAAGTGACTTGCATCCGCGTCTCGAGGAACTGATTTTGTCAAAGCTACTCGCGTATCAAATTGTTTACGATCTCTGCTACGTTGTTTCGAGGGTAGCGAAGCATTGATTAATTTTCAATGGTTTTGAGCGAAACGCGACGAAACTTATTTACTGGGAAAATGAGGAGAAATGAATGTAATTAATTTAGCACCTTCTTACATTCAAATTGGATAATTTAACGTTGAATCTGTAATTTGAGTAAGGAGTGGACTTGACTTACCATAAGTCGTCAGTAAGTGTCATCTTATTTTCTCGGAGAGGTCAATACAATTCATTTCGACTACTCGATCAAATTCCACTCACTTAACTGGGTCTTAGAAATGAAAGATCTAGGAGTTATACATGACGCAAAATTAATCTTTGATAAACATATTTCCTCTGTAATTAAAAAGGCTTCAAAATCGCTTGGATTCATTATGAGAACTTCTAAAGATTTTAATGATGTAAAAACTGTTAAAATTCTCTATTGCACCTATGTTTGGTGCCATCTAGAATACGCCTCTGCGGTTTGGAACCCCCGATACTCGATATATATAAATCGCCTCGAAAAATCCATCAAAAATTCATTCGTCATATCAATTACTCGTATCGTACCAAAACTATTGAAACTGACTACTTCAAATCCTGCGCTGAGCATCATTTTCTGCCATTGCAAATCCGACGTGAAGCATCTGATATTATTCTTGGAAAATGGTCACCTCAGCCATCGACTGTTCTGATCTACTTAACAAAATTACCTTCTATGCACCTATTAAGTCTACACGAAATAAACAACTGTTTAGTCTACCTCTAGCATCTACTAACTATAGGCAGAACAGCTTTATCAGCCGAGCATGTAGTTCTTTTAATTCACTTTGTAACGAAAACAACGTTGACCTTGATTTATTCTACAACAGCATAAACAACTTGGTGAGAAATTCTTTAATGTGTATAGATGTAAGATGTAACAAATAAGGCTATAATATATAACGATAGTACTTAATTCACTGCAAGCGAGATCTAGGAGTATCTTCCAATGTTAAATTATTAATTTGCAATTGTATTAACGTTTAATTCTACAATATTGCTAACAATAGAGACTTTTAAATGACTTTATGTTACATACGAAAATGTATAAGTTATTATTATATAGTCGATAGTCTCCCTACCAATAAATAAATTAATTAATTTAGACGAATTTTACTGTGGATTTTATAACGTTTTATTGGTGGTAGTGCCACGCTGTAACCCCACAGCCGAATGGGACGGCACTACCGGAGAAGTACCACACTCCCACATAACACCGAGGTGAAGTAATATAACTTGCTGTTGCGTTTCAGTCAGTTTGTGGAGGTTCCGGAGGTCCGATTCCCCCCTGCCCCTATTCTCCCTCTCCTTCTCTTACACGCTCACCCCTTCTATGTCTTCCTTCCTAACTTCCTTCCTCAAAGGTCGGCAACGAGACATCGAGACCTCTGATATTGCGGATGTCCGTGGGCGACGGTATCAGTTACCATCAGGTGAGCCGTTTGCTCGTTTGTCAACATATCCCATAAAAAAACGTGATTTTTTTGAAGTAACGTCATATAAATAGATACACTTATGAAATTATCACATATAATTATCGTTCGTGAACCGAATTCTCAGACAACCATTTTTATACTAAGGATCTAACTATCAAGTGACGAAGCTGGCAAGTAGTGCGCCTAGGAATTAGTTGAATAGTAAACATACGCCTATGCGTATGAAAGTTGCAATGTCCCTCACAGCTTAGGACTGAACTTTTTGTTGTCATTGCACTGCATGGGCTCGTCACCTTGAAAGAAAGAAAGAAAATAGTTTTATTCAGGACATCACACAACATGATATACAAAAATACTGACAAAATAGGACAACCATCATAAAAATTATAATGTTGCGTAATGCCATGAAAGAGCCCCGACTCAGCATACGCTAGGGTAAACCCAAGCACTGATTTTCAGTCGGCGCTCCTCACTGACATCACGAACGTAACTCGTCACACAACGGAAACAAATAAAACATAGAAAATAAATAAAGATACATAGTATTAAGTACGTTTGTTTGCTGATTTGCTGTTTGTCTATACTAATATTATGAAGAGAAAAAAATTGCTTGTTCGTTTGAATTGAACTGGCTCCGAAACTACAAAACCAATTTGTAATTTTTTTCATAATTAGAACATAATCCCTGATGAACGTAGTCTATGTTGATTCATCATCATCATCAATCACCACGCGGGTGAAACCGCAGAGCACAGCTAGTAAATATATAAAGTATGAATTGGACCCGATATCAATACAATTGATTCACTGTTGTTTTTACTGTCTGTGGCAGCAGCCGTGCGATTCTCTAAGAGCAAATATCGTTGCATCTTTGACAACATCCGTGAAACAAATGACGAGACGACAAGAAAGTTGGAAAAAGTACCTTATATACAAGGGCCAATGATGAGATATCTCTCATAAAGTATTTAACATGTGTGAACAACACGGTGAGCTCGTCGACGAACGCAACGACGAATCATTAGAGAATCGCACGGATGTACTTAGACGTAATATTATAATCTACTTACACAATTTAATAGTTAGGAATAGGAATGAGATTTCAGGGGAAGTGAGGGTCAGCTGCTGATCTGGCGATGACGAGGTTGGATCCTACCTGGGGATTGAATTTCTGTTTAAGGTTACATCGTAAGGGAATCTGCAGTACGGTGGTAGTCATCTCGGTAGCTCTCACCCTCTAGATTAAGAATCTGTCGCCAAGAACGTAACAATGTGTTTCTGCATTTGCCAATAAACACCAAATTGTATGACTTGATCTTAGATTAATGATTAGTCTCCGCGAGCGAGCGTCGAAGCGAGAGCGAGACCAATGATTAATCTAAGGACTTGATATAGTACCTGGATGCCCGAGCTTAGTTCGTAAGTAAACAGTCGATTTTCTTGGTCTAACCTAAAACCAAAAACTCATTGGCTTAGTGTTGCTTAACAACGCCATCTATTGTTAAGTAGCTTAAGTGTTGCTGTCTCGGTAAAACAGTTAAGTCGTTGTTTAAGGTGATGGCGCTAATTGCTATAATGATATTGTAGTTTTTAATTGCCTAAATACACGGATAAAACGACGTTTTCTATAAATTAAACCTAGCTAGATCGATTTATCGCTCCGAAACCCCCTGCATACTAAATTTTATGAAAATCAGATTTCATGAGATTTGATTATATATGTATATATATATATATATATATTATATATATATATATATATATATATATGACGGAGAAAGCACCTCCGGAGGGTTTTTAAAAAGTGTGACGTCAGCATTGCTGACGTCACAATTGTTGTTTTCATGATGATCACTCATTTTTGGGTCCTCGAAGTAAAACTTCACAAGTACTTTTATAAGCTTCGTATATTCAACGAGCAGCGTAACAACGTCACAAAGAGGTCCTTACTGTACGGCGACTCGAGAGCGACTGAGACGAGCGCCTACAGTGCGGCCGTACTTATAGGACTCGGCGCACGTGCACGAGTTTACAAGTTTGTTGGTAAAGTATTGAAATTACAATCATAACATTAATTTTACATCGTAATCAACTCAAAAATAATCAACTGATGATTTATAAACTATTTTTAGGGCAATCAAATGATTAAACTTAATTATTCTCGACGAACTGTTGTAGTTGCGCCGATACGGCCATACTGACAGGCGGTGCGCGCTCTGCACCAGCCTCGTTGGTTCTCGTAGATTGTTATGGATTCTCGTAGATTATTTGGATTCTCGTAGACCATTTATTCTGATGGGTCATCTTGGTTCGAGTCGTGGTTTGGCTGTACTTGCAGCCCTTCTCGTGAGGTCGACGGAATGGGCTCATTTGATTCTGCAGTGGGATCTCGTTGAATAGGTGATTCGTTTCCCGCCGATACGGTCAACTGATCCCCAGGTTGCGGAGCGCGGCGCAGCTGATCATGGGCAATCTTGCGAGGTCGTCCTCTACCGACAACTTTCTTTACCAGATATCGGTCATTATCCAGTATTCTACAAACTTCATATGGTTCGCTGTATTTAAGGTCAAGCGAGGTTTGGTTTCGAGGATTATTTTTCACCAATACGAGTATGTAGTCTCCTCTTTGAAAATGATGGATTTTGGCCTTGTGTAGGTTGAAGCGTTGTCTGTCTTGTTCGCTACAACGAATCATTTTCTGTTGCACCTGTTGAGTGAGCGCTTTAATATCAACGGTTTCGTTGTCAATATCCACCAGGTTGAGAAGCTCAGGAGGTACACAGTGCTTTCGTTGTGTAATAAGTGTCAGTGGAGCAACACCGGTGACTCAGTGGGTTGTATAGTTCATTGCCAGTTGAAGTTCCTCGAGTACAGTGTGCCACTGCTCTGCTTCGTAATTTTTAATCATTACCAAAGCATTTTTGAGGGTTGCAACGACTCTTTCAACTTAGCCATTCGCTCGGCTGACTCCTGGAGCGATAGCATGGATATTAATTCCGATGGCGTCACAGTAGTCCTTGAACTCGCCAAGGAACTCTCTTCCTCCATCCACTATTATTTGAACCGGCGCACCAAATAGATGCACAGTGCGTTCTAGAGCGGCCAATGTGCTGTGTGGGTTTTTGTTGGTACTGAAGTACAGTAAAACGTACTTTGAGAAAGCGTCAATGGTGACTATGACGTATTGTTGATCATCTGGAGTGCCCAGCTTCCCTGTTATGTCCATATGAATAACTTGGAAGGCGGCCGTTGGTTTTTGTATGGGGTGTAACTGGGCTTGAATGGCCCCGGATCTTCCTTTAGATGTTCGGCATACAACACAGTTATCCACAAATCTTTCGGATAATGGCACTCATTTTGTTGAACCAATAGGTTTCTCTGATCTTCTGCAGTGTCTTTTCCCAGCCAGGGTGTTTTAGTGCAGTGTGAAATGAGTTTATAATGCTCCATTGAAATGATTTGGGAACGACGGTACTGAGCTGCTGACCGAAGACAGGATCATTGACGTTCCTTTTTTAAAACGTTGTCCTCTAACACATAGTCTTCCACTGGGTTATTGTCACTGAGACTGTCCATTATCGGACGCAGTTCTTCATCCCGTCGCTGTTCAATTTTGAGCCAGTTCAAGTCTCTTGTCATAACATTGACTGCAAGCTCAACTGGATTGCGACAGCGATGAATCCTTGGCAGAAGGTCCTTTTTGTGTTTTGACGCTTTTAATGCGTTGCAATCCGTTATCACGGTGAATTTTCGCCCATATAGATACTGGCGAAAGTGTTTTATGGCTCGTACCACTGCCAGTGTCTCCAACTCGTAGGAGTGGTACCGACTCTCGGCTTCCGTGGTTCTCATGCTCATAAAGGCAACAGCATGTTGTCGTTTTACACGTTGACTAATTATTGTTGGCTAATTTTTGTATCCGCGTCGATACGGCCATACTGACAGGCGGTGCGCGCTCTGCACCAGCCTTGTTGACTCGTTAACTCTCGCAGACTGCTGTTAATTATGGCTGGCCTGCAAAGAATGAGATATTCTCTGAGTAGTGAGTCTGTAAACAACTTACGTTGCTTTATCTTGTTTGTTACATTAACACAACTGTTATGTAACCTTAGGAGTCTTTTGATTAGTAAACAGTACACAAAGACATCGTGCACTGCCTTATTGATTTAGAATCTGTGGTGTATACGTGTCTACCCATAGTTCCACAAGGCGTCCCCACGGTATCTCAGGGTTCACTTGTGGATGCATCAAGGATCCGTGGCTAGCTCAAGGGTAACACATGGTTAGCTCAGAGGTATCACTCTCCAGACATTTTTGTAGATTACTACAGTACACTAAGACATCTTAAGTGCACTGCCTTATTAATTTAGAATCTGTGGTGTATACGTGTCTACCCATAGTTCCACAAGGCGTCCCCACGGTATCTCATGGTTCACTTGTGGATGCATCAAGGATCCGTGGTTAGCTCAAGGGTAACACATGGTTAGCTCAGAGGTATCACTCTCCAGACATTTTTGTAGATTACAACAGTACACTAAGACATCTTAAGTGCACTGCCTTATTAATTTAGAATCTGTGGTGTATACGTGTCTACCCATAGTTCCACAAGGCGTCCCCACGGTATCTCAGGGTTCACTTGTGGATGCATCAAGGATCCGTGGTTAGCTCAAGGGTAACACATGGTTTAGCTCAGAGGTATCACTCTCCAGACATTTTATTCTTGTAGATTCTAGTTGAAAATATCGTGAAACATAATGAATTTTATACTCGCCGGTTTTAATCCGTTGATGCGTGTTCGTCGTTGTGAGTTATCCGGACTGACTGGCCAGCTTGAGATGTGGATGACACTGAATCAGGGGCGATTGCAGCGTTGTTTTGCAGTGTATCGAGATCATCTCCCGCAGCGATTGGTGTGGACGTCTTGTCTGTGGTAATTCCCGTTGTGATGGGCTGCATGGTATTAAAGTTGTTTGCTGGTACTCCTGAAGTGTTCAATGAGGCAGGGCCTATCAGCCTGGTACTGCCCTGCGCTGTTCCAGTCGTGACAGGTTGAACCGAAGTCGATGAGGATGTGGTTGGGACCAGAGCTTGTTCTGATCCCACTTCTGATGACGGAGAAAGAACCTCCGGAGTGTTTTTAAAAAGTGTGACGTCAGCATTGCTGACGTCACAATTGTTGTTTTCATGATGATCACTCATTTTTGGGTCCTCGAAGTAAAACTTCACAAGTACTTTTATAAGCTTCGTATATTCAACGAGCAGCGTAACAACGTCACAAAGAGGTCCTTACTGTACGGCGACTCGAGAGCGACTGAGACGAGCGCCTACAGTGCGGCCGTACTTATAGGACTCGGCGCACGTGCACGAGTTTACAAGTTTGTTGGTAAAGTATTGAAATTACAATCATAACATTAATTTTACATCGTAATCAACTCAAAAATAATCAACTGATGATTTAGGGCAATCAAATGATTAAACTTAATTATTCTCGACGAACTGTTGTAGTTGCGCCGATATATATATATATATATATATATATATATATATACTCTTGTATGTACTATGTATTCTTGTAACAATTCTTGTACACATATACATATATATTTTATGAAAATCAGATTTCATGATATTTGATTATATATATATATATATATATATATATATATATATATATATATGTATGTATATGTATATATATATATATATATATTCATCATCATCATCATTATATTTGCTGAACATATGCCTCCCCTATAGAACGCCACTTGGACCGGCTACTCGCTTCCTCCATTCAGCGATTCCCCGCGGTTTTTATGAGGTCGTCGGTCCACCTAGCGGGGGGCTGGCCTACACTACGCCTTCCGGTGCGTGGTCGCCACTCGAGAACCTTTCTTCCCCATCGGTCATCAGTTCTGCGAGCGATGTGGCCTGCCCATTGCCACTTCAACTTGCTAATTTTGAGAGCTATGTTGGTGACCTTAGTTCTCCTACAGATCTCCTCATTTCGGATCTTATCACGCCGGGAAACCCCAAGCATAGCCCTCTCCATTGCTCGTTGAGCGACTTCAAGCTTGTTAATGAGGCCCACAGTAAGGGACCACGTCTCAGTGCCATAAGTCATCACTGGCAATACACACTGGTTGAAAACCTTGGTTTTCAGGCTCTGAGGTATTGGGGACGAAAAGATGGATCGAGACTTCCCGAACGCTGCCCATCCGAGCTGGATTCTTCGTGCGACCTCCTTGTTGAAGTTGGACCTACCTAATTGGACAGTCTGTCCCAGGTAGACGTACTCGTCTAAAACTTCGAACTTCGAATGTATCGTTTCCAACAATTACCGGTATAGGTGGAACGTGGACATTGGACATGATTTTCGTCTTATCCATGTTCATCTTAAGACCAACCTGTTGGGAAACTCTACTGAGGTCGTTGAGCATGGTGCCGATATCCTCGAGCGACTCCGCCATTATAACTATATCATCGGCAAAACGAAGGTTAGTGATGTATTCTCCATTAATGTTGATGCCACATCCTTTCCAGTCCAAAAGTTTGAAAACATCCTCCAATGCGTTAGTGAACAGTTTCGGAGAGATGACGTCTCCCTGTCTCACACCTCTCTGCAATGGAATTTGTTCCGTACTCTGGTCCTGTAATCGGACTGACATAGTGGCCTTGCTGTATAAAGAATTGTTTGTTGAATAAGAATTGTTCGTTTAAAGATATTACATTTTGATGAAACAGTTTAAAATAGGTCACCTTTGAGCGCATCGTCGCATAGTAGTCCAACTAGCTGATAATATAATTAAGAAAAACATATAAGGAAGGATTGTTTCTGTGAATAAATCAGTATTTCATTGGCATCGGAAAGATCTACCTATGCTAACATTCTCCCATGATTTCTCGCACTTATCCTTGAATTCGCAACCGGGTTAACATTTCCACATGGCGGAATCGTGCGCAATACGCGTAAATCGCGTCCCCGTCCGCCACCACCCGCCCTTACCGCCCTAATGGCGTCGAAGCGTACCCAAATACAGGGTAAATATCAGGACAATCCTAAACGAAAACAGTAAAGATACTTCCTACCTTCTTCACAGATTCTCAAGATGTATCAAAATTAACCTCTATATTAACCCTACGCGAGTAGGTATTAGCTTAACATTGAAAACTTCTACCGTAAGCACTTTTTTAAACTTTCACGGATGTTTTCAACAAACATATTGTTACTTACGATACAGATATGTCTGCTCTTAATGTTAATTCATCCTCCCACGCGCGTTCTCCAGTCGTCCCGCGATCATGGCACTTGCAACAGTGTCGAAATATCGGGAGCTCATTGAAAATAAATACCACGGTTTTCATCCCGTAAGTTAAAATATGTTTATTCTACCGTAAGACCCGTACCCTCGAAGGTAAATTTCCGTACTAGTTTGAAAAGGGTAAGCTTTGTTGTCTAAAAGCAGTAAGCAAACGTCTATTTTAGTTACTCAGTGAAGCAATATAGTACCATTGGTGAAGTACAACATTTTTACAAGTGCTCCAACATTTACCTTAAATCTGTTGAAATGTTACAGTATGTATATAATGTGTCGCCAATAAAACAAAGATTTATTTCTTGGCTCTTTGAATTTTTCATGTAACAATATCGCTTCCCTAAATGAGCAAAGTTGCCTTTTGTCTCACTAGTCGTGTGCATCAAATGTGATTTGAGTTAGGGAGGCAAACAATCCGATTACGCATGGAAACAATTAAGAAGAGTTAAAAAATATCAATAAATGGAACCGACTTCAACAACAAAAAGTGTGAAATAACTTGTTCAAGTGGTACCATGATAGATAAAAAATATCACAATAATGGTGGGCAACGACTACACTTTATTGAAGTCGGTTCCATTTTTAGTAATAAAATGTTTTTCACCATTTTAGTGACCCTTGCTACTTACGGGATCGATTGTCATTCACCGTCAAAGATGATATCATCAAGATAGGCGTAACATTTTTCAGTTATTGGTGTATAACTCAAAAACTGCTAGACCTAATTTGATGAAATTTAAATTGAACTACCGTGGAAGTATACTCTACTAAACAAAACTAATTATTACGAATTGATCTAAAAATGAGGGAGAAATTGGTGAACATACACAAAAAAACATACATTTTTAGGAGTCGGTTAAATAGGGAAGAGACACCTACAAAAACCCTTAAAAAAGATAACTGAAAGAGACAGATTTAAATTTGATTGAAATTTGTCTTTTATTTTCTTCTTTCTTCGTGCCAGTAATTCAGTCTCATTAAACCGCTTCATTCAAAATAATGTAGGGTGATATTTGTTTAAGGCCCAGTAAGTAAGTCTGTAGGTCTATCCATAGAATGAGCATGAGATCCCTAAAAGTAAAATCATTGAGGTACGACGACGGTGTCCGTAGATGCTCTACTGATTTTATTTCTGTATCGTGATTTCGGGCTTTTAACGTATTTGAATAAGTCCTCTTCAGTACTCCATGGCGGAACGGTATCGAAATAGTTTCTTTGAGTATCGCTTATCGGGATTTACAATGATCCGACTGAATTTTAATGGAACGTAAGTAACAAACATATTTTATATTATTCTGTCTTGTTGTTTGGTTCTAAACAATCTCATAAGTTCTTTCTGTTAGAAGACATGGGTTCTATCAGCTGTTATATAAAGGTATAAGGTCCATAATCCACGATACAGGCCCAGCACGGATTGGCGGATAGGCAAGTGGCCAGCCATCACTTCATAGTTATTAGACCGCTCGAATGCCTTTGACATAAGTATTCTAATTATTACTGTTCTAACAAGACTAATGGGTGGACCGACGGCTTAATGTGCGGAAACGAGAAAGGAAGAAAATCACAGAACCGCTGAGATGAAAACGTCACTAGAAGTCATCTATCCAAAGTAGTGACCGGAGTAAGCTTGCCTTAACTTAGTTAAACCATTTCGAACAACTAAACAACTACTCTCCTACTGTTGGGCACCTATAATGATTAAATAGTGTAAAAGATAATTTAGAGAAAATATTTTTTGATGGGCTATCAAAGAAAGAAATAGTTTAAAGGCGACACGTGGGTATTGACACGTCTCTCTGTTATAAGTATTTATATAAGTTTTCGCAAAATACATAAATGTGTAATTTATCCTTCAGTCTGGCCATTGATCTGTCCACCAACCAGGCGTGGACCTGCGTTGTGGTAATGTAACCCATAATTCTCTCTCTCTGACTCTCCTTGATCTGAAAATAAGGCATTTGTACTAGCAGTGCTTTGGGAACATAAAAGCAGCTTATGCTAAGTAAGAAAGTAATAAAAAGACCACGTTGCTTTCCATTATCTCGCTTGTAGGTAACACCGTAACAAACATTTGTAACGGAACTCTTCTGCATTATGCATTGCTTTAATTGTTTTGAATCTCCTAAAGTTTGCTGCGGAGAGTGCGTAATGTGTCCAAATGTTGGAAGGATCGCGGACCTTCTGCAACTGTGTACAAGCGGTTTAAATGCAAATTGTCGTGCACTGGTGACCATGGTTCAAGCATTTGTTGAATTATTGTAAAGAAATCTGGCATCTCACTGCTTAGAACTACGGCTACCATTATACCTTCCGATTTTGAACAATAATTCATCAGTTCATAAAATACAGTGGAAGTAGCATCTGTTTAACCTGACTGGAGACTGTGTATTTCTTATTGTATTTTACTGAAAAAGTATCTGTGTGCGTATGTGAATGCATGTATTTTTCCGATTTTTCTCCCTCGAATGACTAAGTTGTTTATGACGCAAGTATTTACAAACTTGATATTTTGAAGATGTTCTTAACTAGTGATCGCATATTTATTTATTTGATCTACTCGTGTCTTGTTATGTTGTAGTCAACGTCGACTATGTTATTTAAATTATTCTGTATACATGGTTATCTACGGATAGGAGGTCCAAGGTCATAAGTATTATTACTCATAACCGTTTTCAATAACTTATCTATCAACGGTTTAAGTTATTGGAGAACACGTTTTTTATTCACTACTTGTAAGGGGCTAAGTTCAAATTTATATCTCAAGTGAGGGAAACCATGGATAATTATATTATTGATAACCTTGTCCTTTTCTGAAGTCGGTTAAAAATGAATATTAGGCAGTCCAATACGAAGGTTTACAAATAAATATATTTTGATTTGATTTAATTTGATTTGTTTACTCTTTCTATATCAATTATATTTATCATCCCCAACTTCGGTTGTTGCGTTGCCTAAATTCAATCTAGATTTATGTGTGATTGCCAGCAGATATATACGGGTAGATTTCAAAAGTAGCTTATAGACACCTATACCAATATTCTGCCTTCAACCAATTTTTAAATATAGAGTCTCCTAGGTTGGGAAAACTTAGGTGTTTTAATCTCTCCAAGTGAAGAAAACGAAAACAACAAAAACAAATGTAATTACACGGTGCTTTGTACAATTACACAGCAATTGTAATGCCATGCTCTATTTATCCTAGCTGCATCCTGGGTAACCTACTCCGCTGGATTTGTTGCATTCAGAACATTTGCACCGGTGGTGTTTTACTGTGGGTATTTGTAGTTTAAGCCAAACTTGAAGTCGTAAACCGAGATCTGGTGTCAACTAGAAGCTAGAAGCGTTTTGGCGGATAATTTCTCATAATAATTATCAATATGTAGTCATATTATACTATACTATACTCTGTAAAAAGTGATGCGTGAAGATAAATAAAAAAAATACGTCGACTTGGGTACCTCCCCTTTTTGGAATATAATTGAAAATAGTTCACAGTCTCTCTTTATTTTGCAGGATAGTCGCTACTGGTAAGTAGTTTAAGCTGGACAAGAAACAAGCGTCCTACCTACACAGCGCAAGCAAATCACGACTTTGTTACCAGTTTCTTGAATGTATAAAATCATAACTAAAGGAATGATAACAGAGAGATCCTTTGCAGCTGGTTCGAATACTACCTCGGACTTAAGCGTGTTAATAATCTGTGGTGTCAAAGCACATTCTAGTGCCGCCTGGTTAACTAACACCCTCAAGGTGGCATTTGTCCTTCAGATTCAAATCCAATTTTAAGTCATGACATTCACCTAAATAAACCTTATAACCTACCTAACATTCTACCTTCGATTGCATCTGCCACAGACGATCAAGTTCAATAGCGTTCAAATGCCAACTAATCAATTAACAACAAGTAAAATTAAATGAAAATTTAAAAACTCCGACCGTAACTCTGTACTAACTAAACACTGTTTGGACTTTGGTCAATGGATAGATGCAAGCCAAAATGTGTGCATCACAGAATCTTAACCTTTCCATCGTTGTACATTTTTGAGGTGGCTGTATTTGTAAAGTTCAATCCGCACTTATGTCCACGTTTGTCTGACACAGTACAACGGAACAGACGCAACAAAGATAATAATCAACTTCGCCTACACTCATCAAAGATAATGCTTATGAGTAAAAGCATCTGTTGCATGTGTCCTATTATTTATAATAAGCTTCCAAATGCCATAACAGAACTTCCACATCACGCTTTTAAACAAAAACTTAAAGGAATCCTCCTAGAAAAGTGCTATTACAACATAAACGAATATATTAATGTCAATGAGTGTGGCTTTTTGAACTAATATATAATGACATACTTCTTTTAATTTTTTTTTATTTGGTGAACTTTGTTTTGTTTACTTTCATTTTTTTTTTTTTTTAAATTCATATATAAGAAAAAATTTAATAATTATGTATAAATTAAATACGAGTAAATTTGACTACGATGTAACCTTTGTCCAAAATAATGTTATTCGTTGTTTTAGAAGATTAATTGCCTACTATACTATACTAATTTTAAATTAATAATTTAAGTACTGTAGCTATCTTACTACTATTTGTACGTCCCTAGGGGCAAAACATGTTGACATATAATTTTGTAGTATTTTGACATCTATGGCATGCCGGTTATATAACGGTATTGTTTGTAACACATGTTTTCTTGACAAGTAAATAGATCTTTATCTTTATCTCAATAATAAAAATAGCATAAAATACCCGTATTGATATGTGCAACTTCATATTCATATTCTTATTCAATATTTTATTGCATCATATATGTAACAAGGATCTTACAATTTAGTTACTAAGTACACATATGACCCTGAAAGGGTATGGCAATATGAGTTGGAGCGGACCAATTTGTCTTATTAGCACATTTACATAATTATATTTACAATCGTTAAAATAACCTAATATTATATAATTAATCCTTAAAAAAATCGTCTAAATCATAATAACATTTATTTATCAAAAATATCATTAAGTTATTTTCAAAACACCTGTCATTCTCTTTTTTCATTCTGTCATCAACTTTGTGGTGGCGGCCATCTTGGATTTGAAATTTATCATAGTGTGTATTCTAGAAGTCAAGCCCTTTCATTTGATATCAATGATACAATGATACAATACTTTATTGCGGTAATATGGTACAATGATGACATTATTAGTAAAATAGTCCAACATATTAACCATTTCTGGCATGCAAATTTATACAAAACATGTTCTGGATCATCAGAATGTTGAGTTAAGATTATCAATTAATAATTAATTATAGTATTATATTATACATCAATTCTAAAATATTATTATGTAATATTAATCAATATAATCAATGTCATAGTTAATATACAATTTAAAATAAAATATCAGTCAAAGTAAAATATGTAATGCGCCATTTTGTGGCGGCGGCCATCTTGGACTGATTTTCATACAACATAGGTCTTCGTAAAACATAGGTCTACAGGCGACTAATTCACCTTTCCAATAAAAAAAACTAAACCAAAATTGGCCACGATACCACAGACAGACACGCTATACTTATAACACCCGTCGTTTTTGCCCTCGGGGGTTAAAAATAATATTTTGAAGGTGATCGCTACAAGTTCTTGGTGCGCGCCTGCTCCCGTTTGTCACCTGGCGCAGCGAGATGTCCCTCCCACCACAGAATTAGGTTTGCACGACTGCCTTGCAGTGTTATATGTCAAATGGTAATCTAATACCTTTTACCGTAGCTGAAACTACAAGGGACCGTAACATTTGTCCTTAGTGGCTATCAAAGTTAAGGGCGATGGTAACCAGATGGGATTACGTGGGACGCAATGTGCCACCCACACCAGTAAGTGGGACCTTTCAGTACATCCTTATCCATATCTCTACTTAGCACTAATCAGGTCAGTAGTATCATACTGTAGATCTTCTAAAGATGATGACGAATATCAATTCACCTTATAAAAAAATCCCCAATTACCGACACTTGCTCGTTACCAAACACTTATTGGCTTAGAGTTGCTTAACAACGCCATCTATTGTCAAGTGGATTTAGTGTTGCTGTGCTGGTATATAAGTTTAGTGTTTTCCATTGTCTGAAAACACGGATAAAATTAACCTTTATTTCTTGTGGTAGTGCCACGCTGTAACCCCACAGCTGAATGAGTCGGCACGACCGGGTTAGTGCTATACTACAGTCGGTTGGGGGGAGGTTCCGGAGGCCCGATTCCCCCTTCCCCCGTTCTCCTTCGACTTTCCCTTCCACCGTCACCCCTGCTATCTCTTCATTCCTATCTTTCTTCCTCAAAGGTCAGCAACGCTTCCTCGAGACCTTTGGTATTGCGGATGTCTGTGGGCGACGGTATCACTTACCATCAGGTCAGCCACTTGCTCGTTTACCAATCAAACCGATAAAAAAATTAACTTAGCAACAAGTGATTACTTGTTTATAAATACGAGTGTAACACATAACCAACGCATTGTACAGTACTTGAGCTAAACGAACGAACACAGACACGTATTGTCAGAAGATGCTGGTTTGAACCCCATTCGTAATGCGTAATAATCTATAAAATTGCAAAAATATACCACAAAGTAGCAATTTCCAATACGAGACAAAAGGTAGAGCATAAATTAATGGAGCAATGCAAAAACCACAGTTGGTCGCCAGTCGACGATCCGCAGCGATCGCGATAAGTTTCTTCTAATTAGAAACCGATGAATTGGCCCTTTCCACTGTCCGCCACTAGAGATTCCATTTCTGTAGACTTGTATGAGCAGTAGTTAAGCTTTGAAAACGGTACGATGCTCAAACACTAACATTTTACTACTCGTATCTTATCACGTTTGACAGAGATGTGGTCTTATCCGATCCGAAGATAATGTCAACGATGGCATATTAATTGTGGTATAGTTGGAAGCAACTTCGGTTATTATTACTATTTGATTATTTATGTATAACTAAAGTATTAATCCTATTTTCCTAATAGTTTTTATGCAATCAAGTTACGAGAAGTAGTGGGTTAGTCGTGCACCTCATGGAAAGCACTTCGCTTGCCGAAGATAGTTGCAGTGCCCATAGCGTGATTTTTTGAGTGTCTTCACTCAGTATTTTGCTACCCTTCACACCATAATACAGTAATGCTTGCGCACTGATTGTTTCTCGGCAGCATTCTCGAAATCATTCCCGTCTTAGTAGGTAGTAGAACAGTAGTAGAACGGTAGTAGAGACGGTAGTAAGAAGGTAGGGTCAAGACGGGATTTTATGAAATTCAACGGGGTGAAAACGTTTGTATGAAACTCCTTTGTTTTTTAACTTATAGTTGTGAAAATTTGTATTTGGATAGTGGTGGTTTAAGAGGCTGAAATGGAGGGGTGAAAGTTTGTATGGAAAGTTTTTTGTTTTCGAACATACAGTGGTGAAAATTAGCATTTGGACAGTTTAAAGTGATGATTTCAATATTTATTGACAGGGATGACTTATGGGAGTGAAACGGGTGATATTTTTTTTTCAAAAGTTCTTTGTTTTTGGAGCTACAGTGATGAAAATTGATAACTGGATAGGTAATTTAAAATAAATAGTGATGCTTTCCATATTTTTGTCAGGGATGATATAAGGGGGTAAAACGAGGGATGTAAAAACTACTACATATTGTAAACTGTAAATGTCAAATTTCTGTACAATGAAAACTATGCTAAAAACCGAGTCAGGGGATGTAAAGAGTGAAAAATAAAGTTCAAATAGTTTGTTTCTCTGTATGTTTGTCTGTCTGTTTGTACGGGCTAATCTCCGAAACGACTGGACCGATTTAAATGAAACTCCGTATGGTGGTAGCTTATATCCCTGATCAACATAATATATGATATTTTTGATCCCGGTAAATTAAAGAGTTCCCGTGGGATAATTAAAATCTGTAATTACCGTATCCCGCGAGACCACGCGAGCGTAGCCGCTGGCGGGTCAGCTAGTAAAGAATATAGAATAAATTACTCTCTCAATTCTTCACTCTTTGGTCACTGTTTTGTACTGTATTCGAAGCCAGTGCCAAAGTAATTAGCGATTGCGTTTTTAATGAAGTTTTAATCGAACTATCGACTTTTTATTGAATATAAATCGACTCCAATCGGATTTTCAGAAAAGAGAAATACGAACTATGCTAAAATAAAAAAGGGTTTTTAATTATTGTCTAACTAATGAAGATTGATGTGTATTACTGATATCCAATCACAGTTGCGTTAACAATACTACAACAAAACAGGTTTTATTTAACTACATTTGATGAGATTTAAATCAAACCGACGGCATCGGTTTTTTATTGAATGAAATACGACTCCAATCGGATTTCCAGAAAGATAAATACGAACTATGTAAATATTCATTAAATAAAAAAAATATTAAAAGTAAAAAAAAAAACATTAGAGACAGTAAATTAAGCTAGGTACTTAAATTATAACAAAATATATATGTCACGTTTTTCGATACTGGGCATGAAAAATCCCTTTATTCACTAATTTACCCTTGGCTTTAAAACAATATATAAAAAAGGCACAAACTATAAGATACTACGAATAAAAGGATTATAATAAATAATAAAATAAAATAAAAATATTTATTTCGGATAAAATCCATAGTGTGTCATTAGTCTGTTTACGTTAATTACATGTTAGTAAGTTATATTACACACGAGAGTTACTTAGTCCTGCCTGTGAGTATGTCTATCCAGTATTTTTGGATAGGACACTCGTAGCGAGATGCAATCATTTTCGGAACACTGTTGGAGCTTCTCCGTAGACGGTGCAGCATTGAGGCGACCTTTTTTCGCATAATAGCATGGAATCCATCCACGCCCGCTTCCACAAACATTCCAGAAGCACTGCAACGCCACGGCAGTCCCAAGTCCCAACAGTGCTTTAAAAGCGTTATTATACTGCACCTTAAGGGCGTTGTAGGCTCGCTGGGTATATTGAACCCACAGGCTGCCCGAGTAAAATGATTGGCAGTAAGCTCTAAAAAGAGTTAATTTTACATCTATAGTGCTTCGAGCGAACCTGCGAGCCAGCATATTGCTTCTTACCGCTAACGCCCTTCTCTCTCTTTCTATATCTAGATCTAGATTATAAGGGGTAAATAATGAACTGATGTGTATTTCTGACTTCCAATCACTTTTTTTATCTTCTATGGCCATGACGCGGCCAGCGTATTGTGCCAATGGTTCGAGTTTCATTTTGCATTGGATTGATAAAACATGACGTATTTCTATATTTTTTTACTTTTAAATAAAAGCGGGAAAACTTGGTATTTACAAAATAAAATTACACGTAATAACTACGGATAATTTAGAAATTGAAGGAAATCAGGATCAGGAAAGTGTGAAAGGTTATTTATTGGGTGACATAATAATTATCGAGGAAGAGATAAAAAAATAATATAACTACAAAAATAATATAGTACCAGAATAATTAAAATATATACATAACATATTACAATTTTATATTGTTTGAAGCCATGAAATCCGTCATGGCCTTAAACACTAGAGCGCTTTTAGAAGTTAGTAAAATTCCAATCACTTTGGTATGGCTTGCCACCAAATAGTCCTCAAATACTAGTTTACACCGACAGTTCAGATTTTGTCCACCAAAGCGGAGTCATGTGACATTATTATCTTCCAAAATGTATTATGTTACGCCTGGAACATCCAATTTGATATTTTTAGATGCTTGGCGATGGCGGGAAAAACAACAACTATTGTTGATTGTGTTTTATTTTCCTAGATTTATGTTTCTTCGACTCTGAACGTGTAGGTAATATTGGTGGAGTAAAACCGTAATGAGTTCGTAATGGTGCATAAGTGTAGGCAAAGGCAAACGTAGTTTTTGTGTTTTCCTTGTCAATCACCCTAGAAAGTACTACCGCTTTACTAGAAAAGATAACAAAATGCCCAAAAATGTTACCCATTAAAAATAAAATCTATATTAATTCACCTATATTTCAGTGTTAAGATGCAAGTTGGTAGTTGGCTACATGAAGCCGTAGCAAACGACGTGTCGCAGCGACACTACTGGTTTCTATGTAATTCTATGAAATACCATTCGTATAGTTAGCGACACGAAGCGAGCGACGCGTCGTCGTCGAGCGGCAGACGTCACTGTCGCTCGACCACAGATCAGCCGTGTGATTCTCTAAAGAGCAAACATCGTTGCATCTTTGACTACATCCTTGAAACAAATGACGGGATGACAAGAAACGTTGGCAAAACAACCTTATGTTCGCTATCTCATAAAGTATTTGACATCGGTGAGCTCGTCGACGAATCATTAGAGAATCACACCGCTGCGGTACAGTAGTGCCGCTCGCGAGTACCAATCTACCTAGTTAAACAACTGAAAAGCTTTTAAACTAAACCTTTCGTATCGTTTTTCAAATGGTTGATGGTATCTGCAGTTGCCATCTGCAGTCGTGTTCGAAATCATGACTGCAACGACATGAAGCGGCGTCGTGTCGCGGCGACATGAAGCTACGACACGTCGTCTGCTGCTGCTACTTGTAGCTGGCTACCAACTGCACCTTTAGGAACACAATATAAAGAAAACAATATAGTTATGAAAGCCACTGAGTTCTCTGTTTATTTGAAATTAACTCTATTTTTATACGTAGTGGTAGTCTTTTAAAATACATTACGAGTATAATAACAATTGACCTTCGCGGCGTTTTTGTTGACTAAACCAATACTATTTTTTGTTTTTATAATACTAAAAACGAATCTAATTTTTCAGCCAATATAAAAGGCCAGCCTATCTGAATATACAATGAGAGAGCTTGGGGTTATAAAACAAGTCGTTATGTGTGTCACACATGCAATAGACTAAACATGCGACCTGGCTATGCGTGAGAGATCTACTATGTTCGCTTTCTTGGTCACTTGGAGCAATAAAAATAGATGATGCGGCAAAAAAGTTAATTGTCTTAATTTACTGGCAATTAAAATTTCATATTGCTTAGACTCCTCCTGCTAATGTCTGCATTCATTCATGCATTCATTATTGAGATATCAAATATGTTCTATAAATATGTATTATTACTGTGGTATAGAATGAAAAAATAAATCCTTCAAATCTTTTTAAGTTTTTCAGTTGTTGCCATTCCATTGTTAGTTTCATAGTTACTCGTATTATGTAAAATAAAGTAAGCTCTAAAGGAAGAAATCAATGTTCAGGCTGAATAATAATAGTAATATGTCAAATTTGGAGTTTTATGAAGGATCCCAATAATCTATCTATCCACGGTTTTCCTTACTACCGATAGAAATTTGACATAACTTCCATACAAATAGTGTCAAATATCTAACTCTAGTAAGGTAAACCGGCGATAGATAGATTATTGGGACCGGCCGTTAGACAATAAACCACTTTGTAAAGCGAGTAATTATTACTATTTCAACTTATTTTAATTTAACTTTTATATATGTTTTAAACTTGATTTAAATTTTCTATATTTAGGTATATAATTTTATTTCTTATTTTATATTTGACATTGTGTTTAAATAAATTTATGGGTTTGCCAATTACTTGGAATTACCATTATTATGTACCTAAACATATTATTAAAATGAGAAAGATGTGACTTGTAACTAATGCTTACCAATAAATGAGTGTGAGTAAGAAAGTTCGATATTGAACTGCTTACATATAACTTCACGGTTGGCAATGCTATTCATCTTATAATATGTAACAACTAACTGACATTTGAAACTCAATTTAAATCATTTTTGAAATTTTGTTGATAGCTTTTTACTTTTTTTATGCTCCTCTAAAGAGATCTGTCCAGTTTTCAGATTAAGCTAAGGATGGTGTACAATTTCCTTGGATTGAGCTTTACTGTGAGTAAGTTGTCATGGATTCAACTTGTGATTTAGACATCCAATGAAGCTTTTATTTAAGGCTTTATCTTGGAAGGTATTCGGGTATTCTTAGTTTAGTCTCTGAGGAGTCCTTTTAGTATTATTGTAGTTTAATTAGAGATAATATCTGCTGCGAATTTGTGAAATAATTTCGTCGTCTAATTTTGGTGATTAGATATTAATACACACATACACTGCTACACATACTAATATTGTTAATTTGAAAGAACGACACGGCTTAGACAATTACCACACCGTTTGCAACCCTATTACGACAGCACTGTCAAAAGTAAGATTATTACAGAACAAAAATGTATTAAAATATCGTTGTCCCAAAAAGAACCTTCCGACCTCCAGGACATCGTCCCGGCACGTACAAACCGTTTGTTTCCATACACAGCAGCCGCCCGCCCTGGCCACCCGCCCTAGCCGACTTCGGCCATAACCGACGAATAAAGCTCGGCTGCGTGCTATATTTTTAACTAAAGAAAAATTGGGGTAAACTGCCTCTGAGCCGCAGGCTTGGGCAGGCAGTACGTAAAGTTGCGAGATACGTGTAGCTTTATTAACTTTGTAAACATTACAGAGCAATGACGTCCTTACTAGAGAATTTAAAATGTTTTTTAGCTTTAGCATAACACACAATTAGAGGATTTGTCTACCCATTCCTAACAGATCATCTGGATTAAGATGCTATTTTTGTAATATGTTTTGTT
The DNA here is from genome assembly GCA_917880725.1 of Selenia dentaria. Classification (NCBI taxonomy): domain Eukaryota; kingdom Metazoa; phylum Arthropoda; class Insecta; order Lepidoptera; family Geometridae; genus Selenia; species Selenia dentaria. The sequence goes on along the minus strand of OU862890.1, from coordinate 29,857,804 downwards.
TGAAACGAGCAAGTTGCTCGCATGATGTGAATCAATAACCATTACAGTTCAGTTCAATTTTGAAATTTAAACTACAACAGCCCAGACCCCTGCATGACCATGCACTGCGCTGGACACCCTGAGACATACGAAGTTAAATCACTTTCCCTGTAATTTAGCTGGAAACTTAGCTTTTTAACGAAACATAGTAAATAATTGCATCAATTTCACCCAAATCACACAAATGCATTTTGTTAAAAGCTTCATCACTGCCTATAGCACTACTAATAATCCGGTTATTTTTCGCAAAATATTCAAAGGATTTTCTGGCTTCAAATCGTGGGTAGAGACGGACGAGATCATGTTGTGTGTTGAATTCTGACGGATCGTTTGAGGCGCTGCAGTTTGTCATACAAATGGTATGAGATTTACATTGTAGAACAGACAAGCTATATCGTTTGTTGAAAGTTTACGTACTGAAGTCAACCATTATCCTTCTATCTCTTTTAGACAAATGATGCCGATGTTAGTGGTTATGTGCGCAAGTAGAGAGCAAACTTTGTTTTTATTTTTTGTTTGCCAGGTTTTTTTCGGGGCACGCGATTGGGTAAATGTACACGAAAGATAAGTGAATCATGAGCGTAGCGAGTGATTCTTAAAATTCTAAGCGTAGTGAGAGATTTAAAGACAAAAAACCGATACTCAATAACGTTCGCAATGCTGTGTTTTGGTTTGAAGGATATGAATACTGACTGCCGGTGAAATACCAGACGGATTGCACACGAGACTTAACAACTTGATGTCTTCATATTCATTGCCTTTGTTGTCATCGAAATGAGTTTGTTATCGCCGGTTACCGCTGAATGGTAGGCCAGGTGCTTGTTCAATAACTGAATTAATTACTGTTAGTTATTTTGTGCTTATGAATAAGAAAACGTGAAACAAAACACTTTATTTTCGGGTAACACATATCACTTCTCACCTTACAAATAATAGGACGTAAGGTTATAAGTGCTTTTGAATGCTTAGTGAGTTAATAAACTTAAACATGCCAATACACAATGTGTTAAATTCATAACACTTGTACTACAGCTCCCTCGCAGGCAGAGTCTTTTGATTGGGGGATTTATTGCGCGATTTTAGTTCCCCTAAATAGCACAATACTGCTAGGCAATAATACTACTACTACTAACAATAATACTACTAGGGAACTTTTGGGGAAATGAAAAGCGTGGGAAACATTTGGGAGAGGAAATTAAGAAATTTAAAAAAAACCATCTGTAAACGGCAAATGGACGCTTTTGAACTGAAGAACTGTCATGTAGGAAACATCTTCGCAAAGATAGTATTGTGATCAGCTGAGCTCTGGACGCAAAAGTTGTGAAAGAAAAAGTCAATGAGATCAAGAATCTCCAAGGCAGTTAAACTATTTGCTCGATGGTAAACTAGGGAAGGCAAAGTTAAACTACATTTATTGCTTTTATATAATAGCTTAAATGATAGCTTAATTATTATTAAATTAAAGGGTATCTTAGGGCAAAATAGGTAGACTCAGCCTTTGATTGATCATGCTATGATGTGATCAAAATACTGTTTTTCGTCTCTCTGAGTACGAGCTGTGGTCTTAACGTGATACACAAGCAGAAAAAAAGCATGGAACAATATTATAAAATTACATTAATGAGTGTCTATATATGTTCAAACATAGGCTCGATATTAACTCTTTGCGTCCCAGAGACGTAAATATACGTGAGTTTCATTCATAAATATTTTGTTTTAATTATCACGGTATAGGAAGGATTAAGCGAGAAATGGTATAAGTATCCAGTTAGACAGTATTTTATTGTCTGTTGATGTTAAAGCTTACTTTGCCTTAAATATAATATTCTCCAAATAGCCTATGCAGACCAGCTATAGCCATACTCACATATCACGAAGCATAACTGGACATAAATACCCGGTAATACATTATTAATCGCTTCATTAGCGGTGATTATTGTGCTATTAATTAAAGGATACGGCATAAACATGGTAATGTAATTGTCTTATTTTGGTTTTACCAAGTCGCTTTACTTGTTAAACTCTGTTAAACAAAACTAACTACTTTTACCGTAAAAAACAGTTATGTGGTTTTCTCATAAAACCAATAATATTTTTTTCACCTCACAACTTTGGTAAGAATCTGTTTGTCATTAGAAATCTGAGTGCAAAAGTGCATTTCGTCCGCTTGCGTGGAAAGAGTTTTTAAAATTCGAACCTTTCTATTCCATAATTTCAATCAAATCCACTAAAAATGCATTAAATAATTTCATGACAGTGCGCCAACCTCATTTCTTTGAATAATCGCACTGGCTAGTCACAAGTGGCAGCACTGGAATGAATGAAAAAACAAAAAAAAACATTTATCTAGTATATACCTAGTACATAAGTGACAAATACAAGTATAACAGTTCCAAAAAAATATTTATCTATAAATATTACCAGTAATTTTAATTTGTAATATGAATAAATACTAATTTAATAAATGAGCTGTTTTTTTACACATAGCGTTTTCCTCGCTGTAGTGAGGTGAAAAATTGTGTGAAAAATTCAATCGGCAGCAAAGTTATTTTACATCTCGTACCTTTGAAACCCTCGCTACGCTCCGGATTATATATTTAAACTATTCGCTTCGCTCGTAGTTCAATCGTAATTACCTTCGCTTGCTCAGGTTTCAATACAAGTACTCGCACCAAAAACCAACTTTGCAGCCTTGCGTAATATATGACTATTACCATAATATTCTGCTTTATATTGCTTTTAACTGAAATAAACGAAACAAATGATTCAATAAAAACCTGACTTCTGGACTATACATGTATGTACACAAGTACAATTTGAAAAATTTAATACCGACTTCCATTCTATTCAGTAAATAGAGTGTAACTCAAAAACTACCGCACCGAATTTGATGAAAAATAATGGGGCCACATAGAAAGCACCAGCTTTCAAACAAAAAAGAATTTTGAGAATCGGTTCACCCACTTGAAAATTATGAGTTATAGTTATATTTAAAAAAAATACAGTCGAATAGAGTAACTCCTTCTTTTTTTTAGAAGTCGGTAGAAAAGTACTATAAGTGAAGTAGAAAATACTCTTGTTACGTATTATGTAGTATTGTATTCTCTTTGATCCTCATCACAACTCTTGCTGAAGAGAACCACAAGCCAAAACATCATCACTGCGTTTTGTGCATTTGTGCATTGGCCCTATTTCGTCATTATACCTATAGGTATCTATGATCTGTGTCTATCTATACTTAAAGAATTTTTGTTTGGTAGTTCTTGCTTCAGAGGTGGTCCCGTATAAATTTGATGGAACTTGAGTCATGATTTCTTGAAAAAAAAAAAAATAAAACATATACAACAAAAAATATATAATACTAGCTGTACTCCGCGGTTTCTCCCGCGTAGTGGTGGATAATATGATAATTATGAATTGAAATGTGTAGCCTATGTTCATTAGAGATGATGTAGGGTTAACTCCCCCCACCCCCCCGAAGGGTTCTCGCATTGACGTGGCGGGGGGGCTCAGTAACCGTGGCTAGGTACACCACGGTGAAGCCAAGAGGAACCCAGGGGCCGCGCCGGCGTTGGGGTGCGCTGGCCGGCTCAGGCGGGCCGCTCCTATGGGCTTTGGCCGCCAAGTCCACATAGGAGTGGCGGGGTCCGGGCGCTTTGGCGCAGGCTCGAGGAGGTGGGGCCCGCGCGCTTTGGCGCAGGCTCGAGGAGGTGGGGCCCGGGCGCTTTGGCGCAGGCTCGAGGAGGGGGGCCTGGGCGCTTTGGTGCAGGCTCGAGGAGGTGGGGTCCGGGCGCTCGGCGCAGACTCGAGGAGGTGGGGTCGCTGGGGATTATCCCCTGCGGCTGACGTAGCAGGCGTGGGGCTACGTATCCGACCCACCGCAGGGAGACCACGGGCGTCCAGACACGGGGAAGTCTGGCGCTCATTGTTGGCGGGTTTGGTCTCCGAGGTAGTTGCGGCGTGCCATGTGTTCTGGCGTGCCGCGAAGAGAAGGGTCCGGCAACGGACAGCCACGGCGGGTTCGCGGTCGTGTGAAAAATCTGTCCCGCGTTCCCGCCGAGGGTGGCAGTGACGGAACACCCCGGGGTTTTGGTGGGTATACGGACTCCCACATAACCACCTACCTCCCCGTGGTAGGTGGTATCCATAAAGGATTTCCCCGGGACAAAAAAAATAAGGGTTAGAATTCTAATGGTTAAATATTTTTTCAAATAGGTCCAGTAGTTACGGAGCCTATTCAATTCAACCAAACAAATCTTTCCTCTTTATATTATTACTAGCTGCGTTCTGCGATTTCACCCGGGTGGTGATGGATGATGAGGATGATGAATCAAATATAGCGTATGTTATTTAGGCATAATGTAGCTTAACTAGTGAAATAATTGTATGAATCGGTTTAGTAGTTATTACGTGTATCCATTACAAAGAAACAATCATATATCTTTCCTCTTTATTATTAGAGAGGATAAGGATTAATACCAAGGTACAAATAATGTGGCCTGGTTTGTACCGGCGATACTATTGCATATTACAAAATGAAAAAGTATTTATTGTGACATAACCGTCATAGTTAGACAAATGGTAATGTGGACTACTTTGTAGATATTGACACCTTCTATAAAACTGTAGTACGTCACTTTGCTCTATAATAGTCAGTACAACCCGGTCACAATATCTGTGCACCTGACCTCGTGACGTCATATCGGCGGTCTGGGTACGGTGTGAAAAAAAGTTTTTCGAGAAATGTGGAAATAAAAAAAATTACTAACCTTTTCAAATCAATTTATTATTGATGAAGGGTTTGTTATTAAAAAACAATAATTTTGATTACAAAAACATTTATTATTAAACTCAATCACTATAAATTATTGACTCTATGCCTGACATTGTATCTTCCTCACTCTCACTTTCTGAACTCTCCGCACTGTCTTACCCTTTTAATATCACCCCTAGTGATATTAAAAGTTGTGTGATGTTGTCATCTGCTAGATGATCCTTTTCCCGGTATTCTCGCTGTAGTCTCTCCACGTGATTCACTTCTTTTTTCCAGTCAGCTGGCGTAATTGACTTAATCGCATCTTTTGTAAGTTGTTCTATTCCGATTGGTCAATGTTTTTATCTGCCACCCTTTGCTTTACCAAGTTCCATATATATTCGATAGGGTTTAGGTCACAATGATAAGGTGGCAGACGCATAACTTCTTGGCCATGCTCTCGCATCAAATCGTCGACGACATATTTTTTCGGCGGCTTTGTTCTCAGTATAATGGGATACAATTCCCCCAATTCTCCAATTACAGTCTAAACTTAACAATAAATATTAAAAAAACAAAACAACAACAAAGCGAAAATATCAAAATTATCGGGACGTGTATCGGCAACGAAGATGCTAACCGTACTGTCGCACCTGCACCTGCACGGAGAGGTGACAGGGGAAGCGGGAGAGGCGCCGCATTCCAGCGAGGTGCACAGATATTCTGACCGGGTTGTAGTTTCCGTAGCGTTCTCGATTTATGCATTTTTTTGATATTTTATCCACACCTTGGTTTACACTATCGAAGTTTTCATACGAATCCCTAACTTTTTTTAAAAATATTATATAGCCTATTTTCATCACAGATAATGTAGGATTCTAATGGTGACAGATTTTTTCTAATTGGTCGAGTAGTTTCAAAGCCTATTCAATTGAAACAAACAAATCTTTCTTAATAATTATTATAAAGAAGAAAGATTTGTTTGTTTCAATTGAATAGGCTTTGAAACTACTCGACCAATTAGAAAAAATCTGTCACCATTAGACTACCGGCGTTATGCCCTTTAACACTTCCACCCTTGGAGCTTTTTGTTACTTGCTCTTGCGTCTCCACCCCCAGACGGCCAATTAAGGCAAGCCGGGGGTCAGGGGTCTTATTTAGCCCCAGGGAGAATCAGAGTCCACGGTGTCGCCACTCACCGACGGCTCGCCACAAAGCCGCCCCTGCGGTTTTATTATTATTATTATTTCTAACACGTTCAGTGTCTACTTCTTTCAGTGTCTTTCTGAACTACGCATAAAAGTTCGGATAAAATATACTACACTTGAATAGTTTGACCAACTAAAAGCAAGTTTATTAATATTATAAATAAATAAAAAAAAAAAAAAAAATGTTACATGTAGTGTAGATGTAAATAAGTCTTAAAAATACCTACCGTTACTGTGGACAGATACGTAAATATGTATAATGGAAGAATATAGCATAACATTAAGTCTGATAACTTGTTACGGCGATGATAACAGCATCAATTAATTAAATTGTCGTCATATCCAGTTAATTAACTGTCTTAAAGATAACACCAGAATGGCGATTTATCATTCTCTTGTCTTCCATGGAAATCTCCGGCGCTAGTTGAGGCTCAACGTGTATATCGGTACAAGTAAATGATAGATTTTTGTTATAAAAACTAACGTGGTTTTCACTTATTTTTAACCCGTCGCGTGTCGCGCGTACCCCATGTGTACGTAGAAAAAAGTGCTATGCCATGTTGCGCGTACACCTAATGTATACAATTTCTCATATCTCGGGTTTGTAACTAATTTTATCATATCAAATGCACTCAATCGGTATAAACTTGCTTTTAGTTGGTCAAACTATTCAAGTGTAGTATATTTTATCCGAACTTTTATGCGTAGTTCGGAAAGACACTGAAAGAAGTACAGTAAAAACACTGAACGTGTTAGAAATAATAATAATAATAAAAATCTTTATTGACACATTTCTTAGGTAATAGGTACTTACAATAACAATAGACTTAGGTAATATGCTGTGTTTGCATATAGGTAATACATAAATCATATCTTTTGAATGAGATCGTTGGTGCCTGTGGTAGTATAAAACTATGTTACAGACCACAACGCCCTCCGTTCTTGTACAGTTATAAACAATATTACAAAGTAAAAGGCCTAGCTTAAGTATGTTTGAATGGCCTGGTATAATGTAAGTAATTTTGTACTGATAGTGAGAAGAATTATAAATAAAAAAAAAAAACAAAAAAAAAACGGACTATAGTTTCGGCCACATTCGGTGGTCTTTTTCAAGGAGTGTTCGGGACGCCCGCGTAAATGACGCTCGGCACTCAAGTGCTAACCTATAGTAGGACCTATCCGATAAATATTACGTGAGTAATCCCGTATTTCTAATTAAAAATAAATAATAGATAACACTTTATTGAGACAATGCATTCATGACTTATTATAAAGAACAATATAAAAATAGGTGCAATAACGGCGGTATTATCACTTAGGACGATCTCTTTCACACACTCATATGCAGAGGAGTATCAAATATCACATGGTACATTAAAAAATATTTATATAAAACATTTTCAACCCACTTGTTCATAAAGTGGCTCTAATTTAACCGTAATTAGGCACATAATGACAATTGTAATCAAACTGTGACTTTTTTCTTTGCTATTATTCACAAGTGAGTTATAATTTTTTTTATGTGTTGCTTTGTCCTTAAAAAATATTCGCAACAAAAAATATCGTGTTCAATAGTAAAAATAAATGAATATACCAATTGCTTGCTTATTTCATGCAACTTCGTATTTAAATAGATAAATTCAACTTGTACGTGTTTAATGAATAAAACTTTTACTCAAATATAATCTTTGTTTTCTCTCTTATAAAGAAAACTTGAATTCCCCATTTTGTACGTGGCTAAAACGCTATCCGCGAAAAACAAAACAAAAGAAACCTCATTCTTTTAGTCTGGTCGATCGCCATGTTAGACGCGCGCGCATAGGAAAACTGATAAATCTTTCCCGCTACTAAATAAAATGGTTTTTTTAGTATTATTTTCTTCACAAGTGTGTTGAAAAACGTCGTATGATACACGTGTGGATTGATGATTACCGTCCTCGGCTCTCTTAAGAAACTAACATTTCACACCTGTACCTTAATGTAGGTACTATTATAGTAGGAGTAGTAGGGATGAGTGATAAAATCCGCTATTGCAAAAATAAATGCAAATTATATAATTATATGCTCTTTTTAGAGTAACCTGTTAAGTAATTTTAAAATCTGACAAAAATGTTTGTGTATCAAATAATTCATTATGTACTTACGACTTCAAAATAAAAGCAGGTTCTCATTCGGCTGGTGAGTTTTGTATGTTTGTTAGGCGAGGTCAACACCAATTATGAATTGATGTTTTAAAACAAATACTTTACATTCTATTCATATATCTATTACCAAAAGTTCAGTGGGTTTAGCACGAAAATTTTGCGTAAGTATACGTCAACTATCGTTGACGTATACTTACGCAAATTTTTTTTTATTATCGATTCCGATTTTTTTTATGATCGATTACGTTACATAACGCAAATTACAAAAAATATTTAAATAAATGCGTTTGCCTGGTGAGACTTTATCCTATTTAGTAACACTACACGTGTTGAATATAACATTTTTTTGATTAATTTAATTACATTAAAAGTTTACAATGACTGGTGCTTACCTCGGCCCGTTGGCCGGTCGGTCTGGCTATTCGACGAGGTAACGTTGCCAGGAGAGGCACTCGACCTGCAGGTCGGACAGGGATTTAAATGCTGTTTTTTTATCTGTAACTAGCTAAGCTCTGCGGTTGCAACTGCGTGGTGATGGACGATGATGACGATACATCGAATTAGTCCATGTCACTTAGTAGTACAATAATGTAGTTTTCTACTGGTGAAAGAATTTTCAAAATCGGTAAAGTAGTTTTGGAGTTTATCCATTACACACAAAGCGACAATCAAATCTTTCCTTATTTTAGTATAACTGTAGGTATATCTATAATTTGATTTTATATTTTATTTGTTGGTAGTGCCACGCTGTAATTTAACCCTATGGGTTACAGCCGAATGCAGCGGCACGACCGGGGAAGTACCACACTCCCACCAAACACCGACGTGAAGTTATATAGCTTGCTGTTGCGTTTCAGTCGGTTTGTGGGAGGTTCCGGAAGCCCGATTACCCCTCTTCGCCCTCTCCGTCTCTCTCCCCTATCCCGTCCACCCTCCCCCTTCTATGTCTTCCTCAAAGGTCGGCAACACATCCTCTATACCTCTGATATTGCAGATGTCCGTGGGCAACGGTATCACTTACCATCAGGTAAGTCACTTGCTCATTTGCCAACCTAAGCCATAAAAAAAGTCAAAGTCAAAGCCACATTAACTTTGGAGTTAACCGATTTGTATAAATAAAAGTCAGTTATGTTTTGGGTTCTATTTAATAAGGAGGGGATGAACCATAATTAGTCTGTGTTCGGTTTTAACGACATTCACGTGGGTGGATGTTAAGCAATGTAATCCTTACAAGCTACATTATAGCCATTGAATAGTAATATAAGTTTTTAAACTGTCACGGTCACTTTTGCAAGATTAGAAAAATAAATGCATTAGAAACGGGATACTCACCGTGTAATTATTTTTGTTTGAGTTACCGATATTTCGGCACTGTTGCAAGCGCCATGATCACGAGTAACTTACAATTTTAATTCTCTTTGGAGTAAACTGAAGTCTATGCAGGTGGGTACACTAAGAAAAAACTAAACGATCTACCCTCTTCCTGTTGCATTTTTGAGTACAGCGCCACTACCACTGTCATCGCATCTATGTTTTATTTACGATATACGAATCTAACGGTTTCTGTTTTCTAACGTTTAACATTTCTTTGTCGTGTATACTGCCGAACCACTGGGTTCTAAGACCTCGACACTAGAAAGCCATCATCTCTGTTGAAGTTTTGGTATTTTGTAACCTCAACTGCCTCTTTTAAATAATATACTTCTATTAAATACTCAAACGAAAAGAATTACACGGCAAATATCCCGTTTCTAATAGAATAGTATACTACTCGTAGTTACTCCGTCCATGATGATTGTTCAAATATGTATATAGGTACAAAGGTGATTCCCGATTCTATTTATCTGACGATCTTATCAATGGTGACAATATTTTTTATTTGATACAGATATAGACTACTGGTATGCCCCTATTTTTACTAACGAATTCAAAAAGGAGGAGGTTCTCAATTCGTCGGAATTACATTATTCCCCGATTACTCGAAGACGCCTGGGCGGATTCGTGAAATTAGTTTTTTGTTTAAAAAGGATACTTCCCATTGTCACCGAGTCTGATGATAGAATCCCAGAAAAATTTAGGGCTACCCACAGCCATGTGTTTTTCAACACACCTACTAGAAAAGGGACTTTTATTGAACGGTAATCAGAATCAAAATGCAGCGTATTTCGAACGCGTGCATTTTACTTTTCATTCCCGCACGAGTGCACAAAATGAGACAGATTTTGAGACAGAAAAGAGTGACAGATTTTTTCAAAACTATCAAAAAGGTAAATGTACAAGTCAATGCATTGGAATAAATAAATTTGGTGCCATGCCGAATGAAATCGCAAAGTTTCTAGGATTACCAGATGCAGAATAATATACAGGACATAGCTTTAGGCGAACGTCATCCACATTATTGGCTGATTCAGGAGCTGATTTGATCACTTTAATGTAAGCATACATTAAAGTGCCATGGTGGGTGGCGCTCCAATGTAGTGGCAGAATCGTATGTAGAAGACTCTATACAAAATAAAGCCAACATAAGCGCCAGGATAACCCAGGATATCAATTTAGAACCAAAACCAAAAAAATATGTCCAGAACCGCATCCTTCAACGTCCTTCGATGTCAAGACCGATTTAGTATCTGCTACTTATAATAATGATGAAACACTTTTTCTTACTCCCTTCGAGAACAATCCGCAATCTCCAACCGTCATTTACTCAAGTCACCCAAGAGAAAAATAATGATGTTTTTAATAGCAAAGCGTTAACCTATAATTGTACCAATTGTAATTTCAATAATTGTTTTAATACAAGCAAGCAAGTGTGTTGAAAAACGTCGTATGAAACTCGTGCGCGTTGTTTATTACAATCTCTTCTCCATTTAGGCCTTCTATCTTCGATCTCAGGCCAAAAACCCATCTCGATTGTAATAAACAACTTCGCGCACTTGTTGCATAATGTACTATTATATACTTTCTAAAAATAATTAAGTGTTTGCTTCTGGTACTCATGATCATGTTGCTGGGCTTTGAATACAATAATAGTTTGTGGATAATTCTCTAAATATGATAGGCTCATATATACTGCCAGTTTTGTTCCTTTGAGTTATCACTGGGACTGTTCCGTGTGTACGTAGTACTAAGTATTATAATATTTTATTCTGTGGCAGTAAACACGTCACTAGTGAAGTAGAGTTCATATTTTTCAAATAATCACTTGTAACATTTTTTTGTTAAGTAACTATTTTTTATTGGTCGGACTTTCCGAAACAAATAATTTCACTAGTGAGAAGATCCAGAGAAGAAATCGGGTATTATATTACTAATGATAAAAACAATCCATTATCAAGCAAAGCAATTATGATCTTGTGGGTTGGATAGTCTCAAAGACTGTGGTCAAAGTCAAAGTCAAAATCATTTATTCAGTTTAGGCATCGAAGACGCACTTATGAACGTCAATTTTTCATTATAATGTACTTTAAAGACTACCGCCACGTTCCAAAATATATAGAGCCTACCGAGAAGAAGCGGCAAGAAACTCGGGGCCATTCTTTTTATATATATGTTTTTACAATGTTTTTACTTAGGTACGACAAATATTAGCTCCAGTGTGTTGCCTTACAAAAGAGAACATAATAATGGTATCAGTAGGGCAAGACACGCTACACTTTGACATCTTAGTACACGAGTAGATAGATCCTGGAGCGATCAGTCCCAAGCTGTTTTATCCTCCAAATAATCCGAAATTTTGTAATAACCTTTTTGACAGAGTTTAGTTTTAATAGTAATTTTAAACTTATTAATAGGCAAATCTCGGATAACATTGGGAACTTTATTATACGTATACATTGTCCCATAAAATAATGTGGTCATATTTTTATGCTGTATTACTGCTTATTCTCAGTGAACTGAAAAAATATGCCCTGAAAAAGTGCTCATAATAACAAGATCAGGTAACAGTCGTTTGATTTTTCATAAAAAACAATGAGTGCCTATTTGACGGGTAAACAACAGCCCACTGAAGTGTAATATCGGCCGAAAAACGTCAATGTTATGATATAATAGCTCCCAACAACGTTGACTGGTTGAATCGTGAAATATAAGAGCATTGTTTTTACTTTGAAAACTTTTTCAGTGTTATAAGTGGTTTGCGGAGCAGTAAAGAAATGCGAGGAAAATCTTTTATTATAATTTTTTTTGTACTCCGTTTTGAAGTGAGTTTTGTCATAATTTCGACAATGCCATCTTCTATTTAAAGCTAAAATTGTTTTGACTTAAATTTCACACGTAAAATTGTACAGTCGTCTGCAATAAGATGTATACATTTCACAATTTTCAACAGCGCCTCAGCATTCTGTTTCTTAAAAAAATACATCAAAAATAATCTAAAATGAAGTTATTTATATTATTTGACTGCTCTAAATAATCCTTATCTACATTGTTATACAATCTAGTACTGTATCATGGTTTAGAAAATTACAGAATGTATACATCTTATTGCAGGCGACTGTACTACTCGATGGAATAGTTCAAGTCTTACCTACTCGAAAAAGATGAGGAGAATGAACAGTGTAAAAAGAAAATTGTACACATGAGGCTGTTCTTTGCTACTTACCTGTGTTCCATTCTCAATCTATCTATATTAACATTATAAAGAGGAAAGGTTTGTATGTATGTTTGTAACGAATTGGCTCAAAAAGTATTAGACCGATTTCAAAAATTCTTTCACTATTGGAAAGTTACATTCACCCTGAGTAACAAAGCCTATATAAGATTCATCATCATCTATCACTGCGCGGGTGAAACCGCGGAGAGCAGATTATTCAATATTTTTATTGCAATATTATGCATTTCAAATGTGAAGGTCATTAATATACATGTATTTATGTGTTTTATAATGGGTTCTAATAGAATATGGCAACATTGTGCGGAGTATTGCGTGGAGATTTAATCGAACCGTCTAGTTATTGAGTTACGTGAAATTTAAATAACATAATAGCTTTTTAGATAATATCTCTAACCCTGCAGCGGCGTAGTCCAAGGAGGGTTGTGTTTATATCCAGTATGTGTTTGTGTATGTATGTATGTCCACTCGTAACCAGACAATGACTCAACAGCCGTGCCATTCTGTAATGATTCGTCGACGAGCTGTCAACGAGCTCACCGATATCCAACACTTTATGAGATATCGCCCTTGTACATAAGGTTGATTTTCAAACATTTCTTGTTATGTCTTCATTTGTTTCACGAATGTTGTCGAATGCAACGATGTTTGCTCTTAGAGAATCGCACGGCTGATTTGGATAAATGGTACGTCAATAGATTGGTCCTAATTGCGCGAGTGTCACTGGGCACTTAATCACCCGAAAGCGGTGAAGACCAAAATCCGCCCTGGATTTTAAGCGCTTTATAAAGTGCGAGTTAATTATTTCTGTGGACGGGTTATTAAAATTTAAGATTGTTTTATTGTTGATGAAATACTAATCTACAGTAATCTTTTTATTGTTGCCAACATCATTAGATGTGACTGAAATAGACCAGCTCTCACACTACTAGCACTACGACTTTTCATCCGACTACGACGAAATACAACATGTAAGAAATCAGCTGTAATTAATATGAACATATTTTATATACAGCTGGCAACAAAAAGGTGTAGTAACACTGAAAGGTGTGCATATGTGCCTAGTCAGGATTCACATGGCAAAGTCAAAACTCACATCAAAACTTAACTCGTTTATAAATTTTTTTTCACACGAAGTTCAAATAATATTATGTGAAGTTTTTGGCCATTACACAACCCTATTGACATGCCTACTCCTCGAGGTCGTTGGGGTCAATGAGCTCAGTAATCCCCACGCTACCTATCCATTCACCTCCATGCGCGCATCACATCCAGGCACTTGCAGGGTAGGTTCCCTGCACGCGCCCTCTCCCCACGCCAAACCCCGGCCTAGGCCTATCGTTTACCTAGTGTTCGTTCTAAGGGCCATTGCCCTCTTTTGCTTAGTTTTCAGGGATGAACCTGCTTGAGTATTAAAACAACTTTGACCACTCGTAACTCTGAGTTTTTATTACTTCCTGGGACGCAGTAGTTAGGTTCCAATGGTATGCAAGCTTCCGCGTGTATGGTTTTAGTATTACGAGACCTTTTTGTTACACGCTGTATACTTAGAAATGTTATCGAACACGTGTAACCATTCCACAATCAATAACACTTATAAACAAAACCCGTAGCCCAAACCGACAGTAGAGTTGCCTTAATTTCCCAACACAATGCTTGCTGTCTAACAAATGAACGTTATCAAAACATTTTGCACTACAGTATAACAAAAGTTTCACCCGGCAGAGTGGTTGGTGCCAAGTTTCAGCTTTTGTACAGAACTTAGTGTTGACTTCCCCGACCCAATCTTGCCACATGAATTTAGAAAGCGACGCACTCATAAGTAAGAATGGAAATAAGACGGATATATATCTATCTATAGCTATTTATCTAGATCAGTGGTTCTAAACCTTTTATTGATGAAACCATTTAACAAAATTTCTGTCTTGCCTTGGACCACCAACTGTATAATATGCAGTAAATGTACATTAATAAGAGTGTTTACCTACAAATTTTCAAAATTGTATTTAAATATATGGTGAGAATGGCACAGAGGTAAGTAGTACGTATATTATTATAATGAGATAATTTTGACTGCATACATCTTAAAATTTTTTGAATCCTTGATTCCGTTGTCAGTAGCAGTAGTTCTATCTTTGTGAAAGAAATTTTTTGGGTCCCACAATCTTCAAAGAACCTTACTGTTTCGAATGTATCTTTAAATTTCGGATGCCTTCGCGACCACTTCGGCTGCTTCCAGGGACCACCGGCTAAGAAACACTGATCTAGATGTTTTGGGTAATCTGTGGGCTGAAAAGAAAAAGGGAGTTAGCTCAGGGATTATCGAAAAGCTGCTAGCATGGATATGAGAGATTTATTCTAAGATTGTTACAAAGAGGATTAAACCATTTGAAGGTAAAGTTTGCATTTTTTACTACTCGGTATCGTAACTGTTTCGTGTAGCTGAATACATTAATTATATAAGCTTAGACAATCTAACCTAATTGGTTGATTGTATAAGTATAGAAGAGGCTGAAACAGATGGATTCCGGAACTTAACTGTATCGCTGCTTGTCTATCAGAATATAATACAATAGGATGGCACTTGAGATCTAAACTGAAGGTTTTATCTCAAAGACAGCTCCGGAACACACTTTGGGATCCGTAATAATAGGTTTCTAAGCTTGTGGGAATCTTAAGCAATCAAACTAAGCGGCCGCAGGAAAATATTCTGCAATCATACTGTGGATTTCTTAACAACGTTCGAGTCGGAGGTATATCCTACCAAACAAAAAGCTTTCTCAAAATCGGAACACTCTGTAAAAAGTTATGCGTGAGCATATATAAAAAAATAAACACGTCGACTTGAGAACATCCTCCTTTTTTTAGAAGTCCGTTGAAAATATACGATCCGTAACTTGCACATTGGTGCAAATTTTTATCTGAACGTTTATGATGCCTATAAATACCTAATTGTAAGTTTGCACCATATGTCGTATTTTCCTTGAGCCGAAAATAAATCGAACGACTTTTTTTTACTCTAAGTCATTATACGTAAGAAGATAAGGAAGACTACACTCATAAATACAATAAAATATTCCAACTTCTTTGAATTTCTCTGATTAACGGTCCGTTAACATTTATACCTAATATTTAACATGTTTTCGTAGGAGCTCGAAACGGTGCAAACCGAGGAGATACTCCTAGCTGTGTTTCCTAACGATTCCAGAAGAATCTACTACTGTCAGAATTATTCCAATACTTTATCTTAATTTGACTGGACTATATCCAGTGAATTGCAATTTCTGCTCAAGAAAGAACAATTATACATTTGGATTAGTTCAGCACACCGACCCCTGTTCAACTGCACCGGCTATTACAGCCCGGCGGTAATTACCGCTGTTATCATAATGGTACGTCTCAAATTTTAATAGGATAATATCCGCAACTATATATAAAGCATGATTTCTAGTGCATAAAGTATTTCTTTTATCCCAATATTAATGCATATAAGAATCTAAGTCCTGATTGGTGACTGACTGGCTGATAGATTGATTGATTGACTGACAGATAATGAACAGCCTAAACTGCTGGTCGTAGAGACTTGAAATTTGGAGGGTGTTTTTGTTTCGGTGGGTAGAGATGTACTAAAAAGTGTTTTTACAAATATAATCCCTAGAGGATAAAAATAAGTGAAAATGTTGAAAGTCCTTTGATTTTAAACTTAAGGGTGAGAATATTTGCATTAGATAGTTCATTTGAAATAAAACATGGTGTTCCTTAA
Source organism: Selenia dentaria (assembly GCA_917880725.1). Classification (NCBI taxonomy): domain Eukaryota; kingdom Metazoa; phylum Arthropoda; class Insecta; order Lepidoptera; family Geometridae; genus Selenia; species Selenia dentaria. Next base: position 29,841,288 of record OU862890.1, on the reverse strand, counting down.
TATTTTGACAGGGATGACTTAGGGGGGTGAAAAGGGGGATGAAAATTTGTATGGAAATTCATTTGTTTTTGAATTTATAGGTGTGAACATTTGTATTTAGATTAACTAAATTAAAATACATATAAAAATAAATCCCTTTTTCTGTTGGTCATCGCATCACGCGTGAACGGATGGATTAATTTCGCTAATTAATTATTTGTCAGGCAGGAGAAGGTTCTATCAAAGAGAAAGCAAGAAAAGATAGGAGGTTATGACGAAGCGGAATGCCGACCCTACTATGCGAACGAAGTCACGGGCAGTCACTAGTTACCTATATATAAATAATACATACCCTGTTACGGAGTGCACTGACATGAAAGTATACTAATGGTATTGTAGTACCTAACCCGAACTCTATTAAGGGCTTATATCCTCCTTAAGTTTCAACTTCGACACTTCTTGATCCGTAAATATCAAACTCGTTACTTACAATGACAAACATCGCAGCTAACCAGACTATCTCGCCAACTTCAACAAAAGACATCAAGTTTCGACTGGGATTCGAAGTTATAGATCTCAACGTCGGACGCAGTCGGAAATCTTCACGGATCTAGGAAGTGAGTGGATAAGGTGAAGGCACGGGTCAGGTAGCATCAGCAACTTTCAGGAAACTTGTAAGGAAACGGTTATTTTCTGTAACTAGTGTTCTATATACAATGTGTGAGTGATCGATGAACAAAGTGTATCATATGTGTTATTCGAAGTTTGTTTACTCACACAGTTTACTTACTAAAAAATGGCGCACAGGCGAGTATCGCGTTTAAATTCATTAACGGAGCGATGCGTCCACTGTTTTCGGTTTTTTATTGGGGGTGAAATGCAGTGCACTGCCCTTACATCACGAGGATGACGGGAGAGGTGTAGGGGGCTCGCCCCCCGTGAGCAGTCCTCCGCCAAGGTGGGCCGAGACGGAGTCGTGTTAGTATTCACTATCGCGGTTCCTACTCTTGACGCCAGTTAGACAAAGTGGCCTCCAAAACGACGTCGAATCTGCGAGATCACCGGATCAAAAGATCCTTTCGAACGTCCGTGGAAATCCTAGCTTTGCCGGGATCTAAAGGAGTGCGCGCTATGAAGGAAGGAGCAGCATTATCGAGTTATGGAATACCTGCTACTGGAAAGTATAAAGGTTATCCTAGCAGATTTCAAATGTTTTCCTCGGATTTTAATGCCGTTCAAATTATAAGGTTATCTGTGTTTTTATTATGTCAAATTTTTTTTCTGTATTTGATAGCAATGTTTTCATGGAAATGAGGCATTTCGTAATAAGAATAAATGTATTCAAATCTATAACTAAGCCTTTATTTCTGGATTCTGTTAACATCTGATCAGGACTCTACACACATCAATAAAATACTTTTTTACCATGCTAATATAATAAAGAGAGATTTAACGAATGAACTCAAAAACTCTTCAACAGATTTCTGAATTATTTTACTATTAGATATATCCCCGAGTAACATAGACCATATACATTTTGATTCATCATCATCCGCCATCACCAAGCGGGTGAAACCGCGAAGTGCAGCTAATTAACTATAATTTGCTCGCGCTCGCATAAAACCTCAAGGTGATTTTTCCCAGCTTCTATCTAAGTCCGTTAATCGCACAGGTTTAGACGGGCCGATATAGCTCGAAGAAAGTAGTTGAAAATCGCGTCAGACATGAAGATTTATTCAGTTAAGTGAGCGGGAAACTGACCTCTCGAGACAAACGTGTAACGTTTCTTTACAAAATTATCCTACTTCCTACTTAATATTATAAACGTGAAAGTTCGTGAGTATGGATGTATGGATGTGTGTATCTTTGTTACCCTTTCACGCTCAAACGGCGGGGGCAATATTGATGAAATATGGTATGGAGGTAGATGAGGCGCTGGATTCATACATAGGATACTTTTCATCATTATCATCATTCATCATTACTCTAAGCGTAATATGCTTGAGCACAGCATAGACTATATTAAGATCTCCGCCTACTTCAAGATCGTAATGATGACAGTTCTGTCAAAGTTTGTGTCGCTCGCTATCATTTTGACATCTCGATACACTAGACGTGTTTGGCGACCATCAAGGGTGATGAAATGTAACACAAATACCGTGAAGGGTAATGAAATGTAATGACAGTTTTTTTCAGTGGTTATTAATTTTATATGTGTATGTACGCAAGTCCTGTATTTTATTATTAGTGTTTACTGATTGATATACAAAGTATTTAAATTTACTCATATATTACTAGCAATTGCGTTTGACCATGTAAGTACATATTATATGACATTTTGGTATAGAGATTGATATGGGTTTGGAGAAGATAATAGCTACTCGAAGTACTGATCCTGCGCAGACGTAGTCGCGGGATCACCAGCTAGTTCTGAATATTTGAGCCTGTAGAAACTGATATAGTTTGTCTGTCTGATGAACAAAAATACACTTGAGTTTTTGTTATTCCCAGAAAGAGTTTTTAAACCTTTTTGTACCCCTTAAAATATATTTCTAATGCATATATTGCAATATATTGTTCGATAAAACAATATATTGCTATAGTAACCAAATTATATTCAGGAATTTTGCAGAGTTCGCCTGGGGAAGTACCTACCGCACCTTTGCCAGTTATTTAACCGTGAAGCAGTAGTGTGCAAACATTACTCTATTTCGATGAAAGCCAATGTTTCCAGCGGAATAACAGGACAAGAGATTTAACATCTTATATCTCAGGGAAAAGTGTAAAGTTGAAGTGCTTGTATAATTACGCGAACATATCAGTCCGAGTACAGGAGCAGAGTTTGAAGGCAATTCCATTGCAAAGAGGCGTGAGACAGGGAGACGTTATATCTCCGATACTGTTCACCACTGCATTGGAAGACGCCTTCAAGCTTCTGGAATGGCAAAGACTTGGCATCAATATAAACTGCGAATACATCACTCACCTTCAATTTATCGACGATATTGTACTCATGGCAGAATCCATGGAAGACCTCAGTACAATACTCGAAGGCTTCCATCGAGTTTCCCAAAGGGTAGGCCTTAAGATGAACATGGACAGGACGAAAATTATTTCTAATGCCCATGTTGTGCCTACCCCAATATCAGTTGGGAACTCAGTTCTCGAAGCTGTTGACGAATATATCTACTCGTACCTAGGACAGACAGTCAAACTAGGGAGGTTCAACTTTGAGAAAGAGGTCAATCGTCGAATCCCACTCGGTTGGGCAGCGTTCCGGAAACTTCGCGAAGTCTTCTCGTCAAAAATACCTCAGTGCCTCAAGACAAGAGTCTTCGACCAATGTGTGTTACCAGTGATGACTTATGGCACTGAAACGTGGTCTCTTACTATGGGCCTCATAGATAACAAAGAGCTATGGAGAGGGCTATGCTTGGGGTTTCTCTACGTGATCGAATCAGAAATGAGGAGATATCCGTAGAAGAACGAAAGTCGCCGACATAGCCCAGAAGATAAGCCAGTTGAAGTGGCAGTGGGCAGGCTACATAGCACGCAGAACAGATGGCCGATGGGGCAGAAAGGTTCTAGAGTGGAGACCACGGTCTGGCAATAGCAGCGTAGGTCATCCACCGACAAAGTGGACTGATGACCTGATAAAGGTAGCAGAACGACGTTGGACGCAGGCCGCTTCCAACCGGCCCTTTTGGAAATTTGTGGGGGAGAGCTATGTTCAGTAGTGGACGTCTTACGGCTGAGATGATGATGATGATGATATTTTAGGGAGACGAACGCAACGCGTTGCCATTATAGAGGAATTTTCCTCTGTGATTACAGGGTTTTGAACACTTAGGGTTTTACATTCTGAACGGTACTGAACTATTATAGGCAAGCGTGGCACTAAATATGAGGCGAAGGACTTGCTCACTCGTCGAATCATGAAATTTTTAAATACCATTTTCGCATTATACCTAATACACATGTGTACAACTTTAATGGTTTCTCTATTAACAAGTAACGAATATCTCGCAAAACACCCGCACACAGCACTTCAACGGGTAAGTGTTAAACAGGGTTCGAAAACAACCAATTCCTTAACAATATGATAAACAATAGTACCTTTTATTTTTCCAGTGTAAGCACATAACCTTTTCTAAGTACAGACATGTATTTAAATGGTGTCAGTTTCTAAAATACTCATACGATATATGGTTTATTTTTATTGCCGCAACTCTCTAGCCAGTTATATCAGTTCCGCTACCTATACGTTGGTAACGAATTCCTATGTGGCTGTACTGTTTAGGTAGGTATAGATCCTGTACGATACGTTCCTACTCTTGCGGCAATTACATATTCCTTAATGGTGGCTATTCATAAACACGAAATTAACCGTGGATGGTCCGTTCCCACTTCGTCGTGACGAGAGATAATCGTGTAGTTTTTGTGTCGTGGCTTATATATTTAAATGAAGGTGTTCACATACAACGACACTATTATCTATCGTCACGACAATGTGGGAACGCGCCCTTAGGTTACGAGTCATAGCTTTGTAACTGTCAAGTAGTAACTGGTCGTATCATAACCAAAACGACATATTAAGGCCCACTTGCACGTTTGCTCGGGTTGAATAAATAAGTCTACGAGTTTGTAAACTTGCATATCAATTTTTAACTCTCATTTTGCCTTGCACGACTATAAAAGATTACCGGTTTCGCTAAACTGACATTTCTAATCTTTAGATGGGAACATTGAATTGTCTATGCGCTTATATTGTAACCTGACCAATAATTAATTAATCGAAAAAAAAAGTGAAACTTATATCTATCTCTTTGGCACTACAGTACAATGTATATAGAATTTCTTGTTTATCCTTTGTGATATGAAATTTGACGACATTTTATTATATACGTATTGTCTCGTGTCATTTCGTCCAAAGAGTACATTATACAGCAGAACGTAACCTCAATATCTTTTGACACAAAACTTCACTAACCCTAGCAGGCCTCCGTCACTCCATGTACTTGCGCGCTATAACTGCCTACCGCCCAGCCGAGCGGTCTCGGTCCGCCGGCGGTTCAAATTCAGTGCGGTTTTCGCAAGCGAAGCGCGCGCACGCCGTTCAATTTTAATAGTGTTGTTCGATCGTACGCGTATTACGATGCCGTGTGGTGCCTTATGTGCTGTAGATGGGTGTAAATCAAGCAAAAGAAGGGATAAACACCTAACATTTTTCCATTTACCTGTCAATGAAGAATGGTAAGTGATAAATTATTACTAGTTTTTGTCGTTTAATTTTTTCCATTCACATACCGTCATTAGAGACATAATTAAAAGACAGTAGGTGTGCGGACACCGGTATCCACTTAGAATTTGACAGTTTAATAGGTATATACTAAGCATTAGCTTGCCTTTCAGACACAGATTTACATAATTTTGTTGCATAGAAACGTTATACCACAGAATAATTAATAGTACAAGGTACAGAAGATGCACTCTTCGAAAGAAAACATTCGAATATAAACTGCTAAACTAACAACTGCAATAATGTTCATAAAACATTGCAAAGCACGGACGTGACCTTCAAAAAATGTGCCTACAAGTCCTTGACGCGCTCGTAACGAATCAAAATGCGCTTTAAGTCTGTGTAGCGAGAGTTCTTTTTCTTACGCCCGATGAAAACCTTTGAACAAGCCGCGTCTGTTGTAAGGTGACTTGTTGCGAGAAAACGAATCAAATTAATTAATCTTAATAAATTTGATTCGTGATAATTGGTAGTAGTACAATACACCTAGATATGTATAACTAGGAACTAGATATATTTTTTTATTTTGAAGGCCATCGACTTTTCGCGTGAAAACTTTCGAAAACTGCAGTGTTTATGTATTTTTGTGTGAGAGTGTTACACTCGTTAATAAAATAACTTACGGCTTAGTGCTTTATTTGTAGTCGGTTCTCTTTTTTTAAGGCTTTTTTTTTCATTTCTAGTGAACATCTCCGAAGATCATCATCAAACTAAGAAGTATTATACTTATTTTAAAACGTTCTCCTAAATGTAACAAATCCTTTTCTGAAAACCGCATGGATATCGGTTTAGCCAAACGCGAGATTATCGCGCACAAACAAACATACATACCTACAAACCATACAAGTCAAACATCTCAGTTTGGCCTGTATGTCTGATCACCTCCTTTTTTTAAGTTGGTTAAATATTTTATAAATGATAAAATTTTTAACTGCCACATAAAAGTCAGAACATATTCACAGTTCTCAATAACATAGATAAAAAGTTATGTTAATTTAATTTTATCGAAGAGGCAGCCCTGCGATTACTGTGGAATCGCGCGGTGCGAAGCAATCACTGCTGTACGCTTGAGCATTGTTTGAGTTGACGCGAGGGAGTAGGCTATTATCGTAATAGGTATTGGAAATTTTCTACTGAGTGAAGTATCTGTTCTTATTCAGTAATTCAGTAATCTGTGACCCTAGTTAAAGACTTAACCCTCCCACATTGCTGCGTTCAATATCAATAAATAACCTTAGATTTACTCCTAACCTTTAATGGTGCAAGAAAAAATAATTATAAAACCCCGTTTTAGCAGTTGACTCTGAGTTATTGAAGCTAACTCTGGAACGTGCAAGTGGGCCTTACAATTATTAACCCAAGGTAAATGCATGTCAGTAATAGTTTAAGATGTTTCAGATATGGTTTTGTCTGTATCAATTTTTTTAAATTCAACCAAAAATAAGCAGAATAGCAGTTATGTTTTAATTTTGCTAAGCTCATAATTATTTTATAATTCATACATTTTGTATGTTTAGGTAATTTGTATATTCGATCACATCAGATATAATCGCTAAAAAGGGAGGAATTCACACGTTTACCTCGGCCTTCCCAAACGCTATTCCTGAAACCAATTCAGCTTTCCGTCTACAAGTATAAAAGCTTGTATTAAAGTTAGATTAGACCGAATCAGAGCAAGTCTCTCGACTGAATGGGGCGTAAGTGCTGGCCCTACTTCAAACTTTGAGGGAATAATGGCGACGAATAATTGAATTTTAACCAATTCTCGCGCAGAACTGTAAATTACCAACCATCCATTCTAAACTGACCCGTTGTACCTTGTAGAAGTTTAAGAAAGACGAGCTGGTTTGCTAACAGACACGGGTCTTTGTTGCTGGTCGAGACGCAAGGCCTGGACTCAAAGGGTCTATTGGTATAAAATGCACTTAGAGAGGCGACAGATAGATATGTTATATAATATCTATAGGGTATTTTATTACATTGACATGTTCAGATATCTGTTAGGAAGGCTTGTGATGATAATAAAAAAACGTTTTATTAGATTTTAAACAACTACAGTACTAAAAAAAACTAAATATTAGTTGAAAACGGGCATTACAGTTATAACTTAAAAAATGGGTTCCTATAATTCGATCCTCGGAAAAACGGGTAACATAAAATTATAATAAATTAGAGCCTCGTTTAAGGTAAAAATCACCCAATGATTTTATAGTAGCTATACCTAAGATTTTTAAGTTTTTCATTTCTCTAATTGTGTTTTTCCAGTTTAGTATTAGCAAGGATTCATATACTACTAGAAGTATATTGTAGTATATGAATCCTTGGTATTAGGAACTACAACAATATCAGCTCCTAATATTAAATTACCAAATTATTAATATTATAATTAATAATGTTCATTAAAAATTAATTAAATAATAATATTAATTAAAAAAATAAAACTAATAATATTATATTAATTAATTATTTTAATATTAATTATAATTAATTAATTATTAATATTAATTAATATTTATTATTAATTTATTAATTTTGAATACGCTAGTATGTTTGAGTTTGTAAGCTATGTCGAGCTGTGTCCGTAATTATTCTTTTAGAACCGGCTAGGATCCACGTAATATTTATCGTAACTGATGCCACGGAGGCCCGCGCTCGACGCTGTATACGATAGTGACTTCGAGACGAAGAACTTCAAACGAGTTTGGAACTGGTCGGAGACAATTGCCGTAAATATTAGGTCAGTCCTGGCCAGTCCTTAGATAATCATTGTTACGCTAGTATATATGAGTGTTTGAATTATATTAATTTTCCGAAATAACAGGTTATAATATCAAAACAACAAACATATGTTTTAAATGTGCACATAGTAAAAATACTAGTTTATTCGCCATTTCAACAGAAAACTGTTAATCAATCACTGTTGCCAAATCGATGTCTGGCCTGTGCATCAATCTAAACACATCTTCCTCTTCCTCAATCTCAGAAAGAGGAAAGCAGTCATGAAGTTGAATCTGGCATCTTTCAAAATTAACGATTCCCGCCAAAATTGTGACACCACCTTTGTCCAATCAGGGGCAGGAAAAATGGTCCACGTCAAAATAAGGTAAACTTACCTTCAGGTGTGATAAATGATGACAGGATCAAAGACGAATTAGAAAGGAATATTAAAATAACGCGGAATAAATTATTCACGATGGATCGGGTGCGGAATTTTAATTTCTGAGACGTCAAAATGCCGATGACAGATATCTACTAGACGTATGAATAACGACCTTCGAATTTATTGGAATGTTGAGCTGGAGTCGTAACTTTAGCTTCTGTACGATTCAGCAAATCTGTACATGTGGTTCCTAGTGGCCATAGAGTAAATTGGACTGGACTGGAAGACTCTTCTGTAAAATACCATTTTGTAGTCACCACCGCAGTGATCGGCCTTCAAGATATTGTGCTTAGGCAGTTCTATGTAGGTTTCAACAACATTGTAACAAACGTTTGAAAATGGGATTCTGCTTGACAAACACGCCGCGTTTGCCGAGAGAATGGATGATATTATAAATTGAACAGCCAAGACTGACGATCGAATGTTTAAACGAAGCTATCAAGAATATTTGTAGTATAAAGGTAGTCTATGTTAATATTATAAAGAGGAATGATTTGTATATTTGTATCTTCTTCATCCTACCAATTTCCCGGTTGCATCCTTAACTTCCGCCAAGAAGCCCGGGGTCTGCTTTCCAGCTTTTTTTCCTTCCACTTCGCACGGTCTTCTGCATCCCTAATGGTGAGACCATTGGCACGCATATCACCCTTTACGATGTCAAGCCAGCACTTCTTGGGTCTACCCAGTCTACCGGGCCCGGGCAGAGGCGGTATGGCAAGACATTTGTTTCTCATGTATCCAGCCGGTTTCCGTAAAACGTGACCGTACCAGCGTAGGCGACTCTCTTGCAATTTGTCTCCAATGTCTCAGACATGAAGGCTGCTGCAGATGCAGGAGTTTCTGACTCGATATTTGCGACTCCACACATCAAGCGCAGCATATTCATCCGTGGCACGCAGATCCTGCTTGTGTCGCTCAAACACTGGCCACGTTTCATTGCCGTATAGAAGGATACCAATGTGTGTTACCAGTGATGACTTATGGCACTGAAACGTGGTCTCTTACTATGGGCCTCAAAGACAAGCTCAAAGTCGCACAACGAGCTATGGAGAGGGCTATGCTCGGGGTTTCTCTACGTGATCGAATCAGAAATGAGGAGATCCGTAGAAGAACGAAAGTCACCGACATAGCCCAGAAGATTAGCCAGTTGAAGTGGCAGTGGGCAGGGCACATAGCACGCAGAACAGATGGCCGATGGGGCCGAAAGGTTCTGGAGTGGAGACCACGGACCGGCAAGCGCAGCGTAAGTCGTCCACCGACACGGTGGACAGACGACCTGAGGAAGGTCGCAGGACGACGTTGGATGCAGGCCGCTTCCAACCGGTCCTTTTGGAAAATCATGGGGGAGGCCTATGTTCAGCAGTGGACGTCCTACGGCTGAGATGATGATGATGATGATGATGATGATAGAAGGACAGGCCTAATGATGGAGTTGTAGACCTGTCCTTTTAGCTTAACCGGCATTTTAGGGTCAAAAGTGACACCAGTTACCTCCCACCACCTAGCCCAAGCCGCCGAGGTACGTGACTTGACATCGCAATCGATGTCACTGGACGCGTGAAGTACAGATCCCAGGCACTTAAACTGGTCCGTCCGCTCGACCATGTTTTGGTCTAAGCAGATGTATGTGGAAACTGTAGTGTTGCAGGCCAATTTGTAAATTTGTATGTAACTTAAAAACTACTGGACTGATTAGAAAAATTCTGTTGCTGTTAGAAAGCTATATTATCACTGAGTAAAATAAGCTATATGCTGCTTGAAAAAAAATCCGTATGAAATAGGGATCCGTATGAAACTTTGATAATATACCCCAAGGTGTGGAAAATAATACGAAAAAACATCCTTATATCGCAAACGCTGCGGAAACTATAGACAATAGAGCGAAGTGATGTACTAAAATTTTGTAGAAGACATTAATATCGACAAAAAATCTACAATATTATTAGTATAACTATTACAGTTATATTACAATAACTACTTTTTCATGTTAAAATATGCAAGTGTAACGACAAAAAATCCCTATATCGCGTACGTTGCGAAAACTCTTATAAATAGAGTAAAGTGACGTACTACAGTTTTATAGGGGACATCAATGTCTACAAAAAAGTCTACAATACAATTCTTGGTCTAACTATTACAGTTATGACACAATAACTACTTTTTCGTGTTAAAATATGCAATAGTAACGCCGGTACAAACTAGGCTAGATTAGTCGTACCTTGGTATTCATCCTTATCGACTCTAATAATAAATAGATGTTTGATTGTTTGTTTGACTGTATAATATTCTCGGAAGCCATACTAGCCAAAGACGAAGAAGAAGAAGATGCTCGTCTGATATTATATTATAAGTAAATTGTTAAATTATAATTTATATATAGATACATAATATTATATGTTACCGAACTCATTGACTGCTCATAAGCCCTTCAGGCTTCCGCAGTCTTTAATGTTAAGTACAATTTATGTTTTTTGTAAATACATTTAGACAATAATTTATTGTCTATTAGATTGGGTGACATTGTAAAAATAGTAAAAATATACTTACTAGTTATAGTCAATTATTTTTTTACTTGTTCATACTAGTTATTCTAGTTCTAGTATGGCTGGATGAAATCTACATATTCAGATAATCAAAATTGAAGTGTCTGTTTGTAATTTCAAATTATCAGCTTTAGCATGTAAGGATATACGGTAAGAATTAAGTTTAGAAACGGGATATATACAATACATGGTAATCCATGTATTGTATTTAAATATAAATAATAAAATAAAAATATCCTGTTTCTAAAGTTAATTAGTTCTTGCATTAGTGACCATGTCAGTTAAAAATCTTATATATGGTACTTACACAATAAACAGTTTTTAAATTTCTGTCTGTTTATTTGTTTCGGCTAATCTCTAAAACGGCTGGACCGATTTTAACGGGATTTTCACAAGCAGATAGCTGATGTTATAAGGAGTAGCTAAAATTCCTTTAAATTTAAAAAAACTTTGTCTCTCTGTCTGTTTGTTAGTTTCACGCCTAAGCGGCTGAGCGGATCGTAATCAAATTTGGCGAGGTTAAGACTATATCCCTGGGAAGCACATATGATACTTTTCATCATCATCCATCACCACGCGCGCATGAAACCGCGGCGCGCAGCTAGTTTTTAGTATAACACATAAGGCACTTATATATCAATTTAACTGGTAATACCTGAGGAATCCGTTTTTTTACACGCGGAGGAAGTCGCGGTTAGAGACTAGTTTATAATAGCAATAAAGTATTACCAATTAATAAAGCATATCCAATTATCTGAATAGATCGATAAGAAACCTATAAACGCCGGATTCAATACATTTCATTAGATTTGGTTTCAATCAGTAACGTCAATTAGATTTAAATTAATGATCTTTTTAATTATATACTTGCTTATATTCCTTGATATATTAAATAAGCAATTATAACTTTATTTAAAGTTAAAAATAGTTTGATATTATTAGGAATTAATACTATTAGAATTTAATTTCTAAGTTTTATCTCTAAGAAATGTGCCACACTTTAATCAGATTTAATTCTTGTCTTCAAGACCAACATCATTGAAAAGTCGAAGCTAATCCATAAACCAAGACTCCACCACAATTTATAAAGCACCCAAATCTAAAGCGAAACTTTTAAAAATATCGTTGAACTTTATGTCGTAAATTTCTGAATAAGAATTACTTGGGAACTTCACGAGATTTTAGATAATACGTAGTTCTTTGATCATTGCGGTTTTCGCAAGTTCTATTATTAAAAGGTGTGTATGTATTATCGAAAAACTGTATTAATTAATTATCAATTTTTTGAAACTTTATTGTTTTCATTATACTATAAAAATTTTGATTGGTAAATGAGAGATAAATTAATTACTAGTAGTTCTTCAAACAGTATTAATAATTTGTGATGATGATATACATTTTAATGAAATGATTATTTAAATGTATCATAATGACTATGATTTTGCTTAATTATTTTGTTATTATTTTATACTATATTATTTAATTTTGTTATTATTTTAAAATTGGATTAATATTTTGATCTAATTTAATTGTAATTTTTGACTTGTAAATTGTATTTACTAATAAATTGATTATACTGATTATACAGTAGACCTCGCGAGCACTTAGTTTTATCAGCGGAAATTTTTCGCAGTACTCAATTCACAATATTATCTTGGAAACTACTGGACCAATTATGCTTATATTCGAAATTCCTCTTAAAAGTCAGGTACCTATATTTGTACCAAATATTATCAAAATGGGTCCAAAGTAGCGCCGCAGCAAAGTCTCCTTCTTTTTATGAACAGTACCCAACCCAATCGAAATTCCCAACGGCAAAAAAATGTTTTAAATAGAAGAACATGTATGTCAAGTTTTGTCAGGATTGGTTGAAAATGCGACTAGCCGTGCGATTCTCTAAGAGCAAACATCGTTACATCTTTGACATTATCCGTGAAACAAACGACGAGATGACAAGAAGCGTTGGAAAAGCAACCTTATGTACAAGGGCGATATCTCATAAAGTATTTGACATCGCTGAGCTCGTCGACGAGCGCAACGATGAATCATTAGAGAATCGCACGGCTGTACAGGAATACGTACATACAACCTAACAAACATACGGACAGATAAAAGTTAATTTGACCAGTTATAGCAGAGACGCTCGCTCGGTCATTAATAAACCAGCTGAGATATTGGGATTTAATAAAATACACTTACGTATGTTGAACTGTATCAGCGTGAAGAACTAACAAACATACACACAAACAAACTCAGTCACTGAAAACTCTGTAACCTAATATGTGTACCAAGTTTTATCAAAGTAGGTCAGCAAACTTCTCCCTGTCAGGAAAAGTATCCTCCTCCGACTCAAAATCGCCGACGACAAAAAAATAGCTAATACGTGTTATTTTGTAATAATAAAACAGGATTAACGTGAGACTTACGCGTTGTCGATATCACGGTCGACAATTGTATCGGCTTCGTCCGGAAGCCTTCTGCAGGATCTTGAGTGCGGTGCGCTCGTCGTTGCGTCCCGCCTCGCACAGCCGTGCGATTCTTTAATGATTCCTCGATGCGCTCGTCGACGAGCTTACCGATGTCAAATACTTTATGAGATATCGCCCTTGTACATAAGGTTGTTTTGCTTTTTCCAACGTTTCTTGTCGTCTCGTCAATTGTTTCTCGGATGTTGTCAAAGATGCAACGATGTTTGCTCTTATAGAATCGCACGGCTGATATCGACCACGCTTAAGTCTCACCTTAATCCAGTTTCATTATTACAAAATTATAATGAATGTGAGTTTCAATAACTTTATAATACGTGCTATGTAGTAAATGAAGTATTGCAAATATTACAATATGATAATCAAGTTTGTTACTCCAATATATAGCACATTTATTTCTCGTTTGTTATAAGACCTTTGCAATTTTTCATTTAAGGTTAATAAAGATGAATGATATTTATTAACATTTATCATTGATTAAAATATATAATCTAAAATAAGATATGTTCTTAGAAAAGGTAGGAGCTTGTCCCAACATTTTATGCCAGCCCCATTGTACCCTAAACATAATAACTACAAAAAACTAAGTTTTTTTAAAACCTATTTCATAAAAATATATATGGCTTTCGTCGCATTATTTTATGTGTAAATAACTCTGAAAAGAGCTTGATTAGGTAATGTCAGCGTCAAGCATCTGATGCCGCACAAAAACCTCTCACACGAAAAAATATCTAATAACAAACACTGCTCCCGAGTTATTCTTCGAAGCGACGATAAAGTACAGGGGGATGATTATCGCCAGGCGTCGAGTGACGTAATAATTCATTTTTTTCTCGACAACGGGCTCGTTAATTCTCTCCGGCTCAAAATGAGACCATTTGATCCTCTGCAAGGAGTTATATTATACAACAGTTAGGAAAACATTCATGTCATGCTTGAGTTACTTTTGGTGCGGTTTTTTGCATTTGCAGAACTCTTTTTTGTGCATACGTTTTTAGGTTATTGAGGCACATAGATACTTTTCTTGAACTTTCTGTGCACCGATTCTTACTACCTCTTCTAACTTATGTAATCCTAAGTTCTTTCTGTCCGGCCCGTCGTTCCCAATCCTTTCCAAGCTTTTAGACTGAACAGTTATATCCTCAATAATTGCAAAATAATATTTCAGATAGTAATTCCAACAATAAAATCTTTCAAAAACCGTAGGTAGGTACTTGGAACATATTATAAGGCTTGTCCATACATGTGTAACGAAGAAATGAAAATTTTAATATCCATGCATGCTCTTGTTTAGTATACCTATTATTAAATATAGTTATAATATAATAAATAACCTGATAAAGTAGTTTGTAATGTCGCCACTACCATTTCTAAACTATGGAATGCAGAAACTACTATCGATTAAGCGCTCCGTAAAAACAATTTTGTGCATATTGTACTTATAATTATCGAGTAATAGAGAGAAAACTGCGTGGTTTTCTTGGTTGGTAGAAAAACTATTGTATCACATTAGTCCTAGTTTGACGACTGGCTCTCAGAGATAACTGCCATAACACAACATTAGGAGCTTCATGAAGGGTTTTCAGGCCTGAGTGTAGTATCTAACCACATCTACCACAATACCATCAGCGAAAGGCCAAACCCAAGGCACATCTTAAGTTTTGTATTGTAAGGATAGGTCAGTATCCCTGATCTGATGGCGCAGAAGGAGGCTGCGGAGTGGATCAAGCAGAACGATGTCCGAGCTGATCCGCTCCGGCGCAGACGAGGGAGGAGACCGTTCGCATGTCTCCTCCCTCTTTCGTAGTGGCACTGGCAAAGAGTCGGGGGACTCTTCGCTGGCTTGCACTGCCCTACACGTCTAGGGGGTGACCTTGGTGAGCAAGGTGGGATTACCTTGCTCACCAAGGTCACCCCCTAGACTTCATGGGCGCTGAGGTCCGGTTAAGATCAATCCGGGCCTACCACTGGGGCGAGGTTGTGAAAGCTAGCGCGATCCTATCTCGCCCCACCTTGGCGGAGAACTGCCCACTGGGGGGGGTTTTAGTGGGTTTGTGCCCCACAGTAGAGTGGATGGAGCAGGAAATGGAGTGCATTTCCCTCTATCAAAAAAAAGTATCCCTGAGCTAACATTCCATCATAAACTTCAAAAAGTTGTGTTCTTCGTATATTGAAAAATAGTCAAATAATATTCGATTTAATCCACAAAACTCTTTCAATAGACGTTCCTTACGACTTTCAGACAACCCAAAAGGGCACACCAAGCTACATCAGCACACCTGTTTCATAACTCAAACCAAGCAATAAAGAGAAAAACTTGCCTCCATAATGGATATTGATAATGTCCATAACAGAGAGACGGCCGCTTTAATACGTCGCGCGTGACTGCGTACTGGATAATAATTACTTTATCTAGTATAAGCTGGTTTCGGGCGGTTTTTAGTCCACTTGCTCGTGTCTCTTTTGGAAGTTAGGTAAATGCCTTTGGGAATAGGCAAGCGTTGGTTTATTCTGTTCATTATTCTATTGGGTTGGGATTTATTTGTTAAATGTCAGGCAGGTCTTTCACGATGATATCAGGGGTATTTTAGGTCAATGTTAGTGTCATCCTTGGATTATTCGTAACATAGGTATATGGTTACTAAAGGACACAAAAGGTTTTAAGGTGCACTTACATGGGTTATTGTTTCAGCAATAACTTGCTCAATTTTATAACCATGCAATAGATAAAGTAGAGTAACTTTAACAATGTTAGATGACGATTTTGATCCACTTGTAAATATGTCACAATGCTCGTGCCTCACAAGGTTAACAATTGTGGTACATATTGCAGTTTATGTAAAACATAAACAAGACCAAACTTAAAGAGATAAAATGGCTGGCTGGTTGGCGCAGTTGGTAGGATTTATCGAACTGCAATAATATTGTTCATAAACTGCCTGGTGCATAAACATAAATGCACCTGGTAAGTTCTAACCTTGAACCATAAGGAAGCCCTCTAGATTTTGATTTAATTACGTTTACATGTATGTAACAGTCATTAGCAATCCTCCAGAGGATCCTACAGTGATTCTTCTTAGCTAGGATCCGTGTGGACAAAAAAATCTAATGAATCCCCCAGGGTATCAATGTTAGAGGAGACAAGTGGACGGAAGCTAGCAACCCTGCCTACTTAGCTGCTGATGATAAACATGTCTGTTTGACCTATGTCTAGACATGTACACGTATTTTGTATATTAGTTATCAGGTTACCAGAGTGCAGGCTCTGCGGCTAGTTTGAAACCTGAACATCTAGTTGTCCCATATTAACTATTTATTAAATTATGCTTGATACATTTTGACCTATTGCCTTGAAAATGCTCTTAAAAAATTACCATGCTTATCATAAAACGAATACTACGAGTATAACACATTATGGCGTAAAAAAATATTGTAAATGCTATTTTTAAGCATGCATGCGATGAAAAATATTTTGATTTTGATATTAAGACAAGTATCTTCACTATAAAACTATGGGTTATTGAAATATCTGAGTGAAAATTTTACGGTTGGCATGAGTGTTAGTTTTTATTTTGTTTGCTAGTGAGTCTAAACTATTAAGTCATTAAATAAATATTTTATTTTAAACTTTCTAGTTTGAGAGATTAAAATAATTATTTGGAATACACCTGCAGCTCAATCAACCAAAACACTTTGACATGTGTATCGCTCTACACGAAGGGTTCTCAAGAGACGTTGACTCGACGAGCGCTAGCACGAGACGTCTCCACATAAGCATTTTTCCCGCACAAATTTCCTTTTATAATATAACTAATATAGATTTCCGCAAAATTACACCTGAATCAATCAATTATAATGTAAGTAGTATAACAAAATAAAGAAACTACAGGAGATAAAAGTGACAGTGCTTACTTCGGCCAATGTTTGGTATACGCCAAGCTATTCAATAAGGTAACGTTGCCAGATTTTTAGCCACTCAATTTTAATATATAACTTTTATTTTTAGTTTTTAATCAACCTATTTTGTTCCCACTGCTGGGACTCGAGCCTTCCTCTAAGAGAGAAGAGTTGGGCGATAATCCTACACGCAGGCCCGGTGCTGCTTGGTGGATGGGCTAACTCATTGATTGGCCAACCCATGTCGAAGTATTCAGGCCGCCCGAAAGCCTTCGACATAGCGTAACGGCTGTTGTTCTAAGACAAACAACTGGTACCGACCGCTTACAGCCATTTTCAATAACCTATCTATCGCCGGTTTACCTTACTAGAGATAGATATTTAACACTTTTTGTATGGACAATGTTATGTCAAATTATTATCGGTAGTAAGGAATACTTTGGATAGATAGAATATTGAAAACGGCCGTTAACTTGCCTAATGTTGTTGATCGGTTAAGATCGGCAACTCTGGCTCCACTGCGAGTGCTTCTTTTTAATAGGTATATTTATTTTAGTTTAACAAAATATCAACAAATTAGAGCCGCTTTTTGTAAGATGTCCGCAGCATGTCTAAAATATAACATCACTGATGGAATGTCATTCACTTGTATGAAGGCATGCGAGTGCTTTAGGTACAACTAGTACATATGAATAACCCGGCTATGCCCTGGATTGCGTGGAGGGTGACAAGGGTAGACAGTGGCGTCCGACCCGCTGTTAATTTCGCTGTCGACCACCGCGGGATGAACCTACGCTTATCTGACGTCCGTGCCGTGTTCGAATGTTATTACGTTCTTGATGAATGTGCTACATGAGAGGTGGAGGGATGTAGCTGTCATATTTAAGTAAGTCAGTATATCTTGTAGGCTTTCTCAAAAGTAAACATCACTACATTCTATATACAAATATAGAATGATGTGAAAATTGTGTACAACACTGCAGAGGGTTTTTAAGGCGCTAGGCAGACGACGGGGCGGGGCGGTCTTCTTGACCGCGAAGCAATAAATACCGCTTCTGAACGTCAATGCCCGCGGCTGCCCTCGCCGCAACGTAGCTAGGTATATGCCGCGCCGCCTTTTTGCCCTCCGTGTGCGTTGGTGTACAGGTTTCCTTTGCGCTATCGTTCGCGGCAAAATTGACCACCCCGGCCCGCACCGTCTTTAACCTTAAAGTTACAACTTACAAGACACCTGAAATAAGATGCTCGGGTGGCCGGGCTGGCTCGTTCACCTGAGAGGATATATATTTATTACATTACTAGCGACTGCCCGTGACTTTGTCCGCGTAGTAGACTCGGGCTTCGGTCTCGCCATAACCTCTCATCTTTTCTTGGTTTTTCTTTCATAAGAACCTTCTTCTGACAATAATTAACACAGTAAAAAATGCATTAGCAAGATTGTTCCATGCGTTCTTAAGTTATACGGTGAACCGAAACAGGGGTTCATTTTTATATGTATAGATAATTACTTTTTTCTTACATGGCATGGCATCTTAGTTAGTGAACTTTCTAAATACGCTCCAGTATTAAGCTTTATAACACGTACGTTTACAAGTATATTTCGTATCGTTCTCAGAATCTTCCCTCATATTTGTATAATCAAAAAATGTTATACGTACAGGTCTTTCGGGTCTGCGTTCCTTAGTAGAAGAGTATTTGGTACAGTACATTACTGCAACGGCCAGTAAAAAGGACACATACGTACCTAAGTCTATCAATGCCTAGTTGTGGTCAAGGCTTGTATAGTTTTCTCAATTAATGCGCTGAAATTCAAACTAAGTAGTCTAGGTAAGACAGAACTTATTTTTTCTTATTTGGCGGTAGCAAGTTTTCTATTAGGTACGGCTTTCGCCGTCTCTTGAATTTCAAGTGGCGTTAAGGGGCGCTCGTATCCTGATAATAGTAAAAAGCAGTTTTTTTAAACACCCAGTGTAACGAAACAGATTAATATTATATTATGAAAAAAATACAAAGGTTAGAAAAGGAATAGAAAAAGAGTAATAACTGAATAGAATTCATAAATATAACTCTCTTTCAGCAGAAAAAAATAAACAACAAAAATAAACTTTCACGTCCAAACTCTCAGAATTTTCAGCGATAACACTATATTTTTTTTAGGTAATACATAGCCAACGTATAGTACTAAAGTAATAACCAGCACTTTTTTCAATTGTGTTAGTATATATCGAAAAATATAAAGAAAACGTACAAAATTAACGCATTTTTCATTATATCGTCCAATCTAACAAGCGATTTTCAACCTTACGTAAAGTATCGTAAATAATTTTAAAATTGGGGTTGTACCGCGTCTTAAAGTAAGTTCATCGCACTGATTGTTTTCACTTGAACGCATTTTGTCAATTACAATTACTTAACTTACTTACTTACTTTTTAAAATCAATGACGAACAACAAACAAAAATATGATTTTACTATGTAATTTATTTGGCCACTAAACCACGCCAGATACGGATTTTCGTACAACTTTTGGCAGCTGCTGTTCGCATGTACTTGGCCAGTACAGCAATTTCGATTTACCTCTAAGAAGGTTTTCAAATATCTACTATATAAAAATAAGTCGGGTTTTCCTTCCTGACGCTATAACTCCAGAACGCACGATCCGATTTCCGAGGTTTTGCATTCGTTGGAAAGGTCTCGGGCTCCGTGAGGTTTATAGTAAAGAACATTCAGGAAATTTTTTAAAAGAAAAGCGGGAAAATCTTTTTTCACATACAGCGCTGGCGCCAAACGAAATGTTACATAAAACGAAGCCATCTGGTGGCGAAACGGAGTTCGCAGGGTTTGCTAGTTGCTCATAATTCCAAGCATGTTTGAGAAAATATAACATTTGCTAGATGTATGTAACTAATATATACTATACTAGCAGTTCTACGAGCTGTAGACCACGCGAGCACATAGTCTTATTAGCGGCAATTTTACGCATTAATTCAAAACCTATAACATCGGAAACCACTTGACCAATTATGCTTACATTCGAAATTCCTCTTTAAAGTCAGATACCTAATGTGTACCAAATTTTATCAATATCGCTCCGTTACTAGCGCCGCACCAAACTTCCTCCCAACCTTTTAAGGAAAAGCACACACCCAAAATCATAAATCGCCGATGACAAAACAAGTCAATTCAATATTAGTACATAGTATACATACCAAGTTTCGTCTAGATTGATTGAAAAATGCGACCTGTACTGGAAGACAAACGAACAACCTAACAAACATACGGACAAATGAAACTCAATTTGCCCAGTTAACGTAGAGATGCTTTGCTCACTCGATTAATTAGTAATATGTTGTTACAAACAGAAATTATTTACAGTATGACTTTGAAAGTCTTTGAAGTACATACGAATTCTTCATTTGTTTAATTCTCTTCTACAATTTTTCAAAACTTTTAAAATCTACTCTAGTAAAATAAGCTTTAGTAAAGTAAGTATCTATTAATGTGCAGAAATGTATCTTCTTTTCTACCGACTTCCAAAAAGGAGAAGGTACTCAATTCAACAGTTTTTTTAATGTTTTTTAATAACCTCATAACTTTTAACTGGTTGACCCGATTTCCTAAATTCTTGTTTAAAAGCTGGTGCTTCCCGTGTGGTCCCATGTAATTTTTATCAAATTCGGTCCAGTAGTTTTTGAGTTACACTCCAAGAACTGATTTTTATCAAAGTAATAGAATGGAAGTCGGTATTAAATTTTTCATATTGCACTATTGAAACCTTATAATATTTTTATTTAATTTAATCGAAATAATTCACTTCGAAGCAAACGTAGGACTTTATTTCGCTTACATTCGTTCATGACATGAATCATAGGATAATGCGATCACTAACTTCTATCATAGAAGAGCCTATTTCACGTCCAATAACGAAAGACCTTCCTCCCAATTTTTCTCTTGAAATAATTCAGAGGTCTGCGGGGAAATAGTGCTAATTAAAGAGGTCTACGTAAGCTGGCTGTTCGACCACAGTTTTCTCGATTAGTTCCTAATGGCGTGGAACGAAAGATTAAAGTTTCTGACGGATTCTAGATTGCTTTCTGGAGACATATGCGTCGAAATACGCCCTTAGATTAAAGGTTAACATTACTGTTGAGTATTTCGTATAATAATAGGTTTGTATTTACGTTGGAATAATTTTATAGTAGAAAGGTGAACATGCCCAAGTTTCATTGTCAGCGGTTTCATGTTGATATCATTAATATAACATTAATATACCTAGGTGCAGAACGTGCTAGTATTATTAGTAGTATGACTGCCGAGGTGAATAATATCAGAAGAACGAGGTGAAGCCTAGTCTTTGCCAATCTCCATCCCGAGTAATTCATAAAATCCTTTTTAAATAAGATAATTAATAATTCGTAATTAATTATCGTAATTAATTAGAAATTAATTAGGTAATTCGTCAGAGACTTGTTTATCACTTTTCTCTAAAATGTGAGAAAACAATATACAAACTCATCTCTAAATCAAGCGAGAGTATATCATTATTTCACACACACACACACACACATACGCACACACACGCACACACGCATATACACAGACACACATGACACACACAACATAACACATGTAAAGCATACAATTAAATGTACTTAGTATAAATTGGCAAACACAATTTTTGATAGTTTCATTTCTCTTTCTCTTTTATATTTCTGTTTTGACATAATTTTAGTTAAGTGGACTCAAAAATGGGAGAAGGCGCTGGTCTTCGAATCACAGTGTAACGCTACGTCGAGGACCAGAGGATTCAAATTGAAATTGTACATTATTTTATGTCAATAAATATTTTTTTATGTTTTTATAAACGTTTATAAAGAAGTATATAAGTAATTGGTAACCTATAAAGCTGGTATCAAAATATGTTTAATATAAATAAAATAAAATAAAATAACAATCACGTTCACACTTATATTATTATTAAAAAAGTTTATGAGTTATAATATATAGTGAGTTATAGTGTGTCGGTGAATGTGTATGTTTGCTACTTCTCGCTAAAACGGCTCAACAGATTTTGGTGAAGTTTTTATACTCAAGCGGGATTAATAAGTATGTAAGAGAGGTTTCCATATTTCACGACGAAGAAGCAACCGAAAAAATCTTAATAGGCTTGCGAACTATATGCGATGATATCTGATGGGTGCACGAACAGAAAAAAAGTAAAGATACGAGTATCATTAGCTTCCGCTAGCATCTTGTAGCGATAATTAGAGCAAAAATCGATATCAAAAGATTCTTTGACCAGCCATCCTTTGATGAGAGCCAGTTAATAAAAAAAGCGATCTTCCTTTCGGAGTAAGAAGAAAATGAAGGAAATGATTAAAATAAGCTTCCTTTGCTAAATCCTACTTCTTACTATCCTACTAATATTATAAACGCGAAAGCTTGTGAGTATGGATGTGTGGATGTGTGGATCTTTGTTACTCTTTCACGCTCAAACGGCGGAGCCAATTTTGATGAAATTTGACACGAGGCGCTGGATTAACAGATATGATACTTTTCATCATCATCATTATCATCATCCATTACCAAGCGGGTGAAAAAGATTAATAATCTTGGGCTCAGCATAGACAAAATAAAAAGATCTCCGCCTACGTCAAGATCGTAATGATGAGTTCACAATACCATATTTCTAACTATTACATTTATATTACAATAACTACTTTTCTATGTTAAAATATGCAATATCTCTCTATAAATTCCAATGTTTGAGATTAAACGCTAAAACAGGCGTTTGTGCTTTAAAAAAGTAATACTATAAAAATTACAAGGGCTCCAATGTCAATACAAAAGTTTAAGTATTTCTAAATAATGCTTCTTTCGGTTGGATGGTACTGTTAAACTGTCCAATTGATCTCGCTCGTCCCCGCAAGACGGTTAGTCAGATAGAGAGTTAAAATTCGATGCTCGGACCAGAACCTCGGTGGCCTAGTTGGTCAATGGCGTCTGACACGGAGAGGCAGCAGACGCAGGTTCGGATCCCGTCCGAGGATGGAATTTTTCTCTATATAAATTTCAATGTTTGAGATCGCTAAAGCAGGCGTTTGTGCTTTAAAAAAGTAATACTATAAAAATTTGCAATATTAACGCTGGTACAAACTAGGCCACATTTGTATCTTGGTATTAAATATTATCTACTCTAATAATAAAGAGGAAAGATTTAATTGTTTGTTTGTAACGGATAAACGCAATATAAACATAACCGATTCAAAAAACTTACACCAGTAGAAATCTACATTATGCCTGAATAACATACGCTATATTTGATTCATCATCATCCATCACCACGCGGGTAAAACCGCGGAGCGCAGCTAGTTATGCATAAAACAACAAATATTTTAGGCAGTTGAGTAAACAGTATAGTAATCCAATTCCATACAATAGAGGCGTTTAGATACAAATCATCCCACAAATACCATATTTCTTCGATAGCAACAAGGAGCCCATTCATCTCGCGTCAGCACAATTGACAAGGCAGTCATTGTTTGGTCAGCATTAGCTGTGCAAGCGGCGAGGACAAACACATGGATTATTGGTTATTTATTTATGTGTATTGACAGACTGTTGGACCCATGTTCAGAATGATACTTGATGCATGGTGTGTCCAAATGTTGTGAGAACTATGCCTAGATGCAGCAAACGCTAGGACAGTACTTTTCTCACAAATACTATCCAGAAAATAATATTTAAAATGAAGACAAACTTAATATAGGCTTTTAAATGTTTTATATTGAGTACCTACGGCAAAAAGTTTTATATTACGGCGATTGCTGCCTCATTTTTGCTGGAACTCATTTGTCAAAGTACTAAACAGTTTGTATAATGCATTTTTTCGATGAACCGAAAAATTATACGCTTCTAGCGTTTGTACATTTTACCTAAACTCGTGGATTGTCCTCGTAATAATCCACTAATTTTGTAAGACAAAACTCAAGGCACCATAAATGTACGCAAGTAAAAAATCTATGATTGCAATTTTTAGGTCCTTTCCCGCTAATCCTTGTACTAATTTTGAGTCATTTGCTGTCACCATTTACAATTCCAAACACGTCTTGTGAGGTACTGTACCCTCTTTAAAGCTGCGACCTATTTTTATTTAACTTCAAACAATCCATGTTGTTTTCGTAAACAAAAGTAGTTTTGTGAACAACCAGGAGCGCATAATGCATAGAATGGTATGACGACACACGCAAAGCATATGCAGTGTCGTGAACTTCGCTCTATGTACTTATAAAGAAATATTGCTTCAAAACAAACACATGCTACACACTGACAGTACCAACTAACAACATTAGAGTACTAAAAAAACGGAATATATACCATGTCATACTATGGTCATAAGAACTAGCAAATAGGCAACACATCAATTTTTATATATCTTCGTTCCCACTCTCTTGGGAACATATTTTTAAGCTTTTTATACAGCAGAAGCAAATCAATGTATCATGCAATGTAAGCGGCGAAATGTCTGGTTAATATTGAATTAATAATATATAAGAAAACTATGTTTTCTCATTTCAAATACAATTCTTTGGACTTTTTAAAAGTTATACGTATCGGAATGAATGATCCAGTTCCCGGCCCAAAAGAAGGCTGTCTGCCAATGTTGAAGAAGATCGGTTGTCG
Organism: Selenia dentaria; assembly: GCA_917880725.1. Lineage (NCBI taxonomy): Eukaryota > Metazoa > Arthropoda > Insecta > Lepidoptera > Geometridae > Selenia > Selenia dentaria. Next base: position 29,816,242 of record OU862890.1, on the reverse strand, counting down.
GGAAAGATCGAGTATTTTGAGAAAATAACGGGTCGTGACCAGACGATGGTCGTGTTGTGGTCAGCCTGGAAGGGCTGGGCTGCCCCCCATTCGTGCTAGTTAGGGCATGGCAAAAGCTTAGTCCTACTTCACGCACGTGGAGCTTTTCGTGGCTTAGACCTTTGGTTATATTTTTTTTTAATAAACGTTGATAAGAGACTTTAAAAATAAGGAAGTTTTCAATTTGACTGTATTTTTAATGTGTTACGCGAATACTTAACTAATTATAATTTTGATGTTACTATTCTCGTTTGGCAGGTTATGCTTCAGAGTTGCTCTATCGAATTTGATTCAGTGCTTTAAAAAAATACCATTATAATATGCAAGTTGCTCGATTTCGCTGGTTGTGAACGGATTTCTAAAATATTTTAATGTTGGCTAAACATTATTCCCAACATCGGTAGGGCTATTATGTATCGTTATTATCGTATTAGCTATTAGTAATAAAAAAAATGACAGCTCTATATCACTTTTGTTAGCTCCAGTTGATGTTAGTTGTTGTTAGTGTAACTCCAGTAAGCAAAAATGTTAGTAAGTTGATGACAACTTACTAACATGTTTGCTCACTGGAGTTGTCAAAACTGACATAGAGCCGCCATTTTTCAAGATTTCAAACAACATTTGTTGGCAAATGAGATACATAATAACCCTGCTATCCTTAACATTTTGAGTATATTTAATAATATAATGGCAAACGGATAAAATTTTTAAAATTGTTCATTAATATGTAAAGAGGTTCTGATAAATTATTAACCGTGTGTCACATAGAAGTACGCCCTCATATTTCGTTGTGCATTCTCTAAAAGCAGCACCCTAGCGCATGCAAATCACCGCGTTACTTGCATTATACTCTTTAATGTGTTCAACTCAAACTCATTAAACTTTTCCGGTTATATTTAGGTTTGTGACAGAGAACATTCGCAGTTACACATTCACACCCGCGCAGTAGGGTTCAGCTCGGAAGGCATGGGAGCTAATATCTAAGACCCAAGTTCAAATATGTCAGCTCATCACACATATATTTGCCACGGCCAGGGATCGAAGCTGGGTATTGCATTGTCGCAGGATTCCAAGAATTTTCAAATTATTTTGATAAAAATAAATTTATGCCCGTGGGGGCAGGCCGCTCCTTGTATTATGGATCTGACCAAACGTTTGGTTGAGGCGACGGGTGATCGAAATGCTTTTGCCTACTTTGGGCTAAAAGTTAGTATTGCCGTCCAGCGTGGCTATGGAAAGGGCTATGCTCGGTGTTTCTCTGAGGGATCGCATCAGAAATGAAGTGATCCGTCAGAGAACCAAGGTCATCAACATAGCCCACCGGATCAGCAAGCTGAAGTGGCAGTGGGCTGGCCATATTAGCCGTAGAACCGACAACCGTTGGGGTAAACGAGTTCTAGAGTGGAGACCGCGTCTCGGCAAACGTCGGACGTCCTGAGGCACGGTGGAGTGACGATCTGCGCAAGACGGCAGGCAAAAACTGGATGCGAGAAACCCAAGATAGACCTAAATGGCGTGCAATTGGAGAGCCCTATGTCCAGCAGTGGACTGCTACAGGCTGATGATGATGATGATGATGATGATGTGGCAAAGCTGCCAGCATTTTGGACACTTTTCCCCCCACCATGGGGCTTATAGGATAGTTATTATGTATACTTTTAATATATTGTAAATTTTTTAGGTCAATTTAACAAAATTAAATATAGAAAAACTTTTTTTTCTAATATAGCAATTCATATTTTGTTATCACTTATTGTCAGTTACTAAAACTAAATTGACTGTTAGTAACTAAAACGTTAAATTGATTGCCTAAAAATCTGCCATTACTTATTCCTTTTATAATATAAGATTATAATAATGTTAAAAAGTCGTTATACGCGTGGAACGAGTAAACCGTTGTTACATTTTAAATATAAGAACTAAATGTACGTACACAGAACAAACATTAATCTAATCCTGATTTTGATTCGCGCTTCAAAGGCATTGCTTCTATCAACTTTAAGGCTAACAAGGAATTCTGACAATGTAATTCAATTGTAAACGATAATCTATTTGGTGAAGATTTTTTATTTTTTTTCCACTTTGTGTTGGATTTAATCAAACTTTTTATTTAATTCACTGATCTTGCTCATGCCCAACGGAAGTTGACAGAACAGAGAACAACCTCAATCAAGTGAACGTATAATCGGCCTTATAAGTTCCGACGTAGCTTTCTTCTGTTTTAATGCCCTTGTACACAAGGTTGTTTTTCCAACGTTTCTTGTCATCTCTTCATTTGTTTCACGAAAGTTGTAAAAGATGCATCGGTGTTTGCTCTTAGAGAATCTCTCGGGTGTTCTGCGCCTTAACGTTTTTTAAATTTGTGCAGCGCAGCAGTATGGCCGTAATTATCTGATTTTACATGAACTTTTTCTACACGTTTTTGTCACAAACGCAGACAATCTCTACTTTCTAGTCTGTAGCACCTATTTAAAGTAGTATTTTATTTCGTAACAGCCAATTTCACTATCTGCCCAACTCCCCAAACGGTGAGATATAGCCGCTTCATAAAACGCCAAATTACCGTAGATTAAACAATCTCGACAATTGCTACGTAGCAACTATTAAACAATCTGTGTTATTAGGCAGTTACAGGAAGATAACAGCTTTAAACGACTGTCACAAAACCTTTTAACCATTTATTTTGTTTGTCTATCTCGGGAATTATTCGCTCGGAGCGTTTTACTTTTCGTTCTAGATTTATTTCTACTAGGTACTTTTCAGAAGGATTTCCGTGTCATACTTAAAAGAAGGTATGTTGTGGAAATTTTTATCTGAACTACAGTTGTACAACCTTTCCTGCGTATTTAATTAAAGCTAGCCGTTAATTTCCACAACATGTTTGTGAAGATTTTAAAATTAAAATAAATAAATCAAAATATAACCTATTTTAAGTACAATACCTTAAGAATAACAAAAAAAAAACCAACTGCGGTAATAGCAGTCATAGGTAGCTAAAATCCCTACAGCGCAGGTTCTTAGAAGCTTGCTAAAAATAATTTTCTCTACAAGTATAATATCACTTGAACGCACAGGCGACCGTAAACAGATACGTAGATAAAGCTAGCCATTCACTACGCTGCAAGCGTGCTCACGCGTCACCAGCGGTCACGTACGCCGCAATTTGCCGGCGGGATGGAAGAGCGCGGTCGTCCTACGTGTCGCGTACTTTATTACCGGCTTTATTTTTAAGAAAATAAATGTATCTTACTTCGTGGACCTTTACTTTCTTCTTGTGTTTTTTGTTAGACAATGTCTCAGTTATAATTTACTGGAGTCGCAAAACTTACAAGTTACTTTGAAAATATTGTTGCGAGGTTCGATAGTTGTTTTTGTTAAGACTGTGTATTCGTCCTTGTAGTTAGTACCTTAATCTTAAGTTTCTGGAACGTTTGTCAAAGTTTAATCAGCTAACAAACGGAATACTCACTGCTGATTGGCCACGTACCTCTTATATGATACCATTAACCAATGAGCGTTTAGCATTTAGTTAGGTCAACTAATCAAGGCATTGACTTGACAAGTCAATGCCTTGATTAGTACAGATTACAGAAACAAAAAATATGACCTCTCTAAATTTTATAATATTACTGGACAATATGACGTTTTCAGGTTTGTTGCACAACTTGTGTACTTAAATTTAGACAGTATATTTGGCTGTTGTTGTTAATATAGCACATTATGATTATGCAACTTCTGTCTCCAAAAAATACACTCATAATCCAACTCATAATCGGACAACTCAAAATAGGAGCGTTAATGTTAGCTTTAAATTTTTATTAACAGTGGGTGTTTAACACGGGTTTTATTTGATCATAAAAGGATAATGACTTCGTCCGACTTAATAGAAATAAAATCTACTCTGTAATACCACAGGTATGCAGTATACTGTCTCGTATCACAAAAAGCGCTTTGTAATACCTATCATCATAATCAGCTCATTACGTTCCCACTGCTGGGACTCGAGACTTCCTCTCAGAGAGAGCTGTTGGGCCATAATCCGCCACGCGGGTCCAGTGCAGCTTGGTGGGTAGGCTAGATGCCAACCCTTGTCAAAGTTTTCAGGTCCCCCGAAGGCCTTCGACATAGCCTAATGACTGTTATCCTAAGACAGAAAACCGGTACCGACAGCTTAACGTTCCCTCCGAAGCACGTAAGCGCTCAACCGTGCGGTTCTCTACGAGTAAGAGCAAACATCGTTGCATCTTTGACAACATCCGTGAAACAAATGACGACATGACAAACAACGTTGGAAAAACAATCTTGTGTACAAGGGCGATGTCTCATTAACTATTTGACATCGGTGAGCTCGTCGACGAGCGCATCGACGAATCATTACAGAATCGCACGGCAGTTGAAAATTGCCATTAGCGGTCACCCATCCAACTACTGACCGCAGCAACCTTTGATCGGTTAAGATCGCCAAGCCAAGCTCAGCTTCAAGCACTTCATAATATACTAATACCTATACCTTGTATTAAATACCCATGTCACCTGCACACCACGGCACTGCAGAGTATATTTTGCGTCCAGTACCGTCCATGCTTTTGTAATAGGGATTTCATCCCTAGCATTAATGTTTGGATGCTTATAAGTTTATTATGTGTCAAAGTTATGAGAATCGGAATAAAAATATTTAATATGTTGCTGAATGAAAAAATCCAAGAATCTTGAAGCCCATGAAATTATAATCCAACCGATGTAGGTCAAACTACCAGGGTAACATAAACGCGAAGCGGTGGAAGTTACCTGTCTTTAATATTTTGTACATAGTTCTCGCCTCCCTCTGGGCACCTGTTGCCTTGTGGCCCATTCTTTCGCGGCGACTCGTTAAATACTTGATGACTCGCTTGACAACTTGGGAGGCGAGCGGTGTTGACAACGGCTGTTTTTATAAGAACGTTCTGGGTGAAATGTTGAGTGTCTGAGCCGTTTAGAAATAGTGCGATGAATTTGTTAGTGGTAATGTCGTTAGTCGGTAGAAAAAGAGAAGGCACTCGGAGTGAATTAATAATTTTGTTTAATATAATTTTACTAAAAACTGCACCAACTACGGCCTGCAAATAGAAAATAATGTGGTTATTCATATGTAGAACTTTATCATGCATGAAGTTCATTATGAATCTTTTACACTACTAGTTCATATGCACTAGTACATGCTTAAATGTGATTGTTAGAGTGGAATCTCTAACAAGAGCATAAGCCCCGAGCTGTAACACGTCGTCAATAGTGAGTCGTCAATAGATGCCATTGAGGAATGTATCCACAACTTTTATTGCGTTTTGTAGCAATGATATCTGAGAGGAGAATCAGGCAGTTGGTTGCCAGTTAGAATCCTACCTATGGGATTCAGCTTTCGGTGCAGATAATAGGCAACTCTATACCACGATGTCTGTGTCCAACTGCCTGATCCTCCTCTCAGATATCATTGCTACAAAACGCAATAAAAGTTGTGGATACATTCCTCGAGGGCATCTATTGACGACTCACTATTGACGACGTGTTACAGCTCGGGGCTTATGCGCTTGTTAGAGAGTGTTGTTAGATCTCTAACAAGAGCCTCGAAGACCAATATCTCGTGGGTAACGAGCGCAGTGCTACGCAAACTATGCTCTGGGTTGCACTGCAGCTGTCATGGGCAAGCGTAATATAAATCATCAGGTGCAGACTTAGCCGTCTGCATAAAAAAATATTTATTCACTGCATCATCACTTACGTTTCACCCGCAGATCACAGAAACAAGGGAGATATGAAAAGGGGGCGGGGCCGGTGTCGCAGTAATATGGCCAAAAACAGAACACATTGCACGCGGCGGTTCGCAACTTTTGTATTATGTGACTAAACGCCGGTCGCGATATTGCATGTCAACAGATTACAATGCTTGCTCTGTAATTACGAATATTAAAACGTTAAGTTTTAATACCGCAGTGGATAATGAACAAATTGAAGCTAACAATACGTGGAATCGCGCAATACGGCTGCTGCTTGCGACACCAGGTTTTTAGTCAGCGTACGGATTAGCATCTATTTAGTTCTTTGTGGTTTCACCAATATCATAATATTTCAGATTTATTAAGATTCAGACTTATTTTTATAGATAAATTGTGTTATATTATATTAGATCTGATACATTATTATAGTCCTAACAGGTTGGCCGATCATATAAAACATATAATATTAACAAATAAATAACTTAAATATAATTATAACGATTTAATATATGTCAGCTCTACCTTATTTTATTGTTAATACAATCAATTCAATGTCAAATAATAATGAAATTATGGGTGTAAATTCGAATCAGCCATAGATTTATGTTGGGACAGAGGTCAAACGTAAGACATCGTCCCACTCTAAACTATAATGGTGAGTGCACACCCCCAGTAGCACAGTAAAACGGATATTTACGAGAATCTCTCTTCGACCGTATAAATAGTATTTAGTCGTTGTTCTTGTGCGCATGACTCCGCATAATATTACGAATTTCTGTTAGAGTAAGAGTAACATCGAGTTTCTCTGTTCCGTATTTGGAGTCCAACGTTACGCTTGATGGAGTTAAACTCGTAATGGACAAGGCAACTGTTTTCCTAGGTATTAAAATTGATGCAAGATTACAATCGAGTCCTCATATGAATGCACTGTCTGGAAGACTCAGTTCTGCTGCATATGCGGTACGTAAAATAAGAGAACTAACAGACTTTCTACGGCGCGGTTAGTATATTTTGCATATTTTCACAGCGTAATGTCAGATGGGATATTGCTTTGGGGTTCAGCGGCTGATATGGAGACCATCTTTATCCTAAAAAAACGTGCTATTCGAGTTAAATACGAAATGGGTCCCCGTGAATCTTTGAGAGATTTATTTAAAGAAATCAATATATTAACTTTGCCTTCCTTATATGTATCTGAACATATAATGTATGTTCGTAAAAAATACATAAATATAAGTTAAATAGTGATCACCGCCCTTTTAATACCAGAAATACAAATAGGATAGCTGTACCTAGTTTTAGACTTGCGAAGACTAATAAGTCATTCCTAGGAAATTGTGTGCGTTTTTACAATAAAATCCCAAAACACATAACTGAGCTCACAGAGGGAAAATTCAAGTTGACTGTAAAAACCTTGTAATAAAAAAGCATATTACAAAGTCCGACATTATATACATAGAAGACAAAGATGCTTGGAATACTCCACTAACTGGCAAGCTGTTATTCTGCCACCATAAAATGTAATATTTAGTATGTAAGAAGAAACATTGAAAACATCTATATGAAAATAATGGCCCCGAGTTTCTTGCCGCTTCTTCTCGGTAGGCTCTTTATGTTTTGGAACGCGGCGGTAGAGTCTTTAGAGTACATTATAATGAAAAGCTGACGTTCATAAGTGCGTCTTTGATGCCTAAATTGACTATATGACCTTGATTTTGACTTTCAGTAGCTCACGACCAAACAGATGGCTGTACTAAATTGTAAGTGCATATTACATCCACATAGGACTACGGTACTTATTATTATTTTGTTTTAGTAATGGTACTTAAATAGCCTACATATAATATAAGTATTTAGTCAAAATTAAATTTACCTAGTCAATACCGTAACATTTTTTGTCATTAGATGATATTATATATAACTTTGTCCAAATGTGACCGTCTAGAATGTATATTATTATGGACCCTTTATTGAGAGTTTAAGACCTTTAAATTAAACTATGAAATGAAATTGATTTTCTATTCTTGCGTATATAACTAACTCATATAACTAACAAGTACATGGAGCCACGCTATGTGTATATAACTTGGGTTACAGTAATCGAATTCAGATCCTTTTTATGGAACTCTTTATTTTGCAAACTTTGTAATTCTTTTGTAGCAATATAGTTTTGTAATGTTATATGATTATTAACGGGATATTTACCGTGGTAAGGTTGTGGAATGAGTTGTCTTCCCGTGAACATGGTGCATGTAACTGCGCCGAAATATCGGGAGCTCATTCCACAACCTTACCACGGTAAATATCCCGTTAATAATCATATAACTTTAGAGAACAACCGTGATAGTTTAAAACAGTGTTTTAGTTTTGTAATGTATCATAAGGACAATATGCTTTTATTTATAGATACCTATATCTAAAACACGTTATAACATGCTCATTATTAATTTTTTTATTAATCTAGAATATTGAGCCAAAATCATTGAAAGTTTATTTCAAATTTGTCCAAATTGTCGATTATAAAATTTTTTGCTAAGGTTTCAGGTATTTGGCGTCACCGCTACTTTGTAGCGCGTGGTGATAAACGTTATTTCCATGACACTTCCTTCGATTTTTGCAACGGCCCGCATAGCGCTGCTTCATTGGCGTTGCCATTTGCCATTATTGTATTTAGTAGGTCTACCATGAGATTTCAACATTGACATCAATCGAAGCTCGCTATCTACCGCGAAAAATTGTATGAAAAAATTAACAGTGGCACCATGCGGTCAATTGTAGAACTAAAATTGATAGCAAGTACGCCAATCACAAGCTTGATAGGTAGGCGAGTATCGAGTATCGACTATAGATGACATTTATGTTGCCAACTCATGGTAGAGCTACAGGGTTCGTAACTCTCAACGGTCACGCTTACCACGGGTACGTGTCATCGGTTCTTGGTTACGGGCTTTTGTTGTGGGTAACTCAGTTGAGCAGATAAGGCTTATAAAATACAAAAGCGTTGTGTAAGGGCCATAAACAAGGCTTGGTATATGGACAGTTGTAAGCCGTTATTTAAACAGTGCAATATTCTCCCGCTTCCCTGTATGTATATTAGAGACTTATGTACTTTTGTGCGAACTCACCCGGAATATTTTAAAAAGAGGCATGAGATCATGCCGAGACAGAAGCGTGCAAAGTTCGAGCACTTATTGTATCAACCTTCTTGCCATTAAATTATGTTTAAAATAAATGTGTTAAATTTGTGCATAGTTGTATATAATAAATTACCCGAAGATTTAACAACCCTAGAGGGTAATGTTTTTAGGAGTAGATTGACTGATTTTGACCTTAATTAATTGTTAATCTTAAATATAATATAATAGAATATGGACATTTATGTTTTATTTATTTTATTTAAATGAATTAAATTTAATTATATTTAACACGAACTACGAACAATTACTATTTGCACGCCTGCTTGCAGGCTGAGTACAGTGACTCATTTTATACTATAAGAGCTTGAAAATGTACCTATCTGTATTCTAGCAAATAAACATTTGATTTGATTTGATTTACTTCGTTCTCCACCTACCTATGTATGTCGATTGTGCTTTTAACGGACGAACCTTTTTAAAGAAACTTTTTAACGCGTGGAGCTACATTTCTAAGAAAAAGGTAATGAATATTGTTTATCATATTTATAATATATAATATAAATATATATGCTCTCTAAAGTTAAACTATAAAATCCATGTAAGCAGGGTTCGCGTGAAGCGATAAATACGTCATACACATATAATGTGAGGTGTACGAAAACTTAATATTTTATTGTGAGGTGGTATAGCCGTGCGCAACTCTCGATGGACGAGTCCGATTCACATTTGGCTGGTTTTACTTTAATAATAGATATTCTTTAGATAATGACTAATCCAACGGATGTGAATTGCATTGCTATTCTTAGCATAAACTTGAGCTCAGTTGTAGGCTTATTATAATAGTGATTTCGTTATATTGTAATTATGATATAAGACATATGCGGATGCTACGGAGGTCGCGGCCGGAATAGGTTTATTCTGCGCTACGCGATTATTAGGTAGGTATTTAATAATGTTTTAAATCAATTGTAAAAGTAGATGGTAGATAACATTTTTTGTTTGTCGGTGGTTTGATACTATACATAGTATTCAGTTTTCATGAGCCTAGGGCAAAGTCATAATTTAGCACGACGATGAGCGAGGAGGTCAGGTTACTTATGCCTAGTGTGTTAGATTTCTTATCCTCTTACCCGGTTGTTCGATACCTGCCTAGGACGCGTAAGTAATATACGAGTATGTTTGGGTTTTTCATATATTTATAAACAACAATATAAGTTTCATCATCATCATCTCAGCCGTAGGACGTCCACTGCTGAACATATGCCTCCCCCATGATTTTCCAAAATGACCGGTAGGAAGCGGCTTGCATCCCACGTCGTCCTGCGATCTTTATCAGATCGTCTGTCCACCGTGTCGGTGGATGATCTACGCTGCGCTTGCCGGTCCGTGGTCTCCACTCCAGAACCTTTCGGCCCCATCGGCCATCTGTTCTGCGTGCTATGTGCCCTGCCCACTGCCACTTTAACTAGCTAATCTTCTGGGCTATGTCGGTGACGTTCGTTCTTCTACGGATCTCCACATTTCTGATTCGATCACGTAGAGAAACCCCGAGCATAGCCAATATAAGTTTATAATATAACATTCATTTTGTATATAACAAACGTCAACACACTTATGGCGAATCGCCGACCGCAGCCGCGGTAGACGACAAAGTACATGCGATTATGTGAGTATGGTAGGAGTATGGCCTTGTCAAATGACGTAATAACGGAGTTTGGCATGATATCTAGATGATGATATCATACTGATGACTACTCGAAGATTGGTAACTTGCCTCAGAGTGTTAATTACTGTTTACTGAGCTCTACCTCATTGATTTATTCTAGAATGTCAAACTAGGTATACAATATCATGTGGCGAAATCGGTAGGATTACGAACAAAATTGTTTCACTGTGCAACCGAGATTTTATATTGTAGTGCGGCAAAAATTTATTTGCAAAGGTAGGAAACAAACTCAACTTTCTGTGTTCTAATTTAAAAGATATATTGATGATATCGGATGCACTTTAATTTATCTTTATAAGTATTGTCTGCTAAATTACACCTTTAGAATGTCATGGAGGCTATATGACATGCAGCGTACACTAAAGTTTTTTTTAATTTATGGGACAGGTTGATAAAAGAGCAGGCAGCTCACCTGATGGTAAGTGATCACCGTCGCCCACGGACATCCACAATACCAGAGGTCTCGAGGATGCATTGCCGGCCTTTGAGGAAGAAATAAGCTCTTTTGTTGAAGGCTCCCAAATCGTATCTGTTCGGAAACACCTCACCTGGTACCACATGGTGGTAGTGTGAGGCAGAAAGTGCCATCGATACCACATGGTTGTGGACTCCGAGATATCAACATGATCTCTATAAAATTTCCGTCGTGATGCCCGATGGCAAAATTAAAGTATGGAAAGGTCATATGAATGACGTCCTACAAAATTTGTGAAATATATATGATACATTAGTCAAACTGAGTGACAGGATAAGCAATAGTGTGATACGGGAATGTTGTGATGTGAACGAAGATGTAGTGATAAAAAATCGAGAAAGGTAGTATATTAAGATGGTTTGGTAATGTAGAAAAAATGAATGAAAGGAGACTAATTACTGCTCGGGTGTAAAGTATTTGAGTCGAGTGAATGGAATCGTTGAAAGGGGAAGGCCTAGACGAACCTTCCAGAATCAGATTTATAACATTCTGAAGAAGGGCATGGCCCTTCTTCAAGAGTACCCTAAACCGACGCTCATGTATGAAAGAGTTGATGAATGTGGACGAAGCGAAGGAGGTGTGTCAGGACCGTAGCAAGTGGAAAACTATAGTATCTGTCTACCCCTACGCAAAACAGGCGTGATTTTGTGTATAGTAGGTGCTTTTATAGAGGTTGAATTTTAGACTGGCAATGTTTCTAAAGACTGTCTGTTTGAGAATAGACAGTTGATTTGTAGTCAGTACGTTTTGCCATTTATCATCCTTTGTGAGCAGGTAGAATCATTGGTCCACTTTTTTTAAAAAGATGCCATTCACTATATGCCCGTAACTAGAGAGCGCTACAGAAAAATTATTAGTGACTTCTTCGTACCTCAGTTGAATGGCATTGATGAGACAGAGCTTTAGTTTCAACAAGAGGGGGCAACACGCTACACAGCGGGCGGCACTAAATATTTGGCGTATAATTTCGTGTAATAGACCTGTGAACTAGCCTCTACAATCGTGTGGTCACACACTTTAAAAATAACTTTCTTTGGATGTATTTGTCTATGCTGATACACCAGAGATGTTGGACTTCTAAATTCGCCGTGTTATTACGATCCCAGTATTCGATAAAGTTGTAAAAATTAGGCTTAAACACTATCAGATACATTACCATTATCTTTAATTTGTTTTATTTAATTTTGAATGTATATACTTTTCAATAAACACACTTAGATACTTACTTACATATGACTGTATGTAAGTATAATTACAGACCAGTTATAACGAAAGGGAGAGAGATAGTCTATGCAGTAAATAGTATTGGGCTGATTATTGTATTTAATCTTACAATTTATATCGGCATATCGACTAATAAAACGTAATTTATTTATAAATTTATTCTTTTACAATACAGGAAAAATAATGTACTTGCTACACAAAAACAATATTAAGTACATCAACGACCATTCTTGCTACTCCTATATTCCTAATATCTTTGCTTATAGGTTTAATCGTATCAAACATTTACTAAAACACATCGTTCAAATCTTCAACCATTCCCGTAATATACGAGTATATATCACTTACGCTATAGCTTCTCCTTTGTACCACATCTCAAACGACACGGCTTTCTAAGTCTAGCTCACGCCACAATAAAGGACTTTGCTGTTATTGGTTTGAGTGGAGTGTTTTGAGTTTGACATAGCAGGTCCTCAAAGAGAGCAGATAGCACCACAATAAACCGCGCGGGCTCAGCCCGGGTTGTCTCAAAGACTTATGGACAGCCAGGGCTGTTCCAGACTGCCTGATGGCCTGGAGGATCCAGGATCTAGACTTGTAGGAATTCATGTTCTAATAATTCAACCCTAAGGAAAAAAGCCTTTGTAGTCAAACAATCGCTCAGTAAACGATAATCTGCCAGTTTTCCTAAAATAATTATACCTACGGCTATTTTTCTACTACGCTATATAAAGGCTTTATCGTCTAGTCCGATCTCCTGTCATGCACGGTAACCTTCAGTGATTTTACACTTCTCTAAACTGTCACAATTTCATCTCTAATGAAGTGACCACTTTCGCATCTATACTAGTTTGTGCCTCTGTCGCAACCAACTCGCTCTTACAGCTCATCGTTATACATACTTAACCAAAAAATGTCTTTATAAATTGAGTTTATGTATAAATTCAGCCTTTGAGTTACCCAACCTCGATAACATTACTAACGTCAATCATCGCCCATAGTACTTCACAAAGCATATAAACAGCGCTGATATCAAGTGCATAAACATTTTAAATAGTAATAATTGAAGTCAAATTTTAAATAGTGCAAAAAGTTATAATTTTGTGAATCTTAATGAGGAAAATTACACAGCACAGTATCATACATACAAGATCCAAAGATGTACTGTAGGACAGCTATCCTATTGGGCAGTTCTATCTGATTCAAAGGGCACTTCCTTATTGTATCTTCCCTCTCTTTTGATCAAAACCATTCGTAATATTCGATCTCTTTAATACACCCGGTTCTCTATTAGTTATCTATATAGTTTCTTATCGGGTAAATGTCTAACCTTTGCGATAGTTATCCTACGAAGTGATTCTTAGAAAACTTTATAAGCACCCAATTGTCACCAATAACTATCGAATAACCTTTTTCCAAACCATTATTCAGTAAATTTTTCTTTTATGCATTTTTTATGATTGTTTTAAATTTCTTACATTTATCCTCACTCGTAGTGATAAATTTAACAACTTAAAAATCCAACAAAGCTATTCTTTCTTTACAGTATACTTTATTTATTTTTATTTTTTATATTTAATTTTCTTTATAGTATTTTTTTTTTCGAGTACACACTACTTTTTGTATATCTGCGTATTCATCCAGATTTTTTTTATTCCCCTTATAAGGATCACAATTCCTCAAACCCCATCAACTTGAAGCACATCAAACTGATGCTAAGCACCTCGCTTACATAATATGACAGTTGCAGAAAAAACGGCATTACTTATAAATGCTGCTTAACTTTAAATGACGTTATTTAGTACTGCGCAAAGGAAAAAATGTTCTGCGCCGTACTAAGTGACGTTATTTAAATGTATGCAACTTACTTATAAACGTTGCATACAAAATTGCTAATAGCTATACATTGTACAACCTGTTTTGTAAACCATACTTATTTGTTTTTCTTTAACAAGCTTGGTGTTCAACAAATAATTATTGTATTGCATTGTTACAGTGTCACCCAGACCTTAGTCCTAATGTTTTACGTGGTAAAAGTTTACTTTAACATTTTCTTTCATATCCAGATAACAAATGGCCTTTTTTGGTTCATTCCCCCGATGTGTCATAATCTGCAAATGGTCATCATGTATGTCGCAGTACTACCTACAGTCTGCTCTATTTTGGACGTGTTGTGAACAAACGGAAATTTAGCTTTAGTTGAGTACTTTTCGCCTTGATACTATACTAACTACTAACAAATATCTAAGTTTTATATGAGAAATACTTAATAATTTTAAGGCCAGCAACATACAATCGATAGCTCTGGTTTTGAAAATGTCCGTGGCAACGGTGTTCACTTAACACCAGGTAAGCCGCCTACTCGTTTGCCCTCATATCCTATAAAAAGTACAAATATATATATACACATATAAACATATATAATTGATTTTTGTTGTGTTAATTATTGTCAGGTGAGGTTTTTATAAAAGAAAAACTAAGGAAAGATGGGAGTTTATGGCGAGCCCAAGCCTACTGTGCAAACGAAGTCGCGGGCAGTTCCTAGTATACAATTAATTCTATATCTGCATAAACCCGTAACGACTGTTGTTCAAAAATAAATAACCGGAAACGACGGCAACTAAGGTAAAGAAGCGCTCAGTTGATACGCGTTCGTACTTTGCCTCCTAGCGGCCGACCATCCAGGGGGCTACCTTTTACGAAACCATCATAAAACAGGAGCGTTTCGTAATAAGCTTACAATAACCATACTTAGAATCGTACTACCTCCAACACACAATAAAAGCGAACAATATTGTTTTAATACGTTTTAGGGATGTGAAAGAACGATTGAATATTCTATTATGGATTTGAGACCTTAATTATCTGTGTTGGAGGATTATGTGCATAAGCGAGATAAAATATATTTATTTAGTGATTTTAGATAGTGCTATCACTGTCGCCCTAATATAAAAACACGTCTCAAACTTCGCTTTTGGGGTATTTTTCCCCCTCAGTTTGTAGTTATGAGTGTTATGAATATCATTAAATCAGGTCGTGACTAATACAAGGGTTGCTCTTAACCTTATTAATTAACTGAAAACTATATGGCTTACCTTATAGTTTTCAATTGATATACTTACATCTGCGTAAGGTTACTTCGCTATGAGCGCTCCTACATAATGATCATTCCATTCTTCTTCGTTCTAAGAATATAAAATGTCTAGCTTTACAAGAACTAACGTCGTGGAAGATTTTTAATTGCAGAATTAGTAAAAGACGTTTCAAATCTACCAAATAAGAAGTTACGTTGTTCATTTATTACTTACACTAATCGAAGCACTCTTTCAAGGACCTCGTTACAAGTTCTTTATCGCTAAAGGTGCAATAGAAGACACCTTTTGCGAATGATTTTGAGTCTTACAACATCGAGGTAGAGTTGGTAGTTGATTATTTAAGACCGAAAAGGTGTTTTAATGAGTGAATTCAGAATTAAGTTAGCACCTTGATTCTACAGAAAAAAGTTGGCAAGGAAAGTAAGTTTTGAAACAGTTCACAGGGTTTTCTTCGTTTTTAGTTAACTGCTACATTTTTATAATCATGATTTTATAGTTTGATTTTATAGACACACATCTTTACATTACGGTGTTCTAAATTCGAGCTTGCAGCACATTTAAAATAATGATAAAACGATATGCGTTTGTCTATGAATTATTATTTTACTTACCTCATACAATATTTAGATGGGAGAAGTCACTGGCACCCGAAACACAGTTTTTAACACGTTCGGGAGCCTATGGATTCACTAACTAAAATGTAATACATTTCGGCAAAATAAAATAATTAATATTATTATTCCTTTTATTCAACCAAATTGCACGGATTTCATCCGGTCCTTTACAAAGGCATAAGTGGGGCTGTAGCCAACACTTAGAGGTTTGGTATAAAAATATAAAGCAAAAAAAAAAAAGAATTTGATATGACGGTGACATGGATTATCTATTACAAAAGTGGGTTAAATACGAGTAACAAGGCTATTGATATGAACTTATAACATGTAAGGAAAATAGATAGCTACTGCACCTGCCAATTTCAATCTCATATTAAAAGATTTAGGCAGGCGGTGACTTGCCACCCACTAAACGGGCCCCCCATAAGGGCCACCATCAATGGTGATAAAAGGGGCAACGTTGGTGTGAATGACTAAAGGGTGTCGAGAGGTGTACTGCGGTTTCGCTAGAGCGCTACTACTTTAGAGCTTTTTGGTACTTGCTCTTGCGTCTCCACTCCCAGACGGTCAATTAAGACAAGCCGGGGGTCAGGGTCTCATTTAGCCCCAGAGAGTTATTCTCATTATTATAAACCTATTATGCTTGGTGGACTTTATTTCTAGAGCTATGGATCGTGGGTCGCAGGTTGACGTTATATACTTCGACTTTCAAAAGGCCTTCGACAAAATTGATAATGACGTTTTGTTGCAAAAGCTTTCGTCATCTTTTGGTTTTTCTCCGAGGCTTTTGAATTTTTGGGCGGACCTCATGAAGGATCGATATCAATATGTTAGGCATGGGATATACGAATCAAGACCGTACCATACCAGATCTGGAATAATACAAGGTTCAGTTACCGGTCCGTTATATTTTCAGATGATGGTTCATGATCTTCCAAAAGTTTTGTCATCCGCTCAGTGCCTTTTGTATGCCGATGACCTCAAACTCTTCGTTGAAGTAAAATCTCTTAGCGACTGTATTCGCTTACAAGACGACATAAATAGTGTATATGAATGGAGCGTGAGGAACAAGATGTACTTTAATTTCGGTAAATGCAATGTAATGACATTCGATCGGAAAAGAGATCCCATTCATTTGACTATAAGTTAAACATTACGACCATACATCGAGCAAATGCCGTGAAAGACCTGGGAGTGACGTTTGACCGCGGCTTGACTTTTCACGAGCATGTGTCTGATCTCGCGAAAGAGGCGTACCGGCGACTCGGGTTTGTACTTCGAAATGCGAAGGATTTTGAAAATCCGGAAGTCATGAAAACCCTTTATAGCGCCTTAGTTAGGAGCAAGCTAGAGTCGGGTGCATGTGTCTGGAACCCACATCACGTTACGTACATGCGATTGCTTGAGAAAGTCCAAAAAGCTTTCTTAAGGGCATTGTACAAAAAACGTTATGGGTACTATCCTTTCCTGTACCCGACTAAGTTTCTGCTTGGCCAGCTCGGCTATAACTCGTTAGAAGTAAGGAGAACACTAGACCAGCTCACTGCATGCGTCAAGGTACTCAGAGGAACAATAGACTCTATTGAGCTACATGACCTACTGTGTGTGTTGTTCGTGCCGGATAGACCCGGGATCCCGGTGAACAGGCGAGGCCGGCTGCCGAAGTTGTTTCACGTGGAACAGTGCCGAACTCGGGCTCGCACAATGTCACCGTTAATTCGCGCTCGCAACCACTTCAACGCGCTCCTGACCGCCAATACTGATTTTGACATAATTGTTGAAAGTTGGAAAACTGTTATATCTGTTCTTAGGACATATTGTGAAAACCTCACCGACCAATGGGACAGATCGATTGACACTGTAGAGATTCATGATGATTATTGAAGTTTGACATTTTATAATTTAATATACCATTTATGTTGACATTTTATAATTTTATGTGGTGTGTATTTGATTATTTTTTATTTTAGTTTCTATTGACTTCTTAATTAATTTAATGACTTGTAATTGTATTTGTTTTTAATCTGGTCTAATTAATGTGAGATGAATGTAAATGTTTTTGAAGGCGTTTTTATCTCAATAAAATAATTTAATTTAATTTAATTTAATAATATTAAGATAAAATAATTGTGCTTGTTAAGTGCTTAATCATCATGCTGCATCACCTGTTGGTAAGTGATGATGTGTTTATGAGTATATGCATTAGCTGCTCATTGCCAGCTCTCCGATTCAGGTTTTCTCGATGTCCCAACAATAGATTGATTATATTTTATATTTATCATAAGATTCATGTTTTTCAAATCGTTAAAGAAACATACTTCCTGATCTCAGAAGTATTACAGTGAGTCAAGCACGAAAATCTGCGTAAGCGTATAGATACTACCTACTCGTTGACGTATACAGTAAAAACTATGAGTTATCTAGTACAACTGTGGCACAAATAACTCATTACTCGTTTATAGATACCATTACGTTATACTGTATAATATTTGTAAATCTTCATGGATCACGCATGTTCCTTCACTTTCCATTTTAAACTGTTTTTGATATAACTATGTATTTTCGTATTAAGTCTCATCTTGGAATTGGCCAATGGATAAATTAAATTTGAAAATTTAAGCAAAGATTTGATTGATTGATAGTCAATAAAAAAGGTGACGAAAAGGATATTTTTATGGTTGGATTGATGTAGGACACAGCTCAAGTGTCCTAAAACATGTTGCCTAATAAATAAATAAAGTTAACGAACAAATGATTCATTCATTCATTCGACGATGGTGGTCCTGACATAAGAAACAGCCCCAAGCTCGGCGTAGAGAAGATAATTGCAGAAAACATTAATGGGGGATCCCAATAATCTATCTATCCACAGTTTTCCTTACTACCGATAGAAATTTGACATAATGTCCATACAAATAGTGTCAAATATCTAACTCTAGTAAGGTAAACCGGCGATAGATAGATTATTGGGACGGGCCGTTAGTCAGGTCGTCTTTAAGGCGTGATCCAATCCTAATTTTAAAAGGTTAAGGTTGAGAATTGCTTACCAGAAAGGACGATGTAATGCGAAAATTCAATTGAATACGTGCTAATACTTTTTATATTTATTTCGTACAATCAAACGATTGAATTTTAATGATGCAGGAGTCCATAGTTCACTTGTAAATTTCATTGGGAATTCGAATGTATCAATTCATTGAAATATATTTGCCCATATTATTTTATTTATTTTATTTATTTTATTTATTTATTTCAACTAATTCCATAATTGAATAAAAATGATTTTTCCCACAAAGGACGTAAGAAAAATTGCAAAATTTAGGGAATGTTGCCGATTTTTTTATCGGGCCAAGTTTGCTCAATCGTGTATTGGCTCCCATACTTCATAAGGACGTATATTCAATTTACACTACGTTTTTTTTTCGAACTTCGGTTATAAGGTTTAAGCGTCGATAAACTAAGTTTTTGTCGAATCATGAAATTTGGAACTAATTTCGCCTTAATCTGAATTAATATATCACATAGGTACTAAAGGTTACTTCGTGAGTCAATGCGTTCAAACTCTATGACTATACGTGATTAAAGTTCCATTAGAGACGAAGCAGCACTTATGGAACCATGAATCTTGGATCATGAATGTGAAGCAGATACCCTTATTGTATTGTATGAACTTCTATTCCTATCTTCACTTGGATGATTCCATTCCTTTGCCACATGGGCATTTGCACATCCGCTGGAGTGAATTGAGATTTTGCCGGGCCATGATTTGTGTCTGAATATTTGATAGTTTTTTGGGATTACTACATAACAGCTAAATATGACCTCTTAATATGTTTTTATTTATTTCTAGAGTTCTTTTTTATTCTTTTTAGTGTAGTAGTAGATTAGTGTAACTTGATTGAAACTTTCGTGAGTATTACACATTTTAATGTTATTTGACGGTTTAACTTACGCGGTAGGTATAGTCGAATATCTCGACCGGCGGCCTTATTGTCTATCTTTACTTAGAATGGGAATGGGCTTCATTTTGACATTTGAATCCCATTCTGGGAAATCCTGCTTGCCTATTGGCTGGAACCATCAGTGGGAAATAGAATTAAGTGACATTTCATTCTCATTCAAGTTAGACAATAAGGAATTAAATAATTTTAATACGTATAGTTGCATCAAGTAAGATTTTTATATATAGTCACTGTTCTGTCTAAGTCACATTTTAGTAAATCAGTGGATGTATTACTAAAACTTTCCAAGGCAAACACTACCGGAACCGGAAACAGAAAATAACGTTTCATGATTTTGTACATTTTGCTTACACAGTACGTCTACCATGAGTTTACATCATTGACACCAATCGATGCTCGATGTCGACTGCCGCGAAAAATATATGAAAAAATTAACAATGCCACCTTGCGGTCAATTGTAGAACTAAAATTGACAGCGAGTACGCCAATCACAAGCGTAATAGGTAGGCGAGATCGTGTATCGACTATAGATGATATTTATGTTGCCAACTCATGGTAGAGCTACTGATACACCGCTACGAACATTTAACGGTAAAGAATCCAGCACTATTACTGGTGAAAACTCAGAGAAGCGCAAATTCTGGTATATTAAACAGTCAATTATAGCCATTGTGGTGTTTTTCCGCCGTCCTAGAAGCTTCACCGAAGTAAACCTTTACAAAAACCATGAACTCTCTTTAATTATAATATTTCAACCATAAATCTCACGAGACCAAGATGAATGTAAAACTGAATTTTATCCAACACAATCTGTCAAATACACATTTTTTCTCATTACATCTTCGTTCATAGGAGAAATTAATCAAAGTTGGGAACTTAGATTAAGTTCCCTTAACTTATTAAGGGTAGCAGACAGCCTTTCAGGGCTTGACGTCGAGGCTCGGCCATTTTTACTACATTTTTTTTAGTTGGATTCTAATGGTGAAAGAATTTTCCAAATCGGGTTAGGTAGTTTATTTCTATTTAGTACAATACAAACTACGAATAAACAATTATTTATTCGTAGAATACAAACAAACAAATTTTTCCTCTGTGTAATAATAAAGATAAAGAAAAGAAAAGATTAATTAACATATCGACGGTTCCTACGTACATAAAGACATGTCTAAAAATAACTATTTTTTTTATTTGATTTTGGGTTTAGTTTTTCCATTACGCACATACCTATATATAACTATTTTCAAAAAATGTTATGTAAAGTCAAAGTCAAAGTCAAAATCATTTATTCAATTTAGGCATCAAAGACGCACTTATGAACGTCAATTTTTCATTATAATGTACTTTAAAGAATACCGCCGCGTTCCAAAATATATAGAGCCTACCGAGAAGAAGCGGCAAGAAACTCGGGGCCATTCTTTTTATATAGATGTTTTTACTTAGGTACTACAAATATTAGCTCCAGTGTGTTGCCTTACAAAAGAGAACATAATAATGGTATCAGTAGGGCAAGACACGCTACACTTTGACATCTTAGTACACGAGTAGATAGATCCTGGAGTGGTCAGTTCCAAGCTGTTTTATCCTCCAAGTAATCCGAAATTTTGTTATAACCTTTTTGACAGAGTTTAGTTTTAATAGTAATTTTAAACTTATTAATAGGCAAATCTCGGATAACATTGGGAACTTTATTATAGAATCGTATACATTGTCCCATAAAAGAATGACTTATTCTGTGGAGACGCGTTACATGTACGGATAGCTTGTGCTTATTGTATGTATTTATGTTTATTTACAAATCGTATATGAGAACAAGTATTATAATTACAATTAAGAAGTGTCGTAGATGCGGATATCTATACGTATCGTTTCGTACGCTGTTTAAAAATGGCGCGCGCGATCGATGCGAACGCGGTCATGTCTGACTTAACGTCATTTACGAGAGTTCCCCAATAAGACATGTCGATTTGTTCGCGTGGTGTAATAATTATTTTTTAATGCAGATAAAATTTAGTGGTGTGTATTTTAGTTATATGTAGGTATTCATAATATTGCAAACTCCAAAAATATTATTTTGTGCGTTGAAGCAAACGATTTGATGGAGATTGTATGTAAGAAAAAAATTAAGGTACATGTGTGCCATTATTGGAAAAAGCCCATACTCAAAACGAGGCAGATAGCATGCATTAATAAAGCGAACAGCAAAACAAACTTATTTACATATCAGGTTAGTGAGTGGTGCCTATACCCTGGTTCAAGGGGGCCAAACGGAATGTTCCACCTTATACAGCTGTTGTAGAAGTGAATCCAAACTTAATTTTGGATTTCAAAGCTGGGCTACATATGTACTAAAAACTGGATAAAAGATACGAATTCTTAGTAAACTTCTTGGAATAAGATAAGACAAGTGAAAGTCCAAGTAAATAATGCAGACATTATTGAATTTAAGTACGATTTATTTACAACGACGAAAACAATTACAGAAAACTGAACTGTGGCAATAACTTGAATTTATATTAGAGGGAGGAAAAGAAGGAGCCAGTACTAATACAAGAGAAGGTGTCCTATTCATATCGCTGAAGTGATATATATATATATATATATATATAATGACTTGATTAGTTTATGTAATACAATGATTTTCCCAATAAGTAAAATGACCTCTATAAAAACTTTAAGCATAGCAAGGAAGAAGAAGGTAAAGACGGAAGAAGGCTATCAGTTAATCTTCCACCTGCTCTTAGGGTGTAGTGAGGAGTGGCCTCCGACAATAGCCCTTTGCCATGGCCAAGCACCAGGGGCATCAACCCCTGGTAAAACTTTTGAGGAACGTGAAGGTCCTTCTTTTTGAATATTGTTAAATTTATCAATAGGTATTATGCAATTTTTCTATGAATTAAATTTTTTTATTTAACTATTAAGAAAACTATATTAATAAAATCAGTCTGAATAGAAAGCTAATAAAAATGAATTAACGAACAATAATAAACACTCGCTCCCTCACAATCTATTGTTGTCTACACTATACATATACCTATATATATATATATATATAAAGAGGAAAGATTTGTTTGTTTCAATAGGCTCCGAAATTACTGGACCGATAAAAAAAAATATTTCAACATTAGAATCCTACATTTTTCCTGATGAACATGGGCTATATAATATTTTCACCAAAATTTGGGTTCCGTATGAAAACTACGATAATGTAACCCAAGGCGTGGAAAAATACCACAAAAGAGTTTATATTATATTGTTTACGCTGAGGAAACTATTGACCATTATATTAGCTTATATGCAATTGACAATGGAGCAAAGTGATGTACTACAGTTTTATAGGAGACGTCAATATCTACAAAGAAGTCCACGTTACTTAACTATTACAGCTATGTCACAATAAATACTTTTCCATTTTGAAATATGCAATAGTAACGCCGGTACAAACCAGGCCACATCATTCGTACTGTTATACGGATATTTGGATTTCGGTTTTTAAAAAAAAAACTATTTTCACTCGCGACTTTATTTTGGTTATGGAATAGTATATAGTACATAGGATAGTACACGAGATTAATAGGAGCTCCTTAGGCAACCGCTTAAGTCAAAAGATGGGAACAGACTGACTTGAAAACCATCATTAGACATACTCTTAGCTCATAGAACTGCTGAATAGGCCAGATGGGCCGCCAGGCAAGCACTAAGGCTAACAAGGTTGGGGTATAACATCTCCCCCTTTTAGAGGAGACTTTGGGGATGATACAAAGTCTCTGTTAAATTCTAGTTCTAAGAGGAGCGATAGGGCTAATCATTTCTATTTCAGAGTCTTTCTCGAGTTCTTCATCTCGTTCGTCTTTCATGTTTATTGTTTCAGAAACGAGCTGAGGTGGTGATTTGTTTATGTTTAATTTGAGCTGAAAGGGTCGGTTGCTGCCGGATTTACATATTTTCTTAAAAATTAAGTAACCTAAAAATAGAATCAGTAAAATTAATATTACAATAATAAAAATGGAATAGTGGGTCCCATATTTCACGATATGCGGGCTCTGTGGCGTTTCGATAGCTTCTAAGTCATCCATGAGTGACCTCAATTTAACTTTATTTTCAGAATTTAGATCATCTAAATCTATATTGTGTAAGTGAATAGGAGACACACTATTTACAACATTACTTAATTTAGTTAGGTTACAACAAGTGTCGTCGATTAGGTTAAAGTCCGGAAAATTATTGATAGGTGAGGTAATATTAAGTATATTGTATTTCGGTATTAACGTGGTACTTTTGCAGTATCCAATACAGTTCTTTGGAATACTGAGTATGCCTGTACCTAAAGTAAAATATTTATTTCGTATAATTTAGAATTAAGACAGTCAATTGAGATTGTGTTGGGTTCCGATTGCACATAGATCCACTTATTGTTTGTCAATGGTTTCCAAATGTCTAGTTGTCCTAAGATGATTTTGGTTTTGCACTGTAATGGTTTTTCACTAATCACTTTTGCTAACATTTCACTTTCACAGATAGGTTTGGCTTCGGTGGAGTACACATTTTCAATGTCGCAGATGAAGTTTCCTGGGCTCACAGATTTACAGATTTTCAGGTCGTCGATAATACAATAATATGATTTGTCTTTGGTCATTGCAATATACTTACTATCTGGTATGATTAGGCTAAAGGAGTTTGGTTCTTTAGGGTTGTAGGGTGTCGGGAGTGCTATGCTATGAAACAATGCGTATTCTCTGGTATTAACCAGCGGCACTTGTAGAACAAACATTATCTTATCATTTATATAATAACATACTAACTTAGAAATATTTAAAATAAAGTGTACAGAGTTAATATCTAAAATTACAGGCAGTTCCAGATCGCTGGGCAAATGTATATAGTTATCGGCAAGCTCTTGGTGTAACTGACTTGGTGTTATGATTGCAGGGTGCAGGATATTTAGACTACTGAACAAAATGGCGGTGGTTATATCCTCCAATTGAAATGACAAGGTAAGTATAGATGCTTCTAGAATGTTTAGTATTTCGTTAACATTAGCAAGTAATTGCAATCCGTTGGTGATTATAGTAATATTTTTAACACTCAGTGAGAGCTCGTCGATAGCTTCATTTAAGTTGGCTTCATTAACTTTTATTTTATCTAAGGTGTCATTATAGCCTGTTATTATTGATGTAGTGATTAAGATATTTTCTTTCATTAGTGAAACCAACTGTTTTTTTATCATTTTGTAGTGATCTAATCGCTTCATCGTATCTCAAACCATCATTCTCATCTAGTGAACCAAAAATCTGTTTAATGATTGTTCCTACACCTCCTATCCATGCGCTACGTTTTGTTCTATTCTCTACCAGGTGCGAGATGGATGCAAATTCTCTACTCATGTCTTGGAATCGCGTTGTTAATGGTTGTAATAAATCGTGACATTCTGTGTCAATTTCGACAATATGGGTTTGTTTACACAATCGTCTCGTAATTTCTAAAGCGGTTTCAATATTTTGTATGTGTGGGCCAAAATGTGAAATGTCTATCGGTATTACAATTTTTAACTGAACATTATTGATTTTGAGGTTCCCTAAATAATCATAGTAGAGTCCTGAACTTGAGGTAATCGGCCGGATGAAATCTCGTTGAGATTGGCCTCGCGCTGAACTGCAAATAATAATAATTATTAACGGTAAACTAAAGTAAGTTTCCTATTTTATCCTATGCTAAACCTATTTTAATGTGTTATTGACTAACATTTATTTTATTTTACAGGTTCGTCTGGATACCTACGTCATCGCGAGGTAAGTATAAGGTAAGTATTTTATTTTAATATTAAGTTTCTTAATTACAGTTACGACATCTCAGCCAGTTTCACCTGATCAAAATGGTGCGTGACATGACGTCGGTTAATAAGCAAGGTAAGTGTATTGTTACCATTTATCTTAACTACTTTATATGGTCCTTTCCAAACGGGCGAAAGTGCTTTGCGCATCCTCAAATGATTTCTCAGGTATACATAGTCGCCAGTTTTGTACTTAGCTGGACGAGTATGGGTGTCATAATAGGATTTGGAAGATTCTTTAGATTTCCTTATGAAGTCCAAGGCTTTTTCTCGTGAATATTTCAATCTATTTTGAAGCATACGGACATAATCAGGATATGTTGCTCCAGGTGATTCTTCATAAATGGAATTCGGAATTACTGGTTTGCTTCCGAACATTAATTCGTAGGGTGTGAAATGGGTTGTAGAATGAACGGATGTGTTGTAAGTGAGCATTGCCGTATAGACATAGCGGGGCCAGTTTGATTGTTCTTCATTAGTATAGGATCTGAGATACTCTTTAAGAGTAGAGTGACTTCGTTCCAGCGCACCCTGGGTTTGTGGATGGTATGGAGAAGCCCAAAGGTTCTTAATTTTTAGAAATTCACAGGTTTTCTTAAAGAGGTCGGACGTAAAATTGGTTCCCTGGTCAGTGAGAATCGTTTTCGGGATGCCAAAGATAGAGATGTAATGGAGCAAGCATTCACTTGTTTCCTCTGCTGTAGTGCTGCGGATCGGGTATGCGGAAGAGAATTTAGTAAGATCATCTTGTATCGTCAGTATATATTTTAATTTTGCAGGTCCTGCTTCAGGCAGAGGCCCAACAATGTCAAGAGATATTCTTTGACAAGGTTCGGTTGATGTGCTAGTGATCTGCATAGGAGCACGGTTTATTTGTCTGAGAGCTTTATTAGTTTGGCACTGTGGACATTTCTTTACGAAGGCCTCGATATCACTTCGCATGTTTTTCCAATAAAAGGATTCTTGGATTCGCTTAAGCATGCGGCTGCTGCCGAGATGTCCGGCAATTGGAATATCGTGGTTTTCCCTGAGTATTTTTGGGATTTCAGAAAGAGACGGGTATATGATTTTATCTTTATATATATGTATATTTATACCCGTGTTGTGGAAAAGGTAAAGAATCATATTATAGATCTTAATGAATTGGTGTGTATCGAAAGGGTTTTTAAATTCAGTTATCGCGATTTCTGAAGTGACGTTTCTGTCAAGATTGACAACCAGTTCATCTCTGAGTGATTTAAGACTTTTATAGATGTCTACATATGAAGAGTTATCAAAATGGTATACTTTGAAAAAAAGGAAATAATACGTTTTGCTTTCATGTGTAAACGATGTAAAAGAATGGAGAGGTCTTTCCTTGTTTATAATTTCAGAATCATCGGATATGTTGTCAAGAATATTTTGTACAAAAGGATTGGATTCATCAAGGTCGATGGAAGTAGGTAATATAACAACTTTACATTTGGATTTAATTATATCTCCATTATGTTCTTGAATATTTGTATTATAGGTTTTATTTTTATCTGACATTGCTTTTAGGAACGTGGGATAGTCATCGTCAGGTAAGTTTGGGAAGGCACTCGTGGATGGTGGAGAGACTTCAGCCTGGGTGTCGATGGTTGGTCGTGTTTCGGGAATACGTTTATCAAGGTCAGTATTTTCGTTTTCTACTTCTTCTCTAAGGCTGTCAGGAATGTTTGAAGGTAAGTTCGTTACAGGTGCGGGTAGGATGTCTTCATTAGGATCAAGGACATTTGAAAACGGTAATTCAGGTTCAGGTAATGGAAGGATATCTTCGCTAGGACCGGGAGGATCTGGAGAAGGTATGTTCAGTTCGTCAGGGTTAAATGATGGTGGTGATATCAATAAGTCCATTAGGTCTTCGTCTAGTCTTCGAGGGGTGTCCCTTTCTACATTGGGGTTAAGTATCGGGACATCTTCAGGTTGGATTGGATTGACAGGGTATCGGGAAAGAGCATCAGCGTTTGTGTTGATTTTTCCTTTCTTGTATTTAATGTCATATTCGAATTCCTCCAGCTTCAGACGCCATCGGATAAGCCGTGACCCTGGATCTTTACATTTGAATAGCCATTCTAACGGCTTGTGGTCCGTTAGGACTGTGAAACGATGACCATACAGATAAGGTCTGAACGTTTTAGTGCCGAAAATTACGGCAAGGCACTCCTTTTCCGTAACACTATAGTTACACTCGGCTTTATTAAGGGTGCGAGACGCATATGCGATAGGGCGATCTTGTCCTATGTGACCTTGTGACAATATCGCTGATATTGCATAGTTTGAAGCGTCGCATGTTAAAAGAAAGGGTTGTGTAAAGTCTGGGTACGCCAGAATAGGGGCAGAGACGAGTTTGCTTTTCAGGGATTCAAAAGCAAGCTGTTGCTCATTTTGCCATATAAATGGGATGTCTTTCTTTAAAAGAGACGTCAGAGGTTTGGCTAGCTTTGCGAAATCGGGTATGAATCTTCTATAGTATGATACCAGACCCAAGAAAGATTTAATATCTTTTGGAGATTGAGGTATCGGAAACTCGGACACAGCTTTGGTTTTTTCGGGGTTTGGTTTAACACCATTTTCACCAATAATATGCCCTAAATAGGCTACTTCTTTTCGTAAAAATTCACATTTTTCCGGTTGAAGTTTCAAGTTAAAATTACGGATTCTGCCGAACACGGCGTTTAAATTGTTAATATGTGAGATCAGATCACGCGAATAAATTACGATATCATCAAGATACACGAAGCATCTTGTGCCTTGGAGGCCAGAAAGACAATTATTCATAAGTCTCTGGAAGGTAGATGGGGCATTTTTTAGCCCAAATGGCATTCTATTGAACTGATAATGTCCCTGAGGTACGGAGAAGGCTGTCTTAGGAGCATCTGCGGGAGAAATCAAGATCTGATGGAAACCGGAAGTGAGGTCTAGTGTAGTAAAATATCTGCTGTTTCCTAGTTGGTCGAGAATTTCCGATATTTGCGGAATTGGGTATGTTTCGCCGATAGTAATGTCATTCAGTTTCCGATAGTCAATTACAATTCGCCATTTACGTTGCCCTTGTGAGTCTGCTTTTTTAGGTACCACCCAAATCGGCGAACTCCAAGGGGAAGATGAGGGCTGTATTATATTCTGCTCAAGCATTTGGCCAATTTGGGTTTCCACCTCCTTTTTGTGGCATTCTGGGAATCGATATGATTTCGTGTGAACAGGAATGTCGCTACTTGTTTTAATTTGATGGTCAAGGGCAGAAGTATAGGTTAACTGGTCACCAGGTAGATGAAATATATCTGAAAACTGTGAGCAGAGTTCTATAAGAGCATCTCTTTCCTCGTGATTCAGGTGCTCAGTTCTTAATGAATTTATAACTTCGTCGGTTCGTTTACATGTTTCTCGGATATTCAGGTTAACTGGGTATGCACTAACATGCAGAGGCTCGATGTGAAGATTTAAATTTGTTTTTATATTTACAAAAGATTCCGAAATGTTGGCAACAGTCAAGTTGATTCGGTCATTATCTTTGATCTCAACAATACAGTTGGATATTAATAAGTTATCGGAAAGGTGTTGGTCTGTAATAATCCCTTCTTTCAGATCGGTTTTTTGAATTGAGCATTCAATGACGGCTTCAGTACGGGGTGGTATGACGTAAAAAGGTTCGGAAAAATGTAACTTAATATCGAGTTTACCTATCCTTAAGATGTCATGAGTATAATCTATTTTACAGCCGTATGTGGTTAAAAAGTCTGTCCCTATAATGCCGTCATAGGGCAGATTTATGTCCCTAACGACGTGAAATTTGAATGATATGGATTTTTTTTCATGAAGTTTTAGTTTTAGTTGGAAATGACCTATGGTCTGAGTTGGCTCATCACCTGGGTCTATGCCTTTTAATTTAATAGATTCTTTCGTCAATTTCTGATTCTTCTGTATGCTGGATTCCTTTAACAAACATATGGCGGAGCCTGAATCGACCAGTAACGATAATGGGATATCTGAGATTTGAGAGTCTAGTAAGACGTGCGGTAACAACCTTTTCGTTGTGTCTATGTTTATTTCAAAGACTTTTTTACTAGTTTCCTGAGAAACGTTAATGTCGTTTAGTGGTTTGTTTGATTTTGAATATTGGGCACTTATTTGGGGCTGATTACCCGTGTGGTCCCTGGACTTAGAAGATTGGGCGCTTATTTGGGGCTGGTTACCCGAGTGGTCCCTAGAGTTAAGAGATTGGGCGCTTATTTGGGGCTGGTTACCCGTGTGGTCCCTAGAATTAAGAGATTGGGCGCTTATTTGGGGCTGATTACCCGTGTGGTCCCTAGAACTAAAATATTGGGCACTTATTTGGGGCTCGTTACCCGAGTGGTCCCTGGGATTAGACAACGTGGTTGTAGTGTCGGCTTTGGTATTTTGTCTCGGGCGACACCGTGACGAGACTTCTATTCGTTTAAAGGATCAGGTGAAGAGGTATCAACTTCATCATGACCGACCTCCTCATCGGGCTGTTCACATGTAAAGTTTACACGTGGAGGCGGCCTATAAAATTGTTGGTTGTTTGTTTGGTTTTGTTGGACTCTGAAACGATTGTTGTTAAATTCGCGTTTTTTGCACACAGAGATATCATGTCCTGGTGTTTTGCAATAACGGCAAAATGCGTTAGGAACCCCTTGTGGTGCGGGGTTAGATGGTTTTTGTGAAGTGAAAGAGGCATTGAAATTTTGTTTGGAAGGGCCGGCTTTAAATCTATTAGTGTTATTATTATTACTGGATTTTTGGTCCATTTGTGGACGCCTGTACAGCGTCTGCTGTATGCGTTCTTCTGAAATAGCGTAATTAATTGCTTCATTTAATGTCTTCGGGGATCTACACCTCACAATATTAGAAATTCGGGGATGAAGTCCCATGACAAAATGATGAAGGGCAAGGTCCTCCATGGCTGCAGTGCGACCAGGCAATTCTTTGGCTTTAGTGTTAGATAAGGATATTTCAGTTAATATTTGTGAGAGGTAGGTCTCCATACGAAGTGAATATTGGCTTACATTATCTTGAGGCCCTTGTTTGCTTTCCTGAAGATCCGCGAGAAGATGCGAATAATGTTTTCGCTCACTGAATTGTGTTTTAAGGAAGTCTTTTAATTGTTCCCAGGTTGTAAAGTCTTTAATGGAACATGCTACCTCTGCTTTACCATTCAATTGGCTAAGGATGAATTTAAATAATATGGGCTTCTGAATTTCCGATGCAAGTTCAAAAGCATTGTCGCAATTCACAAGAAATGAGTTGAGAGTTTCCCTGCTACCATCATAAGATTTTATAAATTTGAACAAGATATTTAGTTCTAGTTCAGCCATTGCGAGAGCTGCGGCGGTTTTCCTAGTAATTCGAGGTGAACCAAGAGGTGATTTTACTACCGTATCACTTGTAACCTGTTCAGTTCCGGGAATCTCAACTGATAATTTGGTTTCTTCAACTTTCGGCACTTTTGGCATAATTATATATCCGGTATAAAATTAATAGAACAAGTCACAAGTAACAGACATCAATTTAAATTAACAAAATTAAAACAGTAATATTAAATTAACTAACGGAACCCTAATATATCGACTAAGTCAAAACAATGACCAAAGACTTACAGTATAAGCAGTGCGTGGGCGACCGATAAGAGCACGACGGCGGCCGGACACATTACGAGATAAGGCGAGTCGCAGCTTACGACCTTCAATCGGATCTTGAGTTATTATTGTTGATGAATTGGATGCTTGATTTTATTTCAGGTGCAGGATACCACGGTGAACGATAATTATGAAGCAGGATAGCAGTACGGTAAGTGTCTTCAATTTATTTTCTTCAGGTCGGGACACTTTTCACGCAGCCGAAGGTAAGTAGTTGCAGTTATTTTCTCTTTGCAGGATAGGCAGATCCTTTCCAGGATCCGACAGGATATAGCAGGACTTCCGTGACGACGTGTCAAGGATTTCACGGTGAGTATACACTTATAGTTATTTTGTACACTAACACAAAGTTTATATAATAGCACTAATTAATTTATTTGTTTCAGGATTG
The DNA here is from genome assembly GCA_917880725.1 of Selenia dentaria. Taxonomy (NCBI): domain Eukaryota; kingdom Metazoa; phylum Arthropoda; class Insecta; order Lepidoptera; family Geometridae; genus Selenia; species Selenia dentaria. The sequence continues at coordinate 29,784,324 of OU862890.1, read as the reverse complement.
GGATCCAGAGCGAGTCTGCAGAGCGGCGCCCGGGCACTGGAGATTTCGGATCCCACCGCTGCCACCAAAATGTTATACGGATATTTGGATTTCGGTTTTTAAAAAAAAAACTATTTTCACTCGCGACTTTATTTTGGTTATGGAATAGTATATAGTACATAGGATAGTACACGAGATTAATAGGAGCTCCTTAGGCAACCGCTTAAGTCAAAAGATGGGAACAGACTGACTTGAAAACCATCATTAGACATACTCTTAGCTCATAGAACTGCTGAATAGGCCAGATGGGCCGCCAGGCAAGCACTAAGGCTAACAAGGTTGGGGTATAACAGTACCTTGGTACCAATCCTTATCTATTTTAATAATAAAGAAGAAAGACGTATGATTGTTTGTTTGTTTGTAATGGATACACGTAAACTACATAACCGATTTAAACAATTATTTCACGAGTTTATAGCTACATTATGCCTGAGTAACTGACGCTATATTTGATTCAACCTCAATTAGTTTTCGCAATTGAAATGTAAAATAAATAATATATAATAATCATATCACAATTATATCTACTACTGGCTGCGATCCAAAGTTTCACCCGCGTGGCGATGGATGAATCACCACGCGGTGATAAAAGCCTTATATTTATATTGTTCTTTAATCATATAGACTTTGTTGATTAAGACGTGTTTGATTGGTTTAATGGTTCTGTGGCCGGTGACTGGCTGGGTGCCATCTGCGCTCGCCACCCGTCCGGTGACGCTGTAAATGCCGGTAGAGGCAAACAGCATTAGACCGTTCGAAAAAAAACAATGTGGCCGGTGATGCTTGCGAAAATGCGGAGGGTTGTGTATACAATCAAAAACTGCACCTTTCACTGTGGCTGTATAATGTACTTATTAACGTAAATCGTTTGCGCGAGTGTAAATACTTTCAAACATTTTTCATTTAATTTGTTTATGTTTTTATTTTACTTTTAAATGTCTTTATTGACCGGGCGAGCAAAACGAGCGAAGCGTCTCTGCTTTAACTTGCCTAATTAACTTTCATCTCTCCGTCTGTTTGTTAGGTTGTATGTTGGTCCTCCTGTACTGGTCGCATGTTTTATCCAACTTTGACGACACTCTCGGGTAGAGGCTGGCGGGGGAAATGCACAATACACCCCAAGCGGGACGTCAGTGCAGGACTTATCGCCCCCACTATGATCAAGAACAAGAACAAGAAGACGACATTTGGTATGCATGTTCTACTATTCAATATAGTTTTTATCGTCAGTGATTTTTGAGTACTTTTCATAAACAGGGGTGAAGTTTGCTTCAGCGCTTTACCAACCGATTTAGATAAAATTTTGCTACACACATTAAATACCTGCTTTTAAAGAGGACAGTAAAATATAAGCTTAATTGGTCGAATGGTTGCCGAGATAATACGTTGTGAAGACCTGCGATAAATCGCCACTGATATGCTAGACTATATACTCGAAAGTTTACTGTCCGTAGAAGTACTAGTAATAATAAATAGTGTATTATTGGAATCTATAGATCTCGTGTCTGAAATATAGAATTATTATTATTGTTATTATTCAAAAATCGACCAACATTTCAATGTATCTTCATAAGCACTCGGCACATTTATTTATACAGTTTTAGTTCGAGTCAATAACTAATATATATCATACTATATGTATTTCGTCCCATTTAACTGCAAATCTTGTTCATAAAACGGTGATAAAAGGTCTAACAAACAAACTTAAGCCCTTTTTGTGCTATAACCCGCGACTATACGGCCCGTTGATAGCTTTAGCGGAGTTATGATCACAACACGTAACTTTGTGATACCATTTACCTACTCATTTATTAATCTATTTATTTTGGGGTGAAACTTGTACATTTATAATCATGTGAAGTGATAATATTTTGACAAAGCCCGGAGAGAGAAGATATTTTAATAGAAATTAAATTTATACACCATTTACAGATATGTACAGTCATAATCAGCCTACTTTGTTCCCGCTTCTAAGACACGACCCTTCCTCTCAGAGAGAGGAGTTGAGCCATAATCCACTACAAGGGTCCAATGCGATTTGGTGGATATGCTCGTGCCCAACTCATGTTATAGTTTTCAGGCCACCCGAAGGCCTTCTTCATAGGTTATACTGACCGTTGTCGGAAGACAAACAACCGAGATCGACGGCTTAACGTGTCCTCTGAAGCACGGAAGCGCTCAGTTGAATAATGCTACTAGCAGTCAACCATCCAACCCCTGACTGCAGATCGGTTAAGATCGCCACAGCAAGCTCCGCTGCGAGCGCTTCCACAATTCAATTTTACAGATACAAAATACAGTGAGTGATTAGATGGAAATTACGTTTGCCAGCCGGTAAGCATCACGTCTACCACAATTGCACTAAGACTTTTAGGTTTTAAGTTCGGCGCAGCAGTGCTAAACACGCGTCACCCGCATTTCGAATACTGCCGTTACCTTCCAAGCTTAAAAGGGTAATTGTTGCAAACTATCTATACACGGAGGCAGAGTAGCAGGCACATCTTTTTTTATAGGATTGGTTGGCAAACAAACAGGTGGCTCATGACTCCTGATGGTAAGTGATCACCGTCGCCCACATCCACAATACCAGAGGTCTCGAGGATGCGTTGCCGGCCTTGGAGGAAGAAATAGGCTCTTGAAGGCTCCCAAGTCGTATTGGTTCGGAAACACCTCAAGTGGCAGCTGGTTCCACACAGTAGTAGTGTGAGGCAGAAAGTGTCGTCGGAATCGCACAACCGTGCACTCCCAAACGTCAACACTTCGTTCTTGCACATCAAAACAGACTCTTAACTTAGTAAATCTCCTACAGTAAACCGTCAGGAGCACCAGTATTTAGAGTCTTTAAAAAATATTATTCTTGACTTAAAGATTTTATACCTACCTAAGGTATTAAATCTTTAAGTCAAGAGTAAATAGGATCTTCATAGGCGCCTGCCTGTATAGGGGTTTAAATTATGAAGGGATGTCCTATTGTTCTTCGACCTTTATCATGTGGTCACTACTCTAGAATCTTTCAGCTCCGACTCGGATCGGCAATCAGTTCTGCGTGCTATGTGCCCTGCCCAATGGCGCTTCAACTGAACCGCTGGGCCGTCGGAGAGTTTCGTTCATCTATGGAACTGTTTCTCTCTGATTTGTAAATAAACTCTGATCTGAGCCCTCTCTTTAAGTCAAACAACGGGCTATTTAGTTCTGCTTTAAACTTATTTATGAGGTTCATATTGAAAGATAGTATAATTTACAAAGTTAAAATAACATAAAGATACTTTGGCTCCAAAATATGTCAAATTGACTATCAAGTCTGGTCACGTGTCACGTCCCATATACTAACCAGGGTATGGCTGAGTGTAGGCAGAGTACACAATGTAATAAGGGTTAGTTCCAAATGGGCCAGGATCAGCTCAGAGCGCACCAGCTATCTGTCTCGTAGACAAATCGCCCCTCAAATGGGGGATTACTGCAAATCCTACGTTGGCCTACAACGATACGTAGCAAAGAACATAATAGTTCTTGTTTGCGTGACGTGAATATGCCATAAATACTTATGTGAATCATACCTCATGCTTATTTGGTTAAAAACATTAAGTATTGTTATTTCAATGAAATTTACATTCTTCATACTCGTGAGGTACTGTTATTACTGCCATCCCAACATACTAAGTGAACTTTGTAATCAATTAAAAAATTAAGAAGCATGTGTAATGAATTCGATTCTATTATAATCTTGATTGAAAGAAGCCTCCTCTTATTCCATTTTCAGAAGACGGCTAATCATTTGTGTATAACATGAACTCGAAACTTTGCTAGGCGTTGATGGCTTTTCGACCAAATGCAAGGGATTGACGTTGGTCAATATTTATGACAAAAAGAGGCCACATGTCCCAATCCTGTGAATAGCTTACGAATTTCCAAACCGGAAGGTTTTCTCTACCCTAATATAATAATAATAATAATAATATGGGACAAAATCCACACAAAGGTCTTCAGGTCCCAAATTAGGCAGAGCCTGTACTATGGTAACCTGATGACACATCCTTTTATATGATATTAAATATATTGTATTATTCTATACATAGACAGCGTCAGTTTATGTTGCTTTGTAGTAGGACTCCATATTACTGCATAGAAGCAAAAAAAAGAAATATTATGAAAAGTAATTGATGCAAATATCATAGAGTAGTGAAGATAAGACGCCCCCCTGAGGTTCGCCAGCTGACGTGTTACGAGTAATAAGATTAATCGAGGCGAACCTGGTGCTGCTGGCAACCATACAGATGATAATGGGTACAGGTGGAGCTTGGCAATATGACTGAAGGTTATTGCATACATATAGGAAAAAGAGACCCTCCTTTGGATATATGATATTGTTAGAGAGAAGGGTAACCAGGAAAATGTCAAACTAATTCCATTACTTTAAAAATTAAAGAGCGTCAATACAGGGCTGAAAAAGTCAACCATTTTTCGTTCTTAGACTTAAGTGATTTCGATGGTTATTAGAACATCATTTAAATGGTCACATGTGAAAAGTCTAAGAAAAGTACTGGTTTTTCTAAGGACGTTTAAGAACCTGGAATAAGAAAAAAGAATAGATATCTGACGATATTCTAAAGAGGATAAACCATTTGATTGTTAGGGAGAAGAATTGATTTAGCTTATTTTACAAAGAAGAAAAAAATCCATTTAATATACAATGGAAGAAATAAAAACAAGCGACAGTCAGATAGAATAGGATCATAAATAAATTCAACATACTACTGCTGACCCCGTACACCCACAGCATCCGAAGTAATGGAAAGCACGCTCAACCTAACATCATAAATGGTGAATTGATTTAAGAAGAAATGAGAAAACAGGTGTATGATGCAGAATATAATTTAAAGTCTTGTATAATTTGGTACATCACGGTGTGACATGCGGTCACCTTAAGCCTGAGTCCTCAGATATCTTTGCGAAGACTCGGTCTAGTTTTATTGTTTGTACTTCCATTTTATGAGGAATTCATGAGTAATTTGCTTCGGATTACGGCTAAGTGGGTGTCGAGTACTAGCCAGTCTAATGGCTAGTCTAGTTCGTTGTTCATAATTTTAGAGCCTTGATTATGATTGCTTAGTGACTTTCGTAACTGAACGAACGTTTGATAAACAATATAATTGAAACGAACACATATACCCTTGTGGAATATGATGCTCATTATGCGGAGTATGTTCTAAAATTGACGAATTTTGATGTAAATTGTTCGGTCGAAGATTCTCTACGTTTTCAAGTTATAGCAGTTTGTAAAATGTGCTATTGAAGTAGGTTAGGTAGGTTTATATATCTTAAAAAGGGTTCAACATAGCAGACATTTGTTTGTATGTCATGATTTTTTAACAATGTGAATTGAAATTTGTTATTGCTTGATGGATGGACGGTCACGTTGAACTTGCAAGGGTCCTTTGTATTATTATGGGATCCTAAAATAACTAATCTACTTAAATAATTACACTAGTAGTGCTGCAAACAGTAGACATAGTTTTATTTGCGGCAATTGTTCGCAGTACTTCACAACCTATTATCTCGGAAACCACTTGACCAACTATGCTCATATTCGAATGTGTTTGTTGTGTGGTTTGTAAAATTTTAACAAAATCGGTGGCTAAATAGCGTCACAGCCAACTTCATGTTTTGGGAAGTACAAAGAGACTCAAACTCAATATCTTGTGCAGTGCAGTGGAAAAACTATAACCTAGGCAAGCGTTGTGCTTACTCAGACACAAGGCTCGTTTGGCGATCGTTTGAAACTTGCGTGCATAAAATAAAACTAAATTATGTTTCAGTTCTTTAATTTAACAATACAAAATAAATAATTTTCACGATTTATCGCCATACATTATCCTCTATCCAGTCAATAAAACTAGAAACTCTTGTGTAGATCCCAGGTAAGTTCGGCAGAGCACAGCCAATTCCAAATGATGTCACACCTATAACATAGTGCATAGAACCTTGTGACGTCGTCGGAAGGGGAATCTTTACTTGTAGAGGACCTCCCGAATCACCCTGGAAAATATAAGATACATTACGCTTATTATATACATCCGCGAAGAATGAGGAAGGAACGAGGGAAGAGGTGAATACACATTTTAAATGTTACTTGATACCTTTAGATCCTTGATGAACCCATCGACCGAGCAGTTCCATATTCTTTAGTTAGCCTAATCTAAAATTTTCGTGGCTTAAATTTAAAGAAAAAACCAATCTTATGCCTAGTTTATTTTTTTAAGTAAATGAATTTAAACGAATGAGACGAATGATAAAAGATGATAATTCATTTTCTAGTTTCTTGATAGAAACATATAACTAGATCAGTGTCTTTTGAATAAGACAATCATTTGTCGTTTCAAGCGAATTAGTGCAGATTTAAAAAAATTAACAGTAAACTATTTAGAACTCTTATACGATTCTGCACCTTTAACCAAAATAAGATTTTTCATACCACCTGCTCGAAAATGTCCAATTACATATCACGCAATAACAACGTAAAGCAAGGCATTGCATCCCCGAAAAAAGAAAAAAGGCGCGAAATGATTCGTTCGTTTGAAGTAGTGCGTTCGAATAGCCTTGAGTTGGCGAGAATAACGCTAAAAACGCTCACAAGGGCCTTCAAATTGGGAAGAGATTCCCAATTCGAACTGAAAATGTCGTTAATGGCTCTTTTTGTTCAGCGTTCGAAAAGCTAAAAAGAGAGTTATTTTTGCCACCAAAATTGAACTTTACGAATGATTTAACTAAAGGGCCAACAATAACAACGCCACCAATGCCCTTATTGCTAAACGAACGCACCTATGGAGTGTTATGTTGTGTGCGCCGCGTTGCTATGGGCTACGCACGGCCCCTCTCTGCGCATTCAAGGTCATAGCCAAGAGAATATAATACTAGTTGTCATAGTTGAAGTTACGTGCTGCGATGGTGTTTGGTGTTAATCAACTTTCATAACATACTAGCAAACCCTGCGAACTCCGTTTCGCCACCAGATGGCTTCGTTTTATGTAACATTCTGTTTGGCGCCATCTACTTAAAATATTGGTTTGTAGAACATGCTATGTATCAGAGATGGCGCTGTATGTGAAAAAATAATTTTCCAGCTTTTCTTTTTACATTTTTCCTGAATTTTCTTTACTATAAACCTCACGGAGCCCAAGACCTTTCCAACGAATGCAAAACCGTGGAAATCGGTTCGTGCGTTCTGGAGTTATAGCGTCAGGAAGGAAAACCCGACTTATTTTATATAGTAGATTATTATTTTCAAAGTGGTGCATGTAACTATACCGAAATATCAGGTGGTCCAAAAGCTACTAAATCGTGGTCTACATTTCGTGAGTACTAAGTATAAAAAAAACGATATAAAAAAATATTTAGTGACACTTCCACCGAAAAAAACAATGATTTTGGCCTATTTGGGGGTGTGCACCACCCTCCCTCCCGCACAAACTGCTAATAGGAAGAATACAAAATAAAATACACAAGAAAACCCAAATAAACCAAAAACGGTTCGACACGTGTTTCGCCTGTACACGAGGCATCCTCAGGAGATGTTGACTTGTCGAGCGCTAGACCGAGTAGACTAGACTAAATATTTTTTAATATCGTTTTTTGATAATGGATTTCCGCAAAGTAACGCTTGAACCAATAAATTACTAATTATAACTTAGTTAAAAACCGCGAAAGTCTAAAACAGTGTTTTCCTTATACCTAATGTTCCTTCCAAAGACCATCTGTCCCTGTATAACGGGACAAATGTGTCCAATTTCAATATTTAATATTAAAGTATTTTACTTTTAACTAAAAAACTGCTATTTTAAAGCTCTGAGTTTTTATTGTCTCGCAGTAGGTATGAAAAGTAGAGTATGCACCTCGAGGATAAAGCCTGTCTTAGTCTTGGGCGGCTTTAACCCCTCGCTTCACTCGGGACTCTACATAACTCCCTCGCTTCGCTCGGGAATTCAACGCTCAGGGTTCAATATACCGCCCATGACGTAAGACACTGCTTTACTCCCTTGGTGCATAATCTACTATTAAAATGACTTTATAGGCAAAATAAAATTGAATAGGAAATAGATACAGTTTTGTCAAAAGTCTCAAGACGATTCATCTTTCCAATTAAAAAAAACAAAAAACAAACTTCAGATTGAACATTTTTAAGACGACGGCCATATTAGCTCAATTGGTTCCCAGCAGTGGAATAATAATGAGCAGATTACGTTTTATTATCGGCTTATAAGTCATACCTGACAAGCATCAACACCTCCGGCCAGTTTCCCGGCACAGAGCTGGTGCTCCTGTACTCCACACCAGTGCCGATGGCAGGAGGGTCTCAGCAGCCTGTTACATTGCTGTGTGTCTATCATGTCAACCACAGCTGCTTGAAGCTCAGGAGACGTTGTACGACCATCTGGAATTATCGAGTTTAGTATCAGTCTATCGGTTCTCATTAAAAGTAATTTAAAAAAAGTCGCTTGGGATTGTCAAGTTCTGCCAGGTTAAGATACTGATAAGTATTACTCGCTAGGAAGCTCATAGAATTTTTCAAACCTCACCAGATCCCCCATCATAATTATTATAAAGTTAATTGTACATGTAGACCAACTTGTTAAAAAACTATATCAAACATTGTGAGGGGCACGTGTAAAAAAGTAGGTTTAAAAACCTGTAACACAGGTCACCTGCTAGTATTCTTGGTACGGTGCCAACAGGTGATGGGTTAGAACATTTTAGTTATCTATAGGCCGGTAACGGCTAGTGGGTTGCTCAATTATAATGTAGTTTCTGTCCAATAGAAAAACATGCAGTGCTAGTAATAAAACAAAATGCATTATAAACAATAATTATAACTAATGTGCAACTACATAACCCTCTCGTCACTTGCTTAGATATAAAATAGACCATAAAATTACAAACCACATACTTGTTTCCACTACGCCCCATCCAGTCAGAGTGGCCTTGTTTCCCAAACTTCTCGTGTCGAATTGACTCCACAAACAAGCCGGTTGGATGTACCTGGTGAACTCAACGCTGTTCTCGAGTTCCATCAGCGCTATATCGAAGTACTTCTTGGGTGACGCGTACTTTGGGTGAACAATGACTCGGACGATCTTTTCGTCGGTGGGGATGACTCCATTGGAGAACTGAAAACGTTATTAGCTGGGTTATAAACAGATACACAAATTTGTATTTTATGAACTTCAAATACATAAGCAGATTAGAATCCATTAGAGAAGAGGAAGAGGTTATCTTTGGAGTAAATTTTTTATTTTATTGTTTGGTCTTTTAATATTGTAATCTCATCAAGGTTAAACATGATAGCCATTATAATATTACTATTTCATGTGCGATTATCTTTATGTGATTAACCGTATAACCGGACAATTTAGGGAAATATCCATTTCATGTATGCCAAACAAGTCATAGTTTATTATCACAATAAATATGGTAGTACTATATTTAGTCCGTGAGTGGACGGAAATTAAGAATACACCTTCGTTGTGCGATGAAAATGGAGGTGTAGTGAACGCGAGGGTACGAATAGGCAAGAAAACCGGACTAACGGGGACCATTTTTGGTTGGTAACACCGCAGTATAATTTTGCCTATATTAGGAATTGTAGCAAGTTAACTTGAAAACGATGTCATGGGTAATAATGGGTATTAAATGGGATGTAAAGAGTGTGGTGTAGGGCTTCGCAATGATTTAACGTAAAGCTCAGGCGAACTAGTCAGCATACATACCGTGTCAATTATATTCTTATCCCCAAGTCTTACTATCTTAGGTTTCGGATCAGTAATAGACGTATCCCTGGAAGATGCACTGGAACAGTGAGCTGCAGTAAGGACGAACTTCGAGCTGATTAAGGAACTCCCGCATTTAAACACCCAGGTGCCTATAGACGCCTTCCAGCCTATGGCTCCCTAGTAAAACATATAAATGTTAAGGTAGACTAGCTCTACAAGAGAAACTTTTGTTAGGATGCTAAAATTAAAAATATTTTTCATTTCATTTGGGCATTTGAATCTGTAAACCTTAAGATAATATACTCGTAACTAGCCTCATGGTTAAGATTTAAATAGAAGATCTATTAATCTCAGCCCAATAAAACTAGAAAATAATTAAAAAACTATATTGAAGTGTACATATAATACTGGGAATTCAGGAGATATCAAACAACTTACAGATATCACTTAAGAAATTATAGGAAATATCTTCGAACTAGAACTGTCTGTACTGCTACCACGTATCACTATTGCGTAGTAGATATGCAAAGAAATGGTATAGTAATAGAAGTAGACTATCAAGGAATGGAGCTTCTTGTTAGATTCTGTGTTTGCTCATATGGGAGTCATAAAGTCAAGAGTAAATATATGTTGCCCTAAATCTTCTAGGCAACCCTGCTTTATCGACTGAATCGTTGTATTTGGTAACCGGATCCTATCTAGTATACACAATCGTCAACTTTACTATATAACATTAATAAGATTTTCTTTCTTATACAATTGAAGCTCACCATGTGAGGAAACTCTCCAGGTGTGGTATCTCGACCACCTATTGCGAAGTACGGGTCATTTGGACCTCTGTGTTTCACCCGGTACGCTATGCCTGTAAGTAATTACAATAATTGTTATAGTGCTTATTAACATTATTGTATACTCGTACATAACCTCACTACGACGTATTTATGACATTAGTCTAAAGTTTCTCTTATGTTATTGGTATCATCACATAAAATAAGAATAATATCATGTAATAGAGGACAAGCTAAAAGTTAGTAATCGCAACTATCCAATACGTTCAAATTACAACCAAAAAACTGATTTTACTAAACTCAAAATTAGCAATGCATAGCTTTGATCCAAACCCGTGGCCCATGGCCGTAAAAATATATTATAATTTACCGGTTCAACTACAAGATCTTAAATATGAGCACATATTTACAAAAACGCTAAAAAAAGTTACTGTTCACGAAATGCTTTGATAAGCCTTAATACTTTGATAACAACTATTATAGAATAGATCAGCCCGCTCCGCACAATGTTGTCATACCCACTTAGGGTCATTATGAAAAACACACACAACAAAATATATATAACTATTGCACTGATAAAATTCATAATGTTGCAATCAATCTTTTGATTAATTTAATTGAGTATTGAGTCTATTGCATTCTTACGTAGTCGGCTTGCGAAGTTTGCAGGAACTTTGAAGTCTCAATCTACATGGTCTATTTTACAAAGAGTTTAATAAAATTGTAGAAACAGGAGTCACGGTAATGGTTTCATCATCAAAGGTTATAAAACCAAATCTTTCATCACCACTAATGAACAAATATTTGTCATGGATGGGCAGCATTCGGGAAATTACGCAACATCATTTCATTCACCATACCACAGAGCATAAATACAAAACTTTTCAAAGTGTGTTGTTAGTGATGACTTATACAACTGAGCATCGCCTGCCCTCTCAAGTTTTGAACACCAGGAGTTATCAGTACATACTCTTGAAAAATAGGTTTAATACCTGGTACGATGCAAAAAACATGATAAGATCAAATTTTGGGCATAGTCGATAGTAGATAAAATTGTTCATTCAAAATTTTGTTACTTTTCTTTATGAAGGCAGTGAAAATACGAAAAAGTAATTTAATTCTTTTTGAATGTCCTCTTCTCAGTTTATTATTTTAGCTATGGCTTTTTCTGAAGTTTATGCCCACTTACATTCAGCTGACCTTTTCTCCATTTCGTCTCTGTGTTTTACTTCCCAAATGTATTCGTAGCATTCTGAAATTATAAATATATATTTTGTTAGTAATGTTTCGTAATTGTATAATGTTTAAATATCTGTTTACCTTATCTCTATTGTGTTGCGGTATATACCTGCTTAATTTATGTGTTTGCTTTTTTATGCTTAGGTTAGGGTTTAGCAGAGGCAAATATGTATAAAGAATTACTTGTCCAGCTTTGCATTTGGTCACGATATATTAGGAGGTAAGCATATTTTCATCTTATCCTTTATTCGATTAGATATTGCACTTAAGTCATCTTTCTTGATAATTATATTGCTTTCGTAACATTAGTTTGTTTTTATTCGTTAGATCCTATTTCCTTATTCCTATTTCTGTTTACTACTTACGCTTTGCTTCCTTCAAGTAATTTAGGTGAATATTTATAATTGCATCAAATGTAATTTTTATTTAAGTAGTCAGAGTCAAGTCACTTATATAAGTTTGTCATTAAGTCACTGTCCTATCTAAGTCACATTTTAGTAAATCGGTGGATGCATTACCTCAGACAAAATAAAAAAGTCAAGACAGAATGTTGTGAACAGAAAAGTGAGGCCGGTAAAACTACGCCTCGCCGTGTACATACACAATTACACACACACACACGCAGAACGAAACTACGCCATGACTCGTCAGTCGAACTATCGCTGCGCGTGGAAGCAACACGTAAAGTAAATCGACAAATTTACCAGTCAAAATTCCAAATTGTGTCGTGAAAGGGTGTATAAAACAAACTACAAAACATAAAAAGAAGGATCGAATCACATTTCACACGTAAGTAACTTGGAAACCAATATTTTAAATAAATAAAGATAAAAATAAAGGTTATTGCTTGGAACATAGAAAGTGTTGCCATGGTAAAGCCTATAAGGTTTACCCTATTATTGGGTAATCTTAATATTCAGTATAAACGTTACGTTAATACGTTTTTATAATATTCGAAAATGTAGACAATCGCATCCAGGTAGATGCAGTATATACAGATTTCAAAAAGGCTTTCGACAAGGTGGATCACGAATTACTTCTCTACAAGATAGCTTTTAATGGGATACGAGGTAATTTACTACGTTGGTTTTCATCATATATACAAAATAGATCACAAAAAGTAGTTGTCAACGGGTTTCAATCTGGAAGCATTTCTATTACTTCTGGAGTGCCACAGGGATCTATTTTAGGGCCGTTGCTGTTTATACTGTTTATCAATGATATCAAGGACTGTTTCCAGTGTTCAAAATTTTTAATGTACGCAGATGACCTTAAAGCTTATAAGATTATTAAATCGACTGATGACTGTATTGCCTTTCAACAGGACCTGGATAGACTTACTACCTATTGTCACAAGAACCAACTTCAGCTGAGTATCCCTAAATGTAATTACATTAATTTTACAAAAAAAGTAGATAAGAACATCACACGTTTTAATTACAACCTTTGTAACGTCACCTTGAAAAATGTTGTAACCCTTAGGGATTTAGGAATACAGCTCGACTCTAATCTATCCCTAAACAAACATGTAGATAACATTGTTAATAAAGCCTTTCAAATGTATGGGTTTATAATGCGGTCATCCTCAGGTTTTAAACGTACCTCTACATATTTATATTTATATAAAACTCTAGTTCGATCTCAGCTCGAGTACTCTGTACCTATTTGGAACCCCTATTATGAAAAGTATAAAGAGGCTATTGAGAAGGTTCAAAGAAAGTTCCTATGTGCCATGCACTACAGATGTCATAAAAGATATCTATCGTATACTAAATTGCTCGGCAAATATAACATGCTTACACTTGAATCAAGACGCAAGTACCTTGAAGCTTGTACTCTTTTTAAAATTGTTAACAATAACTTTGACTGCATGGATTTAGTTAATAATTTATGTTATGCTGTACCTAGAACAATTTACAAACGGGAGGTGCGCGCAGGGCGCTTATTCGCATTGGGCAATTGCCGCTCAAACGCCGGACTGCGCACTCCTACTCGTAGGATGGTGGAATCGTATAATGACTCTTTTTAAAATATAGATATTTTTGCTTGCACTGCAGGTAAATTTAAAGCAGTAGTACTTAAAAATCTCTCCTCATAACTTCAGTACTGTAATACTTCGATACAATACTGTTATTATTATGTTAATTAATAATTGTTTAAATTCAATAAAATCATTAATTTTTAATTTTTGTGTTTTAGGGCTTATTAAAAAAAAATGTATATTTAAATATAGTTTTTGGCAAGTTAGCTACTCCTAGCGGTAAATTTATATAATTCTTTAAGTAATCTGTGAATAGTGTTGTTGGCTGTATTATTATTAAGTTTATTAATCTATCCACATTGTTGTACATTTTATAATATGGCTGTTTTCTGTTCCTTAATAAATAAAATGAAAAATAAAATAATAGTTTATCAACATGTTTAAACCGACTTCAAAGAAAAGAAGTAGGTTCTCAATTAGTTCTTTTCTTTAAATATAATATTGTATGACACGCGACGCAATATCTTTATACAAAACCGGTTCCGTCATTTGAAAGCAAATTAAAAAAATAGGCAATTCTTTTTTTATTTTTAGTTTATTTTTAACCGACATCTAAAAGGAGTAGGTTCGTAAGTAGGTTCTATTGTTTTAAACCTCATAAGTCCGTTATTTATAAACCGATTTGAACAATTATTTTTTTGTTGGAAACCTGATACCTTTAATATGGACTCACATTAATTTCATACTGGATTTTCAATTTCGTACATATTGAAGGCGGTTATGTGTTTTTGTAAAAATGAACCATATTTCTATTGAAATCTTTTGTTTTTAGAGTGTATCTATATTGAATGTTGTTGTGTGTAGAGTGGAATTATAACTATATTATAAAAGCAAACTTCAGTCTTCTGTTATCTGTATTGTGTTTAAATATTTTTTATTAAATGAAAAACGGCTGGTTTTTTTTACCTACTTATAAATTAAGCCATTTGGAGATTCAGAGAGACAGTTTAAATCAAGCTACAAAAAATACTATGTCATTTAGAATTAAAATGTTTTACAAAAGGTAATTGTGTTCCTTTGGAACACATAGCAATACTTAATTGCACTTCAACAACTAAAATTATAAATAGCACTTCATCGTCATATAGACACGAAGAAGAAGAAGAAACTATTGAAAATTCTTCGTTGCAACTTCTTAATGAAATTGTTAATGAATCATTTGATTGGGCCAGTTGTTTACATGACAATTCACATTATGGTGACTACAGAAAAATGATAATTGGTTACATATCTGGAAGTACAGTGCACTATCTGATTAAAACCATAAAATGCTCTAAATGTTTAGATGCCTTGCAGACTGATGAAAAACTTTATTTTCACAAGCTCATTAGTTTAAAAAACAAAGGCGGTCTTCGCTTCCCGTCTAAGGATCTTTTTGACATTTGTGTCACTTGTGAAGCAGTTGTTCGAAAATTATTGAATGAAAGTATTGCAATAGCCGCAGAAAATCAACACCAAACTATTGTTTTGAACATATTAAAGAAATGCATTGGAACCAGATTTTTATCAATTTAGAGTCAAAACATGAATATGCTGGGCAGGAACAATAACTTAATTTAATACGGTGTGTAATTGAGAAATACTTAAACATTAGATTCCACCATATTGCCAAATTAGAACGTATTTCTAAATCAGTGCAAAGTAAACGGCAAGCGTACAAAAAAAAATATTTAGGTTTTTAAATAAAACTAGCTGTTACACCGAGTAATTTTATTTCTGAAACTCTTTATCTTTTCTCTTTCACCACCCAATTGCCACTACTTTTTACCGACACCTAATGTAGGAACCCTATTATTATATTAAAACTAATAACGTTATAACTTTATTAAATTGATAACGTTATTTTTATGGGGTAATTTAAATTATCATGGCAGCACCGATTCACGCACTACATGCATAGAAAACCGGCCTCACTTCTCTGTTCACAACATTCTGTCTTGACTTTTTATTTTGTCTGAGATGCATTACTACAACTTTCCAAGGCGATTGACGAGGGAAACACAAAAGAGCATTTCACGATTTTGTGCACTTTGTCTACACTCGTGCAGTATTACGAACACGCAATTATTCACCACTTTTACATATTAAACCTCGAAGATACACAATTATAGGAAAATTAACCAAAATCAACGATAGCCACTGCTAGGTTATTTTCCCGACATCTCCAGAGACGAGTACAAACACACATCAAAAAGAGGTTGCGATCATATTGAAAGATCGGAATCTTTTTTGTCACGGTACATTATATTATGATTTCTTAGTCTTTTTATATTATTTATTAATAAAAGGTTCGGGCCACCACTGGGCTTGAAATTAGCACTCAGACCATTCGGAATTGCTGACTTAAACCCAATAGAGCACGCGTAGGATGCTCTTAAGGGAGCTGTTTGGAACCGTCAACCACGTCCCCAGACAGTGCCAGAGCTCAGGGAAGCCGCTATTCAAGAATGGGACAGGTTACCCCAAAAAATGCTGTTTAACTTGATTCTCAGCATGCCTAGGAGGACCACCGCATGTGTTTGAGCCAGGGGAGGAGTTATGTTATATAGAATATAAACCTTTTATTAATAAAATATTGATTAAGTTCAATTAAAAAAAATATATCAGCTTATGCTAGTGATTGCAAACTGTTCGTCTTTTTAAAAGTCAATTCGTCTATTGTTTGCGGCCAAAACTTGTCGCAATCTAACTTCCGAAATACTTACTGCTTCTCGTATATGTTCTAGATCATATAGAGTCTCAATCAAAGAGATCTATAGAGAGATGCTAATCGGTGCGCTGAGTGCAAAACCAACGTATTCTATTCCACTGCGGTATTAAAACTTAACGTTTGAATTTTCGTTAGTACAGAGCAAGCATTGTGTGTAACTGTTTACATGCAATATCGCGACCGGCGTTCAGTCACATAATACAAAAGTTGTGAATCGCCGCGAGCAATATGTTCTGTTTTTGGGCATATTGCTGCGACACCAGCCCCGCCCTCTTTTCATATCTCCTTTGTTTCTGTAATCTGTGGTCATTCACGTACTAGTTAGATTGAATATTCGTAAGTACAGAGCAAGCATTGTGTGTAACTGTTTACATGCAATATCACGAAGAGCGTTCAGTCACATAATACAAAAGTTGTGAACCGCCGCGAGCAATATGCTCTGTTTTTGGGCATATCTCCTTTGTTTCTGTAATCTGTGGTCATTCACGTACTAGTTAGATAAACTTACTTGTTTCACTTATCCTTTTTCCAAGAGCCCAGAATTCAGGTCTAGGCGAGAATGTGTTATTCAAACATGGATTGGAACTCTCCGGGGCGTTTGTTACTGTGGCCTGTGTCGTCGTGGTCAATTCAGGCAAGACAATATAGCCCCAGTCCCATCGGTCTTCTTCCTGAAATCGAGGAATGTCTGCAGTTATTAACCATTCTACACGGTGCTTGTTGCACGGAGACTATAGGCACAGTAGTTTTAAAGGACTCGTTCAACACGTTCATCATCATCATCATAATCATCTCAGCAGTAGGACATCCAGTGCTGAACATAGTCCTCTCAATTACATTTCCAAAAGGGTTACAATGTGATCGCCGATACTCTTATGATACCAATCATGTTATGATTGACTTAATTTAATTTTTAAGGTAAGATATATATATATATATATATATATGTAAAATCCTCCATAAAATTTTACGAAAACATACGTATGCTATGTCATTTAAACTCATTATTACGAATCTATTGACACATGGAACAAAAAACAACAGTTAATACAAACATACCTACATATACTGTTAAAAACATCCACCATTTTTTTCTTTACCGTTGTCGGGTAAAAAGAAATCGCCAGTGCGCTACTACCTAACTGTAGCTAAATATTCATCAAAAGTATTAGAGCTGGTGGAACGAAAGGTCCCCAGATCGCAGACAAGGCGAGATTATCAAATCAAAACGATAGTGCATCACACGACCACACACTTATTAGTAATAATAATAATATAAACCGTGGGCCCTGATTCTACCTGGGGCTAAATGAGACCCCTGACCCCAGACTTGCCTTAATTGGCCGTCTGGGGGTGGAGACGCAAGAGCAAGTAACAAAAAGATCCAAGGGTGAAATGTGAAATGTTTATTAATTAAAATATTGACATGGTTTCCTGTACAATCTACCCTATCTAGGGTGTGTAACATTGATTAAATGGTATGTTGAGCATGCATACAATACAAATAGTCTTAGTCATTGAATCAAAATTGTTACCTACCATTTCCTAATAATCAAAATACAATTTAAATCTATAAAACACAAAAAAATCTAATACAAAGTCACAAAAACGAAAACTACTTATTACTCTATTAGTTTTTATTTTTGTAAACTCATTGCTTGGCATTGCTTTTGGTAAAGTGCAGTCCTAGGAATTATATCATGGACCAGTCTGTTCGGATTCCGCGTATTTCTGGGATAAATATCAGAAGCCATTTTGAAAAATTCAGGGTTAGCCTTTGCAAAAGTAGCAAGTTCAAATATATACAAACATGGAAGTGGTAGTATATTAAACCCTATTAGGGATTCCTGTGTCGTTTTACCTATTGCCTAGTTATTCTGTGGTTTGGCGCGCACTATGTATAACAGCAAGAATACTCGAGATTTTAAAGAATATCTAGCTAAAGCTAAACAGCTTATGAATAATTAAGTAAAATAATCTTATTGTTTACTCGTATCCCTAGAGAGATAAAATATTTTTATTGCTAGAGCAATAAAAATAAAAATATTTTACCACAAGCACCTATAGATACCTATTAATAAAAATAAGTTTTGTAATCACAATCATACAGCTTAAATAACAGTTGCTACGTTACCAGGATGTCAGACATATTAATAACGCATTTACGATTATTGTACTACCTACGTCAAACTGCTTTAAAATTTTCCTGTATCATAGGTTTAACAAGCACTGTTTGTTTCCTTCCTACACGGAGATCTGCTGTTTACACTAAATACTGCTTATTGTTTACCTATTAAATATTTTATAGTAGACTAGCCTACTGCCCGCGACTTCGTTCACGTAGTAGGCTCGGCCTGCGGCCTTGCCATGTAACCTCCCATCTTTTCTTCAGTTAATTATCAATATACTGATTGAACTACTGTTTGAAAAGTATTTAAATAATGTAACATGCTCAAACTATAAAAATTGCTGATACTTTAATGAGTAAATACTTTATTCAAATAGTTGATCAATTAGTAAATGTCAATAATAAAACACACTACCTACATGCAAATATAATTAAACACAATGAAAAAACCCTGTCATTAAATTTTATCATCCTTGACTATATATGTTCTTAATAAATGTCATAGCAGAAAACGCGAAATCCGTCAAACGAAACGTAGTTCGTTTTCAGTAGTACTCGTACCTATGCCTCATGAAGCCTACTACCAAAATCGATGCCGATCAGCTGACTTAATTGTGATGTACTACTTATATAGGTATTGCGGGTAGACCGCACATCCTTAATATAAATGTATGTAGGTCGACACTGCGAATAATAAAACATCAGTTAGCTGCCTGCTCGTGACTTTGATTGTGCTCGCGGATCCCAAATTCTAAATATTCCTATATCTTCTAATAATACTGGTAGTGTATCTGCAAATGCATGTTTTGGTAGGTCTCACTTTGATGCCAGATATAGCCAGAAACTATACTGTGAAGATATTACTGTGCTAAGATTGGAGTAAATGAAATTAACGAATAAATGAGACTGAACAACTATCTTGAGGTGAAGAACGTAAGTGCCTTGCAAAACTTTGATACTTATACAGCGTGACTGGTTGAACACTTTACATAAACAAGGACATGATAATTCATGGTCACATGAAACGTTTAAAAAAATAAAATTAAAAAAATACCCATAAACTACAGAGGAAACCTTCATTCTATGAATGTGCTATAACTCGAAAATTATGGACACCGTCCGAACGGGGTTAATGACCCAAAGCGCCGCGCCGCGTTCAAAGGAATCAAGCTGCGTCCGAACGGGGTTAATGACCCAAAGGGCCGCGCCGCCCGCGCCGCCAAAGGATGCCGCGATCGTTGGCCGCCCGCCCGGCCGCGCCGCGCTTTTATTACTACACGCGCGCCGCGAGTGACCATGTTTATTGTTTTGAGTAGACAATTAAAGTTAAATTAGGTAAATATTAGGCACCTATTTTTTTTTCTTAATTAGAACGAGAATCGAGTACTGAGCACTATATATCAATATGTAAAGTGTTCAACCAGTCACCCTGTATAATGTATACTATGTTAAGGGGTAACCTCTACCCAGAACAGATGCATTTCGTTATAAGTGATGAACTTCATCAGTAACCCTGAGACATTGGGTTGTTAGAATATCGTCTAGCCGAAAATGTTGATATGTTTAAGTAAAGTATAAAAGTTATAAAAGTAATGCGAGGTGAACTCTTCGGGTTTTGATTTAGTGTGGTATGTAAAATATTTACTACCTTCATAGTCCAGTCAAATTAGGTGATATTTTGCAAAAGAGTGTTAGTACCTAGTTAATTTGCGATAGTGGGTTTTATTTTATTTTATTAAGCTATTGCATAGCTTCTATCGTGGGCCTATCGGAGACCGAATCCAGAAATTTCGTAACGAAAATAACCTAACACCCCCCATTCCGACTCCATCTATCGATGAATAGCAGAACTTTTAATGCCTTTTTGAAATATGACGCTTGTCTCTTTAGTTCAGCAACTCGCCTCTAGATGGCATTGGTTAAATAATTATAATTGCATAAGTTGATAAAAACAGCTATGCAATAGCTTTACCGCGGCAGTCTCCGAGTGCCACACGTCTTTTAATAGTTTAATATGCTTTAAGAATCAAGCATAACTCTATCCCTACGAAATTTAACCTCCGAATAAGGGTAAAATCGAGTAAACTAAAAACTTTACAATTGCATAACTTCATCACTATATTTTTATACTACACGTATACGTTCTTACGAATTTTTCAACCAACTTCCAAAGACAGGAGGGTTTTCTCGGTCGAGGTGTTTAGTTTTTTTATGTATAATCACGCAAAACTTTTGCAGATTAGTCTGATTTTAATTATATTGTTTTGTTTGGTAGAGTATACGTCCGAGGTAGTGCCATATAAATTTTATCAAATTCGGTCAATCGGTTTTTGAGTTGCAAAGTAATAACTCAAAAGGGTTTGCCTATCTCGACTATATCAATTATCATATCATCGAGGTAGGCAAAACAGTTTTCAGGTATTGGGTGGTAACTTAAAAACCGATTGTCCGGTCTATCTTGGACGTGTACTCCACCGAATAAAAAAATAATTATTAAAATCGGACCATGTAAAAATTTACATTAATATATAATATAATAATTTAATGTCTATTACATTAATTTAATGAGAGAATACCTATAGTGTTTTTGATTAAACATAATTACAATTACAGTTATAAAAGTGAAAATTACGTTTTTAAGTTATAGTTTAATAAAAAGATTAATATGGATCGGTATCTCTCTCTTTTATCTTTATCTATTTTCCAGTGTCTATTAGGATTGGGGAAACGTCATTAGAAAATCAAGATATTCATATCAAAGTAATTAAAAGATAATTATTACATTGATTGCCCACAGACGCATTTGAAATATTGAATTGTTAAATTATATTAGTACCATTATTATTTTATTATAATTGCAACGTCTGTGCAGTAGAGCATCATATCCTTATATATATTTCCAAATCATACATATTTGACATGAATTGATAACTTACCCATAAATGGCTCACTGAAATCGAATAATCATAATTTCGTCTTTCTTCATAATGATTGACTTCTATTGAAGACACTGAAATTATATTCATCAAATTAAAAACAAATGCACTAACTCGAGTAAAATTTTACGGTTAAATAAATATACTGACCCGCATAGAAAAAGGCGAAAATCAACAGACTGTCCCTCATTATAACAAAGTTGTTGTTCTTATAATATTTAAATAACAAAACTCACGCACAACCTTCAAAACAAAAGAACACTGTCACACTTCATTAAAATCTAAAATTATCAAACCAGTTTTGTTAATTACATTACTATTTAGAAACAAAATGGTTAGCGACACGTGCACTCAGTGGAGTAACAAAGTCTGAAGAAACATTTATTTATAATTTTCTTGACATTACGGTATTTTGCGAGGGAAGCCCCAGGACCAGAATGGTCGGGGTTAAGTACGGATGCAAGCAAATATGAGAAGTGAAGGTAAATTACTGTTACCATGTTACTAGACTACTAAATGATTCAGCGACGACAAAGAAACGCCCTCAGACACGAATATATTCTGACTATAAAAAAATGGACCCGACTTAAACACCAAAAAGTGTGAAATAACTTGATGTCGGTACCACGAAGGTGCAAAAGTACCTATTATCACAAGATTGGCGCACGGTACCGACTTCGACAAGCTATTTAACACTTTTTGGTGTTGAAGTCATTTCCATTTTTTTTGGTAAAAATAGTTTTTCCAACCTTTTTAGTGACCCTTTCTACATACGAGATCGATGTCATTCACCGCCATTGACGATATCAATAAATCTTCAAAATTAAACACGCTTCAGTTATTGGAATGTAACTCAAAAACTACTTGACTGAGTTTGATGAAAATTTGCACCACCTCGGACCCTACCAAACAAAACAATCTTCATCTTCAAAATCGGTTTACCCAGTCGAAAATTCTGAAGTAACAAACGTAAAAAATACAGTCAAATTGAGAACCTCCCCCTTTTTTGGGATTTGTTAAATGATCCACGGATCCCGGGATCAGATTGAATTAGCCACGGATCCCGGCGTGTTGTATCCACTGGTACCGGAATCCGTTTCCAACAGAAACTTGAAATATAATTATCTCAGTAAATATTGATCTAAGACCATTAGTTTATTACTTTCATTTCTATTTCAAGTTTGACAGCTCCAGCTGTAATCCGATATCTGTCTATACTCGTAGATACAATATCTACATATATCTATATAAATATGAGTGAGTGATTCCCGTTTTTCATATTAAAAATATATACATATCATAGATTTATAGAGAGAGATGTCTAAATAGGGCGAATTCCGTGACACAAATGGTACTTATTAGTTACCTGTTCTCTTCAGATTTTTTTTCGAGAAAGAGAATAGAATCCTATTTAATGCGAAATGTTTTCTTCTACGTTATATTATATTTTTTCACTAAAGGTTAGTATGACCTCGACGAGACGGCGGTATAACCTAGAAGTTGGTTTATGTTTTTGTGTTAAAAACTATATTTATTATATTCGATAGTTTCGATTTCAAGTCGGTATAATAGTGGTGCCTATAGTCTATGGTTGTTCTCACAGATCACAGGTTCCTCTTATTAATATACAATAAAAGATTTTTAACGCAGATTATACATATAATTTTTGCGAGTGTTAACCATGTTGCATTTGTTAACTGTACTTCAAACAACCTTTCACACGAAGTAAGCTCCGTTACAATTTATAACTTGTACGTGCCGTGATAAATGTAATGTTTAAGTACTTGCCTTCTTATCAGTCAAAACAAATTCTTATCCTCCTATTAATCAGTAATCTTCATGCATCGGCTATGTCCAAGGTACAAATACCTTTTATTTCATCACTATTCAGGTAATATGATTTTGTTTATTTCAATATCTATTATAATTATTTATATTTATATATTATATTGTTAAATTCTATCTGTATATTTCTGTCTATTTGTTTATTTTATAATTGCTCTTGATATACCAATGTATTTCTTCATAATGTTTATTTTACATTAATATTTGTATTATAATTCACATTTATTTTATCAGAGTTCATTTATTGTTTCTCACAATACAACTTTATTATATTACTGCACTGCTATAATTTTTTGCACTTCGAGGACTACTATATGCTACGCATTCTTAAGTTCTCCTTGAACATTTATTTTGTGCTAAAGGTTAAAGTTCATTAATAAAATAACTTGGTCTAAGATGTGTTTAGTTTTGGTGTAGTGTACTAAACAAGTTTAAATAATTCATAAATTATTTCCTTAAAACTTTTCCTCAAGATGTATTACTATACTTAAATAATTTGGAAAATTCATAAATCAATATATATATGACAATAATATGGTTTACGAAAATCTAACAGAGTTGAATGCATACATAATATATATACATTGTTATAACACAAAAGGTGTAGTAATACAGAAAGGTGTGCATATGTACCTAGTCAGGATTCAGCTTATAATTATTGTTTTCATACGAAGCATGAAAAATCTTTTCTGAAATTGTATGGACTGTTTTTTAGACATGCCTATTCTTGGAGTTGGTTGGGGTCACTGCGTTCTGCAATTCTTACGCCAACTATTTATTCACCACCGCCACCCTATCCTGCATGCGTCCTCTCCCACGCTGCACACCAGCCTAGACCCCGTTTAGTCCCCTTGTTTACCTGGTCTGCAGTCTGGAGTTTTTCAGGGATGAACCCACTTGAGTATTAGAAAAACTTTGGTTACTCATAACTTGGAATTTTTTCTACTTCCTGTATCGCAGTAATTAGATCTCAATTGTATGCAAGCGTGTGTTGTTTTAGTACTACTAGACCTTTTAGTTACACGCTGTATAATTATATAATATTATGGCAAAGAATTTATATATATTTTAACATTTTTTATTAATTTATCTTAATTATTCTGTATTTATCACTGTTTAGATTACATTTATATAAGTAAGGGCCATTGTTCATGATATAAGTAGTTGGTGTCCTTAGGACCTAAAGTGACAAACCCCGGTTTTCAATATCTAAAACGTTACTTTTTGACCGTTGTCTCGTACAAAAAGTGTCAAAAAGTAACGAGTCGTAAGCAAAACGGCCCGTTTTTAGATATACCTAGAAAACTGTACGGCTATTATGTATCTCAGTTGCTAACAAATGTTGATTGAAATTGAAAAAAAATGGCGGCTGTATGTCACTTTTGTCAGCTCCAGTCATCAATTTACTAACATTTTTGCTTACTGGAATTGCCAAAACTGACATAGAGCGGCCATTTTTCATGATTACAATCATAATTTGTTAGCAACTGAGATACATAACAGCCCTGCCGGGGTATGTCACTAATAATCATCAAGCAGGTTTATCACTGAAAAACTAAGCTGAAGGCGGCAATGTCCTCCAGAACGCAAAACAGGTAAACAAGGTGTCTAAACGGGTCCCGGGCTGGTGTGCGGCGGGGGTAGAGGACGCATGCAGAGTAGGGAGACCGTGGTGAATAAATAGGGGGCGTGGGAATTGCAGAATGCAGTGACCCCAACGAACTCTAAGAATAGGCATGTCTAACAGTAGTAGGGCCGCGTTCAGAACCCTTGTGATAGCGCACTCGGAGTGCAACTTTTCGCACTAACGCCGTTCCGAACCTCAGGGTAAAGCACTTGGTTGTTCTAACTCGAGCGTTCCGAACCTCGGAGCGTCGCAACTTTTTAACCATCAAAATCGATCGGTAAAAGGTTGCAACCCGCATCTGACATAACTTTGACCAATCAGACTACAACAAACTTCATCTTCTTCTCTCGTCTCAAACAAAATTAGGTAGGATCAAGTGATCTGTCAATGTCGAATTTGTCAAAGTCTATTTGAGGTTAGAAAACAACCGTGCCGTTCCGTACCTCAGAGCGAGTTAGAAAACAACTAAACAACCGCGCTCTGAGGTATGAACGACCCCCTGCATTAGCTTTGTGAATTATGTTCCTTTGGGGAAGTACTGCCACCATACCGATGTCTACCGTGAAGCAGTAATGTTTGCAACGGTTTGAAAGGTACGGGTGCCGGTGACACAGGCACATTAGGCTTTAGGTGCTGTCATATCATGATGTCGACAAAAATGAGGATTTATAAAGCAGTTTATCTCATAAGCAGCAATTTAATTTAAAGCTACAAAAAATTATGTGACATTTCTAAGACTTCTAAGTACACATTGATTGAATTTAAAACATAATATTGTAACATACTAAAAATTCAAACATACCACTTAATTTCACCTCCAAAACAGTTTTTTTCTCATTTATTCATTATTGTGTTTGTCATGAAACACATATCATAATACAGCAATTTTTAATTTTAATAGCATAAATTGAAGGATATTTTTTTTATTTAAAAGTCACTTTATTTTTTTATGAGTTTTGTACGTTTTTACGAGATGCGCTTGCTTGATTTCAAGTAAAGGAAATTGAACGTAGACAAGCGCTGAGCTGACAGCGCCTTAACAACTTAATGTCTCGGGGTTACGGGCGCAGTGCAGTTCGTCTTGTGACTAATTCCATCTATTATAGGTAGAGGTTAACACTTAACATTAGATGAGCCTCGTGCTTGTTCAGTCTCCTAATCACATAATAAAAGTTAAAACCAGTGAGAAATTTCATAAAAATAAAAAAATAAAAGTTAATTTAATTTTGGTTACAACGAAAAAGTAAAACAATCTTGAAGAAAATCGCTTTGAAATCCAGCACGAAGTAGTTTCCTTAAATCATCTTGAGCGAAACATTTTTCAAATCTCAGTCTGCAGATTTAAACCAGCTCCCGGATACATGGAGAATCAATCAGCTAAACAAAAGACAGGGTGCTGCAGCATTCCATTTGGAGCGATCTCGGATTCTCTCGGATTTGGCCTAATCTACCTCTAGATGGGACGATCGGTCTGAATTTGCATCATTTAGCATTCGTTCTCATAGTCCTTAAGGATACTATCTCTAACTACGCTTTTGGAAAAAAATATATGTATTATGTATAAGTATCTTTACTTGTGCTAAATTCAAAGCACACAAAAGTTTTCAAAATAAGTGGTAAGGTTGTGGAATGAGCTCCCGATATTTCGGCGCAGTAACATGCACCATGTTCACGGGAAGACTGAAGAATGCGGGTGGTTGGTCAAAAAGTTAAAAAGTTAGGTGCAGACATAACGATCTACCCTCTTTCTTAGTCTTTTGCTACGGTTATCACTGGAACTCGAACTCGATCCTAAGTCCCGACAAAACCCAGTCACTGTATCACTGCGTATAGTATTTTGAACACATTTTGAACGCGGACTTTTATTTTTAAAACAACCTAATACTGGATTCCACGCACTGGCGAGTTGAAGGTAAATATCCCGTTAATAATCATATAACGTTAGTGAACAACCGTGATAGTTTAAAACAGTGTTTTTAAAAATAAGTACTTTTGATTTTGTAGTATTTTATCATAGATGTCTTAGTTTTAATTACTTTGTTATGCTTGATAGATCATTGTTCAATTACCATTTGTAACAATATCATTATTAAAATGATATGATATATGAAGAATTTTAAGCCGAGCTCCTTTCTATTATTGAAGACACTTATATTTTTAATTTTGAGAAAAAGCCTTATATTTTTGAGTAAGTTCTGAAGTGCTGATGATACATTAGTATTAAAAATAAACATAAATATCCGGGTGCGCACGTACTCCATGAAGAAGTGGCCCGGACGGTCACGAAACCGGTCGAGATATTCGACTATACTTACCGCGAAAGTTAAACCGTCAAACTAACATTAAAACGTGTAATACTTACGAAAGTTTCAATCAAGTTATAAATATACACAATATAAACTACTGGTCATATCTTGATGACTGGTCAGCACTTGACCAGCTTTCTTATACAAATGGATTATCTAAACCAGCCGCATTTAAAAAAAATGTTTTGAAGTGATACGCTTAAAAACCGGCCAAGTGTGAGATGGACTCTCGCGCGTAGCGTTCCGTACCATTATTTATAAATCTTCCGTATAACAAACATTAATTTTGCCGTTTTATAGATAATGTTGCGAAACCCTTCGTGCGCGAGTCCGCCTCGCACTTCACCGGTTTTTTATTATTGCTGTTATAGCAGCAAAAGAAATACGTCATCTGTGAAAATGTCAACTGTCTAACTATCACGGTTCATGAGATACAGCCTGATGACAGACGGACAGACAGATAGACGGACAGCGGAGTCTTAGTAATAGGGTCCCGTTTTGCCCTTTGAGTACGGAACCTTAGAAAACACTGGAATTGAGAACCTTCTTCTGTTTGGAAGTCGGTTTTATTCGGAAAATAATGGACAAAATAACCAAGAGTAATATAAACATCATAATCAGCCCATTTTGTTCCCACTGTTGGGACTCGAGCCTTCCTCTTAGAGAGAGGAGTTGGGCCATAATCCACCACGCGGGCCCAGTGCGGCTTGGTGGATAGGTTAGTGGCCAACCCATGTCGAAGTTTTCAGGCCGCCCGAAGGCCTTCGACATAGCCTAACGACTGTAATTGTCCTAAGACCAACAACCGGGACTGACGGCTTAACGTGCCCTCCGAAGCATGGAAGTGCTCAGTTGAATAATGCCACTAGCGGTCACCCATCCAACTCCTGACCGCAGCAAGCGTTGCTTAACTTGTTGATCGGTTAAGATCGCCAAGTCGAGCTCCGCTACGAGCGCTTCAGTCAGGCTCCGATGTGAGCGCTTCCTACTTGAGAATAAACATTGGTTACTTTGTATTCTGTTAAGTACAACCAATAACAAATGACGCCACTCCAATGACGTTGTTGACCTCAGTGTCACGTGCTGCTCCACGTACTGTGGAACTCATACCACCTTAAACCGAGGTTTACAATCGGGACTATCTTTAGTCCACATTTTCTAATAAGACGGATGAAAAATCTCCGTAAGGCTTAAGTCATTACTAGCTGCGCTCCGCGGTTTCACCCACGTGTTTATGGATGATGATGATGATTCAAAATAAATAGACTATTTTCATGAGGAATAATGTGCGTTTCTGATGATGTATGAATAATAAATGTATTTTTCAAATATGTCTAGTAGTTTTTGCTATTCAATTCAAACAAACAAACAAACATATATGTCCTCCTTAATAATATTAAGTATAAATAGTATCTAGACTTGAATCATAAGTACATACCTATAAGTATGAAAATTTTAAATTCTGTTGATAACATAAATACGTTTTTAAAAAACATGTTTTAATTCCAAAGTATGATTTACTTTTAAAAACATGGAGATAACCTATTTTGTAAAATCTCCTTCTTTTCAGAATTGAATCCGCGTGTCATGGTCATGAGGCACAATGTGAGACTCTGTACGGTAAGGTAAGTAACTTTTTTCTGCATCCTTGTGACGAAATGGACAAATCGTGCACCAGATAGTAAACCCTACGACTTGTTGACTTGACCCAGAGTTTAGAACTTGTAGTTTGTACTCAGAGATCACGAGTCAGAAAACTTTATTGAAATAACTGACACAATATCTTATGCTAGGTGTTATTGTAATGTATTAAATATCACAGTTTACCCTCATCGAGTGTCCAACAATCTTGGTACCTAATTAAATGCATAATACAAATAATAATAACAAATTTCACATTCAATTCATAATTAAGCGCCACATGAATAGAGTTTCAAATTAATTACATAGACATAGTCATAAATTTAAAGTAAGAATATTTCAATAATCATTAATATAATTTAGGTTTATTTTTACAATTATAACATAAAATTGGTATCAATATGAAATGTGTAGAATAAATATGTTAGTTAAGGCGCTGTCAGCTCAGCGCTTGTCTACGTTCAATTTCCTTTACTTGAAATCAAGCAAATGCATGGCTTAAAATCGTACAAAATGCATAAACAAATAATGTGCACACTTAAATCAAAAATAGTCCGTCAATGGTAGCGATTCACTTGTTCAAAAAAACTAAACTAACCTGGCAAACTAAAAATGTATTATGATGGTCCTTATTCTGTTAACAATAAAAACCAAAATCATTTTAACACTTAGAATGACACTTCTAAACATAGGATTATTCTATTAAATTTTGGTTATTTTAGGTTAGTTTAGCGAGCACTAAGTTACGTGACGCCTTAACTGTCTAAAATATGCGCACCATTGAGGAGAAATGTCTAATTTTAGTGCTGTCATTCAAATGTGTTATACTAATTTGGATTTTACGTAAACAAAATAAGTACTGTAATAATTTAGAGATTTTTAGTTAAGAGGATGCTTACAAAATCGACACCAATGTATGTGCATTAAAAATTTATATTTTATGATATGTGTTAACAAATACAATAGTGAATAAAGAGAAAAACTGCTTTAAAGGTCAAATTAAGTGGTTTAATTGAAATTTTTTAAAGCACTCTTACTAGTATGTTAAAATAAGTTTTAATTCCGTCAATGTGTACTAATAAGTCTTAAAAATGTCATATGATTTTTTGTAGTTTTAATTAAATCGCTGCTTATGAGATAAACTGCTTTAAAAACCTTCCTATTTTCGACATCGTGATATGACAGCACCTTAAGTGACACTGCATTATGCTTGTCACCGAGACATTGGATTTTGAGTCTCTGTCGCCCTGTAATTTTCATTGTTACAGTGCCCTTCACACCCTTACATATCAATTCTTGCGCAGTATTACTTCCCCGCAGAATACCTGGCACTGTGGTGGTACCAACCAAGACGATCTCTTGCGCGAGATACCTATCACCTTGTGTTCTAAGAACTCTATATTATACTTACTCTTCTGTGTACTAAGGTCTTTTATCATGTGACGTAATTTACTCGTTCGTGATATCATCGCAATTTTAAAACTGGTTTTTCAACACTAGTCAAGTGCAAAGGTATGACCTCAATATCAGCGACCTTTCCACCTGTACGTAGCTCAACAAGTTTAATGGGATTTATTCAATTGCTGATCTTCGATATGCTGAAGTCTATATGATATTGTATCTGACGTTATGACTTAATAATAATATTAATAGAAATATCAATATAATAGATAGCAAACTAAAATCTAAATAGGTATTTAATAGGTATATTATAATAGTTATTTATCAGCCGAAACTAAAAATATATAATTTATATATAACACTTGCGAATGAGAGTCCTTCAATTTGACATGACAAAAAGTCAGCCGTGCGATTCTCTAATGATTCGTGGACGAGCTCACCAATGTCAAACACTTTATGAGATATCGCCCTTGTACACAAGGTTGTTTTTCCAACGTTTCTTGTCATCTCGTCATTTGATTCACGGATGTTGTCAAAGATGCAACGATGTTTGCTCATAGCTGTTCAATTCAGTAAATCAGTAGGTATGCTTTACGGACTTTGTCGTCATATAACTTCGTGCTCTCTAGGCGCTATGCAGACGACGTAAACAGATGTAAAATTACCTACAATTGAATATAATCACCATATCAATAGGCCTTTATTAATAAACGTTGCGTAAGCCATTAGGCGTAACATGCTTTATCTTGCTTTCACGCGTGATATTTACTGCTAGCGAAAAATTTACAGATAGGTGTTTTAACTACTCCGGGTGTAAGCCAAGTTTATTAATAAGGTCGCTAGATTTTTATAGTAAGTTTTATATGAATTTGGACTTTAGATTGAACTGAGTAAGAAGTATCATAATTAACTTAAAACATAGATTAAGCTAGCTAGCTTAGTTAGGTGTTTTATTGTTATTATTCCAAATAGCTAAGTACATTAATATAGTAAAATGTTAGTAATGTTTTATTTTACAACATTTAAACTATGTTTAACATAATCATTTAAATCATTCAAAATATAATTAACTAACAGTACGTAATTATGGTACTTATTTACCTTATTTACTCTTTCGTTTATTTTTATCCTATGAATAAAAGAACCAATAACAACTAACACGGTACCAGGCACTTATAAAACAAAAGAGAGCAAACAGTGCAGGTGCGTTCAATTATTGAAAGCACTTGTTGCTCGAACCGAGTAGTCTCAGTTAAGTTTGGAACTTGCCACTTTAATTCTTTATAATGCAGCCAATATTGGAGTTAGGTCTTTGAAAGTCTGGTTTCCTGGTACAAAGCGTACGTAGTATTTGACAAATATGTACAGTAAATGGAAAATGGATAGTTGTGATTACGCTAAGTTAATAGACTGACATTTATAGAACATATAAAATAAAATAAAAGACTGATAAGTTTAGGATTGACCTTTATTTCTTTCTGTTGCAGAACTATAACCAAACATATCCTTCGATCCAGTCAATAAAGCTGGATACTCTTGTGTAAATCCCAGGGTGGTTCGGCAGAGCGCAGCCGATACCAAATGACGTCACACCGATGATGTGATAAACGTTTTCTTTGATGCTGCCTTGAATGTGTTCCTTAACTTGAAGGGGACCACCGGAATCACCCTAGAAGACAACAGTAAAATAAGACTTGAGAGCGTTAAATAGCCAAAGTATGATACTTTAAAGACAATAACAAGTCATTTGCGTCTTTAGATATTTGTTTATATTAAACATCAAAAAGTTGAATATGCTAGTGGTCAGTCGGTATTACGTTACCTACATAAAAAAATATATCGCTATGGAGAAAATGCAAAAAGCATCCTTACTAGATAGTAGATTCTTATCGGTGCTTTGTTTGTTACATGTTTCCTCTAAACGTACCTGACACGCATCTACGCCCCCAGCCAGCTTCCCAGCACAGAGCTGGTGCTCCTGGAGCCCCCACCAATTTCTGTTACGAGACGAGGACAGTAGTTCGTCACAGAAACTGGTGTTAATGACGTTCACCACTGCAGCTTGAAGCTCCGGAGATATGTCGTAGCTGCCTAAAGGAATATGAACATTCTTATTTTATTACTTTGTTTAATGTTATTTTTATTCTCCTTTGTTCACGGTTTTGCCATCCCGCGAACACTGGCCCTGTTACATCTGAGCAGTTTCATCTTCACATTAGTGCAGTAGAACTCTTTGGACCGGCGACCTGATAAAGGTCACATCATGTCTTTGATGCAGGTTGTTATCAACCCATTCTTGCGGAACTCTGCGAGAGCGACCTATATGCAGCAGTGGGCATCCTATCAACGGGATGACAATAAAAATAAAGCAGACTAGACGCCTAATGTGATTAGTTTTACTTGTTATGTGTGGTGTGGTGTGGTGGTAAGACTTACTAGTTACTTAATTTTTAAAACATGGTGAGTTTCTACCTGAACGCAGTACCCCCCATCCAGTGAGAGTGGCGTCATCTCCCAGTTCGCTAACATCGGCATTAGTCCAGAGACAAGCTGGCTGCATCAACCATGTGAAAGTGACTTCCTTCTGTAATTCCATTAGTGCAATATCGAAGTACTTCTTAGGAGGCTTAAACTGAGGGTGTACGATGACCCTCGAGATGCTGTAGTCTTGGGTAGAATAAAAACCTTTGTCGTCCTAAAAGTTTGACAACATTATTAAAATCATAAACACCTGATCATATTTATTTAAAAATAAATTAAATGTTTCATTTGACGTAGTGAAAATATATCTTTCAGTACTTCATCACGATTCTAAGATTTTGGAGGGCACGGGTTTTGCTTAATATTTTGGTGGATTTGCAATAAAATACACCTAAGAAATAAAAATCTTAGTTTTCTAATGATTAAAAATCTAGTTTCCGCTAAACGATAGTCTAAGTAAAAAAAAACTCACAGTTTTAAAAATATTCTTATCATTAAGCCGGATAATCTTTGGTAGAATGTCTGCTAGAGTGGTGTCGGCTGACGATGCTTTAGAGCAGTGGGCTGCAGTGAGGACAAATCTCGAACTAATCAAGGTACTCCCGCATTTGAATATATACCCACCGAGTACTGCTTCCCAACCTATGGCGCCCTGGTAAAAATAATTACACGGTTAATAAATTTACAAAAAATAGTTGCAATCTTAGTACCAACTTTAAAGAGGTCACGGTGACCGTTAGTAACACGTTCAACTGAGCACTTTCTTGCTTCGTATAGCACGGTTGTTTGTCCTACGCCAACAAATTGTATCATTAGGCGGGCCACTACTCTCCAAGCCACATTGGGCCCGCATGGTATGTATACGGCCTCTCTCTATCATACTACACTCTCTTTTAGAGGAGAGTTCACGTCCCAGCAGCAGGAATGCTATGTAATGGCCTGATAGTTTATACTCTTTTGCTAAAGGAGACTATTACGATTTAGTAAAATATAAAAGGCTTAATGGCCTAGTAGACTTTGATTATAAAGTGAAATGACCGATGGGGCGTTTTTGGCGTGGAGACCACGGAACAGCAAACGCCGTGTTGGTCTTCCACCGACGAGGTGGACAACTGACATCATAATAATCCCAGGATGACGTTAAGATGCCGCCAGCCGCTTCCAACCAGTACTGTTACAAAGTTATGGGGGAGACATGTTCATGATGATGATGAGGATGATGATAAAGTTAAATCCGACGTCATTAAAAATCGGTAAACAGTGTTACTGCTGGTGTGATTGGTGTTATACTATTTTTTATTAAAGCCTATTATGCAAACGTTAATATTTGAGAGAACCGATTTGTCTAATATTTTCAGCATAGGTCGATGAGCACTGAACACTTTAGAGGATATCTGGGACCACAGATTATTATCTAGTTTGTTATTTTAGGCTTCTTCTCCATATAAACGTATTCTCGAATTTTCTCCCTGGAACATATACTGGACACTAGAGCTAATATTTTATACTTTTTTAGTACAAGAGAAGGTTCACTTCCTGAGAAATATAAGTAAAATAATCACTCTGACAACGACGCAATAAAGTAAGATGTACTCGTAGCTTGCACAGTACTGAAAGCCTAAAGTTTATATTCACATCTCAGATTATAAAACAAAAGGTTTATAATCTGAGATTCACATTAACGCTTCTCACGCTATACTGTCACCAATGTGGAGCCTCTGATGTACTTTTAGACTCGTACGTAAAGTGTAGATTGCGCTAGCTTCAAAAGAAGGGACTTTATATCCCGGAAAATATAACTGTGGTCCCTTTCTGATCAGGACATCAAAGACGTAGCCAAACTAGTATGTTCCGTATCGAGAAAAAAGTGCCCAATATAAGTATATTACCACGCTGGATGGTACTCGTAATACCATATTATTTGAGTCAGCCTCTAGGAATACGTCCATAAGTCCAGAAAACGATACATCATCTAAAAAAAATCGTGAGATGTAAAGGTGAAGTGAAATAATTCTATTTAAGGTGGTCCACTTGGAGCATTCGCCTGTAATGTAATGTTACAGAGTCGAGCATTGTCTCAGTGAGGGAGGGGAACCGAGCATTACATTGTGCACACTAATGTTACAGATAAGACCATTTCCTTGGTGTGGGAAAAGCACCGAGCATTACCTATAGTGCGCAACTTGATACACTTTGTAACACAAATTACAATATTACAACCGAATACTCGTCATGCTAGGGAGTATTGTAATGCAATGCTCAAAATATAATTTAAAATGTTACCTTACAAGTGAATGCTCTAGGTGAGGGACCACTATTAGGAAAAAAAGTTATATGGAAAAATTAAGTGATTTTTCAATAGGAATAGAACAGGACAAAGTTTGTTGCAGCTGCCAGCTTACCATATGAGGAAACTCTCCTAAATACGTAGGTCGTCCACCGACGGCTGCAGGTGCTGGTGGCTTACCCTTATTTATTTCTGCCCAACCTTAAAAATACTAGAGTTTTTCATCTTTGTAATCAACCATTCATTCATGTGGTATAACATAATAATTATGCTATACAAACCTAGATCTTAATCTACATGTAATTGCATCATTACAATAATTTACCATGTGGTAAATTATTTTGTACTAGAACAACACTCCTTTTGTATGAATTATGTCTGATATTTCACTCAAAACTGTTTATAGTGGTGTTGTATTGATTCGGATGACTTTGGATGGCAATAACAAAAGACTTGTAAGGAAAGGAGGTAGTTAAAATAACTGATATCACTTCTTTTAGCATAGTTTTTAAATCTGTGATTGACTGAGCTTCTTTTCGTTTCTTACAATAGTTGTTACTTCTCAGTACTGATAACGCTGAAGGGATTTACATAGGAATGCAGATAGCTTATATACCATAAAAATACAATACAATACTTCTTATAGTTGTATGAACAAGGTTGGAATCGAATGAATGTTAAAGGATTCAGTTGTGTATGGCTGTATACAAATTGTATTGTAGGGCTTAGGTGGGAGGAGTCAATGATAGATGTATGACTGACATTGTGACTGACTAATTAATAAAAGTGTTTTCAAAGCAACATTAAATAATAATAAAGCAACTTAGTAAATTAAATCTATAAAACAAAAATTAACTCGAAAGCGGAAATTACTACTATTATATGTAAATGACTTGCCAACGTCAACTGTTATAAAGGCCAATAAATGATTTGAATTTGAATAGGTAAGGAAATGGGGTTACCCAACATTAACAGATAGGCTACTATTTATCTTGATTGTACGGGTAGTCCCCGACAGATCACGTTTTCCTTATCCCACGGCTAACAGTTCCTAAAGTTACGAAGATAATACGTACATTCAATGTCTCTCCTCAGTCGCTCTTCGTTTACTTTTCTATCCCACTTGTATTCGTCGCATTCTGAAATAAGGAATTAAGCGTCACTATTACGGTTGATATTTGGCGCTAATACATCCATCGGGGGACATAGTATAGCCGTGCGATTCTAAAAGAGCAAACATCGTTGCATCTTTGACAATATCCGTGAAACAAATGAAGAGAGGACAAAAAACGTTGGAAAAGCAACCTTATGTACAAGGGCGAAGTATTTGACATCGGTGAGCTCGTCGACGAATCATTACAGAATCGCACGGCTGCAGCCGTGATGATCATGGTAATTCGTACACTTCAGACAGAGAATAGAGTAAATACTAGACAAATTTATATAATATCATTATTTTCTTTGTTTATTTAGAATAAAGCAAAAATAAATCATACTCTCAAAAGCTAAAATTATGCCAACAACCGCGATAAAACACAATATAAGTGTTGTAATGCCTACGCCAACATAGTCAATAGAGTAAAAGACCTAAGTAAATCATATATATATCTTTTCAAGTTCAGTTTAACTGCGTTTGAATACTTAGGGTGGGTTGCACCATCTAACGTTAACGTTAAAGTTATAGTGAAATTAATAGTTACGGGTCAGTTTTGACGATTTGACGGTAAGTATAACGTTGACTTTAGATGGTGCAACTCACTGTAACTCTATTTGCAAATAGCCAATCACTAAGCACGAGATACTTGTCATGGCGTTGAGTTTAAATGCATTATGTGGTGTGTTACATATGCTTCTAACTATAAAAAATGCGATAAATACATGAAAGTGACTACAAACAAACAATACACTTATCACCGAACCATGTAAGCTAACATTATATTGTTTTATTGCCATTAAACAATTTTAGGTTAAATGAAAATCTCTAATTTACACTGCATTGCAAAATAACACTATCTAACACAACCAATTAAACGGAATTTTAATTTGTTAATAATTAACTTGTACTATTCAGTTACGGTAGGTAGGTTGTTTTGTTGTGTAATTGATTTGAAATACATCGCATTTAATCTAGTAAAATTAACTGCGTAACACTTTACGCAGTTAATTTTACTAGATTAAATAGTAGCAGCATACTAAAGTAATACAGTGTGCAATGCGCATGTTAGACAAGGATCGTGAACAGATGAAATAAAAAATATAAAAAAGGTATGCGTCTCGGGATGCCCAAAGGCAGTGTTAACTTAAACTCAACTAGTGCTGTGGGTTAGAGTGAGAGAGCATGCGTAAGAAAAAGGGACGCTAGACTGGTGCCGTAACGCGTTACGTAACGAATCAGCCTAAGAAGTATGACTTAAAAATGCTAGTTTCTACCTAAAACAAAGCCATTTATTCTCACAGCAACGAACACGGCTGTCTCATTCGAAGCGGTTTCGCGATTGCCCAATAATTAGGCCAGGTAAACGTATATAAATGGTGTAAATATATCTTCTCTATATCTTCTCTATCTTCTAATAGAACATAATGGTTTCAGATTATGCTCTAACGCTGTTGGTGTTTACGCCAAAAGCCAACTTGAACACTAGTTTCTAATAAAATAACAATAGTAATAGTAGATTATGCAATATATATTGAACCCTAAGTGTAACGGGATGCTAGAGTTAATCCCTGAGAGCAGTGAGGGGATTAAATTTCTTTTTTAAGAACCGAGGGAGTTATGTAGAGTCCCGAATGAAGCGAGATGTTAAAGCCGCCCAAGACGAAGGCATGCTTTACCCCGAGGTGTATACTCTACTTTACATACATACAACTAAACTCCATGTATTGTTCCAAATTCATTACAGATCAATCTACAATCGACTCGTAACTTGAACTATGACCTTGATTGAATGCGCAGAGAGGGGCCGTGTGTAACCTATAGCAACGCGACGCACAACAATCACACACCCTATAATACAATCACGCCTTTTTCTTTTTTTTTCCTGTATGCTGTCTCCGTACAACACACATACTCCGTTTTTTTACAACTAACGTTCCAAATTGAAATCACATTACCTCCATGAGGGTTTCATACTATACAGCCCCGGGGATGTAATGCCTTGCTTTACCTCGATATTGCGTAATATATAATTGGACATTTTCGAGCAGTTGGTATACAAAATATATTTAATTATTCTATTATTTTGGTATGTTCTCCTCCTTATTGTATTTTACGTACATTATGCGGCGCATTACTTTAGAGTTATAACGAAAACAACCTACACCTTGATTTATTCTACAACATCATACCTATGTTTAGAAAACAACTTGGTGAGAAGTTATTGATGTAAGATATAAAAATAAAACTATATCGCTAGTACCTAATTCACTGTAAGCAAGATCTATCTTCTAATGTTCAAATAATAACTTGCAATTGTATTAACTTCGTAGGCTCTTTTCCAAATGTATTATTAACATTTTATGCTACAATATAACAGTGGAGACTTTTAAATGACTATGTTACCTTTGCAAATGAACAAGCTATTGTAATACAAGCCACCTAAAAGTAAATGAAATAAATAAATAAATAAAAAGTTTACGTCATTTCCCACAACCTTACAAATCGTTTAGTGGAGTAATTAAGTATAAGTCAGAGAAACGCACTCATTCTTATACTTACTTTGATCACTGATCTTGCGCCCGGTGATATTGAAGCTGGGTTTCGGAGGGTTGTAGTAAGGGCAGGGATCAAGATTAAAGGGTTTCTCAGTCGTATTTGTGCTCTGTCCGTTCTCATTTCTATTGTCAGTCTGTATAAATAAAATAAATGGTTTATTGGGATAACAAAACGATCGTATTTATGTATTTTTAACGTGCACTCATAATTGCAATCCTAATTCGATTGTTCTATGCTGTGAGAGACTTGGACATACCACGAACATCCAAGAACCAAATATTATTCCTGTTCAGACAAATATTTTCCCAGACCAGGATCGAACCAGGGACCCCTCGCTTCGAAGGCAGGCTCTTTACCGACTACTACTTTACTGGGCTCTCAAATCAAGGGTAAAGGGTCAAAACGTTTGAACAAAAACAAAAGGTTTGTGGATAGGATCCACAAACAGGTTGGCAAAAAATGGATCCTACTATTTTTCGAAATGTTCTATAATCTATCAGTAAGGTACGTCTTCTTGTACAAGTCGCATTTTTCAACAAATCCTAACAAAACTTGGTTCTACTCTTTAATATCTCTTATCTATGTTCTACTATTAGTAAAAAAAAATTTGACGACCATATTGAGTGCGACATATCCTAAAAAGGGGGGAAGTTTCGCTGCGGCGCTATTTACCGACTGATACATTAGGTACCTGACTTTAAAAATTCACGCGAAGAATTACCGCTAATAAGACTATGTGCTCGCGAGATCTACTGTTTGCAGAACAACTAGCTATTGTTATTATTAAGTTATTAATATTATTGTGACGATTGAACTACACGGTAGGCACAGTCGAGTATCACGACCGGTTTTG
Organism: Selenia dentaria; assembly: GCA_917880725.1. Lineage (NCBI taxonomy): Eukaryota > Metazoa > Arthropoda > Insecta > Lepidoptera > Geometridae > Selenia > Selenia dentaria. The sequence continues at coordinate 29,744,526 of OU862890.1, read as the reverse complement.
TGACCTTCCTCTTCATGTTTTGCGCAACGTCATCCCGTCAAATAATACGAAAATATGGCTAATTTTTAAAGTTAATTCAGTAAGAAAGTAGTAAGCTATTTTTATTCGTATCGTTTAAATATTCGTAATTATGTATTACTGTGTTATTTCCGCAATTCTGACGAGGCTGTTGCGATATCAGTTTAGTCAGAGTAATTCGGAATGTCGGAAGACGCGGGTTCGAATCTTGTCCGCGAATGTGATCTTTTTATCTAAGTTGCAAGGTTATAGTAAAGTTAAAATTAATTACTACTAAATTAAATTAAATTAATTAATCAAAACTCTACAAGAAAGAAGAGCTTGGATTTTATACCACTGGTTACTCTATTGTAAAGATTCTAAGACCACGCAAAATTTATTGTTCTGTATATTATACACTTGTTTTAAAGTTCAATATTATTATAAGTCATTGTTTTCTTTAAAGAAGGAATTGGGAATAGGTGATAATTTTTTAACGAAGTAACAAACAAACCAACTTGCTTTCGCATATAATCTACCGACTTCCAAAAACAGGAGGGGGTACTCAATTCAACTGTATTCTTTTTTTATTTTATTTTGTTACCTCATAACTTTCGACGAATATATAACTAAATAATAACTTTTAAATAGAAGAAGATAGAGAAATAACTTTTCGATAAATTTTATCAAATTCAGTTTAGTAGTTTTTGAGATACATTCCAATAACTGAATAGAATGGAAGTCGGTATTAAATTTTTCAATACATTTCAATACAACACAATAAATAGTTCTTCATTGCACTTTACCTAATAATAATAAAATACACACAAAGTAACATACCAAATTAAGCCCGTACAATGGCTGGTCTTGTCGCTTATTAGCAATCCATACAACCTTTGGATGAATAATATCACAAAAGGAAATAGACGGTGGTGTATAATAGCGGGTGCCTAATTTAAAAAAATATACTATAAAGTTTTTATAGCATTACTTTTTTAAAACACTAACGCCTTCTTAGCGATACATTGAAATTTATAGAGAAAAAATCACATCATCGGACGGGATTCGAACCCGCGTCTTCTGACTATCCGTGTTAGACGCCATGACCTATCCTAGTATATATGACATCTAGGCCACCGAGGCTAGAGGTCCGAGCATCGAATTTTAACTCTCTATCTGATTTAACCTTACGGGGACGGAGCGACATCTATTGAACAGCTTTGACAGCACTATCAAACCGAAAGGTGCATTTTTTTTAGAAATACTTACTTGCTATATAACTTAATTCTAATACATACTTATTATGTGGATAACAAGGATAACAATAATAACAAGCAATGCTGCATAGGTCCAAGAACAGTAGAACTCAAGAACACTTTGTGAATGAATTCGTCCGGGGTAGTATCTAACAGCTACCATATTTTGTTCTACCATGAATCAGTAATGTTCGCAATACTACGTTTTGGTTTGAAGGTACGAGTAGTTGTAGGCGAAATTACAGGCACATGAGACTTAACAACTTAATGTTGGGGTTACGGGGGTAGTGCAGTCACTTGTGAGGCAATGCATCTGTTCTAGGTAGAGGTTACCACTTAAAATCAGGAAGGCCTCGCGCTTGTACAGTTTCCTAGTAACATAATAAAAAATGTAGTGATTTTTAAACCATGTTAACTATAGACTGTTTGATAAGTTCCAATGATTAATATACGTACTTTATTTTCTTTTTTATCATCAACTAAGCCCCATGTCCAACGGTCCTCATCATTATTCTGAAAAACGTTTTTAAAAGTTTAGTATTATATCAAATAGCAACATATCAACATGTATGGATCCATAACTGTAAATTGCTTGACTAAATACTATTAAATACTTGACAATCAGTCATGCATTTAGTAGCATCAACCGCCTTTTCCACTGACTTCCAAAACGAAAGGCGGAGATTCTCAAGTAGACGCGTATATTTTTTATGTATACGCATAATTTTTTACAGAGTATTCCAATTTTGATAATTATTTCAGTTTGATAGAGTATACTTCCAAGGTGATCCCATTTAAATTTCATTAAATTTGGTTATGCGGTTTTTGAGTTACAAATCCAATTACTAAAAAGTGTTTCGCCTATCTTGATGATAACGTAATTGGCGGTGAATAAAAAGGGTGTACTTTTTTTTACCATAAAATAGAATCGACTTCAGCACTAAAAATGTGAAATAACTTGTCGAAGCCATAAGTATCTTTGAACTATCATGGTACCGACTTCAACAAGTTATTTGACAGTTTTTACTGTTGAAGTTGGTTCCATTTTTTGGTCTACATTTTTTTCTGTTATATTCATCAACGAAAAAAGGATTTTTGAAAATTTATTCTTATTGGTGGTGATTTCAATTAATTTTATTTTACAAGTGAGTGAAGTTGCCGGCGGGTCAGCTAGTTTATAGTATGACTGCAACATTAATACTTAATCTATGGATGGTTGATATCATAGATTGACCTCGAGACCTTTCCATCGTTCATAAACAGATTATACATGTCAAGATGGGGTCAATGATAGTTTGATTTTATAGATTCTGGTTTTGACGTATTAATTTAACAATTTCTAAATTACTTCTATAAAAATCCTTTTAGAGTTAGAATTTTTAGCGTACATTTTGCCTATAAACAGAAAGTTCTGTATATCTGAAATGTTGTTACATATATTTCATATCATCACACATTTTCTCATTAAAACCTGTGTATTTTTATCAAAAACTTATTCGTCTATATACCAGCGTTACGTAAATTAAAAATAAAACATTACTAAGGCGAAGGCCGGCAAGTGCGATGTAGGTCGTCCACCGACAAGGTGGACCTACGACGGGCGGGATGACGTTGGATGCAGCCGTGCGATTCTCCAAGAGCAAACATCGTTGCATCTTTGACAACATACGTGAAACAAATGACTAGATGACAAGGAACGTTGGAAAAACAACCTTATGTACAAGGGCGATATCTCATTAAGTAATCGAATCATTAGAGAATCGCACGGCTGACCGCTTCTAACCGATGCTTATGAAAATGTATGGGGGACGCAGTGGACGTCCTATGGCTGACACGATGATGATATACACTGGATAAAATAGTAATAGATAATAGTAATATTTAATAGCTGCAATCTTAGCGTAAAAAGTATGCATTTAACTACAATATTATATTAGCTGTTCTATACCTATATGATTAGTTTGAGACTGGCCCCATGCGTGAATGGCCTGCTTCTGAAATAGGTATATATGCTACATGCTACTTTGTGGAAGTAAGTTCAACAGAAGGACGTTCCTCGATGGATTATATTTTGTTACAAAGCTTAGCTTTCAAGTCGGTACCATTTAAATTAAACCAGCGGTTGCTTTTGAATTACGCTTAATATGGAAAATATATTATGTGTGCGACATCTACTAACTGCAAAAAATTATCACCTGTCAATCGATTTTATGGAAAAATTAAGAATTCAAACTTTTTTATTGCTGGGCCAGGTAATTATTTAACTCCTCGAGATTTGAATAACATGTTGTTTATATTGTCTACCTAGTATCATTTTTAACACCATTGAAGCCAAACACGTTAACCGAAGCGGTTTTGAATATTTAGTTTTGAATATCACAAATGACAGACTGTGGGCCTAGCACAAATAACTGCGTAAGTGTAACGTAACGTGTCATTCACGTGAAGCAGTTACTGTCATTTATCTAGGGCAACTGTGACACAGACAACTCATAGTTTGTAAGCGTGACGAGTTGACGGTTACGATACCAATACATTTAGGAAAATTGTTCTTTCTACGGCCTCCGGTAATCTTCAATAATTACGTGATTAGTGCATTTTTAAAATACTCGTATTGCATGATCATATCGGAAAATGCCGGGTATAGCCTAAATACGAATTTAAAAAATACATTTATTGCTTAGAACGGAAAGCACCCACGTTAATAGTTATATGACGTTCGTTCAACAATCAATAATTTACTCACCACTTCTGTCATAAAAGATTCATTATCATTATCTCGGACTTGTCCTAATGTCACTGAAAACAACAAATTATTGTTTTCACATAATCTTCAAATATGCAACCGCATTGATTTTAAATTAATAAAATGAATTTGGATTTAATGAAACAATATTCACACCTGCATAAAGCAATGTTACAATCACTGCACTGCACTTCATTTTATAAACGGATTTTATTGCTTTTATCATAACATAATTATAGATTTTAAATTCGCAATAACTTTTTGGTTACGATATTAAATTATTATTATAAAATTTTCTACACATTTATTGCAACATATTATTTAAAAAAATACTTTTACACAAAAAAAATAAGTTATGTAAACGCGTCTGTATGCCTCTACAGATTCCTTGTAACTGGTTTCAGAATCATTATGCCATTATAATTTGTTTATCTTCTTGTATAAGTAGTTTTTTTTACTTAATGTGGTCTTGTCTGTTTGTACATTTGCCATTCCTTCATTAAATATGTTAAGGTTTTTATTCATGAAGTCAGAGTCAAGTCACAACCACATAAACAAGCCTGCCGTCAAATCACTGTCCTGTGTAGCTCGCGTTCTAGTAAAACGGTTAATCCATTACTAAAACTTTCCTAAGCGATTTATGACGAGGAAATACACATTTCATGATAACGTTTCGGCTACACTCGTGTCCCGTTACGAAAACTTAACGCTTGTTAATCCACCTCTATACCATGTCAAAACTAAAAAAAACAAACCTATGTACATTACACGAATTCAATAATATGCATTGTTATTGCAGGCTTGTTAGTACTCTAGGTTAATAAACTATCAAAAAAGTACTAACAAGCCTGTCTGAGTCACGATGCTATAAATCATCTTCGAAACAAGTTTGACAAACCTGATTTCTATTAAGATTCGGCGGCTTTGCTGAAGGTCAACAAAGTATGCAGCACTCATTGTAAACTATTGAAGTAAGTAAGTAAAGTTTGGCACACGTTGACTCGTGCTTAGATGACCGCTAGTAGCATTTCCAATAGGCCGTCGACAAACAGTTTCCGCTGAGGATGGGTAAAGTCGTTGGTCTTAGATATCACAGAAAAATAGTTGGTCTAACGAATTGAATACTTTCGGGCGGTCTAAATCTACGAACCTAGGACTACATTAGACTATCCACGAACACGTATAGGCTCGCGTGGTGGATTTAGCCTGCCGTCTCAGCAGTTGAAACGGGATTGGTTAATTAGGCAAAAAGCCTTGAAAATATTGTTTCTACACCACTACGAAAGTCCAATAATGGTTATTGGTGTCGACTCTGTAAGCATTCTCTTAACTTATATCTAAATTATGACAGTACTTATTTTGTTTAGGCTAAAATTCAAATTAATATAACACTTTCGAATGACAGCACTAATATTAGATATTTCTCTTCAATATTGGGGATGTTTTAGACAGTTTAGTCGTCACTTAACTTGGAGCTCGCTAAACTAACCTAAAATAACCCAAAATTGAATAGAATAATTATATTTTAAGAAGTGTCACGCTAAGTGTTAAACGAATTTAGATTTTATGGTCAACAGAATAAGGACCACCATAATACATTTTTAGTTCGGTAGTTTAGTTTAGTTTTTATGAACAAGTGAATCGCTACCACTGTGTCACATTCAGCCAGTAATTTTAGTGCCCTTGAAGGGCTTGAAGCTTAATCAAAGTACTTAGAACGTGCGGCCCCGAGTATACATATAGATATGTGTATATAGTATAAATTTAATATAGATGTATAGATATATATATTTCTACATACTTTGCCTTAACACACAAGCAAATCATATCTATGTGTTAGTTAACTAGCACATAGAGATGATTAGCTTTTTCATTAGTTAGTCAATTCTTAAAACTGCATGGTTTCTACCTATGTTCTATGAGACTTACTTATCAAAAAAGGCTGAAAATGTATGCCGGTTGGCAATATCCATGCCACAAAACAAAATTATTGGCACTTGGGCCTGGAACCTGAAAGAAAGTCGGTTAATACGTTTTCATACCACCTGCTTGAAAATGTCCAATTACATATCATACAATCTCGACGTCAAGCAAGGCATTACATACGCGGGGCTGTTATGTTCCTCATTTAATTATTATATATAGAGTTGTATGATCAAAACGGTTAAACGGTAGTGTCGTTTTAATTTATTTTTATTGTAATTTAATTTTATTATGTCATTTTGCACACCATTTTGTTTGGTATAATGTCAAAGAAACATAATTTATAATATGTAACATCATACATTTGTCTGTAGATAAATTGTAAACCACATTCTGCAAATAAATAATTTGGATTTGAAAATACAGGAATTTTGCACACTGTTAATATAATTGCAAAAGGTGCGGTTCTTCCTCAGGCAGACTATAATTTGCTTAATGTACTTAATAGTTCCTTATATGCCTTTTTATACGAAATAATGCTAAATTTTAATGCAATTAATGATGCAACGCCTGAATTTGACAATATGGTGTCGTAATAGGATTTCCACATTTTCTGAAATTGAGGGAAAAAAGACAATGTCGATGTCATGCTTTTAAACTAGATATGTTTTATAATTCAATGACCGGTGAATAGAGACATGGTAATCGGATCCGTCGCACATCCAGACCTACGGTAGAGCTGCTCACTGTATTAACTCCTCTGAATTGTAAATTGTGTAAGCGGTCTAAGTGTATTGTGTACTCTACGGTGCCGAGCGCCTGAGACACTCAGGGACACCTTGTCAAACTTGCAAACTAAAGTATAGGGACTGAAAATGTGCTTCAAATTTGTTTAAATCCTAGTCTGGAAACCATGGAGGTGCTCCATTTATTCTCTTGGATGCCGTTTTCTGAAATACTTGATCACAAAATAATTATTATATTCGCCTTGACCAGTGGGATTATCTAACAGCAAACTTCGTTGCATCTTTGACAACATCCGTTAAACAAATGAAGAGATGACAAGAAACGTTGGAAAAACAACCTTGTGTACAAGGGCGATATCTCAGTAAAGTATTTGACATCGGTGAGCTCGTCGACGAATCATTACAGCGGCAGTTTCGTGACTACGGACGACAGATGCGAATGGCAACCTTGCAATAAAATTGACTTTGAATTGAAAGCACGATAGCTCCAATTTCAACAAGACTGTCTTCCATTTGCTTGAAGAGAATTCTGCAATATTTTGGTCACATCGCTAGAAAGGAAGGAGATAACCTCGAGGAACTTGTGGTGACTGGAAAAGTCGATGGCAAAAGATCTCGTGTCCGCAGTCCAATGCGTTGGTCCGACCAGATCCGCACCAGTCTTGATACATCCGTTTACGATGCTCTACACATAGCTGGTGACCGAACACACTGGCGTAATATCTTAAAAGAAAAAACAATGGTTGGAGGAGGTCACGACCCTCAGACATGAGGATTACGACTCAAGGAGGAGACTATGTCTACAGCGACAGATTTGTATCGATGACCGAAATCAGTTGATAGACTTCCAAACTGATAACGGAAGATCCATCCTTGGGGCAGGTGTAGTTGCGTACTGTATTACGGCACTATTCACAAGAAACGGACTCTAACACATCATCATCAGCCTGTAGCAGTCCACTGCTGGACATAGGCCTCTCCAATTGCACGCCACTTAGGTCTATCTTGGGCTTCTCGCATCCAGTTTTTGCCAGCCGTCTTGCGCAGATCGTCACTCCACCGTGCCTCAGGACGTCCTACACTACGTTTGCCGAGACGCGGTCTCCACTCTAGAACTCGTTTACCCCAACGGTTGTCGGTTCTACGGCTAATATGGCCAGCCCACTGCCACTTCAGCTTGCTGATCCGGTGGGCTATGTCGATGACCTTGGTTCTCTGACGGATCACTTCATTTCTGATGCGATCCCTCAGAGAAACACCGAGCATAGCCCTTTCCATAGCCCGCTGAGCGACTTTGAGCTTGTGGACCATTCGAGCCGTCAGTGTCCACGTTTCGGCTCCGTATGTCATGACGGGTAGGACGCACTGATTGAAGACTTTCGTCTTCAGGCACTGTGGAATCGGCGAAGTAAGGACTCGACGTAGTTTCCCAAACGCTGCCCAGCCCAGCCGAATTCTTCTATTCACCTCGTTCTCAAAGTTGTTTTTTCCCAACTGCAATGTCTGCCCGAGGTACACATATTTTTGAACAACTTCGAGAACGGCGCCGTGTATCGCAATCGGTTCCGGTAGAACATGTTCGTTGAACATGACCTTGGTTTTGTCCAAGTTCATCCGTAGGCCGATGCGTATAGAAGAGTCAGCCAGGTCATTCAGCATCTGTTGCAGGTCCTGCAGCGTCTCTGCCACGATGACGATATCGTCAGCAAATCGCAAGTGAGAGATGTATTCGCCGTTGATATTAATGCCACGTCCTTTCCAGTTCAGCGTCTTGAACATATCCTCCATTTCATTTGAAAACAGTTTCGGGGAAATAACGTCCCCTTGTCTCACTCCTCGATGCAACGGTATGGGACTTGTTTGCTGATTCTGTACTTGGACGGACATGGTGGCGGTTTTGTAAAGACATCTCATCACTTGGATGTATCGCCAATCTATCTGGCAACGCTGCAGGGACTCCAGAACAGACCAGATTTCAACCGAGTCAAAGGCCTTCTCATAGTCCACGAATGCTAGACACAGGGGCTGATTATACTCTTCAGTCTTCTGTATAATCTGCCGCAATGTGTGAATGTGGTCTATGGTGCCGTATCCGCTCCGAAACCCAGCCTGTTCCGGTGGTTGGAATTCGTCGAGTCTACGCGCAAGACGGTTCGTGATCACTCTTGAAAACAGCTTATAGACGTGGCTTAGAAGGGATATGGGTCGATAGTTCTTCAGCAGGGTCTTATCTCCTTTTTTGAAGAACAGGACGACCACACTCCTACTCCACGCCTCTGGAGTTCTCCCTTCGAACAGGACAGCGTTAAAAAGCTTCTGGAGCTCCCTCAGTACGGGTTTACCTCCTGCTTTTAGTAGCTCTGTTGTAACGCCATCCTCTCCAGGGGCTTTTCCATTTTTAAGCTGTCTAAGAGCGATCTCGATTTCGCCAATACTGACTTCTGGCAAGTCTTCGGTGAAATGGCGTGTTAACGTGGCTCTAGGATCATTTTCGGGATCAGGTCGAGATGCATGCGATGCGTATAATCGGCCATAGAAGTCCTCCACTTCCGAAAGGACTGCCGGCTTCGAAGCAACGACTTCTCCACTAGCTGTGGTCAACTTCGTCAGGTGGCTTCTTCCAAGAGATTGTACGAACACCTTTGACCCTCGATTCTGCTCGATCGCTCTTTCGATCGAAAGAGTATTGAAGCACCGGAGGTCGTGTCGTACGTTCTTGTTGATCTCTCGGTTTAGAGTCCGCTTTTCTGACGAAGTGATGGGTGGGTTTTCACGTCGTTCCTTCATTAGCCCCAAAGTCTCTTCTGAAAGCTTGGACTTCTTGCCCTTACGCTGCATGTAACAAAATTTCGTACCTTCTTCCCTGAGGACCCGAGTCACATTTTCGAGGTTCTGGTTTACGTCTGTGGTGGTTTCCACGGCAGCGAATTGGTTCTCCAGGTTTAACTGGAATGTTTCAGATCCTGCAATGGTTTGGAGCAGTGTTGGTCGGAGCCTGGACTTCATCAGACGGACACGTTGCGCCTTGAAGTTGATATTCAGAGAGCCTCGGACAAGTCGGTGATCGCTACCGGTATTGAACCTGTTGATCACGGAGACATCTCTAAATATGTGCCTTTTATTCGTCATGATGAAGTCAATCTCATTTTTAGTCCTAGTGTCGGGGCTTAGCCACGTCCACTTCCTTTGGGGCTGTTTCTTAAAGAAGGAGTTCATCAAGAAGAGCCCCTCCCGTTCGAGGAAGTTCACGAGCATTTGCCCCCTATGGTTTCTGCTTCCAAAGCCATGGCATCCTACTACCGATTCGCTGAAATTCTGTACTCCCACTTTAGCGTTAAAGTCCCCCATGACAACGGTATACTGGGTCTTTGTAGTGAAGTGGAGGGCCCTCGATATGTCATCGAACATATCCTCCACTTCATCGTCCGAGTGTGTTGAGGTCGGTGCGTACACTTGCACCACCTTAAGGCTATACCTCTCGGTGAGCTTCACAATAAGGTACGCTACCCTGTTCGACACACTGGACACTTCCACAACGTTGTCAGAAAGGGACTTGTTTACCAGAAACCCAACGCCACCTTGGGATTGTTGGTCTCCCTCTCGGAAGTACATAAGGTGGCCCGATTCTAGGGTTAAGGTGTCCTCCCCCTCTCTTCGGACTTCACTCAACCCCAGTATGTGCCACCTAATTTTCCCAAGTTCCACCTCGAGTTGCGCCAGATGCGAGTCAAGCCTTAGCGTGCGTCCGTTATACGTCGCCAGGGTCAGTTGTTTGTGGTGGCCTTCCGTAGCCCGGAGATTCTTAGCACCCCTCGCCCCGCCGTTACCATGGTCGCCACCATGACCAGGAATAGCGGGGCCGCCGGGAACTAGGGGCCGTGGCTTTTTGTTGTCCTGCATTGGAGGATATTGCCCGTAATCGCCACGCTGGGCAGGCGGGTTGGCGATCGCAGGGCGTAGCTTCTCGCACCGGTGACGCTGCTGCCCGTCACCGGCCTGTTGCATTTAGCGACGCCTGTTGGGATGGGTATACCGCCATCGGTCGGTTGTCAGAGCCTCGTTCGTCGATCAGCAGGATGTACCGCGTGCAGGTGAGGTTGACTTGGGTCAAAAGATGTTGGATCGCCCCTTACATCCCATACTCTAACACAGAAGGGGCGTATCACTATGTGTCTTTATTTGAATGATACTGGCTTCGACACTTGCAATAACCTGCATAAGGCTGATCGGTTAACAATACCATTCCATGAGGCAACAGAGTTAAAAAATATTTCTTCCTTCTGAGAAAACCCGACTTATATGTTTGTAGGATCTCTTGTGCGGTAGCATCTTGGTTGGTAATATCGCAGCACTAGAAATTCAGCTGCGAAGTAATATTGCATTAGCATTACTGCGTTAAGGTGTAAAGCACGCTAGCAAGTGAAATTATTAGCTAAATGAGACAAACAATTAATGTGCGTGAAGTTCGTAGCTGAACATTTAACAAAATTAAAAAAGTAGTTCTAACCTTTGTAGGGTTCCGTACCCAAGGGGTAAAACGGGGCCACTACTTACTAAGACTCCGCTGTCCGTAAGTCTGTCTATCCGTCTCTCACTAGGCTGTATCTTATGAACCGTGATAGTTAGCCAGTTGAAATTTTCACAGATGATATATTTCTTTTGCCACTGTAACAAAAAATACAAAGAATTGGCCAAGTGCGAGTCGGACTCGCGCATGAAGGGTTCCGTGCTATTACGTATAAAAAAGGCAAAAAAAATCTGTTGTAGTTATGGGAGATTTATAATTAATCTTTTGAGAACCATTGACGTAAATGTACATTCGTTTCATTCATAAATCTTATGTTTTAAATATCACGGTATATGAAGGGTTAATGGTACGGAACCCTTCCTGCGCGAGTCCGCCCCCCACTTGGCCGGGTTTGTTTTTATTAATGCAACTGCCCTGGCCGGTGTATAGATAGTGTTTTCTATCAGGCGCATTGGAAGACTTGTCAGTTTTGTATCTATAATTTATATACTCGTAGTATAAAATATGCCATAAGTAATTGTAGTAGTGTAAAATACAGAACCTGCACACAATATTTGAATGCACATCGTGAAATCATTACGAATTTTAACCCTTTAATGACAATTCCGATATTGTGAAATGCTCGTTTCAGTTCATTTAACTTAATTTAAACTCTTCCGTTATTATGTAGTAAATCATATTTCCGTGCGTGTTTCGAATTGTTATTTACACTTCTGCATGAGTATCTGTTTATGAAAATGTGTTTATCATATTATCAATAGCTGCGACCCGCGGCTGGACCCGTGCTTATAATGACTATTATTCTACAGGAATATTCTTCCAAGAGAAAAACGTTAGCTTACGTTTCCTAATTAGAAATAATTTATTAAAAGGCACCAAACATAAATATAAGAACGCCAATTGTTAATTAATGTGTTATAATAAAGATTATCTATTCTGAAATAAATGCAGCCACTACTTAGAAAGAATGACGAGATCAACGAGTAATGGAGTGGACTATGCTTAGGGTTACCCTACCTGATAAGATTCGTAGGAGAATTAAGGTCACCGTCATAGCTCTCAAAGTTAGCAAGTTGAAGTGGCAATGGGCAGGCCACATCGTTCGCAGAACTGACAACCGATGAAGGAAGAAAGGTTTTCGAGTGACGACCACGCACCGGAAGGCGTAGTGTAGGCCAGCTCTTCGCTAGGTAGAACGACGACCTTGTCAACATCGCGGGAATCGCTAGGTATTTTGTTTCCGTGAGCTCAGTTAAGCCTTTTCTACCGACTTCCAAAAAAAAGGAGGTACTCAAATGTTTGTTACCTCATAACTTTCGCCTGGGTGAACCGAATCTCAAAATTATTTTTTTGTTCGAAAGCTGGTGCTTCCCATGTGGTCTATTTTAAATTTCATCAAAATCTGTTTAGTTGTTTTTGAGATACACTTCAATAACTGAATGGAATGGAAGTCGGTATAAATTTTTTCAAATAGAACTTTTTGGATTTTATTTTGCACTATATTCCGCGAATAAAACTTACGATTGTCATACGAACCATTCGTAGGTACAGATTTTCCGACCATAATATACAACTAGATGTCTATGACATGACAGTGTTTCACACTATATAGCATATATATATAGCACATATATTCTCACAGTCTTGCTGTAACATAATTCAACTTCATTTCGAGTATTCAAACACATCCTTGCTTTGCATATATACTCGTAGTATGATAAAGTTGTGCAGAAGCTGGTGTCATAGTGTGCTGCGAGATAGCAGGAACAATAGCTCAAGTATCACCATCTTGTTAGTACTTTGCAGTACTAAGATTAGATGTGGCATTTGAACAAGTATTTCTTCAAGCAGGATTTATAACAATAGTACATTAAATACTACGCAGTCAACAGCATATACATTTGAACCACTTGACTCCGTGTACCTCACTCACCAAACGTAGATAGATAGATAGATAACGCTTTATTGTACATAAAACAAACGTGGATACATTTAATATAAAATTATCAATACTGTTGTACAATGGGCGGTCTTATCCCTTATAAGCGATCTCTTCCAGACAACCTTTGGATGGAGAGAAATTATGATACACGAATAGACGGCAATGTATTTGAAAAACAACGTCAAAAGTAAACCTAAATAATATTAAAATTACATATGTAGTTTACTGCTATATTATCAAGAACAATGCGTTCTTTTTCTCCCCCCAGCCTGCAGGTACCTATTATCACAATACCAAAAAAATGTTACTACCTAATGTTACTGCCCGCTAGACTGTTGGCCAACCCTGAGCTATATTAGCTTTATAAATTATTGATAAATCTTAGACGTATCAAATTTGAACATGGAAATCCATAAAAAGTGGCTTATCTATCCTTTTTCGTAGATCACGGACTACGGTCGTTAAGTTTGGGTATTATAACTAAATTCGAGCCGGCCGATTACGGAGTTTGACGTCAACTATGAGGCATCTAACAATTCATAAACGCTATAAATAACCTTTCCAAGCGTTAACTTAGAACTTGTAGAGGCGTACATTGTTGTAGCGGGCCATTGTGCATATTGGAAAATGTTCCGTTTTACGTTTTACTAAATAACTACGATGTGCTGAATAGTCGATACTTTTGAAATACTATATTATACTTACATTATATGAATAAAAACAATTCGCCTCAAATTTTAGAACATCAATCGCTCATAGTGGCGTATAAAACCTACCTTTAAACCAAATCGCAAACGACGAGCAAACTGGTTGAACGGATTTAGATGGTATTGTAAATTATATGTCTTAAAATAATACATTGAATATTTAGAAGTCTATGAAAATGGTCCTGTGTGATATTGGATTACCACGCGGGAGGCACTAGTATAAAATAATATATCTGATGCGATTGAGCGACAAATATATTGTTGATCTTTAACTAGATCTAATTGTTCTTAAATCAACCCACTAATATTATAAATGTGAAAGTTTCGATGGATGGATAAATGGATGATTGTTACTCAATAACGGTAGAACGGCTGAACGGATCTGGATGAAATTCGGCACATAGATAGATTATAGTCTGGAATAGCACATAGGCTATTTTTCATCTTCATGATCATGATTATCATCTATCAACACGCGGGTGAAAAAGCGTAGTGTTCTTGGGCACAGCATATGCAAAATAACAAGATCTTCGCCTACGAAGAGATCGTAATGATGACAGTTCTGTCAAAGTTTGTGTCAGTTTCTGATAGTTTTGTTAAAAACACACTATCGTTTTTACAGCTCGATACACAAGACGTGCTTAATGACCGTCAAGGGTGATGAAATGTAATGACAGATTTTTTCTTTCCATTGTGATTAGTTTTATATTTGTATGTGCGAATGTACTGTATTTTATTATTAGTGTTTACAGATTGATACACTAAGTATTTAAATTTACTAATACTATTAAATCAATTGCGTTTGACTATATAAATATTTTATGACATTTTGGTATAAAGATAGTTGTGGCCTTGGAGAAGATAATAAGTTACACGAAGTACTAACCCGGTGCAGACGAAGTCGCGGGCTCCAGCTAGTGTCTAATAAATATTATAAATAAGGTTAAACTGTGCGCGTGATTGCTTGTTACATGTACCAACTCGTAGGTAGGTAAATGTAACAAGCAATAGGTATATATAGTATGCAAAAGTACGATTACAAATAATGAGTTATAAAATGAGTGTGTAACTAACAACACATTGTATAATTTTTTATTGTTATAGTCCATTTAAAATTAAATGAAAATATTTACGGCCTTACTTACAAAAGTTTTATAAATTTAAATAACGTCATTTAAAGTTAAGCAGCGTTTATAAGTAAGGCTCATAATATTTAAAATTAGTTTACAGTTTTTATTTTAATTTACGGTTTGCGAGAGTCAGATGAAAAGACGTAATTTAAAGTGGAGCAATAAAAGACGTTATTTAAAGTAAAGCAGCGTTTATGAATAAGGCCCATAATGTTTAACATATCATACAAACTAAACACTAAATGAGCCGTTCTTATTACAGAAGACTAATCTTATCTTACAAACCTAAATCTGACCTTGCTGATATATCAACTAATCTTGCACACTCGTTAATCCTAGCAGCCTAGGTAGCCTAATAATACAATATGATACAAGTGTGGGGTGATCAACATCCCACACTCGTGTCATACGAAGGTTTACATCACTCATGTGAGGAAATAACCGACTTGTATTATTATCGTAATCTTTTAATTTTGAAATTACAATAAAGTGAATATTTTAATATTTATTGCATTTTTTTTTTTTTTTTTTTTTTTTTTTTTTTTAGATATATGAACATATTAATAAAATTAAATATTTCTTATGTATAATTAATCCAATTTTATTTATATATTAAAAAAGTTTACTATTTTTTAGCTATGCACCTAACTGCAAACTCTTTGTTAATATGAACAAGCCAAGCTAAATAAAGTTGTTTAAAAATAAGGTATTACCCGGGTAAATAAGATTGCTTCATCTACATGCATATAACATGCAACGAGATACACATTTAATTTATTCTGGTTAATTCGTTAACGTACATGTACGCCAATGGTAAAATAAAATGCACATGTGTTAAATATCTTTGATTCCGAGCCTAAAACCGGTGTAATAAAAGCCTGTTTTCGAGTATGTGTGATGAAAAAGTTATTATGCTTTCTGGGCTTAAGCTATCCGCGTACCAAATTTCATTTAGATCTAATCAGCCATTGTAACGTGAAGAAGAAACAAACATACACACTCACTCATTACTTCCACATTTTTACATAATATTTAATAATTTTTATTAGTCCTCTTGCCTGTGACTTCAATAGTTAATAATACATATAATTTAATTTAATACTCATTAACATAAATAACACTTATATATACTTACATCTAATACATCTAACGAAAAGTCTCTAAACACTCCACAGCTCAGTGTGACACTTGCTTAACGTCGGTTCTGCATATCGCCGGATTCCGCGTGTTGACGTAGGTCAGTACAGGCTTACACACACATAAGTATGCACCGCTCAAACGCAGCAATGCAGCGTTGAGCCGCGGTGACGACTCGCTACCCTCGACTCGAATCATTAGCGCTTGTATGCCTACTTAATTATCGGTAACCCTCACATAAACTTGCGTATGCCTGGTTTTAGGTGTATTAGGCAGATAATAGGCAATTTCAAAAATTTTACACTAAAATACAGATTCATGTAGTGCTTACAGTGACATTTCTAGAAATAGGATTATTCTATTCAGTTCTGGGTATCTTTATGATAGTTTAGCGAGCACCAAGTTACGTGACAAGTTACGTGAGGATCTGTCTAAAATATGCCCGCAAATGAAGCGAAATATCTGGTTTAGGTAGGTGGTGATTCGGGAGTTATGTGCTAATTTGGAATTTAGCCTATATAAGATTAAATTTTGAGTTTTTGTTTAGTTTAGACTTTAGAAAATGCTTATAAAATACCGATTAGTACGTAGTAGGTACTTAAGTAAATTTATATGTGTAGGTAGGTAATTGATAAAACTGTTAACTTTATATCATTATTATTGAAATATTGTGTTGAAATGTTGTGTTATCCGGTTTATGTACCCAATGTGGTTCCTAATTTTACTGTCACGAATGAAACTTACTGAACCTTCGGGAAGAGACTAGCCTCCCACAACACAGGGAATCCTAGTGTGGGAGCTAGTGCTCATAACTTAGCTTAAAGGTATAGATAAATTAAGTAAAACTTAGTATAGCTACGTAATTTTAAGCTACATATTGTACACCTATATCCTGAAATAAACATGATTTGATTGATTGATTGATTTAAAATTAAGTTTACAGTTTTTATTCTAATTTACTGTTTGCGAGAGTCAGATGTGCCCTGTAACTAGTTTTAATGTAGTTTAGTGTAGTGAATAGTGATATAACCAGGAGTTCTCAGTTTCACCAATGGAATGAATAAAAAAAGTAAAAAGTCTAACCCGTCACATGAAAACTATAAGTGAGTATATAATGTTATGATAATAAAAAGTAGCCTTTGTGTTATTCCAGACTATTGTGGATCTCTGTGCCAAATTTCATCGAGATCCGTTCAGCTTTTCTGCCGTTTTTGACTAACAAACATCCATTTATCCATTCATCCATC
Source organism: Selenia dentaria (assembly GCA_917880725.1). NCBI lineage: Eukaryota > Metazoa > Arthropoda > Insecta > Lepidoptera > Geometridae > Selenia > Selenia dentaria. The sequence continues at coordinate 29,727,167 of OU862890.1, read as the reverse complement.
CAAACATTCACATTTATAATATATGTGGGATAGTGGGATAGACCTCAAGACAAGAGTCTTCGACCAATGTGTGTTACCAGTGATGACTTATGGCACTGAAACGTGGTCTCTTACTATGGGCCTCATAGAAAAGCTCAAAGTCGCACAACGAGCTATGGAGAGGGCTATGCTCGGGGTTTCTCTACGTGATCGAATCAGAAATGAGGAGATCCGTAGAAGAACGAAAGTCACCGACATAGCCCAGAAGATTAGCCAGTTGAAGTGGCAGTGGGCAGGGCACATAGCACGCAGAACAGATGGCCGATGGGGCCGAAAGGTTCTGGAGTGGAGACCACGGACCGGCAAGCGCAGCGTAGGTCGTCCACCGACACGGTGGACAGACGACCTGATGAAGGTAGCAGGACGACGTTGGATGCAGGCCGCTTCCAACCGGTCCTTTTGGAAAATCATGGGGGAGGCCTATGTTCAGCAGTGGACGTCCTACGGCTGAGATGATGATGATGAGTGGGATAATAATATATAGTTTTTCTTTAGATTTTTTTTAAAATTAATAATAATTTATGTTTACAATAGAAAAACATGAGTTTACAAACTTTCTCGTGATATTATGTAGACCCGTCAGCAAATTCCTGAAAATACTCAACTAGAAATGTTCTTACTTACACAAGTAAACATTAGATTGACTCAGATAATGGTAAGTAGCCCTTTTAATTAATTCTTCCATCAAGTTATCACTGTGTTAATTAGCTTGTTATCAACATTCCATTCATTTGTTAAAACAACAGACAACTGCAGAAAGCACCTGCCGTCATCACAAAAAAGCCACTTATTAAATTGAGATCACAAAAAGGTATTCAAGAGCTCAGTTAAAAGAAGAAAACGAATTTACAACAACAAAAGGCGGAGATAAGCCGCGAGAGAAAACAAAATTCTAGATGCGAAACAGATAAGCGAAGGTTTTTGTGGAGATTCTCCGGTTCTACCTCGCAGTGGTCGATTATAATCGTCTCGGATTGTGACGGGTGCCAACCGCGTTAAATGCAACTGTGGTGCTTACAGTATAAAAAAAAGAATACTACCTAATTACTATTCAAATTCAGGGTTTTGTCCAGATGCTTGTACCACAGAGTTATAATAGGAAAAAAAACGTATTTGCAGTTATGCGAGAGAATTATATTTTTAGTTCCAAAATGTATCCCATTGCAGAAGAATCTGGTTCCGGCGTGACACTCGAAATGGTGGTGAACATATTCCGGTTCCACTACCAGACGTCCGTTTTTGGCGGTAAATTAGGATAGAGAATGGATAACGATGCTGTTCTTATAGGTACTTAGATGACCTAAAAATCAGAGCAGGGTGGCATTATAGAAGTAAATGGTATGAAATACGCAAAAACATCTTTAGTTCGGAATTTTTCAGTATCTTCATTGGTTAACTAGACTTTTGGATATGATTCTACAGCAATTAACTATAATCAGGAATGTAGATCCAATATATCAATAAACATAAACATGGCATATTATGCATACAAAATTAACTTATATTGAATTAATAATTTGAACAAATATTATAAAAGGTACATACTTACAAAGGTTAAGAGACACTTAAAAATGTATTAAACCATTTGTTGAAGGAAAAAGTGCCCAGAATGCTGGCTGCATTTCTACGTTGAAAATCTAAGCTAATTTTTACTATAAACAGGTTAATATTGAACATATACCTACCTCTAAGACGATCGGTGGAGTACCTTTAAAATCACATACAATTACATAAACTTACCAAAACAGCCCGACTTAATGGAAACTTCTTACCAAAATACTTACTTTCATATGTTGTTTTTTTCCTTCTTTTTCCTTTTCTGGAAACATGTTTTTTCTTTTCAATTGTATCGTTTGCTTTTATGGTCATCAACTTGTACTTATATTCTTAGGGAGACTGCTGCTATCGACCCCAACGGAAGATCAGCGCTGGTAAACTAGCAACGCTGAGTGGGGACCGATTTGTAACATTTGACATTGTTACATTATTATTGGGTACTTTGTCCATTATTTTGTTTTATGTTTTGCAATGTTGTTGTTATAAATAAATAATAATCATAAATCATAGATCATTTATTCAACTTGCGAGAATAGGTATACAACATTTTAAAAACATTGTGGTCTGAAATCGATGGCTTGTTCGGATATCTCCGCTTAATTAAGCATGCAAGGGAAGGTATATTTTCATATTTTATAAAAATAATACTGCTTTATATTAATATTGCGATTTAAGTCTGGGAATTATAGTATCAAAAAGTGTCACGGAAACTTCAAGTAGAGAGAAAATAATTTAAAGTTTCTAACAAGGGGCTTACCTCGGTTTGTCTGGACAGTGGAAATGAATGTTCTGTCTAGCATTTTGTGACAAAAATTTTGTAAACGATGCTACTGTAATGAAAAATTTTAAAGTTTACTCGGTAAAATACTTGGCGATTATAACATAACAAAATATAATAAAAGATATAGTTACTACTAAATTAATCACTTATTCCTCTAACCTGTGTCCGTACAACTTTTGTTTTGTTTTTTTTTTCTATTTCAAATAATGTTCGCGTCTTCTTAGAGATTCGAAGATCTTGCTTCGTCGTTTTAGTCAAAAAGTCCCTACACGCAATTTAATGGAAACCCTGTTTATTAAGATACAGAAGATCATGCGTGGATATTGTTATAAAAAGGTAAAAAAAACAACTTATAGTTTTGTTTATTTATATAAAAACGTTTTTGAAGAGTTGAGTTAAAAACTTGTTTAATTTAGTTTATACAAACGAATTAAAGTTTTAACTAGTACATCGGGACACCAGGCTATTATAATGAAAAGGAGATACAGTTCAAAGTCCTGCCTTGGCATTTTTTAAAATATTTTTTTATTGTTGTGGAACCAACAGTACTTAAATAAAAATAATAAATGTTTTTTTCTATTGGCAATAACAGGTTTTTTCTCTATAAGTATATAATGTCATATCGCTTAGAATGATAATATATTATATATTTTGAATTATAGTTAAGTAACATAGGTGAACATATTTTAAAATTATATTTAAATACAATTTTGATATATAGTTTGGGAAAAAAATCGAATCAGAAATACAACGAAAATAAGGTACGCATAATGATAACATGACAATTAACAACGTTGTTAATTTAAGTTTTTAAACTATCATGGTCACAAACATAACAGGTATTCAAATTATCAACGGGATAATTACCATGTACATTTTCTAAGAGTTTCCGATATTTCGGCACTGTTGCAAGCGCCATGATCACGGATGAACTGAGGAATTGCGGGTGAATGTTTTACGAGCAGACGAAACGGCTCAGTTCATCCGTGATCATGGCGCTTGCAACAGTGCCGAAATATCGGAAACTCTTAGAAAATGTACATGGTAATTATCCCGTTGATAATTTGAATACCTCTTAACGTTGTTAATTGTCGTAATAATTTGCTTTTTAACATTAAAATTACTATGACAGAAGATGTCGATGTCTGAAAAATATTTGTTATAACTCTTGAGTGTTCGGCCAATAACTGAATTTTGAACATAGTTGTAGCGGCTAGGTGGAACATGACATAAATTTGTATGCCTAGTGCGCTTAGCGGGAGCTCCAAATTGTTAGAAGAGTCACGTTAATTCTGGACTTTCTATTCTATTACTACATACGTCATGAACAAACAGAATCTGTAACAAGGAACGTGAGAAGGATAGTCACATCCTTCAACTGCATTTATTTTTGAAATTTGCACGATTGTTTATAACTAAGACCTTTACTTTGTGTACGATAATTTAGGACCTTCACAAATTTAGATTGTATACGTTCTATGTCATGTATATCATATAACAAGGATTCCATACGTTACTACATTTCTAATATGCTGCGGACAGACGTAAAGTACGAGGTTTTTAAGCATTCTGCGTCAGAGAAGGGTCGGCTCACTCTCAAAACAAATCCTAGATTTTTATATGCTCTCGAAACCATTGCCATGATGTGATCTGTCATCATCATTTTGGAGTCGAAGTTTATTCCTAGATCCTTTGTGCTTTTCATTTGCGCTAATGCTACGTTGTCCAATTTATAATTGTAGTTTAGTTTGTTTCGATTACGGGTATAGCTGATTTGATGGCAATTTGTGGTATTGACTCCAATACAAATCACGGTAACAAAGCCGGTACAACTCTTGTTTAAGGCTTATGTGCATCAGCCTCAGTCTTAATGAATAATCTGCATTTCTTTCAATTACAACAAGGAAAGCAGATGTAAAAAAACCGATCCCGATAAAATTAAATTTAAAAGTAAGGTTAATTTATACGGGATTTTACAGCAATAAGTTTCCGTTAACATTTTTGCAGTTATGATAGATATGCAGCATAGTTGGAAGAAACTTACGTTATTAGTTAAATTTATATAATTATTTAAAAAATCATACCAAATACGTTTTTAAATAATTTGTACCTCTTTTTTCTTAACATACACACTATGATGTCTATTTTAAAGTATTAATGAAATTTAGAAGTAAATAATACCCTTATACAAACTATGCAGTGTGGCCTCATATTTAACCCGTCCCGTCATTAGAGATGCGAACAGAAATCACTTCAGTCATTAGAAGTTGCGAATCACTTGGAGCAGTTCGCTAATTGACGGTACTTGAAGTTGTAACTATTGTTTGAACTGTACCATTTCCCTAAGTTATTGTATCATGAGTACTTGAGATAATGAACACTGGTCTTGTCTCTCACTCTCGCAAAGTACCTACTGTATTTAGTTACTTGTATTTAAAAGCATTTTCCACCAAGCCAGCAGAATTATTTGTTTCATGTTTGAGATTTTTTGAGTTTGAGTACTCAGTAAGGTAGACTTTACATATACAAATAAACTAATTAACAACTAATTTTACATTATGATTTACTTCTAATATTTTAGTAAATCAGTAGGGAGTTTGCTTTTCATCATCATCATCATCAGCCAATATCAGTCCACTGCTGGACATATGCCTCTCTTAGTGCACGCTACTGAGCCCGATCTTCGGATTTTCTCATCCAGCTGCTACCAGCCACTTTGCGTATGTCGTCGCTCCGCCTAGCCGGAGGACGTCCTACACTACGTTTGCCGAGTTGCGGTCTCCACTCAAGAACTCAAAAACTATTATTGTAACGTTTGCTATTACTAGTTTAAAATTATTATATTTACACGATTTATTTTATTTTGTTTCCCTGTATGGAGGCATGGTAATTTATAAATCCTACACATGCTCGGGATTTAAACAGAGCACTTGCAATAAGAATACACTTTGTTCTTTTATTGCACAGATAAATATTTTACAAAATGATTTTATGTACGCTCACATCGTGTAAATTGGATTATAAACTACAAAACGAGTGTTTATGTAAATTTATAAACAATTTAGAAATAAAATTATAATAATAAGATAGTGTGAACTTTTTTTTTTCTACTTACTTATAGACTTAAAAAATGTGCAAGTCATCTGTGAAAAAACAATACAACTAATGGTGAAAACTACTTTAAAATCCGTTGCTTGGTTTAGGTTGGCGAATATACAGACTGAAACGAAAACCCCTTTTTATTTTATACTATGTTTATATGTACACAATGAGCTATGGAGAGGGCTATGCTCGGGGTTTCTCTACGTGATCGAATCAGAAATGAGGAGATCCGTAGAAGAACGAAAGTCACCGACATAGCCCAGAAAACTAACCAGTTAAAGTGGCAGTGGGCAGGGCACATAGCACGCAGAACAGATGGCCGATGGGGCCGGAAGGTTCTGGAGTGGAGACCAAGGACCGGCAAGCGCAGCGTAGGTCGTCCACCGACACGGTGGACAGACGCCCTGTTAAAGATCGCAGGACGAAGTTAGATGCACGCCGCTTCCAACCGGTCCTTTTGGAAAATTATGGGGGAGGACTATGTTCAGCAGTGGACGTTCTACGGCTGAGATGATGTTTATATGTAGAAGGAAACGGGAATTCTGTTGCGACTCTAACATACTTGAGTATGACAGGTGCGAAAGTTTGTGAGTACTCACTCACTTCTTCGTATCTTTCAATATTAATAACCCAAAATTTTAATAAACCTTCCCTTTTAGCGCCCTAATTTGTCCTTGGACACACCGGTCGCGCTCCCTAGCGTCAAAATAAGGTTTTTTACCACCAACCAATTGTAACCAATAAAGCATTTATAAAACGACTTTTAATGTGAAACGATTCGACTTCGCGAAAACTTAGTTTTTCGACGCTTAAACCTAACAATCGAAGTTCCAAAAAAAGGAGTAGTGTAATTTGAATATACGTTCTTATGAACTATGGGAGCCAATTCACGATTGAGCAAGGCTCGATAAAAAAAATCCGACATCATTCCCAAAATTTTGCAATTTTTCTTACGTGCTTCGTGGGAAAAAGTATTTTAATAAAATATGGGCAAATAAATTTCAATGAATGTATCATATTCGAATACCCAATGAAATTGACAAGTGAACTATGTCTCCTTTATCATTAAAATTTAATCATTTGATTGTACGAACTAAATATAAAAAGTGTTAGCACGTATTCAATTGCATCTTCGCATTACATCGTACAATCTGATAAGCAATTCTCATCCTTATGTAAAGCATCGTAAATTGTTCTAAAATTAGGATTGGATCGCGCCTTATCGGCTTTCAAATAGCGATAGGCTACATACGTAGGATTTACACATAACTAAGTTAATTTTTATTTCGAGTCACAGGGCAGTTCTCTTAGGATCTTATCCTTATTCCACGAAGTAGAAATCACTGGCAGTAGGTTGTAAGTAGGTGTATCTATCCTATATAATATTATAATTAGAAAGGATTTGTATTTCCCATGTTTGTAACGAATACACTTACTGACTAATTAACTAATAACTGAAACTTCTGGACCGGTATCAAAATTTAATTCACCATTAGAACAGTACATTATACTTTATTAACATAGGCTATATATTTTCATTTATCATCATCATCAATACATATTGTAATTTATTTAATCAGGCGTTACTTAGCAAAAATCCAAATTGAATTAATATTTCTATTAATATTATACTTACATCTACAGAAGTACTCGTATGTATATCACCCATCAGGTTACCATTGTACAGCAAGTTTCGCCTTCATTGTTCGGAGTTCTGCATAGTATACATTTGCTGTTATTGCCTGATCAGACCTGAGGAAGCTATAGTGAATTACATCATAAAGTGACCACCAAACCGATACTATCACCTTTCCATGAGTAGACTTAGCTTGAGGACTTTGTTGTGGCGTTTGACATGTGGTTAACTTTTGCGTTTTTCACTTGCGATTATAGTAAAGAATCCACTTTTCATCACACGTTACTCTTCGGACCAAATCCCTTTATTTCTGTATTGGTTTAACAAGGTAAGACAAGCTTCAACAAGGCGACAACTCTCTGCAGATGCGGTGAATGCATTACTAAAAGTAAAACCTATGTTGATTGACGAGGAAACAATATACAATGTTTCATGGATCTGTTAACTTTGTCTACACTCGTGCACCATTACGAATACTTCCCGCCTTATTTAAACCATGGTTTAAGAGAAATTTATATACAATATTTGTTGCCGTAGTTCAAACTCGGTACCATCTTTATTCCACGTTTCATAATAAGGCGTAACGTTTAATAATCCACCACTATCATACGTCAAATAATTTTTCTAAATTATACTAGAAAAAGTACAAACTAGGAAAATTAATATAGCCATTTTTTTAATTTTTTTTGTGTCTTCTATATACTATATTCTATTTTTTTTAATAAAGCCAATTTATTTCCAATCCCTTAACTAATTACATGAATGACTTAATTTATTAGAGTATGTATTTTTATTAATCCCTATCCTTTTACAAAGGGGTTTTTGGGTGTAGGCCTCCTCCAGCTTGTTCCAATGTTCCCTGTCTTTTGCCTTTGTTCTCCATTCTATTCCCGCTATAGCCCTGATGTCATCACTCCATCATTTTTAGGTCATTCTTTTGCTGCTTGGTCCGTTCCACTTCGTTGCCTCAATCGTCCATCTTTTATCATCATATCGGGCTCAGTGTCCAGCCCAACGCCATTTCAATATAAGGTTGTGATGATGTGAGGAAAATTAAACAAAATGAACGATATTATCTATTTTTAATTTTTTTGGTTCTTACTTATAAACGCTGCTTAAATTTAAATAACGTCATATATTACGTCGCCACAACATTTTTGCTGAGTGCATTACTAAATAACGTCTTCAAAAGTTGAGCAGCGTTTATAAATAAGGCCCTATATTTACTGCAAATAATGTCTCATATTTTTCCACGTACATTGAGGTTCATTAGTAGCGATGACAAAGTATCTACTTGACTGGCTTCCCTCCACGGCTCACCTTAATGCCCTGAGGGCCCAATCTACCGGTTTTGTATGATAGATAACTATGTTATTTTTATCTCTGTGTATATATTATATTAGCTTAGCAAGTTATAGATATTCATTGTGCGAGATAAATCAATTTTATTGGTAGATATTTCATTCAGGTTATTGATTTGTAGCTTGTTACTTGTTTTTATGAAGTAAGCTTGATATTTTATAAAATCGTCTTTATAACTTATTATTATATTGCAAGAATAACACAGTTTTACTCGTAGTAACCCCTCACCAGTCGATTGTCAATATAACAATGAAATTTCTATTGTGTCTGGGTCGTTCGACTGATGAAGTAACAAACAAGTAATTACTTGTTGCTAAATAATTACTTCAAGATAGAGTACTTTTACATAAAAACAAATCTTATTCAATAGTCGAGCAATGAACGTTACTTACTAAAGTAAATGCATGACATAACTATCGAAATTCAATGTATTTTTTTATACCTACTTGTATTAGGTTGTTGTCATGGGATTTTAATTTTTATAGCATAGATCCGTCACAGTTCATCCGTGCGATTCTCTAAGAGCAAACATCGTTGCATCTTTGACAACATCCGTGAAACAAATGACGAGATGACAAGAAACGAAAAAAGAACCTTATGTACAAGGGCGATATCTCATAAAGTATTTGACATCGGTGAGCTCGTCGACGAGCACATCGACGAATCATTAGAGAATCGCACGGATTAGACTTGTGTGCGAATGTCATTTTTACAACATTTTTATACAATTTCACTTTGGCGATAAGAACGAAAATTGACGTGTTCTCATTGCAAAGGAAATGATGACTATTACATTATAGCCTTTGATAGTTCTAACTTCAGGTAAATTCTAGTCTATATGATTAAAGTTGTTGCTTATGTTATTACTTTAACTTATTTATAAATACGGCAGTTAAAGTCAAAGCACAGCCACTTAAACTACACTCGAGAGCAATGAATCCGGGTCACTTAAAGAATGTTAAAAATCTCGGAAACTAAAAATGATAGGTTAATGCAATAAATTGTATTTAATAGACAATGTAATACTCCTTAAATGAAAGTAAAAAAAATATGAGTCACCATACATTTTACTAACACAAAATTACATAAAGAAAAAAACTGCTGATCTCTCCTTAAAACAAAAATAGGAAACATGAAATTTTTGAACTTTATTACGATTTTCTTGAATTTTAATACTTCGTATTGCCTCCTCGTGCTTCCATTACTGCGTTTACGCGGTTTGGCATGCTGTACACCAAGTTCCTTATACGATTTTGGGGAATATTCTCCCATTCCTCTGTGAGAGCAGTTTTGAGCTCACGAAGCGTGATTGGGGGAGGGTTTCGTTGTTTTACGCATATGCCTAGCTCGTCCCAAGCATGCTCGATCGGGTTGATATCCGGGCTGCGCGCTGGCCACTCCATACGAGTAATGTTCATCTCTTGAAGGTAGTCATTCACAATCCTACCTGTATGAGGTCGGGCATTGTCATGCATAAATATAGCATCCTCACCTAAATTGACCATAAATGGACCAACGTGATCATTGAGGATTTCTTCCACATATTTTTCGCTAGTTAAAGAGCCGTTTTCTATGATCACCAGCTCTGTGCGACTTTCAGAAGAAATTCCGGCCCACACAAGTACAGACCCACCACCGTAGGCTACTTTTTCTTCGATGCATGCTTGCTTGAATCTTTCTCCTGGTCTTCGATACACTCTGTGTCTTCCATCGTGCTTGTAGAGCATAAATTTTGATTCGTCGGAGAACATAACTTTTGACCAATCTTCAATACTCCAATTTACGTGGCTCTGGGCATATCTTAGTCTTGAAATACGATGCCCACGCTCCAGTTTAGGGCCGTTTGCAGGTCTAAGGGGTTTTAAGTTAGATTCAGCAAGCCGACGTCTTACTGTCCATGCACTTGGGTTACTTCCTCCGAGGCGTCGAAACTGATTTGTGAGTTCAGTTCCTGTGAGAAAGCGATTTCGAAGCATGGTGTTCACCAAGTATCGGTCTTCTCGTGCTGTGGTACACCTGGTTCGGCCCGTTCCTGATCTGCGTAGGTTAGAACCAGTTTCTTCGTAACGTCGGAGAACTCTTTGTACTGTTGACAGCGACACACCGACAGTCCTGGCTGTATCGCGCTGACTCCGGCCGGTTTCCAGCATTGTAAGTATTCTGGTGCATTCTTCAGGCGTAAGCGACATAATTTCAGCTTGAATAATGAATATAGAGCACTATCAACATAGTTTATGTACCCACATAAATGACAGATTACAAACAAAAGCAAAACCAAATGCTGTAATTTCGTAGTTCCATCTTCGAAAGTGGCCCTTTTTCAAATTTGATTTTTTTATGATATAACTTTACAATAACTAAGAAGTTTTAATACCTTCATTTAAGGAGTATTACATTGTCTATTAAATACAATTTATTGCATTAACCTAGCATTTTTAGTTTCCGAGATTTTTAGGATTCTTTAAGTGACCCGGATTCATTGCTCTCGAGTGTATAAATCGGAAAGGTTTAAGCGAACTGCAGCGAAACTTGTACCGCGTAGTGAGGCGGTATTTTCTCTTGTTTGGCGAAACTAGTTCCGCCGCCCTGCTAACCGTTGCCAACGAATATCTCTACCGCGCGCGGTAGGGATATCCGCTTTGGTGTGAACAGTGAAGTTGTTTATTGTTTATTGCTTACAAATAATAGAACTACTTGTTATTACATACATGACAAATTGTTATAATATAAAATTTATCTTAAATACAGACAATACAGTTGCATGTTGCATGTTGCAATGGGTTCCAAACTAGGCGCGGCCTGTATCTTGGATACCCGAAAATTTAAGGTTAAAATTATAATTTCTCATTCTAAATCATTGGACTTAACAGAATAAGTGCTTTACTTTACATATATATTATTATATTACTATAGTTATATATTTACTTTAAAGATAAAGTGAGTGTGAATGTTATGCGAATAGAAGTAATGTTATAATACTGGAGTTAATTAACTCTCAGTCTCTTTATATGAGAGTGAGTGTAGCCAAGTGCGAAGTTTTATCGTAGCTTCACTTGGTGAGCAAGGATTATTTTTTACAATTACCGCATACCCTTTCGGATTTCTCTATCGCTCACGGTAGCGAATAACGCCCAGGTTTGAATAGGCCTTAATATGGTTAAATTATTTGCCTAAACTTATTTAGGCCGGATAAATTTCTCAACCTGGCATATAGTTACTGTTATACTATCATGTGAATAACGAGACGGGCTAGTGGTTTGCCTGATGGTAAGCACTACGCTTGCCCATGTCAGTAGCAGTGCTACACAGAACTGAAGTTTTTGCATGGCACTGCAGTAAGCTCCTCACACATTGGTTTCAGAGTCTCATGTGCACAGTAATTTCGCTTGCTTCAGTACCTCTTAAAACCTCAAACTCAGTAATCATCATTATCATCATCTCAGCTGTAGGACGACCACTGCTGAACATATGCCTCCCCCATAATTTTCCAAAAGAACTGGTTGAAAAGGGCCTGCATCCAACGTCGTCCTGCGATCTTTATCAGGCGATCGTCCACATTGTCGGTGGACGACAGACGCTGCTCTTGCCAGTCCGTGGTCTCCACTCCAGAACCTTCCGGCCCCATCGGCCATCTGTTCTGCGTGCTATGTGTCCTGCTCACTACCACAGCAACTGGGCTATGTCGGCGACTTTTGGTCTTCTACGTACCTACTCATTTATGATTCGATCACAAGATCTAAAGCAACCCTGAGCACAGCCCTCTCCATAGTTTGTTGCGCGACTTTGAGCTCACACCTAAGGTCCATAGTAATAGGACACAGTAATGATAGTGTAGGTTTGCTTTGCGGCTGAATATCTTATAAATTTACTCATAATTCTTAGTATAAGTAAATACAAATGAGACTGTTCCTGAATTTTATTTTGGAAGGGTAATAACTAGGTTTTTGTTCTCAAACAAAAGAGAAATCTGTTTCGGTTTTTTTCCAGAGTTGTCTACTCAAATCCAGAAAACAGTGTTATTTTAATTTTTTTTGACAGCAGTTTTGAATTCTTTTTTTCTTCTTCTTCGAATCTTTGAAATTGCATATTAGGAATGATAATAATAATAATGATATATTTAATAACGATTTTCATGTTGTGCCCTCGACCAATTAAACCGTTTATATAAACAATTGAAATGAAACGTGATCACAAAAATATTTTCATTTTACATTTTCCACAAAAAACGCTAATACGGGCAAAGGAACGTATATTATATTAAAGCACAACAAGTAGGCAAGCCACGACACAAAGGGAAATGCCATGAGCATTCCTTTTATAGAATCGACAAAGGAAATCGGGTTATAATGAGCATAATGCTATACCTACTTACATGTCATTACGCAGCCCTTTAGGGCTAGGTCAATAAAATAAATATGGTTTCACAGTTAGAAAAATATATACATTGGGCCGGAATAAAGAGGTTATAAAACAGCGATATTGTTAAACATTTGATTAAACCTTGAAAAATAAAAACTTAATTACAATGTTAGATATGGGAATAAGTAGACCCTTTTTATTTCTTTTCAACCGAATTCCAACAAGGAGGAGGTACTCAATGGGACTGTATTTTTTTATGTTTGTTACCTGATAACTTTCGATTGGGTAAACTGATTCTTAAAACTCTTTTTTATTTTTAAGCTGGTGCTTCCCGTGTGGTCCCAATTAAATTTAATTAAATTCGGTTTCGTAGTTTTTGAGTTACACTCCAATAACTAAATAGAATGGAAGTCGGTATCAAATTTTTCATATTGTCAGAATGTAAAATTTTCACTAGATTTAGAAAAATGTGATACAGTATGAAATATACACATTACAATACAATATTATATTTTAGAGGTGCTTTGTATTGCCACCGCGAGCTGTAAAACATACCAAACCATATAACAGCTGTATAATATTTAAAAACGACCCGCTTTCTTTGTAGCCCAGTGTAATAATAGAGTAATATTTGTTTTTACTTGCTACCTTGGCAACCCTATCTTATAGGGATGGCGTTGGTGAACGTATTCAGCCGTGCGATTCTCTAAAAGCAAACATCGTTGCATCTTTGACAACGTCCGTGAAACAAATGACGAGATGAGAATAATCGTTGGAGACACAACCTTATATACAAGGGCGATATATAATAGATGTACCTAGTTTTAGACTTGCGAAGACTAATAAGTCATTCCTAGGAAATTGTGTGCGTTTTTACAATAAAATCCTAAAGCACATAACTGAGCTCACAGAGGGCAAATGCAAGTTGACTGTAAAAAACGTTTTAATAAAAAAAGCTTACTATAAAGTTCGACATTATATAGAAGATAAAGATGCTTGGATTACTCCACTTCTGGCAAGCTGTCTCTCTGCCACCCATAAAATGTAATATTTGTAGTACCTAAGTAGAAACATTGTAAACATCATCATATAAAAAGAATGGCCCCGAGTTTCTTGCCGCTTCTTCTCGGTGGGTTCTATATATTTTGGAACGCGGCGGTAGTCTTTAAAGTACATTATAATGAAAAGTTGACGTTCATAAGTGCGTCTTTGATGCCTAAATTGAATAAATGATTTTGACTTGACTTGATATCTCAAAGTATTTGACATCGGTGAGCTCGTCTACGAGCACATCGACGAATAATAATAAAATCGCACGGATGATTAAATTGGAGATGTTATGGAAAAACAATGAGTTGACAAGCTTAAACGATCCAAACTAAGAAAATGTCGACAGTCATGCACGAGGCTTTCAACAGAAGAAGGAAAAAGAAAGAAGAAGATGCGACGATGCTTCCATCTTCGTGCATACATCTTTTGCTTTTTCGTTAGTTCTATGTTCCCCACTGTTGAACAGTGTATGCAGAACCCTACGCCGTAGGAAGAAAACCCAATAAAAATAAGTTCTATGAGTGTTTATTAAAAGCTAACGCGATAATGGTTGATACACTCATTAGACGTCTTTGTAATTGGGTAACGATCGTTCGAGCGAACGATGCGCTTTCATCGATGAAAATTCTTCCTATATAGAGTATAATGTAGCAATGTATAGAGTACATTGCTTTGTGACCTTTCATTTCGACACTGATAAAGAGTTTTGTGTGCTCAATCGTATAAGTACATATCGATGGTAAGAAATCGCTTCGTTCGCTCGTACAATCACAAACCAACTAGGACGATGCCAACTTTGGTACATATAATCATAATCAGCCCATTTTGTTCCCTTTGCTGGGCTTTCCTCTCTGAGCCTTCCTCTCAGAGATCTCATACACCTCTCATACACAAATTATATAAATTGCTGTATGAAACTTAACTAAACTTAACATAGTCTAACGACTGTTGTCTTAAGATAAACAACCGGGACCGACGGCTTAACGTGCTCTCCGAAGCACGAAAGCGCTCAGTTGAACAATGCCACTAGCGGTCACCCATCCAAGTCCTGACCACAGCAAGTGTTGCTCAGTTTGTTGATCGGTTAAGATCGCCAAGTCGAGCTCCGCTACGAGCGCTTCGTACATAGTACATATAATATTATTATATTATGAGTCGCATTTTATATACACGATTTCAATTCCTGCAACTGATGGTCTACATAATTTATACGTGAATGGAGCCTTAATACCAGTGAATGCAAGAATTACGGCTAATGTACACAGGGCTCAATGTATGTGTGTGTGGGGGGGTGGCTGTGTATGTAGGTATGTAGGTCTAGCTTATCCGCAAACCCGCACTAGGCCTACGTGGTGCATTACGGCTATTACTTACTGCTCCCTCTACGCATTCCAGTAGCGGGAAAATTTGTTGATTGTTCTATTTAGGTTATGTTTGCAGTTTGATATAATTTATAACTAATATAACATATATTTTATTATTATATTTTTTTTGGGGCCCGACAGACGCACGGCTTTAGAATACTCGGTTGATGCCGACTAGTTGAAATACTTTTTTAATTTTTTTTATTTTCAATGCATTTTTTCACAGACATCAATGGGTCCGTGGCATTGTTTACATATATTATATTTTAAACCTTTATAACCAGGCAACATACGAGTATAGAAGAACAGGCAGCTAGTGATATAGTTTATCTCTACTTGTGTGTAACTGGAACGGTAAAATTGTGAAATGTAAAGTGTGCGTAAAGTGTTTGTGTTATTAAATTGTGACATGTAACTTCACGGTTTCATTTTCTAGAACAATCCGTCGTCTGAAGGCCTGAAACCCATGCCCATAGGCTATACCTTTAATTTTTTTTATAATTACTAAAGGAATATAAGA
Source organism: Selenia dentaria (assembly GCA_917880725.1). Classification (NCBI taxonomy): domain Eukaryota; kingdom Metazoa; phylum Arthropoda; class Insecta; order Lepidoptera; family Geometridae; genus Selenia; species Selenia dentaria. Next base: position 29,711,397 of record OU862890.1, on the reverse strand, counting down.
GGTAATAACTATATAACTTACATAATACATTTGGGAAGGCCTGAAGGGCACTTTGAAACTTACTTAGCCTGAGGGGAACACATTCGATAAGGGCCTGAAGGGGACAAAACTTTTATTTTGAGAAACTTGGCGGTAGGACTCTCGTGCAACAGGCTATCTTGATCGGAACCAACCAAAATGTCAGATATTATTCCTGCAAGCAGCTGTATGTTTAGGATAAAGGACACTGTGGGAAGTAAAAATACTGGTCTAAATGCTACACGGAGTGACGAGAGCAACACTCCCTATAATTCTAAGCCTTGGCTTTAGAAACAGCCCTAGTACCATTATGCAAACTTCCCCATTTCGTCAATGGTTGCCAATCTAAAAAAATCTCTGATTAATTCTAAGAACGGGAATACCAAACATGGCTCCACAATCTGCAATTCAATCCCGAGCTAAACTGCTGCGAGCTGTACTGGCAACATTGAATTATTCGCCATCTGCTATAAACTGCCCATAAAGTATATTATACGACTTTATGTTAGATACTAGCTATTTAGAAGCCGTATAACTGGAATTGGAGGCCGTTTGTTTACTTCGAATACAGCGTGGAGATTTACTCGTAACTGGTCCTGAGAAAAACAAAACATGTTTTGTTAAGTCAAGTTAGTTCGCAGTTAGGTTTTTAGATTTTTACAACTTATTTTTATTCAGCCTGTTAAGTCGCACTTGCAGGAAATACATTGTTTCATAGGCCGCGGCCCATAGAATAATCGATATCCTGGAGTCAGTGGTCAAGGTATTATTATATCTACTAGCTTTACCAATTCCGCCCATGCGTAAAATGACTACCCAAGTGAAAGCCTTTTTTTTCAGAATAATTGTTGAAGTATCACTCACCGGCCCTTTAACCATCTCCATGCAAATTCAACAAAACATATCAAATTCCGTTCCTGACAAAGGAGAAACCGGCTAAAATACAAATATAATATTATTACGCATATGTAAAGGTTGGTAGAAGCAGTAGAGCTCTTTGTGAACATTCCGTGGAAGTACTGCCACCATACCGATTTCTAGTGTGAAGCAGTAATGTTCGCAACGGTTTGAAAAGTACGGGTGCCGAGGATACAAGTACATTAGGCTTTACAACTTGGGCTTGTTTTACAATGACGCTTACCGTCCGCGCGGGTAGTAAGCAAGCGGCAGAATTACTGCCGTCAGCGTGGCCCATCCGCACGTGTTGGTATGTAATGATCCCCGAGACGCAAAGCTCGTGGCCCGCGACACTTACCAACCGCGCTGGTAAAAGCGGCACTGTAAACTGTAAAGCAAGTTAATATTCGCATTGTATTTTGGTTTCAACTGTATGGTGGTGAAATTACAGGCACATTAGGGTAAAACACTTTGTGTCTAGTTTCTTTCTACTCACGAAACTTCAAAATCAATTCACTCGCAAACTCAAAATTTAAAATGGCGGATTTCGGTTTTTTTGCAATATCTTCAAAAAATTGCCGATTATTTCAAAACGGTTCAAAACTTAAACGTGAAATAAAAAGTAATACACCGAATAAACTATGTTTAACATTATTACCCTGCACTATTTGTATGTTTTGTAAGATAACATATTGAATTTCTTGCAATAAGTCATGTTTAAGAAAAAAACCGTTGCGTTTCATATTTGAATATCATGTCCGAGAATAAACGAAATTCTTTATAATAGATATTGAAATTGCAAAAAAAAAAAAATATTTTATCATAATATAAATAACACTTAGCTAACGATCTTATAATTTTTCCACTTCCAATAGTTTTTATTCAATTGATGTCAAACAATTGTTTTGGCACACTGACAGCTGCATACATACACTAACTCTAGTGACCGACTTTGAACATGAAATTCATCTTTTTTTCACGTTCCAGCTTGTGATTTTGAATTTTAGAGCAAGAACATATATTTAGCTTTCTTTCTCTTATACATTTTATCGATCGAAAAAACGAGCCAACTACAATATAATGCAAAAATTAACCGTCAGATTACGGAAATAGATCTATTCCACTAATGAGTAAACTAGTAAGTACAATGTCAAATTGGGTGATACTATTCAAGAATTTTAGTAGGCGGCTAGGGTTACGGGCGCAGTAGAGTTCATTACTTGTGACGGCAAGCATCTGTTATAGGCAGAGGTGGACAAGATGGACAAGGACAAGGTGTTACTCGTGCTTGTTCCGTACCCTAACAACAAAAACGAAATATAATATATTTTTCTAACCACCCACGCTAACATGTACTAATCAACAGGATGTTTTTTTTTGCTATGTACTGAATATAAGTTATTTTCGTTCTAAATTTTATCCAAATCCATTTTAACTAATGTGGCGAGAGAAGAAGACAAACACAAACACACACACACACACACACTTTTGCAGTTAAATACATTTTATTACTATCATGTACATATTTTTAGTGGATAAGAGCTAGGAACACTTAACGTGTAACTGAGCCTAAAAAATTGTTACCAATAAATGGAACCGACGTCAACATCAAAAAGTGAGAAATAGCTTGTTGAAGTCGATCCCGTGATAGTTCAAAAGAAGGAACATATTATCACTATATTGTGTGAAAGGTACCGACTTCGACAAGTTATTTCACAATTTTTGATGTTGAACTTGGTTCTATTTTTTATAGTTTTTCACCATTTTTAGTGACTCTTGCTACTTACGAGATCGTTTGTCATTCACCGTCAATGATGATATCATGAAGATAGTCATAACACTTATCAGTTTTTGGAAAGTATCTCAAAAACTGCTAAACCGAATATGATGAAATTTAAATGGGACCACCTCGGAAGCAAACTCAACTAAAAAAAAAGAATTTTGATAACCGATCCACAAATGGGGGAGAAATCGGCTTACACAAAAAACAAAAATGGAACATTTAACCTCCTCCTTTTTTGAAGCCGGAAAAAAGACAATCATAGCATACTAAATACCAAAGACATTATACTTTTAACAATACAGTCCAATCACAGTCATGTAAATTCTAAAGTTGAATAAATAAGAACAACTTGAAATAGAAAAACACAAAAGGCCCTAGCGGCCAGACAGACAATAAAATTATTTACAACACGTTAACTTTTGAAGGGGCGTATAATCACGGGATGCTATCCTCACGGATGACGAGCTCTGAATACAGTTTATGCGGTGCTTTAATTGGGTTTAAGCATCGTATGGTATCCATTAAGTACGTGTGCACTTAATAGTAGGTTAGTATGCATTGCTATTGATATATATACCAGCTTATTGTATCGAATATAATCGGTAAAATATAGAGATTCAAACAGGAAAAGACAAGTTCGAATTTCAGTAGTTTGAAGTAAAGCACCAGTTGTTTTTGATGATGAAATATTAGAAGTTTTCAAAAACGAAATAGTGCTTTTGCGCTACTTTTGTACACTCGTTTTTTTTAGTCCCATTTAAGATTTCCCTATTTCCAACCATCCATCCCCACGGTCTGATAATGTATTATTGTATTGTCATCAAAACTACACACTCACTCACTAGAATTGGCTGAAATTTTAATTCGTAGGTATTAATATATAAGTATTAATAATCAGGGCAACGTTCTGGTATACAAAATTTAAATAAACAACAACAAATAGTTGCCTACAATTAGGCAAAGAAAGCTTTGAACGACTACCGAGTTACTTGTAACTACGTCTCAACTCTTGACATGAATACACTGGTTATTAAATTAATTGCTATTCAAAGAGCTCTCGCAGAGCGTATTGAAGCTAACTTCATCAACACTCATTTACGGCTTTCACAAATTATACGAAAGCAACGCGAACCGTGAACATTAATTTTATACGTAGTCAAATATAATTTACCGAGAGTCAGTCGGTCATTTATCTTAACTTTTAATTAAAATGCAAATCGCCCACAAAAAGATTTTATCCCACTACAAATTAAAATCTAGGACGACCCTAATCAAACTTATCGCGTCGCGCGCAAGACCGCATGATAGCGACCGCTAAAGGAACTATTCCTACATAATTTGCTCTAAAATTCGGAGCACGCCGAAAATGCCTCGTGACTGTACATCAAAGAAAATAGTCGCGGAACTTTGCCCGTTTGAAATATTGTTGCAAAGGACGGCGTTTCCAACCGAGGTTTGAGACGAAAATTCACGAATAAAGAGCTATTTTTCGTCAAATTCTTCACTGTTGTTCTCACGATTGCTTCCCTCTTTGTCGTTTCTTTGACGATTGTTACCAGAAAGGTGAATAAATTTGGCATGGAATTGATTTGTTGAACAAAACTGTGTGACAATTAACGTTATATTTGATCAGTAACAGCTTTTGTAACTCAATTAAGAGCCCTTTCAGCAAATTAACAAACGTCTGACTCTGATTAAAGCACCAGGACATCGTTACAAGAGAGAAAGTAAACTATTGTCCATCGGACTCCGTTTGCACAGGACTGTTCATTGTCTCATTCTATTGAAAATCAAATTCACCGTCCTTCGCACGAACGAAATTAACGGTAAAACGCATAAATTAAGGCGAGTTAAGACAAACTTCCTCTAGAAAGTTTTATTCAAAGAGGTGAGCTCTTTTGAGGGATTGTTCTATTGGAGTACGGTTAAAGTTGGCTTTGTCTGCGGTTGAATTTTAAATACGCTATTTCTTGTGAAATAAAGGACGAGTTCGAACGTTGCTGAGTTTGAGAGTGGCAAATCAAAGTTGGTACCGGTCCTATGCTAATGTAGGGCTCCCATCGGAAAGATTCTGGAATTTGGCCGGATTGGATGGCGAATCATTGGAATATTTATTAGTCATGGGACTTGATCCCGGTTTGGTTTGTTATTGTGGTATCAGGAACTCTCGTAAACATGACCTCTAATCAAAGTTGTCAGTTTGGGTAAGCTAATTTGGATTCGTTAAATTATTGTTGGGAGTTTACGTTATGTTTAACTTTAGGATAAACTTTAATGTTTAGGAATCATCGAAATTAAATTGTTTCTTGCTTACTTACTTATTTGGACTTGTTAAGTCTGTTTTTCTTTGATTCTACTTTTTAGACGTTACTCAATATGTTATAAATTCTATAATGTAAATTAAAGTTATATAGCCTGTAACTACCTTGTTTTAACATACTGGCCCTATTCCCACCTCATAAAGTAATCATATTTTAACCTTACCATTCATTTTGGTAACACCACGTCAATAAAGCAAGCTTAATATAATAATGGATTACGATAGATGTTTTGATGACGTATTATCAAATAGTGCACTCAATTCGCCTACTTTGCAACTGTATTAGTTTTCTATTCGGGTTGGGCATTATAGGTATTGATCCTGAACCGCACCATTTAGATCGATTTCGGCTAAAACGGAACATTATGTCCGACCGTTTTGAGTCGGTGGGAGTACGATAGTAAGTATGATTATTCTATTATTATCTATTACAAAGCACTCTTGATTTATGATAGTTTCGTAAAAGGTGGGAGTAGGCCCCAGCTTATAATAATTAGGCAAAGGCTCAGCTCTAAAAACAAGATTACATTTTAAAGGGTTTGGTGTACTGTAGTGGTCGGTGGGCTACCTAGTAATTAATCGTTTTTATAGTTTGAGCCAAAAAGTTACAACCAAAAAAGTTAATGTTAAAAGTTACAAGTATATTTTCTACACAAGTAATCTTATAAACTGGATAAAAATATATGATTTTATTATTTTTGAATGGTAATATAGCATTATAACATTTGATATTAAGAACTTCATATTGTATATCTAGTCTAATACCATTAGGAAGAACTTCTTTGTCTCTGGTGCGGCAATTATGCCACCATACGCTCGATGATAGGGAAGAATTATTGGTAAATACCTGGTTTCCGTGGGGGGTGTCGAGAGGTTCTGGGTCTGATGAGTGCTGGTGACCGTGAGTCCTAGGTGGAGGCGTCTTGCTGTCGACGTCGTGCTGAAGAACTGTTGTTCACTTGGTAATGTTTGTATTGTCCTTTTGGTTTGTGCACTGGTTTACGCGGCGGGCTGAATGCGTCTCGATCAGTGATTTACGTGTAAACACGGGCTGATTTAGGAGGTGGTGTGTAGCCGTGCCGAACACACCCTGAAGGTCACTCGCGGCGGAGTCAATCGCGGTGACTCGTGCTGATACTGGCGGTTGCCACGCGGTCGCTACGCGGTGCACAGCGGTACACGTCCGCCAGTTACGACTATAAAAGGGTGACTATTTCCGCTTCCTTTCAGCCGCTTGCTTCTAGTTATGACAGCTGCAGGCGAAGCGGCGGTGGGGCACGCGGGCGTGGTGCGCGCCTTGAGGTGACGTCACGCTTTGGCGTGAACATATTCCCCACTCGGCAAAGGTGTGGTGTGGTGGTCAATCGACAGTCAGGTGGTCGATCTTGATTTCCACCACTCGGGTGACGCCATCCCTTCATGGGTTCGTCTTGTGGCTCATGCGCCAGTGTAGAGGCGGCACCTGGTCGTCCACTATCAGGACCAGTTCCCCGACTTGAGGTGGGCTGGATCGGGGAGTCCGTTTGGAGCGGGTTTGGATGGTGTGCAGGTAGGGTTTGGACCAGGATCGCCAAAGGTGTTGGGATAAGGGTAGGACGAGCTTGAACCCTTTTGTGTGCAGAAATGGCTTGTCCTCCTACCGAATACTCAGGTAGGGCATTGAGCTTCTATTTTTTTTTTTTTTTTTTAATTACAATAGGTTAGCGCTTGACCACAACTCGCCTGATGTTAAGCGTAGTTGTGATCTACGATGGAGCGCGCTTACCTAGAAGATACCGATTCACTCTCGACTTAAAGACTCGTAGATTATATTTATCAGGAAACAGAGACATCGGCAGTAAGTTCCACAGTTTGGCAGTTCGCACAATGTAAGAGCCTTAAAACCGCTTAGTGCGAGTCCCTGGAACTTCAACCATGTAGCGGTGACGCCTTGAGGTGTCTCTGCTCGTCCGGTGATAAAATGGGGATGGGGGAATAAGATCGTGTAATTCCGATGCACACTCTCCGAAGTGCAACCGATAAAAAACCGAAAGGCAAGCAACTTTGCGACGATGTTCTAAACTTTGCAGCTTAGATTTGCAAAGGGATTCACTGCCTATGAGCTTCCTGGCTCTCTTCTCAATCGATTCCAGCGCCTGAAGCTGACATTTAGCCGATCCATCCCAAAGGTGCGAACAGTACTCCATGCACGACCGAACTTGTGCTTGATACAAGGTAAGCAACTGTTCCGGCTTAAAGTACTGCTGACGGTTTAAAAGAACATGACCCGCGGTGAGTAATTCAAATTCCGCGGGGTCAAAAGAGAGTAGGATGAGAGGGCGTGCATTGAGCATGGCTGCAATGCGCGCTAAAAGAGCTGAAAGTGTAGGTGCGATATTGTTATTGTTGGTTGCAAGAAAGTCTTGTATTTCCCTAAGTTCATTTCTAGCGCCTACATAAATTGTACCGCAATTATATCTAATTAACGTCGGTACACCGCGCCTAGAAACAAAACGCTGTAATGCCGCAAGGAACGCTTCCGTGGATAACTCAGATACCGGTTCGAGATGGACCGCCTTCGTGGCTAGACATGTTATAACACAGAAGTAGCCTTTTAATAGCTTGGCCTTTCTAAGTGTTCTGGATTTTATCAAAAATGGTCCAGTAAAGTCCGTCGTGACTTTGCTAAATACGGGCTGAACGTTTACGCGGTCGGCGGGTGAGTCGGCCATGTACGGGGCCTTAGTTTGGGCGCGGAAACGTAAACATTGTATACATTTGTATACTCGATGTCGCATTACGCGACGAGCTGATAACGTCCAGAATTGCTGGCGTAAGGGTGAGTGCAGAATGTCAGCACCTAACTGAGTTAGGGTGTTTGCGACGACAGTTTGTCGTCGTGTTGTGTGTGTGTGCTGAAGAATTGTGGGCAGGTAAAATGTGTGCGGATTATCTGCGTGCTGAGGTTTGTGCTGATTAGCTATGAGCTGAGCTGATATGTGCTGATTCTCTGTGGGCTGAGTCGGTATGTGCTGAATGTGCCGTCCTAGTCATTGCCTAGGCGGCGGTGAAGGACGCGAGGTAGTGCGCGGTGGAGTACGACGGGAGTACACCATCTGGCCCGTATCAGGTGAGGGACGGCGCCGTGGTACCTCGCGCTGTTGTACCGGCAATAAGCGCACTGGTAATGCGTAGTATCGGGTATATACCCGAGGCTTGTGACCCTTTACATTACACCATGGGTAGCAATGGTTGTCACCATAGTGAGGTTGCGCGTTCGATCCATGTTTGGGTCTTGGCGCGGAGCTGAACGGTCGTGAGTTCGAACCCTGCGCATAGCGCGAAAGTTGCGGGTTCGAAACCTGCTGAAGTGGGGGCGAGAAGCGCACGGGTATTGGCGCGGAGCTGAGAGGTTGTAGGTTCGAAACCTGCGCATAGTGCGGAGGCTGCAGGTTCGATACCTGCTGAGCTGACGGTGAGAAGCGCGCGGGTATAGTCGCTGAGCTGATAGGTTGCAGGTTCGAAACCTGCATATAGCACGGAGGCTGCAGGTTCGATACCTGCTGAGCTGATGGTGAGAAGCGCGCGGGTATAGGCGCGGAGCTGAGAGGGTGCAGGTTCGAATCCTGCGCATAGCACTGAGGCTGCAGGTTCGATACTTGCTGAGCAGATGATGAGAAGCGCGCGGGTATAGGCGCGGAGCTGAGAGGGTGCAGGTTCGAAACCTGCGCATAGCACTGTGGCTGCAGGTTCGATACCTGCTGGGTTGACTGCGATGGGCGCGCGGGTATAGGCGCGGAGCTGAGAGGGTGCAGGTTCGAAACCTGCGTATAGTGCGGAGGCTGCAGGTTCGATACCTGCTGAGCTGATGGCGAAAAGCGCGCTGGTATAGGCGCGGAGCTGAGAGGGTGCAGGTTCGAATCCTGTGCATAGCACATTGGCTGCAGGCTCGATACCTGCTGAGCTGATGAAGGAGGGGGCGTGGGTTGTGAGGTAAACCTTGGTAACTCAGTTAGTGGGATGACCGAGTTTACCGTATGTGGCGCAGTTTTTACATCGTCATTGGTTGCTAATGACCATGTTTTTTGTTTCAATTCTACAACGAAAATCTCGTAGTAGGCGTCTATTGTCCTTTCATACTGCACGTTGTAGAATTCCTCCTCGGAATCTGATAAACCTACGGTGTCTAATATTATGTAATACGCCGCGTCAAATTTATCGCGGGTCAATCTTACGCCGGCTGCTCTGGCAGCGAATTCTGGGCTATAGCGCCTTGGTTTGCTAGACTTCAATGATAACGCTTCCAAATTAAGCTTAACAATAGCGATCTGTTCCTCCCTGAATCTGACTACCTGTGATTTAGAAGGCATCGTTAACGTCGAAGGCGAAGTCAGGCACAAGGACGCAAGCAAAATTAAAAGGAAATAAAAATATTAAAGTATTTAATCGTAGGTGAAATTCCGCACCTCCTTTTTCGGAAGTCGGTTAAAATAACGCCTAAATTAATAACGTGTGTACGAAACCTTATGTGAGCTGATGGTTTAATTACTTAATTAATTAATTATATTCCGTAATTTTCGTTATGTTATTTACGTAGATTCTGTACGGAACCCTAAGACGTTTGGGCTAATCTCTTAGGTAAGAATATAGTTCTTGAAATAACAATAAATTGGGCTGAATTCCAAACGTTCGACTATGGACGAATTATGATTACTTAATCTCAAGAACACAAGCAAACCCGTTTAACAGTACTTAGTACAATCAGTATTAAATTTAATAAATAAACTTAATGTCGTAAGTATCGTAACTGGCCTTAAGAATTCTTAATTACAAATCTTTCTTGCAAACACCATTAACAACAATCGTAAATAAAAACACAGCGTGACTAAAACCCCACGGCTATCAATCGCCGTTAATGACTCAGGAATGTCAAACTAGCGACTCTCATGTATTCCGTGGCGCGCTTGTGTCGAACGAACAATGATAGTGTACATGTCATTCGTGAAATGTGGCTGGACGGGTCAGTTTCGCTTGGCAAATCGCCCGGCCGTTTCACTCTTCTAGAAGCTTCGAAGTTATTTGTATGACGTAATTTCAGAGTGAATTTAAATTAAATCAATAGAATGAAAATTGGAAATTAAATTGGGCTTATAGTGGATTTATATTGAGCAATGGACTGTATTAAATGGAATTTTAATTAAGAGCTGATAAGAGCTGATAGGAACTGGTTCAGTTATCCGCGCTCGGAGGAAATATAGTTTAGCAGTTACCTGCCACTATACATTGGTAGGGAAGAATTATTGGTACCTGGGTTCCGTGGTTTATGTCGGGGGACTCTGGAACTTGTGGGAGCTGGACTGTGAGTCCTCGTTGGAGGCGTCCTGCTTTGGCCGACGTGCTGAAGGAGCTGAAGAACTATTATTCACTTGGTTATAGTTGTAGTGTCTTATGAATGCACTTGTTTCGGCACTCGCGTTCGCGTATTTTACGTCGGTAAAATTAGGGGTGCGTCTCGATCAGTGATTTACGTGTAAACACGGGCTGATTTAGGAGGTGGTGTGTAGCCGTGCCGAACATACCCTGAAGGTCACTCGCGGCGGAGTCAATCGCGGTGACTCGTGCTGATACTGGCGGTTGCCACGCGGTCGCTACGCGGTGCGCAGCGGTACACGTCCGCCAGTTACGACTATAAAAGGGTGACTGTTTCCGGTGGGGCACGCGGGCGCGGTGCGCGCCTTGAGGTGACGTCACGCTTTGGCGTGAACAGTCTCTGATGAAGCTAAGGGTTTGCGAAAAAAATTGTAAAATCTATTTTGCAACAGATAGTTTTGAATGATAAATGCTCACTGTTTAATGTTCAAGAGGTCAAAAGACAATAAAAAGAATGGCCATCGTTCACAATTTAGAGTGTTTACTGTAAACATGGTTTTATACTTTGTATACATTTTTTATTACATTTTAGGAGTTATAAAATACACCGCTTAAATTAGATAAAAAAAACCATCCGCACCAGATTTTAAAGACATTTTTATAAATTATGAAATTCTTAGCAGTAACGATTGCGTGCTACTGGAATTAATACATAAGTTTTGCTTGAAGTTAGGGTTGTTCGAAATACTAGTATATACGTAATTATCTGGTATAATGATTCCGGTTTAAGAGGCTTCACTGGGGAAGGACAAAGCTCAAGCTGTAAGCTGAACACCACATCCTGATTTTACATTCTTATACTTAATTAGAGGACATATAATTTTTATGTTAAACTATTCAATTAAGGGCTATATCGTTTCTAAGCTTGCATCAGCATTCAGAGCAGGCCGGTCTCCGCAGACAGCACGAGTTCACGAGTTGACGTATGTGGCAGTCATCGCCTTCCTCAAGCATATTTGAGGGAAGATGGCGACTCGCCACACGCCGCCACTGCTTGCCGACACCTTTTCGTGAGCGTGTCTGCTCTGTATGCGCATACTTATTCCTTGTCAAATACAGCTACACTTAGGTACCCGTAACGCACTGAAGCAGGGCTTCAATTACTACTCAGTTTCGATCCCTGATTGCCATTTTGAGGTTGTATTCAAATATGGTTTTGGTGTTTGCAACCATAGCTTTCCTCACGAATCGCCCAATGGCATCATCATCATCATCGGCGTAATAAGTGAAGCTGTCAAAGTAGCTTAAATGTTGCAAAGTCGGACAACTAAATTTAAAAAACAACTAAATTGTTTTAATTTAGTTTTTTTTAAGCTGATGGCCCTTATGATACGCCCTAGTTGCCATAATGCAATTGTAGCAGTTTTGCATTGCCTGAAAACACGGATAAAACAACGTTTACTAAAAATGTAACCAAGCTAGATCGATTTTTCGGCCTGAAACCCCCTGTTACTAAGTTTTCAGCGGTTTCCGAGACTCAGATTATATACGAGTATTATACATTTGGACAAGAATTGGTCGTTTAAATGTATTACATAACAATAACAATTGATTTGCACGCTCACAAACACGCACACATAGAGTAAGAATATAATAAACGTGGTAGTCTTTAATGTAATACAGCTGCTGTTTGCGACAATCTCCTTGAAGTCCTCGCGGAAGGCGACGAAGTAAAACTCTGTAGATTAGAGTTTGCTGTCATAAGTTTGCGCGAGTTCCGGTTTATCGCCCAGTCTATTGTGACACTGCGCCTTCGGTGTCTGTCGCCAAACTGATCCAGCGCGTACTAAATGTAATTGTGGAACATCTGCTGATAGGATTAATCCTGCTATGGTTTTTTATACAAGTACTAGTTCTATGTCGCTGTGAATTCGATTTGTTACTATGTTAAACATCCATCCATCCAAATATCATATGACTTATGGCACTCAAATGTGGTCTCTTACTATGGGCCTCATAAGCAAGCTCAAAGTCGCACATCGAGCTATGGAGAAGGCTATGCTCGGGGTTTCTCTACGTGATGGAATTAGAAATGAGGAGATCCGTAGACGAACAAAAGTCACCGACATAGCCCAGAAGATAAGCACGCAGAACAGATGGCCGATGGGGCCAATAGGTTCTAAAGTGGAAACCACGGACCGGCAAGCGCAGCGTATGTCGTCCACGGACAAGGTGGACTGACGACCTGATAAAGGTAGCAGGACGACGTTGGATGCAGGCCGCTTCCAATCGGTCCTTTTGGAAATTTCCGAGAGGCCTATGTTCAGCAGTGGACGTCCTACGGCTGAGATGATGATGATGATAATCCATCCAAAGAGTAACGAGTAAATTATATATATGTTATTATGCAAGAGTGTGTGATTCCCTTATAAGAGACACATATACACGCTTACAATCACTACCTCTACATATATTTATATACATAGATATACACAGATACTCCTATTTTTTTTTTGACCGAGCGAGCGTAGCGTCTCTGCTTTAATTGGCCAAGTTGACTTTCATCTGTCCGTATGTTTGTTAGGTTGTATGTACGTCTTCCTGTACAGGTCGCATTTCTCAACCAATCTTGACGAAACTTAGTATGCGTGTATTACTATTCAATATAATTCAATAATCGTCTGCGATTTTTTAGTGTCGTGGGTGCTTTTCCTAAAAAGGGGGGAACTTTACTTTTAAGTGCTATTTATAAGGTATATAATAATTATTAATATATAAATTGCCGCTGATAAAACGATGTGCTCGCAAGGTCTACTGTTCGCAGAACTAGCCTACTAGAGCCAAAACAACTGGGGTACTAACTAGAACATCCACTAAAAAAAGATGTTTGGGACTTCGCCCTAAGCTAAGGGGTGAATTTAATTGATTTCAGTGCAATTATATGGAAACTCCCATAGACTAAGCCAGCGAAGCTGCTCACGGGTCAGATAAGAAAACATAAATGTAGTTAGTTGGTAAGCATATAACCTGACAACGGCTGAACCGAATAGAAATTGTAGAGGTTCCAACTATCAACTACAAAGTAAACACAAATTCCTTGTCGATATTTGGAATTAGCTCCGTGTCACAAGCAGTAAAACTTTTAGCGTAGAGATAAAAGTTTGTGGATGATCGCGACTCAACGACTAGTGGAAAATTATCACCAGAACGTCGAGACCTTTGACATCGTCGTGCTAATAGTTAAATAGTACTGAGGAGTGAATTAGTAGTTCGAATTAGGTGTCTCGAAAGGGTGGTCCTAGCGAGTTGTTTATTAACGTCAACTCGCTTGGAAGCTAATTCGCGCGAGGACTGACAAATTTAATATCAAATAATGAAGTATATGAAAGCCTCGAAAGCGTCTGCTGTCTTTAGATATTAGTTTTGACAACCCTAATATTTCACAAGAGAAATAATGTCAATTGAGTGCTCGTGGCCTTGTTTTTGCACTGTCTGGTTTGTATCTAAATACAGGGAGTTATATTAATTTAATCTTAATCGTAAATCCACGCCTTAAGCACAACAGAATTGCCTACCGAGCACCCTTATGCAAATGTCAAAGGAAATTGTTCATATTTGCGCGTTGGGTGATGGGTATAACGCCCAGAAGTTATACCGACATGGAATTACTCGGCGAAAGAGACTTAGAAACCAATGTCTTGGGATGAGCAGCACAGTGCAGTGCTACACAAAACTACAGTTTTAAGGACTGCAACTGTCGTGGGAAAGCGTAATGCTTACCATCAGGTGCAGGTCTTGCCCGTCTCCTCACTTAATTGTATAAAAGAAAACTTTGACTAATAATGTAAAGTTTTACACACTATTATTATATATCATACTGTTATATAACATATTGTGATAAAACTAAAAAATGAAAACCTAATGTCTCATTAATAAAAAGAGATGCCAAAAATACACGGTAGGTACTATTCGCTTGCAGTATAGCTTGTCTTACCATTATCAACTAATCAACTAGATTTTTTGTTACATCATCTATGCAAGGTTTTCAGGTTCCTAACAAGGCAAAGCCTATGGTAATCTGATGACTGATATACATATACGCACCCAGACGCAGTTCAAACAGATGTGTTTATGCACTCACATGTTTGACCTGTCCGGGGATCGAACCGGGACCAGCGGCTCAGAAGGCTGGGATCCCCCAACTGCGCCAACCGGTCATAATCAATCATAATGACTATATGCATCGCTTTCTGCGGTCACGACTTTAGACGGGTGACAACTATCACACTGATGGGCGAGTTGCATTTTTAACTATAAATTGTATTTAACTAGCCAGCCCGCCAGCGACTTTACTCGCATCAAGAAGATCAGTGACATACCGACAGCAGCTCTACCTACAGGGTACAATTGTGTTTTTAAACCATCCAGGAACCATCCAGGAGGTTTGTTGCGACCTATCCAAAGCATTCGACATCGCCGACCATGAGGTGCTTGCGATAAAGCTTGCACACTAGGGCATTAATCTGTCCGAATCAGCAAGACCCATTAGAGGCAAGTTTCATTCATAAATCTATTGTTATTTTTTGTCCTGATGCGGACGGGTTAATAGTAGAACTCTTGACATTCTGACGGACTTAATGAGAGGCAGGCGTCAGATCGTGGATGGAGGAAACTGTAAGTCCGACCCTTTATCTTCGGATATGGGAGTGGCGCAAGGGTCATCAGTCTCCAACATACTGTTCTCGCTCTTGTTAAATGACCTCCCGGACCAGCTGGTTGTGGATATTTCTCGCCGGAACTTGGTATATCAGATTCAAAGGCCTTAAATAAGACCACATCACCAGCACAAGCAGAGGCTATGGGCCTACTGTTAGGAGCCTAAGCTATACCATATAGAGACGAGGTGGGCTCCATATCATCACCTGTGGAAAGAAAACTAATCGCATTCACTCTAGATAGTGCGGCGGTCATCTATGCACTCAGAAGGCCGGTAACCAGGTCAAGAGTGAGCCGAGTGTCACGCGACTCTACAAAAACTATCAAACAAGTATAAGATAGTGGTAGCATGGACAAAAGGGCATGGCTCATGCCCAGGAAATGCGAAAGCAGATACCCTCGCCAAAAATGCGACTAAGAAACAGGTAAGTGGAGATGTAAATGATCTCTGCAAACCCTCAGCGATGGAAATACGTAATCTACTCCGTCGTTTTACTGAAAGAGAACAACAACACATTTGGGATAACAAAAAGGACTGCAAACAAGCAAAATCTATGTTTCCGACCTTGAACAGATACATAACTAATAATTTGTTGAAACTTCAACGACAGGACCTCCGCCTAATGGTAGGCATTATCACAGGTCACTGCAATCTCAACTACCATCTATATAAAACTGGTGCAACAGATAGTCCACTGTGCAGAGGATGTTTGCAGGAGAACGAGACCGTGAAGCACGTGCTGTTGGAGTGCACGGCTACGGAAAATATACGGAACACTACCGGTCTACTAGAGGATCACTATAGTTCTAAATCAACATCAGTTTTAACACCTCAAATATCACTGGAACAGTTGTGCCAGCGACCCAGGGTCATACTCCGTTATCTTAAGGAGTTGGGATGGCTAGGGTAGCTGGCGGGGGAAATGCACAATACACCCCAAGCGGGACGTCAGTGCAGCACTTAGCGCCCCCAATCAGAATAAGAAATAAGAATAAGACCTCCCGGACGCAGTGACTGTCGCAGACATACTAATGATGTGGCTGCGGTAGTCACAGCACCCACGGTAGATCAACTTGAAGAGAGACTAAACCAAGACAAAACGAGACAGCCGCCTGCCTTGCTCGTTAGTTTGCCATGAATGGTCTTGTTCTAAATTTAAATAAGACACATTTCATGCATTTCAACCTAGCTGGACATGAGGTAAGGAAGTTGAGCGTATCGATTGATAACACTCAAATCGAGATCGTGACAAAATCGACTTTCCCCGGTTTTGAAATAGACAGGAGCTTGACGTGGAAAAATCATGTACATAAAGTGTGTGGCAAGCTGGGTAGCGCATGTTTCGCGCTCAATCGAGTGTCTCGAGTATAGTGTCCGCGGAGGTGTCCCGCGCTAGCTATTTCGCAACGGTACACTCTGTTCTGCAGTACGGTGCGGAGCTTTGGGGTCGGAGTGCCGAATGGGAAAGAGCTTTCCGTATGCAGAAGCGTGCCGTCAGAGCCATGGTACGCGTGACGCGGGACACATCCGCGAGACCCTATTTCAGAGTGTTGGGAATCATGTCGCTACCAGCAATCGTTATTTCACAGGTGGCTGTGTTTGTGAAAAATAACCCCAGTATCTATGAAAAGAACAGCGATGTACGTAGCTACCACACACGTAACGCTGATAAACTGGTGGGGGTAACACGAACCCTCACAAAATTTAGGAAACTGACTCACGTGATGGGACCCGTGGTCTGGAACAGGTTGCCTGACGAAGTCACCTCTGCTCCGAGTTTAGCTTCATTCAAAATTAAATTAAAAGCCTGGCTTATCGAGCGGTCGTTACAGTTTTGAGGAGTTCCTTCATCACAAAGTGTAGTTTTGGACATTATTAATTTATTTTTGACATTATTATTTAATATTGACATTATTAATTAAATTTTGACATTAGTAGGTTCATCATCATCATCTCAGCCGTAGGACGTCCACTGCTGAACATATGCCTCCCCCATGATTTTCCAAAAGGACCGGTTGGAAGCGGCCTGCATCCAACGTCGTCCTGCGACCTTCATCAGGTCGTCTGTCCACTGTGTTGGTGGACGACCTACGCTGCGCTTGCCGGTCCGTGGTTTCCACTCCAGAACCTTTCGGCCCCATCGGCCATCTGATCTGCGCGCTATATGCCCTGCCCACTGCCACTTCAACTGGCTAATTTTCTGGGCTATGTCGGTGACTTTCGTTCTTCTACGGATCTCCTCATTTCTGATTCGATCACATAGAGAAACCCCGAGCATAGCCCTCTCCATAGCTCGTTGTGCGACTTTGAGCTTTTCTATGAAGCCCATAGTAAGAGACCACGTTTCAGTGCCATAAGTCATCACTGATAACACACATTGGTCGAAGACTCTTGTCTTAAGGCACTGAGGTATTTTTGACGAGAAGACTCCGCGAAGTTTCCGGAACGCTGCCCAGCCGAGTTGGATTCGACGATTGACCTCTTTTTCGAAGTTGGACCTTCCTAGTTTGACTGTCTGCCCCAGGTAGATGTCAACAACTTTGAGAACTGAGTTCCCAACTGATACTGGGGTAGGTACAACATAGGCATTAGACATAATTTTCGTCTTATCCATGTTCATCTTAAGAACGAAAAGAAAGAAAATCGATGGAGGCCTTCGAGCATTGTACTGAGGTCTTCCATGGATTCTGCCATGACTACAATATCGTCGGCAAATCGAAGGTAAGTGATGTATTCGCCTTTAATATTAATGCCAAGTCCTTGCCATTCCACAAGCTTGAAGGCGTCTTCCAATGTAGCGGTGAACAGTTTCGGAGATATAACGTCTCCCTGTCTCACGCCTCTTTGCAATGGAATTGCCTTCGAACTCTGCTCCTGTACTCGGACTGACATGTAGGCGTTTTTGTACAAACACTTCAGCACTTCAATATACCGATAGTCAATACGGCACCGCTGGAGAGACTCAAGCACTGCCCACGTCTCGAACGAATCAAAGGCTTTCTCATAGTCCACAAACGCTAAACAAATCTCTTCTGTATAACTTGCCGTAGCGTGTGGATGTGGTCTATGGTACTATAGCCTTTTCGGAAACCGGCTTGTTCCGGAGGCTGGAATTCATCAAACCTGCAACTGAGACGGTTCGTTATGACCTTCGAAAACAGCTTATAAACATGGCTCAAAAGCGAGATGGGTCTGTAATTTTTAAGTAAAGTGTTGTCACCTTTCTTGAAGAACAGCACCACAACGCTTTTGTTCCATGCTTCTGGCGTTGAACCTTCGAGTAAGACGGTATTAAAGAGCTTCTGAAGGACTTTAAGTACCGGTGTTCCACCCGCTTTCAGAAGCTCAGATGTGATACCGTCGTCACCGGGCGCCTTGTTGTTCTTAAGCTGTTTCAAGGCCATTCTAATATGATGTCCGGGATATCTTCGGTTTAATGTCGGGTCAGCTTGGCTCTTGGGTCTTTGGCCAAGCTGCTAACAGGTTTAGCGACCGAGGTGTATAGCTGTCGGTAGAAACTCTCTACCTCTCCTTATACTTCTTTGCTTTGGTCGACGCTACACTGCCGTCTTCTCTCTTCAGCTTCGTCAACTGGCTTTGCCCAATAGACATGTCTCTTGCAAACACTTTGGAGCCTTTTTTCCGCTCTATCGTCTCTTTAATACGGTTTGTATTAAAGATCCGGATGTCGTTTCGCAAGGACTTCCATATTCGTCTATTGAGCAGCCTATATGCTTCAGCATCATGCGAAGACTGCATTTTCAGTGAGCGTCGTTCAGCCATGAGGTTGAGGGTATGGTTGGAGAGTTTCTGTGGCCTGTCTGTACGGTGGGGTTTAAAGTGTTTGGAACCCACTGTATGGACAGTTTCTACTAACCTGTTATTGATCTCGTCCACTGAAGCGATGTTCTCAAGGCAATGGAAGCGATTGGATAGCTCAAGTTGAAAGCTCTCGGGGTCTTGAATACGGCTACGAGTGGGTCGGAGCGTAGACTTCATCAGACGAGTCCTCTCCAGTTTGACATTAATATTCCCCGTGCCGCTTACCATTCGGTGATCACTACCGGTTTTAACCCTGTTGATCACGGAGACATAAGTGAATATTTGCCTTTTGGTGGTCATAATGAAGTCGATCTCATTTCTCGTGGAACCATCGGGACTCAGCCAGGTCCATTTCCTGTGAGGTGGCTTCTGAAAGAAAGAGTTCATCATAAAGAGTCCCTCTTTCTCCAGGAAGTCGGCCAACCTCTGTCCCCTATAGTTCCGTTGTCCATATCCAAATTGCCCCACTTTCAACTCATCCTCGCTTCTCTTACCCAACTTCGCGTTGAAGTCCCCCATAACAACTAGAAAGTGCATTTCAGAGGTATGTATGGCCCGACTAATGTCCTCATACATATCCTCCACCTCATCATCCAGGTGCGACTTCGTCGGTGCGTATACCTGAATGACCTTCAGCGAATATCGTTTGGATACTCTGAGTATTAGGTATACGACACTATTGGAAATGCTATCGATCTTAAATATGTTGTTAGTAAGGGACTTGTGGACGAGAAAACCGACACCACCTTGGGACTGTTGGTCGCCCTCCCGGTAGTAGAGTAGGTTACCTGATTTTAGGGTTATCGTGTCCTCACCCGCTCTACGGACTTCAGATAACCCCACAATGTCCCAGTGTAACTTACTCATTTCTTCTTCTACTAATTTGAATACAAATTTTATTAGTAAATAAAAATAAAATAAAATAATAATAATAATAACTATCTAATCTATAAGCCCCATGGTGGGGGGAAAAGTGGCCAAAACGCTGGCGGCATTGCCACGCTGAATGGCAATGCTAAGTTTTTGCCCAAAATAGGCGCCAGCATTTCGGTCACCCGACGCCTCAAACAAACGTTTCGCCAGATCCCTAAACAAGTTGAGAGCGGACGGCCCCCATGGGCCTAAAGTTTCGACCCCAAACGGCATAAACATGTACATTCTGTCTAAATACACATATTTATGACGTTTGAGGTCTTCAGCTTTAGACGCGGCAGCGCCAGCCCGATCAATCGTCCCAGGGAGATGAGACGGCGCCAGTGTGTCCACACATGTAGCATCCTAAACCAGGGGCTGTCCCATCTTCCACGGGACGATAGTCATCCCATCTGGTCTCTTGCCGTCATCCCGCATCAATCGGTTCGGTTCCAAAACTGACGGGACTCCAGCACTGCTAAATGCCCGACGGATGATATCATTCAAGCTGGCGTGCCGCGGTATGCGCCCCGCGCTCTTTACGCATGAGAGTGCGTGGTGGCCGAACCGATCCACCATTTCACCGCAGACACAACGGTGAGGGACCTGGCAAGGGGCACCTACTCGTAGGGATACGGCTATTCGGAAAGTATTGTTGTCCAAAAGATTCCCAACATTTTTAGACGGCAAAGCATTTAGCCAAAGCCCCGACTCCCATCGAGTAACAGCTAACAGGCGAGCACGCTCTGCGGAAGAACTAGTTGAATTGATCAGGTTTTCAAGTTCTAACTCACAGAGCGGCCCGTCCCATTGCCTCTGAGAAGCAGGAGCTTTGGGCAGGGACTGACTTGGACAAGCTATTTTCCAGTTTCCTAAAGCCTCAGTCATATAACTAATTTGAATAGAAGGCGATACAATTGCCTTTACTAACTTTTGAGTACTGAAAATTGATGAATGGAATGCGGGTAATGCTACACTAGAAATTTTGCGAATACCGAGACCTCCACACCTAACAGGTAGTGAGGCCTGGCGCCAAGTGCGATCGTCAAAATGTGTGTTAAGTATGGTAGTGAGCGTATCCCTCTGGATGTTGTCAAGTTTTTGTAAAAGTAAAGGATGATTCCAAAACTGACAACATCTAAGAGAATACATAAATTTAGGGACAAAAAGGCAATATCGAATATTAAAATAGGCCATGTGACAATTTATTTTTTGTAGGCGGTCCGAAACTGAGTTAAAGTTTTGAATTTTGTCATCAACAAAATCTTCAATTGACTCGTCTAGGATTGGAGACCCTAAGAGGCGAAGTGATCGATTATCTAATATTTTGATATTGGGAGCAATTCGTTCAAAAATGTTTACTATCTTATTTCTTAGTAGTGTTGTAGAATTTGGAATGAAAAGTTCGCATTTTGAAAAGTTGAGAGCAAGACCTATTGAACTAAATACTGAAATTAAATTTTGTAGGTCTTTAAGAACAGTGTCAACATCTCCTCCTAGGGACCCATCATCCAGGTACCAGACATTAAATATCTAATCTAATTCTATCTAATTTTTTGATGATAGGGTGGATTGCTAGGTTAAAAATAGCTGGTCCAAGTGGATCACCTTGTTGGCATCCTACTTCTGAAGATAACAAATTGTTTTTGTATATTAGTTTTGAAGGTTTACCATAACATTGCCAAATGAAATTATATATAAAAGGGATTTTATTTTTAACTTGTGTCAAAAGAGTGTTTCTATCAAGAGAATTGAAGGCGTTCTTAATATCAACTTTCAGCAACACTTCACATCCTTCATTTGTTAAAAATGTTCTTAGGGCATGTACCGCCGCCTCACAGCCACCCTGTGAACCAAATCCCAACTGCAAGGGTTGAAATTCCTTGCAGAGTAGTAAGTTAAGTTAAGTATTTTACTTAAGTA